>OX031070.1:3855672-5154422 GCA_943736015.1 Tridacna crocea | reverse complement strand
GTGCTGGTTGCAAGCATTTTTCCTTTCTCTAAAATGTTTTCTAGCCTTCATTTTGTTCATTTTGTTGTCTGCAAATGTTTTGAAAATGGGAAAGTCTAGGGTTATACCTAGGGTATTGTCTGGTACAGAGTAAACAAAATGATGTCTCTATTTATCTCGAACTTAAATTTTAAATCCACTGTAGTCTAGTAAATGTGACAGACCCTAAAAAAATTTGCATTACCCTACAGGAACATTTGCCGAAGTCCTTTCATTGGACCTTACAGTCAAAGCGATCTTCATTTATCACGCAAAATAAAATAAGCCAATAACTTATGAGGTTTGAACCAATAAGGTATGCCAATAGGTTTAATTGCCTGTTTTTTTTTAAAAGTCTTGACTGGAAAAACAGACAGTATAAACTCAAGATAAAACTGTATGTTCTGAGCATTTTGATCTTAATCTACGTTGTTCGAAAAATCTTATGTTATTGCCTATGATGCTGAAAAGATAAAACATAGTCGTTTTTAAATGCAACAGAATGGATATTGAGAAACTATATGATTTTAATAATCCAACAGTTTATTTACGTATTTATCTATTTATGTATTTATTTATTTATTTATTTATTCAGAGTAGCTGCCATGGATACTGGACAGTCTAATTCTAATATGTCGAGTTCAGAAGTTGCAAAAGATTTATTTAAAGCCATATTTAACAAAGAAACTAGAATACAGTTCCAAATTGGATCAAAACAAGGACGCAGGGAGCAAAAACGTTGTAAAGTCATTGTCACATGTTCACCAGAAGAGGAAGTTGACAAAACTGTTGAATTCTGGGAACATGACGGGTTTCATGTTCAGTGGTGCACAGAGACCTACACAGCAGTTTCCGGTGAAACTTTTTCAATTACAATGGGCGGATCTATGATATTCTGTGACGGCTTTGAGGATAAAAAACTTCAGTTTCATCCAAGACGAAGAAATTTTGTTGTTTTTGAGGTCATGTCGAATGACGTACTGGCAAACGTCAATCTGACAAATGTAGACATTAGACCAACGTTTTCTAACTCCAGACCGGAAACCAGCTTTTATATACCCATTAAGAAAAATATTTACATAAGAACTACAAATTCCACATTTCTGAAAGAAATGGCAAAGTCGGACGGAAATGAATTTACTGAACTTGATAGAGAGACATCTGACATGTTTGAAAAGTCATCAAAACTGAGAAAGAAGAAAAAGAATACTTTGTTACGGAAACTTTCAAGAGAAATCACCAAAGAGAAAATAGCAACTAACAACAAAGGCATTGATCTTGATAGGGAATATATAGATAGTAATGATACTGGGTTACAGGACGGTACTACATCTGGTCTAAATGACTTGTCAACTAGTTCTTTGATATCGTCAACTGAAGAGGGTGAGAATCTTAAAGGAGGAGTTGACCTAAAGAAGAACTTGCTTGATGCAAGTGAAAATATTGAAGTAAAACAAAGAGAACTTACAAACATTTCTAATGAATCAACAACTCTTACTTTGACCAACTTAGATGCAGAGGAAGTCAGGGGAGAGAAAAATGGCGCCCAAAACTCAACAGTGTCGAGGAAAACAGCTGATGCCAATAATAAGGCATATAGCATAAAAGAAAACAGTATAGTGACGTCAGATAGATCTGTAACAGTAGAATCGGTCATGCTAGAAAACCCTGCTGCAAACATGCCAGGTATTGTTATTTTTAGCTCTATTGGCTGAAAGCCAGCACAGCTTTTGTTATGGCGTGGTTTCCGTCGTCCATCTGTCGCCTGTCTGTCCGTCTCGTAGTCTTTTTCTTATTTACACGATAAAGCCTGCATTTCAGGTCAGATTTCCATGAAACTTGCATAGTTTGCTCATCTCAACAATAGGTTGATGTTGAGAAAAATCCCACGAACAGTATGGGAAAAGTAGCCATTTCAAGTTGAATTTTTTTATTTCATTTTTACACCATGAAGTCGATCTGCATTTGTTTTCAGATTTTTGTGAAACTTGCACAGTTTGTTCATCTCATTAATAGCTTCAACCCTATTTATTTCGAAAAAATCCTTACAAACAGTTTTGGAAAAGTAGCCAATTTAAGTTGAAAATTTTCATTTTATGTGAACCCCATAAGTCCGCATTTAATTTCAAATTTTTGTAAAACTTGCATAGTTTGTTTATCTTATCAATAGCTTCAACCCTATTAGATTTGAAAAAAAAATCCAACTAGCAGTATGGAAAAAGTAGCTCTTTAAAGTTGGAAATTCCAGTTTCTTGTTTATGTGATGAAGTCAGCGTTCCTTGTTCTAATCTTTGTATTTTTTTTTTCATCATGAATTCATAATGTATGCTAGCATTAAAGCAAAATCACTGCCAGGAGAGCGATTTCAGACCCTTTAGGCCTCTGGTTTCCAATTAGCAAGAAAACACGTCTAATATGTCATGTAAATGTTCCACTTGTGAAGTATCAGTGGGATGAAAACAGTTCAACCATAGTGCAGGTCAGTTGAAGTTGATCATTCAAAAATGATTGTGTAACAAGGTACAATGACCATTTTTCATACAGAAAATGTCATTAAAGCGAAAAGTGTCAACCCTGGTCAGCCTGCGCAATTTGCGCAGTCTGACCAGGGTTAACACTTTTCGCAGTTCCCAGAAGGTCCCTTTTTGCGTGATGGGTCACAAATTAGCAACCCTTTGGCACAAAGGACCAAATCATGAGCTATAATTATTTGCCTCAAGTTCAAATGTTCCTTTGACCCTGGAAAAGGGCTAGTTTCATGTACCAGGCTTAAACTTCTTTTTATTCATATGTTGCGCTACGGCTTCACGTAATACCAACGACAATACATACATGGATAAAACAAATGAAAAGTGGATCGGTTGTTCTACTTAACCCTTTACTCCATAGATACTCATTTCTACACATTGCTTGTAGGACCATTTGGAAAACATTGTGGCAAAAGGTGAAATTGCTCGTGACGAGCAATTTCATCTTTTGTCACAATGTTTTCTAAGCTAGCAAAAGGTGTCATATACACATAAGAAACAGCTTCATACTTGCTGTTAATTAGGGTCAATTAGAGATACCAAGGAAATGCCTTATGGGGTAAAGGGTTAATTTCTAGATTTTCTTCATCTGTACATTTAACTCCTTTGTGACAAAGAAAGAAAATTATAAATTCAACTTTTTTCTGATGTCTGGAATTAGACATTGTGAAGCATGACCAACTAGATAGTTGTCAGCGTGTGATGCAGATCTAAGTGCAGACTGTGTAGCCTGATCTTGATTTACACTACACGCAATTTTTACTTTCATTACTCCGTCAGCGAAAGAGTTAGGGTCTTTATATTCATACTTAAGTAGAAATCAAGTTATTAGTTTGTTAGAAAACTTACATGACACAGAACTGCCGTTATTTTGCATTGCTGTGTTTCAGTGGAAAGTGTTTTCTTTTCTGACGCCTGCCTTTCTGTGCTCTTGGATGAGATTGGCGAAAATTGGTTGACTATTTATATCCTTTTGGGAATTCCTTTTGACGTCATCGATACCAGGTTGATGGAATCACACGGAAAAACTCCACTACACGAGATGTTGCTACAAGTAGGTATTTCGATTCTTCATTCTACAGTCTGGTGACCAGCATTTTCTCCTTTTCCCACAATGTTTTCTACCCTTCACAAAACCAATTTTAAAATTTCAGTCACTTTTATTTTCTTGCCTTCAAATGCTTTTGATTCGGACAAGTCTAAAATGATGTTGTCTGGCAATGACTTAATGCATCTACAAATAAGTATTGGTCAAGATCAGCCTACGCAGGCTCGAAACATTTTGCTTCTTATTAAGTTTATGCATGTCAAAGGATCAGTCTACCTCAGAATTAAACTATTCGATAGAGCAAATGGATTTGATGAATCCACTATTACATGATGATATACTTGGGTCAATTTATCATGTGGATATGTCTTTTTGACAGTTACTGATAGAGTGGCGAGATGAACATTCCTACCATGTCCACAAAGGATGCCCGAATTTGTTGTCAGCGTTACGAAAAGGCGGGAAATGGGACCTGAGTATCAGTGTACAACGGCGGCTAAAAAACTGGTACTGTTTCTTAACTCTTAACCAAACGACAACATGTTGCGAATAACTTCATCAATGTTGTTTATGTCATTCCTAAATGACTTTCAGTAATGCCACCATGTGAAAGATCACATGGTTGGTAATTGAAATGGAAACGACCGTTATACAGACGGGGTTTGATTTAGGTACGGAATCCGCCGAGTTGTGACAAGTGTGGTAAAAAACTCCTGGAAAGTAATGATAGGCGCACTTGCCCATGTGATGGTGTTGAAAATGGTGTTAAATACCTTACAAACAGACATACTTCTATACTGCGGGTGTAGATTGGGTTTATTTGACAGTCCTAGGGATAAAGCATTAACCTGCTACCAGACAAAAACAATTTAGCCTTGTCCAAATTGAAAGCATTTGCAGACCACAATTTTAATGTGGCTCAAATGGTGCAATTTTTCTTTCATAGGGTAGAAAACATTGTGGAAAAAGGAGGAAATGCTGGTTCCTTTTCCCAGATTGTTTTTGAAAGGCTTAAATCCCAGGGGTGTTTAAAGACGTCATTATGTGGTAAAGGGTTAAAAAATGAGTCATGCTATGTGAAAGGGGGTTTAACTCTTTACCACACGACAAAATCTAAGACTGGTTCAAATTGAAAGCATTTGCAGACGGCAAATCAAAGGTGACTGAAAATCGAAATTTGTTCTGGGGAGGGTAGAAAACACTGTGGGAAAAGGAGAAAATGCTGGTTACCAGCATTTTCTCCTTTTCCTACAGTGTTTCAAAAGGCTTCTTTCTCAGGGGCGTCAAAAGTAGGGATTGTGTGGTAATGGGTTAATGTATCTGACAAAAGTTTCGAATCAGGTCAGTCTCCACGGTCCACACAGGCTGATCTGAGTCAAAACTGTTCGCTATTGGTCAATTTTCTGCATTGCGAAGGACCATTCTACCATCCAGATTCTGTTGGTAGTTTGACAAAATGGATTTTTATGGATCCATTACTATGTGATTTGGTTTGTATAACACATCATTAACCCTTTACCTGATATGCCAATTTGAGGCTCTTCCATTTCAGCAGCAAATAAAGATATGATGTGAAAAATATGGATAAATGAGGATACAAATATCTGATTGAGTGGAAAACATAGTGGGAAAAGGAGAAATTGCTCGTTACGAGCAATTTCTCCTTTTCCCACTATATTTTCAAAAGCTGTCTCTTGTTGATGCATCAAAATGAGTATCTATGGAGTATAGGGTTAAAAGTTTAAGTCTTTACCACACAATCCTGACTTTTAATGCCCCTGAGAAAAAAAGCCTTTGAAAACACTGGGAAAAGAGGAAAATGCTGGTAACCAGCATTTTCTTCTTTTCCCACAATGTTTTTTTTTCCTTTTCAAATCAAATTTCAAGTTTTGATTGACATTTATTTTGTTGTCCACAAATGCTTTCAATGTGGACTTGTCTAAAATTTTGTTGTTTTGTAGAGAGTTAATATACCCTTTTGTCACGGCATTGCTAAATCATTTTCTTGATCATAGGTATGACCAGAAGTGTGCCACTGAGGACCCACTGTATACTTGGCTAGAGAAGGCCTACGCTGACTCCGACGTATTTATACCTGCAGGTAACTTTCCTTATCATTTGTTTGTTTGTTTTGTTTATTCGGTTTTTTTTTTGTTTATTTGTATGGTGTTGAATTCCATCTTCAACCTCATTTCATTTGTCACAGTAGTCAATGTTAAATTAATGTATGGTGTTTAACGCCATTTTAAACATTTTTAGTTATATCGCGGCGCCCATTGCACCTATCCAAGGTTTCCTGGATTTTCTTTTACCAGTACTCCACACAATATTCTTTCCAAGCCACTGGCTGCTTTCCCACACAAGCATTGCCAAAACAATGGTAAGCGGTGAGGGAGGAATTAGTCTTGTTGCAATGACTATCAGACTTTGGAAAGAAATTGGCTGAGGCGGGTATCTAACCAGAGCGATCACATGTCCTGTACGATACCGACTGAGCTACTGGGGCCCTGCAGGACAGGAAGAAAAAAGCTGGTAATCAGCATTTCCCCTTTCATAAACATCATGTCGTCGTTTGTAATGTTTTCAGTCTGGAGAAGTGTGAAATTTTGTAATCAGAAGAAGGGGCTTATTGAATTCTAAGGAACTTAAACTGTTAACTAATCATCCAGTCTTACCAGCATTCACTATGTTACATCTTATTTCTTAAGTATGAAATCAATTACGACAATCAAGTATCAAAAGCTGAGGCCTGTTTGACAATATCTTCAATAAAGGGAGTTAACTTCTTGGCTTATAAACATTTCAAGAAGTTAACTCCCTTCAGTCATTATACCATGCCAAAAAGATTTCATAAAGCAGAAACTGATAATTGTTGAAATAAATTTACTCTTCTTAATTGACATTTCTGTGCCCGAAAAAGCGTAAATAACTTTATAGAGCTGAATTCAATTTATGATTTATCATCCAAAATGATACTGAAATTATAAAAATCAGATATGCAAAATATTGTTTATAAAATAGTTATATTGTATACATATTCAAAGCCTTAACCCTTTACTCAATAGATACTCATTTTGACGTATCAACAACAGACAGCTTTTAAAAAGATTGTGGGAAAAGGGAAAATTGCTCGTGACGAGCAATTTCACCTTTTCCCACAATATTTCTACTCGATCAGATATTTGTATCCTCATTTGTCCATATTTTTGACATCTATTTGCTGAAATGGAAGAGCCTCAAATCGGCATATCAGGTAAAGGGTTAAGCAAGTAGCAGACTAGTAGTTGCGATGGCCATTAACTTTTTTTCAAAAATCCTTTCAAATAGTTGAAAGACAAATCAAGCCATTTCGGATGCATAAAATGTGTGGTCTGCCAATGCTTGTGATGTAGCCAAGGCTGAAAATTTTTCGTATGATAAAAGATTAAACAAGTTATCAAGCAGCCCGTGTTTTAGCTACTCTGAGAAGAAAGCCTTTCAAAAACACAATAGGAAAAGAAGAAAATGCTGGTAATCAGCATTTTCTTCTTTTCCTACAAAGTTTCTACCTTATCAGAGACAAAAATCATCATAATCATGAGCTACATCTGATTTGTTGTCTGCAAATACTCTCAATTTGGTTGAGTTCAAAACTTTAATTGTTTGGTAAAGAGGAAGCTAAAAATATGTCTAAAATATATCTGAACAGAGTATCCACGACCGATGTCTGATGCTTTTCTCGTGATGTTTGCCTCAGAGATCCAGTTTTCAAATGCCTTGCCAACAGCATTGTCTGTCACGTATGAAGAATTTTACGACATCCAAGAGAACCACATCTATGTGAATGACACTCTGAAAGTTATGAAGGTAATTTTTAGCTTCCTTGTTTTTGAAGAAAATGTCGAGGTATAGTCATAGCCCCTGCATTGTCGTCTGGCTTTTTTACTGACAAAGGGATAATTTAGATGTGGATTTTTTCCTGACAAAGGTATAATTTAGATGTTTTTTATATTTTTCCTGACAAAGGGATAATAAAGATGTCTTTTTTTCCCTAAAACGGGATAATTTAGATGTCTTTTTTTCCCATACAGAGAAAATTATTATTTTTTCCCGACAAAGGGATAATAAAGATGTCATTTTTTTCTGAAAAAGGGATAATTTAGAGGTGTATTTGTTCCTGACAAAGGGATCATCAAGATTTTTTTTCCTGACAAAGGGATAATTAAGATGTCTTTTTTCCCTGACGAGGGATAATTAAGATGTCTTTTTTTCCCTGACGAGGGATAATTAAGATGTCTTTTTTTTCCCTGACAAAGGGATAATTTAGATGTCTTTTTTCTTCCTGACAAAGGGATCATTAGGATGTCTTTTTTTCCTGACAAAGGGATAATAAAGATGTCTTTTTTCCCTGACAAAGGCATAATTACATTTAGTTTTCTTTTTTTCCCTGACAGAAGGATAATTTAGTTGTTTTTTTTTTTTCTGACAAAGGGAAAATTCAGTTGTCTTTTTCTTTTCAAGACAAAGGGATAATTAAGATGTCTATTTCATCCTGACAAAGGGAAAATTAAGATGTCTATTTTTCTGACAAAAGGAATAATTAACAAGTCTATTTTTTCCAGACCAAGGGAAAATTTAGATGTCTTTTTTTCTGAGAAAGGGAAAATAAAGATGTCTTTTTCTCCACTAACAAAGGGTTAATAAGGATGTCTTTTTTTCCTGACAAAGAGATAAATAAGTTGACTTTTTTCCCCTGACAAAGGATAATAAAGATGTCTTTTTTCCTTGACAAAGTGATAGTTAGAAATAATGTCTTTTTTCCCTGACAGAGGGATAATTAAGATGTCTTTTTTCCCTCACAATGGATAATCAAGATATCTTTTTTTCCCCTGACAAAGAGATGGTTTGGATGTCTTTTTCCCCTGACAAAGAGATGATTTGGATGTCTTTTTTTCCTGACAAAGGGATAACTAAGATGTCTATTTTATCCTGACAAAGGGATAATTAAGATGTCTATTTCATCCTGACAAAGGGATGATTTAGATGTCTTTCTTCCCTGACAAAAGGAATAATTAACAAGTCTATTTTTTCCTAACAAAGGGATAGTAAGGATGTCTTTTTTTCCTGACAAAGGGATAATTTAGACTTTATTCCCCCTGACAATGGGACCATTAAGATGATTTTTCCCTGACAAAGTGATAATTAGAAATATTATCTCTTTTTTCCTGACAGAGGGATAATTTAGATGTCTTTTTTTTCCCTGACAATGGATAATTAAGATATCTTTTTTCCCCTGACAAAGAGATGATTTGGATGTCTTTTTTTTCTAGACAAAGGGATAATTTAGTAATCTTCTTTCCTAACAAAGGGATAACTAAGATGTCTATTTTATCCTGACAAAGGGATAATTAAGATGTCTTTTTCTCTTTGACAAAGGGATTATTAAGATGTCTATTTTTCCTTGACAGAGGGATAATTTAGATGTCCATTTTTCCTGAAAAAGGAATAATTTAGTTGCTTTTTTTCCTGTCGAAAGGATAATTAAGGTGTCTATTTTATCCTGACAAGGGGGATGTCTTTTTTTTTTTTTTTTTCTCTAGACAAAGGATAATTTAGATGTCTTATTTTCCTGACAAAGAGATAATTTAGATGTCCATTTTTTCTTGACATAGGGATAATCTTGATGTCTCTTTTTTCCTGGTATTTTTTCCTGGACAAAGGGATTATTTATATGTTTTTTTTTCTGACAAAGGTATAATTTAGATGTCTTTTTTTCCTGACAAAGGAATAATTCAGATGTCAAGGTTTTTCCTGACAAGATGTCTATTTTTTCCCTGAGAAAGGCATAATTTAGATGTGTTTTTTTTTCCTGACAAAGGGATAATTTAGATGTCTATTTATTTCGGACAAAGGGATTTTTAAGATGTCTATTTTTCCTCACAAAGGGATAATTTAGATGTCTATTTTTTAAAAGGCGTTGCCTTTACCAAACAAAAGATAGAGTGTTTGTATGAGCAATGAGCATTTTTATCAGACCATATTGCAGCCATACTCTTCGAAAAGGGAGTTTATTGCATCTGCGAAAAATATCGACACAGGTCAGTCTGTGCTGTACGCATAGGCTGACCTGGATCAAAACCTTTTTACTTTTGGTCAATTTTCCCATGTGGAAGGACCATTACTACCTTATGATTCAGTCATTGTTGGACAAAATGGATCCTACAGATCCAAAATTATATAATGACTTGCTTAGTAGAAAACATTACTGAGATTAATAGACACATTACTACACAATCCCTACTTTTGACGACCCTGAGCAAGAGACCTTTAGAAAACATTGTTGGAAAAGGAGAAAATGCTGGTAAGCAGCATTTTCTCCTTTTCCCACAATGTTTTCTGATCTTCACAAAACAAATTTCAAATTTTCAGTCACTTTTATTTTTGTCGTCTGCAAATGCTTTCAATTTGTTCAAGCCTAAAATATTGTCGTTTGGTAATGAGTTAAAAACCCCTCTTGCCAGAGCATGACTCACTTTCACTAGTGGTCACTTCAATAAAACTGTTAAGAAATATGCACATTCTCAAAAAATCAATTAAAGCAACACTAGGGTCCATATAATCATTCCTTAGACTGTTCTTAGTCTTATTCTCAAGCATTTTCTAAATTTGAAAGTAACACGGCATCTGATTGGCTAAACCATCTGGTTTAGCCAATCAGGTGATGTGTTACTCTCAAAACTAGATAATCTTGGGAAATAAGACAAAGAACAGTGGTTGGTGAATATGGACCCAGAAAAGACGTTTTAGACCTGCCGGAACCCTTTACCATACAGTCCCTGGTTGTCACGACCGTGAGAGAAAAGCCTTTTGAAAACATTATGGGAAAAGGAGAAAATGCCGGGAACCAGCATTTTCCTCTTTTCCCACAATGTTTTCTACCTTTCTCAAACAAACTTCAATTTTTGAATCACTTTAATTTTGTCGTCTGCAAATGCTTTGAGTTTGGGGCAGTCTAAAATTTTGTCGTTTGGTAAAGAGTTAATGACTTTCTTGGCATAATGCATAATAGAGTTCCATTAAACTCTTTTACCAAACGACAAAATTTTAGGCTTGTCTAAATTGAAAGCATTTGCAGACGACAAACATAAAAGAAACAATTTTTGAAATTTGTTTCTTGAAGGGTAGAAAATATTGTGGGAAAAGGAGAAAATGCTGGGCCCACCCAATTTGAATTTCTGAAAGCCTCTCTGATTGGCTGGTGGGTCCAATTTGAATTTCTCAAAGCCTCTCTGATTGGCTGGTTGGGCCCAATTTGAATTTCTCAAAATCTCTCTGATTGGCTGATTGGTACCCATTCTGATTCCTTAAAGCTTCTGTGATTGAATAATTTCACAGAGGGACGAGATTTGATTGGCTTATTGGGAGGGGGCGGGGATATCTGTTTATCCTTATTAACTCGTTAACTCACAATGGCGTCTTTTAACACCCCTACAATGTTTTCTAAAGGCTTCTTTCTCAGGGTCGTTAAAAGTCGGGATTATGTGGCAAAGAGTTAAACACTTTTTTTAGCAGAGCGCCACTCATCTATTTTTTGAAAAAAATTCCTACAGCTATTGACGTTATACCGTGTACAAACAGTGGACGTTGTTGAAATGCTAGAAGAGCTGGTCGGTATGTGTAACAGACTCGACTTTAAAAGGGCCTCGCAAAATATTGTTGTATCACTAAAAGGCTGGTGTGTACCCATAGACATATTTTTCTTCTGTCAATCTGTCTGTCTGTCAATCTGTCTGTCTGTCTGTCTGTGTCTCGCGCGTGCACGCAAATTTAGATGCATTTCCCAGTGATCGATCGTGAATACATTGCAAGTAATTCAGGTGGGCATGATATGATCCTTAGAGCTTGCAAGCTTTCAAAAAGTATCCCACGCTCTGAGAAAATGAGTTTAACTCATTTCCAGGCCACAAGCAATCATCACAATATGGATCCATAAAAATATAATAAATTTAGTGTGACAATCGATTGGATCTTGAAGTAGTAACTGTTTGACATGCAGGAAATAATAAAATGCATCGTTCCAAATCAGCCATTGCGAACTGCACAGGCTGATCTGGGTCGATACTGTTTAGCTGATGCATTGAACTCGTTTTTTACAGAGTATGAGCGAATTTAACCGTTTACTCCATAGATACTGATTTCTACGCATTGCTTGTAAGAGCCTTTGGAAAACATCGTGGCAAAAGGTGAAATTGCTCGTCACGAGCAATTTCACCTTTTTGCCACAATGTTTTCTATGCTATCAAAAGCTGTCATATACACTCTTGTACATAAGACACAGTTTCATCTTTGCTGTTATTTAGGGTCAGTTAGAGATGCAACAGAAATGTCTTATGGGGTAAAGGGTTAAACCCTACCCTGCTAAATATCTAAAATTGAATTAGCAGTTCCATATCAATAACTTAAATATTGGTCTTTGAAAGTTATGGTTTGGGGAATATCTCCTTATTTGACAGTGTAGATCTAAGATCAGACTGCACATTCTGTGCAGTCTGATCTTGATCTACACTGCCCGCAAAAGTTCAGTTAGTCGCGCTTAGAAGCCAACGGGTTCATGTTCAAATCTATCCTTTAACCCTTATCCTACTAAATAATATCCAAATTAATAGTTAAAACTTAAATATTGCTATTTCAAAAATCGTGTTTATGAGCAATGATATCTCTTTTTATCACATAACTTCCCTTGTTTTCAATGTGATATACCCAACACGAATTTTCTTATCTTATACCCGTTTGATATCACATTTACGTCATTTTGTACGCATTTCATACCAGTGAGTGGGTCTCATGGAAATATTTTTGTATCATGTGATCTTTATTATTTGAAATATCGTTATGTGATAAAAAGAATCTGATACTTGTGGGCGTTTGAGATAAGATTTTATTAAACTCTTCCATAAAATGTTTTCAAGCTCGCTTAATAACAATTCCCTAGACTCTTTACCACACGAGAAAATGTTAGACTGGTCCAAATTGAAAGCATTTGCAGACGATAAAATAAAGGTGGCTAAAAAATAGAAGTTTGTTCTGGGAAGGAGGGAAAACACTTTGGGAAAAGGAGAAAATGCTTGTTACCAGCATTTTCTCTCTTTTCCATAGTGTTTTCAAAAGGCTTCTTTCTTAGGGGCGTCAAAAGTAGGGGTTGTGTGGTAATGGGTTAATAAAGTCTTACCTCAAAAGCCCACTCATGTCAGATCCTAAATGTCGGACAATGTAGATCCGCAAAGGGTTGCACTTAACAGCCCAGGAGTTAAAATTTACAAAACGTTACTCAATGTGTTTGAAAGGATAGTGTAAAGTAAGATCAGACGGCATATTCTCCGTATACGCCGAAATCAGAGCAATTGTTCAAGATATCACGGCACAAAAAATCCATTAATTTTCCGAACGCTTATAAATACCAACATGGCATGTGAATTCAGCTCTTCAAACACAATTTAACGAAAACGTGGTAAAATTCTGTGTTATTCTATGCAGAGTGACGTGTTTCTGTATAGAGTGATGTCATTTTATGTAGAGTGACGTGTTTCTGTATAGAGTGACGTCATTCCGTATAGAGTGACGTGTTTCTGTATAGAGTGATGTCATTCTGTATAGAGTGATGTCATTCTGTATGAAGTAAGCAAATTAGTTATTGAATGGAATATTATCTACATCCACGTTTTCACTCTAAGAATGAACCAATCTTTCCTTTTATTAAGAGTTGGTCCTGTTAGAACCGAATTAATCTTCTTTCTATAGAGGTTTATCGTTCAATAAACCACGTTGTGAGTCAGTATGAGGTGCAATGAATAAACCACTCAGGCTATCGCTCTCTTGGATTATTGATTTTATAACTGCCTCATAACACAACTATGGTGTAAGGAACGATAAACCACGATAGAAAGATTATTTCTTAATTAATCTACATTTTGTAATCATTTATTACCGATCAAGGTTGAAACGGTCTGCCACAGAAAATGATCCGCTGAAAGGTGCCGTGGATACGTTACTGTCGAAGCTCTTGCAGCAGAGTCGTAATTGCAGTACCCCGGACAGCTTATTTCGACAGAGATTGGACGTCCGATCCGCACTCCGGGTACTCCGAACGCCTGCTAACATGAAAAGTAAACATAATAGAGATGTCCGATCCGAATATGGAAAACCTTCAGCGTCGACTCAGCGTCATGAGACAGACAAACAAAGAGACAGACACACAGACAGATACTGAGAGAGACGGAGTAGAGAGAGGGTAGTGAACCCGGTTATCTCCCTTTATTTAACTGCTATAGTGAAATATAGGTGTTGCGCCACAGCGAAATAATCACGGCTCGTAATACTTGGGTGAAAGTTGTCCAAGACAAACAGATAGAGAGAGAGAGGAAGAGAGAGAGGAGAGAGGGGGGGGATAGAGAAAACAGTTATCTCCCTTTATTCAACTGCTATAATGCAATATAGGTATCGCAATATTTACAGCGAAATACTCACAGGTGTTAACACTTGGATGAAAGTGGTCCAAGCACAGAATTTGACAAAAGTACTTCTGTTAAACAGTTTTATCGAGAAAAAAACATTGACGAGTCTAATTTTATTTACATCTATGATGTTTACTTGATTATCATCCATGAATTTGAGTGCAGTTTTGTTTATTGTTTTGGAAACTATTTTTGTGGCTGTGACGGGAGAGCATGCCTTACATAATTGGCGTACAACACGTGAAAAGAGGCATTCGGACCCTTGCGTAAAATGTCGTCTCGGATCAGCCTGCGCAGGCTGATCCGAGATGGCACTTTACCATTACAATAGATTTTTGCTACAGTGGACTTTCGCAAAGCAGAAAATAACTTTAAAACGAAAAGTGTCGTTTCGGATTAGCCTGCACGGACTGTATAAGCTGATCCGAAACGACGCTTTACGCAAATGTCCGGATGCTTTTCGCATGTTGCAGGCCATATGTGCCTTGCTCTGGCAAAAAGGAACTTAATGCATCTCCGTGATCCATGGTGCCACGCAAACCGTCACGTACTTACGAATCCATTACAGTCACTTGTTTAACAACAGTCTCAATCATGAGGTAGACTGGCCCTTCAACATGCATAAATTTATCGTAAAGTGGGTTTAGAATTAAGTAGATTAAGTAGAAAGCGTTGTACCCAGATTCAATCCTTTTAATAATTCAAAACGTGTATATCTTAGATACATAACGTTACTGCGGAAGTGACGTTTAAGTCGCGTGCTCAAGCGGCGACACAATTAAGACGTCGCGTACTTTAATGCGCTTTTCCTGACAAAATTGGCCGATAGGGAAACGCTTCGGCCGAGGTCAGCCTGTGCAATCTGTAGTGGCCCTAGTATTCTTTAAAGAACTAAAGGCTACTTTTTAATAGGTCATTTGCTCCCGTTTGGTCCTAAAGCTGTATACAATGACTTTTATTTGTTCTTTGGTATAGAGGTTTAACGCAGTGTTAATGGCTTGGGCCACATAATGGCTGTCACTGCACCTGCGCTTGTGAAAGTCAAGAGTCTGATACATGGTCGATCGCAGAGCTACATGGGCGGGCTGATGACTTTTGTATTCGACTGTATACCACATTGTTTTACTAAAAAGTGACATGAAAAAAAAAGTAAAAAAAAAATATCAGTTTAATTTCACTTTATATGATATGTTGGCATGTTAGGTAGACATAATAGGAATTAAAATACCAAAAAATATGATCTTATCAATAGAAAACTATTATAAATAGTCTATTTTTGAGCACAAAATTCAAAATAAACCCTTGGCAAAACAGTGATCCTGCTTTACCCATACTGTATATATGTATATACGGCCTGCAAAACGCGAAAAGGGGTATTCGTACATTTGCGTAAAGTGTCGTCTCGGATCAGCCTGCGCAGCCAGTGCAGACTAACCCAAAACTACACTGTTTGTTTTTATTCGATTTTCAGTTTTGCTCAAGTCTGCTGTACCACAAAATCTAAAGAAGTCGTACGGTGTCATCTCGGTTCAGCCTGCGCGGACTGCGCAGGCTGATCCGAGACGACACTGTACGCAAATGTCCGAATGCCCCTTTTCGCTTGTTGTAATCAGTATGCTATTGTAACACCCCACAAATACGAGGTCTCAAGTTTTGGACTTGTCCATTTTAAGCATCAACCTGGGAAACCTAAAAAAAAAAAAACCTTTCAGATCGACAGTAATGACACAAGTTTTGCTATTCCAAAGTTATTTTTTGGGGAAAAAAAGTCTGTCTATTGGACAGTGTAGATTCAAGATCAAACTGCATGTTCTGCAAAAAGGCGAATATACTCGAGAGAGTCAAATAAACCCGATGGACGTACTTGGTCTGTAAATAAGACCCGAACATTTACAATTTGATGGATACTTTTCTCTAGTATTTGAGCAAAGTGGACGGTGTAGATGAAAGATCAGACTGTCAGCTTTTTAGCAGTCTTATCTTGATCTGTACTGGCTGCAAAAGTACAGTTGTGAAAGGCATCTTAACTGTTTACCAAACAATCCCGACTTTTAACGAACCCGAGAAAGAATTCTTTTGAAAACTTTGTGGACAAACGAGAAAGTGCTCCGGTAAGTGGCATTTTCCCCTTTTTCCACAATTTTTTCTATCTTTCCATCAAGAAACTTTAATTTTTCAGTCACTTTGATTTTGTTGTCTGCTAATGCTTTCTATTTCGACTAGTCTTAAATTTTGTTGTTTGGTAAAAAGTTATTGGTTAATAAATGACTGCGAGAAATTGGATGATTAATTGATATGACTTTGAAAAAAAAGCTTTTTCAGCAATGTTTTTGAGAGAGTTTTTCCAAAAGATCACTCAAAGATGGGAATGATTGGCAAAGTGTTAACTGATATTAAGTGAAATATAATTCAAACAAAATTGGGATATATCAAACTTAAGATACGAAAAATAAAAGGATAATATGAAAAATAGTATAAAAGAAAAGCTACATACATATAAATATGGCACAAAATACAATGTGGAATGAAGAAAAAAGCTGAGCGATGTACCATTCCTCCTGTTTCCATGATGTAAACTTCAGAGGTCATGTAAATAGGTATATGATATAAATATTGGTGAGTCACCCTCTGTGACATGGTTGTTAATGAATCTGAAAAAGGTGTGGACTTATGTCAGTTCGCGCAGGCTGACATAGGTCGAAACTTTTTTCTGTTGGTAAATCTTGTGTGTGTTAAAGGACCATTTTATCCAATGGTTTAATCGATTTTACTGTTCCATGAATGAATAATGAATGAATTACCGTTTTAAGGCCTGTCAACAACTTCGGTCATATTGGGCGGACTTACTTAGTAAACAATAATGCGAGGTAAAAATAACATACATGTGCAACAACATAAGACAAACATGATAAATGAGGAATGGACAAAACACAAAATGATACCCCTTTTGTCGCCTTTTACGACATGCATGCTGTCACGTTTGTTCCGCCAGATGAAACGGCAGATGTGACGATCGCTTTACCGTTCCATAATTATATGTTCACACTTGCTTGGTATCATGCATCCTGAACATGCATTAACTGTAAGGCTGCTAAGCGCCAGTTACTGATCTTTTGCAGAGAAACTGGATCAAGATCAGACTGCACAGAACGTGCAGTCTGATCTTTGATCTACGCTGTCTGATAAGGACGTATTCCCCTCCCCTTTGACTTGCCTTTGGGGGACAAAAAAAAACATTGTGGGAAAATGGAGAAATGCTGGTGACCACAATGTTTTCGTCTCTTGAGTCGTTCTAAAAAGTAATTGTTTGGTTAAAGCCTAGCTGATAAGATGTATTTCGACAGCAGTAGATCTAACTTTCTAACTGGTAATTATAGTATAGAACTAGATACAAGCAACTATGTCATTCTATACAAGATAAGATAAATGTTTGTAACTTTTATACAATGATTATGATTCTTGAACAGTTGGTATAAGACCGACAGAGGGAGAGAGGAGAAAGAGAGAGAGACAGGCAGGCAGAGAGAGAGAGAGGGAGAGAGAAGGACTAATAAATACAGGGAAAAAAAACATGGAATGGGTTTGTAAAATATAAAAAATACTCTTAAAAAGTAAGTTTTACAACATTAAAAACAAACTTGATAAAATATAAAAAACATGATTTGCACTAAAATTGTTACATAAAAATGAACCATGCCATTTGAAAAGGGATTTCACTGTGTTTGCAAAAAGTAAAGATTCAGATAAGCCGGCGCAGGCCGCACAGACTGACCTGAATCAATATGTTTTTGCTACTGGTCAATATTCTGCATGTCAACGGACCAGTCTACCCTATGATTCAGTCAGCTGTCGAGAAAAATAAATAGAGGATATTTGTTTTTTTTTTTCGGTGAAAGATCGAAATTTATTTCATCGAGTGGACACCATCGGTAATATTTTCACGAGTGGTGCAGCCACTCGTGAAAATATTACCGATGGTGTTCACGAAATGAAATAAATTTCGATCTTTCACCGAAAAAAAAACGAATATTCTATTTATTTCATGCTTTTAACCCTTTCTGGGAGGAGCTTTATCAAAATTCAGTACAGTTCTTTTCCGTTATTCCCCGTGGCGTACCCCTTCCGCATAGCAACGTTACGTCAAGCGCGAGAAATGTCAGGTATATGACGTCATATTTCCCATCTGGTTGTTAGGCACGCGCAATTTACCTAGGCGACAAGAACGTGAAAATCGGTATTTTCACTGGTGGTACCAGTGTAAGATCGAAAAATATTTTCACTGCTATTTCTCGATATCCTACCGGACAGCATGAAATAAATTTGTACATTTACATTGCTGTACAACATTGATACGGCCTGAAACACGCGGTCCAAACGGGGATTCGGACAATTGTGAAAAGTGTTGTCCCGAAACAGCCTGGGCAGGCTAATCTGTAACGACACTTTCCGTTTTTATGTAATTTTCTGTGTTACGTAAGTCTGCTCTGGGACAAAATCTAATATAGTCGTAAAGTACCGTCTTGGATAGTCCGCGCCCTTTTCGCATGTTGGAAACCATTGTAGAAAACATTTCTCTTTAGGCCTAATGTTTACCAGGCGATAAAAATTTAGATGGAAGCAGTTTTGGTTGACAAACTAACTGTGCTTTTATTGGTCCTATCTCTGTTTCAAAGGAAAGATGAAATTGTCCTGTACAACTATGGATTGGCGAATCCCTAAGACGTAACGTATATACATGGACCATTCAGTTTTTGAAAACAACATTACATTATATCTTACGAAGAAAACGAAGATTCGGTCGACTGGCTTGCTACCTGCACAGCTGCTTTAACAGTCTTGGAGATGTATTCCTGCGAAAGAGTCTTAAAAAAGCCGGCAGCATCCAAAGTTCTGCTTGGCTCTTCATTCAACGATGCTACATAAACCGGAACCTCGATAGAACGAAATTCGTTTACAACGAGTTGAAGTACATTACTTCCGGCCATGTCGATGTAACAGACCATTGACATATCAAGTATAATACATTCTGGTTTCTCTAAAGCAACTCTACTTTCGTCTGTTATTCCGATTAAAACATCATCGGTGTCGGATTTACGATTTTCATTTTTCCTTTTTTGTAATTTTGCAAGACGTTTCTTATAAAGCTGTGGATTGACCGTGCTTGCAAATAGCTGAGATTTAAATCGCTCTGCGGTGGCGAAATATATGTTTGTCGGAAAACGGAACACATTAATACCTGCCGCTTGATCGACGTCATAACCGGAAGTACTATTTACGAGTGATCCAGAAGTTCTCTGATTCTGAATCACAACCAGAAGTAGTGAAATTATTATTCCAACTAGGAGTCCGTATGGCAAGTCGAGAAGTATACCAAATGAGTTGGTGCAGACCCAGATAATGAAGTCGTATTTATTCACTCTCCAAACGTGAGGGAGATTTCTATACTGAAGCAACAAATCTTTCATTGACACAATAATCATGGCAGCTAATACTGCCATAGGCAGTGATACAAACAACTGTCCAATGAGTAATATAACTAGCAAAAAGAACACCGCGGTTGGAATACCATTTAGTGTTGTCCTGGCTCCCAGCGAGCTCAATATCATAGTTCTTGGCGGTGCAGTGGCTGCAGGGAAACAACCGAAGAAACTTGAGAATAAGTTTCCGGTACCATAGGCGACAAGTTCCTGGTTGTCATCAATCTGTATGCCATGTTTGTTTGCAGTGAGTTTCGCCAGTGTGATGGTTATTGCGAGAATTAAAATCGCCATGATAAAAGAGTCGGAGATAATACCTCCAATATTTTCAAAACGTGGCAACACCGGGGCTTGGAAACCGTTCGGAATTTGTCCAACGATGTTTACGCCAAGATTTTGTTCAAATTTGGCGAAATGTGAAATAATGGTAGCTAGAAGAACAACAACCAGATCTATAGGAATCGGCATCTTCATTTTATCTTTAAATCGTTCGTTAATGCAGACCTTCACTAGTAGTAATGTCACAACACAAATAGCTGCTATCACAATTTCAACAAGTTTCGTTGTACCAATCTTTTTGAACAGATCTATGTACATCAAAACAAGCTTCCCGGCGCCGGAAAACGACTTCACTTTAATGCCAAACATTAGTGGTACTTGACTGGATGCGATATGAAAAGCCGCGGCAGTGGTGAACCCTCCGATGAAAGATGTCGATAGATAAGACGTTATTAAACCTAGTCTTGCAACACCCATCACCGTTAACATAATACCGACAAAAAAGCTACAAGCCATGGCAGCTCCGACTTTTACAGCTAGAATTTCGGCTTCATCCGGTCCCTGTTGAAAATTCGTACCGTTTTCGGAACTATTTGTCACGGATTTATAGTTGTCTTCAAATACACCTGCCTCTCTTTCGACAGTTGCTTTTGTCAGTAATGCCAACACAGCATTGGTTCCAAATGAAATGTGAGGTGATGTTCCGAATATAACATAAAATAATACCGGAAAGAATGTCGTGTACAGTCCGTATATTGGTCGAAGAGAAGAGAGAACTCCGAACGCCATTGCCTGCGGAAGATGCATAAAACTGACGGTGATTCCCGCCAAAACATCCCCTGCTATGTACTCTTTCACCTTATAACGGCGTATGAATCTAAAGACGGGAAAATAGGACAGTACTTGGTCCTGAACACATTTGGCCGAGCAACAGGTACTCTTTTTTGTGTTGACTTCATCTGTTTCCGTGTTGTTTAATTGGTAGTTTTCCTGGTTTGCGTTCAGAGGCGTGGTCAAAGTGACGTCATCGTTCTTGTTTTCCATATTGTCTATTTATCCAATTCCTACAGAATGATATAATACTAGAATTAACCTTTACCACATAATGACGACTTTTAACAACCCTGGGGAAGAAGCCTTTTGAAAAAATTATGGAAAAAGAAAATGCTGGTAACCGGCATTTTCTCCTTTTCCCACAAAGTTTTCTACCCTATCAAAGCAAAATTGCACCATTTGAGTCACTTTCAAATTATCGTCTGCAATGCTTTCAATTTGGATAGGTCTGAATTTTTTTCTGTGTGGTAACGGGTTAAAGCATATATAAATAAACAACACGCTCTGTAAAATGAGGATAAAACGCATATTGAGAATGTTTTACGAAATAGCTGGTAAAGGGCATTTTCTCCTTGTCCCCACAACGTTTTCTAGTCTTTTAAATACAAGTGTTAACATCTGGGCCATATTCAGACTAGTCTGCTTCAAATGCGTGTAAAATGATCGAGTCTTGACCCTTAGGCCTATGCTGGTGAAGAAATGAAACTAAACATTTTAAAAGCCGATTTTAAAAACCTTAAATGTTGTTATTTCAAAGGCATGTTTTGTGGAAGGATAATCTCCTTATCGGACAGTGCAGTCTGATCTAGATCTACACTGTCCGCAAAATGTGTTGAATCGCGTCTAGCAGCCTAAGGGTTAAATGTTTTCATCTGATAGCCTACAGTGTAACACCATAAAGCCCTAGATGATCCTAAATAGATCTGCAAAATCTGCACTTTTCATCTCTTCGCAAAACATTTTTCCGCCTTCTTACAAAAACACCCTAGCAACTTATGAGCGAATTTCGTTTAACATAAAACAGGCAGTATTTCTTTCCATTGAAACCCAATTATATATATGACCTGTCACGCAAAAAAGGACCTTCTGAGTCTGGGAATTGTGAAATCTGTCAACTCTGGTCAGACTGCTCGAATTGCGCAGGCTTACCAGGGTCGACACTTTTCGCTTTTATGATATTTACTGTATAAAAAGTGGTCATTCTACCGTACTATACAATCATTTTGAATTATCAACTTAAATTGACCTGCACTATCTGTGGTCTGTTTTCTTCTAATTGATGTACGGAATTCGCAGACTGTCCCTTTTCGCGTGACGGGTTATATGTCTATCACTGCATAAAATTAGTAGTTATACGGTCTTGTGGCAGGGGACTGAGCACACTATGAATTTATTATAATGCAAAGTTTTACCCTTTCAAAGCCCGTTTAGCGAAATTTTCCCTTCTTATAATTTCACGAATCGAGTATGCTGACGAAATGGAAATTCCCTTCTAAGTGCCCCAATTCAATGAAAACTGACGTCACTGGAAACTGACGTCACTAAAACGTGCAGTTTGGTGCAGTCTGCTGATCGATTGACGCCGCCATTTTGAATATTGTGTCGCACTCGTAGTGATGTTTACGTGGCACTCAAAAGGGAAAATGGCTTTACGTGGTTTTTGCAAGGACCGTACATGATAGGCCCTATATGTTCCCGTCATGTTAACCAATCAAATCACGAGAAATTTCTTTGCAGTACAATAAATTAATTTGTATCGGGAAGCTGAAATGCGTTTCAGCTGTGATCTGACAAATAGGAAGTTTAATTTACCTCCGTAATGATGGCATTATTTAAGGTAGATCTAGTGGACCCGTTATAGAAAACCGCTAGTTCCACTCTAATAATATTATCTTACAAAATTTGCTATTATTAAGAATGAGTATTATTGTACTACTTTAACTGAGCCACTTTTTCCTTTTTTTCCTCATCAGAATTATCATTTATAAGGCCAGAATTTTTTTATTAGTTGATTTACGGGATCTTTTTTTCAAATTTAGGGTCGGGGGTACGAAAAAAAAATTTAAAAAAAAGTTCTAAAAATGTTCAGTCGATAAAAAAATAAAAAAAAGAGAGATTTTTCTTTTCATTATTTTTTTTTCCTACCAATACCGCAAGAAACTAAAAATATAACTAGTGAAGTAAACCAATAGTCTGTATTATAGTTACATCTTTCAAGGTACCATAATTTTCCTAAAAATCTATTCTGGATACCTTAAAAAACTGTAATGACCAGCTTCAATAGTGTCATGCCACAGATCAATGAGGTCCAAAGACACATTCAGAATTTAGCAAACATTGAAGATTCTGATTGAATTTGCTCCTTTATGAGAAGTCTGATCTGGCTCTACGACATTTGCTGCCAAATGAATTCTGAAAACTTTAAGGCTCTTTATGATTGTCTGACAAGAAAAGAAACAGAAAGTCGCTCTTTCACAAACCACAACATTAGCTAAGAAGTTCTGAAGTTCCAATAAATTTAGCACAATTTTACAGAAACAGTTCTGGAAATTCATTGCAGTGAATCTACAAAAAACAGACATTTTTTTTCTCATAATGTTTTCCTAAGTCACCTCTATTGAGGTCGTTATGAAGTTGGCATTGTTTGAGCTCCCAAAACAAAACAAAAATAATTGAGCTATCACTAAATATGACCCCAAACCAGCTCCTTGTCACTAAACAGCTCTTTGTCACAGAATGCAGAATGGTTTAGTACAAAAGAGTTTAAAAGAATTATATATTAGAAAGGGCTATAACTCTAAAAATAGTGGGAAAAGATTTATGGTTCTTGCATAGTGCACTTTACTTTGATGTGATTCAAAATCATATGAAGTTTGAAGTGACTAGCTTTTGTACTTTGAAAGTTATGCCCCATTTTAAAAATCCAAAGTTACAATTAACAAAGGGCAATAACTCTAAACATAGCAGGAACAGAGATATAGTTTTGAAAACTGCACTTCTTGTTAATGTGGTCCATCTGTACATGAAGTTTGAAGGTACTAGCTTTTACACTTGGAAAGTTATGCCCCAGACAAAAATCCAAATTAAAATTTACAAAGGGAAATAAATGTGAAAATAGTGGGAATATAGTTATAGTACTGGTAAAGTGCTCTTTGCTTTATGGTGATCTAATTATATATGAAGCTTGAAGTCACTAGCTTTTGTACTTTGGAAATTAAGCCCCAGATAAAAATCCAAAGTTAAATATACAAAAAGATATAAACGTTAAAATAGTGGAAAAAGTTATGCTTCTTGTACACTGCACTACTCTTTAATGTGGCCGATCTGTACATGAAGTTTTTGGTTCTAGCTGTTTTATTTTGGAAGTTAAGCCTCAAACAAAAATCCAAAGTTTGAAGTCACTAGCTGTTCTACTTTGAAAGTTATGCCAAGCTTTTTGTGACACATGGATGGACAGACACGGTGACTCCAGTATACATCCCCCATACTTTGTTTATAGGGGGTATAAGCATGATAAAAACACATAATGTAGTTAAATTTGTTTGAATCTAGAAGCAGACTTGTGCTGCAAGTAGACAGTATCCCTTTCTTGAACCTAACAAAAGAAAGTATGTGATGAGAGAATTTCTGTATGCCTTCCATGGAAGAAAAGAAGTTGAACTATCTCTTTTGGATATGATTTGCTATATCAAAGAAAGACAATTAGTAAGGATTTCTATCCTGGCGTATTTGTTGACTCAAAAGAACATCATCAAACCATTTTGTTTTTGATTGCCTATGACCCCACTGATGCAGAGTTACACTTAACTCAAAACTTTAACATTTCTCATCAGATTGCAAATAGTGTCCAGACTGATAAGAAGAGAGAAAAAAAAAAAACTTCTTTATGCCTGTGATGGGGACCACAATCTTGATTCAAAAACATGATAATGACTTGTTAAAGTTTAAAAGAAAGTTAACAAGATCTATAGAGATGTAATCTATTAGTCAATAAACTAGCTGATAAGGAGGAAAAGGTGAAGAGTATTCTAAAAATAGAACACTCCACTGCATATTTTGCTCGAGTTGCCGACATGAGGAAGGCAAAAGATAGTCTTCAAGATTTTTCTAATCCTTCACTTTACCATTATAATTTATTTAAAATGTGTTTGGAAAAAATATCTCCAGCTTTAAGAAGTGGTAATTCAAGTTTATTTTATGACTATTCATGTTTTGAGAATCAGTAATGATCGATAGTGTGACGTCATTTAAACAAATATGCAGACGCTTTACCTGTGGGGAAAAAAGTGTGATTTTCGTAGGATAAAGGGGTGGATTTAGGAATTAGTAACAGGTAAGGATCATAACACTCTGCTGTCTTGTCCAAATTGATAAAGTTAATTAGTGATAACCTGTCATCCTTTGTCTTTGATAGCGGATATTTCATGAATATAGGCCTGGTCGGGACTGTTTGTTAGGCGAAGTTTTTTCGCTGTGAAAGCTTGATGATGCAAATTTGGGTCATTGAAGACGACTTTTTCACCCTGTACCATACTTCCTCAAGTTCCTGCTTCAGTCTTTCTCCACTTATCTCGTGAGTTGAGACAAAAATGTCAATAAAATATCCTTTCGACACTTATTTTCGCCAGTTAAAGAAAAACTACAACTGGCGGAAATGGCGATAAGCAGCGTGGGTCCCGCTGCTGCATGTTATTGATCTTCGTATCGGAAGGTTATATAGGAGACAAGACAGGTACCAGTTTAAAAGTTTGGGTTGACGTTCGCTTTAAATACAGATTTTTTTTTGACGAAACGAATAATGGTTAGGGTCGGCGGAAAAAAAAAAATCTTTTAGAACCTTCTTATATTTTTTTTCTGGTTTTGGGAAAATTGCAGTCGGCGGGTTTGTAAATCAACTAATAAAAAAATTCTCGCCTAAATCTAAAACCATTATAGATCTATTCACATTACAAAGGGAGATAATAATTACCTCTCTTTTCTGGAAAATAACAAAAGTATCGACAAATAATTTCAAGACAGACATCAAGGAATTTCTGGTCGATTAAAATATGGAAAAGATTTATATCTGTGTATGTCCGTACTTCTCAGCTATCATGAAATTCTATTCCATGCTGCACTAGAACTGTCTCGGGTCTACTACCTAAAACCCTTTCCAAAACAATCCCTGGTTTTTTCGGGTCAGGAATAGAAGCCTTCTGAAAATATTGTGGGAAAAGGAGAAAATGCTGGTAACCAGCATTTTCTCCTTTTCCCACAATGTTTTCCACCCTATCATATAGAAGAATCATCTTTTCAGCAACTATTAATTTGTCACCTGCAAATTCCTTTCAATTTGGTCCTGTCCAAAATTTGCCGTTTGGGAAAGGGTTAAACCAAGCAAGCTGTATAACATTATTATGGGTCGATAAAACCACCTATGAACAACAACTTGCTGAATATCGACAGAAAAGATCCTCGGTACTAAAGGAAATTTTAATAAAAGCAAAAATTTCAGTCACAGGTCAGCCTGCCCAGTATAATGCAGAAAAATGACCCTCCCCTACAAAGTGACCCATGGGTCATTTCACTTGGTAGAGAATTTACACCGGCTGACTAGGGTCGGTACTCTGCATTTATCACGTGCATTACATCCCCTTTTCACAGGGCATGGCTCATTTTTATTTTGTATTTATCCGCGGAACATTTTTGCATCATTTATTAAATCACCACAGCAACTTGTGAGAGTGTTTTTCTTTATAAAATCAACCAGGCAGAATTTCTTCTCACATAATAAATTTGAGTCATGCTCTGTGAAAAGGAGGCTTAATGCATTTGCAAAAAGTATCCACCAAGGTCAGCCTGCGCGGTCCGCGCAGGCTGACCTTGGTGGATACTTTTTGCTCTAGGTAAATTTTCAGCGTGTGGAAGGACCAGACTTCCTTGTGATTCAGTCGGTTGTAAGAGAAAATAGAATTGAAGGATCCACAACCATATTACGGCTTGCAACACAGGAAAAGGGGCATTCGAACATTTGCGTAAAGTGTCGTGTCGGATCGGCCTGCGCAGTCCGCGCAGGCTGATCCGAAACGACTCTTTCCGTTTTAATTCAATTTTCTGTTTTGTGCCAGTCCAAGTAGGCCCACTACAGCACAAAATCTAATGTAGTCATAAAGTGCCGTCTCGGATTAGCCCGCGTGGACTGCGCAGGCTGATCCGGGACGACACGTTACGCAAATGTCCGAATGCCCCATTTTTGCGTGTTGCAAGCCAATATTATAATGACTTGCTTGCTATAATGTGTCACAGAGGTGCACTGAGCCCCCTTTTGTCAGAGCATAGCCAATTTGGATGTGATCATCAATGCATGATACCTAAATAGATTTGTGTTATGATGCAGAAATGCATTTATACATACATGTATGCAGAATGGCGCATTGACATTATAAAGCAATTAACGCTTATTCTGCCATGAACGATCAAAGATGAATTTTGCAGTCTGTGTAAATCAAGGTCAGCCTTTACATGCGTGCGGTCTAATCTTGATTAAAAATCCAGTTTCTTTTATTAATTTATCCTTTGCCACAATAATCCTACTCCGAGTTTTTGCTACCCTGAAGCTTTTGAAAATATGGCGAAAAAAGAAAACATCGCCGGTTTCTTTTTAAATGCTCATTTTTCCACAATGTTTTATACCCAATTAGAGAACTATATCTCATTTGTACCTGTTCTTGTCGAATGTTTTTTCTTGGAAATATATAAATCAGGGTTAAAAAAAAAAAGAAGAAAATTGACAGTTTCATTTTACTTTTGTAGGTTAAGGATTAATGTTTAAAAAGAACCCAGTTGTTGACAATTTTCTACTCAATCAGGGAAAAATGCCATAAAATTCATGAACCACACATACACGGTCGTCTGCAAATGTTTTGAATTTGAACGAGTCCAAATGTGAAGAGGGTTATGTCATTAATGCAGACTTGTAAGTGTAATTATGCGTTAATCATATGCACTTATTTTATCCGCATGGCGTAAATAATGCATGTTATAACATTTTTCTTTTGATGTGAGAGCTTTCCAGAAATTTGAAGAGCATTAAGCACCATTTAGCGCATTTGAATTACAGTTGGTTTTTTTTTTAATAGATGTTTAAAGTAGCAAAAAAAAAAAAAGGGAGGAAAAAAGAATCAAAGGTCATTCCTGTTTTTTTTTGTGTGTGTGTTCTTGGATGATACAATTCGGAGCTTTACCCAAACACGAGTGCAAAACAGGACATATATCGTCCATTACCTCCCGCTAGATGGCATTCTACAAATACACATCTAATTTGGGCATCCTTGGTGCAGAACCGGACTACTTTTCTACTCGACAAGCGTTCAGTAGCCTACTTTGAATTTCAAACTAAAATAAACGTTTACACAATAAAACGCTGCCTGGTGGGATTCATTCAGCCATTCAGCTATGATCAGCAGTTTACAGAAATGTGGAGCTAAAAAGGAATCTGTCGACGTGACATGGCTCAAAAAATGTTGAGAGCGCCGCATACACGAAAGACTTTAACAATAGTTAGTTCTTCCATTTTGCAAATCAAGTGCGCTGACTGACTATAGGCCATGATCATCTGCCTCAGTGCTTTAACGTGCGACAGCTTGACATTCCAGCAAAAGAAAAATACGGGGCGTTGAGTAGGACGCTAAAGAAGACAAAAGCACACGGCTGGAGAAGATAGGTCCGTATTCCCTAAACCTTCTGGTCCGTGTTCCCAAAACGATCTTCATTAAGTTCATTCTGCATATAGGCCTTATCTGTATATATTTATGAATGTAATGCAAGTTCTGATCGGCTAAACCACAAGAAGACTAACGTGCATTTCTGGAAAAGAATGGTCCACATTCACCAATCGTTCTCCAGTAATTTCATTCTTAATCTTGTTTTTAATTTATGGAAGTAGAGCAAGTTCTGATTGGCTTAACCATTTCAGCAATGCTCTGTGAAAAGGGAGCTAAATGCATAGATCTGCGAAGAGTACCGACCCGGGTCAGCCTGTGCAATCTGCGCAGGCTGACCTTGGCCGATACCGTTCGCTATTGGACAATGACAAAGGCACGTATATTCACCAACCATTCTTAAGTTAGTAGGCCCGTAATTTACTTCTAGAGCAGTATAGCATAAAATTTCTTTGGATACATACAGATATACTTTTGCACATTTTAACAGACCAGAAATTCCTTTGATGTCTATTTTGAAATTATTTGTTGATACTTTTGTTGATGTTTAGAAAAGGGAGGTAATTATTATCTCCCTTTGTAATGAGAATATTCATATAATGGTTTTTATTCACCAACCATGCATTCTTCATAGCATTTCAAGTCGAAATCTATATCTGGAAAGTAGAAAAATACTGAACGGATGAACAATTTGGTTTAGCCAATCAGATATTGTAAAACTTTCAAGACGAAAATACATGTAGGCTTATACACTCCCCCAGTTTTCCTTTTAAATGTTGCCATCTCGAATATGACCTAACGCGTGGTTTAACTGTTCACAGAAATGCTGACGACGAAATAATGAATATAATCTGCATTCTGTTTCTTCGTACATAGCAGACACCATGTGTTACTTTCTTTTTAAATCTTTAAAGTAAAAGCTCAGCGGATGTTCATACCCGAACAGGTCCAATACGTAAATCGTGGGAGTAATAATACGATACACCAAGACATACAAAGTAGATCTAATCCTTCCGTCATATAAGACTTATCTTTTTTTTGAAAACGGGTGCCTTATTTATTTTTCGTAAATCATGAACTAAAAATTGAAAATACTCAGTTTCACAGATAGTAATTTAGAAGCCAAAATTCAATGGGCAGAGTTTGCCGAAATTGCTGAGTCAACTGGGACAATCGCCTAATATGTCAATCATTAAAACAATTAGACCATAAAACCCGGGACCATCGATCCGGTAACATAATACATAATTATTTTCCTTTCTTTCTTTTTCTCTTAACCCTTCACATAATGCTGAGATCTAACGACAAGAAGAAACAAAGCTTCTGAAAACATTGCTGGAAAAGAAGAAAATGCTGGTAACCAGCATTTTCTTCTGTTCCCGCAATGTTTTCTAACCTTTGAAGGCAAATCCAATGATTCCAGCGACAATGTAGGCCTAATTGCCGTCTGAAAATGCTTTGATAATGGACCAGTCTGAAATTTTATCGTCTGATTACGGGCGTTCACGTCTAAAACTAATGTACAAAGCACGGTGACAATTCATGTACACCGAATGCGCCAAACAAAAAGTACTTGAAATATACACCGGGTACAGTCTTGTCCTTAAATAGCGTGCGGAATTTTAGGGTTAATGCCAACAAAAACCGTAGTATAGACAAAAATGTTAGTAATTTGAGAGAGGGAGAAAATAATCGAGTCGAAGTTTCATCATTTCTTCTTTTATACTTGCGATATCACAAACACATTTTGTGAAATAGATCTTGATCTATATAAACAGGAAACATCGATCCCAATCTACTCCTGCAAAGTTTTAAGACATTTTCCAAACCTATAGTAGTCTATAGGTACATGTTGATCGAGGTTCATACCGACCCCCTTCCCTCCCCGGAATTTTGAAATGTGGCCCATCACGCAAAACAGGGACCATCTTGGAATTCTAAACATCAATTAGATGAAAATAGATCAACGATAGTGCTGGTCATGTATGTTATAAACAAGGCACAATGACCACTTTTCATACAGAAAATGTTATTAAAGCGAAAACTGTCAACCATGGTCAGACTGCGCAATCCGCGCAGTCTGATCAGGGTTGACAGTTGTCGAAGTTCCCAGAAGGTCCCTTTTTGCTCGATAGGTCACATTTAATATCTGGTTACAGATGAGCTCAAGCTATTGTCCAAATTGTAAAAGCATTGACAAGCAGTAAGTACGGCTTAAAAAGGATTTAAATTGTCTCTAAAAACGGTAGGAAATATTGTAGGAAAAAAGAAGCGAGATTATAGGGCCTACACTGACTTTTAGTGCCGTTTAGCATTTTACATTTTGATATATAAAGAAAAAAATCTATTAAAAAATAAAGAAAACAATGAAAAATTATATGTAATGTTTTAAACAGCATAAAAACTGCATAAATCACGGAATGTTTTCGTGGAATGCGGTGGTGAGATGGCGTAACGATAAAGTAGAACAAAAATGGTATGAATGACTTAGGCGTGACTTTGCAAAATAAACCCGCTCAGTTGTAACTCAAAACGGCCAAAATATTTCTCTTCATTTTTGTCCATGTACTTTAGGAAATGCGATACTTTTAACCCGGTTATATCTTGTTCGTCAGGTCGTATCGACCTACATTAAATAAACATACACTCGACAAACCTCGGGTAATCCGTACATCGAATCAGAAAAAAATACGGAATCGGCCGAGTTAGGATCTAGAACCTAGAAACAAGAGTAAGAGACCCACACCCCGATCATTACTGAGCTATAGAGATCTGGTCCTGACATTCAGTTGATTGAATTGTGTTTTACTCCGCTTTCAACATAATTTTAGTCATATCACGGCGACAACAAACATATGTTCATTTATATCTTGGGTTTCGCCAGTACTGGGCAGGGGCTCTGATATGCCTTGCACAGGGACACGTATATACTCTCACGAAACTTTGACTCTAAGTCTTGATATATTTTGATATCTGTTTGGTTTATTTACAAGCACTTTGCAATGAAATTTCTTATAGGTGTATATAAGGCTAGGACAATTACCCCCCTGGGTAATTCCCCCCCCCCCCCGGACTATTGCCCCCTGAGGACAATCATCCCCATCATTGCCCCCCCCCATGACCCCCCTCCCCCGCACAATTCCCCTATCCGGACTATTGCCCAGTGGGGATACATGCAATTGTCCCCGAAGCGGGACTTTTGCCCCTGGAAACAACAGGAAAGTAAATGTTTTTGTTGTTGCCATTCGCTGGACAGGATCTTCCATACAACGTACATAATTTGAAATGATAAATAGAAAACTGCGACCGGCGTTGACTTACTGACAACAATCAAGGTCTGCATTGAGCAATATTTTATATTACTGTAGTTTCACTTGCCATAGATAATGCTCGAAATTAAATGAACCACGTTGCCTCTCAAGTTACTTATTCCAAGTGTCCGGTGAGAATTGTCCTGGGGGGCAATAGTCCGGGGGATGTTTGTCCGGGGGTGTGTGAATTGTCCCGGGGAAATAGTCCGGGGAGGGGGAATTGTCCTGGGGGAAGAACAATGGTCCGGGGGGCGCTTGGCCTTGGGGGGGGGGGGGGGGAGGAGAATGGTCGGGGGGGAGCAATTGTCCGGGGGGAATTGTTCGGGGGGCAATTGTCCTGATACGGTGTAATGGAGTAAACAAACTTACACAGATGCAGAGTGAATGCAAATATTTATTTAAAGAACTAGACTTTAAAATGTTTACAAATCCTCACAGCGTTAATCACAACTTCAATTTGCCACTGGGGAGGGTGTATATCAAAATCTGACAGCACTGAGCCAGCGGTTGGGATTTGAGTCTACACTGCTTCTTATTGGGAAAAACATGTAGGGGAGAAATATGCTTTTGCAATACACATATGTATTTAGATATTATAGATATATATAAAGTTCTCAAAACCTTTTCTTTCTCGTTGGCTTCTCTTGTAGACATTTACCATACAGTCGTGACTGTTGTTAACCTTGAAGAAGTGTTTTTTAAAACATTTTGGGTAAAGGAGAAAATGCTGGTAACCAGCATTTTCTCCTTTACCCAAAATGTTTTCTACCCAAAATATTGTCTACCCAAAATGTTTTCTACCCTTTCAAAGACAATACTCACCGTTTTAGGTATATTTAGTTTGTCGTTTGCACATGCTTTGGATTTGGACGAGTCCAAAATTTTGCCGTTTACTAAAGAGTTACGGATTTACTCTTTACACCACTCGACAAAAGTTTAGACCATTCTTAAACGAAACGATTTTCAGACGACAAATTACACGTATGTACTTCAATCAACGTTCTTTAGTTTGTGGAAGGCAAAAAAAAAATTACTATGTGAGAAAGAGAAAATGCTGGTAACCAACATTTCCTTTTTTCCAGCATTGTTTTCAAAACTTTTATTATCAGTGTTGCAAAACGTGTGGGATTATTAGTACATGGTTAAACGTGTTTAATTATTTTTTCCGCAAATAAATTTCAACTTTTGCGAAAATAAATTTCACGAATGACTACTCTCAAAAAACATAGTTTTTCAAACATCTAAATTTAAAGTTATTTTTTAAAGATACTCTTGCTTGCTTTACATAACATGAAATTTTAAAAGACTTTTCCTTCTGTCTGTCTGTTCGCCTTTGTCCATCTTTGGGGGGTCCGTCCGTCCATCTCTCTTTTGTAAAAGAATGGATTTGTGTGACAAAAATTTCAATAATCCATGATCGTCTGTTGAGTGATGGGTTCGTAGATTAGATAGCGCGGCCACAAGGTTATCGTAACCCTTGATAACTTTTTGTCCCCATGCGCCAAATTGGTTTCGAAAACTTTATGGTAAAGTTCCCTAGATCTATTACATGTAGGCCTAATTGTAAAAAAAAAGAAATATCTTATCTTCTCGCATTGTTTCCCATTCCCACCAAAAGATACACGTTTCTTTTGTAGGCTAATCTCTCAACCCCGTTATTGTTAATATGCTGCCCAAATTTGCAAGGGATCATAGTCCACCCCCCCACCCCCACCTTAGCAACTTCCCAACCCGCAAATCCCGCCCCCCACCCCCTATCCCAAGAATTTTTTTTTTAAAAATTCATTTTTAATTTTGATACTTGATTTGGCCAATTTATATATAATTTGATACATATCAGGTATTTCAGTGGGTAAAATTGCTACAAGGATGAAATCGAGGGAAATACATGTATGCAAGTTTTCAATGTAAAACTAACCTTTTCTTTTTTTGTAATATATATTAACCTTTGACCGTTCAATCCCACGTTTTAACGAACCAGAAGTAGAAGTGGTTTCCGTGGTCGTGAAATAGAGCATCAGCTTCATAACCCAAAGGTCCCGAGTTCGATACCCAGGAGCGGGTGTCAACTTGGAAATTTCTCACACGTTCGGTGCAAGCACTGGTGTGGTTCACAGAAAGCAGAATCGAGAGAGATTAGTAGATGTTGTAAGATCTTGTTTCTAAACCGGTGTAAAGTAAATATGTTAAAACTAAAGATAGAAGGCTTTTGAAAACATTGAGGGAAAGGGAGAAAATGCTGGTAACCAGCATTTTCTCCCTTTCCCACAATATTTTCGACCAATTTCAGTACAAATACGTTCCTTTGGGTCACATAAACTTACAACGTCGTCTCCAGAACTGGTGTTCGGGCTCCTGTGTAGCCCAGTGTAAAGTGTCGGACTAGTGCCCTCGAAGCCCCGGGCTCTTCCAGGCAAGACAGCCTTAGGGGTTAACTCTTTTCCACAATGTTTTCAGGGGTTTTCTTAGGGTCGTTTAACCTCAAGGATTTGAGGTAAAAAGCACTCTATCTACATTTATATAAATATAACGTATGAATGAATATATTATGCATATCATTTAAACCTAACTTTTAACTCTTTACAAAACGTCAAAACCATAGACGTGTTAAAATTCAAAATAAATGCAGCCTACAATTAAGATGTTATCTGCCTCAAAAATCAAAACCTGCTTTCTAACAGGTAGAAAACATTACATGTACAAGGGAAAGAATGAAAGAATGCTAGTTACCAGACTTATCTTCTTTTCCCATAATGTTTTCAAAAGTTGTCTTTCTCAGGGGTTTTTTAAAGTTAAGATTGTGTGATACAGGGGTAAAACGACAACTTTTTCAGTCTCTTCGATTTGGTTGAAGCACTGTGGAGATGCCATTAGCAAAAAATGCACTTGAGAAAAAAATGCCCCCCCCCCCCTGTAAAAGTCTAACTGTTGCCTTTTCAAACTCATTTTTTGGGGAAAAAATTGTCCTTATCGGACAGTGTAGATCAAGATCAGACTGCACGTTCTGTGCAGTCTGATCTTGAGCTACACTGTCCGCAAAAGGTCAGTAAGTTGCACTTGGCAGCTTAGGGGTTAAGGTTCAAAATCATTTAAGTGTCTTAATACGTTAGAAAACATCGAGGTAAAAGGAGAAAAAATGCTGGTTACCAGGATTTTTCTCTTTTTCCCCACAGTTTTTTTCAAAACCCTCTATACGCCAGGGTCATGCAGACTCGACATTATCCGGTAAAGGGTTAAAAAGGGATGGTAAAATAGAACGAGGTACTTAGAAAGAGGTTGGGGCATGTAAAATACAACATGCAAACGTAAAAAAAACGAGACAGTATGTAAATAGGACGAGATATCGCTTGATAACACGACAGACATGCAAATGCGTGCAAATGCATTTATCCTCGATCTGTGAGTATTATGTCCCTGGAGGTGAAAGTATTATATAAAATATTGTGGAAAATGGAGCACTCACCAGAATTTATGGAGAGGAAAAGCAGCCGGGGCTTTTGATAGGGTCTATGTCGTATTAATTACCGATAAGGACGCACTGGGAAAGTATAGAAAGGCGTTCTGGTCGCCGTAATCAAACTAAAACACGGTCGACAACTGCATAAACATAAAACGTCGATTTACTTCGAAAACCTCGTATCTGCATCTTGATACAAGCTGTAGTTACGAGGTTTTTGAAGGAAACGGATGTTAACTCATTACCACACAATCCCTACTTTTGACGCCCCTGAGAAAGAAGCCTTTAGAAAACATTGTGGGAAAAGGAGAAAATGCTGCATTTTCTCCTTTTCACACAATGTTTTCTACCCTTTACAAAACAAATTTCAAATTTTCAGTCACTTTTATTTTGTCGCCTGCAAATGCCCTCAATTTGGACCAGTCTAAAATATTGTCGTTTAGTAATGGGTTAAGCAACATCCAGTCTAGCTTATAAGATTTGACTCTTTACCAAATGACAAAATTTTAGACTGGTCTAAATGGAAAACATTTGCAGACGACCAGTTAAATACGCCTCAAAAATTGGAATTTGTCTTTATGAGAGCAGAAAACATTGTGGAAAAAGGAGAAAATGTTGGTTACCAGTATTTTCTCCTTTTTCTAACGATGTTTTCAGATGCCTCAAGATCATTAAGACTTCCGATCGAGTGCTTAAAACTACAGACGGTCCATCGATCAAGATAAGATAATCAGATTTTTTATTTACATTATCCAAAATTTTGCATTTTCTTTTTTTCTTGAAATGTCAGTGCAATTACAGTTAACGAAATTTACGCCCAAAATGTCAAAATTTTTCATCTACTCTCATCGAGTAAGTTATAGAAAAAAAATCCACTCCATTGTATTAACTTATGAACATGTATTGCGAGTTCGCAGTTGTTTTGTGCAGGAAAGATATCAACGTATCGAACAGTGTAGAGCCAAGATCAGACTGCAAGTTCTATTACTGCACATTGAGGCACCATGGGGAATAATTAACCTCATGGTGAGCAAACATAACATTTGAAACTGATATAAAAAATTCAAAAATACCTGGGTAGCCCCAGTTTATATCTCCATTTATCCAGCCCGGTCGGGTACACGTAAAGTTAGATAGTGAAACAAGCTTTGCCGAAATGTCTCATTGGAGATTCAATACCGCGTGGAGACGGCGTGATTTGTCCCTTTACAAAACATGGATTAGACGACTCTGAGGTTGAAGGGTACATTTTGAAAACATTGTGGGAAAAGGAGAAAATGCTGGTATTGTGGGAAAAGGAGAAAATGCTGGTAATCCAGCATTTTCTCCTTTTCACACAACGTTTTCTACTCCTTTGATAGACGAATTCAATATCTTAAAAGCTTATTTCACTTTGACATGGGTGAATGTTTTCTATATGAACGAATGGAGTAGAGTTAACGGTGTCAATATCCGTTTTATTGTGCACTTAAAAGATGTAATTTTTTTTCCCGGTCGCATTCGGCAAGCTTCGTGTAATCCGTTGCCCTATTAGACGCACTTACGAAATGGATCGAATAGTGACGAGTGGCTCTGTCGACGTAAACGCACCTGTAATTAGTTAAAGTTTGTAACTCGGCGGTCAGCGCACCTGTTTATCTGTTAAGCGTGTATTTTCACCGATGCTCCCCTCACCAAGTTAACCGATACCAACCAAAAACCCGACTTTTAACAAAAACGGTTTCGAAAATATGAAGGAAAAGGATAAAATACTGGTTTCCAGCATCTTCTTTTTCCGCTGTGTTTTCTATCCTCTCAGAAAAGAAAATGTTACCATTTGAGTAATATAAAAGTTTGTCGTTTGGTAAAGAATATTGTGGGGGGGGGGGGGGTGGAAGAGACGACTCTACAGTTTGATACAAAGTTTATCCATTACACACACAGCCGACTTCAACGACCCTGGAAAAGAAGTCTTTTAAAAACATTGTGGGAAAAGGACAAAATGCTGGTAACCAGCATTTTCTCCTTTTTTCACAATATTTTCAAACCTATCAAATAGAAATTTCATGCCCTGAATGTCACTATGACTAAACAATGACATTTAACCCTTTCCCAAACAATCCCTGGTTTTTACGGGTCAGGAATAGAAGCCTTTTGAAAACATGGTGGGAAAAGGAGAAAATGCTGGTAATCAGCATTTTCTCCTTTTCCCACAATGTTTTCTACCCTGTCATATAGAAAAATTATCTTTTTAGCAACAATTAATTTGTCACCTGCAAAATGCTTTCAATTTGGTCTGGTCCAAAATTTGCTGTTTGGGAAAGGGTTAAATGCCTTGCTGAAGGACACTTCGAAGAAAGAAAAACATTTTTTTCAATGAGGATCAAACATGGCCTTCGGATTGCAAACATCCGATCTTTCAATATCGAAAGAACGCACAAACTCTATGAATTACTGCATCGGCGGATCCAGGAGGGGGGGGGGGTGTTGGTTTCCCGACCACCCTTCTCCTCATTAGCTCCCGCTAGATGGCATTCTATAAATACTCATCTATCTGATATGGGCATCCTGGGTACAGAACCGAACCACTTTCCTACGCGACAACCGTTACTTAGAATTAAAAAAAAAAAAGGTTTACCCAGTAAAACGCTACCTCGTGAAATTCACTCAACTATGATCACCAGTTTAGAGAAATCTGTTGCTAAAGCAGGTCTTATTTCTCCTCAAACGTATGGATACGTAAAAGCTATTTTCAACATTGTTACTTTATATAGAGCGTAATATTACAGTCAGCCCGCTTTCGGGGCTAGTAGTGACGCGTCATATAAGACAGTCGAATCTTCGAAGAATATGACATGGGCAGACAACGCCCTTCCCCTAGGATTTTCAAAGTAACCGCTTTCTGCATGATTTTTTTTAGACTAAACAACCTAGGAATGCAGCAGTAGATTCTAGACTATTTCTTTATATAAGGTTTCTAGTTAAATTGTTTGCAAGTTTATTAATATATCGGCATACATCCTGACAGGAAATGCAAACATTTAGTGCAGTAACAAATTTGAATATGTAATGGCCCACGCGATTTTCTGGACACCTTCTGCCCCCCTTTGAAAAAAAAAAACCTTGGATCCGCCACTGTACTGTTACGAAAGAAAAAAAAGTAAGAACAAAAAATTTACAAAATAATTCGATTCAATAAATTAGAACGAATCCGTACCCTTAAATAGCTGACGTTCATAAACACTGACTTATGGGCTAATAGACCATAAATGACACGTGCTCTGTGAACTGGGTGCTTTATGCATCTGCAAATAGTTTCGACTCGGGTCAGCCTATGCAATCCGCGCAGGCTGACCTGAGTCGAAACTGTTTGCCATCAGTCAGTTTTCTGCATGTCAAATGACCATTCTTCCTCATGATTCATTAGGCGGAAAAAAAGTACAGTATTGATTCATAGTTACTAGTTAACTAACTTAGTATAATTCATTAAGGAGATGCATTAAAGACCCTTTTGCCAGGACGTGACTCAAATCATCCCAGTCGCATTTAATCCATTACCACACAATCCATACTTTTGACGACCACGAGAAAGAAGCCTTTAGAAAACATTGTGGGAATGGTAACCAGCATTTTCTCCTTTTCCCACAATGTTTTCTACCCGTTACAAAACAAATTTCAAATTTTCAGTCACTTTTATTTTGTCGTCGGCAAATGCTTTAGATTTAGACAAGCCTTAAATATTGTCGTTTTGGTAAAGAGTTAACGCAAAAAAAAAAATAAGCGAAAACACTATTTATTGCTCAAATTTTGACAAATAGGCTATAAGGTTATTTACGGCAATCCAGTAGTAACCGACATTTGATCAATGGAGGAAAATAAGTTTATTTGCTTTTTTGCCCTTCAAATGTTTATAGCTATGTTACGTTGGGGGTCAACAAAGAAAGGATGTCAGTACACAAAACGGCCGAACTGACCACTACTACTCCAGCTACTACTACCGTTGATAATGTTGTTTAATGATGATGATATTATTTAATGATGATAATGTTGTTAAATGATGATAACGGTGGTGATGGTGATCATTATGATGTGGTGGTGATGACGATGATGCTGACGACGACCACGAAGACGATGATGATGATAATGATGATGACGATGATGATGACGACGACGACGATGATGATGACGACGACGACGATGATGATGATGATAATGACGACGACCACGAAGACGATGATGATGATGATGACGATGATGATGATGTGGTTGTGGTGGTGGTGGGACATTTTGACATTTAAAACATATTCAGTTTTCTACTGAATACTATTTTGGATCTAATCCTGATCACTTCAAAGTTTGTTTGAGAATTTAGTTTGTGTTAGTTTGTGTTAGTTTACTTGTTTGGTGTTTAGCACCATTTTCAACATTATTATTTCAGTTATATCGCGGCAGCCAGTGCACCTATCCGTATTTTTTTTTTTACTTTCTTTTACCGAGTATTCTCATAATACATATAAACATACTCTTCCCAAGCCACTAGCTGTTTTCCCATGTAACAATCGTCGGAAACCATGTTTAGACGTGAGTAAAGAAGGAATCCTGTCCCAGTGGTTGTCATCAGTCCTCGGAAAGAAACTAGTCAAGCCTGGGATTTGAATCGGCTATCCTTCAGTCTCAAACTCTGCATGTAACCGACTAGGCTGTAGGGCTCCGCACTGAAATTCAGTAGCTGAATGATTTATTAACTCTTTACCAAACGACAAAATTTTAGACTGGTCCCAATTGAAAGCATATTTGCAGACGACAAAATAAATGTGACTCAAATATTGAAATTTGTTTCCAGCAGGAAAGGAAACATTGTGGGATAAGGAGAAAATGCTGGCTACCAGCATTTTCTCCTTTTCTCACAATGTTTTCAAAGGGCTTAGAACTATCTCGGGGATTGTTTAGTAAAAACCAGGGATTGTTTGGTAAAGGGTTAACTCTTTAACGAACAAAAAAAATATTAACCCATTACCAAACGACAATATTTTAGACTGGTCCAAACTGAAAGCATTTACAGACGACAAAATAAAAGTGACTGAAAATTTTAAATTTGTTTTGTGAAGGGTAGAAAACATTGTGGGAAAAGGAGAAAATGCTGGTCACCAGCATTTTCTCCTTTTCCCACAATGTTTTCTAAAGGCTTCTTTCTCAGGGGCGTCAAAAGTAGGGATTGTGTGGTAATGGGTTAAACCAGTCCAAATCGAAAGCATTAGCAGACGTCAAATCAAAGATGGCTCAAATTCTAAGATTGGTTTTCAGATTAACTGCATGGTTACCAGACGACTATATTTTGGACTTGCCCAACTTGCAAAAAATCGCAGAAATCGCGCATTGACAGCTTTTGGTCATTAACTCTTTCCCAAACAAGCCCTGGTTTTTACGTGTCTGCAGTAGACTACAAATATTTAGGAAACACTGTGGGAAAAGGAGAAATTGCTCGTAACGAGCAATTTCTCCTTTTCCCACAGTGTTTTCTAGCCTATCGGAAAACTTTCTGCCATTCTCATCAAATTCAAAATTGTCATCTGCAAACACTTTGAGTTTGGGGCGTACAGTCTAAAATTTGTCATCTGGGAAAAGGTTAAGCACGCATAGATCTGTGTTAAATGATAATAAAAGTGGAATTTTTAAACTGAAAAAAAAAACATTAATATTAGTAAAAATGTTGAACTCAACAGGATAAGAAGTGATCCTTATATGGAAAGGGACATTCTTGAATGACAGGGCAATATGCATATCAACTCGAAAGTTTAAAATGACACTGACAAAAATAAGATCGTGAAAAAAAGATCTGAACAAAATATCGAATTGATAGATCTAGTAAAAACTCTGTAGATGAACAAGAATTATGAGTTTTTTTTTTAAATGTGCATAAAAGATAATATGCTTGCAACCAACATTTTTTTCTCTTATCCACAATATTTAAAACCCTTAAAAATCTAGCCGAGTTTAATATGTCGTCTGCAAATGCTTTCAATTTGGATGGACCTAGAAGGAGTTTAAATTGGACATTGAACTTGCTGTTGGTGATGCACTGGCGTGTGGGAAAAAATGAAAACGATATCCTTTTATATCGAAAACTAGAGTGTATTTCTTTTAAATCACTCGAGACCATTTCGGATGGACATAATAATTATTGATGAAAGATTGCATGTATGGCCGATAGAGCCGGATGATAAACTCGTATGTTTCGTCTGTAGACGGTTTCCATGTTCAGTTGTGGCTGTATTGACAAATTGTGTGAGAAAGGAAGTTTTCCGAAGTGTTTCGATTCCTTAAATTCATTTAGTGATAATTCTAAACTTTCAAATAAGGGAAATGGATGGCTTTTATTGCTTGGTTATATCTCTTTTTATGCAAATAATTTTGAACGTCATGTGTTTTCGCGACTTGTCTAGTTTCGTTTTGTTTACATTTCAGAAAATTTTCGGTGCAAAGGGCTGTCATAACACCTTCTTGTATTCACTTGACACATTTACACTGAATCAGCTCCGGATATATTTCAAGACTACCGGTCTTTCAACTGTCAATTTTTGTTAGATTAGACCTAACAAAAAAAAAAAAAAATGTTCTTATTATTTTGGTCCTAGACTAGTAGTCTCAATAATTAGACGCATGTTTTGACATACACTGTGCACCGTACCATCTCAAGTCAATCGTAAATTCTCCATTAGAGGAAATAGAGGGTTATACTGCCTTTCTGTGTCATTAGTTTAATCTGTTTTGCAGCAAAATGCAATTAAATTTAAGTAACTAACATGACCAAAGACAAATTATTAACCCTTTACCAAGAGACCAAATTTTAGCCCCATTCAAATTGAAAGCATTGGCAGACAACAGTTTCAGTGCAGTGTGGCTCAATGGTTTATTGATAGGGTAGAAAACATTGTGGGAAAAGGAGAAAATGCTGTTAAACTGTTCATCACAAATCTTTTGAAAGAATTCTGTCAAACAAGGTATCAAACCAGTATAGTCAGGGTTCCAAGCTGTGTAGCATACAGCCAATTTACTAGACACAGTCCTAGCAGTCCTGATATTTCTCTGAAACCCATAGAAACCTGTTTACAACCTGCTTCATTAAATGTTTTGTGCCAGAGCACAAAGCATTGCTACACAACTTGATACCAGCCTACAGTGGACAGTGTTTAAAAACATTTAAGGAGGAGGAGCCAATGCATATTAGTAGCAATTTCTTTTTTTTCCACAATCATGCCATATTTTTGGAAGAAGATCTATTCCACAGCTTTGTTTGATATTTTTGAAATTCCTAAAAGGTATTTGTGGGTCTAGAAAATATATAGACTTACATCAAAAGAGCAAAAATAGTTCTTTTTTTTTATTTTTACAGATGATAACAACTTTAATCATGTGATACCAGAGGAATTGCAGAGATGAAGATATTTACAAATTGTATCATTGTGCTGCAGTTTGATTCTCTGACCTCATTTAAAGACAAGGTCACTTGGAGGAGAAAGATCACAGATAATGGTGGTGTGGTCTCTTATGTTCTTACCAAAAAGGTTAGTCTTAAACTTTTACCAAATTATCATTGGTTTTAATGACCTATGACAAAAGGCTTTTGGAAACATAACCAGCATTTTCTCCTTTTCCCATAGTGTTTTCCACTCTTCAGTTAAAAACATTTCAATGTTTGGGTAAGATTCAGGTTTTGTAGTATAAGTTTCTCATTCCTTAACTCTTTACCACACGACAAAATTTTAGACTGGTTCAAATTGAAAGCATTTGCAGACAACAAAATTTTGAAATTTGTTCTGGGAAGGGTAGAAAACACTGTGGGAAAAGGAGAAAATGCTGGTTACCAGCATTTTCTCCTTTCCCTACAGTGTTTTCAAAAGGTTTCTTTCTCAGGGGTGTCAAAAATAGGGTTTGTGTGGTAATGGGTTAAACTGGGCCATTCTGCAATCCCGTAATGTGGAGGTGCAAAATAAGTGACTATTTCACTTTGTCTACCATATCCTTATCCCAGAAAGTTAATAAGGAAGTTGAAGAAACCTAGATCACTATTGATTCCTTTGAGGCGGACAAGGGGCCATTGTGAAACCATACGCAACAAACTTTCCTCAGTTGTGGCATAGAGGCTAACTGTTGAAGTTTTGCATAACCCTTTACCAAATGACAATATTTTAGATTGGTCCAAATTAAAGCATTTGAAGACAACAAAATTAATATGACTAAAAAATTAAAATTTGTTTTATGATGGGAAGAAAATATTGTGGGAAAAGAAGAAAATGCTGGTTACCAGCATTTTCACCTTTTCCCACAATGTTTTCAAAAGGCTTCTTTTACAGGGGTGTTAAAAGCTGTGAATGTGTAGTAAAGGGATAACAGAATGATTAGCTAAATGTTTTTTTTGAAAAAAGGATGTTATAGTTAGATCTGTACACATTGCTGCATTGGCACCCACCCTTTTTGAAAATCCTCCACTTTTTTAAAAGCATGAAGGAGAATCAACCTCTTTCACAAATCCTGACAAACGCTGACATGATTAGAGGAAGGCATCTGATGATGAAAGCATTCATTGTTTTCAAAAGCTGTCTCTTGAAGTTACAAGGTATTTTTATATTTCTTGTTATAGGTTTAAGTCTTTACCAAATGACAAAGTCTTAGACTTGTCCAAACTCAAAGCATTTTCAGACAATATAAACGTGCCTCAAATAATGAAATTTGTCTTTGATAGGATAGAAAATATTGTGGGAAAGGAGAAATGCTGGTTACCTCAGCATTTTCTCCTTTTCCCATGATGTTTTCAGAAGGCTTCTTCCTAAGGGATGTTAAAACTGGGAGTGTGTGGTAAAGGGTTAAAGAGAAATTGTGGATGAATTTGTTTGCCATGCAAATGTTTCTATACTTTATTGCATTTTCCTGCAGGCCTCATTTCTTGTGGTATTTAACGCCAAGAGTGCAAGCTGTTCCTTCAAAATACGACAGTCCCATCGTCATAATATCCCTGTAGTGGGCCCCAAGTATGTAGACCAATGTCTGACTAGAAAGAGGCTCTTAGATGTTAGTACATTTAAACTCACAGATGAAAATAATAATGAGAGGTTCACCAAAGGTAAAATTGTAGGTAAGTTGACTAGAATGTGTTGCATAAAAGCCAACAGCAGACAGAATTTGCAGTCTGATCTTGATCTACGTAATCCACAGAAGTAACGTAAGAAGTGTTTAGTGCCCAAAGGGTTATGAATGCAAACATTGCTAGGTTGCAATTGATTTGGAAATGAAGAGTTTAAGTCTTTACCAAACGACAAAATTTTAGACTGGTATAACTTGAGAGCATTAATTTTGTAGACAACAAAATAAACATAACTCAAGAATGAAATATTTTTTGGAAGGATAGTAAACATGTCGGAAATGGAGAAAACGCTTAAAATGTTTTCAAAAGACTTTCTAAAACTTATTCAAAGACAGGACTGCATGGTAAAGAGTTTAAGAGTTATGATCGTTTTTGATAAAGGGTCGATTAAATTCTGTCAGTGTTATAATGTTCTAAAAGTGTACTATGATCTTTCATTGACGGTCAAAGTACAATCTATTATCATTTCTACGAATAGAACAAATGATTTTCTCATTTTGAAGCAAGTCATGAAAACATTTTTGCAAGTGAATGAATAAATTTGATTCTGTACTGAAAGTCAGAGATAATGACTTCTTCAAAATGAAAGCATTCGCAGACAACCAGAACTATGAATGTTGTTGAAATTTCGAAAGTTTTCCAGGAGGAATAGATAACATTTTTAGAAAATGAGAAAATATTGGTTATTAGCATCTTCTCCTTTTACCGCAGTGTTTTCAAAAGCTGTTACGGTCTGGTTTGTGTGGTTAAGAGTTTAAACAGACAGTTTGTGTAATTTATACCTCCTATTCAGCACCTCCTGCAGATATTGTCATTGTGAGAAAAGTTTGATGATTTATCTGCCTTGATTGGTTAAAGTAGATCTTTACAGCTGCAGGGATGATTGGTTTATTTTGGTCATATAGTTTAAACCTTTCCCAAACAATCCCTAGTTTTAAAGACCTTGAGAAAGGAGCCTTCTGAAAACATTTTGGGAAAAGGAAAAAATGCTGGTAACCAGCATTTTGCCTTTTCCAACAATGTTTTCTTCCTTTCCCAAAACAAATTTCAATTTTTGAGTCACACTGATTTTGTTATCAGCAAATGCTTCCAATTTGGACTAGTCTAAAACTTTTTCGTTTGGTAAAGGGTTTACCTTTCTCTGTATTGTTACGACAGGAGAGCAGTCTGCAGCTTTCAAACAGAGGAAAAAGAAGAGAGTTCCTGTCAATCTTGGAGCTCATCCTAGCTGGCTGTTTGGAGATGTGGATGCTCCCAGCTTTAATGAAGACACATTTGAACTTCCAAAGTGGTCTCTCCTAGTGGATAAGGTAAATTAGAAATCCCACATAGATATCGCAGAGTAACTTTAGCTCTACACCAGTCAATAAAAAATTTAAACAATGGCTCAACATTGAATTTAACTCATTACTAAATGACAATATTTTAACTCATTACCAAACGACAAAATTTTAGACTGGTCCAAATTGAAAGCATTTGCAGATGACAAAATTGATTTGACTGAAAAATTGAAAATTGGTTTGGGAAGGGTTGAAAACATTGTGGGAAAAGGAGAAAAGGCTGGTTGCCAGCATTTTCTCCTTTTCTGACAATGTTTTCTAAAGGCTTCTTTTTCAGGGGCGTCAAAAGTAGGGATTGTGTGGTAATTGGTTAAGCTTGCCCCCATCGAAATCATTTGCAGACAACAAAATTAAGGTGACTGAAAATTTGAAATTTGTTTTGTTAAGAGTAGAAAATATTGTGGGAAAAGGAGAAAATGCTGGTTACCAGCATTTTCTCCTTTTCCCACAATGTTTTCTAAAGGTTTCTTTCTCAGGGTCATCAAAAGTCGGGATTGTGGGGTAATGGATTAAGAAAAAACGTGAAAAAGAAGGCTTTTAAAGCATGAAAGGAAAACCATGACGGTAATCAGCAATATCTTCTTTCCCACCACTTTTTCTACCCTTTCAACTCTTTACCAAACAACAAAATTTAAGACTGGCCCAAATTGAAAGTACTTGCAGACAACATAATAAACATAGTTCAAACAATGAAATTTGTTTCCAGCAGGGTAGAAAAAATGGTGAGGAAAGAAGATACTGCTGGTTACCAGCATTTTCTCCTTTTCCCACAATGTTTTCAAAAGGCTTTTATCTTAGGATTGTAAAAAACAGGGATTGTTTGGTAAAGGGTTAAGAGTTTGGTGCACCTCATTCACTAATATGCTTAATCTTTAGAAACTTAACCTGTATTCTTCTACATGTTTCATTTGCTTTGCAGGAGTTTAAAGCATTGCAGTTGATTGAGGTCCATGTTTCACCAAATCCTTTAGCTGAAACTAAATCTAGACTCTATGCTCAAAGTGCTACAGTGTGTGACAAAAAGGTACCTTTGCTTTCACTTATAATAAACCATTGCAAGGGCTTATTGATAAGTTTTGAGTCTAATCTGTAAAGGTTTCATCGATAATCCTCTCCAGTATCTATACATATTGCCAGATATCTTTAACCCTTCACTCCATAGATACTCGTTTCTACGCATTGCTTGTAGGAGGCTTTGGAAAACATTGTGGCAAAAGGTGAAATTGCTCGTGACCAGCAATTTCACCTTTTGTCACAATGTTTTCTATGCTATCGAAAGGTATCCTATACATATAAAAATGGCTTCATCCTTGCTGTTATTTTAGATTCAATTAGAGATACCATAGAAATGCCTTATGGGGTAAAGGGTTAATGGCTTTAATACCATTTTTAGATATTTTTTTTTTGCCTGTTCACTCTGGCAGACTGCATGTATGGAGTCATCATCGGGCCAAACTTGGATACTAGAAATGGGCTCTTTACAATTTTGGAAATAGATGAAAGTCTGATTGAGCAGGATCAGATGAATAAGGGAGATGCTCAAACAATTCAGAGTCACAATCATGAATGGCAGCCATGGCAGTGACAGACTTGCACTTTCATCGAATTTTCATGCTTTGCAAAAGTCACTTACCTTGTTTACTAAAGAGTGCTACCTCTTCAACACTTGCTTTTTAACTCTTTACCAAACAACAGAATTCTAGACAAGTCCAAATTGAAAGCATTTGTAGATAACAATTTTAACTTGGCTTGAATGTTGCAATTTTTCATTGGTAGGAAGGAAAACATTGTGGTTACCAGCATTTTCTCCTTTTCCTACAGTGTTTTCAAAATGCTTCTTTCCCAGGGTCGTTAAAAGTCGGCATTGTGTAGTAAAGGGTTAAGCTGTTTTGTCCATTTTGCGTAAGTCACTTTGCCTTATTGACTGCTTCTTTGACACAACGCTGCTTCTTTGACACAAACTAAAGCCCTAAGTGCCACAATATGTGAAAAAAAGTACATTTATCTTGTCTATATAAATCTAGACTTCAGCCCCAAAGTGCCACACTATTTTGAAAAAAAGTTACCTCATCTTTTATAATTCCCTAATATAGAGAGTTTATCCTTCAGCAGTTGACAAAAGTTTAAACTCATCTGTATTGAAAGCATTTTAGGAAAAATAATTAAATGCGAACTTTCTCATTCAAGGTGACTTCAGTAGAAGAAGGGATAGTGTGGTATTTCGACAGTGTCAGTGCTGCTGTCAGTGGTTATGAACAGCTCTACCGTCGGTACTCATCGTCACCTGTCAACATGTTAGTCTGTGAGCCTGGTTCTGTCAACATCGCTAATCTGGGTTCCAGAAAATTTAGAATGGTATGGGTGGATTTTATCTCTGTTCTATACCCTTCACCAAACATTTACATGGTTAAGTCTTTACCACACAATCCTAACTTTTAATGATCCTGAGGAAGAAGGCCTTTGAAAACATTGTGGATAAAGGAGAAAATGCTGGTAACCAGCATTTTCTCCTTTTCCCACAATGTTTTCTTCTCTATTTTGGACAGAGATCATCATTCAAGCAATGAGTATATTGCCGTTTGCAAATGATTTTGTTTTGGTTCAGTCTGAAATGATATTGTTTGGTAAAGAGTTAAATTATAAACTGTTTTTTACGGGTCTGGAATAGTAGCCTTTTGAAAACATTGTGGGAAAAGGAGAAAATGCTGGTAACCAGCATTTTCTCCTTTTCCCACAATGTTTTCTAACCTATCATAGACAGAAATAATCTTTTCAGCAAGAGTTGAATTGTCATCTGCAAATGCTTTCAATTTGGTCTAGTCCAAAAGTTTGTCGTTTGGGAAAGGGTTAACACATGGTGTGGAAAAAAGGAGAAAATCCTGGTTATCAGCATTTACTTCTTTTCCCACAATTTTATCGATCTTTGAAAGATAAGTTTTCTGATTGAGTAACATTTTGTTTGTCATTTTCTGTCTAATTTCAGTGTGGATCTTTCTGAATTTTGTTGTCTGGTAGAGAGTGAACTAAATGAAAAAAAAAAATTGTTGCAAGGATGTTTACAAAGTTCTTAAACTCCTTACCACACAATCGTGAGTTTTACCATCCCTGCTAAAGATAGGTTTCGAAATCAGTGTAGAAAAAGACAAAACTGATAACGAGCATCATCTCTTGATTCAAATATGCTACCCACCCTTTCAGAGAAAAGTTTCATCTTCGTATCTTAAAATTGTTGTCTGCGAAATGGTCACAATTTTGTCAAGTAAAACTTTTTTTTGTTTGGTAAAAGAGTGAAATAACTGAATGTATCAAAAGACTCAAATTGGTGCTGATGATTTTAAGTCAAAAGATTCAATTCTTATTCTAAATGATAATCTAAGCAATCTGATTGGCCTAGATAGGACATCTCAACCAATCAGATTGTTGGTTTTTTGCAACAGAAATTCTCCTGTAAAATAGTACTGATAGAATAATACTTAATTGGACTGGAGAATGCAGATAGATATGCTAATGGTTTATGTTACTTATTTGTGAGTCTGTGAAAAGGGTGGGTGGGTGGCTTAATGAATATAAAAAAAAGTACTGTAAAACGCAGTGTATACCACGCAGGCATGTATAACACGCAGGCCTTTTTCAGCATCAAATCCGAGGAAAAAAGGTTGTTTGGATTTACATCACGCATCAAAAATTGACCAAAATATCGTATCATATGAAGCTTATGACGCAACCTTGAAAAATAGTAAATGGCGGTACTTAATCAACGGGAAATAACCATTTTTAATCAACGTGGAAGTGGTAATGATTCGATGTGTACTTGGGGGATTATAAAAACATGCCAGCTTATGACATGTTGCAAATTCACACATTGAACTGACGACCGTATCATGTTTAATCTCCTATTTTCTCACCTCGATCGACAAATGTGACAGGTGTGAAATAGACATAGATCTATATGATGTAAATCACGGTTTTCGTAAAAAGTAGCGATAAATATAAATATTTTTAAATCATCCATTTCTTTCTGAATCATTATTTTACTCTTTTATAATTGTTCAATTTTAGCTATTAACATAGAATTAAAAAAAATATGAGACGAATCAGATGATAACAGTAAATCAATGTTTATCATTCCGGGGCTCGTTCGCCATTGCCAAAATGGCTTATAGAATCGGGAAATTACAAATCCTAATCCACAAATTAGGAATGTACAAGTACATTTTTAACAAAATTAAAACATCATGTTTTTTTTTTTAAATCGGTAAAAGTTGAAATGGGATGATGACGAAAGTTAAGGCTGTGGCGAGAGAACTTTGCCGTTTTGTACCTACGCCCCGCCACCCACACACCCACTTTGAACAGGTATACGACCGACTTTCAAGGAGGAGAAAAACATGGTTTTGCCTATTATAATGTATAACATGCAGTCCCCAGTTTGAAATTATTCAGAGCTGAAAAAATGTGCGTGTTATACGCACCAAAACACGGTATTGACTCTGGTCGACTGTGCAGTACAGGCAGGCTGACCTGGAAGGAAACTTTTTGCTGTTGTTGATTTTCTGCATGCCAGAGAACCAGTCTACCTTATGATACATTTGTTTGTTATGTAAAATTTATGGATCAGTTATTATGTGATAACTTCCTTGATACTGTCACGGAAATGCATTAGTCCTGTACCACACAATAACGACTTTTGATGCTCCTGAAAAAGAAGCCTTTTGAAAACATTGTGGGAAAAGAAGAAAATGCTGGTAACCAGCATTTTCTCCTTTTTCCACAATGTTTTCTACCCTGCTTGAAACAAGTTCTGTTGCTTTCGATTTGGACCAGTCTAAAATTTTGTTGTTTGGTAAAGAGTTAAACCATGTTTTGTTAGAGCATTGGTCAATATTACATGTGTTTAGCATGACTGAAAAATGCAGTCAGAAATGCTGATTATTTGAACCAACATCTTCATCTCACTTTTATTTGATTTATTTAGATTTAGTACATGTTAATATTTTTGAAGGTTATTGGAAAGTTATCTCTTCTGAATGAGAAGATAAGTAACCAGGTGGCAGCTCTCACAGAACATATGTGGAATGCAGCATTGAAAGAGGTGGATGATCTGTTACAAGTCAAAATGCAGTATATCAAGGAGAAACAGGTAGTTAGACCTAACCCATTACCACACAATCCCTACTTTTGACGCCCCTGAGAAAGACGCCTTTTGAAAACACTGTGGGAAAAGGAGAAAATGCTGGTAACCAGCATTTTCTCCTTTTCCCACAGTGTTTTCTACCCTTCCCAGAACAAATTTTTATTTTTCAGTCACCTTTATTTTGTCGTCTGCAAATGTTTTCAATTTGGACCAGTCCAAAATTTTCTCGTGTGGTAATGAGTTAACCCGGTGAGTCAGTCAGTGAGTGAGTCAGTGAGTCAGTGAGTCAGTGAGTGAGTGAGTCAGTCAGTCAGTGAGTCAGTGAGTGAGTGAGTGAGTGAGTCAGTTAGTCAGTCAGTCGTTCAGTCAGTCAGTCAGTCAGTGAGTCAGTGAGCCAGTGAGCGAGTGAGTGAGTGAATGAGTGAATCAGTCAGTCAGTCAGTCAGTCAGTGAGTCAGTCAGTCAATGAGTCAGTCAGTCAGTCAGTCAGTGAGTCAGTGAGTCAGTGAGTGAGTGAGTGAGTCATTCAGTCAGTCAGTCAGTCAGTCAGTCAGTGAGTGAGTCAGTCAGTCAGTCAGTCAGTCAGTCAGTCAGTGAGTCAGTGAGTCAGTGAGTGAGTGAGTGAGTCATTCACTCAGTCAGTGAGTCAGTCAGTCAGTCAGTGAGTCAGTCAGTCAGTCAGTGAGTGAGTGAGTGAGTGAGTGAGTGAGTGAGTGAGTGAGTGAGTCAGTCAGTCAGTCAGTCAGTGAGTGAGTGAGTGAGTGAGTGAGTGAGTCATTCAGTCAGTCAGTCAGTCAGTCAGTCAGTCAGTCAGAAATTGGCCCAACTGGGGATAGGCATTAGCCACTTCCTGATTTCAAGTTTTGTACATTACTGAATTCACTACCGGCGCTTGGCAGTTTGCTGAAAAGAATATACAAGGTAACCTTTGTGTTCCTTTCAGATAGAAGATGGAAGACTGACCCTGGCCAGAATAGCTGAGAAGCTTGTGTCTGGTGATGACGATCTTGGTTCCCTTTATGAAGAATTCTACGAATCGATTCCGTACAAGGTGGAACACAGGTCTACAAACTGGACATTGAAAGATGTGGTCACTAAGCAAGACTTATGTCAGGTATATGTGCAACTCTTAACCCCATAATCCTGACTTTTAACAACCCTGAAAAAGAAGCTATCTGAAAACATGGTGGGAAAAGGAGAAGATGCTGGTAACCAACATTTTTCTTCTTTTCCCACAATGTTTTCTACCCTTCCCAAACCAGATTTCAACTTTTCAGTCGCATTTATTTTGTCCTCTGCAATTTCTTTCAATTTGGACTAGTTTACAATTTTGTTGTGTGGTAAAGAGTTAAGTCCAGTCATAAGCTGTGTCATTTCCTTCCTGAACTACAAAATTGTGCACCTTTCCTAATTAAAAGAATTTGCAGATGACAAATTAATTATGACGTTGTCTTTGAATGAGAAGAAAACATTGTGGGAAAAGGAGAAAATGCAGGACACCAACATTTTGTTCGTTTCCAAAAATGTTTTCAAAAATCAATTTCCGGAGGATCATCTCGTGAACATCATCAGTAATATTTTCACTCGTGGCTGTGCTACTCATGAAAATATTACCGAGGGTGTTCATTCGATGAAATACATTTCAATCTTTCACCAAAAAAAAACAAAAAAAAAATATCCTCTATTTATTTACTAGATAATAACATTTTATCATGTCCAAGTCATTTGCCGACAAGAAATAAAATGTGGTTGAGATAATGGGATTTCTGTCTCTCTGGGTTTATAACAGGGTGGTAAAAGGGGAAAATGCTAGGTACAAGTATGGACACATCTATAGAAATATTGTCTGGCAAAAAATTTACTCTGTTTCTTTTTTTTCCAGCTATTATGGGATATCCTATCTGTGAGTGAAGCCACAGACTGGTCCACTGATGCAACAGTTATTGCTAAATACCAAGCCCTTGGTTGTCACATAAATGTTGTGGACCAGTCAACTGAAGAGTTCACAAAACTACATGAAATGGTCTCTAACAGTCTGGGGACAGGTGGATCAGTCCACAGTATTTATAGAGTCTGTCGGACTATAGAGGAAGTGAATTTTCAGACAGATATAGGAGAAATTCAGATGCTGATGCATTCATCTTTGTTTTCAAATTATCTTGGGATTCTGTCCCGTGGCCTCATTTTACCGAATGTTGTGACAGACAAAATGGGAGTGTCCAGAACAGATGCAGGGTTACTAGGGGCTGGAATATACTTTACCGACTCTGCAAAGTAAGTATCTCTGATGACAACTTTCCTGATATTTAAATAGATTAGGTTTGAAAATATTTTGGCAAAAGAAAAAAATGCTTGTGAGAATTCCCTCTCATTGTCACATATTGTTAACGAAATAATTTGAGTTGAATTCTTCTTATCAGTATTTACTAAGGGTGTTTCAATGTCATATGCTGAAATTTGTTTCCTGAGATAATAAGTAAGGCCTTGCACTGGTCAATTGAGTAACCATTTCCCTTAACAACTCATCAGTTGTTTAAAATAGTGAATCATAGAGCAAGATTTTGAATTTTTGTATGGTTGTGGAGAAGAAAGTTTTTCTGCCCCAAAAGTATTGCTTAACTCTCAAGCAAACAACAGAATTTTAGACTGGTCCAAGTTCAAAGCTCTGGCAGATGACACATTAAACTTGACTCAAAAATTGAAATTTGTTTCGAGCAGGATAGAAAGCAGGTTACCAGCATTTTCTCCTTTTCCCATAATGTTCTCAAAAGGCTTCTGTCTGAGAGCTGTAAAAACCAGGGATTGTTTTTTGGTAAAGGGTTAAAGCACCATAACTACAAAACTTTGGACAAAATACCTTTTGCTAATAGGTAATTTCAAAAATCTAGCTGATGAATGTTTTCTTAACTCCAGTGACATTGTCATCAATGTGGCTGGAATCATGTAATGAATTTTATCATTCTTGTTGTGGTGCTGAAAAGCTTAATCCCAATACATGTACTTTTGTTAATCCCAAAGGGATTATGAAAATGATGTTTGAATTGATGAAAATCTAAAGCAAAAGACATCAAGTTGTAGTTTTGTATAGTTTTCAGCAACATTGTATTTATCCCAATTTTCACTTAAAACACTATTAACATCACATTCCTCTTCTCAGTTTAAATGAGTCTTTATATACTAAGTACTATTTAATAGATTTTTACCCACAACCTATGTTTTGTTGAATTTTTAAGAAATAGCAGTTGGAAAAATTTTAACAACTTTTTTTTTATTTCTTCACATTTGCTTTACATTTGCTTAACCCATGACCACACTATCCATATTTTTGATGACTCTGAGAAAAGCCTTTAGAAAACAGTGTGGGAAAAGGAGAAAATGATGGTAACCAGCATTTTCTCCTTTTCCCACAACGTTTTATACCCTTCACAGAACAAATTTCAAATTTTCACTCACTTTTATTCTGTCATATGCAAATTTTTTGGACAAACCTAAAATTTTGTTGTTTGGTAATGAGTTAATCTAATAATAACAGGCACATATATTAACCCAAATATTGCTGGTCTGTTCAAAATCGAGTTGCTTACTTTTGTCTTGACTGGTTGACTGACTTTTATACTCCAGGAAAAGTGCCCATTATTCCACTTGTTGTGAAGAGACAGGTTTAAGGTTATTGCTACTGTGTGAGGTAGCTTTAGGACAGAAGTATCAACTCACAGAACCAAACACCAGTCTAACCTCACCGCCTGAGAACTATGATAGTGTCCATGGGGTCAAAATGACTGATGAAGTTAAAAGTTTTTTTCAAGTAAGTTTTCTCAACCTTTTAGCATGATGAAGTTTTTTTCAAGTAAGTTTTCTCAACCTTTTACCAAACAGTCCAAGGTTAAAATGGTGAGGCGGAAGACTTTTGAAAATGTGGGAAAAGGAGAAAGTGCTGGTTAGCACCCTCATTTTATCACATTGTTTTTTGTAATATTCCTTTCATGGTGTGCCAAATTAACTCGTAACCAAACGACAAAATTTTTGGCTTATCCAAATCGAAGGCATTTGCAGACGACAAAATAAAAGATACTGAAAATTTGAAATTTGTTTTATGAGGGATAGAAAACATTGTGGGAGAAGGAGAAAATGCTGATTACCAGCACTTTCTCTTTTTCCCACAATATTTTCTATAGGCTTCTTTTTCAGGGTCGTCAAAAGTAAGGATTGTGTGGTAATGGCTTAATGAAGAGGTAAGAATCAAGTATCTAATGTCACCTTCGCTCTGGGGATGATATCATTGTTTGTGATGGACAGACATCACTTTGACATTGTGATGGATATTTTGTATATTGTCAATTGGAAAGTGTGGTTTTCTTTAATATAGCACAATAAATATGCTATCTACAAACCCAGTCAACAGTGTGTTAAATACCTAGTGGAACTTTCCTTTCTAGGAGATAATGTTAAGATTCACATTGAAGCAAAGGACTTTGACATTGTGAGAGATATAACTATGACATTTTGTATATTGCCAAATGTAAAGCGTGGTTTCCTTTTTTATAGGACAATGAATATGCTATCTACAACCCCAATCAACAGTGTGTTAAATATCTGGTAGAGTTTTCCCTACTAGGAGATGAAGTGAAAAGTCACATTGAGGCAGAAGACTTTGACATTGTGACAGATATTCCTCCTGTTGTTAAGTCAAATGGCCTACAAAAAAATATTGGTACGAGTAATTTGATAAATCTATTGTAGGGTTTATATTTGATAGACATTCTGTACTATGAACTTTTCAAAACAATACACCTTTTCAGCACAATAGGTAGACATAGAGGCCACTCCTGACACTGTAGATCATAATTAGACTGACCACTAAATGACCCTGAAAGAGAAAAGTTTTAAAAACACTGTGGGAAAAGGAGAAAATGCCGGTAACCAAGGAAAATTGCATCTTTTTAGCCAAAATGATATTGTCTGCCCTTTCAAAAACCAATTCTATCAACAGAGGCACAGTCATTATGTTGTCTGCAAAATTAATGTTTTCAGTCTTGACTATTTTAAGATTCTGTGGTGAAGGATTTGACTTTGTTGCCATTTTCATCATGCTATCTGTCTTCATCAGGTGAACAGCATTTTTTCCTTTTCCAACAATGTTTCTAAGAGTGTTCTTTCTTAGGTTTGTTTAATATCTGAATTATTTTTTAAAGCTGTACAGCACAATTTTGACTTTGAATAACCTTGAGAGAGAAGTCTTCTTGAAACATTTGAGGGAAATGGATGAAATGCTGGTAACCATCATTTTCTCCTTTTCCCACAGTGTTTTCTACCCATCAAAGAAACATTGCACCATTTGAGCCGCACTGAAATTGTCATCTGCAAATTTGTTCAATTTGGACAGGGCTTAAGTTTTGTTGTCTGGTAAAGCATTAAAGGATAATGCATAGCAGGAAAACAAACTGGCAAACTCTTATAGTGACACTGGGAACAACCAGGTTCAGCATCTGTGTTTTGAATATTTCTAGATATCAATGATGTTAAGAACATCCCAGACCCTCTGGCCAAAGTAAAGGCAGGCTTACAAGGAAGTAAGAAAGAGCATGTACCTTTGAAGAGTGTGAATATCAGAGCAAGATTGATGGACATGATTTCACAGGTAAAGTCTCATAGAAAGACAGAAAAGTCTATCCGAAATGGCACAATTTTAGACTGGTCCATAATGAACGCATTTGCAGCAACAATTCAAGCATGGTGGAAAGATGGAATTCATAGGGAATAAAATATTCTGGAAAAAGGAGAAAATGCTGGTTACAAGCATTTCTTCCTTTCCCATAAAGTTTTCAAAAGTCTGAAAGGGTCATTAAAACTTGATATTGTGTGGTACAGGATTTGATTTTAATCCAAACTGCATCATTTTAGTCGGGCACAAATTGAAAGCATTTCTAGACGGCTTATCAAATTGGGCTAAAATGATGGTAATTTGCTGTGTGGTGTAGAAAACATTGTGAGAAAAGGAGAAAAATGCTGGTTACCAGCATTTTTCTCCTTTCAGAAGGTTTTCAGGAGCTATTTCTTCTGGGTCATTAACATGGCATTGTGTGGTTAAAAGATGAATCAATCATGCCATTTTAGCACTATCAATACAAATTATTTTGTAGTAAACCTTTACAGTGCTAAATATTTTCTGAACATACTGAAAAATAAAATGAAATGTTTACCAGTCAGCTTCAAACAATACAACCTGTTATTATAAAAAAAAAAAAAATGCTTTTGTATTCAGTTGTGAAAATGTAGAAAATGCTGGTCCTTTCATTTGGGTCACATTTTCTTTGTCATATGCTAAATCTTGCAATTTTGGAGGAGTCCTTCTATAATCCCCCCCCCCCCCCCCCCAATAACATAGTGGAGGGGGAGTATATTGGAATCGAGAGGACTGTCTGTCTGTCCATTGACGCAGATTTGTCGGGAGCAATACTTCCTACAGTTTTTCACATACTGAAATCAAATTTACACACAGGGTTCCTAGATATATGAAGTTGTGCTTGTGCAATTTTCATGACAATGCTGCCATTAGTCACGGAATTATCTCCCCTTGAACTTTCTTCAACTCTCACTTTTGCACTATACCATTCTGCGACAAAGACCTGTTATTATGACAAGGAGCTGGTGGGGGTATAATCACATTTAGTGATAGCTCTAGTTTTTCATGCAAGGCATCTTCTATTTGTTCTCAGGTTGTTGTGTTACAAGCCTACAGAAATGAGAACAAGAAAACTATCGAAGCCAAGTATGTGTTTCCATTGGACAGTACAGCAGCTGTGTGTGGGTTTGAGGCTTTTATCAATGGAAAACATATCATAGGTGGGTTGCCCTGAGTACATTGTTGTGTAACAAGGTACCAATGACCACTTTTCACACAGAAAATGTCATTAAAGTGAAAAGTGTCAACCCTGGTCAGTCTGTGCAACTGCGCAGTCTGACCAGGGTTGACACTTTTTTTACAATTCCCAGAGTTTCTCGGGGTTGTCAAAAGTCGACATTGTGTGGTAAAGGGTTAAATAACCAAAATGCTAACTCATTCAGTGCTCAAATTACCAGTATTTTCTACTTTTTGTTTCAAATGTTTTCCAAGACCATGGTCATCAATAAAGGTTAAAAAGTTAAATGGGCTCTTTTTGAAATCAAGTCGAGACAACTCTCGAGACAACAGAGGGTAAAACATTTTACTTGAATTATTAGGGTTGGAAAAAAAAAAAGAGAAAGGAAAGAAAAATAAAAAAATATTAATTATTTGACCATATATTATTTCCTTATAATTCCATAGAATGATTTAACCCATTACCAGAGAAGGCTTTTGAAAACATTACGGGTAAGCAGCATTTTCTCCTTTTCTCACAATGTTTTCTTCCCCATGTAAAACAAAAATCATCATTTCAATTACATTTAATTTGTTGTCTGCAAATTCTTTCAACTTGGACCAGTCTAAACTTTTGTCGTTTGGTTAAGAATTAACAAAATCCAAACTTCCTGTGCATTTATTCATTTTGCAGGAGAGGTGAAGGAGAAAGCCAAGGCAAGAAAGGAGTACAGAGAAGCAGTTTCCAAAGGTCATGGGGCCTACCTTATGGAAGAGGAAACACCAGTAATAATTTTCTTGAACTTTTCTCCCAATAGTCCTTTGTTTTTATGACACAGAAGAAGATGGTTTTTGAGAACATTTAGGGGAAAGGAAAACATGCTAGTTACCAGCAATTTCTCCCAAGATCTTTTCTTTCTTACCAAAGGCAATTCCCTCTATTGTAAAATAATTTTATATTTTATCTACAGATAGTTATAATAAAGGTCTAAATTTTGTTGTCTGTTTGAATTTTACTGTAGAAGTGCTATATCAAATCACTTATATTGCTAAACTTCAAGAAGGAGGTATATCATTACATACCGTTGTACTCTATTCTCACCATTCCCCAGAATATCTTATTTCTTAACTCTTTATCACATGACAAAATTTTAGACTGGTCCAAATTGAGAGCATTTGCAGATGACAAAATAAAGGTGACTGAAAAATTGAAATTTTTTCTAGGAAGGGTAGAAAACACTGTGGGAAAAGGAGAAAATACTGGTTTCCAGCATTTTCTCCTTTTCCTACAGTGTTTTCAAAAGACTTCTTTCTTAGGGGCATCAAAAGTAGGGATTGTGTGGTAATGGGTTAATATGTAAGTGTTTCTTGACAAAGTATGTTTTTGTGTGTCTGTGTAGGAAACTCTATTCCTTATTATGAATTAACATATAGCTTGTCAAGATTTCATGAATATGTGTGAGAGAATTATGGTGGGGAGAAATTTCCCTTTCAGCAATTTCTCCTGTTGCCATAATTTTTTTCATAAGTAGACTTAATAATTTACCACACAATTCCTAATTTCAATCACACTGAAGAAAAGGCATTTTGAAAACATTGTGAGAAATGGAAAAAATGCTGGTGGCTTGCATTTGCTTCTTTTCTCACAATGTTTTCTTCCGTTTTTCAAACTAGAATTATTAAGTTATATTTCTTTGGTTTCAATTTGCTTTGATAGCTTTCAATTTTAAATATCCCAATATTTTGTTGCTTAGTAAAGAATCAAATGGCAGATGTTCTCAGTAAAATTATAGGTTTTGTTGAACATTTTTGGCATATTGTTCAGTAACTGTGTATTTTTTCATCTCTTAAAATACCATAGCTCATTACCAAGCAACAAAATTTTAGGTTTGTCCAAATCAAAAGCATTTGCAGACGACAAAATAAAAGTGATTGAAAATTTGAAATTTGTTATGTGAAGGGAAGATAACATTGTGGGAAAAGGAGAAAATGCTGGTTACCAGCATTTTCTTCTTTTCCCACAATGTTTTCCAAAGGCTTCTTTCTCAGGGTTGTCAAAAGTAGGGATCATGTGGTAAAGGGTTAATCTTTTGTATTGTTTTCCCAGGATGTGTTTTCTGTTAGTGTGGGTAACCTCCCTCCGAATTCTGATGTCCTCATCAAGATTACTTATATAGCTGAACTACAAGTGGAAGGGGAGGCCATCACTTTTAGCCTGCCTGCCGCAGTTGCTCCTTGGTTACGGGACGGATCTCTCGCACATAAGACTCAGGTTGGTATTTGGCATAAGTATTCATATCAGAATGTATGTTGCTCGGGGTATACCAGAATTAGTTAATATGTCTTTTGTATTTGTTTTTTTTTTGTGGGGGGGGGAGGTGCGGGAGGCTGTTTGTGTATATGAATATAAGTATTTTGTATGTCATACTCCTCTATCACAGTAGTTAGAATTTGGATATCAAACCTTTACCATATGATTCGGAGCTTTAACACCCATGGATGAGAAGAAAACATTAAGGGGAAGGAGAAAATGCTGATAAAAAGGATTTCTCCTTTTCTCACCATGTTTTCCACTATTTTTTCTGAAACAAACTTAGTTTTTGTGGCACAAATCATTTTGTGGCCTGCAAATGCCTTCAGTTTGGACAAGTTTTAAATTTTGTTGTTTGGTAAAGAGTTAATTGAACAGTAACTGAAGATGTGAAAGGTGCAACTTTGGATTATCTGATAGAATTAAACATCTAGACATTTTGCATTTCAGAATGACAAAGATCTTTTCCTCTAATTATGATATTTGTTGATGTGACAGCTGACTCATCACATGAACTGTTTTTTTTTTAAAGGGTAGACATTATTTTTGGAAAGGAGAAAATGCTGGTTACAGGCATTTTGTCCATTTCCCAAAGTGTTTTCAAAAGTCTTTTAGTAAGGAGTCATCGAAACATTTGATTTTTTAGTTGAAGGACTAAGGGTCATTAACTTATGACTTCAACTCTTTACTACACAATTTTGAGTTTTACCTCCCCTTAGAAAAGAGTCTTGTGGAAAGTGTGTTGGAAAAGGAAAAAATGCTGGTAACCGGCATCTTCTCCTTTTCAAACAATGTTTTCAGCTCTATCAAATGCAAATTCCATCTCTTGGGCCATGTTTGAATTGTTGTCTGCAAATACTTTCAATTTGGAAAAGTCCATGTTTTTGTTTTGTGGTGAAGAGTTAAACAAATATTCCCCACTTTTTCTTGAATAAGAATTTCATTCACTTTTCTTTACAAATTGGCCATGCTCTGAGAAATTGGTCTACTGCACCAGCAAAATGTATCAACCCAAGTAAGCCTGCACAATTGGCAGGCTGTCATGGATCAGAACTTTCGGCTAGTGGTAATTTTTCTGCATGTCAAAGGAGTAGTCTACCTCATGATTCTGTAGGTTGTTAGACAAACATGTGGTAATTTGCTTGGTATCATTCATCAAACAGATACAATAACAATGCTCCAGTTAACCCTTAACCCCATAAGGCATTTCTATGGTATCTCTGATTGACCCTAAATAATAGCAAGGATGAAGCCGTTTCTTATGTGTATATGACACCTTTTGATAGTGTAGAAAACATTGTGGCAAAAGGTGAAATTGCTCGTCACGAGCAATTTCACCTTTTGCCACAATGTTTTCCAAAGGCTACAAGCAATGTGTAAAAATGAGTATCGGTATCTATGGAGTAAAGGGTTAAGATGGAGCGATGGCATTCTAAATTCGTTATTCCTTTTCCAAACCCTATGTTGTGGATACTCATTAGAATGGTCTCGATGAGATGAATCTAATGAGTACCAATAACATAAGGTTTAGTGTAGATTAATTAATATTTTCCATTATGAAATTAAAAAAACCTCCTCTATCTGGAGCTCTGTAATAAGCTTTCTTTTGCTAAAGCACTGCTCAAATGTTTATTTTATAGTCCACAACAGATTCTGTGAAGGTTGTTAGCAACAAGAGATGTGAGATATCCCTACAGGCTGCCATGGAGATGCCCTCTGAGATCAGGAAGGTTTTCTCTCCAACCCACAAAATAAACTGCAAGGTAAACAGTACTGTCTTTTTCAAGCTTAAGTAACCTGTTACGACGCTACAGTTTTAACCTTTTACCACACTATACCTAGTTTCAATGACCCAGAGAGAGGGTCGGAAAAGGAAAAATATGGGTAATCTTACATTTCTCCGGGTTGTTAAAAGTCGGGATTGTGTGGTAAAGAGTTAAACATAAGTAGATATTGATAAAATCCATTTAATACAACAACGACCTGAATCATGGGGTACACTGGTTTTTTGACATGAATATAATTAACCCATAGCAAAAAGTTTCAAGGGAGGTCAGCTTGCACAGATTGTACAACATAGCTGACATGGATTGACACTCTTTGCAGACACACTAAACTCCTTTACATAACGTACCACTCAATTATATTTGTGACCTGTCACACAAAAAGGTACCTTTTAGGAGTTGCAAAAATTGTCAATCCTGGTCAGATTGCGCGATTCGTGCCGGACGACCAAGGTTGACACTTTTCGCTTTTATGATATTTTCTGTATTGAAAGTGGTACAGTAATTTTTTAACGGCCAACTTGATCTGTGCTATCTTAGGTGTGTTTTCATTAGATTGATGTACAGAATTCCCAATATGACTGATCACATTTTTATTACAGAAAACAGCCACCAAAGCAGTTGTGACCTTGCCAAAGAAAAGCTCACTAGAGAATGGCTTTCAACTAAATATCTACCTGGCAGAAATCCATGTACCTAGAATGTGGGTGGAGCAACATCCAACCTTCAACACACAGGTGATGTATTATTTTTGGGGGATGGGGGATAAAAGGAGAGAGACACATGCACAAACAGTGAGACAGTGAGAGATTTTGATGTTTTATGTAAATTGTGGGAACTAAGATGGGCCATGTTGGGTCAAAAAAGAAGTTAAATGGGACAACTTTAGATATACATAGTTACCATATTCAAGTGGACATGAAGGTGTTTCTGATGATTTCTACTTCTCCAACAGACTTTTCTCCCACTTCACATCTAAATTTCATTGTTTTAGCAGTGTTTGGTCTGTTGTCTGCATATGCATTTAGTTTAACCCTTTACCAAACAACAAAATTTTATGCTGGTCCAAATTCAAAGCATTTGCAGAGCACAAAATAAACATTGCTCAGAAAATGGAATTTGTTTTGTGAAGAAAGGGTAAAAAACATTGTGGGAAAAGGAGAAAATGCTGGTTTCCAGCATTTCTCCTTTTCCCCACAATGTTTTCAAAAGGCTTTTTCTTCAAGGTCGTCAAAAGTAGGGATTGTGTGGTAATGAGTTTCAGAGTTGTAAATTTTGTTGTGGGCTGAAGACCTCATGGACATGAAGACTGTTTGAGCCAAAATGTCTCACAAAATATCATACATGTTTGATCTAAGGCCACAAAACATGCTATCTAAATTGATGAAAAGCAAGTACATTAAAAAATTTTGTGCTATTGGGGTGTAAGTCTTGGCCTGTCCACAAAGCTTTTCCATATTTCCATCTCATTTTTTTCTATTAACCCTTTCCCAAACGACAAACTTTTGGACTAGACCAAATTGAAATCATTTACAGACGACAATTCAACTCTCACTGAAAAGATGATTTCTGTCAATGATAGGGTAGAAAACATAGTGGGAAATGGAGAAAATGCTGGTTACCAGCATTTTCTCCTTTTCCCGCAATGTTTTCAAAAGGCTACTATTCCAGACCCGTAAAAACCAGGGATTGTTTGGGAAAGGGTTAAAGTATATCCCTTTTGGCTTTGGTATGGCTCATCACATTGGCAACTCCTTTGGTAGGCAAGACAGATCAAAAAGAGATTTTCCTGTAACATTGTAGAATAGATTATGAGGAAAAAGGATAGGAATGACTAGGGTGAAAAAGAAGAAAATGCTGGTTTTATCAATATTTTCCTTCTTTCAAGCCGAATATTTTAAAAGTGCTTTTAACTTTTGATGGTGAAAATGAATCTGCTAAAGGGCTAATAAATGCTACATGATTGATTAACCCTTTACAATCCTGACTTTTGATGGCCTGGAGATAGAAGGCTTTTGAAAACATTGTGGGAAAAGGAGAAAATGCTGGTAAGCAGCATTTTCTCCTTTTGTCACTATGTTTTTTACCTTGCTGGAAACAAATTTCAGTTTTTAGTTATGTTTAATTTGTCTTCTTCAAGCGCTTTCAATCTGGACCAATCAAAAATTTTGCCATCTGGTAAAGGGTTAATAAGTGCTAGGGACTCACATATGAACCATGTCACTTATTCATTGATGAAAATCTTGCTGATTTTATTTTCAGGCATGTATGTTGACTTTCTACCCAGAGTTTGAGAGCAGCACAGAACTTGATCCAGAAATTATTATTCTCCTGGACTTGTCAAACTCGATGAAATCTGATTCTGAGGAAAATGCGAAAAAGGTTTGTTCATTGAAGTATTCAACCCATTAGCACACAATCCCTACTTTTGTTGACACTGAGAAAGAAGCCTTTAGAAAATACTGTGGGAAAAGGAGAAAATACTGGTAAGCAGCACAATGTTTTACTATCCTTCCCAAACCAAATTTAAACTATTGAGACACATTAGTTTTGTTGTCTGCAAATACTTCCAATTTGGAGCAGTCTAAAACTATGTCATCTGGTAAAGAGTTAAGCTGATTTCTTTGTGTTTACTGTTTTATGTAATGTGCTATAGAATTTCGAGTATTGCATGCATTTATCTATTGATTCTTTGCAGTTTCTTTAACTCTTTACCAAACAATCCCTGGTTTTTACGACCCTGAGGCAGAAGATGTTTGAAAACATTGTGGGAAGAGGAGAAAATGCTGGTCACCAGCATTTTCTCCTTTTCCCACAATGTTTTCTACCCTGCTGGAAACAAAATTCAATTTTTGAGTAACGTTTATTTTGTCGTCTGCAAGTGCTTTGAATTTGGACCAGTCTGAAATTATGTTGTTTAGTAAAGAGTTAAGCTCATTTCTTTGTGGTTACTATTGTATGTAATGTGCAATAGAATTTAGAGTATTGCGTACATTTATCTATAGTTTCTTTAACTCTTTATCAAACAATCCCTGGTTTTTACGACCCTGAGGCAGAAGCTGTTTGAAAACGTTGTGGGAAGAGGAGGAAATGCTGATCACCAGCATTTTCTCCTTTTCCCACAATGTTTTCTTCCCTGCTGGAAACAAAATTCAATTTTTGAGTAACGTTTATTTTGTCGTCTGCAAGTGCTTTGAATTTGGACCAGTCTAAAATTTTGTCGTTTGGTAAAGGGCTGCTTTTCAAGAGAAGTTTGAAACCAGTTGATGGGAATATTGTCAATGTGTGGAAAGAAGTGTGGTTTGTGTTGCCCAAGCTTTCAAAAATGACACAGAATAAAATGACTACCGGTATAATTTATTTTATGTATTTTTCAACAGGTTGCAATTCTGATGCTGGACAATTTACCTCCTGCTAGTCTATTTAACATTGTGACATTTGGAAGTACCTTTAAAGAGCTGTTTCCAAGCAACCAAAAATTTTCAAAATTGTCTGTGGAGATAGCAAAGAAACACATTCAGGTATGCTAGAATTACTGTAACAAACACATAACAAAAAGAGTGATGCATATCGTCAGGATCACTGCAAATTGTAAAGGTGAATTTCACAGCTCTAATTGAAACTGTGTGATGCTGCCCTTTATCAGCAATGATGGTAAATTGCATCTGTTCATATACTTATAATGCCATAACTATGCAATTACTTATTTCCTATGACTCCTATGGTTTTCATTGATAAAATGAGACTTAGAGTTTAACCCATTACCACACAATCCCTACTTTTGACGCCCCTAAGAAAGATGCCTTTAGAAAACATTGTGGGAAAAGAGAAAATGCTGGTAACCAGCATTTTCTCCTTTTTCCACAATGTTTGCTACCCTTCACAAAACAAATTTCAAACCTTCAGTCACTTTTATTTTGTTGTCTGAAAATGCTTTTGATTTAAACAAACCTAAAATTTTGTCGTGCGGTAATGAGTTTATTGGTTTTCATTGAATCACTACATGTATGTGATTACTTGTTTTTTATTATTCTTTCAATTTTCATTGATGAATTGAGAATTATAGTGTCTTTGATTGTCATTGATTAATTCTATTTTGTAATTCCAGCACATAGTGATCTTTTCTCAAAGAACTCCTAGCCGAGCTCCGATAGCTCAGTCAGTAGCACTCAGGATGAGAACAGGGTCGTGTGTTTGATCCCTGGCTTGGTCAATTATTTTCAGAGGTTTGATGATAGTCATTGCAACAAGATTCTTCCTCTCTCACTTCCGATCATTGTTTCCATGATGGTTATGTGGGAAACTAGCTAGGGGCTTGGAATATTGTGTAGGGTACTGGTAAAAGAAACTCCAGGAAAGAATGGGTAGGTGCACTGGAGGCTGCTATATAACTGAAATAATGTTGGAATGGCATTAAAGAGCATACAATCAGTCAATCAATAAAAGAACCCCTCTCAGTAATTTTAATACAGGTTGCAGTCCTAATAAAGTTGACCACTAATTTGGGTTTTGTTTTTTTTTTTATTTCAGGACTTGCATGCCTGCATGGGGTCTACAGATATCTGGTCCCCTCTACATGCAAGCCACCTTCTGTCTCAGTCAAACAGCCATACAACTAACCTGTTTGTCATATCAGATGGTCATGTTACACAGGAATCCGAAGTTCTTATTGCAACAAGAAAAGCAGCTCAAAAGAATAGAGTTTTTGCTTTAGGCGTTGGGTAAATCTTTTTGCCCTTTAGTTTACCACTTTAGGCCCAAACTGTTTTTTAAAAGCTAAACTGCCAAGGAGACCCAAAGATCTTTTGTGGATGGTGTAGAGTAAGATCAGAGTGCACAGATTGTGCAGCCTGATCTGAGGTTTGTCCAATATGAAGATTCTTTCCCATGCAACAAATATTTTGTACTTGCAATGTTTCAGTTTATAATTATGGCTGGAAATCTTTATTCTGTATTTAGCAGTTTGAGGGCTTATTTAGATATATATTTCATGTGTCTATTTTTAGAAATGTTATGGGTAAAGAAATCTCGTAATTTAAGCTGGGGGGATTATTTCCTCGTCACAGTGAATAATTATTTTCCTCCTGCCGAAAATCTGGAACTACTTTTTTGTTCTACTGTTAAAAGTGGCATTTTTAACAAAATTATCAGTGGAAATATAATATATATTTTAGGGATGGCAATGAGTCTCGATTTTAATACTCGAGTACTCGGTCATTCTTCCGATCGAGTACTCGGTTACTCGGACGATGTTTACTAGTCTACAATTCTACATTTTATACTAGAATGCCAAAGCAAGATTGTGTTTTTTGTCCCAAAGAATTGGGACAGTAAAAATCTATTCAACAAAAAAAATCTTTCAATCTGTTTGATACCCTTTGTTTACAAGCATTTATTTTGCGTAGTTTCATTTCTTCACACGTAACATCATAAGCATGCTTCCCAACCCTCCCAATTTCAAAGGGGCTTTCCCCATTCAAGATCAGACAATCCGATTACCTGACGGACTATTCAAACCCAAATTCAAAAAAAAAAAACATCGGGTATAAGGGTATAAAGGGTGTGATAATATTGTATCCAAAATACATAACATATACATGTACATCGGAAGTTGCCATAGAGTTTAATGCATGTATTTCACGGTCAATCTGGTTCGTTGTTTATAAATAGAAATCAAGGTACAGTAACTGAGTTTTACCGATCGAAGATCGACGAACCAATAAAATTTGAGAACGGGTCAAGCAGGTACTTGTCAGAGTGGAATTTACGTAATTCACCTCACGAAGGCAATTATATTGAGAATTTCCCCAAAACGCTAAATGGCGATCCCCATCACGATCCCAGGGCACAGACAAAAATGAGTGACAAGTTAATCATCAACAAATACAATGGGAAAAAGCGAAGTTTTTAACTGTTTAGTGCACAAATTGACCCTGGAATTCCAATCTGTCTAAAAATAGACCAACCTGCAAGGTTTAATGGCGTAGCAATATTTTAATATTTTAGGCGATCACAGGTTACACATGACTCCGAAATAATTAAGTTTCACAGTCAAACTGTGAAGACTTTACAGGATAATTATTTTCATCCCTAATTAGACCATATTAGCCGGCCTCTGATAAACCGAAATTACGAAAACTTTTATGATTAGCAATTAACCTAAGCGGCGTAACGATTATAAGTGACATACTATTGTTGTGTATTACAAACACATCTCAGACTGTGAATTGTCTGGCTACTTTCGCACCTTTGCAGCGATGCTGTGATGACATTTAATTGGCTGCAGTGTTTGTTTTACAATGCAATTTTACTCAGGAAGAAAAATGGTACATTTTTTTTGAAAAAAATACCGAGTACTCGAGTGTCAATTTCTGTAACCGATACTCGGACGTTCAATCGAGTACTCGGTTAACCGGTTATTCATTGCCATCCCTAATATATTTTATTTCATCAGCTTGTGGTTAATATGGGGAAATATTTGCCACAAAAGGGAAAGGTCCGCAAAAATAGCTCGTGCCTTACGGCACTCGTTATTTTCGCATACCTTTCCCTTTTTCCGCAAATATTTCCCCATATTAACCACAAGCTGAGGAAATAAATGCTATTTTTATGCTCCCCGAAGGGCGAGCATATAGTCGCCGCTTCGTCTGTCCGTCCGTCCGTCCGTCCTTCCGTCCGTCCTTCCGTCCGTCTGGCCGTCCGTCCGTCCGGAGCGATTTCTCCATAACCCCTGGACCAAATTGGATAAAACTTCATATATGAACTTTTTGAAGTAAGGTGCCGACGTATCTTTCCCAGATTTTCAATTTGACCCCATGTCATGGAAAAAACGGGCTTAATGCAAAATTGCAATTTTTGCCAATATCTCATTCAGTTTTTGTCAGAATATCATGAGACTTCATGGTTATATTGCTTATGGAAAGTTTTAGCATGTGCCCTTGCTATTTTTAATCTGGGCATTTTTTAAGTTGACGTTCTGTCATGGAAAAAGGGGGTTTCTTGCAAAATTCCAATTTTTACTAATATTTCATTCAGTTTTGCTCAAAATTTCATTAAACTTCATGGTTATATTGTTTTTTCAAAGTTTCACCATGTGCTCTTGTTTCTTTATCTATGTGTTTTTCAATTTGACCCTCTGTCATGGAAAAAGGGGGTTTCTTGTAAAATGACAAGGAAAAAGGGGCCCTAATGCAAAATTTCAATTTTTACTAATACCTTGTTCAGTTTTTGTCAAAATTTCATGAAATTTCATGATTATATCTTGTTTTACAAGTTTCAACATGTGCCCTTTGTTTTTTTTCAATCTATGAATTACAAATGCGCTAATACGTCTTTCCTGGTTTCTAAAATTGAGGTTGCATCACGGAAAAATGCCACTTCATGGAAAAAATTGTTTTTCACGTGTATCTCCTTTATGGGTGCTCAAAACTTTGTGAAATTTCAAATCTGAACTTGTTGGAATGTTGCCCAGATACCTCTCTTCCTGTTTCTCAATTTCAGGCTGCGTCTCGGAAAAAGGGGGCTTCATGTAAAAAATTGTTTTATGTAATATTAACTACATGACTGCTCAAAATTTTATGAAATTTCGAATTTTGAAGTATTATTCAAAAATGCCACAAACCACACACCCATTGTATTTATTTCAATGATGCAATAATGTCTGATGGGAAAAGGGAGATTAAAGGGGGCTTATTGGGCTTATTGTCCTCTACAAGTTTGTGTTGGCTATTTCTAAGATAGTAATTGCCTTTTCACTTCAAATTTTGGGGGCATGAACTGGTTCTTTTAGGATAAAAGAAGTGAATTTATATCAATTTCATATATTTTATGACAAGCACTTGTTTGGGGAGCATAACCCGTCTCTGACGGCTCTTGTTTCATTGTAGAGAAAGTGGAGAAAAGACCAATATAAACTTGGCAAAGTGCTGAGATACATTGAAAAACTTCTGTGTAATTCATGTCTTTCTTCGGCAGTGTTTTCAGAGGCTATTTCGCCTAAGATCTGTAAAAATATGGAATTGTTCAGTAAAGTATTAGCATGTCCTTTAAGTTTCTATTCTGTATTTTTTTTGACAGATCTACAGCAAACCACCATTTACTCAGAAATATTGCAGCAGCAGGAGGCGGTACCTATGAGTATTACAGCAGTGACACAAAATCTGCATGGCAGAGAAAGGTAAGCCTAACCTATTACTATGCAATTACCATGTCAGTTAAAACGTAGGTAAGAATGTTTTTTGTCCTTAACTCAGTACCAAACGACATCATCTTAGACTGGTCCAGATCGAAAGTATTTGCAGACGGCAAAATAAAAGGCACTGAAAATTTGAAATTTGTTTTGTGAAGGGTAAAAACATTGTGGGAACTGGAGAAAATGCTGGTTACCAGCTTTTCACCTTTTCCCACAATGTTTTCAAAAGGCTTCTTTCTTAACATTGACAAAAGAAAGGATTGAGTGGTAACATAGTTAAACATAGTAGGAAAAGGGATGATTGGTTCCTTTATCCACAAAGTTTTCTACTCCCTCAACCACAGATCTGTTCAGTAAATCCTATACCACACAATGCAGACTTTTGACAACCCAGAGAAAAAAGCCTTTTGAAAACTTTGTTGGAAAAGGAGAAAATGCTGGTAACCAGCATTTTCTCCTTTTCCCACAATGTTTTCTCTCATCTCAGATACAAATTTTAAGTTTTTTGTCACTTTTATTTTAAAATCTGCAAATGCTTTCAATTTGGATCAGTCTAAAATTTTGTTGTTTGGTAAAGAATAAAGCCACATTAAATTTCTTTTTGTTTGAAATTTTGCTATCTGCATAAGAATCAAGTTGCTTCTTGTGACACTTCTAGTTTTTTCTCTAATTCAGTCAAGCCTTGTCAAGTGGTCACACATTTTGAGTGGCCATTTTTATGGAGCAACTAATATTTAGGTATGGAGATCCTGTAGTAATTCTCTTTACCAAATAATAAAAGCCTCTACTTGTTCAAATTGAATACATTATGCAGGGTACAAGTGGTAGCTCATATGATGGTATTTTACTGTGAAAGGGTAGAAAACAGTGTGGGAAAAAGAGAAAATGCAGGTTACCAGCATTTTCTCCATTTCCCTGGCTATTTTCAAGCTCACGGCTTCAGGGTGGTTAAAACATGGGATGTATGTAAATGAGTTGATATGAAAGTTCTAGTGAGCATCCAGCTTTTTTTTAGGTAAAGATATATTTATTGTCAAGGGGCTGGTAGAAGAAGACATATTTCACTGTACTTTTAAGAAATCTGTGGCCCATCCTTTATAGGTTCAAATGCACCCATTTATGTCTTCCTACTTTCTTTTCCAGTTAATCTCCCAAATTGAGAAAGCATCCCAACCAGGACTATCTGATGTTAGTGTTGATTGGCTGCAGACAAATGAGGATGCCCCTCCTCCTGTGCAAGCACCCAATCAGATTCCTTGTCTCTTCAGTGGTTGTAGACAGGTTGTGTATGGGTTTGTGGAAAGTACTATGCAGGTATGTTGTGCTTTTGGTAAAGATTCCAGAGTGCAAAATTTGCCAACCATCCATACTAAATTACATTCATAGCCTAAAATTAACTCTTTACTAAATGACAAAATTTTAGACTGGTCCAAATTGAAATAACTTGCAGATGACAAAAAAAAAAAAAACATGTAATAACACAAAAATCAAATTTTGGTTCCAGCAGGGTAGAAAACATTGTGGGAAAGGGAGAAAATGCTGGTTACCAGCATTTTCTCCTTTTCCCACAATGTTTTCCAAAGGCTTCTATCTCAGGCTTATAAAACAAGGGATTATTTGGTAAAAGGTTAATTTTTGAAAGTACATATTTTCTTTGGGCTCAGCCATTTGGTTTAGCAAATTATAGAGTATGCATCTATCAAATGCAGAAAAATCTGAAAGATTAGATAAAGATGTTGACTGGCTCTCCTGGATTCCTTTGTATGATAAAGTGAAGTGAATTGCCTTGTAAGACATTCTTATCATTCTACAGGCAAAAAACTTCTTTTATGGTATGCTTGTATCAGCCTGTGTGTCTGTCTGCTGTCAACCAGGTGACATTCAGATTCCCATCTGGGAGTGTGTGTTGTGGACTTCTCCCACATTTTTGCTGTTGAAAATTGTATAAATATGTTTTGGAAACTGTACATGTACAAGATATCATTTTCAGATGTCTGTGCTGTAGATTTTGAAGATTATCTCCCCTTTAAATTACACACTTTTTGTAGTATAATGCTTATCAGGTTAAAAATCTTAACCATATTTAAAAGCATCTAGTGGGGGTATTTCACGTCCTTATGTTACAATTCTGTAAATATTTTGTTACAGGCTAGTTTAAAAGCTAAGATCGGAAAGTATGACATGTCTACAATGGTATCTACTACAGACCTACATGTCACCACAGGGGAGGTAAATATGTCATTATATTATATTTCATATGTACTATTTTATAAATGTTGTGGGTAAAGAGGTGTCGTAATTTAACCCTTTACTCCATAGATACTCATTTTGTGTCAACAACAGACATCTTTTGAAAACATTGCGGAAAAAGGAGAAATTGCTTGTAACAAGCAATTTCTCCTTTTTCAACAATGTTTTCCTCCATTCAATCAGATATTTCTATCCTCATTTATCCATATTTTTGACATCTTACCTTTAATTGCTTCTGAAATGGAAGAGCCTCAAATTGGCATATTAGGTAAAGGGTTAAGTGGGGTGGGGGGGATTATTTCTCTGTCAAGTGAATATTTTCCTCCTGCCGAAAATCTGGAACAACTTTTTTTGTTCTACTTTGCTATCGGGTTAATTGACTTGAGATCACTAGTTTTAAAAGTGGCATTCATTGATAAAATAATCGGAGGAAATATAATATATAACTTACTTTATCAGCTTGTGGTTAATATGGGGAAATATTTGCCTTAAAAGGCACTCGTTATTTTCGCATACCTTTCCCTTTTTCGGCAAATATTTCCCCATATTAACCAGAAGCTGATGAAATAAACTCTATGAAATCAATTCAGTGTTTTCTTTTGTTTGAGCCCTACTTTGGCACAAGAGGGGCTAATGCATTTTCATTATGCAATATACAAAGCCATAAATCACAATTATAGAGGTATAGATCCTGTGAAGTCTAAGGATCAACAAGTGGTAAAATAGTGAAAGAGTAGTTCGTACATTAGTTAGAAGTAGAGTAGTCCTTTGACTTGATCAGTTAAAACAATAACCAAACGATAATATTTTAGGCTTGCCCAAATTGAAAGCATTTGCAGACGACAAAATAAAAGTGACTGAAAATTTGAAATTTGTTTTGTGAAGGGTAGAAAACATTGTGTCAAAAGGAGAAAATGCTGGCTACCAGCATTTTCTCCTTTTCCCACAATGTTTTCTAAAGGCTTCTTTCTCAGAGGAGTCAAAAGTAGGGATATGTGTTAATAGGTTAATAGGGAATCTGAAGGCAAAACATCTGAACTCTCTACCAAATTACTATGGTTTTTGATGAGTCCAAAGTGGAAGTATTTGCAGACAACAAAATTAACCTGACTCAACAATTAAAATTTGTTTTTGTCGAAGGGAAGAAAACGTTTTTATTGGAAAAGGAGAAAATGTTGGTTATCAATGTTTTCTCCTTGTCCCACAATGTTTTCAGAAGGCTTCTTTCTCAGGGTAGTGAAAACCAGGGATTATTTTGTAATGGAATAAAGAAAGTTTGGAGTAGTCCATTCAATGCTTTTGACTTTTTTTATCACAAATTTTGCAAATACCAAATGTAATTCAAAGAGGAGATGCAATAAGTTTGCCTTTTGTGCCTTTATTGGCTAGTAAAGACAAGTCTGTGATTTCTTGTTTACAGACTCCTGTAATCACTGTGCATGACATCATATTGAGTTTCCATTTTTTTTGTAGATTCTTCATAGACTGACAGCTAAGGCAGTAATTACAGACTATGAAAACGGAAGCTTGGATAGTGATAGAATAAAACATCAGGTAAATAATTTGGTCAGATCTTTTCCATTTAACCCATTACCACACAATCCCTACTTTTGATGCCCCTGAGAAAGAAGCCTTTAGAAAACATTGTGGGAAAAGGAGAAAATGCTGGTAACCAGCATTTTCTCCTTTTCCCACAATGTTTTCTACCCTTCACAAAACAAATTTCAAATTTTCAGTCACTTTTATTTTGTCATCTGCAAATGCTTTTAATTTGGACCAGTCTGAAATATTGTCGTTTGGTAATGGGTTAATCTGTTATGTCCCAGAGGTCTTCTTTCTCAAGGCTGATATGAACCAGCGACCTCTTGTTCGTAAGTGCTGTACACCACTGACTGCTGTAGCAGAACTAAGTGAGTTTGGATCAAATAATTCGGTTTTTTTTTTTTCTGAAAAGGGTTGAAAAGGTTCTGGCAAGAGGAGAAAATGCAGAATACCAGCATTTTCTTCTTTTCCTAAAATCTTTTTAATTAACCCTTTACCACATAATCCTTACTTTTGATAACCCTGAGAAAGGAGCCTTTAGAAAACATTGTGGGAAAAGTAGAAAATGCTGGTAACCAGCATTTTCAACTTTTCCCACAATGTTTTCTACCCTTTACAAAACAAATTTAAATTTTCAGTCATTTTTATCTTATCCTCTGGAAATGCTTTTGATTTGGACAAATCAAAAATATCATCATTTAGTAATGAGTTAAAGGCAATTTTCTCACAACCATGAAATTACAGGATTGTTCGTGAAAAGGTTTATTGCATAAGTACATAAAAAATTTTTTGTGTTAAGGATGGGATTAAGGTTGTAATCCTGTTCCTTATAATCCTCAGTTTTAAAAACCCATTGGAGGAGGTCATTTAAAAACATTGTGATAAAAGGCTTATGCATCCTACACTGTTTTCTGCCTTTTCAAGGACAAGTCCTATCATTGAAGCTGCATTTGAATTGTTGATTTAGGAAATTGTTACATTTTGCTGTTTTGTAAAGAGTTATTCGTAATTGATTGATAAAATAATGTTTTATTCTGTCAGCAACATTATTTCAGTTATGAAACTGATTGCAATTGTAACTCTTTTTATTTTTTCTGGATTTAATCAATACTAGGCTTGAGTTCCAAATTGTATTATCCATATCCAAGAATACTGCTGTGAAAAACCCAGTCCGAGGATGGAGGTCTAGCCTTTCCTAGAACTTCTCAATAGTGAATTCTTTATTGTATTGATTGAACCAGGGAAAAGAAAATATCAAGCTTATAGCAATACTGGAAAATATTTTTGTTGATGACCTTTGCTGCTTTATTGTTTTATCATACTGAAAGCATTAGATGAACAGGAGTGTCCATGGGCAAGGCACTGCAAAACATGAGTCTAATACTGGTTAAACACAGGAAGAACATGAATAACCTTTGACAAGAGAACACAATTACAGACATGGTCAAACTGAAATTTTTTGCAGATGGCATTCTAACTGTTACTGAACTCTCTACCACACAATCCAGACTTTTAACGATCCTAAGAGAGAAGCCTTTTTAAAATATTGTTGGAAAAGGAGAAAATGTTGGTAACCAACATTTTCTCCTTTTCCCAAAATATTTTCTACCCTGTCAAAGTCAGAAATCATAATATTAACAAGATTTAATTTGTTGTCTGAAAATGGTTTCCATTTGGACTGGTCTGGAAATACTGTGTGTGGTAAAGAGTTAACTCTTTACCAAACAACAAAATTTTATGTGTGTCCAAATCGAAAGCATTTGCAGACGACAAAATAGAAGTGACTGAAAATTGAAATTTGTTTTTTGAAGTGTAGAAAACATTGTGAGAAAAGGAGAAAACTTTCTCAGGGTCGTCAAAAGTAGGGATTGTGTGGTAATGGGTTAAATGATGGGAGTCAACTTTGAAAGAGCAGAAAACATGGTAGGTAAAGGAAAAAATGCTGGTTACCAACTTTTCTCCTTTTTTTACAATTTTTTAAAAGGTCATTTTGTTAGGTTTTTAAGTCGCACGTTTGTCAAAACGTTCGACTTTTTGCGATGAGCTCGAGGAGCTCAGGGTGGGTTGGGGGGTGTCTATAGTGGGTTGAAGAATCATGAAAAAAATTGGATCAAAAACGTCGTATATACTTCATAAATGAGGTGCAGTTACTCTGCTTTAAACCCAATCGCTGTAGAACTACTTTTTCTTTGGTATGTCTGGAATTTGTTCTTTATGATGGGACTGGACCCGGTAACTCATATAACTCATATACCTACGCTAGAAAAAGGAGAACGTGACTCAAATTTTAAATTTAAAAAAAATGCGGTTATTTTGTATATCATGTGAAAATTTAACATCTATCTTTGTTTAGATGGGTAAAGAAAACAAAATTCAGCTAAGATATCCCCCATCAGTGCTTAATGTGAGTTTAAAAGGGATCGCGGATTAATATGGCTTATCGAGAGCACCTTACTGTAAATATTCATGTATTATCGAGAACGGTAGAGCTTCGCTTATAAGGGTGGAATTTCGGACTCGAGTGATGTCATTTGAAATCAACTCTTTTAAACCATGCAAACCATGAATTCAGGGTTAAATATCGTAAAACTCGCTCTAAATTTGAAAATTTGTTTCGTTCCGCAGCTTTGACCTAGTTTGTAACGTACGTCTCGGATGAAACACCCCAAACCACTCGAATACCCCAAAACACCCAAAAACTATTCCATTACACATCAAAAAACTTCTGTAACATATAAAACTGCATGCGAAACGCTTACATACACGATTTTATGGAAATCAGACATGAACTTTTGCTATCAATTCTAGTATTTTAGGTCTTTGATCAGCTTAAGTTTGATTACAAAATTGTACTTTGATTAAGAAAATGCAAATGGCGGACGGGATAGAAAACAAACGCACATAACGATTAACACCAGTAAAGTTAAAATGTTGATTACTGCATTTGTTCGGACCCCAAAAGAGTGGCGACAAGGATATTGCATCCCCTCCGTATACAGTAAATACAACATGAAATATGGAACGCAAGGTAAAATACAGCAATTACGACCGTACATTGACAGTTGCACTGTTGAGGGGTTTACAGTCAAAACGTACTCAAACCAAAACGTACCCAAGTCAAAACGTACCCCAATGGAGTCAAAACTTACCCAAATGAAGTCTAAACCTACCCAAGTGGAGTCAAAACGTACCCAATGTGTAGTCAAAATGAACACATGATTTTTATAGTATTTCTAACTCACTATGGACCAACGTACAGTGTCGCAAATCGGAAGCTGCTGCCACTGTACGCCCCAAATCAGTTAGCTGCAGTAAACAAGTTTAAGAAAACAGGCTGGCACGCGTAATCTAGCAAACAGAAAATGATCGGGTGTTTTGCATTTGAAAGGTAAGAAGTTTTTCTACAAATACATACTGCGATTGGGTTCATAAACCGAGCGAGTTTTGTATAGGAAAGCTGCATCACCAAATTTCGTCGTTGGCGGCTGCCATGATCGCTAAACATTTGCTTTCTACTCCTTCGGGAAGATCGGAAACCATTTTCTGATACTGCACACAGATAAAGAAATCATTCAGCTTTGCGTATACATTTCTATGGTTGTATTTAGTGCCATATCCATTGAAATAATTCACTTTTAATCAAGGTACCATCAAAACGTTCACTGTACGGCTAGCTGCATCTGTACGCAATGATTAGCTGCATTTCGCAATAAAAAATGTGTACGCCTAGCTGCATTAATGCATCATAATACTGAACAAAAAGGTTCAGCCCATATGGTAAAACACGTTTTTTTAGCTCAAAATTATATATGTCGTATGCCGGATCGGAATCTAGGCATATCCCGGGAATCTGCCTAGACCAAATTAGAATAATACTTTAGCGTAGACCAAAATAGATCTAGATTCTTTTCCAAATTTTTAATCATATTAATTCTTATACATGTGTTTACAATTGAGACCTATTTTTATTTGAAGCAATTTATTTGTTTTTCCATCAATTGCTCCGTTTTCCTCGTTGCATTTTTTCCTCGAAAGTGCTAAATACTCAAAATTTAATCTTACTCCGAATTTCTAATTAAACTTCTTTTATGTTGGAATTTAAGTTGACTAAGATGGTTAATATGTAGTCGCATTATATAAAACGAGAAAATATTCCGATTTGGTCTAGGCAGATTGTGGAGCTGCCGAGCCAAACTGTTAAACTATTTTTGTATAGGCAAAATTCCAGTTTGGTCTAGATTTCGGATCTGCCTAGATTCCAGTTTGGAATGAATGAATGAATGAATGTTGTTTTATGGCGCATCGACAACTTTGGTCATTTAGCGCGCATATCTATGTTAAAAGATAATAAACGTGGAGTTGTTTAAACTGAATAAAGTTTGAATGACAATAAAAGAATTGAATTAAGAAAATTTAATGCATAAAGGGCATCATCAAGTTACAGGGCAATCCCTATATACTCAAATGTTTTAAATGATAAGAACTGAATTAAGAAGAATGCATAAAGGGCATTATCGAGTTACAGGGCAATCAAAAGTTCTAAATGATAAGATTTAAGAATGTGATAAAAAGGTTTAAACTCAATGCTGGTTTGATAAAAAGAAGTTTTTTTAAATGAAAAAGAAATATGTGTCATTTATAATGTGCATAAAATATGATATTGAGTGGCTGGGCATTCCCTGCCTACTCAACAGTTTTAGATTAAAAGGTAAGACTGATAATATTGTTTTTCCTTGGAAATGAGGTTAAAATTGATAAAGATTGGAGCCTCCAATGGGATAAGATACTCCCATTAAAGAGGTCCTGTCTCCAATGGGATAAGATGTCTCCAAGAGAGCCAATCCTCCCATTAAGGAGATGCAAACTGAATATTTATGAAGTAAAGAATGTTGTAAAAGGATGGGTAAGAAACTCAAGAGTAAATATCACAGTTTATTGTAAATGTCAATCTCCTTTATGAAAGCGATAATAGATTCAACGCTGACAGAATCAAAAAGATTTTTCAAACTATCTACGTTGAAATATTTTGAACGAACTGGCTGAAAGTCAATGCAATCTAGTAGGATATGTTTTACAGAAAAGGTTGCATTGCATGGTATACATTCAGGGGCATCATCTCTTGTCAAGAGCCAGGAATGTGTGATGCGTGAATGGCCAATTCGAAGTTGCGCAATTATCACTTCTTCTCGACGAACGGATCTGTAAACGGGATACCATTCACCAAGGGATGGTTTAACTGAATGCAGTTTATTGAAAATATCAGCATCCCACTGGGATTGCCAAGAAGATTGGATATGTGATAAAACCGAGGATTTAAAATCAGTGTGTGGAACTTTAAAATCTGAAATGGGAAGGTTAAGTGCAGATTTGGCAGACCTATCGGCATTTTCATTGCCTTTGATGCCTACATGACTTGGAAGCCAGCAGAACACCAATCTATTCTTAGAAGAAATTTGTGAGATCCTTTCAAGTAAACTGCAGATTAAAGGATTCTCAAGTCGTTGATTTGAAAGGGCCTGTAATGTTGACAAAGAGTCTGAAAAGATAATAAAACGGTTGGAATTAGAACTTTCAACTAGATTAAGGGCAAGATCTACTGCTTTAATTTCAGCAGAGAAGATAGAGGAGTTGTTTGGAAGGCGGCATTTTAAGCTCCTTTGTCCATAAACAGCGGCAGCTGCTACAGAATTGCCTTCTTTAGACCCATCTGTATAGATGGGTTTGAAGGAAAAATAATGCTCCTTTATCTCGTTGTATCTAGCATGAAATACAGTTCTATCCGTGACGGACTTTTTGTCAGATGCAAGGTCAAATCTGAATTCTGCACTGTTTAGTGTCCATGGAGGGATTTCAGAGATTTTATAGTCGGCAATAGACTCGGTGTCTATGCCAAGGTTATCTACAATGGGCTCCATGCGGATACCAAATGGAGGAATAACATTTGGTTTCCTTTCAAAAAGACGTTTATATTCAGGTTTAAAGACAACGTTATGAGTTGGATTAAAACGATTCGACTTAAGTTTTAAAATATATTGAAGTGAGAGTTTTTCTCTCCTGTAAGAAAGGGAAGGTTCATTAGCCTCAACATAGAGACTATTGACGGGAGAAGTTCTGAAAGCTCCAAGCACAAGACGCAGACCTTCGTGGTGTATAGAATCGAGAATTTTCAGATAGGATTTACGGGCCGATCCGTATACAACAGATCCATAGTCCAACTTGGAGCGAACTAAAGACCGATAAAGCCGCAAGAGGACTTTACGGTCTGCTCCCCATTCAGAATGAGCCACAACCTTAAGAAGATTAAGAGCTTTCTTGCACTTCTTTTTAAGTGCAGTGATGTGAGGAAGGAAAGAAAGCTTTCTGTCAAAGATGACTCCAAGAAATTTAAACTCAGAAACGACTTCAATTTTAGTTTTGTCCAGATAAAGTTCAGGATCTGGATGAACACCTCGTAGATTACAGAGGTGCATGCACTTAGTTTTGGACTTTGAAAATTTGAAGCCATTTTCATCAGACCATGTTTGCAATTTGTTGAGACATTGCTGAAGTTGTCTCTCAATAATGTTCATATTTTGAGATCTGAAGCATATGACGAAGTCATCAACATAGAGGGAACAGTCTACACCAGGACAGATAGCTTTGACTATACTGTTTATTTTCACACTGAAAAGTGTAACAGAGAGAATACATCCTTGGGGTACACCCATCTCCTGTTCACGGGCTCCCGAGACAGTATTACCAATTCGGACGCGGAAAAGACGTTCATCCAAGAAGGCTGAAATAAAAAGAGGAAGACGGCCTCGAAGACCAAAGTCATGCAAGTCTTTCAGAATTCCGTATTTCCAAGTTGTATCGTAAGCGCTTTCAAGGTCGAAAAAGACAGATACTACATGCTGTCTATTAATAAAGGCTTCTCTGACAAAGGTTTCAAAGCGGACAAGATGATCTATGGTGCCGCGCTGGCGACGAAATCCACTCTGTACATCAACGATGAGGTTGTTCTTCTCTAAAAACCAGACAAGCCTGTCGTTGACCATACGTTCTAGGGTCTTGCAGAGACAACTAGTAAGAGCTATTGGCCGATAGTTAGCCGGGTCACTAGCATCTTTGCCAGGTTTTGGGATAGGAATGACAAGTGCTTCCCGCCAGGATGCAGGAAAAACACCTGACTGCCAGATATCATTAAAAATATTAAGTAAAACTGAGAGGGAAGTAAAAGGTAAGTGTTTTAAAAACTGGTAATGGACTTTATCTGGGCCAGGAGAAGAATCATGAGCTTTATTCAGAGCAGATTTTAATTCTTTAAAAGTGAAGAGTTTATTATAATGCTCTGAATTCGAAGACTTGAAATTAAGCTTTTTCTTTTCTTCTCTAGCTTTATTCCTCTGAAACTTTTCTGAATAGTTTGCAGAGGAAGACTTTTTGCAAAAGGTGTTAGCAAGAGCATCAGCTATATCCTGGGGAGATTCCAACGAAGTATTGTTAACCTCAAGGTGACTAACAGGGGTCTGGCCTTTGCCATTGATCTTTCTGATCATATCCCAGGTTTTTTTAGTAGTAGTTCTACTATTCAACTTAGAGACATATTGTCTCCAGGCCTTGCGCTTACTTTCTTTAATGGTACGACGGGCTTTTGCCCTGGAAATACGGAATAAGTTAAGATTGTCTTTGGTAGGCCTGAGATTAAATTTTCTAAGGGCCTGTTTTCTGTCTCTGACAGCCTGTTTACAATCATCATTGTACCAAGGCTTGTCAGGTCGTTTTGGGTTTGCCGAGGTCTGAGGGACGGACTTTTCAGCTGCATCAATATATAGGGAAGTGAAAAGTTTTGCAGGATCATCGCAATTTCCAAATTTATCATGTGTAATGGTCTGTTCACATAGGGTTTCAAATTTATTCCAATTGGCTATGGAAAGCTTCCATTTCTGCGGTCGTACACTACTGGACGGTTGTGTAGATGAAAAGATAATGGGGAAGTGATCACTTCCACACAAATCCTCAGTCACTTTCCAAGTAAAATTGGGAAGTAAGACTGGGCTGCATAATGTTAAATCAATGGAAGAGTAAGATCCAGTTGCTGGATGCAAGTAGGTTTTGGATTTGTTATCATTCATGAAAGACAGAGAGTTGTTCGAAATGAAGTTCTCCAACTGGAGACCTCTCTGGTTGGTGTCATTGCAACCCCACATAACATTGTGACCATTAAAGTCCCCAGCAAGAATATAGGGGGATGGCAATTGTGAAATGAGATCATTCAGATTTGTCTCATTGATAGGTATGCTTGGCGGGAGATATAAAGAACACAGTGTAACAGCACTGTGTATAGATAACCTGACAGCAACAGCTTGCAGGTTTGTATTTAAAGAGATAACTTTGTGAGGAATGTTGTTGTTTACAATAATAGAAACACCTCCTCTGGCTTTTTCACCTTCGGTAAAAATCTTGTTGTAAACAGAATGATATTTGATAGTGATATCATCCTCCCGTTTAAGGAAGGTTTCTTGCAGACAAACAGCAACTGGTTTGTAGTCATTGATTAAAAGTGAAAGTTCGTCAAAGTTTGACTTCAGACCTCGACAATTCCACTGGATTATGGTATCCATAGTGCATGAGGAAAGTATAAAGACTAAAGTAAAAAACGAGGTCGTAAACCAATGCATTTTAAAATAGACTCGTTAAGATTTAATTACAGATGTCTCGGCTTTGGATGATTGCCAAGCGTCAAAAGCCTTGTTCCAAAGATCTTTGGAAGTGGACCAGATAGAGGCTTCTGAATCTGAAGCCTCACCTTCCAGATTTGCAGTATCTGCATCCATGTCCTCTAGCTCCGAAAATCTGTTGGAGGTAGGGACAGGATCATTTACCTTGACTGTGATCTCACAAGATCCTTGGTTATCTTTAGATTGTTGTTTAGATTTGGAAGAAGACCTTTTAGGAGGTCGTGGTGTATGATTGGGATTGTTATCCTTGGATGAGACGTTAGGTTTTGTTGTAGACTGTAAAGATGGAGGTTGTGGTTTCTTAGGAGGTGGTTGTGTAGAGGTAGATGGCTTTGGAGTTTTCCGTGAAGAATTTTGTGAAGGTGTAGATGGCTTTGAATTTTTTTGAGATGAACTATTTTCAGAGTTTGTGGGTTTTGAGGATGCCGAAGAGGTTGTGTTTGTTTTAGTTACAGATGGAGAGTCAGGAATTAGTTTGGACAAGGTGGATGGAGGAAGAAGTTCTTTCAGTTCAGAAGCTACATCAGGAAATTTTTGAAGTAGGACTTTCGCAAGAATTTTACAAGTGCTGCAGTCGTCCTTTTCAGTTGACGAGCCAACGACACCTGCATAACTAGGACCAGAAGAGGTTTTCTTGCGTTGTTCAAACATTTTCCTTGCTTCTGGAAAGCTAACGTTATTGTTGTATTTAATTGAAAGAATTTCTTTTTCTTCCTTCCATACTGGACACTCTCTTGAAAAAGTAGAGTGTGCAGATTTGCAATTAATACAGAGAGGAGGATTTGTACAAGTAGTACTGTCATGGTCAGGTCCTTGATGAGCACATTTTGAGCATGTTTCTTGGTTCGGACATTTACTGATGTGATGGCCGTACCGCTGGCATTTAAAACATCGCAAGGGGTTCGGCACATACACATCTACTTTGACTACTTGAAAGCTTATCTTGATAGACGTTGGAAGAATAGGCGAAGAAAATGTGAAAATGTATGTATGTGTTGGTCTTTGTTCTCCATCTCTGCGTACAGAAATCCGCTTAACATCGGATACACCTTGTTGTTTTAGATTGTCTGTAATTTCTTGTAAGGAGCTGCAGTATGCAAGTTCTTTGCATCTAATTACTCCTTTACAAGAATTAAGTGAAGGATGAGGGAAAATTTTAACGTCTATGTCAAAAAATTTGGTCTTTTTTAAAAGATTCAGTACTTGCTGATTTGTAAAACATTCAACTAGTAGGGTCTGGTCTTTAAGTTTTTTAACTGATTTTGGTGTACCAAGGATACTAGAGATTTGTTTTTCTATAATGAATGGAGAAAGTTTAGTTACAGGTTTTGAATGGTCTTGAGATTGGATAACAATAAAACGTGGAGATTGATAAGATGAAGGAAGTGAAGTTTCTGTTTCAGAGTCACTGTCCGAAAGGGGGCGCTTGCTTTCATTGAGCTTGGCCTTTTTTTGGGATGCCATGTTTGTGTGTTAAGTTTCACCATCGATGCTCCCCACCCGCCATGGAGCCCAACGAGGGGACATGGTCTGGGGAAAACCCATTCGCAGACCATGACAGGGATACATCAATGGTATACTCGGTATGAAAGGGCTAGACTGGACAGATGCATTCTCGCAGAAAGTCCTACCAAGCTTAGACGATCATTGAGACTTTACAAATGTCAGCCAAATACCAAAAAACTTTCACCCGATTGACCCATGAGCCACCGCCTTCTAGGGTTAAACAAGAAATATAACATCTGAAAGAGTGTGATGTAATTATGTGGAGAAGATGGTAAATTTAATTGAGAAAAGATGTAAAAAAAGAGTATATCAGATGTCCTAGGGCAAGGCATGACCAGCCGATTGATCTCCAGTTTGGACAGCGACATACATAAATATATAAATTCAAACAATAGCAGGTAAGATTATCTTGTTTCTTCAAGGCATTTCATGAATTACACAAATCCGGCTCCATTGATAAATCCTTTTATTACATGGAAAACATCGCTGATATCATTTCTCGATTTAGTTCCTGTACAACAGATAGGTACAAAGTTTGCCATTTTTTTTGCAACCCCTAATCTTTTTGTTTTTTGTAGCTTTTCAACGAAATAAAGAATTCAGTTCGGGTTAAACATAAAGTTTTCTGGTTTTTGTTCTTCACCTGAATTCACGATATTATCTCGCACATCCATCCTCAAGTCTTAAGTCTTTACCAAAGCATTTGCAGACGTTCAGTTGGTAGCGTTTTCCTTTGAATTTATAAATCTCAGTGAAAACAGAATTACTAGCTTAAAGGCAGCCGATTCTTTTAATACATCTAACCGCTAAACGTGCTCAATACTGACTATGGATCGTTTATAGACGATGGTAGAGCTATTCACGACCGCTTGATTCACCGAGTCTTTAAAGGGTGGAAATGGAACCTGGAAAAGTCGAAAACGAACTTTATACATTCACCACTGCCAACCTTACATCTTCAGAGCTAGATCTGTATGTCATTTCTTGCAGCACTCTTAACCAAGATGTACACAATTCTCATTATAAGCTTTAAAAGCCTGTTTCACATCAACCTTACGACAGCCATACGGGAACATAAATCGCAGGACTTTGCGTTGTTTCCGCAAGACTGTCTTACGAATTTGCAACGCCATAGACGTCGCAATTAAGCTGGTTTTTCAACATGCTCATTTTCCTAGCGATTTCTTTGCGATTTTTTGAGTTTGCACAGCAACTATACGGTTGCCACACGGGAGCCATACGGCTACCTTGAGACCATAGCACATCAATCATACGGTTTTATAACTTGTGTTTGTCCTGCGAAGGCCGAAAGACGATCGCACGAACATCTTGCGGCTGCCTTGCGAATGCGTTGCATTTGGTGAAAGTCTGTCTGAAGACTACTGCGGAAGGTAGGAACAACATAGAGATTCGCACAGCTGCCTCGCAAATGCCTTGCGAAAAGTTAGCGTCATCCGTCCTCTTTTAAAAAGTTTGTATGTCTTGTTCGTCATCAGTCGCTATCGAGATTTCAGGACGAGAAGGTCATGCAGAAACGAAGATCTCAGAATGAAAAGGGATATGTTCCGATTGCTGAACCCCCATTGAACCCGAGACATTCAAGGTACCACCAACCCAGGATTTAGATGAAGAAAGCACGTGCTTGTACAAGAATGACAAAATGCCCTTAGCATAAAATATTGTCGTCTCGGGCCCGTATTCACCAACCATTCTTGAAAATATTCTTAGGCTTATTCTTCAGAATTTTGCCAATGTGAAAGTAACAGAACGTCTGATTGGCTAAACCGGATGGTTTAGCCAATCAGACGTTCTGTTACTTTCACAGTCAGGAAATCTTGAAGAATAAGACCAAGAACGTTCTTCACCAACCATTCTTGAAAATATTCTTAGGCTTATTCTTCAGAATTTTGCCAATGTGAAAGTAACAGAACGTCTGATTGGCTAAACCGGATGGTTTAGCCAATCAGACGTTCTGTTACTTTCACAGTCAGGAAATCTTGAAGAATAAGACCAAGAACGTTCTTGAGAATGGTTGGTGAATACGGGCCCAGGTCTTTATCTGCGAGTATCCTGTCCACTGTTTCAATATGCAACCTATGTGCCGGGGTAGCATTGTGAATATATATATATCCAATCGGACAAGAGGAGATAATTCCTCCTCCTTATGGCGATCGCACGAACACAGTACAGCTGTCTTGCAAAATCGTGCTTGCCGTGTGGTGGTCGTAAGAAACTTTGAAAATTCTTGAGGCAGTCTTGCGGGTGCCTTGATAATTTGTGCGGCAGCCTTAAGCTAACCGCACGACAGCCGTGCGAACTCGTCGCTTTGTTTTTAGCTAACCTTAGCACAAAGTGCTACAGGTGAGCTATTGTGATCGCCCTATGTCCGTCGTCCGTAGTCTGTCGTCCGTCGTCCGTCAACAATTTCTTTAAAAATCTTCTCCTCCTAAATACTGGGTTAATCTTGGCAGGAATGTTCCTTGGGTGAAGCTCTACCAAAATTGTTCAAAGAATTTAATTCCACCCATAACTCTGGTTGCCATGGCGACAAAAAGAAAAAAAGAAAAAAAAACGAAATCTTTGAAAATCTTCTTCTCTGAAACTATAAGGCGTAAAGCTTTGATATTTGGTATGTAGTATCTCCTAATGGACCTCTATCAAGTTTGTTCAAATCATGCCCCTATGGTCAAAACTGGCCCCGCCCCGGGGGATAACGAGTTTGAGCCTAGGAACAAAGGGGGAAAACTTTAAAAAATCTTCTCCTCTGAAACTTGAAGGCGTAGAGCTTTGATATTTGGTATGTAGCATCTCCTAGTTGACCTCTACCAAGTTTGTTCAAATTATATCCCTGGGGTCAAAACTGGCTCCATCCCAGGGGTCACAAGTTTGAGCAAAGGAACGAAGAAGGAAAAATTAAAAATCTTCTACTCTGAAACTTGAAGGCGTAGAGCTTTGACATTTAGTATGTGACATCTCCTAGTGGACCTCTGCCAAGTTTGTTCAAATTATGCCCCTGGGGTCAAAACTGGCCCCACCCTGGGGGTCACAAGTTTGAGCAAAGGAACAAAGAAGGAAAACTTTAAAAATCTTCTCCTCTGAAACTAGAAAGCGTAGAGCTTTGATATTTGGTCTGTTGGATCTCCTAGTGGACCGCCACCAATTTTATTCAAATGATGTCCCTAGGGTCAAAACTGGCCCCACCCCGGGGGTCACTAGTTTGAGCATAGGAACAAAGGAGAAAAACTTTTAAACTCTTCTTCTCTGAAACTAGATGGCGTAGAGCTTTGATATTTGGTATGTGGCATCTCCTAGCAGACCTCTACCAAGTTTCTTTAAATCATGCCCGTGGGATCAAAACTGGCCCCGCCCCGGGGGTCTCAAGTTCAAACATAGGAACAAAGAAAGAAAATTTTAAAATTCTTCTTCTCTAAAACTAGAAGGCATAGAGCTATGATATTTGGCATGTAGCAGTGAATCTCTACCAAATTTGTTCCTATTATGCCCTTGGGGTCAAAACTGGCCCTGCCTCGGGGGGGGGGGGGTCACAGGTTCGAACATAGCAACAAAGAAGAAAAACTTTGGAAATCTTCTCTGAAACTTGAAGGTGCAGAGCTTTGACATTTGGTATGCAGAATCTTCTAGTGGACCTCTACCAAGTTTGGTAATATGATGTCCCTGGCGTCAAAACTGGCTATGCCCCGGAAGTCACAGGTTGGAACATATGAACAAAGAAGGAAAATTTTGAATTTATTTTTCTCTTAAACGGGAAGGTGTAGAGCTTTGATATTTGGGATGTAGCATGTTTGAGTGGACCTCTATCAAGTTCGTTCCAAGGATGCTGCTTTGGTTAAAACTGACCCAGCCCGGGGACCACAAGTTCGAACATAGGACAAAGAAGGAAAATTTAAAATTCTTGTTTGAAACTGGCAGGTGTATAGCTTTGATATTTGATTGCCCTATGTCCGGCGTCTGTCGCCCATCAACAATCTCTTAAAACATCTTCTTCTCCTAACCCACTGGGCCAATCTTGATGAAACTTGGCAGAGATGTTCCTTGGGTGAAGCTTTACCAAAGTTGCTCAAAGAATTGAATTTCAATCATAAGCTATAGTCTAAGGTGAGCGTTCCAGGGGCAAGTTGTTTTTTCGTACGTTCAACCTGCGGACACCATACAGTTCGTGAGTCAACTGTACGAACAATGTACCGAGATCGCTTTGAAAATTTGCAATATGTGCGACGGGTACGAATAAATCGCGATCGTGTTTGCAGCGAAAATTGTAAGACGAAAAAATCGCACGGCTGATGTGAAAGAGGCTTTACCAAGAAAATCGCAGCTAACCGAGCAGTACAAAAATTCGGGTTAGCAGCTAGCCGTACAGTGAACGTTTTGATGGTACCTTGATAAAAAGTGAAATATTTCAATGGATATGGCACTGAATACTACCATAGACATGTATACGCCAAGCTGAATGATTTCTTTATCTGTATGCAGTATCAGAAAATGGTTTCCGATCTTCCCGAAGGAGTAGAAAGCAAAAGTTTAGCGATCATTGCAGCCGCCAACGACAAAATTTGGTGATGCAGCTTTCCTATTCAAAAATCGCACCGTTTATGAACCCAATCGCAGTATGTATTTGTAGAAAAACTTCTTACCTTTCAAATGCAAAACACCAAATCATTTTCTGTCTGCTAGATTACGCGTGCCAGCCTGTTTTCTTAAACTTGTTTACTGCAGCTAACTGATTTGGGGCGTACAGTAGCAGCAGCTTCCGATTTGCGACACTGTACGTTGGTCCATACTGTAACTTCAATTTGTGTAAAAATTAATAGAAATTACGTATTCATCATCATGACGATTTATAACTCTTGCTTTATTTTGAATTTGCCTTACATGATTAAAACCAATGATGAAACTTATTTAACAATAAACATAGCGAAGTCAATCAAATGCTTAGTGATAAAATCACTTTTTTCTTTCTATTTTTTTTTTTTAAGGAAGATAAAGTTACTATTAATGAAAAAAAAACAAAACATATTGGATACTTCAAAAATATTTATCCATCATTATAAAAATATGTTTTATATATGAAAAAAAAAAAACATAAGCATCAGCACATTTAAAGAAATGATATAACAGAGAAATGTGATACATTAATTACATTGTTTGGATAGCAAAGATACAATTTCAACACTCAAAAAGAGTGTAACAAATTTAATGTGGTGATTAACCCATTACCACACAATCCCTAGTTTCGACTACCCTGAGAAAGAATTTGATACAATAATTACATTGTTTGGATAGCAAAGATACAATTTCAAAACTCAAAAAGAGTGTAACAAATTTAATGTGGTGATTAACCCATTACCACACAATCCCTAGTTTTGACTACCCTGAGAAAGAAGCCTTTAGAACACATTGTGGGAAAGGGAAAAAAATGTATTTTCTCCTTTTCCCACAATTTTTTCTAACCTTCACAAAACAAATTTCAAATTTTCTGTCACTTTTATTTTGTTGTCTGCAAATACTTTCAATTTGGACAAGCCTAAAAATTGGGCTGGTCTGGTAATGAGTTAAACTAATTATTCACAATGGTCTTTAACCTGTTGTAGATTGCATAGTTATTAATTACTTTGCAAATATTCTTTATAATTTGAGAGTCAGTTTGGTTGAGATGAAAAACCTTCGGACTGTTTTTTCAGCTAACTTGAGCACAACATGCTCAAGGGAAGCTTTTAGGATCACCTGGTGTCTGTCATCCGTCATGCGTCATCAACAATTCTTTAAACATCAACTCCTCCAAAACCGCTGGGCCAATATGGACCAAACTTGGCTGGAATGTTCCTTGGGAGGTCCTCTTTGAAAATTGTTCACAGAATTTGATTACGTCAAAAGTTTTGGTTGCCATGGCAACCAAACAGTTTTCTAAGAAATTCTTTAAAAATCTTCTTCTCTGAAACAGCTGGCCAGATTTTAAAATAATTTCACAGAGATGTTCCATAACGTAGTGGACCTGTAATAGAAAACAGCTATTTCCACTATAATATTACCCTAGAAAATTTGCTAAGATTAAAAATGAGCACTATTGTACTACTTTCACCGAGCCACTTTTTCTTTTTTGTCCTTCCTAGAATTATCATTTATAAATCTATAACTACTATAATTTCATTACAAATGGATATGATAATTACCTCCTTTTTCTGGAAACTAACAAAATTATCAACAAATAATTTCAAGACGGACCCCGAAGGAATTTCTGTTCGGTCAAAAATGTGCAATAGTATCATATCTGTACAAAATATGTCTTATCAACAGTCCAGAAATTTTATGCCATGCTGCACTATGCTTATTACAGGTCCACTACCTTAAGTGACCCTTTCCAATACTTTTTCGTGAAATTTTGATCAGTCAAGAAACATGACTCTGGTGAATGGGGGCTATTTGCACTATACAGGAATGAAGAAATTCTAAAAAATTCTTCTTCTCAGAAACCACTGGTCATATTTTGAAATAATTTCTCAGGGATGTTCTATGGGTGACCCTTTTCAAAAATTGTTTGCGAAATTTCAATCCGTCAAGAAACATGGCTCTGGTGAATGGGGGCTACTTGTACTTATATGGACATGCAGAAATTCTTGAAAATTCTTACTTCTCTGAAACAGCTGATCAGATATTGAAAAAAGTTCACAGAGATGTTCCTTGGGTGACCCTTTTAAAAACTTGTTCGCGAAATTTTGATTTGCCAAGAAACATGGCTCAGGTGAATTGGGGCTACTATATGGAAATGAAGAATTTCTTGAAAATTCACCTTCTCTGAAACCCATGATCAGATTTTAAAATAATTTCAAAGCAATCTTCCTTGGGTGACCATTTTCAAAAATGTTTTCGAAATTCTGATCCATCAAGAAACATGGCTCTGGTAAATGGGGTCCACTTGCACTATTCGGACATGAAGAAATTCTTGAAAATTCTTCTTCACTGAAATGGTTGGTCAGATTTTGAAATGATTTCACAGAGATGTCCCTTATGTGTCCCTTTTCAAAAATTGTCAAGTGCTAGCATCGGTATGCAGTGGCACTGTTTCAGTAAGTTCCAAGTAATAGAGGTGACCAATGACATACATTTAAAGGTGGATATTTAGAATTTTTACATCTCACCAAATTAAAAAATATATATATCACTGAAATTCATATAAAAAAATTATACAAATCATCAATAATTAAGATTCATAGAATTACAAAAAAAATATTTTTTGATGGTATTCCCTTAAAAGGCTACGTAGCCTCTTAAGGTATTTTTAGATTTCGCGCCAAAAATCAATAAAGCATTTCGGGAATGCCTAGTGACTGGCACGTGACTCATAACGCTTTAATTCCATTACATAACAAACATGTAATAATTATTTTCCATAAAGTCTTCTTCAAACGCTATGTTTGAAACTTTGTCTGTGTATTCCTGTATGTAAATGAGCGAATTGATAATCTAAAAATAGAACGTGTCTCCCCTCGGTGTCGACCTGGGCTGTAGTAAATCTCTAATCTCTCGTGTTGTTGGACGGTGTTCGACTAATGGGGTTTTATGAATGGAAATTAAAAGGTTTTGGGAGTATAGAGATGATTTTTTTGCATTTTTGTACAATTTTCGTTACAAAATCTGAAGGGCCACCTTTAATATTGTTTTGGGTATATTATGTCAGGCTATATGCCAACATGGATATATTAAAGAAAAAGAAAAATGAAAAGATCTAACTTGGTGGGAAGCTGCCTATTACAATTAACTGCATTTGCTCAAGTAAATTGCAGACTAGTCAAAATCGAAGAATTGCTGAAAACTAATCAAATTTGACTACACCATTAAATTTGAGTCTAATTGGAAGAAAACCTTGAGTAAAAACAAATGAGTTTTTCTTTCTTTCAGCTCTGTTTTCCAAAGCTGTTTGAATTACGTAAAAGCAAGATTGTCCTGTAAAAGGGTGATGACCATCTATCAGTCCCAAAATATCAAGGTTTCACCATTAGTGCGACTTTCAGGACCTTCAGTCCTTTGATTAGAAATTGGGATTGTTTGGGTTAAGGGGTATAACTGTCACTGACAAAAACTGTATTGAAAGCAGCATGAAACACTGTGCAGACAAACCATGTTGACTGTTTCAGATGTTGAAAACTGAGAGAAAGCAGTATATCATAGACCTGAGCAAAAAGTTTTCCATTGTTACACCATATACTAGCTTTGTGGCTGTTGAAGACAGGTCCCAGGTAAGTGGACACCTATTTTTTTTCCACAACCTGCACCTGTATTTACCAACTGTTCTTTAGTACATTCTTTGTCCAATTCTCAAGAACTTTTCTGAATTTTAAAGTAACAAAACTTCTGATTGGCTAAACCAAATGTTTTAACCAATCAGAATTTGTGTTGTTTTTTTAAACCTAGAATTTGAACAAGAATGTTCTGGGGACTGCTTGGGAAATATGGGCCCTATTTTGGCCATTCAAATATTGTGTTACTTTTTTTAGATCTAGAATAAAATCTAGAATGCACAGTAGAATGGTGTGAAAGGAGGGGGGCTTAACAATTGCCTGCAGACAAACTGTTCAGTCACTGCAGTCAATGGTCTCTGAATTCAGACAAAGAAATGATCCATGCTGGGTCAAAAAGCTGTATAATGCATCTGCAAAAAGTATCAACCTAGGTCAGCCTAACACAGGTCAGCAGGCTGATCTAAGTCAAAACTTTGGTTTTTTGGTCAATTTTCTGCATGTCCTAGAACCAGTCTGCCTCATGATTCAGTCTGTAGTTACACAAAATGGATTTTTTTGAATTTATAGCTATGTGATGTCACATATTTCACAGAGATGCCTTAAAAGCTTGTATGAGAGCACTGCTCGAATCATTTTAACTCTTTACCACACGAGAAAATTTTAGACTGGTCCAAATTGCAAGCATTTGCAGACGACAAAATAAAAGTGACTGAAAATTTGAAAATTGCTTAGTGAAGAGTAGAAAACATTGTGGGAAAAGGAGAAAATGCTGGTTACCAGCATTTTCTCCTTTTCCTACAATGTTTTCTAAAGGCTTCTTTCTCAGGGACGTCAAAAGTAGGGATTGTGTGGTAAAGGGTTAACTCTTTACCACATCATCACAAGAATGACTCTGAGGAAGAGGCCTTTTGAAAACATTGTGGGTAAAAGAGAAAATGCTGGTAACCAGCATTTTCTCCTTTTCCCACGATGTTTTCTTCCAAATCAAAGACAAAAATCATCACTTGCACCACATTTATTTTGACATCTGCGAAGTTTTTGAATTTGGTTGAGTATAAAATATTGGTGATATGTAAAGAGTTAAAAGCATTGGTGCATATGGCCTGTGGCTCTGTGTACTCAATGCTGTATTATTGCAGGACAGTTTCATAGTAGGACCAATCCCGACTATATCTGACCTTGTTGCCAAGGAGACAGTGGATATTTTGCCATATATGGGTTTTGATGATAGGGAGGAGGAGAAAGAAAAGGTAGAAGTTTTATTGTATAGTTAATAAATAATCTTTTTTCTATTGTAGTTTGTCTTTGGACAATAAATTTCTATATTTCGATAGCTGTCCCAATTTGGTCAGCACAAAATCAAAACAAGAAGAAGCAAGAAAATGAATTTAGATGATAACCCCCTGTCATGCAATCAAATAAGTGTCATTGGTATTTATCACATTCTCCTTCCAGTTGAATAGTGTATTGTCCTATCAGTACATTCTTTTTTTCATTTTAAAACAGAAGTGTTTTATTCAGCATATTCAATACAGTTGATAAGCTGGAATGATTGGCTAAAACATTTAACCTTTTACCAAACACTTTACAGAATAGTCCAAAATGATACATTGCAGATGATACAGTAAATATGTCTCAAGAACTAAAAGTTGTTCTTGGAAGGGTATGAAACATTGTGGAAAAATGAGAAAATGCTGGCTACCAACATTTTCATTTTTTTCCACAATGTTTTTTAAAGTGTTCTTTCTCAGGGTTGTTAAAACTTGGGATTGTGTACAGAGGCTTAAAGTGGAGGATAAATTTATTCATGCATAGATAGTTTGACAAAAACACCTGTTGCATGTTTATATTTGCTTATTATACTGCAAAGAAATTTCTCGTGATCTGATTGATTAACATGCCGGGAACATAAAAATATATATCATGCTCCCTGGCAAAAACCAAGTAAAGGCAGTTTCCCTTTTGAGTGCCCCGTAAACATCACTACACATGCAACACAACATCCAAAATGGCGGCGTCGATCGATTACCAGACTGCACATTTATGCACCAAACTGCACATTTTAGTGACATCAGTTTCCAGTGATGTCAGTTTTCATTGAATTGAGGCACTCAAAAGGGAAATTTTATTTTGTCAGCATACTCGATTTGTGGCATTATAATATAGGAAAATTTCGCTAACGTACTTTGAAGGGTAAAACTTTGCAGTATAATAAATAAATATTTTTCTCAGAGTCTATCTATAGCTTGATTGCATCATGTAGCTTTACCAGTCATTTACATGGCTTGTGTACATGTACATATTGTCCAATTTGTATTGTTTATGCCAGCTGTAGGGTGACATTTAGCCATTTAGTAACTGCTGATTTTTCAGGAACCTGAGATGTATGTAACGGAACTTCTTCAGAGAGGTGAAGTTGCTGAGAGCTTCTCAATGGTACAGGCAGAAGAGACTTATTCAGAATTAGACAGTTATTTACCTACAATTATGGAGAGCCAAGTGCTGCTGGAAAAAGTAAGTGCAAATGTGTGTGTGTGTGGAGGTGTTTTTTTAACCTTTGCCCCACAATTAGTCCTTTACCACACAACACAGAATTTAAACTCCCCTGAGGAAGAACCCTTTTGGAAACATTGTGGGAAAAGGAGAAAATGTTGGTAACCAGCATTTTTGCCTTTTCCAACAATGTTTTCTACCCTGCTGGAAACAAATTTCAATTTTTGAGTTTGGTTTAATTTGTCATCTGCAAGTCCTTTCAGTTTGGACCAGTCTAAAATTGTCGTTAGGCAAAGAGTTAACTCTTCTCCAAACAACAATATGTTAGACTATTCCAAATGATAAGCAGTTATAGACAGCTATTTTCATGTGGCTCAAATAGAGAAAATTGTCTAAGGGTGGAAAACCATGGTTACTACCATTTTCTTCTTTTCCCACAATGTTTTCTAAAGGCTTTCTTTTTCTGGGTTATTAAAACCTAGGACTGTGTGGTATAGAGTAAATGGCCCTGATGGAGACGATTACTGAAAACATTGCGGGAAAAGGAGAAAATTATGGTAAACAACATTTTCTCCTTTTCCCACAATGTTTTCTTCCAATTCAAAGACACAAATTATCTGTTGTGCCACCGTGAATTTTTGCAAATGCCCTCAGTTTGGACAGGTCTAAAGTTTGCGATATGATAAAGAACGTTGCCAAAAGGACTATTACGCTTAACCCTTTACCACACAGTGACTTTTAACCACACTGGGAAAGAGGCCCTTTAAAAACATTCTTGGAAAAGGAGAAAATGCTGGTTACCAGCATTTTCTCCTTTTCCAAAAATGTTTACTGCTCCTTCAAAAAATGATTCTACAGTTTGAGCCACATTGAAATTGTCATCTGTAAATGAAAGCATGGACAGGTGCACTGGCTGCTGCAAAATAACTGAAATAATGTTGAAAATGGCGTTAAAAACCATCCACTCATTTGAGCCACAATGACTTTGTTCTCTGCAAATGCTCCGATTTTGGACAAGTGGAAAGTTTTGTTGTTTGATAAAGGGTTATGATAAAACATCTATCTTCATTTCAGGTTTACAACACATTGCAAAGGTTCTACAGTCAAAATCAAGCCCAGTCCGTAGGTGACATTATATCTCAGATTGAACAAGCGCTAAAAAGTAATTATTTCACAGTTTAGCTTTGTCTTGCTTATAGTTTTGTTAAGTTTGGTTAGCTTTTGACGACCCTAAGACTTAAGCCTTATGAAAAACATTGTGGGAAAAGGAGAAAATGCTGGTAACCAGCATTTTCTCCTTTTCCCACAATGTTTTTACTCATCACAAAACAAATTTCAAATTTTCATTCACTTTTGTTTTGTCTGCAAGTGCTTTTGATTTGGACAAGCCTAAAATATTGTTGTTTGGTACCAAGTTAAGAAGAACTACACTTACATTTTTTGCCAGCTTCTACCTACTATTTGACCCTTGACTAAACAAATACATGTCCAGTATGAAGAAGGTAGAGTCTATCTTGTCAGAACGACCATGCGTATAAAGCGACTTTTGTGCTTAACGATGGTTTTAAAGTCCGCCAGAACAAAATTCCTCTATTTTTATGTTTTATATAGCGACTGTTGTCCTACGTACGCGGCCAATTTCCATCGAATTTGGCACGAAAATCCACCGTAGATTTTTAAAGCAACCGACACTTTACTTAGACAGAGGTGTTAGATTTTTCCGATATGTTGACTTGTTTGTAATGTACAATCGATGTCCAATTAATCCCACTTGGAAGTATTAATTAGGGGATTAACATTTTAACTGTTATTTACACCAGGGAAGTGTTATGACTCTAAAAAGGACCAATGAAATCGTTTTATAATCTCTTTGCTGACCAATCAAAATTAGCTTGCTTCTTCGTTTTGTTTTCTCATGCTACGCCATTACCAACTTCGGAATTTGTTCTCAATTAGTTGCACTTTGCATTATTTGGATTTCACTGGAAAAAATATTAATGTCAAATTTTTATTTTCTTTGCATTCAAATTTATAAAAAAAAAAAAGAATAATCGATTAAACCTTTTGGCCAAAATGTTATCTTTGAAACAAGCACATATACAAAATTTTCATTTTCTATGCATTTGAATTTATATAAAAAAAAATAATTGATTAAAACTCTTGTCCAAAATGTTATCTATGAAACAAGCACATACACAAAATGTTAGGAAAGGGAAATCACTCTAAGCTTCCAAATTTTTCGCACACACCGACAAATAGAATTTCTGGTGACATTTCCTACATAATAACAAAAAAAATAATTTTTTCCCCTTTCATTTGCTTTCATTCGATGAAAACTGTTACTGCATTCTTAATTCCAAGTTTTGTAATGACCAGATGCCAATTTTGCCAGGGGTAAATGATCAAAGGAAGGAATCACAGTGCATTTCTCTATTGTTTGAAAGAGTCAAACTTACATTGCCCACCGCAAGGAAAAGGAGGCTTTTGTATTAAGAGACCACTTTTGCATTGGCCCCAGAGTGGTCTTTCAATACAAGATTGACTGCATTTAAGACATAGGCTTTATGATGCAATGAATTCTATCCTTTGTATGTTTTCAATATTTTGAGACAGGAAAAGTTAGAGAGAGAGAGAGAGAGAGAGAGAGAGAGAGAGAGAGAGGATGGGTGTAGGAGAAAGGGAAGAGGGATGGATTTTTTTTCTTTTAAAGGTATGTAAATACAATTTTATAATACTTTTTCAGAGGAAAACGAGAAGAAGAGGGGACAAGCAAGACAGTCAAAACCAAGCGTGTTTTGCAAAAAGTCAGGGTTCACCTTCAGTAATGAATCCAAGATGGAGATTGATGAAGGTATGTGATAAATTTACAGACCACTTGGTGATTTATCATCTAATCCTTTACACAGAATTCCATGTTTTAACGACTCTTGGAGAAGAAGATCTTGTAAAAGATAGTAGGAAAAGAAGAAAATGCTGGCAAGCAGCATTTTCTCCTTTTTAAACGATGTTTCCATGGTTTCATACATAGAAATCATCATTTAGGCCACTTTTTAACCCTTTACACACAATGCTGACTTCTAACAACCCTGAGAAAGAAAGCTTTTGAAAACATTGTTGGAAAAGGAGAAAATGCTAGTAACTTTTCTCCTTTTACCCTTCACAAAACAAATTTCGAAATTTCAGTCACTTTTATTTTGTCATCTCTGCAAATGCTTTCAATTTGGAATTGTCCAAAATTTTGTCATTTGTTAAAGAGTTAATTTGTCATCTGCATATTCTTTCAGTCTGAAAAAGTCCGAACAGTTTTTGGCATGATGAAAACAACCACATATATATTGTTTTACCATTTTTAGCTCACCTGAGCGCAAAGTGCTCATGGTGAGCTTTTGTGATCGTCCAATGTCCATCCTCCATCGTGCGTCATCCACAATTTCTTTAAACATCTTCTCCTCCTAAACCACGGGGCCAATCTTGATGAAACTTGGCAGGGATGTTCCTTGGGTGAAGCTCTACCAAAGTTGTTCAAGAGATTGAATTCCACCCATAACTCTGGTTGCCATGGCAACCAAAAGGAAAAAAATAGCAAAATATTTGAAAATCTTCTTCTCTGAAACTAGAAGGCGTACAGCTTTGAAATTTTGTATGTAGCATCTTCTAGTGGACCTCTACTGAGATTGTTCATATGATGCCCCTTGGGCCAAAACTGGCCCCGCCCTGGGGGTCATCAAATTACTCCATGATAACGCACTGGCCCATAAATCCGCTACTGTACAGGAATTTCTGAAAGAATCTGGGCTCGATGTCTAAGATCATCCCCCAGACAGCCCTAACCTGTCCCCCTGCAGGGTTCCCACGCAGTCGGGAAAACGGGAAAAAGTCCGGAATTTCGTAAAACCCGTTCCCGGTCTTGAAAAAGTCTTGATTTTTGTTTTATATATGAAAAGTCGGGAAAAACCCGGGAAAAGTATGAAACGTTTTGGGTATGAAACAAGAATTTAGGACAATATTAATCTCCGGTCTGCGTCCTCCATTTTTCGGATAAAGGTCCAATATTTTCTACAATATCGACCGTCAATATGGTCGAAGAAGGTGAATTTCCCAAATTTATATATTACGGTCTTTTTTTATGTTCGCTGGTCCCGGAATAATTATTCTAATATTTAAACAAACCGGGATCCAGTGTATTGATTTCGGAGAACTCGGTACTTATCCTAAAATACAATGCAGCAGCTGTGCTTTGTATTTTCCGGGACACGAGCAGAAGTGAATTGACGTGAAAATGAGCTACAGCAGTAAATATTACTGAAAATTTAAATCCATTGGGGTCTAAAAGGTTAAAAGATTTTATCTTTATGAAACCACGTTATGATTCTAGTCGGAATGAGGTTGACGAGTCAGAGGAAACTTAAAGTAAGCGCTCGTCTGCAATCATGGATCACAACACTTCAAGTATTAAATCTAACAAAGTTACGATTATTCGAATTTTCAGAAACTTTAAAAAGCAGGGATATTGCCCTTTGAAACGATCAATTTATTAATTCATGTATTTCAGGTCATGAAAACTGAACTATTAAAATGAAAGTAAAACAAGGTACTTTTGAATTGGGTTTTAGTTTCAATGACTAAAGAGGGAAAAGAACCTCTATTTGAAGGCTTACAACAAAACTGTTGTGCACTATGAGAGTAAATGATATTCACACTATGATAGTAAATGATATTCAAGGACCGATTCTGTGTAAAAATCATAAAGAAAATAATTCCCAATATTAGAAAAAACAACACATTTTTTAGCTCACCTGAGCACAAAGTGCTCAAGGTTAGCTTTTGTGATCGCCCTATGTCTGTCGTGTATCGTCCACAATTACTTAACATCTTCTCCTCCTAAACCACTAGGCCAGTCGTGATGAAACCTGGCAGGGATGTCCCTTATTTGAATCTCTACCAAAGTTGTTCAATAGATTAAATTCTACCCATAACTCTCTGGTTTCCATGGCAACCAAAGAAAAAAGAAAGAGCAAAATCTTTGAAATTCTTCTCTGAAACTAGAAGGCATAGAGCTTTGATAATTGGCATGTAGCATCTCCTAATGGACTTCTACAAAGATTGTTCATATAATGCCCGTGGGGGGTCAAAACTGGCCCCGACGAGGGGGTCAGAAGTTTGAACATGGGGATAATAAAAGAAGACTTTGAAAAATCTATTTCCCTGAAACAAGAGGTTGTAGGGCTTTGATATTTGGTATGCAGCATCTGCTATTGGACCTCTACGAAGATTGCTCATATGATGCCCCCGGGGTTCAAACTTGCCCCGCCCCAGGGATCACAAATTTAAAACATAGGAACAAAGACCGAAAACTGGAAGTCCTCGAGCTTTGATATTTTGTATGTACTATCTTCTAGAGGACCTCTACCAAGTTTGTTCATATGATGCCTCTGGGGTTCAAACTGGCCCCACCCTGGTGGTCACAAGTTTGAGCATGGGAACAAAGAAGGAAAACTTTAAAATTCTTCTGCTCTGAAACAAGATGGAATTAATGTACATGTGTTCCTTATGATAGTTTGCCACTAACAATATTTTACATTTTTTCATTAAATGTCATGTCATGGAAAAAGGGGGCTTGGTATATATTTTCACTGTGGACCAATATCTCTTTAATTACAGGACAAAATGTAGTTAAAGTTCATCTTGTTAAGCCACAGACAATAGTTATTTGATTTTTTTTCATGAAACGACATGTAATCAAAAAAGGGGACTAAATGTATAATTTCATTACGGACCAATTACAGTCAGTTGGCCCATCCATCCACGTTGACGGTTAGCTTCTAAAGTCCTTGGCATACATGTCTTCCTTAGGATACAATTTTCTTTTGTAAGATGCGCCATGGAAAAGGGATTACCTTTCACATTCCGGACTTATTGAGCTCCAATAAATTAGTAATGTTGTGAGCTGTTAGTCTAAGGTTCCCAGTTTGCGCTGGCTTGACTACTGTCTCAGCGAACATCCTTTGAAATTTGATGAAAAGCTATTGAGACAAGTCTCATTTGTGTCTTATTAATAGGAGCGAATGATGTTTTTTAATCTGTCATTCGACCACCATTTTGACCAGGAAATGAACGCCTTGCCTCTGAAAGTTAATTCAATCTCTTACTATACAATCTTGACTTTCAATGACCCTGAAAAAGGGGTTGTGAAAGCATCTTGGGAAAAGAAGAAAATGCTTTTTGCACAGTTACATACCCTGTCAGAATTATTTGGCCTTGAACTTCGATATTTGGTATTTATCTTCACTATAGACCTTTACTGCTTAGTACTCAGGTGAGTGAGATAGGACCATCATGGTCCTATTGTTCCCAATTTGCCTGGTTACGTAGTCTTATAAGGATCTATACTATTTGCCTACAAACTCTTCATTACTTGTAGGAACTCTAAGAGAACAGCATGGATCCTTATTGAACTGCCTGTATGGATAGGCTGATCTGAATCTGTATTCGGTCATTTGTAGTTTTGTAACTGGCCAAGTAAAGAAATGAAATAACTACCATGCTGTTAGAATGTTCTTTAAATCTTAATTTTTCATTAAAACAAGGAATGTATATAAGAAAGTAGCTTTCAAAAGGTTTTGCATTTCCAGTTTTTCTGTTGTAAAAAACCTTGAATTTTAAAAAAAATCCTGGAAAAAGTCTTGAAAAAGTCTGGAATTTTGCAAGCAGAAAGTTGTGGGAACCCTGCCCCTGTGACTTTTGGTTGTTCCCAAGACTAAAGGAAATGCTGGCAGGGCACTGTTTTGAATTCTGTTGTGGTATAGGCAGTGCGGTCTATCAGTGTCTGCAACATGTACCTAAAGAGGACTACCTGGTGGCGTTCCGGAAAAGGATAGATAGGTGTAAAATGTGTGTGGAGGCAGACGGGGCATATTTCAAAGGTCTTAGATAAATAAAATTTTGATATTTCAAGCTGTTTTAAAAAGACCGCCCTACTATACAAACTTAAAAAGTGTCCCTTGTATGTCCAGTTTTTATTACGATAGGAATAATTACGAATTAATAGGAATAATTCCAATTTCTCTCATAATTGGCCAATTTTACAGGAGTCATGTCCAATATCTTTCATGATTTGTGAACTTTATAGGAGTTAAGTCAAATGTTTATTGTGATTTTTCAACTTTATAGGAATAATGCCTAATTTCTTTTATGGTTGTTTTACTTCTCTGAAATATATCAAATTTTTTTTTATGATTGATCATTTTTATAGAATTGGTCATTTTAATTGGAGTTATGTTCAGTTTCTATCATGATTTATCAACTTTTTTAGAATGTATGTCCGATTTCTGTTATTATTGGTAAACTTTTATAGGAGTTAGCTTTCAAGCAATATTTCTTTTTCTCATGATGTTTTAAAAAGGTTTCTTGTTATAACATGGGATAGATTGGTAAAGGATTAAACCTCATTACATTTCAATTGTATTCATCTGACTCATTTGTTTATTAAGTTGTCTGCCCTTGATTTGTTTCAGAGAGTAAGATGTAAAGTGCCATAATCTTTTTAATACCAAACAATTCCCTATTTTGGAACTATGGAACCCCAGGATGGAGGCTTTTGAAAAACATAATGGGAAAAGGAGAAAATACTGGTAATCAGCATTTTCTCCTTTTCCCACAATGCTTTCTTTGGTATCGAGGAAAATTTTTCACCATTGAAATTGTGTTTATTCTGTTTTTTGTCAATGCATAAAATTTTCACAAATTCGGAATTATTGCAATATAGTAAAGTATTTGTTTGTTATTTATGGCCTGCCAATGCTTTCAATTTTTACAGGCCCAAAATTTTGTCATATGTTAAAGTGACTAGTCTTTGACTTCAATGGGCAGAAGTCTTCAACTTTGTCACCTTGTAGAAAGTGACAGATTTGATGTTGTTTATCCAGACAGCTGGATGCCATTTCCCGTGGAGATGCCATGTCTAAAACCCCCTGAAGTTACAATTGATCTGGCAGAAATAGAAAAATTTACAAAAGAGCTGAACAATCTACCACAGTTACCAGAAGATGATGACCTTGATTTAATGGAATTTTCACCAATGGCCAATCAAGCATACATACCATGTTCTTCTACAGCCATTTTTGATCCCAAAACAAGAAGCATGGGCTCTAGAAGGGGAAGTACATCTGGCGATGAAGATGTGATTTCAAAACTGCAAAAACCATCAATAAAAAAGATTTACAAGAGACAAGTATCACCTAGAGGATCTATGAATTACTTTTATGCTTCAATAGAAAGAGCAAATGAGTCTAGAGACAGTGACAGTGCCTCTATTGAAAAGGCAAGAGGTGAGACAGATGTGGATAAAAGTCAGGTTGGAAAATCAAAGGAGATGGAGCCTATAATTGATGAATTACTTGACTATGATGGTGAGGATGACATAATTGTATTGAACAAAGTTTTAACAGCAGAAAGTTTGTGTGTAGAAGCTCCTGTAAGTGAGGAACAAGGGATTAAAACACACAATGAACAGTTTGATATATTTACTGCTGAGAAAATTGATAACTTTCAGATGGCTGGCAGTTCAACACAACCCAATGTTGGTACACCATTTGGAAGGTACAATCAACCATTTGAAAGTTACGCACAATACAGTGTTAGCAGACCATTTTCAGCTTCAAATGAATTGGGACTTGTATTTGGGACAAATGCTACTGTACCAGGTAATACCATAACATCTGGTTCTACACACAGGAATTATTCACTACCAAGTCCTGCCTATTCACCAACAAGTCCTGCCTATTCACCAACAAGTCCTGCCTATTTGCCAACTTGTCCTGCTTACTCCCCAACAGCCTTTGCAGATGTCTTATCTCAAACTCGTGGTAAGGATACAAATATATGCTTTTCACCAGCTATAAATGACCTACAAGGTATGGGTCAAAGAGACAGTGCTTTTGGTACAATAAGTAGATGGGATCAGGCAGAGTATTCAACAACTCAGAATGTTGAAGGTCCCCTTGTTCATCACCAGGCACCTAGTAGGGCTGAGGTTGGATTGCAGAGTTTGACAGGTTACGGTGCTGCTAGCTCTAATCTGTTTGGCTCTTATCCTTCAAGAAATTGTTATGATTCTTCCAAGAATGTTTTCAGCCCTGAAAACACTTCTTTAGATATGTCTTACACTAAACCTGGAGAAAATAGTGCTAACTCTATGAAGACAAGATTTGAGTCACAGATGTCTCAATTAGATGAACTCTGCTTACAGCAATCAGCAAAAGTGAGCTATAAGTCTGCAGGATTACAACATCAATTTGCACCAGAAAGGAGTACAGATGGAGACAATAGTGAGGGAGGAGCTTATAATGGTAGAGAAGCTTTTAGTAAAGGAAGGACAAATGAAAGGGATGGAGTCACCATTAGGGGAAGAGTTAATAGCAGAGGAAGAGCCTATGGTAGATTTGCCAGTGGAGGTGTGGGGAGAGGAAATTATGATAGAGGAGGAAGCAATGGCAGAGGAATAGCTTACAACAGAGGTAGTAGAGCTTTTGCTGATTCCAGAGGAGGGGCCTATAGCAGAAGTGGAACCAGAGGTAGAAGGGGATCAGGAAGTGGTAGTGCCATTGCTGTAAAAGCATCAATTAATTATGGGAGTACAGAAACTAAACAAAAGTCTGACTTACCCAGTTCTAGGGGAAAACAGATTGCCTGCAAAGCTGCCAGGAAAGCATGTTATTTAGGATTTGAGGATGATGAGGATAATGATGAAGATGATGACAGTGATCATGATGATGATATTGTTGTTGTTGATGATGATGATAAGATGAAGGAAGATAACAGTATTGAACATGGAGGTAAGAGTTCTAGAATCTAGATTGTTCATAAAAGCAGTTCTGAATTGTTCATTAACTCTAACAGGGATGTAAAAATTTTTCTTTGTCTACTTGTCCTGTAGGACGAGTGGGTAGCAAAAGTTACTCACCCTTATGACATTATCACTCGTCCGAACTTGCGGACTTGAATGTCCATTTTTACTGCATATATGCCCTTTTCTCAAAGATGTGTGAACCTTACTGGTATTTTCCTTCTTTCAAAGAGACAAACAAAGCAATGATTTAATTCCACCACAGTAATAGACAAAGAAAGTGTCAGAAATCATTTCTGGGCAAGGGAAAGTAGACGTAACTCATTTGTCATGGCAACATCACCATAAAAATAGTTTACAGTCAAATTTTCTGCTTTATTCAATATCATTCTTTTTTTCCAATATATTTTAATTTCCAAACGTGTTAAAATGGAATCAGCCATATTTCAAGCATTTGCAGACGACGCCACCTTCTTCTATTCCTCTCCCCCCCGCTATAGATCTATATTTTCATAAAACAACATTTTTGTTTTTTCACTTATGAACAGAAATGTATAGCTTCCATTTACTGCTTTATCCAGAGATTTGTGTAAATTCACTGTTTACATTCATTATTAAAGATAAGATGCTTTGAAGTCCCCCTGATCGGACGATGCCACGCTGCTCATTGTAGTGTCATGGGTTTTCACGCTTTTTTGGCGATCTATTTTTTCGTGACAATTAATTTATGGAGAAGTACTACTACATGATTTGACATCAATTAGTCAGTTTAAATAGCATGTAACTTAAAAATCTGCTTCTTTACTTTAGATAAGAGGAATAACACTTTTGTTACTCGGTCATGAATGACTCGCCAGCTTCACTATCAAGCACGTGTCCATCCCATTTTATACTGATCGTGTTTAGCCCATATTTCTGCCGGGTGCGCGCAAGCTAGGTTATATGAAGCTTAATTTAGACGATAATTTCATGTGTCATATTGACATTTAGGCAGATATTTTTCATCGTCAAAGACAGGTCATTTCAAATTTCCAAGTGCCAAAACCCGGACTCGGGGATAAAATGAGAAGCGAGCCGAGTTGTCAAGTTTTGTCAAGACATTGTCGGAAAAAATTTCTTCCCCATTTTTCCGCCCAATTTTCATGTTTGTTATCCACTAATCTATGTTTCATGGAATTTTGTGATTAATCATAGTCACAAAACCAAGAATTCAAGTTTAGGCACCAAGCGAGTTCAGGAACCGATTACAATCGATTCGGGGATTTCTTAATCAATTTTATCGGAATCGGAAGCCAAGACCAACTGACTTTCGACCATAGTCTGTCATGGCCCCACCACTAAGGTATACTACTTTAACTGACGCCGTGAACAGCAAACCAATCAAGATGTGCGTGAGCGTAATAAACATAAACATCCTGTATCGTGATCGAAGAGACGCTTTGGAATTTCAGTTTTACTTTCGTTTTGTGTTCGCCATGAATTAACCTGCAATTTCAATTTTACGGGACAAATTTAAAATTCAATAGTTTTAAAATGTACTCGTCTAACAGGACGAGCTTGGCATTTTTTCTACTTGCCCGAAGCCAAATGTTACTCGTCAATACGAGCGGACAAGTGGAATTTTACATCCCTGCTCAGTCTACCAAACGACAGGATTTTGGACTAGACTAAATTGAAGGCATTTGCTGATGACAAAATGAATGTGCATCAAAAATTGAAATTGGATTTCGAAAGAGTTGAAAACATTGTGGGAAAAGGAGAAAATGCTGGTTACCAGCATTTTCTCCTTTTCCTACAATGTTTTCTAAAGGCTCCTTACTCAGGGTCATCAAAAGTAGGGATTATGTGGTAATGGGTGAAGCATAGTAGCTCAGCTGCTGAACAGTATTTTTGTCTTTTCCCAATGTGTTTTCAGAAGCTTTCTTTCTAGGATTCGTTGAAAGTTTGTGTGGCTTGATGGTAAAGTGTGGGACTTTGGCCCAGGGGGACCTAGAGGCCAAGGTTCTAGTCTCATTGGATCCACTGGGTTTTTCTCAGGAGTGTCCTTAAGCAAGACAATTTAGAGCCCTAGACTATTACTGTTGAAACCCAGGACATACATGATGAATATGTGGACTGTTTCCATGGTATGACTGAAATAATATTGAAAGGGCATAAAACACCATTTGATCAAGTAATCAAATAAAATTTAGAAATATGCAATAGTGGGTTTAGGCAGAAATCTTTCACCTGACTTCTGACTTCTCGACATCCAAAATAATCAAAAAGATATTTCTGCTCAAATTAAATAGAATGAAAAAAAAAAAAAAAAAATCACATCTGCTGTAATTTCATAGCAAACTGGGCCAGAAAACCTCAAGAGTCTCAGACAGTTTAGGTCAGAGGCTCCAGAGCTCTAGATATAGGGAGTGATTTTGATTTCAAAATTGAATAACATAATTATTCCCCACCAAACGCTACTTTATGAGCATTCATTAGAATTGTCTCAATTGATGATTCTAATGAGTACTCACAACATGTGGTTATGAAGAGAAATAATGGATTTAGAATACCATCACTCCCTCATATTTGGAGCTCCGAGAGTACAGTTCTTTTCCTTTATTTTGCATGCCGTACCCCTCCCGCATAGCAACACATTACTATATTATGTCAAGCGCGAGAAATGTAAGGTAAATGATGTCATATTTCCATCTGGCTGTAAGGCAAAAAAAAAAAGACTACATGTATATGTGTTTAGGGTTTCCTGACCCTGTGTATCCTAAATTTGATTTTTTTTTTTCAGATGCAATTTCAGTACATGGTCCATGTAAAAAAAAATTAAAAAGAGAATCCCTATCTAGCCTACCTACATCATCTTAAACCAAAGACCTAAAGACTGATATTTTTTTGTTAGGCCTAGTTATGTTTTCCTATTTATATTATATTATCATGCTGCATAGAAATTTCTCGTGATCTGATTGGTTAACAGGCCGGGAACATATATATCATGTACCCTGGCAAGAACCATGTAAAGCCAGTTTCCCTAATGAGTGTCCAGTAAACATCACTAAACTTGCAATACAACATCCGCAGCGTTGATCGATCACCAGACTGCATGTTTATGCACCAAACTGCACGTTTTAGTGATGTTAGTTTCCAGTGATGTCAGTTTTCATTGAATTGGGGCACTCATAAGGGAATTTCTATTTCGTCAGCATACTCGATTCGGGAGATTATAATATAGGAAAATTTAGGTTAACTCACTACCAAACGACAATATTTTAGACTGGTTCAAATTGAAAGCATTTACAGACGACAAAATAAAAGTGAATGAAAATTTGAAATTTGTTTTGTGAAGTGGAGAAAACATTGTGGGAAAAGGAGAAAATGCTGGTTACCAGCATTTTCTCCTTTTCCCACAATGTTCTCTAAAGGCTTTTTTCTCAGGGGCGTCAAAAGTAGGGATTGTGTGGTAATGGGTTAAGGTGCTTTGAAAGAGTAAACTTTGCAGTATAATAAATTTGTTGTAGGGTCATGTGGCAGGGGACTTGGAAACTTGTTCAGGGCTGTGTCAAATCATGTTGCTACCTCACCTTCGGCTTGGGGCAACATGATTCACCACAGCCGTGAACAAGTTTCCAATTCCTCTGCCACCTGATTGTGCAACTAATAATGTTTCTGTCCCTTTCAAGGATGGTTCTTACGGTATGGACCACAACTAGATTGTTGTCTGCAATTGCTTTATTTTTGTGCATAAAGGGGACAGATATAAAATTCTGTTCAAATGAGTTGTTCTTCTCATAGAGAACAGAAAACATTGTGAGAAAAGCATAAAGTGATGTTTACGAGCATTTTCTCCTTTTTTATTAGCTCCACTGGCCGAAGGCCAGCGAGCTTATGTCATGGCTCGTTGTCTGTCGTGCGTGCGTGCGTGCGTCCGTCCGTGCGTTAACTTTTTCTTTAAACATCTTCTTCTCTGAAACTACCCATCCAATTTTGATGAAACTTCACAGAAATGATCCTGCCATGGTCCTCTTCAGAATTTCTCGAAAGAATTTAATTCCTTCAAAAACTCTGGTTGCCATGGCAACAAAACTGAAAAAAATTGAAAATCTTTGAAAATCTTCTTGTCTGAAACCGCAAGGCCTAGGGCTACCAAATTTGGCATGTAGCTTTATATAGGGGACCTCTACCAAGTTTCTTCAAATTATAGCCCTGGGGTCAAAATTGGCCCCGCCCCGGGGGTAACAAGTTTTACATGGGCTTATATAGGGAGAACTTTAAAATTCTTCTTCCACCTAGCCATAGGGCCTAGGACTACCAAATTTAGCATGTAGCTTTATCTAGTGGACCTCTACCAAGGGTGTCCAACTTATAGCCCAGGGGTCAAATTTGGCCCCGCCCCGGGGGGTAACAAATTTTACATGGGCTTATATAGGGAAAACTTTCAAAATCTTCTCGCACCTAGCTATAAGGGCTAGGTCTATCAAATTTTGCATGTAGCTTTATCTAGGGGGTCTCTACCAATGGTGCCCAAATTATAGCCCTGGGGTCAAATTTAGCCCCGTCACAGGGGCTCACAAGTTTTACATGGGCTTATATAGGGAAACTTTAATAATCTACTTGTACATAGCCATAAGGCCTAGGGCTACCAAATTTTGCATGTAGCTTTATCTAATGGGCCTCTACCAAGAGGGCCCAAATTTTAACTTTGGGGGTCAAGTTTGACCCCACCCCAGGGGTCACAAGTTTTATATTGGCTTTATAAACCTGTCTCATGGGTCACATATTTTACAGGGCCTTTTATTAAGCAAACTTGTTTTACAGGGCTTTTTATTGGGCAAGATTCAAAAATCTTCATGTTTATAACCACACATTCTAGTTTCATATTGTAGGTCTGAGGTCAAAATTGGCTCTATCCAATTTTTATAGTAAATATTCTGTTTTCAAGTGTGATTCATTTTGATGCTAATAGTTATGCTCACATGAGTTGAATAATAAATTCAGAGTAAGGTTTCTATCATTCAGCTTATTTTTCCAAGGATTTTACCTTTCATGCTTACGAGTTAACCTGCTTGTACTGCCTGACAGTGTTTATTGTTTTTGAAGGCCCTCTTTTTTAGGGTCATGAACGCTTGAATTTGCGTGGTAAAGGGTTAAAAAGCCAGTGGAGCGATACAGGGCCATCATGGCCTTCTTGTTTTACAATGCTTTGAAAGGTTTGACTCTTCATGTTCGTTAAATCATTTGCAGACGACAAAATAAAAGTGACTTAAAATTTGACTTTGTTTTGTGAAGGGTAGAAAACAATGTGGGAAAAAAAGTAGGGATTGTGTGGTAAAGGGTTAAAACATGGGATTGTTTGGTGAATTATCGATCAATATTTATTTCATTAGCAGCAATTATTCATGGTTCTGGCAGCTTTGAACCAACAAAGAGACATAGAAGAAGTAGATCAATTGACAAAGAGAACTCAGAGAGGGAAAGAAGCCGTTCAAGATCTAGGAGTCTTGATAGAACCAGCCAAAGAGACAGTCAGGGTTTGGACAGCAGTAGATCAACATTGGACAGTAGTGATTGTGACAGGGAAAAAAGACATTCTAGAAGCAGGTCTAGGTCAAGGTCATGGAGAAGATCAGGAAGACAGGAAAATAGTTGGAATTACAGTAATAACAGCCGAAAATGTTCTCGTTCTAGAAGTCGAGACAGACATAAGCAACAACACAGGAGTAGAAACATTTCAAAATTTCAAGATCATGCAAGAGATAGAGAAAGAGACAGAGATCATACTGGAAACAGATATTTGTTTAAACTTAGCAAAAGATCTAGGAGTAGATCTTGGACGAGGTCTAGAAGTAGCTCCTTGAGTAGGTCTAGAGGTAGATCTAGAAGAAGGTCTAGAAAAAGGTCCTTGAGTAGGTCTAGACGTAGCTCTAGATGTAGGTCTAGAAGTAAGTCTAGAAGTAGATCCTTGAGTAGGTCTAGAGGTAGATCTAGAGGTAGGTCTAGAAGTAGGTCTAGAAGTAGATCCTTGAGTAGGTCTAGAGGTAGATCTAGAAGTAGGTCTAGAAAAGGGTCCTTGAATAGGTCTAGACGTAGCTCTAGAAGTAGGTCTAGAAGTAGATCCTTGAGTAGGTCTAGAGGTAGAACTAGAAGTGAAAGACAGCGCAGGTTTAGCAGTAACTCTATATTGTCATCACAAGAGAGAATATCAAGCCTGAAAAGGAGTAGATCAACATCTTTCGACAGACGATTACGCAAGAGGAATAGATCAGTAGAGAGGAGAAGATTTAGAAGACAAAGCTATTCTAGAGAAAGAAGTAAGTTACTGAGTGGAAGCAGTTTTAGAAAGAAAACATCATCATCTAATAGATGTAGGTCACCAGCTGATAGACAGAGGTCACCGGTATATAGACAAAGGTCGCCGTTAAACAGACAATCAAGAAGCACATGCAAGCTGTCAAGAAAGAAAAAAGTTGTCCACAGATCGAAATCTAGGTCAAGAACCAGAGAGGACTTTGATCTAAAGAAAAAACAAGGAGAATTAGCAACTTCTAGAAAAGGAAGTAATGGAAAACAGAAAAAGATGAAGGCACTGGTTGAAAGCATGAAGGTTAAGGACACAATGGGAAAGACCCACCTTGTAAAAAATACAGAGACAGGGAGATGGGAAAGAAAGACCATGGATAACAAAGGAATAGGTAAATCTAGTTCTATCCAGAGCTGTATACTTCATTCGAACCAAATGATCCCATGTTTTATCAACCATCAAGGAGAAAGCATTTGAAAACATTGAGGGAAAAGAGAAAATGCTGGTCACAAGCATTTTCTCCTCTTCTCTCAGTGTTTTATAGTCTTTTCAAGACATGTCATGTCATTTAAGCCACACTAAATATAATTATGGACCATAATTTTTTTGTTATATTAGTAGAAATAAGACATTTTGAGATGAATTCCCGTATTATTTACAATTTCTTCAGAATAATTCATGTCTTTATTTTCCATGAAAACAATGGCTAGATGGTTTTAGTGAATGTTTTCAGGTAAAAATATCAAAAACCATTAAATTAAGATGTACCTTAAGAATATTGGTCCCATGGAAAACTGTAATAATGTGTAATTTGGTTAATCCATTGTTGCACATAAAGATATGAGTCGTTAAGACAAATTTTAAGACTTGTATTTATTCAAAACATTTGCAGCTAAAATATTTAATGTGCCTTATATGAAACAATTTGTCTTAACAGAGTAAAAGTCAGTGTGGAGGAAGAAAAATTATTGATAGTTATTAGGATTTTGTGTCTCCTTTCTCCACAAATTTTTCATAAGACTTCACTTGCAACTTACAGTCTTATTTGGTATTGTTTGATGAATTGTTATTGCTTGAGATATAATGAAGAATATGTTTGAAGGATAGAAGGTTAATTGATCGAGTAAAGATATTTAGAAAAAGAGCAGCTAAAGCATGTATATTTCCTTTGAGTTTTTACTTGGATGGTTATGGTATGAATTCTAGAAACTTGTTGGAATAGGTGGCAGATTCACCATTTCATTCTATTGTTAGTCCTATACCAAACAATTAACTTGTTTAACCCTTTCCCAAACAATCCCTGGTTTTTACGGGTCTAGAATAGTAGCCTTTTGAAAACATTGTGGGAAAAGGAGAAAATGCTGGTAACCAGCATTTTCTCCTTTTCCCACAATGTTTTCTACCCTATCATAGACAGAAATCATCTTTTCAGCAAGAGTTGAATTGTCGTCTGCAAATGCTTTCAATTTTGTCGAGTCCAAAAGTTTGTTGTTTGGGAATGGGTTAATTCTCTCGTTTAAACAACCTGAGGAAAAAGCCTTTTGAAAATACTGGTGGTAATGGAGAAAATGCTGATGACCATCAATTTCTCCTTTTCCAACAATATCTTCTACCCCCCAAAAGGTGAGTTTCTATTTTCCCTTTACCCACAATGTTTTCATAAGGTTTCCTGCATAGGGCCATTAAAAGTCGGGATTGTGTTGTAAAGGGTTAAAAAAGTTTAAAATGTTTCATGAAGGTTTAAATGTTTCAGATGACGTGAAGGCAGACAGCTATAATGAATCCTCTACAGCAATAGACAACAACAATGCAAAATCCTCTGTGTAAGTGTACTTCAACTTTTTGTTCTACACTTCCCTTCTGGCTCTGTAATTCTTTTCCAGATTATGGGGTCCTGCGAGAGTCAGTGGTAGAGTTTAAGACTTGCAACCTTAACCGTTTACTACACAATCCTGACTATTAACACCCGTATGAAACCAGCATTTTCTCCTTTTCCCACAATGTTTTCTTCTCTGCCTAAAACAAAATTCAGTCCTATTCATTTTGTCATCTGCAAATGCTCTCAGTTTTGACCAGTCTAAAATTTTGTCATTAAAGCCCCAGATTTCATCCTCACTGTAAACGCTGAGATTTTTGTGAGAGTGTCCTTTTGAAGACACTTCAAAGCTTTGGCTTAACACTGGTGAAATCTAGGAAATACATGCATTTGGGAGCTGTCACCATGATTAACCAAAATAACGTTGAAAGCTTGGTAAATCTACACTCAATAATTTCATCAATCAACTTTTCTAGATGACAAAATTTCAGACCCGTCCAAACTTAATGTGGTTTCAAATAATGGAATTTCATTTAAATGGGGAAGAAAAAAAATTTGGGAAAAGGAGAAAATCCTGGTAATAAGCATAATTATTCTCTTTTTTTTTTTCTCTAAGTTGTTAAGAGACTTAATCCTTTACCATACAATCCTGACTTTTAACAACCCTATGAAAGAAGCTTTTTGAACACATTGTGGGAAAAGGAGAAAATGCTGGTAATCTGCATTTTCTCCTTTTCACACGATGTTTTCTACTTTTCAAAAGTCAAGTTTTTAATTTTTCAGTCACGTTTTTTTTGTTGTATGCCAATGCTTTCAATATGGACCAGTCTATTATTTTGTTGTTTGATAAAGAGTTAACTCTACCAGATGACAAGTTTTAGAATCTTTATATTGAAAGCTTTTGCAGACAATGAATTTCAATATGGCTAAATGAAGGAGACAGAGTAGTAAAAACATGTCATTCACAGGCAAAAAGGGGCTTAATGCATCTTCGTAATACAGAGCAATTCATGAAAGTTGTATAAGGAGTGAGGAAATGCTGATTCTGAAGCAAAACGTTTTAACCTTGTTCAGTGGTGTCACATCATCAATTGATCTTTCTACTGATTTTGATTGATTGGTGGTCCAACGTCTTATCGGGCAATGAAAACGCAGCATTGGGCGTCATGTAAACAAAAAAGTCTGACACAAATTGTTACAGACATGCGATAATTTGATCGTGTCTATTTAATTATCAAAACTGCCAACACCAACACTATTCTTATTGACAAGAAAAGTGGGGCAAAAATTGTAATTTACCTAGACCGAAATATCAGCTAGAATAAAACTGAAAAAACTGAAATAAACCCTCTTTCTCTTTGTATTTGATGCCGTTTTATGGTTAGCTTGTCAGGCTTGACAACCGATATACCATGTTAACTAGGGGGTGGGGAGTGGGGCGTGCCAATCTCACGTTTACAGAAAAGTCAATTATGCTCCAACCATGTTCAACCGCACTAAAGCTTGTCATGTCATGCTTCAACCAAAACTAACTACTAATGCCTGCCACAACATGATCAGTCACCCCTTTAACTGTATCCATCCAGTAACAGCCTTGGGACCCCACTGCCTATCGTCAATGCTTAACCGCAGCATGTCCCTCTTTGCTGGTGCTCCAAGGTGTGCACCTCATCCTTTAAAATGACTCTCTAAGCAACATCTTGTTTATCTCCTCAGTGAACAGTGGCTCTTGGTGACATTCAATCTTCTGTGCTGCTCCTTCCTAGTGGGGTTGATGATGTGGTAGCTTTGAACATGGTCAAAAAATTTTATCCCAGAATCGGCATTTCTCCACCATTATACACTAAAATCTGTTTGATACAACAATCTACTGAATCAGGACATACACTGGTCTATTGACATGCAGAAAATTGACCAAAAGCAAAGAGTTTTGGTCAAGATCAATGTATGCAGACTGCATAGGCTATACCTGGGTTGATAGAGTTTGCAAATGCATTTAGTTCCCTTTTCACAGAGCATGATTCTTACATATCTATTACAGAGCAACAGATGAAACGGACAATTTATGGTCGGGTGTTGTTTGTGGAAATATTAAAGATGTTGAATTGGCATACCATGATATCTTAGTAAGTAGAAATGGCTTATCAGTTAGCTGTCTATTTTTAGTTTACCAGACTATCCAGACTTCAAACAACCCTTGAAGAGCAGGCCTTTTGAAAACAATTTTGGTAAACAAGAAAATGCTGGTTGTTTTCTATCCTATCAAGGCCAAATTTTTTCATTTGAGCAACCTTTGGTATGCTTTCTGCAAATAATCTTACTTTGGACGAGTTTAAAATTTCATGATTTGGGTAAGGAGTAAGACCTGTCTATATTACAACTGCTTGTAGCCTGACAAACATGAAATTTGTTTTGTGAAGGGTAGATAACATTGTGGGAAAAGGAGAAAATGCTGGTTACCAGCATTTTCTCCTTTTCCCACAATGTTTTCTAGAGGCCTTTTTCTCAGGGGCATCAAAAGTAGGGATTGTGTGGTAATGGGTTGAAAGTGGGAATTCTGTGATAAAGGATGAACTTCACTCTTGTGATTCATGTACATTTACAGCAAATGCTTGGGGATGGCCAGACATACTTTGAGTTAACAGAAGACCTGTGTTCTGAACTAGCACTTAGACGAGATAGAATCATTGAGATTCTGGAGAAGCAGGGGATAAAATCCCTGGGTAAGTCTTATTGTAAACCCAATTAACCCTTATCCTGCTTAAACAAAGATTAAATTTTTAATTCGACAGTGAAAACCCAAATATTGCCATTTTAAAGTTATGTTTTGGGGAATAATATTTATTGGACAGTGTAGATCTAAGATCAGACTGCACACTGTTCTTTTATGGCGCATCTACAGCTAAGGTCATTTTGTGCACATATCTGTGTTAAACAATATTAAAAGTGGAATTTTTAAAAAATGAAAAATGTTTGAATATATTTATGATAGTAAAAGGTTGAATTAAGAAGGATTATGTGTTATCTGAATATGCATAAAGGGCATTATTGAGTCATAGGGCAATCGTTATCTACTCAAAAGTTTTAAATGATAAGAGTTAAGAATATAATAAAAAGATTTGAACAAAATGCTGGATTGATGGTAAGTCTTTAAATGAAGAAGAAATATGTATTATATTTAACGTGCATAAAATGTGATATTGAGTGGCTGGGCCTCCCTGCCTACTACAAAGTTTTAGGTTAACCCTTCACCCCATAAGGCATTTCTGTAGCATCTCTAATTGACCCTAAATAACAGCAAGGATGAAGCCGTTTCTTGTGTGTAAATGACACCTTTTGATAGCATAGAAAACATTGGGACAAAAGGTGAAATTGCTCGTCATGATGCCACAATGTTTTCCAAAGGCTCCTACAAACAATGTGTAGAAATGATTATCTATGGAGTAAAAGGTTAACCCTTTCCTAAACATCAAATTTTGGACCACACCAAACTGAAAACATTCTGCAGATGACAACTTAACAGTTGCTAAACAGATTATTTTTCTATATGATAGGGTAGAAAACATTGTGGGAAAAGGAGAAAATGCTGGTTTCCAGCATTTTCTCCTTTTCCCACAATGTTTTCAAAAGGCTTCTATTCCTTACCCGTAAAAACCAGGGTTTGTTTGGGAAAGGGTTAAAAGGTAAGACTGAGAATATCTTTTTCCCCATGAAATGAGTGTTAAAATGTTATCACAGATAAGAAAGGACATAGTAAAGAGTGGTGCTGGAATGTACAAGACATTGCAGTGTTTGAGTGGATATGATGGTGAGGAATTTATTGTTGGAGTGAATTTGACACTTGTAAGTTATTATTGGAAAGGTTTAAACATGTCACTTAGGAAATAATTGTTTGTGTAGAATTGATATAGAGAAATGCATTATTAGAGTTCAGTTAACATCATACAGAGGGAAAAATTGTGGGAAAAGATAATTTATAGACAGACACATTGTTGGAGAGGATATGACATGGAAGAGAAATATTATTTCAATGACTTTAACATGAAAAAGAGGTAAACACTATTTAAATGGATATTTAAAACATTGAAGAAATTGATGCAACATGATCCAGAGGAAGACATTGTTTGTGTGGATTTGACATGACATGGGAAAAGCTTTTTGTGGGTGATACACAGAGGAAAATATTGTTGGAGTTGATTGAAGTTGACACATAGGAAAGCATTAAAGAAATATATTTTACATGACAGAGGAAAACACTGTTGGAGTGGATATGACACAGAAAAAAATTGCTGTTCAAATGGATTTTGCATGACAGAGGAAAAGATTGTTGGAGTTAGTACACATAGGAAAATATTGTTGGATGTGACATTACAAGGAGGAAAACATTTTTGAAGTGTTGGTAACACAGGAAAACATTGAAAGAAACAATAATGCATGATTCAGAGGAAACATTTTTGGGGTGGATATGATATGACACACAGAAAGCATTGTTGCAGTGGATATTACATGACACAGAGAAAAACATTATTGGAGTGGATTTACATGACACAGAGAAAAACATTGCTGTAGTTGATTTACATGACACATAGAAAAACATTGAGGGAAAGGATATAACATGACACAGAGGAAAACATTGTGGGAATAGATTCAACATGACATGGAGGAAAACATTGTTCAAGTGGATATGACACAGAGGAAAACATTGTGGGAATAGATTCAACATGACACAGAGGAAAAGATTGTGGGAATAGATATTCAACATGACATGGAGGAAAACATTGTTGGAGTGGATATGACACAGAGGAAAACATTGTTCAAAGAACATTACATGACACATATGCAGGAAAACATTGTTGTAGGTGTAAAACATAGAACAGTTGAAAACATTGAAGGAAAGGAGATAATTTTTTTCCAGAGGAAAATATTGTGGGGAAAAAAATAACATAAGACAAAGGAAGACATTGTTGGAGTAGATATGACACTGTGGAAAACATTGTAGCAATGGATTGAATATGACACAGGAAAACATTGTAGAAATGGATGTGGCATGTTGGAAAACATTGCAGGAGAGGATATGACATGGAGGAAAGCATTGTTAAAAGGACATTGCATGATGCATGTGTAGGAAAACTTTGTTGGAAGGATTTCATATGACACAGAGGAAAACATAGAAGAAAAGGATACAACATATTCCAGAGGAAAATATTTTGGGAAAGGATATAACATGACACTAAGAAGACATTGTTGGTGTGGATGTGACACAGAAGAGAACATTGTTGGTCTAGATATGATACTTAGGACAATACTTTGGCAATTGATTGAACATGACACAAGAAAACATTGTTGGTGTGAATATGATGCTGTGGAAAAAAATTTTAGAGTGGATTTGAGAGAGAGGAAAACATTTTTGGAGTGGATATAACATGAAAGAAAACATTGTTGGATGGGGTTTAACATGAAAGAAAACATTGTTGGAGTGGATATGACATGAAAGAAAACATTGTTGGAGGGGATATGATACTGAAGAAAACATTGTTGGAGAGGATTTGACAGAGAGAAAAACATTTTTGGAGTGGATATAACATGAAGGAAAACATCTATGGAGTGAAGTTGGTTTGACACTGAATAAACATAGTTGAAGTGGATATGACATGAAAGAAAATATTACTGGAGTGGGTTTGACATTTAGGAAATCATTGTTGCTATTGGTTTGACACAGGAAAACATTGTCGGAGTGGGGTTGACAATGAGGAAAACATTGTTAGAGTGGGGTTGACACAGAAAAACATTGTTGGAGTGGGTTTGACACAGAAAAACATTGTCAGAGTGGGTTTGATAATTAGGATAACATTGTCGGAGAGGACATGACACTAAGGGAAAACATTGTTGGAGTGGATATGACACAGGAAAAGATTGTTGGAGTGCATATGACACAGGAAAACATTGTTGGAATGGGGTTGACAATGAGGAAAACATTGTTGGAGCGGGGTTGACACAGGAAGACATTGTTGGAGCGGGGTTGACACATGAAGACATCGTTGGAGCGGGGTTGACACTGAGGAAAACATTGTTAGAGTGGGTTTGACACTGAGGAAAACATTGTTGGAGTGGGGTTGACGAAGGAAGACATTGTTGGAGCGAGGTTTACACTGAGGAAAACATTGTTGGAGCAGGGTTGACACAGGAAGACATTGTTGGAGCGGGGTTGACACAGAGGAAGACATTGTTGGAGTAGGGTTGACACAAGAAAACATTGTTGGAGCAGGATTGACACAGGAAGACATTGTTGGAGTTGGTTTGACACAGAGGAAGACATTGTTGGAGCGGGGTTGACACAGGAAGACATTGTTGGAGTTGGGTTGACACAGAGGAAAACATTGTTGGAGTTGGGTTGACACAGGAAGACATTGTTGGAGTTGGGTTGACACAGGAAAACATTGTTGGAGTTGGGTTGACACAGAGGAAAACATTGTTGGAGTTGGGATGACACAGGAAGACATTGTTGGAGTTGGGTTGACACAGAGGAAGACATTGTTGGAGTTGGGTTGACACAGAGGAAAACATTGTTGGAGTGGGGTTGACACAGGAAGACATTGTTGGGGTGAGGTTGACACAGAGGAAAACATTGTTGGGGTGGGGTTGACACAGAGGAAAAACATTGTTGGATTTGGGTTGACACAGGAAGACATTGTTGGAGTGGGGTTGACACAGAGGAAGACATTGTTGGAGTGGGGTTGACACTGAGGAAAACATTGTTGGAGTGGGTTAGACACTGAGGAAAACATTTTTGGAGGGGGGTTGACACAGGAAGACATTGTTGAAATAGGGTTTACACTGAGGAAAACATTGTTGGAGTGGGGTTGACACAGGAAGACATTTTTCGAGTGGGGTTGACACAGGAAGACATTGTTGGAGTGGGTTTGACACTGAGGAAAACATTTTTGGAGTGGGGTTGACACAGGAAGACATTGTTGCAATAGGGTTGACACTGAGGAAAACATTGTTGGAGTGGGGTTGACACAGGAAGACATTGTTGGAGTGGGGTTGACACTGAGGAAAACATTGTTGGAGTGTGTTTTACACTGAGGATAACATTTTGGGAGTGGATATGGCACAGGAAAACATTTTTGGAGTGTGCTTGACACTGAAGAAAACATTGTTGGAGTGAATATGACACACAGGAAAACATTGTTTGAGTGAAAATGACAATGGAAAACATTGTTTGAGTGGGGTTGATAATGAGGAAAACATTGTTGGAGTGGGATTGAAACTGAGGAAGACAATGTTGGAGTGAATATGACACTGAGGAAAACATTGTTGGAGTGGATATGAAACAGAGGAAAACATTGTTGGAGTAGATAGGAGATGAAGAAAAACATTGTTGGAAAGGATATTACACAAAGGAAAACTTTGTTGGAGTAGAAATGAGATGAAGAAAAACATTGTGAGAGTGGATATGACACAGGAAAACATTGTTTTAGTGGATTTGACACCAAGGAAAACATTGTTGGAGTCAATATGACACTGAGGAAAACATTGTTGGAGTGCATTATGACACTGGAAAACATTGTTGGAGTGGGATTGACAATGAGGAAAACATTGTTGGAGTGGCATTGACACAGGAAGACATTCTTGGAGTGGGGTTGACACAGAGGAAAACATTGTTGGAGTGGGGTTGACACAGGAAGCCATTGTTGGAGTGAGGTTGACACTGAGGAAAACATTGTTGGAGTGGGATTGACAATGAGGAAAACATTGTTGGAGTGGGGTTGACACAGGGTGACATTCTTGGAGTGGGTATGACACTGAGGAAAACATTGTTGGAGTGGGTTTGACACTGAAGAAAACATTGTTGGAGCTGGGTTGACACAGGAAGACATTGTTGGAGTAGGGTTGACACTGAGAAAAACATTGTTGGAGTGGTGTTGACACTGGAAGACATTGTTGGAGTGTGGTTGACACTGAGGAAAACATTGTTGGAGTGGGTTTTACACTGAGGATAACATTATGGGAGTGGATATGACACAGGAAAACATTGTTGGAGTAGGGTTGACACTGAGGAAAACATTGTTGGAGTGAAAATGACAATGGAAAACATTGTTTGAGTGGGGTTGATAATGAGGAAAACATTGTTGGAGTGGGATTGAAACTGAGGAAGACAATGTTGGAGTGGATATGACACTGAGGAAAACATTGTTGCAGTGGATATGACACTGAGGAAAACATTGTTGGAGTGGGATTGAAACTGAGGAAGACAATGTTGGAGTGGATATGACACTGAGGAAAACATTGTTGGAGTGGATATGAAACAGAGGAAAACATTGTTGGAGTAGATATGAGATGAAGAAAAACATTGTTGGAAAGGATATTACACAAAGGAAAACTTTGTTGGAGTAGAAATGAGATGAAGAAAAACATTGTGAGAGTGGATATGACACAGGAAAACTTTGTTTTAGTGGATTTGACACTGAGGAAAACATTGTTGGAGTGGATATGACACAGGAAAACGTTGTTGAAGTTCATATGACACTGGAAAACATTGTTGGAGTGGGATTGACAATGAGGAAAACATTGTTGGAGTGGCGTTGACACAGGATGACATTCTTGGAGTGGGGTTGACACTGAGAAAAAACTTTGTTGGAGTGGGTTTGACACTGAGGAAAACATTTTTGGAGTGGGGCTGACACAGGAAGACATTCTTGCAATAGGGTTGACACTGAGGAAAACATTGTTGGAGTGGGGTTGACACAGGAAGACATTGTTGCAGTGGGTTTGACACTGAGGAAAACATTGTTGGAGCAGGGCTGACACAGGAAGACATTGTTGGAGTGTGTTTTACACTGAGGATAACATTATGGGAGTGGATATGGCACAGGAAAACATTTTTGGAGTGTGGTTGACACTGAGAAAAACATTGTTGGAGTTAATATGACACACAGGAAAACATTGTTGGAGTGAAAATGACAATGGAAAACATTGTTGGAGTGGGGTTGATAATGAAGAAAACATTGTTGGAGTGGGATTGAAACTGAGGAAGACAATGTTGGAGTGAATATGACACTGAGGAAAACATTGTTGGAGTGGATATGAAACAGGAAAACATTGTTGGAGTAGATATGAGATGAAGAAAAACATTGTTGGAAAGGATATTACACAAAGGAAAACTTTGTTGGAGTAGAAATGAGATGAAGAAAAACATAGTGAGAGTGGATATGACACAGGAAAACATTGTTTTAGTGGATTTGACACCGAGGAAAACATTGTTGGAGTCGATATGACACCGAGGAAAACATTGTTGGAGTGCATATGACACTGGAAAACATTGTTGGAGTGGGATTGACAATGAGGAAAACATTGTTGGAGTGGCGTTGACACAGGGTGACATTCTTGGAGTGGGGTTGACACTGAGGAAAACATTGTTGGAGCGGGGTTGACACAGGAAGACATTGTTGGAGTGAGGATGACACTGAGGGAAACATTGTTGGAGCGGGGTTGACACAGGAAGACATTGTTGGAGTGGGTATGACACTGAGGAAAACATTGTTGGAGCGGGTTTGACACTGAGGAAAACATTGTTGGAGCGGGGTTGACACAGGAAGACATTGTTGGAGTGGGGTTGACACTGAGGAAAACATTGTAAGAGTGGGTTTGACACTGAGAAAAACATTGTTGGAGCGGGGTTGACGAAGGAAGACATTGTTGGAGCGAGGTTGACACAGAGGAAAACATTGTTGGAGCGGGGTTGCCACAGGAAAACATTGTTGGAGCGGGGTTGACACTGAAGAAAACATTGTTTGAGTGAAAATGACAATGGAAAACATTGTTTGAGTGGGGTTGATAATGAGGAAAACATTGTTGGAGTGGGATTGAAACTGAGGAAGACAATGTTGGAGTGGATATGACACTGAGGAAAACATTGTTGGAGTGGATATGAAACAGAATAAAACGTTGTTGGAGTAGATATGAGATGAAGAAAAACATTGTTGGAAAGGATATTACACAAAGGAAAACTTTGTTGGAGTAGAAATGAGATGAAGAAAAACATTGTGAGAGTGGATATGACACAGGAAAACATTGTTTTAGTGGATTTGACACCAAGAAAAACATTGTTGGAGTCGATATGACACTGAGGAAAACATTGTTGGAGTGGATATGACACTGGAAAACATTGTTGGAGTGCATATGACACTGGAAAACATTGTTGGAGTGGGATTGACAATGAGGAAAACATTGTTGGAGTGGCATTGACACAGGGTGACATTCTTGGAGTGGGGTTGACACTGAGGAAAACATTGTTGGAGTTGGGTTGACACAGGAAGACATTGTTGGAGTGCCGTTGACACTGAGGAAAACATTGTTGGAGTGGGATTGACAATGAGGAAAACATTGTTGGAGTGGGATTGACACAGGGTGACATTCTTGGAGTGGGTATGACACTGAGGAAAACATTGTTGGAGTGGGTTTGACACTGAAGAAAACATTGTTGGAGCGGGGTTGACACAGGAAGACATTGTTGGAGTAGGGTGGACACTGAGGAAAACATTGTTGGAGTGGGATTGACAATGAGGAAAACATTGTTGGAGTGGCGTTGACACAGGGTGACATTCTTGGAGTGGGTATGACACTGAGGAAAACATTGTTGGAGTGGGTTTGACACTGAAGAAAACATTGTTGGAGCGGGGTTGACACAGGAAGACATTGTTGGAGTAGGGTTGACACTGAAGAAAACATTGTTGGAGCTGGGTTGACACAGGAAGACATTGTTGGAGTAGGGTTGACACTGAGGAAGACATTGTTGGAGCGGGTTTTACACTGAGGATAACATTATGGGAGTGGATATGACACAGGAAAACATTGTTGGAGTAGGGTTGACACTGAGGAAAACATTGTTGGAGCGGGATTGACACAGGAAGACATTGTTGGAGCGGGGTTGACACAGGAAAACATTGTTGGAGTAGGGTTGACACTGAGGAAAACATTGTTGGAGCGGGATTGACACAGGAAGACATTGTTGGAGCGGGATTGACACAGGGTGACATTCTTGGAGTGGGGTTGACACAGGAAGACATTGTTGGAGCTGGGTTGACACAGGAAGACATTGTTGGGGTAGGGTTGATACTGAGGAAAACATTGTTGGAGTGGGGTTGACACAGAGGAAAACATTGTTGGAGTGGGGTTGACACAGGAAGACATTGTTGGAGTAGGGTTGACACAGGAAGACATTGTTGGAGTGGGGTTGACACTGAGGAAAACACTGTTGGAGTGGGTTTTACACTGAGGATAACATTATGGGAGTGGATATGACACAGGAAAACATTTTTGGAGTAGGGTTGACACTGAGGAAAACATTGTTGGAGTGAAAATGACAATGGAAAACATTGTTTGAGTGGGGTTGATAATGAGGAAAACATTGTTGGAGTGGGATTGAAACTGAGGAAGACAATGTTGGAGTGGATATGACACTGAGGAAAACATTGTTGCAGTGGATATGACACTGAGGAAAACATTGTTGGAGTGCATATGACACTGAGGAAAACTTTGTTGCAGTGGATATGACACAAGAAAAAAATATGATGGAGTGGATATAATACTGAGGAAAACATTGTTGAAGAGGATATAACATGAAAGAAAACATTGCTGGAATAGAAATAAGATGAAGAAAAACATTGTTGGAGTGGATATGACATAGAGGAAAACATTGTTGGAGTCGAACTGAGACGAAGAAAAACATTGTTCAGGGTTTTCCATGACGCACAAATCCTGCGTCATTGACGCAATTTTAATTCAAATGACCCCCAAAATAAATGACAGTGCGTCATCGGTGACGCAACTTTCCAAATCTAAATAATGTACGAAGTTGAATGAAGCGTCATAATTCCAAGTCTGTTCTTGCTTCAATGTCAGACGAACACCGTTCTTTTTTTAAGCACAGGGTTTATTTTAGGTAAAAGTGGTTTTCCGGTAATTTATTTATAGAATAAGACTGGTTTACGCATTATTGCCGAAATGTATATTGGACACATGTCGCAAATATGGGCCCAGTCAAAGTCGTGGTTGTGTTCTCTGTATTTCAAAGCATATTTTACACGACTTCCGGCATATAAAAGTAAACAGTACCGGTCTGTGCTGTTAGCGGAAAAATAATGTCATGACGAAGAAAACTGTAGCATTCTACTATCGTCTGCTTCCTACAACTGCCGATCAAGCCACTTCAAGCAGCGATTCAGACGAAAATGTTTGGTCTGTCAAAAAATAACATCGGCCTTTTCGTCAGAAATGATCGGTTGACTTTTCAATCTTGGAAGTTGGCGTTTAAAAGGTAAAATGCATTACAAATCGTGTTTGAAGTTGATGACGAGGAAATTCATATTTTTTGCCCCCCAAAATTAATGAAATGACCCGCGACTAATGAGGAAGGGGGTCACAATGACCCCCAATTTTCAAAGCCGAGGGAAAACCCTGATTGTTTGAGTGAAGATGACACAGAGGAAAACATTGTTGGAATGGATATGACATGAACAAAAACATTGTTGGAGTGGATGTGACACTGAGGAAAACATTATTGAGAGTGGATATGACACAGGAAAACATTGTTTGAGTGGAGTTGACACTGAGGAAAACATTGTTGGAGTGGATATGACATGAAGGAAAACATTGTGAGAGTGGATATGACACAGGAACACATTTTTTGATTGGGGTTGACACTGAGGAAAACATTGTTGGAGTAGATTTGATACAGGAAAACATTGCTATAGTGTATTATGACACTGAGGAAAACATTTTTGGAGTGGATATGACATGAAGGAAAACATTGTTGGAGTGGATATGACACAGAAAAGCATTGTTAGTGTGGATTTGACACAGAGGAAAACATTGTTTTAGTGGATTTGACACTGAGGAAAACATTGTTGGAGTGGTATTGACATGAAGGAAAACATTGTGAGAGTGGATATGACACAGAGGAAAACATTGTTTTAGTGGATTTGACACTGAGGAAAACATTGTTGGAGTGGTATTGACATGAAGAAAAACATTGTTGGAGTGGAGATGACACAGGAAAGTATCGTTGGAGTGGATATGACACTGAGGAAAACATTGTTGGTGTGGATTTTACACAGGAAAGCATTGTTGGATTTGACTTGACACAGAGGAAAACATTGTTGGAGTGGATTTGACACAGGAAAACATTTTTGGAGTAGATATACATGTAGTTTAAACATTGAACAATGCTATTTGAAGGTTATCATATGACACAGAGGAAAACATTGTGGAGAAGGATATGATATGATACAGAAGAACACACTGTTGGAGTGAATATAATATGTGAGGCAAACATAACAGGAGAGGATATAACATGACACCCAGGAAGACATTGTTGGAGTTGACATAACATGACAAAAAAAACCCCCAAAATTTAACTCATTACCATGTGAGAAAATTTTTGACTGGTTTAGATTGAAAGCATTTGCAGACAATAAAGTAAAGGTGATTAAAAAATTAGAATTTGGTTTGGGAAAGGTAATAAACACTGTGGGAAAAGGAGAAAATGCTGGTTACCAGCATTTTCTCCTTTTCCCACAGGGTTTTCAAAAGGCTGCTTTCTCAGGGTCGGTAAAAGTTGGGATTGTGTGGTAAAGAGTTAAGTGGATTGATTACTGTTTTTGGAGTGGATATACTAGACACTGGGGGGAAAGATTGAAGGAAAGGCTAAAACATGACCCAGAAAGTTTTTCTAATGGAAATAACATGATACAGAACAAAACATGACTTGATGGGTAACAGTATTATAGAGGAAAACTGGATATAACAGAGCATAGAGGGAAACATTGTTGGGACTGGTATAACATAACACAGAGGAAAAGATTTCAGGAAAAGCAACTGCCTGACACAGAGGAAAAATCTTGGGGAGGGGGTGAGGGTTTGAATAAAGAAGGAAGGACAACATTATAGGAAATTAATTCAGGCAAGACCCATTTGGGAAAATATTTAAAACAAAGCACAGAGGAAAATGTTGGAGTGGCTGTATATGACACATATATGAAAACATTGTAGAAACAGATATGATAGGATCTAGAAGGAACATTGTTTGAATGGATATAACATTGTCAGGTTGGATTTAATCCTTTACCCCATAAGGCATTTCTATGGTATCTCTAATTAACCCTAGATAACAGCAAGGATGAAGCTGTTTCATATGTATATATGACACCTTTTGATAGCATAGAAAACATTGTGATAAAAGGTGAAATTGCTCGTCACGAGCAATTTCACCTTTTGCCACAATGTTTTCCAAAGGCTCCTACAAGCAATGCGTAGAAATGAGTATCTGTGGAGTAAAGAGTTAACAGGACTCAAAAGAAAACATTGTTGGAGTGGCAATTATGGCAACAAATATTGTGAAAACGTACATTACCGGGCACAGAGGAAACATGGAATACATATTATACAGCACAGAGTTAAACATTGTAACAATGAATATAGCATGATACAGAGGAAAATGATGTTGATGTGGATGTAACAGGACTCAGCGGACAACATTATTAGTGTAGATATCACGTGACACTGGAAAATTGTATGTGTGCTTTCTTTTAAACAATATTAGACCATAGTAGTTTTCTTGATTTTGTTTTATGCCAGGTGAACATAAAGTATCTGAAAAGGTGTGACTTTTTTAAACAGTACAAATTATTCATGTCGTCGGTGTAATTAAAAAAGTTCGCAACTGAAGCTTGTAACAAGCTGTAGTTACAAGGTTTTTGAAGTACAGTGACAATATGAGATGGTATATAGAATGTCTGAATTTCAAAGGATTCTAATTTCTGTTTGGCAGTGTAATTTTATTCACGATCTAACAGTACCTTGGATTAGCATCTTATCTTATTCCACAGACTATACAGTGATTTTCAGAAGATCAGTTGAGGAATTAGAACCCACTCTCTCAAGTGTCTCCAGCTGGTAGATTAAGATAATTATATTAGACCAGGAAGGCCTTACCACACAATTCAGTGTTTTAATGATCCCAAATAAAGGGTCTTTTTAAAACATAGTGGGTAGAGGAGAAGATGCTGGCAACCAGCATTTTTTCCTCTCCACAATGTTTACTACCCTATTAAAAACAAATTCATCATTAATTTTAAACCTTATTCAATTAGTCATCTGCAAATGCTTTCAATTTGGAAAAGTTTGCATTTTTCATTTTTTTTTTGGTGCTGAGCCCCGGTAGCTCAGTCGATAGTTTACAGGAATTGAGATCAGGGGTTATGAGTTCCATCTCCGGCTCGGCCAATTTCTTCCCAAGGATTGGTGATAGTCATTGTGACAAGATTCATTCCTCTCTCACCACCGAAAGTTGTTTCGACAATGGTTATGTGGGAAAGCAGCCAGTGGCTTGGAAAGAATGTTGTGTGGAGAACTGGTAACAGAAACTCCAGTTAAGTATGGATAGGTGCACTGGCCGCCACGATATAACTGAAATAATGTTAAAAACAGCATTAATCACCATACAGTCATTCAATTTTTCTGTGAGGTTAAAGCATTAATCTTTTATGTGACATTTCAGGAGAAAGGAAGGTCCAGCTGATGCATAGAATTATAGCCTCCTTGTTGGTGATTATATTTGTGATAAAAGTAAAGTACAAAGACAAGTACGACATGGCTGTACCAGAGACCAAACTCTCAAAGTACACGACAATTGAAACAGCAAGGGACAGGTTTACAGTTTGGCTGGGACTAGAGGATATTGTAGTCCCATATAAACTGTTGAAGGTTATTCATTGGCTTAACGACCAGGATTATGTCATTCCACCATTGTACAAAGTGTTGGAGTTAGGAAGTTCTAAAGAAGTATTTATTTCAAAATTGTCTTTATTGCTTAAAAGTGTCTGAATTGATTATTTCTCCAAAAACATTTTTTTAAGTCTTTACCGAAGGACAAAATTCAGGCCGAGACCAAATTCAAAGCATTTGCAGATGACTTATTGAATGTAGCTAAACAGACGATTTCTGTATGTGATAGGGTAGAAAACATTGTGGGAAAAGGAGAAGATGCTGGTTACCAGCATTTTCTCCTTTTCCTACAATGTTTTCAAAGGACTTCTTCCTCAGGGTCAATAAAACTTGGGATTGTGTAGTATAGAGTTCAATAGAAAAAATAGTACACTCTGCCATGTAAAATTGTTGTGAACAGTATCGATTTTGCTTATGCGGTTATTTTGTATTACGATTATGTATGTTACTAAACATCCTGATCTTTAACCCTTATCCCAACTTATTGACAACTCTTGCAGATGAAGGCTTTTGGAAATAATTGCGGGAAAAGTAGGAATTGCTGGTAACCAGCATTTTCTTCTTTTTCAACAATGATTTCTGTCCATCCAAACACAAATTTCAGTTTTTGAGTTGACTTCATGTTTGTTGTGGTCTGCAAATACTGAACATTTTGGACAAATCTAAATACTTGGTAAAGGGTTAATATGCACTGTCCATTAGCTGTGAGAGATAGAGTGAATTCACCGAATATTGACACCTTAACAAATGACAAAATTCTAGGTTTGCCCAAATCGAAAGCATATTGCAGACGACAAAACAAAAGTGACTGAAAATTTGGCATTTGTTTTATAGAGGGTAGAAAATATTGTGGGAAAAGGAGAAACGCTGGTTACTGGCATTTTCTCATTTTCCCACAATGTTTTCTAAAGGCTTCTTTCTTAGGGTCGTCAAAAATAGGGATTGTGTGGTAATGGCCTTAATGGGTTAAGGTATCTAAATGTATGTTTGATTGATACTAAAGTATGATCTGCAGCCATACTTGTGGTAACTTTGATAGACAATTTCTTCGGCTCGAACATTTATTTGACATGGGAAAAATCATCCAAAATAATGGCAATGGCCTGATTTACCAACACTCTTTCCCCATAGGTGATCTGGGCCCGTATTCACCAACTATTCTTAAGAACGTTCTTTGTCTTATTCTCCAAAATTTTATACATTTGTATTTAATGCGACTTCTGATTGGCTAAACCATTCAGATGTTGACCTACTTTGAAGCCATCTATTGGTGGTAGGACATTTGACAGCATCGACCTATAACCAGCTATAGTGCGGAACTGTAAGCCTTCGTTGAATAGATTAGTAAGAAATTCTGATATTATGGTTAAAGATACATCACTGGTATCAATTTCCTGTTGACAACACCAGCTACGGAATCTTCGATACTTTGCATCCTAATCCCTTTGTGTACCTTTGCGGCATGAAACCCTAAGGAGTTTGCGAGACTGTTCCGAAAAGCCTCTATTTTTTAACAATCTGCCAGCAGTATCAATGCCACTAATTGAAAATTTTGAAGATTTGAGTGGTAAATCTTGGACAATGGTTGAGCCAACAGATCTGGAATCTGTGATAATTGTATTGGTGTCGCAATAAGAAACTGAAGTAGTTCTGTGTACCAGTGTCTGCGTGGCCAACGGGGCGCTATTAAGATTATTTCGCATTGAAATTGAGACATGTGTTTCAAGACTTCTGGAATCGGACAAATTGGGGGGTACGCGTAAGCAAACATGTCCTCCCATGTAATAAATAAAGCATCTATTGCAAAAGCTAGATGAGAGGGGAACCAAGTGCAGAATACTTCAGTCTTTCGAGAGACCAGCGAACTTACTAGGATGGACACCAGTATCCACTGTTCGGCTCTCTGTCACCTTTCTAAGACGACAAATTGCATAGCAATTCTAAATAGTTAACAGCAATTTACTCACTGTTAAGCAACCTGTCTCTCTTGCAGTGAGAAACAGACTGAATGATTGCACCAAACTTCTCGCTTTATATACTACTTGGCTTGGGTCCGGCCTTCGGATTGCACCGATGGTACCCGGTTTATAACGAGTGCAAAGTTACCAGTCTTTACGACGCTTGCAAACAGGAAATCAAGCGCTTGCATGCACCCTGCTACGGTGATTTGTTGATAAAAATTACAGATCAAATTTAACTAAATGTCTGGAAATATTCAAGGCATACGGAATTGTTAATTCATACAAATAATCTTGGACTGTCAACAAATTTTCGCTGCTTTTACATACCTTATTTTAGAGCGTCACGCTGATTGTGTACATTTCTATGTGTAATGTAAAAATGCTTTCAAGTAGTCTCGATATTGAAGCTAAAATCATCACACTACATTTACACTTTGATATTTCTGTAATTCCACTTCATCTTTTGCCATAGTTTCCACTGCAATGGCAATCTCCAATGCATTTTGATAATTCAGATCTTTCTAAGTCAGCAGTTACTTTTGTATGCTTTCATTTCACAGCTCACAAACTAGCCTGTACTTCAATGGATCGTTTTCTGATAGCAGCAGAAAATTCCCAGACCGACTGTCCTTCCCACTGGTCCCTCTGGTGAAATCAGAATCTTTCTGCAATTTGGATTGGTATGGGGTTAAGAGGTATTTTCAAAACTGTGATTAAATTGTCATATGTTTTTGTATTTGGAATGTCTGGTGTAGTGAAATTTCTCAACAAACCATTATTTTTGGCATCCAACTATACTAAGCAAAACCTTTTCTTCATTGTGAACCTCATTGCACTTATATTGTAAAAAAAAATGTTTGGAAACTTTATATTTTTCATTATGTACAACCTTTTATCTATCCAATTGAAGAAAATTAGTTATACACAGTACAAAAGTATTGATGAAAATCATGGTAATATTCATTTTCCAGCACATCCCATAAAATAGTTTTGCCACAAAAACTTGCTGTGCAAATTGTTAAAATCATGACATGAGGTGCAGTTTGAAATTTCAATTCAGGTGGAACGATGTCTCTGCATTCATTTTCTGCATTGTTGCTTATTTGTATCACTACAGGTGTAGTAACTTAGTCCTTGTTGCTTGTTTTTTCTGGTAACTTCACTTCTGAAGAATCCTCTAAGTTCATATTCTTTTGCTCTTCACTTGTGGAATTATCATTTCTTTTCATCACCAGTACAGATTTCATCACAAACACATGTAGTTATTATCATTGTCACAATCCTGTGAAACTTCATTTACTGCTGGTTTGTCATTTGTGAAAGTATCTAAGGAAGCGGAAATTCTTCATTTAACACGTTAAAATTCGTCCAAATTATCGTCTTCACTGATTGGTTTGCAATCAGGGATATATGGAAATCCAACATTTTAAGTTATGTTGGATTGTTGTCTCACAGTATAAGCTGGTCTCTAGCAATTTCACTATAGAATTAGTGAGTGTTAGATACATGTAGATGGTCCAAAACGTATCCTCGCCTTCAGAAATGTACTGCACAGTTAGGAACAGGGCAAAAATTATACTGATCCCCATGTTTCTCGTTGATATGGTGAGTCAAGTTCCTCATAACCCTTTCCCAACAGACAAATTTTGGACCCTTCCAAACTGAAAGAGTTCGCAGACGACAATTTTAGATTTTGAGAAAATGGCAGGAAGTTCTCAAAAAGGGTAGAAAACACGGGGGAAAAGGAGAAATTGCTCGTTACGAGCAATTTCTCCTTTTCCCACGGTGTTTTCAAAAGACTTGTACTGCAGACATGTAAAAACCAGGAAAGAGTCAAGTTTGAATGACTTGCATAATCACAATTATACATATTTATAGAGACAAAGGCAAAGGTTGACATGAAACCATACCAGAATATAAATGTGGAACACTTATTGCAGTTACAAACTGCAATGCAAAAAAAAAAAAGGTATTTAACCAAATGGAACAACAACAGGTGTTTTTTGAAAAACAAGACATTATTCGATCATATGCTTCTGCCTCAAAGTTACTCAAACTTGAATAGGCTTCATTTGATGGAGATGAATTGAAATGTATAGATGTTGGGGAAACATTTGAAAGCACAGTTCATATAAACAAGAACTTGTCGGATAGCAAAAAAATGAATTGCCTTAGAATGCTCTCATATCTTTTAGAGCAATGAATAATAAGCTTAACTGGAGCAAAAGTAGCAATTCAAATATGAAGGAGTAAATGCATAGAGTTAATTTGAATAAATATATCGAGTTTAATTCACAAGTTTGCGACAGAAATTGAAAATATGAATATATTTCGATACAATTGAAAATTTTACAAAAGAGACACATTGGTATTTTTGAGCCTATATAGGCTATGACTTAACTTTTTTGTGTTATCAATACTATCATTAAATTGCGTATTTTGCGTGTTAGGAATATTGTTTTTACGGAAAATTAACCTTTTAAATGCATGAATTTCACAAATCCACTGCTGCTATCCCAACAGAAATGTGATGGTCATGCAGATATTCCACCTGGCTTAACTCTGAGGTTTATCCCAGTGCCTGTGAAGATCATTCCTTTTCCCTTGGTGACCAGCATTTTCTCCTTTTCCGAAGATGTTTTCTACCCTTCACAAAACAAATTTCAAATTTTCAGACATTTTTATTTTGTGGTCTGCAAATGCTTTCGATTTGGACATGCATAAAAGTTTGTTGTTTGGTAATGGGTTAATGGGATATACTTTGTTAAAAAGTTGAACATCAAATTCAAGAGAATAATTTATTCAGTCACTGCACATTGTTAAAACATTAGCTTGTTGTTCTTTATCACTATGACCTGAACTTGGCTAACAAGGTCATCTTGTCCTTGAAACATGTTATAGCAAGCTAGTGGTCTTCTTTTTCCTCAAGCTCTTAGGTCTGGGGAGGTCATGGTGGGCTTATTTGGACTCCACAAAAATTATGTATAAAACATGAAACTTTGAAGGGGGTGGGGGGTTAAGATGAAATAAAAAATAATACAGCCTGAATAAAATATAAATAGGAAGTATAGAGAGAAACAATCTATTTGAAATTAATAATCTTACTCTTTAATGCCACTTTTAATCTATTTGATTCGTATGAAACAGTTTAAAATTAAAGATAAAAAATGCAAAGAAAAAAAAAACCAAGTAACTGTTAAGGAAAAGAAAAGAATCTTTAGACTAGGAAATATGATAAAAAAATAAGTTAAAATGGTCTGTGGCATCAGTCTAATCTGCTGAACACTGAATTGTGTTGTTGGTACCTGACATTTACTGTCCTATCCTGTCTGCCTATCTCTGTTTCTCGTCTTTCTCTACTTGTCCTCTTCTCTTTTATTTTGATTAATGATCTGCTCTCCTCTCTTCCTCCTGCTCTATTCACTCTTCTTCTGTCCTCGCTTCATCCTTGTTTGGTCTTTTGTCTGTCCTTTTGTCTTTTCTTCCTCCTCCTTGTCTTGATTCCTTCACTTCTTCTTGCGGCACTCTTCTTTCTTCCCTGTTGTGCCATCTATACGTCCCTTCCTCATTTCTTCGTTCCCTTTGTCTTGAGTCTTTCATTTCCCCTTGAGCCACTCTTTCTTCTTGCATTCTGTCTTCTTCACTGCTGTCTGCGTCCTCTGTTTTGCTCTTACTTGTTATGGTCTTGGTGAGAACTATCGCTGCCTCTGCAAGGGTCAAGATGCTTTGCTCTAGGGAAGCAGTGGCCCCCATACTTGCATCTGCATTTGCGTCTTCTCTAGACCACCAATTTTCTCTTTCATCATCTTCATCTCTGTAATCTCCTTCTCCAAGATCAAAGATGAGCTAGAACAGTTTGACTCGGAGGACAGTGATGGTGAATGCGATTTCATTTTCTTGTTTGGAATGTACACATCATTGCATTTTGTCTTTGGGGTCTTTGAATTCCCAAGGATTTCATTACCTTAGGCTTTGAACTGTCAGGATGTACTAGAGCTTGGCAAGCATTATTTTCAGATGCAAAACATTCAATTATCTTCGTTTCCCTGGCTTCATTTTTCAATCTTTCTTCTTCCCTTTTTTCTCTGTCAGTTGTCATTGTCTTAGCTTTATTTTTATCATCCTTTTAATTGTTACTCCCCTACTTTGTTTTATTTTCTGAATTAGCTTTTTTGAGCCGCTGAACTCCTCTATGTTTGGTAATATACTAGTGCTCATCTGGAACAGCTTTGCCTCTACACAGTAACATTATACCAAGAATTTTCCTACATCATAACTCAAATCATCAAGAATATCAGGTGAGAGGATAATTGGTGTTTGGGTGTATACATTGTATGGAACTAAATTTTCCACAAGCTGAAGACCTTTTCTTTCAAGTCTAACAGAAACTGTTGGAAGTCTGTGTTTTTTGTCTACTTCAGTGAGTTCCCAACCAAGGGAGTCCTCAATCTATGTCTTCTCTGTTAGTGAACTTCCTCCAATATAGTCAATCAGTGACATTCTGCAGGTTATTGATTGAGTATTCGAGCCTGTCCTGAATCCTTTTAATGCCTCCAAATGATCCATTTCTCTTTTCGTATCTGATGAAAAGTTTGCCGTGCACTGAAGTGACAACATCTTGGCACAGTACGGTGCATATGATGAAGCATTGTTTAAATATGAGAATAAAAAAGAAGATTTTACTGAAGCTAATAAAAGGGCATAAGCTTTTGGGCCACCCAGTCTCTCTGAAAGAGCAATTGCTATAACATGGTCACAATGATTCATCATGTCTCGCAAATGTTGCACTATGCTTTGACCAATAAATCATAAATCCCTCCAGTCTCCCTGACCAACTATTTGACACAGTAATAGCATCTTCATTTTCCATGTCATGAATAAAGGAATGCAGATCATCAGATGCAAGTGTTCTGCTAAACGCAATAAAAAATGCCAAGTGAAATGAGATTGCTAGGCGTCTTATATACCTTGTTGCACAGTCAATGTGTTGAATAGAGATGAATTTATTCCATTCTTCTTGATCATCATCTTTCATGAATTTTAACAAATGAACTAAACCTACATCTCTGTATGCACTGAACGAAAATGTAATTTTTGATTTACGAAGGTGTAGCAAAGGGAATTCTGGAAGAAAAGATTCAAACTTGATATCACTTTCTATTAATCTCAACAGGTTAACACCTATTTTCTGATCTGGGCCACACACAATCCTGTTTTCCATTTTGTCCTGGTCTGCAAAGTAGCTCATTTTCTCAAAATATCATCTAATATTTCAGCTATTTTAAACATAATCATCACAGCCAATGGCTGGAGGTGGATGCCTACCGAGAAGCTCAGGAACTATATGCTTTGTGAATCCAAAGGATGAAAGTATTTGTTGTGCATTCTGAGCTGACTGAATTTCATAATCTGATTCCAAAATACACATCTGATCAAAAGATGTCTCTAACACAAACATTAAGTCACCATCACTAAATGAATCATCATCACTATGTTTAGTGAGGTCAGCATCTTCAGTCTCATGCAGAATGTCTGACAGACCATCATCTTCTTCTGGTTCTTTTTCTTCGAAACCCTAAGTCAATTATAAAAAAAAAAAAGATTTACTTTAACACTTTACCACACTCATCCAAACTCTGTGTTTTTAGATAACAATGGAAGCGTGACTTGAATGGTGAAATTTGTCTTTGACATGATGGAAAACATTGTGGGTAAAGAAGAAAATACTGGTAACCAGCATTTTCTCCTTTTTCAACAACGTTTTTGAATGGCTTCATTAGGCATCATGAGGTAAAGGGTTATTTAAACTTTTTGGTTGAACACTGCTTATATTTATGACAACTCTCATTTTTCATTGTAGAACTGGATAATCAAGCAGCCAATTTAATTTTGTTCATTATTATTCATATCTATATTTACCTAAAGAGTAAAATGTCAAAACAAAGTTTTCTTTTAAACTTCTACCGCTAAAAAATAACGTGAAAGTATAACGTCATAAGTCGCGTAGTACGAAATGCTGTATGAAATATCCATTACAGCATAGATTCAAGTGTTTCTCAGAGCGACTCCATGATTGTTGTTGTCCCAATGCATCCTGGGATTTTTATTGCATACAGTTACTGTAAAATAGGTTGGCCGAGCCACCGTATCCCATTGGTAGTTGTGTTTCTGGAATAGGATTGTTATGGTTCATAGATTTTGCATGAACTGTATGTGCACTGGAGGTAGAATTCAGCATTTTTAATTCATAATCAAACAGCCAATGTTCATGAAGGTAAATAATATATTTTTTTTATAGTTTCTTAAGGTAGGTTAGATTTTCTTTCATGGTTTTTATGTTTATGTGAAGAGTATGTTGCCTAGAAACGAAAGTCATATGACATTTTCCCCATGTTCAGAGGGCATACCGATGTAAACGTTCAAGAAAACTTCCTCACATTTTCCTGATTGGAAGCATCTAGGACATTTGGTCTTAGGGTCACTAGAGAGATGTATCTAGATTGATTACTGATGTCTCCATTCTGTTTGTGGATCTGTCGCTGTCTAAAAAGATCCTTAGGAAAGGCTGAGATTCACAGGGTCTTTTGGAATACTTTGTTTTTCACTACCATAGCAATTGTTACATTCCCTTCGTTCTTTAAAAGTCTCTTTTTTAGGGGTAGCGTGCATATGTGGTTTATTAGAGAGAGTTTCATTCATAATAATTAATGGTTTTCCAGTGACATAAGATTCAGTATCTTACGGTTTATTTATATTTTGATTTGAGCTGGTAGTGACTTTAGAGCCCTGTTTAGCGCTCTGTTGGATGACTGTGATTTGTAACTGTTGGTTGTCTATCAGGTTTGTATTTGCATTCCCTGGCTGATCAGCATTATGTATGCTGATTTATAAGAGGAGGTTGAAAGTAAACCATTCTAGGAACATTAAGGTTGGGAGGGGCAGGAGGAACTTGTGTGAGATTCAATGTAAAATAGAGGGGAGATATATGAGAAGGAATGATCCTCTGATTATGCATTATACTATTAACTCTATACCAAACTACAAAATTTTACTTTAGTCCAGTTTGAAAGCATTTGCAGACGATAAACTAAATATGAATCAAAAATTGAAATTAACCCATTTATGCCTGAATTTTAAATTTTGACCAAACTATTTTGCTTGAATTAAAACGGAATTAAGAATTCTATAATATTTAGTTTGCCCTTCAAGGTGGCTCATGACCTGGTGGTTGTGAGTTCGATAGCCGGTTGAGTTGAACTTTCTTTCCGGCATAATTTTGCCTCTCACCTCTGCTGAAGCATGTGAGAAAAGTAGTCGGTGCCTTTGGAAAGAAAGTTATGTTAGTATTGGTATGAGAAAGCCAGCAGGAAAAACCTGTGCATCCAACCGCCATGATATGACCCTAGCTGTTAAAGTGGTGTTAAATCCTAATACAACCTACAGCATTTCGTTTACAACCCTCAAAAAAGTAGAATTTGGGTGCGTGTCCATTCGGGGATGCTAGGCACATACAATGTCCATTTGAGTATTACATACAATTTCAGAAATTTAATCAAACTGACTCATAAACTAAGATATTATCCTCATAATAGTCCTGTTATATTCTAAACTTGGGCAGCACGTCCAAAATGAGTTCAATGATTTCCTTTCATCTGCATCACCTCAAACAATAATGACCACTGGTCTGACTTTAAAGTGAACATAATATTCATGCAGTATGAAATGGTACAGAACATTTATGATGTTATATTTAGCACACATGGTTCTACATTTGTTTCTGCACAAAATGCAGTGGCATTGTTTTGAAGGCTGTGCAAAGTGTCCTTTTCCATCATATCGCGTTCCATCAAGAATACGCTTTGTGAGAGCAAGTAGTCGACCCTTTGGTCTCCCTGGAGTCAACTGTCTCCTGCTTCTGGCCAGATATACTTTGGCAATAGCTCCTAGGATATCTAATAGATCTAATGGCTCAGTCTTTCCACTCTATGTTGCTCTGTGCAAGTGCCATGATTGCTGTACTGCCAAATCAAGACAGTGCACTAACACCGGCCACCACTATTTCTTAGACCGTATCCCAGACCTATAAAGCCCAACATTTCGATCCATCCTATCAACACCCTCCATAGTTCTGTTGTAGTGTTCTATGGAGAAAGGTTGCTTGATGCGAATTCTCTGATGTTCGGCACAGGACCATCTATCTGCTGTCTGTTGTGGCCTGATCCCGTGCTGATTTGAAACCACATTCACAATGTTATTGTCATTCCATCGTACAACAAAAATACCATTACTCTTGTCATAGGCATAATCATAAGAACCCCATGGAATCTTCTTAATTTCATTCACAGACTTTACTGGGGAATCCTGCAGGTAGTTCGTTCTAATTGTGCCCGCACATGCAATGCCTATGCTGGTAAGTTCATCTACTAGTTCCAATGAACTAAATAAACTGTCAAATGTCAGATGTAATCCATTATTTTTTGTGAGCTCGGACAACAGATCCATCTCAACAGCTCCACCATTTCCAAGTTCGTTGTTGTCTGCCGCCTGTCGTCCTCTGGCTCCTTGATAAGGTTCAAACTGTAGGACATAACCAAGGGATGTTGTTCAGAACACACATATTGAACCCAAAGCGGAATTTTTTCCGTGAATAAACTATTTTGCCACATGGCGTCCATAACAAGCGAACATACTTTCATCAATGGATAGATTTTTTTCTTTCAGGAAGTATTGTAAAAGTCTTTCATTTAGCGTAGCCAGTAGAGGACAGACTTTACTAAATTTATCAGTCACATCAAGGTGGTTGTTGTCATTCAGATGTATTTGCAGCATGATATCATCAAACCTGTCCCTAGTCATTTTGCCTGCAACAGCATCATTACCGATGTCTGCTTCAAGGCTCCAGTACTTTCGTCTTTTTGGTAGATCTACTTTACTGTAGCCAGAAGAAAAAAGTATTGCAAAAAATACTCTTATTTCGTCTGCGTTCACAGAAAATCCATGCTTTCCTTTTAAACCAGCATACATCATGCAGTATTTTACAGTCATATCAATGACATCACTATAAAGAAATAACTCGAAGATCCCATCTTGGGCTTTTGGTAGGCTTGATGTGTCAACATTTGGGTCATTCCAGATAAATCTTCCTGATGCTCCCTGTGGAATATCGCTTTTTTCCCATTGACTTTTTTGAGGAGCTGGGCGTTTTGATTTGTGAGCTCCCCTGGATTTCTTCAGTGCGATCCTAAGTGGTCGTTGTTTGGATGTGCTAGATGTAGCTGCACCAGGTATGACATCAGGCACTTCGTATGAATCAGTCTCTGAACTGGATGTAGATGATCTTTCATTGTGTTCTTCAACCTTTAAATATCAAACAAATTACTTTCTTTAGGAAGGTTAATTTTCACCATGTATCTTAAAACAATCCTAATCACATTCAGATTACATTACAAAAAAAAAATGATACTAATGATACAAATGGTATTCAAAGTGTCTTGTATATCATTATATGCAATTGAACAATAAAAATACTTTCTCCTGATGATTTTTTCCAAATACAGATCTTCCATCAGGATTTACAACCGTCACATGGGCTGGTTCTTAAGGTACTCAACCAGGCAGTTGTTATTAATAACAACTTCTGAGTCCTCATCTGCGCTGTCCTTACAGTCAAAGCATCTACAGGTGGTGGTTCTATGTGTATGTCTGCCCTCAGAAAGTCTGCATCATCTTCAAGCTATGAAAAAACTTCATGTAGGGTAAAAAGCTTGAGGAAGACAATAAACAGTACTCATAAAAACCTGTACCTAGTCAATCCTAGTATCCCCAAAAGGGGACAGTGTTACAAAGAAGAAAAAAGTAAGGAAAAATATATAAATAACCACACTTATTACATACTAATTTCTAATTCAGTAATCAAAATGAAATAAGTTTTATTCAATATGTTATTTCAAATTATGCCATAAAAACCCTTACCTCGTATTTCTCGCCATATTCCAAGGAGTTCACACCTTCACTTTCAATTCTGTCCTGCTTTCCACACAAACTAACAATAGAATGCCCATTGTCTTTGCTGACACCAGATGGGGCTTATCGGACGTTCTCAAGATAAATAACTAACAGGAATGTTAAATGACAAAAGCCAGACACAGAAATGTGAAACGTTTCCAAAACTGAATACATGGCATACATGGGTTAATTAATTAATTAATATCTCCCTTATGTCTTTCTATGAATTCCTTTATCAGTGCTTACCACTTCTGAGTTGGAACCTGTGTCAACGGTATTTTTAGACCAAGACTCTTCTACAGAGCTGATACATGACTTACCTTGCTTCTCCACTATTTTACAACTATTGCCCAAATCTTCGCTATGATCTCCATTAGAAACTCCACCCTTCCCTGCTTTTTTCATGATTGTAACCTCTTACCCTTCAATCTTCATATTCCTTACAATCCCCTTCCTTTACAATACCTAAACTCTTACCTAAACTCTTACTAAGCACTTCTTTTTCTGTATTCTCTTCGACTAAACTGTCTTTCAAAGGACTCTCAACCTTACCTGGTTCAACTAGATGTGAAAAATCAATGAACTATTAACCCATTGTTCTCAAGAAAAGTACTGGAGAAAGAGGAAGATTCAGACCCTGAACCCTCCTTAGGATGACTATACATACTTAAACCCACTTTTTATGCTGTCCTCAGCATTAGAGTCTATATCTCTATTGCCCTGGGGAGAAAGGTCAAGTAACTCCTGACTGCCTTAACCCATTACCACACAATCCCTACTTTTGACGCCCCTGAGAAAGAAGCCTTTTGAAAACAATGTAGGAAAAGGAGAAAATGCTGGTAACCAGCATTTTCTCCTTTTCCCACAGTGTTTTCTATCTTTCCCAGAACAAATTTCAATTTTTTAGTCACCTTTACTTTGTTGTCTGTAAATGCCTTCAATTTGAACCAGTCTAAAATTTTGTCGTGTGGTAAAGAGTTAAGTCCTTGCTTTTCCAGTGCCATCTACACACTGTACTACATACACATTATCTTGTAGTTTGTCCATAACTTTATATAGGGTAGAGTCCCATTCATCCCCTATCTTATTGCGAGGAAATGGTTCCTAGTAAAAACAGTGGCTCCCAACTCTATGGGACAATTATCAGCCTTCTGGTTATATCTGGCATTCCGCTCTTTGCTCTTGTTCTAGAGACTGTGGTTTGCTAACTCGTAGCTCTATTTCAGCCTTTGTCTGTGAGACTTAACCCAGTCATCTAAACTTTCAATCTGGCCCTCAGGCTGTAGTGAGAGAATAATATCTATCGGCAGCCTTGGCAGTCTACCAAATAGCAATGCATAAGGTGAAAACCCTATAGATAGATGCCTTGAAGCATTGTAACAATAAACTAACTCTGGAAGAAACTCAGGCCACCTCTTCTTATCAGCTGACAATGTTTTAAGCAGATTGTGCATTGTGCGATTAAACATTTCGCATTGCTTGTTCTCCTGTGGGTGGTACGGGTGGACCTAGATTTCTCCACACTATACATGCTACACAATTGCCTGACTACAGCCCCTTCAAAGTTCCTACCCTTATCACTGTGTATACGCTCTGGGATACTATACTTTTGGAACCAATGAGATACAAGAGCATTGGCAACAGTAGTTGCCCTCTGGTTCCTTGTTGGCACAGCAATAGTGTACTTTGTAAATGCATTGGTAATAACTTAAACATTCTCTTGGCCATTTGAAGCTTTTTCTTAGAGAGTGAAATCAGTGCATACTATCATTAAGGGGTCTAAATGCCAGAATACTTTTTATTTCAGGAGGAATGTTTGGAAAAGGGCTTTTAGCAGTTCTGCATCTTTCACACTGTGTAACCCTTTTTCTAGTATACTCCTCCATACTTGGCCGATATCAATGATCTCCTGCTGCTGATGCAGCATATTCATGATACCTGTATCATAACTTAGTGCATCTACTTGCACTGTCTCCTACTTTCGATTACTTACTCCATGAAAGGAAGACCCACTGTGCTCCAAAGCAAACCTTTTCAGGTCTCTATGGAGTTGTTTATCTAAAATGCCATCAACAAACCTTTCATGGAGAACATCCGTATCACCTACTGCGGATGGTGCTTTCTTTCGTAATCTTCCTGCAAGTTTCAACAATTGAAGACTATATTCCTGTAGGGATTCATTGGGCTTCTGATCTTTGGTAAAAACACTGCTGCATCTGAGCAACAGAGTCACTGTCCTGAAATAGGTCCATCAACATTTTCACTATCTTACTTGCAGTATTTTTGCTTGACTGGTCCCTAATTCTTACCTCCTCTTTTGCTTTATCTGACAAATGATCCTCCTCCATAAGTTTCACGTGATACTCTGCATCCTCCAACCACTCCTCCACATTAGGATTAGGACAACCAGCAAATTTACTTAATTTCCTGTCCTTAGACACATAAAATATTTTTACACTTGCCTTGGCTACGTGTAGCGCAGTGACGGTGTCTTAGCCAATTTGGATTCTACCATTGACTTTACTGCGCTCATCTTTGATAAATCCTCTTTAGCCTTCTCCAACTCACCTTCAAATTCCTTTAGTTTAATCTCTGCCGTCTTGGTGCTCAGTGAGTGTGTACAATACCTGCAGCAAATTTTACCTAACTCTTGGGGAGGGAGATTTTTAGCTGAAGTGTTATTTTCAAGAACGTTCTTAGGAATGGTTGATGAATACGGACCCTGGGATCTCAATATCTCAGGGTGTTCTACACAAACATCAGAGGAATCTTCAGCAACAGAACATACAAATTTAAGATCATAGAATGTGCTCTACGCTACAAGATTACGATTCATGTTCAAAGGGAGGCAACCACTGGTTAACCCATTACCAAATGACAATATTATAGACTTGTCCAAATTGAAAGCATTTGCAGACGACAAAATAAAAGTGTCTGAAAATTTGAGATTTGTTTTGTGAAGGGTAGAAAACTTTGTGGGAAAAGGAGAAAATGCTGGTTACCAGCATTTTCTCCTTTTTCCACAATGTTTTCAAAAGGCTTCTTTCTCAGGGGCGTCAGAAGTAGGGATAGTGGTAATGGGTTAAGCTTAAAATATTCCATACATTGGTCAGTGATTATCTAGAATTATAGCAAATGCTATTTCTTGTGGCATTACTGTGTAATTTACGGCTATTGGGCCTTTAACATGAATATGATTGTTTATATAAAAATCATTTTGCAACAATAATAATGTTTTTAATGTTTTGTGTCCTGTTTTTCCATCACCTTGTCACTATATTTCAAAAAATTTTAGACTGGTCCAGATTGAAAGTATTTGCATACAAAAAAATTTGTGACTTTAAAATTGAAACTTGTATTGCGAAGGGTGGAAAATATTGTTGGAAAAGGAGAAAATGCTGTTACCAGCATTTTCTCCTTTCCCACAACCTTTTCAAAAGGCTTCTTTCTCAGATTTGTGAAAACCTTGGATTATTTAGTAAATAGATAATAACACTTTGTACCCCTCTGAAGTTGTGCAGAATTTTAAGACTGTCCATATTGAAAGCATTTTTTTACAGGAGACCACTCCTCCATGCATGGCTTTGTCCCGATTTAAATATAATACGTAACAACTGTGTTAGAAATCTGTTTAACTTGGTGGTTATGATGTTGGTCTATTAACTCTTTACCAAATGACAACATTCTGGACTGGCTGAAATTGAAAGCATTTGCAGACGACACAATAAATGTGAATCAACTATTGAAATTTCATTTGGAAAGGGTAGAAAAAATTGTGGGTAAAGCAGAAATGCTGGTTTCCAGCATTTTCTCCTTTTCCCACAATGGTTTCAAAGGCTTTTTTTCTCAGAGTCGTTAAAAGTCGCGATTGTGTGGTAAAGAAATATAAACCTTAAACAAAAAGAAAGGATCTTGTCGGCATCGATTCGAATCCTGCCAGATGTGCATTGTATTTCAGCTGTGCATTTGTGGCGAACTTTCACGTTTGTATGAATTTGCGATCGGAAAACTGAATGTGGGTCAAATGGTGAAACTTATTCTTACCATGTAGCGAATCATAAAACTTTAGACTTATTGAAGTGATAAACACTTGTAGATCAAGTACAGCTTAATTCATTACCAAAAAAACAAAATGTTAGGCATGCCCAAATGGAAGACATTGATTTTGCAAACATCAAAATAAGTGTGGCCATATCATTTCAAACATTTAAAGGGTTATCGTATAGTCAGTCCAAGAGTAAGTCATGAGCAGAAAAGTGATATAGAACACCAGGTCAAATGTTGCCAGATTGCTTTTTTAGCTCACCTGAGCATGAATTGCTCATGGTGAACTTTTGTGATCGCCTAATGTCCGTTGTCTTTAAACATCTACTCCTAAACCACTGGGTCACTCTTATTGAAACTTGGCAGGGATGTTCCTTTGGTGAAGCTCTACCAAAGTTGTTCAAGAGATTGAATTCCACCCATGTCTTGTTGCCATGGCAACCTAAAGGAAAAAAATAGCAAAATATTTGATAATCTTCTTCTCTGAAAGTAGAAGGTGCAGAGCTTTGATATTTGATATGTAGCATCTCCTAGTGGACCTCTACCAAGATTGTTCATATGATGCCCCTGGGGTTAAAACTGGCCCCTCCCCGGGGGTCACAAGTTTGAAACATAGGAACAAAGAAGGAAAACCTTAAAATTCTTCTCCTCTGAAACTAGAGGGTGCAGAGCTTTGATATTTAGTATGTAGCATCTCCTAGTGGGTTTTTAAAGTTTCTTTGATCCTATGTTTCAAACTTGTGACCCCCGGGGCGGGACCAGTGTTGACTCAAGGGACATCATTTGAACAATCTTGGAAGAGGTCCACTAGGAGATGCTACATACCACATAACAAAGCTCTAAACCTTCTAGTTTTAGAGAAGAATTTTAAAGTTTTCCTTCTTTGTTCCTATGTTTCAAACTTGTTACCCAAGGGGCAGGGTAAGTTTTGAATCCAGGGACATCAAATGAACAAACATTGTAGAACTCCACTAGGAGATCCTACTTACAAAATATCAAAGCTCTTCTCCTTCTAGTGTCAGAGAAGAAGAATTTTAAAGTTTTCCTTCTTTATTTCTATGTTTCAAACTTATGACCCCCGGGGCTGGGCCAGTTTTGACCCCAGGGACATCATATGAACAATCTTGGTAGAGATCCACTAGGAGATGCTACATACCAAATGCCAAAGCTCTGCACCTTCTAGTTTTAGAGGAGAAGAATTTTATAGTTTTCCTTCTTTGTTCCTATGCTTCAAACTTGTGACCCCCAGGGTGGGGCCAGTTTTGACCCCAGGGGCATCATATGAACAATCTTGGTAGAATTCCACTAGGAGATGCTACATACCAAATTTCAAAGCTCTACACCTTCTAGTTTCAGAGGAGAAGATTTTCAAAGATTTTGCTATATTTTTCATTCTGGCAACCAGAATTTTGGGTGGAATTCAATCTCTTGAACAACTTTGGTAGAGCTTCACCCAAGGAACATCCCTGCCTAATTTTCATAAAGATTGGTCCAGTGGTTTAGGAGGAGAAGATGTTTAAAGAAATTGTGGACAACACAAGATGGAGGATGGATGATCACAAAAGCTCACCATGAGCACTTTGTGCTCAGGTGAGCTAAAAATGGGGACTAAATGTATAATTTCATTATGGACCAATTATAGTCAGTTTGTCCATCCATCCACTTTGACGGATATCTTCTAAAGTCCTTGGCATTCCTGAAACTTCAAACATGTTTTACTTAAGATAGTCGTTTGATACAATTTTCTTCTATTAGATGGGTCACAGAAAAAGGGGTCACCTTTCACATTTTGGACTTGTTGAGCCCCGATAGATCAGTCAGTAATGTTGTGAGCTGTTAGTCTGGGGTTACCAATTTTCACTGGCTTGATTACTTTCTCAGCCAACATCCTTTGACTTTTGATCAAAAGTTACTGAGACAAGTCTCAATTATGTCTTACCAATGAGCACATGACATTTTAATCTGTCATTCGACCACCATTTTGACCAGGAAATTAATGCCTGGTCTTGCAAGTTATTTCAATCCCTTACCATACAATCCTTACTTTCAATAACCCTGAATAAGAAGGGTTGTGAAAGCATTTTCGGAAAAGAAGAAATGCTTTTTGCACAGTTACATACCCTGTCAGAATTATTTGGCCTTGAACTTTGTTATTTGGTATCTATCTTCATTGTAGACCTTTACTACTTAGTACTCAGGTGAGTGATACAGGACCATCATGGTCCTCTTCTTTGTTGTTTTAACCTGATTTTAAAATGCATATTTTTGCCAGCGACTAGCAACTGGACATGTAGAACATTACAAATTGTTATCATCACAACAATTTCCATACCTTAAATGGTTCAAGTTATACTGAAATGTATTTTAACACCCACATTGTTTTTTTTTTGGCCACCACTGGGCATTTAATGGTGTGCATTTATCTGTAAAACTTATCTCATAACGATTAATTTCCTCTCTAAACAATACCATATTTTTACATCCCTGAGAGAGATGGCTTTTTTAAAAACACTGGAAAAGAATAAATCTGTACTGAGTGGTTGCATGTCCATGAGACATGGACAGAAGAGATTTATAAAAGTCTTTCCCACACAATTTAGCCTGGCCCAGTTGGAAGCATTATTATGTACACAAGATACTCTATGTTACTTGCAACATGAAATTTGTCTTTCATAGAGTAGAAAACATTGTGGGAAAAGAAGAAATTGCTGGGTACCAGCATTTTCTTCTTTTCCCACAATGTTTTCAAGAGGCTCCTTCCCCAAGATCGTTAAAAACCAGGCTCGTTTGGTTATGGGATAAGAGTATTTTTCTTCAGGGAACTGTAGAAAGAAAAAGAAAACAATTAATAGAAAAACTGTAGGATTTCAAAAGGAATCCATCTATTTCAACAACTATTTAGAGTATTCAAGATTAAACAACAATTAACACTTTTCTAGGCAAATCTATGGAAACAAGCAAAAATATCACACATACAAACCCTTCAGTAAATAATTCCCTGTTTTTACAGCCCTGAGGGAGAAGTCTTTGGAAAACATTGTGGGAAAAGGAGAAGATTCTGGTAAAAAGCATTTTCTTGTATGTTTCATAATGTTTTCTACCCTGGTTACCAGCCCTTGCTCCTGTTCATTACAAGGTTTTTCTTTTAACTATATCACAGGTCATGGGCAAATTTGTATCAATGTTAGGAATTACAACCTCTAACTTATTGTTAAATATTGTGTAACATCATTTTCATAAAGGCTTTTTGGCAAAGCTTGGCAGCTTCCTATCTTTGCAAGATACTCTCACCTCTTTAAAAAAAAAAAAATCCCGCTGCAACATTTCATTGGATGCGATCAAAACCCATCTCGTTCAATCAAATCATCTGTAACAAGAACTCTTTTGCAAATCAGAAAACAATAATGGTGGTGCCCGTCAAAAACAAAAGTTGTTGTGTTTGTGACGAAAATTTGCCAAAAATGAGTAAATGATGGATATCTAATGAGTTTTTTTATAGTTTACGATCAATTATGTAAAATACTAGGCTCCACAGCCAAATGATTGTGAATCATCCTATGTCTGTTCGTCATGTTTTTGATGGGATGAATCTGAAAGCACAGCCATATTTGATGCATAGCATAACAAATTTTATTACGAGCATTTTGATTGGTCAGGAATAACATCAGCAAAGGTTATGCAACTCGTGATATTCTATAGGTGGCACAGCGGGAGTTTCGATTTTAAAAGAGGCAAGCAGCCAAAGGTAAGTAACTGACAACTAATAAAGTAACCTGGAAGACAGCTTTTTAAATATAAATAAGCCAAACTCTGGTAAGAGGGGGGTCAGATGCATTTCCATGCTGCATGATACCAAGCAATTCATCCAATGACTACAGATTGATAAAATCCATTTTGTCTGATAACATACTGTATAATGAGGTAGAATGGGCCTTTGATATGCAGAAATTTACCAACAGCAAGGTTCTGACATTGTCTGCCTGTGCAGTATGTAATGATTAATATGGTATCGCATGCATTAAACCCTTTTTTCCAAGAGAATGGCTTATCCCTTCACCACACAATCCCTGGTTTTCACGACCCTAAGAAAGAAGCCTTCTGAAAATATAGTAAGAAAAAAAGGAGGAAATGCTGGAAACCAGCATTTTCTCCTTTTCCCACAATGTTTTCTACCCTTCACAAAACAAATTTCAAATTTTCAGTCACTTTTGTCATCTGCAAATGCTTTCAATTTTGACCAGTCTAAAATTTTGACGTTTTGAATAAAATGGCTTTTAACTCTATACCAGACAACAAAATTTTAGACTTGTCCAAAGTGAAAATATTTGCAGATGACAAATTAAAAATGTAATTCAAAATTTGAAATTTGGTTCCAGCACGGAAGAAAACATAGTGGGAAGAGGAGAAAATGCTGGTAACCTTTTCTCCATTTCCCACTATGTTTGCTAAAAGGCCCCTTCCACGGAGTAGTGAAATCACAGGATTGTTTGGTAAAGGATAAAAGGAAGGAGCTTTTATCAATCAAATCACGATCAGAATGTGTCCAAACATTTTGTACATGAACATTTGACAAAATCATTGTACAATTAGTCATAAATATAATTTTCTAAAATACCAATTAAATAACTCTAAATTCGAACATTAAAAAAAAAAAATGGTCATGGATACTGTAACCTTTTTTCCAAACAACCACATGACAAATTTTAGACTTCGTCAGTTTGAAAGAATATTTTTGTGAGACCATCTGGGAATTGCGTGCAAAGGCTTCCCCCCTCACAGATGCTATGAGCCAGGGCCAGTATTGACAAACCACTCTTGCAAACATTCTTTGTGTAATTCTCCTAGATTTTCCAAGTTTTAAAGTAACACAGCTTCTGATTGGCTAAATCATCTGGTTTAGCCAATCAAAAGTTGTATTACTTTCAGAAAGAGAAATTTTGGAGAAACAGAGGATTTTCTGGTAAAAGGTTAAAGGTTAGAAGCTTACTTTATCAAGATTGTTAATGGTTATTTGGTAAAAGGTAAAATGTTATGAAAATTAGTCTGTAAATAACAAATTATCTTAAATATATGTGTTCAGATATATTCTTTCTTCAAATACATTTTATGTTAAATATTCAACCATCTGCAAGCAAATATATTAACAACCATTTCTTTGAAAATAGTAATTACAATACACTTTTTCAAACATATTTCTCAAACAGTAATTTGTAAAAACATAAGGAAACTATAATAATATTGTTGTATGAATATCAAACAAATAATTCTATCAGAAAATTCAATATACATCTCAACGGTATATTAACCCATTACCAAACGACAAAATTTTAGACTGATCCAAATTGAAAGCATTTGCAGACGACAAAATGAATGTGATTGAAAATTTGAAATTTGTTTTGTGAAGGGTAGAAAACTTTGTGGGAAAAGGAGAAAATGCTGGTTACCAGCATTTTCTCCTTTTCCCACAACATTTTCCAAGGCTTCTTTCTCAGGGGCGTCAAAAGTAGGGATTGTGTGGTAATGGGTTAAAGTGTATCCTAATAATTTTAACATACCCTTTAACAAATAGAATGAAAATAACCTTGTTGAAATAGAAAGCATTTGGAAATTACCAATATCACTCAAAACTTTCAAAGGATAGAAAAGATTGTGGGAAAAGGAGAAAATGCTAATTACCAGAGTTTCTCCTTTTTCCAGTTTGTTTTAAAAAGGCCTGTTCCAAACAAGGCTTGTTCCACATACATGTAGCTTGTTAACTCTTTACCAAACGACAAAATTCAAGACTAGTCCAAATTGAAAACATTTGCAGACAACAAATTTTTTGTGATTGAAATTTTGAAGATTGTTCTGGAAAGTATAGAAAACATTGCAGGAAAGGGAGAAAATGCTGGCTACCAGCATTTTCTCCTTCTCCGGCAGTGTTTTCAGAAGGCTTCTTTTTCAGGGCCATCAATAATTGGGATTGTGTGGTAAAGTGTTGATAATAAGTACAGAATTGGAGAGTGTAGACTTAGATCAAACTGTATGTAAGACAATCCTGCATAACAGGGTAACAAGTAATCTCACATTCATACAGAATTGCCCTATTGGTATTTACATGTACACATATTAACTCATTACCAAACGACAAATTTATAGAGAGGTCCAAATTGAAAGCATTTGCAGACGACAAAACAAATGTGATTGAAAAATTTGGTTTTGGAAGGGTAGAAAACATGGTGGGAAAAGGAGAAAATGCTGGTTACCAGCATTTTTTCTTTTTCCCACAGTGTTTTCAAAAGGCTTTTACCTAAGGGTCGTGGAAAGTCGTCATTCTGTGGTAAAGGGTTAATCATCTGAATAAAAGTAAAGAACATGCAGAAAATTATGATTAGAGATATAATGAGAGGAGCAGTGGGTGGGGAAGACTGTTGAAAGTACTTTAGTGTATAAAATCGGTTCACTTCATTAAAAGCTGTAGTTACAATGTTTTTGAAGTAAACCAATGATATGATTGAGCAACAATTGAACTTTTTGCCTTAATCAGTATTTTTACAAGTGAAAGACCTGAATCTATATACAATCAAAATAATGAGGATGTTATGTATTGTAATTAAAAAACAAAATGACATAAGATAGCTGGGTGCTGAAAACTTCTGACAGTAACATTTTGCACATGAATGAATAACAATAGAAAACTTTTAATGTAATTTAACAAATTACCAAAGCACAAAATTTTAGGTTCACCCAAATCCAAAGCATTTGCAGACAACAAAAAAAAAAGTGACTGAAAATTTGAAATTTGTTTTGTGAAGGGCAGAAAACATTGAAAGAAAAGGAGAAAATGCTGGTCACCAGCATTTTCTCCTTTTCCCACAATGTCTTCTAAAGGCTTCTTTCTCAGGGGCGTCAAAAGTAGGGACTGTGTGGTAATGGGTTAGCCCTTTACTCCATAGATACTCATTTCTACGCATTGCTTGTAGGAGCCTTTGGAAAACATTGTGGCAAAAGGTGAAATTGCTCATGACGATCAATTTCACCTTTTGCCACAATGTTTTCTACACTATCAAAAGGCGTCATATACACATAAGAAATGGTTTCATCCTTGCTGATATTTAGGGTCAATTAGAGATACCACAGAAATGCCTTATGGGGTACAGGGTTAAATAGAATTACATGTATAATAATGATAATAGCAATAGCAACTAGAACTATCACTAAACATGATTACTAGTATACCCCTCACCAGCTCCTTTTTGTAATGTCGTAAAGGGTTTCAGGGCTTGATCAAAGTTTTATTTATATCTTTTCTCTGGGAGATTTTGAAATGGAAATGTCATTGTGTTCGAGTAATACATCCCTAGAATACTTTTGGTTTAACCCTCTACCCCATAAGGCATTTCTATGGTATCTCAAATTGACTCTATATAACAGCAACGATGAAGCCGTTTCTTATGTGTATATGACACCTTTTGATAGCATAGAAAACATTGTGACAAAAGGTGAAATTGCTCGTCAGGATTTACCTATTTAAATTGAAAGCAGTTGCAGATGACAATTTCATAGTGGCCCAAAGGACACAATTTTTCCCTGATAGTATAGAAAACTTTGTGGGAAAAGGAGAAAATGCTGGTTACCAGCATTTTCCCCTTTTCCCACAATGTTTTCAAAAGGCTTCTTCCTCAGGGTGGTTAAAAGTCATCATTGTGTGGTAAAGGGTTAAATCATGAGGTTTACTGGCCCCTTGAAAAGCAGAAAATTGACAAAAAAGCAAAAAGTTTCCCCTAGGTCAGCTGTGTAAACTGTGCAGGCTGACTTAAGTTGATTTTTTTTTTTTTTTTTTTTTAAATGCATTAAATCCCCTTTTCACATAGCAGTGCTCATATCTTGAAACACAAGGTTCAAAGTGCTGAAAGTCATGAAGGATTGTTATCAATATTAGCATGGATTAGCCCCGTCTCAGTGAGTATGGCAACAATAAGGAAGACACCATATAGTACACACAGGAATATACCCCACCCACGTGACATTCTGAATTTGGAAGCACTCACGATGATGAGGCTGGAGATCAGACTTAGTGCAAGAAAAGCAGCCAAAACAACCTCTTCTAGAGTAATCTTGATCTGTAACAGAAAATAAATAGATGTAATGATTCAACATTTCAACAGATGACAAAATTGTAGATGAGGCTGGTAACCAGCATTTTCTCCTTCACATAAAAACCTTTCTGAAAGGCCTCTTTTATCAGGGATATTTAGTTGGTTACCAAAGGACAAACTTTTTGTCCAAATTGAAAGCAATCCCATAACAAATTTTAAGGTGGCAACAATGACAAGTTTTCCTTAACCCTTTCCCAAACAAAAATTTTTAGACTCTTCCAAAATGAAAGGGTTTGCAGACGACAATTTCAAACTCGATGAAAATGGTAGAAAGTTCTCCAAATGGGAGGAAAACACTGTGGGAAAAGGAGAAATTGCTCGTTATGAGCAATTTCTCCTTTTCCCACAGTGTTTCCAAAGACTTGTACTGCAGACACGAAAAAACCAGGGTTTGTTTGGGAAAGGGTCAATAAAGCAGAAAACATGGCAGGAAAAGGGGAAATACATGTTACCAGCATTTCCTCCTTCTCTCACATTATTTTCAAACGGCTTCTCCCTCTGGGTCATTAAAAGTGATTACCACACAGCAAAATTTAACACCTATCCAAATTGAAAGCACCTGTAGATGATAATTTCAAAGTGGCTCAAATGGTGTAATTTTACTTTAATAGGGTAGAAAACTTTTTGGGAAAAGGAGAAAATGCTGGTTACCAGCATTTTCTCCTTTTCCCACAATGTTTTCAAAAGACTTCTTCCTCAGGGGCGTTAAAAGCTGTCATTGTGTGGTAAAGGGTTAAAGAGTTAAATTTTGGATTGTTTGGTAAAACATTAAACCTTTAACCCATTACCACACAATCCCTACTTTTGACACCCCTGAGAAAGAAGCCTTTTGAAAACACTGTGGGAAAAGGAGAAAATGCTGGTAACCAGCATTTTCTCCTTTTCCCACAGTGTTTTCTTCCCTTACCAGAACAAATTTCTATTTTTGAGTCACCTTTATTTTGCTGTCTGCAAATGCTTTCAATTTGGACCAGTCTAAAATTTTCTTGTGTGGTAAAGAGTTAATACTTGTCTGTTTTTACGAACATGAAAGTTCGCAACAAATACATGGCTGAAATGCAAACAGCATCTAGCCGGATTCGAACCCATGACGGATAAATATCCTCGTTTTTCAAGGTTTAACCCCCCGGTCTCACAGACCCCGATTTCCAAAATAATCGTAGTGCTTCGGGAGAGTGCATTTTCTCTGATTTACCACGAATTCAAGCCGTTTTTCTCCGATCATCCTTGGACGAGGGGTATTTTTAGACATACATAGGTGTGTAACCGATGGGCTGCGAAAAATTACGATGCGATACGATTTACTACACTTTTGCCCTGATTTTGTTCTGAAGTACGCCGAGTTTAGGAGCCAAGTTACTATGAAACAGTACGATCTAGACCGACTGTCCCGATTTCTTACTACGATGGACTACGATGCACAAAGATTTACTGCGACATACGCCGACAGATCCGAATCGACTATGAGTTTCAAATCTTATTTCGGGATTATGCCCCGATTTCGTCCAATGGGTATAAATTCCGTGATTAACAGAAAAAATAAATCAGTTATCATGTGGATAGTAGACGTCATCCTCAAACTCATTTTGCAGGACAACTGGCTGATCCGGCATAAAATCAGGGTCAGGTTAGTTCTCCGTGCTTAATGGTGTAGCTTAGGTGCTCGATGGAGGAGGCATATCTGTTGTAGCTGACTGCTTTTTCTTCGAAAGCCCCCTTTTTGGTCCCATTGTATCGAAGTATAGGCAAGCGTCTCGTTTAAAGGTTTGGAAAAAAATCTGCAAATTAATTGTTTTCAAATTTGATTCGCCTTTTTATACCAATCGGAATTCGGGGTACTTCATAGTAATACGGGATGATATCTTAGCAGTTCGAGTTATTCCGTGTAGGTCGGTGTAGCTCGTGATGCTAGTCACGTATCTCGTCGTAGTTCATCGGCGAGAATTGGGAGTTACTCGTGGTACATCGGCGTTATTCGGGGTTCATCGCTGAGGTAGGTATGCAGAAACAGGACCGAATAACGCCGATTCGCTTACTATGAACAACAACGACTTAGTACGAGGTACACCGAGGTGCGCCGATTTCGGCATGATTTTCAAAATCGAGAGAAAAATTTGCGCATGTTGAGATTTTTGTCCTGATTTATTTTTGATCCCAAATTGATGCCGATTGGATCAGGAGGCACTACGACTCTCCCGAAGCTAGCCGAATTCGCGCCGATTTAGAAATTTTCGAAATCGGGATTAAATCGGGGTCTGTGAGACCGGGGGGTAAAGGACAAATACCATAACCACTGAGCCAAAGAGATACCTCACCAAGTCAGTTGTAAGGTACTGTATTTTAATTGAGACAAAGCCATGCATGAAGGAGTGGTTCAAATAATGTAGCTTGTCTCTAAAGCCTAGAGAAAGGAGGAAATGCCAAGTTTTTTTTTTTTCAGTATTTTCTCCTTTGTCCACAGTAATTTTCAAAGCCATTGTTTGGTTACAGATAAATCCTTGACTTATTTCAATGTTTTCTTATCTTGACACAATAGTTTCTGTTGTACTCAATTCACAAAAGTTGAAAGTCATGAGACGACAAAGAAAGGAAAAGGTTAACCGAAAAACATCTTAAGAAAAGGAGCTACTGCTTGCTATAAACAATACATAATATGGCTAAACAAAATGAATACTCACTGAGTAATCACCACTTTTAATGGTTGCAATCGTAAAGGGAATCCCAATACCAAGTAACAAATCTAGGTCCAGTTAAGGAAATTTGATCTGAAATCACTATATGATATCTCATCAGCAACATTAGAAAAAAAAAAGTGGCCCTAAAGCCGAGATTATCTCGAATCTACACATGTGTTTTCTGGCTTCATCACGCCAGTACTGACATAGCTATCTTTCCACGTCACTGACCATTTCCCCATATGCATCTGAGGTTAGGGGTAAAAACTGCCAGAAAGAAAGGTTGCCTCAACTAAGCACACAACTCATCATTTCCTAGGGATCATTGTATGTTACCACATTAAAACAGTATTGCATTAACCCATTACCATACAATCCCTACTTTTGACACCCCTGAGAAAGAAGCCTTTTGAAAACACTGTGGGAAAAGGAGAAAATGCTGGTAACCAGCATTTTCTCCTTTTTCCACAATGTTTTCTACCCTTCACAAAATAAATTTCAAATTTTCAGTCACTTTTCTTTTGTCGTCTGCAAATGCTTTCAATTTGGACAAACTGAAAATTTTGTTGTTTGGGAATGGGTTAACCCTTTCCCAAACGACAAATTTTGGACTCTTCCAAACCGAAAGAGTTTGCAGACGACAATTTTAGATTTGGAGAAAATGGTAGAAAGTTCTCAAAAAGGGTAGAAAACACTATGGGAAAAGGAGAAATTGCTCGTTACGAACAATTTCTACTTTTCCCATATTGTTTTCAAAAGACTTTTACTGCAGACAGGTAAAAACCAGGGCTTGTTTGGAAAGAGTTAAAATGTCCATTTTCACAGTTGGATTATTTTATCAATGTAGCATAATGAATAATCATAGTTGTTACATGCTACACATAATATCTAATGAATTCAATAAAGTGATCCCTAGCAAATTTTGAGTAGTATATAAAACTCACAACCACCAGGTCATAATGTCCCATATGCTAACCACTGGGGTACCAAGGATAAAAAGGATAGGAGGAGTGAAAGTTTATTTGAAAGGATACTAAACAAAGGTCCACCAAAACATGCGGAAATTCCCATTCTGGGGAAACCCTGTCTGGCCATCACAGTGTCTGCTATAAAATCTAAAAATAGAACATAGGAATAAATTCTTTTCATTTGATGGTACACCTTCATGTATCTAGTACTCTGGTGGCCCTGTCATCTACAAATATAAGGGCTCAAGAACAATCCCTTTTCCAGTGAACCTTTTTAACCCTTTACCACATAATTTCAAGTTTTAACATGAGGACCATGAGAAGCAGGCCTTTTGAAAACATTGTGGGAAATGGAGAAAATGCTGGTAACCAGCATTTTCTCCCTTTTCCCACAATGTTTTACAAGACTACCAGATACAAATCTGATCATGCCATATAAATTTGTCATCTACAAGTGCTTTTTAATTAGACTGTCTAAAATTTTGTGTGGGAAAGTGGTTAAGCTTTTATATGCCATACTTTTCTAGCCAGCCGAACTCTAATGATCAGTTCGCAGTATTCACGGTTTGAACCAGTAGGCCACTGGCACTATTCGTCAGCTTTGTCAAATTCCATGGATAGATCCAAAGAAATATGACAATGCTATTTTCAATGGTCAATGCAGTATCTCCTGCTACATGGTGTTCTACAAATAAACATCTATCTAATTGGGCATTTTGGGCAGGGAATCTGACTACATAACCAGGGAAGGAAAGCTTTAGAAAACCTTGTGGGAAAAGGAGAAAATGCTGGTAACCAGCATTTTCTCCTTTTCCCACAATGTTTTCTACCTTGAGAGACAAATTCCATAAACTGAGACACTTTTAATACGCAAATGCTTTCAATATGGACCAGTCTACCATTTTCTGGATTGTTAAGAGAGTTAATTCATTACCAAACGACAAAATTCTAGACTTGTCCTAATTGAAAGCACTTGCAGATTACACAATAATTGGGACTCAAAAATTAAAATTTGTTTTGGGAAGGGTACAAAACATTGTGCGAATAGAAGAAAATGCTGGTTACCAGCATTTTCTCCTTTTCCAATGATATTTTTATAGGTCTTCTTTCTCAGGGTTGTGAAAGGATTGTTAGGGTAAGGGTTAAACAATAAAGAAACCACAAGGTCTTAGTATAATGCAGCACCGTGATGCATTTAACCCCCTTTTCCCCGAGCATGATTTAAACTCTTTGTTTAACTCTTGACCACACAATCCCTACTTTTGACGACCCTGAAAAAGAAGCCTTCTGAAAACATTGTGGGAAAAAGGAGAAAATGCTGGTCCTTTTCCAACAATGTTTTCTACCCTTCAGGAAACAAACTTCAAACTTTCAGTCACTTCCATTTTGTTGTCTGTAAATGTTTTCAGTTTGAACAAACCTAAAATAATGTTGTCTGGTAAAGATTTAATCTCCCTTTTTTCCAAAAGCCTGATTCAAGTGTTTTTGTATGACAGATTTCTACTTACCACCTATACTGTTACCCCAGGCCAGTAGAGTAAGCCCAAGTATAGCATTGCTGATATCAAATACTATTCCAAATGTCTGAAAAAGGAAACAAAGAAAAAATACAGCAATACATACAATTTCCTACATGTCAAGGGACCAGTTTACCTCATGAATCAGATGGCTGAGAGACAAAATGGATTGAATGCACCCATTAATCACCCCTCACAATGTACATCAGTGTGACGTTACAGGTAGTGATATCGGACCCTTGTTATAAAGGCAGTGTGCGTGTTTGGTAAGACTGTTTTTTTTTGTAATCATTCCTTTGAATAATCTGGAAAAGTTTTAAATAGACCCCCAAAGGGTACAATGCCTAGGGACTTTGTTTTTTGTCAAAGCTTTTGTTAACTACTTATAATAATGGAATAGACTTGGACCAACTATTAAAATCCTATCACATTTTGATATTTGGTCAAAGTGTTTGTACATATAGACATCTGCTTCCTGTCTAAAACATCAGAATATTAACCCTTTACCCCATACGGCATTTCTATGGTATCTCTAATTGACCCCAAATAACAGCAAGGATGAAGCCCTTTCTTATGTGTAAATGACACCTTTTGATAGCATAGAAAACATTGTGACAAAAGGTGAAATTGCTCGTCACGAGCAATTTCACCTTTTGCCACAATGTTTTCCAAAGGCTCCTACATGCAATGTGTAGAAATGAGTATCTATGGAGTAAAGGGTTAAATGTATTCATCTAGTGTCTTTGATAAATACATGAGAGTCTTTGTGGTCCGTTTGTATCCACCCAAGATAGCCTCATTCTATCTTCATATTGTACTTACTTTTCAATATAAGTTACGAAAAATGCGCAGGTCCGATATCACTTCCTGTGACGTAGGTTGTACCCTTGTTAACGGTGACTTGCTTTGTAAAGTGCACAAAGTGGATATATTAATCCTTTCCCAAACAACAAATTTTACACTCTTCCAAACTGAAAGAGTTTGCAGACAACAATTTTAAATTTGATGAAAATGGTAGAAAGTTCTCCTAAAGGGTAGGAAACACTGTGGGAAAAGGAGAAATTGCTCGTTACGAGCAATTTCTCCTTTTCCCACAGTGCTTTCAACAGACTTTTACAGCCGACAAGTAAAAACCAGGGCTTGTTTGGGAAAGGGTTAAACCCCCCCCCCCCCCCCCTTAGCCAGAGCTTAGCTCACTGCCACACTATTCCGAGTTTTAATTACCCTGAGAGTTGATTGATTCTATGGTGTTTAATGCCATTTTCAACATTATTTCAGTTATATCGCGGTGGCCAGTGCACCTATCCATGCTTTCCCTAAAGTCTCTTTTGCCACTACTCCGCACAATATTCTTTCCACGCCACTGGCTGCATTTCTACATAACCATCGTCAAAATAATGGTCAGCCGTGCAAGAGGAATGAATCCTGTTGCAATGACTATCATCAATCCACGGAAAGAAACCAGCTTAACTAGGGATCAAACCCTCAACCCCCTGTTCTCAGGTCCTGCACTCTACTGACAGAACTACTGGGGCTTGGAAAAGTTTCCTAGAGGGAGAAGCCTTTTAAACAAATTGTGGACAACGGAGAAAATGCTTGTAATGAGCATTTTCTCTTTTTCCCACAATTTTTTTCAACCCTATCAAAGACAGATTCCATCATTTGAGCCACATTTCAATAGTCCATATTTAAGCCATTTGGTAAAGAATGAAATACCTGCAGATTGTTGACCATCTAATTGGCTATAGAGTATATCCACAGTCATTTTAACCCATTACAACACAATCCCTACTTTTGATGCCCCTGAGAAAGAAGCTTTTAGAAAACATTGTGGGAAAAGGAGAAAATGCTGGTAACCAGCATTTTCTCCTTTTCCCACAAAGTTCTCTACCCTTCACAAAGCAAACTTCAAATTTTCGGTCACTTTTATTTTGTCGTCTGCAAATGCTTTCAATTTGGACCAGTCTAAAATATTGTCGTTTGGTAATGGGTAAAATTGTGGTCCGTAAATGCTTTCAATTTGGACAAATTCACATTTATGCCAGTTAGTAAAGAAAGAAATACCTGCAGAATGTTGACAATCTCATTGGCTATAGAGTATATCCATATCACAGCGACAACAAAACCTAAATAAGCGAATGCCTAAAATAGAAAACATTATACTGTAAGCTCTCTATCAGACAATCCTGTGATTTCAGCACCTTAACCCTTTACCCCATAAGGCATTTCTATGGTATCTCTAATTGACCCTAAATAACACTGAGGATGAAGCAGTGTCTTATGTATATATGACACCTTTTGATAGCATAGAAAACATTGTAACAAAAGGTGAAAATTGCTCGTCACGAGCAATTTCACCTTTTGCCACAATGTTTTCCAAAGGCTCCTACAAGCAATGCGTAAAAATGAGTATCTATGGAGTAAAGGGTTAACTCTTTACCACAAAATCCCACCATTTAATGACCCTGAGAAAGAAGCCTTTTGAAAACATTGTGGAAAAAGGAGAAAATGCTGGTAACCAGCGTTTTCTCTTTTTCTTACATTTCTACCCAATGAAAGTTAGAAATCATCATATAATCAAGATTTAATTTGTTGTCTGCAGACGCTTTAAATTTAGTTTAGTCCAAAAACTTGCCATTTGGTAAAGAGTTAAGGGAGAAAGCTCTTGAAAACCAAGTGAGGAAAGGACAAAATCGATGCTACAAACATTTTCTTTTCTACCTTTTCAAATACAACTCTAATTATTCAACCCCTTACCAAACAATTCTTGGTTTTTGCAACCCTGAAATAGATGCCTTTTGAAAACATCGTTGGAAAAGAAGAAAATGCTGGTTACCAGCATTTTCTCCTTTTCCAACAATGTTTTCTACCTTGCTGAATACATATGTCAATTTTTGAGTTATGTTTATTTTGTGTTTTGCAAGTGCTTTCCATTTGGACCTGTCTAAAATTTTGTCCTTTAGTAAAGTGTTATTCTATATATTTGATATGTCCTCTGCAAATGCTAAAAAAATGTTGTATCTAAAACTTTGTCAACTGCAGTTCTTACAAGTTATACAAATCCCACTTGGTTCTGCTTCATGGGAGCTATACCAGTGCCCTTGCCAAATGAACTAGTGAACTATCCCAAAGTTGACATGGGTATCAAACACTCTTGTGTATCAAAGTCTGGTCCTAATGATTACCTGGCCAACAATCTATCCCATACCTACAGACATGACATCTTGTCATTTAACCCTTTCCCAAACAAGCCCTGGTTTTTACGTGTCTGCAGTAAAAGTCTTTTGAAAACACTGTGGGAAAAGGAGAAATTGCTTGTAACGAGCAATTTCTCCTTTTCCCACAGTGTTTTCTACCCTTTTTGAGAACTTTCTGCCATTTTCTCCAAATCAAAAATTGTCGTCTGCAAAGTCTTTCTGTTTGGAAGGGTCCAAAATTTGTCGTTTGGGAAAGGGTTAATGAGATAACATACAAAGAATTTAGGATAGCATATTTAATATTAGGTTTTACCATCTTCAGACTCCTAGTATTAATGTAACGTGATAGAAACAGGTAATTGGCAAAGCAGCGCATAAACGCCCAAAGCAGCTTGTCAGTGAAATGGATTAAAATCTAGATCAGCTGCATATATCCAAATTTTAAATGTCACATGCACAACTACACATCGCAGAGATTTGTTGTGGTAAGTTTGACCTTGTTCTGATGAAAACTGTTAGAGGAGTTAGGTGCACATGAAATTGCTAAAGGATGGATACACAGATGGATACAATACAATATTTTGGGCATATTATTAGAAACATTTTTAAGAAAAATTTATCTCACCATGTTTTCCAAACAATCGACCAATTCCAACTAAACGAACAATTCCAAATTTGAACATCAATTTATCCATTTAGAGACTGGATAAGCAAATACCCTGTACACTAGGGACTGAGCAATCAGGCAGTGTTGCACATGTTTTATCTTTAACAACTGCAAGCTATTATACAATTGATATGCTAGAGAAGACTTCTATTACAAATGAATAGATTGTATGCACAAAAAATGTGAAAAAAGCAGTAACAGTGTGTTACATAATAGTCCCAATCAATTGCTGTTTTTTCCCTCACTTTTTTGACAACATAACTGAAGAATCTAGTGATTTCCTTGAAATGACATTCCCCCCCCCCCCTTTCTAGATAAAATTTTCTTGATCTTGTAACTTAAAACACTCCCAATCGGCCATTTTTCATCGAATCAGAAAATAAAAAAAAAATGTATCGGCAGAATTGGTTATTGTACACATGTATAAAGCTTCATGAAATTCCGTCTCATGGTACTGGAGATGTTCTCCTTGATAGAAGTATGGGAGGACAGACAATGGCAGGGATGATAAAAATGCACATGCAATCAAATAATAATCATACTCACTGCATGGTACTTTGGTTGAGTTTCATTTTTTGAGGTACAAAACACTAACATAGCAAGTGCAATCCCTAAAATAAAGGTCAAAGCCCACACTGGGAAACTGCCACCCAGCATGTTGAAACCCACTGCAAGTAGAGCAACAATTAACCCATTACCACACTAGAAAATTTTGGACTGGTCCAAATTGAAAGTATTTGCAGACGACAAAATAAAGGTGACTGAAGAATTGAAATTTGTTCTGGGAAGGGTAGAAAACACTGTGGGAAAAGGAGAAAATGCTGGTTACCAGCATTTTCTCCTTTTCCCACAGTGTTTTCAAAAGGCTTCTTTCTGAGGGGGGTCAAAAGTAGGGATTGTGTGGTAATGGGTTAAGACATTCTCCCGCAAAAGAGAGCTTAATCTTTTACCAGACGACAAAGTTTTAGAATTTTTTAATTTGAAAGCATTTGCAGACAACAATAAAATGTGACTCAAAAATTGAAGTTTATTCATGGAAGTGTAGAAAATATTGAGAGAAAAGGAGAAAATGCTGGTAACCAGCATTTTCTTCTTTTCCCACAATCTTTTCAAAGGGCTTCTTTTACAGGGCCGTAAAAACCAGGGATTGTTCGGAAAACGATTTATTTATCTCTTGGACACATCATACCACATACATAATTACATATCCATAGAATCCATTTTGCCCCAAAACTGGCTCAATCCAGACGTAGATTGGTCCTATGAAGTGCAGAAAATTTACCAAAAGCAGATAGTTTTGACCCATGTAAGCCTGTAAGGACTGGGTTGATATGATGTACAGACCCACTAAACCCTTTTTCACAGAGTATGATTCATTTATTTCAATCATTACTCATCCTTTGTATAACCTGAAAGGAGAAAGCTATACAAACATTACAGGAAAAGAAAACAAGAGCATCACATGTTGGTGCAAACCCCTGGGTACCAGTGCTTGATTTTCATTGAAAATTCTAAATAAAGGGGCATAACTGTCAAAAATACTTTGATAGTTACCTGCCCTTGTTGCATATATTCCTCTTACGATACTAAACAATCTAAGCTTGAAGTAAATATCTTGAGAAATAACAGAGATCTTATGAAATGTCAAAGTGTTCAAACCACAACACAGGTGATTCCAGGACTGTGAGGGTTTCTTGAGGTTTACTTCATAAACAGCCAAGCCAAAAATTCTGGTACCAACTAGTATAGGAGATATGGTAGCTTCCAACCAATATGATATATATTATTATCATAATTTCAGTTTAACCATTTCCTACAAAGCCATTTTTACATGACCCAGAGAACAAAGACTTCTGGAAACAAGTAGCACCTTATACAAAATGAAATACCCTTACCTTTAGTAGCTGCCACAGAGAAAAGGGGACCCAGTATGCACTGTAAACAGTATAGATGCCGGTTCCAGTGATGTTTCTCTTCTTCATAGTTGACCACTGGTACAGTCAGAATGAGACAAAACATAATAGGGCTCTGAAGGGAATAAATATAATGTCTATTTACATGTAGCTTTTACTTTTAACTCTTTACCAAACGAAAAAAAAAAAATGGACCAGTCCAAATTGAAAGCATTTGCAGACAACAACATAGTAAGTATGGCTAAAAAATTGAAATTTGTCTTGAAAAGGGTAGAAAACATCGTGGGAAAAGGAGAAAATGCTGGTTATCTGCATTTTCTCCTTTTCCTACAATGTTTTCAAAAGGCTTTTTTTTCAGGGTCGTTAAAAGTCCAGATTGTGTGGTACAGAATTAATTTTATTCTACAATGGCGAAAAATTGTAACTGTTATTCCTAATGAGTGGTGAAAGGAGAAAGTTAATGCAACATTGAGTAAATCATGCTGAAATATATATACATGTATATCAAAAGATATTGCATTAAAAAAAAATTCAGATATATTGCGACAAAGTGGGAGCAGATTCACGATCAGACTGCACCTTTCGTGAAGCTCATATCTTACACTGTACATAAAAGCAAATTGCATTTTATAGGCTATAAGGCTCTCACTAGAGAGTAAATTTCTGACTTGTCCTAGCTGGACTCTATTCATATTAACAAAATTGTAGACTGGTCCGAATTGCAAGCATTCGAATGATGTCACATAAAAAGTGAATCAAAAACTGGAGTTTTACCAGCAGTTTCTCCTTTTCCCAAAATGTTTCTAAAGGCTCTCTTTCTCAGGTTTGTTAAAAATCCGGGTTAAATCACTCACAGACGAAAGCTTAAAAATAATCTGAAGGAAAATGTGTTTGAAAGGGCTAAAAACATAGTGGAACAAAGGAGAAAATGCTGGTTACCAGCATTTTCTCCTTTTCCCGCATTGCTGCCAAAGCTCTCTTTTAAACTGTTTCTTCTTACAGGGTCATTCATACAGTTAAAAAAAATGGAATTTTTAGAATGAGTCAACTTTAAATGACAGGTACCTTGAACACTTCATAGATTTTCTTAAAGAGCCCCATTTCACCCCAGCTGTCAGTATCAATTGGGTTAATGTTCCTTAAAAACTCCTTCAGTGGGGACTCATCTCTCACTGCAGATAGGCTGATAATGTCCGGATTTGATAATAATGGTTGATGTTCACCGTTCATGTCTAAAATATAGAAAAAATGAGTAACACCATATTATCCCTATTAACCCTTTACAGCACAGACACTCTGTTGATGTATCAACAACAGACAGCTTTTGAAAACATTGTGGGAAAAGGAGAAATTGCTTGTAACGAGCAATATCTCCTTTTCCCACAATGTTTTCCACTCGATCAGTTATTTGTATCCTCATTTGCCAATATTTTTGACATCATTTCTTCATTTGCTGCTGAAATGGAAGAGCCTCAAATTGGCATATAAGGTAAAGGGTTAAATACCCATTCTTTTATGTCTTAGTTACCCAACTGGAATCATCAATTTCCAGAAATGCATGAGTTTTCATCTTCAAACAATTAGATGCATTTGAAAATGTTGTTGGAAAAAAAAGAAGAATTACTTGTGCTTTTAACTCATTACCACAAGAGAAAATTTTGGACTGGTTCAAATTGACAGCATTTGCAGATGACAAAATAAAGGTAACTGAAAAATTGAAATTTGTTCTGGGAAGGGTAGAAAACACTGTGGGAAACGGAGAAAATGCTTGTTACCAGCATTTTCTCCTTTTCCCACTATGTTTTATAAAGTCTTCTTCCTCAGATTCATCAAAAGGGATTGTGTGGTAATGGGTTAAAATACCCCCTACCTGGGCTTAACAACTTCTCTTGGATTAACACATTACTAGTCTAACATGGTCCTTACATTTATCAGTCACTAAAAATATTGTAGGAAACAGAAAAAAATTATCACCTTTTGCAAGAGCCAAAAATCTGACGTTTGTAATTCAAAAAGCTGTATCTATCTTTCTGTAAAATCTTGATCTATCCCAATTTTTTCCTCTTGCTTTGCCTTTTTGCAAACAACTCTTTGTCTTTACAAATCTGGCGAAACAGGCTACTGAAAAGATTTTGTGAACTGGAGAAAATGCTGGTAACCAGCATGTTCTCTTTCACCCATGTTTTCTACCCTTTCAAAAACATATTTCAATTTCAAATTCACATTATTCATTTTCATATCTCATTTTGTCGCCTATAAATAAAATGTTGATTAAAAAAAAATATATATATATATAAGGAAAATTCATTTACAATATTTTTTCTCAATGGGATAAATTGACAAAGAATCACCTATGACAAGTTGTCACTGAAATTTTCTTTCTCCAAGAAAATGGTAAATGGCACTTTTTAAAAGTAAGAATATGTCTGTGCAAAGAATTCAAAAGTGCCACTAACATATTACTGTACAATATGCAGTGAACGGATGTGGGAAGGTAGCTATAAATGCTATACATATCAGTCATCCTCTGTCAAAAGGGGGCTTAATACATCTCTGTGATGCTTGACATCAAGCAAGCTGCCACACAATCATGGATCCATACGATCCATTTTGTATATCAACCAACTTAATCATAAGGTAGAATGGTCCATGGACATACAGAAAATTGACCAATAGCAAAACGTTTTGGCTCAGGTCAGCCTGCTTGGACTGCGCAAGCTGGCCCGAGTTGATACTCTTTTTTTAAGCCCCCTTCTCAAAGAGCATACCTCATATACATGGGAAAATAGAAATGGGTGTGCCACTGAATTGTTACCTGTGTCAAAGGGACTCAGAATCTCCCTCCCAGAGGGTTCCTGTATATCTGTAACCATAGTAACACTATACACTATCACACTAAAAAAATTTGAAACATGTGCAAAACATGCAAAATCTGTAAAACATGCATTGATTCCCTTCACCAAACAATCACATGAAATGGACTTTTAAAAACATTATTGGAAAATGAGAAATTGGTGGTAACCAGCATTTTCTCACTTTCCCTCAATGTTTTCTTTTATTTTCAAAAAAATACTATGATTTCCGTCTGCAATGTCTGCGAAATAGGCCTACGTTTAATATCAAAGGTCTGAAATTTTGTCATTTGGTAAAGACTTGAACAAAAATGAAGGAATGTTATGTTAGACAAAAACCACACAATTCCATGTGGTAACAACTCTGAGAAAGAAGCTTTTTGAAAACATTGTGGAACCAGAGTTTTTATTTAATCAAAATAACTCTGAAAAGGGCTCTACTAGGAACGTTTCTGTGAAATTTTCATAAAAATTTGATGAGCAGTTACAGAGGAGAAGATGTCAGAAATATAAGTTTTAGATGCACCTTTACAGACAGAGAATAAACAAAGAAAGTTTAAACTTTAGTGTGTAGAATCTAGTTAGGTGTGTAAACATAGATTAAAAAAAAATCAATACATGTATAAAGTGTATAGCAAAGAGAAACTCAAAGGATTTGTTTTTGATTCAACCTTTTACCACACAATTCCTGGCTTTTAGGACCCTGAGATAGAAACCTTTTTCTCCTTTTCCTGCAATCTTTTCTATCCTCTTAAAAGAAATTCAAACATTTGGGCATCTTTTAATTTGTTGTCTGCAAATGCTTTCAATTTGGACAAGTCTCCATTTGTGATGTTTAGTAAAGGGTTAACCATCACTAAAACATTAGTAAACAAAATGTCACTCACAACTATAGAGCTGCAAATCATTAACCCATTACCACACAATCCCTACTTTTGACGCCCCTGAGAAAGAAGCCTTTAGAAAACATTGTGGGAAAAAGAGAAAATGCTGGTAACCAGCATTTTCTCCTTTTCCCACAATGTTTTCTACCCTTCACTAAGCAAATTTCAAATTTTCAGTCACTTTTATTTTGTCGTATGCAAATGCTTTCGATTTGGACAAGCCTTAAATATTGTCGTTTGGTAATGAGTTAAACTAACTATCCATCCAATGAACAAGATTTACACATACAATAATGTAAATAGGAATGTTAGAAAAACATACAGTATAAATATTAAGAAAACAAACAAACAAGCCATACAACTGATCAGATCTAAACAACTCACAGTGTTACATGGAGTGACAGAATTAGAAACAGACACAGGCAAACAAACCATGACGTTAAAGAAAGTTTGCAAATCATGCATACTTACTTGTAGACCCTGTATTATCTCTTCGACGTCGTGTATAAATCCATCGACCAATCACAACCACCAGTACATAAACAACATACAATGCTATAAAACCTAAAATGAGAGTAATATGTTAGTCCACAAAGGCTTGTCAGAAATAACACTTTCAGTTTTTATGTAAAACCACTGTAGAACAAATTCTAATGTACTAGTACAGTGCCGTCTCAGATTAGCCTGTCTGGACCGTGCAGGCTGATCCGAGACAACACTTTATGCAAATGTCTGAATGCCCCCTTAAAGCGTGTTGCAAACCATATAACAATGCACTTCATATTGATCGAAATATAAACAAGAGGACCATGATGGTCCTATATCGCTCACCTGATTACTAAGCAGTAAAGGTCTACAATGAAGATAAATACCAAATATCAAAGTTCAAGGTCAAATAATTCTGACAGGGTATGTAACTGTGCAAAATGCATCTTCTACTTTTAGAGAAGAAGATTTTTAAAGTTTTCCTTCTTTGTTCCTATGTTTCAAACTTGTAACCCCCGGGGTGGGGCCAGTTTTGACCCAGCGGCATCATATGAATATTTTTGGTAGAGATCCACTAAGAGATCCTACATACCAAATATCAAAACTCTGCATTTTCTAGTTTCAGAGAAGAAGAATTTTAAAGTTTTCCCTCTTTGTTCCTATGTTTCAAACTTGTGACCCCCAGGGTGGGGCCAGTTTTGACCCCAGGGCATCATATGAACAATCTTGGTAGAGGTCCACTAAGAGATACTACATACCAAATATCAAAGCTCTGCACCCTCTAGTTTCAGAGAAGAAGAATTTTAAAGTTTTCCTTCTTTGTTCCTATGTCTCAAACTTGTGACCCCCAGGGCAGGGCCAGTTTTGATCCCAGGGGCATCATATGAACAATTTTGGTAGAGGTCCACTAGAAGATGCTACATACCAAATATCAAAGCTCTGCACCTTCTAGTTTCAGAGAAGAAAATTTTTAAAGTTTTCCTTCTTTGTTGCTATGTTTCAAACTTGTGACCCCCAGGGCCGGGCCAGTTTTGACCCCAGGGGCATCATATGAACAGTCTTGGTAGACTAAATATCAAAGCTCTGCACCTTCTAGTTTCAGAGAAGAAAATTTTTAAAGATTTTGCCATTTTTTTTTTTTGCTTTTGGTTGCCATGGCAACCAGAGTTGTGGCTGGAATTCAATCTCTTGAACAACTTTGGTAGAGCTTCACCCAAGGAACATCCCTGCTAAGTTTCATCAAGTTTGGCCCAGTGGTTAGGAGGAGAAGATGTTTAAAGAAATTGTGGACGACGCACAACGCACGCCGGGCATTGGGCAATCACAAAAGCTCACCATGAGCACTTCGTGCGAAGGTGAGCTAAAAATATCATAGCTGTGTCACAATCAATTAATTTGAAACATAGCTTATCAGGGAAATCTAGGTCAGCGATGTTTAAGAAGTACGGCATATAAGAATAAGGCTTTGCCCAATTACATGACATTATGCTAATCTCACATGTGTGAGCTAGGAAATATCTGTCCATTCCATTGAAAATGTATGTATTTACATTTATGTGATGAAAATGGGCTTCTGGAGTTTCCCCTTGGCCATGAAGCTCAACAGTAAGCATAGACCTCTTATAACCTGATGGTTGTGGGTTCAATAACCAGTTGAGGGAAACTTTCTTTTCTGCAATTATTCACCTCTGATACATGTGAGAAAAGTACCTGGTAATCAAATTTGTGTTGGGACATACTGGTGTGAGGAAATGCCTGCTCAATTATGACCCATGCCGTTAAAATGTCACCTCTATACAATTGACCCTTTCCAAAACGATCCCTACTTTTTACGATGCTGGGAAAGAAGGCTTGAAAACATTGCAGGAAAAGGAGAAAATGCTGGTAACCAGCATTTTCTCCTTTTCCTATGATGTTTTCAAAAGTCTTCTTTCTTGGGGTTGTTAAATCTTGTGACTGCGTGGTGAAACCTTTACAGGTATTACTGACCTATAGCTTCAAATTTAGTAATTTTCTTATCCCAGAGTATGTAGAATGTCCAATATAAAGCTGCTATGTAGAATATCACGTCTCGTAGGAAAGGTCTCTGCATTGCCTCAAATGGACAAATAATGGCAATGGTTCCTGCCACAACTGTTGTCACAAAAACTCCTGCTCCTGCAATGTTTTGAATAAAATGTTACAGATATAGTAGTAATCAATGTTCAAAAAAACTATTATAAACAGAAAAAATATTAGACTTGTCAAAAAAAATATTAGACTTGTCAAAACTGAAAGCATTTGCAGAAAACAAATAGATCCTGGCCAAAATGCAGAAACTTAGCATTGAAAGCCTGCAATCATTTCCTCTCTTTCCTACAATGAACATTACGCAATCAATTCCTCTCTTTCCTACAATGAACGTTACGCAATCAATTCCTCTCTTTCCTACAATGAACGTTACGCAATCATATCCTCTCTTTCCTACAATGAACATTACACGATCTTTTCCTCTCTTTCCTACAATGAACATTACGCAATCAATTCCTCTCTTTCCTACAATGAACGTTACGCAATCAATTCCTCTCTTTCCTACAATGAACGTTACGCAATCATTTCCTCTCTTTCCTACAATGAACGTTACGCAATCATTTCCTCTCTTTCCTACAATGAACGTTACGCAATCATTTCCTCTCTTTCCTACAATGAACGTTACGCAATCATATCCTCTCTTTCCTACAATGAACATTACACGATCTTTTCCTCTCTTTCCTACAATGAACATTACGCAATCAATTCCTCTCTTTCCTACAATGAACATTACGCAATCAATTCCTCTCTTTCCTACACTGAACGTTACGCAATCAATTCCTCTCTTTCCTACAATGAACGTTACGCAATCATTTCCTCTCTTTCCTACACTGAACGTTACGCAAATCAATTCCTCTCTTTCCTACAATGTACATATGCAATCATATCCTCTCTTTCCTACAATGAACATAATGCAATCTTTTCCTCTCTTTCCTACAACGAACATTTCCAATCATTTTCTCTCTTTCCTACAATGAACATTTCCAATCATTTCCTCTCTTTCCTACAATGAACATTATCCAATCATTTCCTCTTTTAAAACATATGCACTCATTTTCTCTCTTTACTACAATGAACATATCCAATCATTTCCTCTCTTTCCTACAATGAACATTATCCAATCATTTCCTCTCTTTAAAACATATGCACTCATTTCCTCTCTTTACTACAATGAACATTATGCAATCATTTGCTCTCTTTCTTACAATGAACATTATCCAATCATTTCCTCTCTTTCCTACAATGAACATACAACACGGTTGGGTGATGGGTGGGTGGATGGATCGATATATGGCTAGACAAATGGAGTGCAGAAAGGAGGGACAGAGGAAGAAAGGGATGAATGGATGGATGAGACTTTCGATGGATCCATAAATGCAAGTACTGGTGGATGGGTTGACAGATTAACCCTATACCAAACGATAAAGTTTTAGACTTGTCTTAATTGAAAGCATAAACGTGACTAAAAAATTCAAACTTGACTGTAGAAGAGTAGAAAACATTGCAGGTAAAGGAGAAAATGCTGGTTACCAGCATTTTCTCCTTTTCCTACAATGTTTTCAAAAGGCTTCTTTCTAAGGGTCCTTAAAAGTAGGGATTGTGTGGTAAAGAGTTAAAGATGGAAGAATGGATAAAATAATGTGATAAAGTGAACACTCACCAAACAATGCCCCTATGGCAAGACCAGCATCTCCATTCTTGGCATTCCCAATGGCAGCAATAGCTGAGAAAATATCTGGAGCTCCATTTCCAAAAGCAAGGAATGTGACTCCTTACATAATGTTAAGGAAAAAATTGTTTATCTATTGCTCAAATTTATTTTCAACTTTTTTTCATAACAACTCCTCCTTTGATTAATCTGATACAGAAAACATTGATGGAAAATGGAAAAAGAGAAAAAATGGTAAGAAAATTAAAAAGTCTTATAGGACACAGGAAGACCATTGAAACACCCTCTGTAACATGTAAAGTAAACACACTGTTTTTAACAGATAAGAATAATGACGGTGTGTGAAAAGAAAGTTAAATATGCAATTCAGACTTGCATCCAAGTGAAATACACCTATACTAGATTAAATGTTTGCATCTGATTGCAATTCATGTTTGGTGCCATGTTGTTTGTTTATAACCATGTTGTTTGGCTATGAGTGAATTTGCCTTTGATACCAAACAACAATATTTTAGGCTTGTTCAAATCAAAAGCATTTGCAGACAACAAAATAAAAGTGACCGAAAATTTGAAATTTGTTTAGCGAAGGGTAGAAAACATTGTGGGAAAAGGCTTCTTTGACCCATTACCACACAATCCCTACTTTTGACGCCCCTGAGAAAGAAGCCTTTTGAAAACACTGTGGGAAAAGGAGAAAATGCTGGTTTCTCCTTTTCCCACAGTGTTTTCTACCCTTCCCTGAACAAATTTCAATTTTTCAGTCACCTTTATTTTGTCATCTCCAAATGCTTTCAATTTGAACCATTCTAAAATTTTGTCGTGTGATAAAGAGTTAAGGCTTCTTTCTTGCGGTTGTCAACAGTAGGGATTGTGTGGTAATGGTTTTAATTGGAAAAATTAAGTACATTACAGGGTACTTTTGGACAGGCAAAGAGACTGACAGAAAAACAAACTGATTCCAGTACATGCAATTGTTTTAACAATGCAGAACAAGGTATGGAAACATTCCAATCAGACATGTCGTTCAGGAAATACAGAGCTGACAAAATTCTAGTGCATGTGACCTCTGAACCCTAATGTGACCCTTTGGAACGAGCATGTGAAGCCTCCCCTCTACAAATCTTCTTATCCCAGGAATTTGACACTCTGTATTAACCCATTACCACACAATCCCTACTTTTGACGCCCCTGAGAAAAAGGCCTTTAGAAAACATTGTGGGAAAAGGAGAAAATGCTGGTCACCAGCATTTTCTCCTTTTCCCACAATGTTTTCTATCCTTCACAAAACAAATTTCAAATTTTCAGTCACTTTTATTTTGTCGTCTGCAAATGCTTTCAATTTGGACCAGTCTAAAATATTGTTGTTTGGTAATGGGTTAACCAAAATAAATGATAAAATATGAAAAATAAACCTCCCCTAGATAGAAACTGTATACATAGGTTTTTTTTCATACTTTATCAATTTTTTACATTGTAAAAATGTCAAATTCCTGTTCTTATCAACTTTGACAATCAGGAAAGGGGTGAGAAGATATGATAAAGGTACAAAATTGTGACAGACATGTGGCGAGATGTATAGACAGATGGAAGGACAGATAAATGGAAGGGCAGACAAAATTTCGAGGGGTAAGCGCAAGACTATTGTAAGTGCATATACAATGTATATGCACTTACAATAGTCTAGCACTTACCCCTTGAAATGTTGCTTATGAAAATTTGAGCAGAGACAAAGTTACGAAAAGGATATTGCAATGTTATGACTCAGCCTCATTGTGTCAGAGATCACGGCCAGAGATGGACAGAAGCTGAAAAATACAACAAATTATGAAAATAAACCACTGTGAATAAAACCTTCACTTAATATTCCAAAGCTATAAACGTTTACCACACAACAAAATTTTAGCCTAGTCCAAATACAGAAAGCTGACCAATACTGAATAGTTTCGGCCAAGGTCAGTTACTAGTATTTTCTCCTTTTCTTGCCATGTTTTCAAAGGGCTTCGTCCTCAGAGCCATTAAAAGTCAGTATTGTGTGGTGTATGAATGACATAATTTTGGACTAGTCGAAATTGGAAGCATTTGCAGACAACAAAATTAATGTGACTCAAAAATCTAAATTTGTTTAGAGAAGGAAAGAAAACACTGTGGGAAAAGGAGAAAATGCTGGTTACCAGCATTTTCTCCTTTTCCCACCATGTTTTCAGTAGGCTTCTTTCTCAGGGTCCTTAAACCAGGGATTGTTTGGGAAAGGGTTAACAAGGTAATTGAAAACAGATGTTGTCTAAATTGAAACCATTTAACCCATTACCACACAATCCCTACTTTTGACGCCCCTGAGAAAGAAGCCTTTTGAAAACACTGTGGGAAAAGGAGAAAATGCTGGTAACCAGCATTTTCTCCTTTTCCCACAGTGTTTTCTACCCTTCCCAAACCAAATTTTAATTTTTCGGTCGCCTTTATTTTGTCGTCTGCAATGCTTTCGATTTGGACCAGTCTAAAATTTTGTCGTTTGGTAAAGAGTTAAGATGACAACTACTTATCTCTTTACCACAATTATGAAAAGATTTTTTAGACTTATGCAAAACGAAAGCATCTGAAGATAACAAAACAACTCAAAAAGTGTGATTTGTTTATGGAAGGATAGAAAACATAGTGGGAAAAAGAAAAAAATGCTGGTAATCATTATTTTTTTCTCTTCCAACAGTGTTTTAACCCTTTACCCCATAAGGCATTTCTATGGTATCTCTAATTGACCCTAAATAACAGCAAGGATGAATCCGTTATTTATGTGTATATAACACCTGTTGATAGCATAGAAAACATTGTGGAAAAGGTGAAATTGCTCGTGACAAGCAATTTCACCTTTTGCCACAATGTTTTCCAAACGCTCCTACAAGCAATGCATAGAAATGAGTATCTATGGAGTAAAGGGTTAAGAGCTTTCTTCTTAAGGGTTGTTAGAAATTGTGATTGTGACAACCCTTTACCAACCTAAGTAGTAAGAACCGTGAAAGAACTAAACTTCTGAAAACATGCTGGGGAAGAATAAATACTGGTACATGTATTCCTGGTAACCAGCATTTTCTCCTTTTTCCAAAATGTTTTTTACCCTGTAACAGAATTTTGGTTAATTTGCATTTCCTTGCATTTCTGCAGATCCTTAGATGATGACATTATTTGTCTATGATAGGTTAGTAAATTGTCATATGCAAATGCTTTCAATTTGGATAGGTCCAAAATTTTGCCGTTCCAGGTAAAGAGTTTAAGGACGTTGATAGGGTCTATTTCAAGTGGTCCAAAAGTGTCAATTTCACGTCTATTGTTTCTCCTTAACCTTTTGCCAAACTATCCTATGTTTTAAAAACCCACAACAAGAAAGCTTTTAAAACATTATGAGAAAATAAGTAAGTAGTGATAGTTTAGATTTTCTTTTGTGCCAACAGTATTTACTTCCCTAAAGATATTACTTTCCTAAAGATATTACTTACCAAAATTTGATATTCTCACAATGTTTTCTACCTAGTTTCAATGATCTTAAAAAAGAGGTCTTCAGAAAACAACGTGGGTGAAGGAAAACATACCAAACTCCTTAACTCATTACCAAACGACAATATTTTAGGCTTATCGAAATCAAAAGCATTTGCAGATAACTAAATAAATGGGTATCAAAAATTGAAATTTTATTTGGAAAGGGTAGAAAACATTGTGTAAAAAGGAGAAAATGCTGGTTACCAACATTTTCTCCTTTTCCCACATTGTTTTCAAAGGCTTTCTTTTTCAGGGTCGTTAAAAGTTGGGATTGTGTGGTAAAAAGTTAATCCACAATGCATTTTACCTTATCAAATCATCATTTGAGCTACACTTAACCCATTACTACACAACCCCTGAGAAAGAAGCCTTTAGAAAACATTGTGGGAAAACGAGAAAATGCTGGTAACCAGCATTTTCTCCTTTTCCCACAATGTTTTCTACCCTTCACAAAACAAATTTCAAATTTTCATTCACTTTTATTTTGTCGTCTGCAAATGCTTTCAATTCGGACACACCTAAAATATTGTTGTTTGGTAAAGATTTAATTTCTGTGTGCACTTGCTTTCAATTTGTTTGATTAAAAATAAAAGTAGATCTTCTTAGATGTATGAGCCAGGAGGAAATGGTAATATCTTTCTTAGAAGATATCAAACTTTCGACTCATCAGATAAGAACAATGAAAATGGACACTCATGTGACACTCCAAGCCCTTAATAAACAATCCTATATTTTAATAATCCTAAAGAGGCCAGCTTAAAAAAAAAAAACTAGGAAAAATAAGAAAATGACTGTAAATCTTTTTCCCAGGATGTTTTCCAGGCTTTATAAATAAAAAGAAGCATTTGAATCACCTTTAATTTGTAGTGTGAAAATGCTTTCAGTCTGGTTCTGTCGATAATTCTGTGGTTTAGTTAATAATCTCTGGTTCTTTATGACCCTGAGATAAGAGCCTTTTGAAACCAGAATTTTTTCCCTTCTCGCAATGTTTTCTTACGGGCTTCGAACAGATTTTAATTTTTCAGTTACCTTTATTCTGTCCTTTGCCATGCCTTTCTATTTGGAAGCATCTAAAATTTTGTTGCTTGGTTAAGAGGTACAGACAAATGAGAAATGCTGGTAACATCGGTGACAAAAAAACATGAACTTTGGACTTATTTGATTAACTCTTTACCAAACGACAACATTTTTTACTTGCATTTGTAGACAACAAAGTAAACATGACTCAAAAATTGAAACTTGACTTTGAAAGAGAAGAAAACCGTGTGGAAAAAGGAGAAAATGCTGGTTACCAGCATTTTCTCCTAACCCAACAAATTGTTTTCATAAAACTTCTTCCTATAAGTTGTAAAAACTAGGAATTGTTTGGGACAGAGTTAAAAATACACTGAAAAGTGGACAATGCATGTGACACTCTTACCCTATACAGAATAATTATGTGTTTTTGCAACCTTTAAGTGAAAGGCTTTTAAAAACTGAACGGGAAAAGGAAAAGCTGATAACTCCTTTTCCCAAGATGTTTTTAACTTTTGAAAGACTAATTCAACCATTTGAAATACATTTAATTTGTCATCTGAAAATCCTTTGGTGTTGGGCAAGTCTAAAATTTTGTCATCTGGAAGAGGGGCTCACTGTCACAGTTATGTACACCATATGAGTGAGAGAATAGAATACCAACATGTTTTTTTTTTTGGTCCTTTTTCCACAAGTTTTTCATAATGTTATCTATAAGAGTCATTGAAACTCGAGGTCATTAGATACAGGTTAAATACTTACAAGTCGTCTGCCGTTACTGCCAATCCAACAAACAGAAACAACCACCATAACACCTGAAACAAGATTGCAAAAATTCGTTATTCAACACTAGAGCATCATCTAAAAAATACCAAATCATGTTCAAATTTCTAGCTTGGCTATTTTCTTTACGAGGATTGATAACTGTCATTGCTGCATGATTCATTCCTCTCTCACAACCATACACTACACATGTCATATTCTTCGTAGATTTGACCTGTGCTATTGTCTGCACATGTCATATTCTTCGTAGATTCGACCTGTGCTATTGTCTGCACATGTCATATTCTTCAAAGATTCGATATTCTTCGTAGATTCGACCTGTGCTATTGTCTGCACATGTCATATTCTTCGTAGATTCGACCTGTGCTATTGTCTACACGTCATATTCTTTGTAGATTTGACCTGTGCTATTGTCTGCACATGTCATATTCTTCAAAGATTGGACCTGTGCTATTGTCTGCACATGTCATATTCTTCGTAGATTCGACCTGTGCTATTGTCTACACATGTCATATTCTTCAAAGATTCTACCTGTCTGGTATGACGCATCACCCATCCCCCACAATACCTGGGAAATGTAGGACTTATAATGAAGCTATTAGCCTATTACCCAAGCATGTAGAGGCTGTTTTAATCCTTTCCCAAACAATCCCTGGTTTTTACGGGTCTGCAATAGTAGCTTTTTGAAAACATTGTGGGAAAAGGAGAAAATGCTGGTAACCAGCATTTTCTCTTTTTCCCACAATGATTTCTACCCTATCATAGACAGAAATCATCTTTTCAGCAAGAGTTGAATTGTCATCTGCAAATGCATAAATTTGTCGTTTGGGAAAGGGTTTAAAAATGGCCAATGCATGTGTTACATGCTAGCAGGTCATAGCTGAATGAATCACGCCAAGTAGCGTTTTATTAAGTAAACGTTTACTTCATTTTGAAATTCAAAGTAACAGTTTTTGTTTGAAAAATTAGACTGCTTCTGCATCCAGAATACCCAAATTAGATAGATGTATATTTGTAGAATGCCATCTAGCAGCAGATAATGCTCTCACAGCTGCACGGCTGATCATTAAGACGTTATATAATGGTTATATGAGAAAGTAGCTGGTGGCTTAGGAAGAATACTTTGCTGGTACAAGAAAGCATGGATAGGTGCACCGGCTGCCTTAGTTTAAGTGATATAATGTTTAAAGTCTTTATTACACAGCAATATTCTGGACTTGTCCAAACTGAAAGCACTTGCAGACAACAACATAAACGCAACTCAACAATTGAAATTTATTCCCCAGCAGGGTAGAAAACATTGTGGGAAAAGGAGAAAATGCTGGTTACCAGCATTTTCTCCTTTTCCCACCATGTTTCCTAAAGGCTTCTTTCTCAGGGTCGTCAAAAGTAGAGATTTTGCGGTAATGTGTTAAACTCCATTCAAACCAGACTCTTGTCCAAAGAATAAATTGTCACTATCATTCAAATTGAAAAGTATTTGCTTATAACAAATAAAATGAGATTCCAATGGCAGGAATTATCTTTCAAAGGGGAGAGAATACCGTTTGAAAAGAAGAAAATGCCAGTAAACATTTACTGATAAAAGGAAAAAATTACAACTAAAAATAAAGACTTACCAAACAGACACATGCTAAAGGCAGTAATTTTGTACTGAAATCACAGTAAACAAAATAAGAATAGTTGATAAATCCCTCGTCAACCTGACAGTCATCTGTGATCTTCACAAAAGTACAGCGATCAGCTTTCTTCACCTTGTGGATATCCCTACACTACAAAGAGACAGAAATCAGGGAAAATTTTGGATTACAAATTACAAATCAGGGACCCTTTAGAATATCCCTGCAATTTAAGCAGTACATGTACATGAGTAGGGTCTATTAAAAATATTCCTGCACTGTGAAAAAGTACAGATTACAAATCAGGGACCATTCAGTAATCCCTGCACTGTACAGGGACACAAATCAGGAACCAAAGAGAATATCCCTGCACTGTAAGAGGCACTGGTCAGATACCATTGCAGATATCCCTGCACTGTACAGAGGTACAAATCAGAGGTCACTGCAGATATCCGTGCACTGTGCAGAGGTACAAATCAGAGATCACTGCAGATATCCGTGCAATATACAGAGGTACAAATCATTGCAGATATCCGTGCACCCTACAGAAGGTACAAATCAGAGACCATTGCAGATATCCCTGCATTGTACAGCAGGAAAATCAGATATCAAGGACCATTCAGAATATCGATGCACTCTACAAGGATAAAAATCAGGGACCAAAGTGAATATCCCTTCACTATAAGAGGTACTGATCAGGGACCATTGCAGATATCCAAGCACTGTAAAGGGTCCAATCAGGGACCATTGCAGATATCTCTGCACTGTACAAGAGGTACAAATCACAGATCATTGCAGATATACCTGCACTGTACAGGAGATACAAATCAGAGATCATTGCAGATATCCCTGCACTGTACAGGAGGTACAAATCAGAAACCATAGCAGGAATTCCTGCACTGTAAAGGAGGTACATTCAGATACCATTGCAGATATCCCTGCACTGTACAGGGGTGCAATTCCAGGACTATTGCAGGAATCCCTGCGCTATAAAGAGGTACAAATCAGAGACCATTGCAGATATCCTTGAACGACCTTTGCAGATTTCCCTACACTGTACAGGAGGTACAAATCAGAGACAATTGCAAATTTCCCTGCACTATACAGGAGGTACACATCAGATATCAAGAATCATTCAGAATATCCCAGCACTGTACAGGGATACAAATAAGGGACCAAAGAAAATATCCCTGCACTATAAAAAGTACTGATCAGGGACCATTGCAGATATCTGAGCACTGTAAAGGGTCCAATTTGGGGACCATTGCAGATATCCCTGCACTGTGCAGGAGGTACAAATCAGAGATCATTGCAGATATTCCTGCACTATACAGAGGTGCAAATCCAGGACTATTGCAGGAATCCCTGCACTGTAAAGAGTACAAATCAGAAACCATTGCAGATATCCTTGCACCCTACAAGAGGTACAAATCAGAGACAATTGCAGATTTCCCTGCATTGTACAGCAGTTACAAATCAGATATCAAGGCCCATTCAGAATATCCATGCACTCTACAGGGCTACAAATCAAGGACCAAAGATATTATCCCTGCACTATAATAGGTACTGATCAGGGACCATTGCAAATTTCTGATCACTGTAAAGGGTCCAATTCAGGGACCATTGCAGATATCCCTGCACTGTGCAGGAGGTACAAATCAGAGATCATTGCAGATATCCCTGCACTGTGCAGGAGATACAAATCAGAGATCATTGCAGATATCCCTGCACTGTACAGGAGGTACAAATCAGAGATCATTGCATATATCCCTGCAATGTACAGGAAGTATAAATCAGAAACCATTCCAGAAATTCTGCACTGTAAAGAAGGTACATTCAGATATCATTGCAGATATCCCTGCACTGTACAGAGGTACAAATCCAGGACTATTGCAGGAATCCCTGCGCTGTAAAGAAGTACAAAATAGAGACCACTGCAGAAATCCTTGCACCGTACAGGAGGTACAAATTTAGAGACCATTGCAGATTTCGCTGCACTGTACAGCAGGTACAAATCAGAGACAATTACAGATTTCCCTGCACCATACAGGAGGTACAAATCAGATATCAAGGACCGTTCAGAATATCCATGCACTTTACAGGGATACAAATCAGGGACCAAAGAGAAAATCCTTGCACTATAATAGGTACTGATCAGGGACCATTGCAGATATCCGATCACTGTAAAGGGTCTGATTCAGGGACCATTGCAGATATCCCTGCACTGTACAGGAGTTTCAAATCTGAGATCATTTCAGATATCCCTGCACTGTACAGGAGTTTCAAATCTGAGATCATTGCAGATTTTGCTGCACTGTACAGGAGGTACAAATCACAGATCATTGCAGATATACCTGCACTGTACAGTCATTCTCAAAAAATGGGTACAATTACACTTGAAAAAATGTCCAAATTTTTAGTTTCTCAAATGATTATCATATTTACTGGATAGTAAAATTCAACTATCGAATAAGTTATCTGCAAAGTTTGACACACTCAACATCAACCATCTCCGAGAAATGTGCCGGCAAAATAATCAATCATCAGGCTCTGTTACGGATGTTAGAAACACTACCTTAACATATGTTGGGTAATATAAATCTAGTTTTATGACAAATACATGTTGTTTAAGTTTGAGATTTTGACAGATAATTTCATAACCCTTACAGAGAATAGCAAATATTTGGCCAAGTTTTGCGACAACATCAAAAATACATTATCATACAAATTGATATTCTGAGAAAACATTTATTTTAATAAAACATTGTACAATGTTTGAATTTTAAGTACTCTAAATGAGTGATGGAACATGTTTTTAATATAAAAGTGGAACCAGTAAACTGCAAAAACATTTCACTTACATGCGCTATATAACATCACATATGTATATACCAGTATTCCTGGTATGAATCAAGCCAGTGCTTTTGTTACGGAGGTTAGCAAAACGTGTTCATTTAAATGAAACAAATAAATCTAACATTATTGCTGCACCCACAACATGATATCATTAGCAAGCAGCCATTATTTCTTTCAAGACACCAAGTTATTAAGAGTATTCTCAGAAACTAAACTGTTCAACCTAGTTCCGGACAATATTTACACCAGAAAATGGGTTAATGATTAAGATGTATTAAACAGTATCTGCTCTTTTTGTTTAAGAAATAATGGAACCCACACAACTATAATATATAAACATCTTAAGAACCATACGGTATGACATCACTGATATACACACCAGCATTGCCGGTAGAGACCTAATTAATACTTTTGTTATGGATATCAATAAAAATGGAAAAATAGCCAAATAAGAAATATAAAACTTTCCTTTGTATAATTATGCAACATAAGTATACAACTTTGATTCTTATAAGACACTAAGTTATTTTGTGCCTTATCAGGATCCAAGCTGTTTGACTTTTAAACTGTAGTACTAGAAAACCTAACTAGTTAGCTAAGATGCTGAAGAGAGAATGTATTCTTAATCACTTTCTGCCTTTAGTTAACTGGGTCGCCCTCTTTCTTCTTTGTTCTCTTTAAAAGAGTCTTTATTTTTCCTTTCAGTCTTTAGGTCACTTTCTTATGCCTTTCAACGTTTATGACTGTCATTTTGCAACAGAAATCATGTGTTCGGATGTGGGACTTTGAAGTAATATTATTGACAGCTTGACGTTATCGAATTTACCAATTTTTAACCGAGCGTATTTTTTTTTTTCAAGCCTCCACTGACTTCTAATGTCCGTAACGGCACAATTCAACACTATTAAACATTATTTGCGTTAAAAAAAGTTGTTCTAATGTTAACATTTTTCTAAATAATAACTCGATTGAACAATATTCAATCCATTTATGTCAGGCTGACTTAGAAAAATCACAGATTGAGAAACAATAATTACTTCATCTAACCTTCGTAACGGTTTAGTACCGTTTACATATATCTCTGTCATCGATTTTTGCACTTTTCACATTTCACACAGTATGTGACGTCTTAACAGACTGTAAAACATGATGCAAGAAATTCAAAACAGATCTTAATTAATTTCATAAAATAAAATGCATATGTGGCTACGAGTCTAACCTCCGTAACAAAAAGGAGAAGGATTTGATTGTTCAGAAATATTCAATGTTGACACTGGTATCAAGGCGGCGAATTTATTTTAATAGTCACATTCCTGGTGCTTATGATACATATCTACAATAATCATATAGTAGAAACATAACCGTTTAATAGTATGTTAAATATTACAAGAGAACTCATTTGGCACTTACTTTGAACCTCCGGCATGGGTTCCAGACACAACACTTGCGGCCGATTGTTTTTATTTTGAACATATACATTGGTGGCGGTGTCAAAATAGGTCATACCCTCAGGATAACATCTTAAGTGAAGTCACTTTTGTCAGAAAGAATATTTCGTTACGGATGTTAGTCGTTACGGATGTTAGAAATATTTCATTGAAACTGACATTTAGCGGAGGAGATGCAGGAGAGACTCACATGCACTTATTCAATTATCCATCCTTGACTGTATCTAAACTAAAACGGTGTCTATTTCACAGTGACCAATCAATTTATGGTGGAAAAAGCCGTTACGGATGTTAGCAAAGAATTTGTCCCAAATAGCTTTTTTGTATTTCATATGTAACAGTCAGCTCAACTTTAAGGGAATGTTAAAAATTATCGAAGTGTTGTGAGCTCTATTCATTCCACACCTGAAAAAGGGTATTTTAGAGTACATGACACAGTTCAAAAGACTTGCAATAAATTGATCAAAATGTGTTACGGACGTTAGGTATGATTTTGCGACAAATGATTTTCGATGAAAGAATATATAAGCTCTGGATATAATTAAGAAAAATATCCAAATACGGTAGATGTTAGTTGTGTCAATTGAAAAAATAAGGTATACGACCCGATTCTTCCTAATCTTAAGATACAGCAGAAGTACACATACTGTGTATAGTACCTGCGACAGGCAAAATTTAACAAAATCCATCCAATTAAAAGGATACTATTGTCACAAAAATGAATCTGATGAATTTCAAAGTATACTTATTGTAGACTAGTATCATCAGTGATATAAAAAATAATTGGTCTGTCTGTCATTTGTATGTAATCATTAGAGTAATTCACGTATTTATTGTTGCGACAAGCATTTCTCGTAATTGTACCCATTTTTGGAGAATGACTGTGTACAGGAAGTACAAATCAGAAACCATTGCAGAAATCCCTTTACTGTAAAGGAGGTACATTCAGATATCATTGCAGATATCCCTGTACTGTATAGAGGTAGAAATCCAGGACTATTGCAGGAATCCCTGCGCTGTAAAAAAGTACAAAACAGAGACCATTGCAGAAATCCTTGCACCATACAGGAGGTATAAATCTAGACACCATTGCAGATTTTGCTGCACTGTACAGGAGGTACAAATCAGAGATCATTGCAGATATCCCTGCACTTTACAGGATGTACAAATAAGAGAACATTGCCGATATCCTTGCACGGTACAGGAGGTACAAATCAGAGACCATTGAAGGTTTCCCTGCACTGTACAGGAGGTACAAATCAGAGACCATTCCCTGCACTATACAGGAGGTACGAATCAGAAATCAAGGACCATTCAGAATATCCCAGCACTGTACAGGGATACAAATAAGGGGCCAAAGAGAATATCCCAGCACTGTAAGAGGTACTGATCAGGGACCATTGCAGATATCTGAGCACTGTACAGGGACACAGATCAGGGACCATTCAGAATATCCCAGCACTGTACAGGGACACAAATCAGGGACCAAAGAGAGTATCCCAGCACTGTAAGAGGTACTGATCAGGGACCATTGCAGATATCCCAGCACTGTACAGGGACACAAATCAGGGACGAAAGAGAATATCCCAGCACTGTACAACGACACAAATTAGGGACCAAAGAGAATATCCCAGCACTGTAAGAGGTACTGATCAGGGACCATTGCAGATATCCAAGCACTGTACAGGGACACAAATCAGGGACCAAAGAGAATATCCCTGCACTGTAAAGGGTACAATTCAAGGACCATTGCAGATATCCCTGCACTGCACAGGAGGTACAAATCAGAGGGCATTGCAGATTTCCCTGCACTGTACAGGAGGTACAAATCAGCTATCATTACAGATATCCCTGCACTGCACAGGAGGTACAAATCAGAGGCCATTGTAGATTTCACTGCACCGTACAGGAGGTACAAATCAGATATCATTACAGATATCCCTGCACTGTACAGGAAGTACAAATCAGTGATCATTGCAGATATCCCTGCACTGTACAGGAGGTACAAAAAAGATACTATTGCAGATATCCCTGCACTGTACAGGAGGTACAAATCAGAGACCATTGCAGATACCCCTACACTGTACAGGAGGTAAAAATCAGAAACCATTGCAGATATCCCTGCACTGTACAGGAGGTACATTCAGATATCATTGCAGATATCCATGTGCTGTACAGGATGTACAAATCTGGACCATTGAGAATATTCAAGTGCGTTGGGTTCTAATCTTTTCTGGGCCAAGCTTTTTCAATGCATTTCAACTGGATTCTTGTCTTTCTCACTTAAGATAATTTGTTTCAACAATCTTTTGGTAAAAAATGTTTAGAAATGTGACTGAACACCGGAGGATTTGATGGACAGGTACACTAAGTGATATAATACAACTGGAATAGTATTGAAAAATTTTAATAACTTCCTATCACATGATCAACAACCTTTAGGACAAAGGCTTTTGAAAAACATTGTGAGTAAAGGTGTTTACCAGCATTTTCTCCTTTTCTCACAATGTTTTCTACCTTGCTCAAAAAAACAATTCAATTTTTTAATCACTTTTATTTTGTTGTCTGCAAGTGCTTTCAATTTGGATCAGTCTGAATGTTTGTCATTTGGGGGTTACTTAAGATATTTAAACTCAGGAAAGTCTAAAGAGTTAATATATATGTGAAGAAGAAACTTGATAAAAATTGCAAAAACAAACCTCAATATCATCATCATCATCATCAGCAACAGCCTGAGGAATTTCTGTTTGATTCCTGGTCATACTCCACATTCCACTGTAATTTGTAAATATGCCCGGTACATCTTTTTGAATCCATTTTAGACCTCTAATTCTATGTGCCACTGTTTGTCGGTATACACCTGCTATCTGATCTGGGTCGACTTTGTACTTCACACTCTTTGTCTCATCTTGTAACACTCTCTGCTTATCTGCCTTATTCTTAAAATACAGCAAAACTGCAACAATGCAAACCAGGATGACAAGTTTTGTAAAGTGTTTCACCTTTATGTTCCTCATTTTTTATGTGGAACTGTCATTTTGATGGAGGTGACATAAGCTGGCAAATCATCCTAATTATCCAAACATAAATATCTCTTTTTTTCGTTTTATCAATACTCACGTGGTTTAACCTTTAACCCCGCAGCTATATTTATAGATATCAAACACCCAAAGTCACAGGTAATTTCACTACATATCTACTAAGTCAATGTCAGTTTTGTATTTCTCACATATGTGAGTAATAAATGCGGGATCTGAATCCGTGAAAGAAACTGCGAATTTAAGGTTAAACTCCAAGGTTAATCAAATGAATTGTTTTCACTGGATACATGACGCTTCTCGTTGAAAATTTTAATTAAAATACTGAAAGTATCATTTGATTTCGGAAAAAAGTGAATACAGAACACTCTTCATACTGTACAGACATTTTACACGCCCGGGAATCTCTTTGAATCCATCAAAGGTAAAGAACTTTTACTCAAGTGTTCAAATTTCTTGTGGAGAAAAACTTGCCCCAATTTCGGATAATATATTGACCGGATAATGTAAGGATTTGGTGGCAGAAAAGCAAACTGTAATTTGACAAAGAAAATTTATGCACTTATTTTGTTCAATGATGAGAAAGAAAAAGTCCCATTTTTACAATACAGATAGTGAAAATGATATCAAAACTTTTATTTAAAGTGTTGAATGCTGTCCATCAAATTTGAAAGTATGATTAGCATTGAAATTCATTGTTTACTGAATAACAAGCATAACCCTTTCCCAAACAATAAACTTTTGGACTAGACCAGATTGAAAGCATTTGCAGACAACAATTCAACTCTTGCTGAAAAGATTATTTCTGTCTATGATAGGGTAGAAAACACTTGCGGGAAAAGGAGAAAATGCTGGTCACCAGCATTTTCTCCTTTTCCCACAATGTTTTCAAAAGGCTTCTATTCCAGACCAGTAAAAACCAAGGATTGTTTGAGAAAGGGTTAAAAGTTGCCATATTCAAAACATGAACAGAGGACAGACTAAATATTTTTATGATGACTGAGGTTGTCTTGAAAGTATACGGAGACTGAGATATAATTGTCCTTTCCCCATCTTCTTCAAAAGGTTGTTTGCGAAAGGGTTAATCATGTTTTATCATAGGACTAAGATATTGCATTGAAAAGAATTTTCAGAAGGATGAAGATTAAGATTGGATTGTACAAAAAATGCATACTGATCATGAATCTTTACTGACTGTTTTTTTTTGGAGATATTTTTACATAAATAGTCTGAATATACGCTGTAGCAATATCAGCATATTTAGTTCTAAATGAAGGTACCTATTTCATCTATCTAGTCCTATTAAGTTGAGCATTCTGGATAAATTTTTCAGTTTCGGGGAGTCTAATATTGTGCCATCTAGTGAAGAGTTTACCCATTACCACACAGTCCCTACTTTTGACGCTCTAGGAAAAGAAGCCTTTGAAGACATTGTGGGAAAAGGAGAAAATGCTGGTAACCAGCATTTTCTCCTTTTCCCACAATGTTTTCTACCCTGCACAAAACAAATTTCAAAATTTCAGTCCCTTTTATTTTGTCGTCTGCAAATGCTTTTGATTCGGACAAGTCTAAAATAATGTCATCTGGTAAAGAGTAAAGGCGTACAGTAGGGCTCCGTACCGGTACTCGATATATATCGAAAACAGGTATTTTACGTTCGATAGATATATCGGATCGAACGTTTCTGTATCGAACAAAATATCGATCATCAAAAGAAAATTAAAGTAAAGCATATAAATACCCAATTTAGTTGTTTTTAACGGCGAAATTCATTACGAGTTTACTTTAGGTAATCTCTAATGTCAAGTAGTCGTAGAGGTAGGTGTGGCTACCTGGGAAACTTACAACCAATCGAAATGCGTCATTCTTTATTACTCGCCCTGTACCCATTACACAATGGATGACAATTAGCTAGTACCCCTATTCTCGTTCCCCCGTCATGTTGTTTGAAATCTGCAAATTATGCATCAATCAGCAGATTGCAGACAAATTTACGCTGATAATTGGTCAATATAGTTGATTAAAGAAAGGTAATGAACATCTAGTGATGTGATCGAGAGGTAGCGAAGGAAATAATTGAAGCCGTGACCTTTCAACCTTCCTAAGATTTTATTTGGTCGATCTTTTAATACTGCCGAAAATTGTGGCTTGAAAATCAAACCTCTTTTTCCATTAGATTATCTGAAATCAGTGTTCCGACTCGCGTAAATTATTGTGTAAATCATTTTATAGACTTGAAATTTGCATAACAAATGTTAATCATACGCGAGACCTCGCGTAAGAAAAGCATGGACAAAAAAGGCCATTATCTGTTTATCGTGAGTAAAATAACAGGTTTTGATGCCACATGTAGTTCTAATCCTTATTGAGAAATCTATGTCGAATCATGCAGACATACCTATCCAGAAATTAACACGCATGAAAAATTGTTCGGTGAAAAAAAAAAAACGGAAACCCATGACACAACAAAATGTCTCCTTGACATTGTCCGATCAGAGGCCTCTTAGACTTTTCAGCTTTTTAATGAGTAGTAAATGTAGATCTAGTTAGAATTCATATTAATTTAGGCCTACATAATTATGAAATTTCAATACAATCTAGAAGTGTTAAATTTTCGGTATTTTGTTTTTCAGGTATGCTGAAAAAAGAACAAACACAATTTTCGCATTTTTTTTTTTTTCTTTTATTGAAAATTGAAATATCATATGATATATCGAATATCGATCATTTTGTATCGATACAAATATCGTATTGATCAAACTGACCGATACGGAGCCCTAGCGTACAGCAAGACAAATAATGACTTCTTACCAGCTTTTGAAAATGTTGTTTAACTCTTTACCAAATGACTATTAATTTGGTCCAAACTGAAAGCATTTGCAGATGACGAATTAAAGGTGGCCTGAATGACAAAATTTATCCTTGATAGGATTGAAAACATTTTGGTCAAAGTCGAAAATGCTGTTTTCAAAAGTCTTCTTCCTCATGGTTGTGAAAATTTTGGATTGTGTGGTAGTTTTTCCATAATTGTTTTTTAGGTTATCTAAACCAATTACCAGACAATCCTTACTTTTGACGACCCTGAGAAAGAAGCCTTCAGAAAACGGTGGGAAAGGGAGAAAATGCTGGTAACCAGCATTTTCTCCTTTTCCCACAATCTTCTCTATCCTTCACTAAACAAATTTCAGATTTTTAGTCACTTTTATTTTGCCGCCTGCAAATGCTTTCGATTTGGACAAGCCTAAAATTTTGTGATTTGGTAAAAAGTTCATGCCCTAGTCACAAATGACCACTTGCCTTCGGACGGAGAGTTTTTCAGGAGATTTTGAAACAATCGTCCAGGGATCGCACAGCGACCGTCCGGTGGAAGTTCAATTTGAGCGGTGGCAGTTCAGTTTTTGGACGCTGTTCAAGGTTTAAAATAGTTATAATTGGACGGCGACTGGACGTTTTTTTTGCCATCGGAGAGCCTGTTAACCCATTACCACACAATCCCTGGTTTTTACGACCCCGAGATAGAAGCCTTTTGAAAACCTTGTGGGAAAAGGAGAAAATGCTGGTAACCAGCATTTTCTCCTTTTCCCACAATGTTTTCTACCCTGTTGGAAATAAATTTTAATGTTTGAGTTACATTAATTTTGTCGTCTGCAAATGCTTTCAATTTGGACCAGTCTGAAATTTTGTCGTTTGGTAAAGAGTTAACTCATGGTCCAGGTGCTGTCCGGTGACCGGATGATGCCAACAGTAATTGGACGGTGCCTGGGTGATTTTTATGAAAACGTTTTGCTCCAACCAGACTGCCGTCGTCAAGGCATCGGATGGAGCCCAAACGGGCACCACCCGATTTATAAGTATTCATCCGAGCACGGTCCAGTGACCGTCAGATCGCCCTGCTGCATTTATTTTGTTAATTCTTTCCAGATGGCGACCGGACGGCAAACATATACTTTGGTGACACGATCAGTATATTATAAAAGTGTATATTGATATCTTACCTCATGATAATTATCTTCTCCTTTATCGAGAGAGATTGCAAGCTGCTCGCCGAAGGCACAGAATACTAATAGCAGCTGCTGCTGTTTACGATTAGGAGCATGCTGGGCAAGGCTGCAGAATGAGGACCGTGTGGGTGAAAACGTGGCTACAGAGGCATGTCATACTGTCCGAGGACGTAGCTAGCCGGACGGCGGCACAAAGTCCGAAAGATGTCTGTCCGGTCGCCATCCAATTGCCACCCAATGACCGTCTGCTTGCCGCCAGGTGCCTTTCTGAACTGAAAAGTGCACACATGGCATTTCTGAATAAACTGCTGTCTGATGCCCATTTGATTTGTGACTGCTTGAGCAAAATGTTTTAAATTGGTACAGCACCCGGACAATGTCTCATATCTTTGAATAGGCGAAGTAGGAAGGAATCACCCAGCACCCGTTTTATTTGTGACCTAGGCATAAACATGTTATCAAAATGTAGCATGTTTATTTGGTAATGAAATGGTCACCATCTTTTAGTTTTCCCACAATGTTTTCTACCCTTTTGAATCTCTACCAAACGACAAAAATTTTGATTAGACTCAACTGAAAGCATCTACAGGTGACAAATTAAATATAGGTCAAATGATGATTTTTGTCTTGATAGGGCAGAAAACATTGTTGGAAAAGGGGAAAATGCTAGTTACCAGCATTTTCCCCTTTTCCAACTATGTATTCGTAAATATTTCTGCTGAGGGTCGTTAAAACTTGGGATTGTGTTATGAAGGGTAAAAGACAGAAATCATTTTTGGGCTGCTTTTAACCCTTTACCCCATATAGCATTTCTATGGCATCTCTAATTGACCCTAAATGACAGCAAGGATGAAGCCATTCTTTATGTGTAAATGACACCTTTTGATAGCACAGAAAACATTGTGACAAAAGGTGAAATTGCTCGTCACGAGCAATTTCATCTTTTGCCACAATGTTTTCCAAAGGCTCCTACAAGCAATGTGTAGAATTTTTACGTAAAAATCACAGGTAGCCAAAGGTTGGTTTGGATCTTCTTTGCTGTTGTTGTAACATTTACAAGTCTGTTGACAGGCAATGACATAATTTTCTACATCAGATTAAAAAATGTTTGTACTCCAATTTAAAACTTGTTGTGGTTGAAGATAAGATAAAGAGTAAACACTTTACAAGATGACAAAATTTTACACCTGTCACAACAAAAATGATATAGTAGACCTTGGACAATTTCATATACCTTTAAAAATGGCATCAAAAAGGTAAAGACATTTTAGAAAAAGGAGAAAATGTTTTTAACCAGTTTTTTCAAAATCCTGCTTTCTTTGTAGAAACAGCGAAATTTTTGTATTTAGTAAACTTTTTATCACTTTACCAGATGACTAATTTTAGACCAAATTGAAAGAACTTGTGGAAGACAATATAAATGTATGTGAGACTCAGAAATAAAAATTTGTTATGGGAAGGATAAAAACCATTGTGGTAAAAGAAGAGAATGCTGGTTACAAGCATTTTTTCCTTTGTCCACAATACTTTCAAAAGTTTTTTTTTTTTTCCTCAGGGTTGTAAAAAAGGGGACTTTTTGGTTAAATCTCTACCAAAAAAGAAGGTTACAGACAAATCTCAATTAAAAGCATCTGCAGGCATCAAGTGTAGCTCAAATGATTTACCGGTATTGATGAAAGAGCAAAACCCATTGTGGGAAGTGCAGAAAATGCTAGTTTCCATCATTTTTTCCTTTTCCCGCAATGTTTTTAAAAACTCCTATTCCAGGTATGTTCTTAAGAGCCCATCTTCATGATTATTAAAACTTTGGATCATTTGTTACACCTTTAGAAAATTGTTTGACAAATTTAGAGAATACACAAGTATTAGTAATGATTATTAAGTTTCGAGTAATTTCCTCCATTCATTGCAATGTTTTAAACGCCATATAATCTGTATTCATAGGTGTCAAAAGACACTAGAACGGTTGTAAAAGGATAAAAGGTTCCATATCTTGTCTAGTCCTTTGTTTAATACTTCAGATCCCAGTGTCTGACTTGTTTATCTTGTCATTTCATGCCTTTATGTCGAATCCTTTACCACATTTTCCTGAGTTTTAACCAACTTGATCGTGAAAACTTTCAAAAACATTGTGAAAAAAGGAGAAAATGCTGTTAACCAGCATTTTCTCCTTTATTCACTATGTTTTTAACCCTTCCCAAAACAAATTTCCATTTTCCAGTCTTACATTAATTCTATTTATTTATTTATTTTGTCATCTACCAATGCTTCCAGTTAGGACTAGTCGAAATGTTTGTCTTTTGGTAGAGTTAATTCTTTGCTAACAGCACAAGTTCAGACTTACCAAATTTGAACTGATAATATGACTGTATGATATGGTAAATGGGGGTTAAAAGAGGGGATATGCCTCTGAAAGGCAAGAAATCATCAAGGAAAATGGAGAAAATGCTGGTTCCAATATTTCTCTATTTTATGCAATGATTTTCAAAACTTTTCACTACAAGCTGTTAAAACTCAGGACTGTTATGGAGAGGTTTATCCTATTACATGTCTTTGAATGGTTTATCCTCTGAATATCTTTAACTCTTTCGACAAAATTTTGGACAAGTCCAAATTGCAAGTATTTGCATATGACAAAATAAAATGTAATTCAAAAATTGAAATTTGATTTGTAAAGGGCAGAAAACATTGTAGGAAAAGGAGAAAATGCTGGTTACCAGCATTTGCTTCTTTTCCCACAACTTTTTCAAAGGCTGTCTTTCTCAAGGTCATCAAAAGTCGGGATTGTGTGGTAAAGGGTTAACCCTTTATGCCTGGCTGCAAATCAGGATATAGGGGTTAATTTGGTTGGTGTAAAATTCTTTGCATGCTAGGATCAATGTGAGATTCTTTTATGGATGATGCAGATCAAGATCTGACAATTTAAAAAATGCAGTCTGATCTAGATCCACGTGGTCAGATATTCTTGTTTAATTTGGTCTCACAAAGTTTTCTACCCTTCCTAATTCAAATTTCAATTTTTGAGTCACTTTTATTTTGTCATCTGCAAATTAATGCTTTCATTTTGGACCAGTCTAAAATTCTGTTGTTTGGTAAAGCATTTGCACATAAACATGAGATTCTATTTAAAAATTGAAGTTTGTTTTATGAAGGGTAGAAAACATTGTGGGAAATGGAGAAAATGCTAATAACCAGCAATTTCCCACAATGCTTTCAAAGGCCTTCTTCCTTTGGTTTGTTAAAACTCGGATCATGTGATAAAGAATCAAAGGTCATCAAGTGCAGGGATTAACAGAAATAGAATCATGTAAGAAAAAATTAGTTTAGAGAATTTTCAATGGGTCTTAACTTAATCCTAAATGAGTTGATACTGTTCCATACAATCCTGTGATTTTTACAACCCTGATCCAGAAGGATTTTGAAAACATTGACAAAGAAGGAAAAACATACCTTTTCTACATTTTCTACTTTTTTCCACAATGTTTTCATCCTTTTCAAAGACAAATCTGTTGTCTGCGCATGTCATATTCCTTGAAGATTCTACCTGTCTTATATGACGCATTACTCTCCCCAACCTTGGGGAGATTTTAGTAATATGCGCTATAAAGTAGCAATGGAGAAAATGGCTTTTATCAATAGGTTTAGGGAAAAATCAGGTTGATTTTAGCTCCAGATTTCTCTTAACCCATTACCACACAATTCCTACTTTTGACGCCCCTGAGAAAGAAGCCTTTAGAAAACATTGTGGGAAAAGGAGAAAATGCTGGTAACCAGCATTTTCTCCTTTTCCCACAATGTTTTCTATCCTTCACAAAACAAGTTTCAAATTTTCAGTCACTTTTATTTTGTCGTCTGCAAGTGCTTTCAATTTTATCCTGTTTTAAATTTTGTTGTTCGGTAGAGTTGAGTTTGATGTTGATTTCTACTAGGATATCCTGAGTATTGCCAATCACTGTCAAAGTAGTTCTTTACTGGGTAAGGATTAAAATATCAACTTTATGGAAAGGTCAATTTGGTGCCTTAATGTTCATATTTCACTGTACTATTGCCAAATCCGCAAAACAGTTTTTGATGAAAGGAAAGGTGAACACATGAAACATAAATTCAAGCTGAGTTATGCAAGCAACTTTGGGATACTAAACATTGGTTTGGATAATTGTTTTCTAAAATACAGTCAAGTTTTAATGAACCTGAAGAAAGAGATTTTTGAATGCTGGTAACCAGTATATTTTGCAGCATGTTTCTTTTCAAGACAAATGTCTGGGGGTTTTTAGTTACATTCAATACATAGTCTCGAATACTTTCAGTTTGGACAAGGCTGAAATTTGCTCAAAGTTTTGCAAAGTATGTGGGAATATTACATGATCAATTAGAAGGATGTAGCTCACCTTACACACATATATGTAATGCAAAATTTTGCAAATACATGTAAGTCCTAAGTTTTGTTAACTCTTTACCAAATGACAAAAATCTTAGAATAGTCCAAATTCAAAACCAAATTCAAAACATTTGCAGACTACAAAATAATTAAAGGTGACTCAAAAATTGAGACTTGATTTTTGTAGAATAGAAACTGTTGTGGGAAATGAAGAAAATGCTGATTTCCAGAAAGCTTTCTTTCTTAGGGTCGTTTAAAGTCAGAATTGTGTGGTAAAGAGTTTAGCCATATTTTTTCAAATAACATTTTCAGTTTTCATTTCCATGAAATTACTTCATAATCAAACCTGAAAGCACTAGAGCTGTTTATATTATTAGTATCCTGACTGTATCTGTTGGTGAATTGCAACAACATTACAGTTTACAATCGATCCTGGTACTTGTGCCTGCCTTAGAAGTGTGTAATACTCATTTATTTCCGGCTTCACCTCTTTGTGTTATATGGTGTTGTATTCAACCCAGTACTATGATATGGAGTGCAACACGCGAAAAGGGTCATTCGGACATTTGCGTAAAGTGTCGTCTCTGATCAGCATGTGCAGTCCGCACAGGCTAATCCAAAACGACACTTTCCGATTTTATGTGATTTTCTGTTTTACACAAGTCTACTGTAGCACAAAATCTAATGTAGTCGTAAAGTGCCGTCCCGGATTAGCCTGCGCGGACTGCGCAGGCTAATCCGGGACGACACTTTACGCAAATGTCTGAATGCCCCTTTTCGCGTGTTGCACTCCATATATTAGTACAGATAACTGTCCCCAGAGGCGATGTTACTTTTCGACTGGTCGAAAAAATTCATTTAAAATTGTACGGTGTACAGTAAATATTCAAATATGAAAAAAGATCACCAGGGCGTCTCATTATTGAGACTATGTGACATATCTGATCTCATAAAAACGGATGAAGTTACCAGCTGTAAAACAACTATCTTGTTTTTCAAAACCCAGAAATTACCCCATTTTAATCAATGCAACAGCACAGATTTGTTTTTTAAGCTTGCAAAAAAAAAAAACCACACATAATTATGTAGTTGTATTCATTTGCATTTTACAGTTAATTTTGATTAATGAGAAAATATCTTAACAGGCTTAAAGCTCAATTTACATTGCTCTTAGACATTTTTTTGATTTCCCATGAAACAACAATAAAGTGATAGAACTAAGAAATTCTGGAGATTTAAAAGAGAAGCCTGTTGAAATTGTTCTGAGAAAAGAAGAAAATGCTGGTAACTAGCATTTTCTCTTTTTCCGCAAAATGTTTTCTACCTTATCAAATACTGAAATCACCATTTTAGCAATGTTTGCTTTGTCGTCTGCAAATACTTTTAACCCATTACCAGACAGTCCCTATTTTTGACCACCATGAAAAAGAAGCCTTTAGAAAATATTGTGGGAAAATGAGAAAATGCTGGTAACCAGCATTTTCTCCCTTTCCCACAATGTTTTCTACTCTTCACAAAAAAAAATCAAAATTTCAGTCACTTTTATGTTGTCGTCTGCAAATGCTTTCAATTTGGACAAGCTTAAAATATGGTCGTTTGGTAATGAGTTAACCCATTACCACACAATCCCTATTTTTGACGCCCCTGAGAATGAAGCCTTTTGAAAACACTGTGGGAAAAGGAGAAAATGCTGGTAACCAGCATTTTTTCCTTTTCCCACAGTGTTTTCTACCCTTCCCAGCACAAATTTCAACTTTTCAGTCACCTTTATTTTGTCGTCTGCAAACGCTTTCAATTTGGACGAGTCTAAAATTTTCTCGTGTAGTAAAGAGTTAAGTTTGGTCTAGTCCAAAATTTTGTAGTTTTGTAATAAGTCAATGAAGGCATTAGAAATATGAATCATTTACAATGAATTTGGAAGAGGTCCAAATTTGCCCAAAGGGGGATCAGGTTTACAAAAGCTATTGAATATCGACAAGACACCCACTTTTGTAGTTTGTGATATATGATATATTTGTATGCAAGTTCACAATGGCATATCGGTATAAATACCGTAGAGTAAAACTGTTTAATGTAGTTTTAAAACATTATTGGATTAATATTTACTGTGCTAAAAAAGTTTGTATCTATATTTATTTCCTTTCTATATTTACATTGATCCTTTACCAGACAACAAAATTTTAGGCTGGTCCAAACTGAAAGCACTTGCAGACAACAAATTGAAGGTAAAAATTTAAATTTGTTTCCAGTAAGGTAAAAAACATTCTGGGAAAAGGAGAAAATGCCGGTTACCAGCATTTTCTTTTCCAACAATGTTTTCTAAATGCTTCTATTTATGGTCGTAAAAACCAGGGATTGTTCAAGGTAAAGGGTTAAGAATTATAAAGATTTTCCCTCTTACTTGATTATTAACCCTTTCCCAAACGACAAACTTTTGGACTAAACCAAATTGAAAGCATTTGCAGACGACAATTCAAGTCTTGCTGAAAAGATGATATCTGTCTATGATAGGATAGAAAACATTGTGGGAAAAGGAGAAAATGCTGGTTACCAGCATTTTCTCCTTTTCCCACAATGTTTTCAAAAGGCTTCTATTCCAGACCCGTAAAAACCAGGGATTGTTTGGGAAAGGGTTAAAGTTTGGAAAGAACTTGTAGCTTTTAACCAAACTACTTCTAAGGAATATCAGTTTTTAATAAGGAAATAACATGCTATGGTCAAATCAATCCAGCTATCGCCCTCGTGGATTATTTATTGTGCCTCATAACTCACAACTGTGTTTTTTTTTTAACGATAATCAACGATAGAAAGAAGATTATTTCTTAATCACAGACATGTTCTGGTCTCAATAATGAGGTGATTGGCGCTTCTTTTCATTTGGACATGTACTGTGCACCACAGTCACTGGAGGCCACCAGTAAAATACCAAAAACACATTCCTGAACAGTTATCTGTACTAAGACAAGCTTTGTAATTTGAATCATATGTAAATTGCCATCAACAGATGCTCTCAGTTCGACAAGTCCACATTTTGTCGTTTGGTAAAGTGCTGCACAATCCAACTCTATACAAGACAATTTGAAAACATTCAAAGATGACATAATAGGTGGGATATGTCATTGAAAAAGATGAAAACATCGTTGGTATCATTAGTTGATTACCAGCATTTTCTCCTTTCCCTACTGGGTTTTCAGAGCCCTTTCTCAGGGCAGTAAACACTCATGATTGTGTGTTAGAGTTGAATATCAAAATGGCTATAGATGTGACTTTCCTGTTATGCAGGCAACCTGTGTCAAACAGGGTAAGACATTTTGACAAAAATATCCCAAAATAGGATATTTCTGATATTTCCTTTGTATATTCTTGTCTAAAGCTTGGTTAAAAAGGGATCTTTTCTTGACAACAATGTCATGTTGTGCACCTCTACCAAGATTGTGTTTAGATATCAACTCTAGTGCCAAAAATTTCTTTCCAAGGGGTCACAAGAGTCACATGGGCTTATAATATGGTAGCTGTAAAATTGTTCTAATTCCTAACTATGAAAGCTAGAGTTTTCAGATTTTGTGTGACTTAAAATCGAGTATGCCTCCACCAGAATTATTCAAATGTTAACCTTGTGGTCCATTATCTCCAGCTAGATGGCATTCTGTAAATACTCATCTATCTAATTTGGGCATCCGGAGTACAGAACAAACCGCTTTCCTACACGACAACCGTTAGACTTTGAATTTCAGACTAAATAAACGTTTACTCAATAAAACACTACCTCGTAATCAGCAGTTTAAAGAAATCTGGAGCTATAAAACAGGCCTGATTTTTCCTCGAACGTATTGATAAAAGCCATTTTCTCCATTGCTACTTTATTGGTCGCCCAGCAGAAGCTGGTGGCCTATATTTAATATAGTCGAGAAGATATGTTGATGGAGAGTGTAGGTACTTCCGGTTGAAATCTGTCATCATATTCGCCAGGTTTATGTTGGTAAAATAGGTGTGAACGTTTGTGATATTGTTATGTGGGGTTTTCATCACCTTTTTGGAAGCTGTTGACTTGTAGCGTATTGGTACAGTCTCACCGATATTGGGGAGAGTGATGCTTCGTATAAGACAGTTCTAATCTTCCAAGAATATGACATGCACAGACAGGGCCCTGTGGTCAGTAACCAGCCCACTTTTGTATGGTCTTACATTGTAAAACTTTTGAAATTCTTTTTGTTGTTTACCATGACTGTGGCACTTGTATCAAATTTGGCACATAGCTTCATCTAGTAGATCACTACCTTGAAAATTTAGCTATTGTGTCAAAATTGGACCTGCTCTAGGGGTCACATGTTTTACAAGTGGCTCTAAATTTGTAACCATACGGTATAGACTTGTATCATTTGCCATCTGTGTTCGCCATGCCTCTAGACCAGCACTCTGTTTCAGTTCACTTGAGAGTATAGGTTCAATTCCCATGGCTGGCCATCTAAAATTACTACATTGTGATAGCCTTTTAGATAAGATATTAAACCTTTACCCCATAAGCCATTTCTATGGCATCTCTAATTGACCCTAAATGACAGCAAGGATGAAGCCACTTCCTATGTGTAAATGACACCTTTTGATAGCATAGAAACATTGTGACAAAAGGTGAAATTGCTCGTCACGAGCAATTTCACCTTTTGCCACAATGTTTTCCAAGGGCTCCAACATGCAATGTGTAGAAATGAGTATCTGTGGAGTAAACGGTTAAACCGAGGTCCCATTTGAACGCTTAGCACTTAGAAAAACCAGGAGTTAATTTAGTATGGGTTTTTTCCTCGATCTGCACAATCTTCTATAACAGTACGGTACTAACAACCTTCAGGGGGTGTTATCCAAATTATGAGCAACCGGTGATGTCTTTACATGTATTTATGGATTCAAATAGGTGACACCCATAATTCAAGTCTTGCACATGTACATATCTGAACAAGCTGGAGGCCCCACTTGGGAAAGGGTAGCTTGTGTTCCAGCCAGAGTAACTTCTAAATATGAAAAAGGAAAAAAATGATCGCATTGGGACGTAGGCTAGGGAAAAGGTAACTGCCATTATGTGATAAGGTTGATAAGCTGGACATAAACTAAATATTTTACCAAATCACCAAGTTTTGAATGAAGCCAAATTCTAGGCATGTTCAAATGATAGAAATAATGGAAAAGCTCATTCAACTGATTAGTTCTGTCTATGATGGAGTGAAAAACATTGTGGGAAAAGGAGAAAATGCTGGTTACCAGCATTTTCTTCTTTTCCCACAATGTTTTCAAAAGCTTTCTTTATCAGGGTCAGTTAACCTAGGAATTGTACCGTAAAGGATTGAAAATATAGTATGTGTGAAAAGCGAGTTATTTATCAATATATTTATCTGTGGATTTGTAATCCTTTAATTCAAATTTCAACTGAACTTTTGTTGACTTTTTTCACAGCATTGAAGGGAAAGTAGCGACATAGGTGACTGAGTAAACAGAATGGAGCCTTCTACCTGAGATCTATATTGATTAGAAGCCTCGAATATTTGAAGAAATAGGTAAATATAGGTAAATATAGACTTACTTACCGCATGCTAATTGAAACAGACTTTACTGGTTTACTTTTTCATTTATTGAAGTCTTACATGTTTTAGTATGTGCTACAGATTAACTTTTTACCAAAGTATGAAATTTTAAACTTGTCCATGTTAACTCTTCACCAAAGAACAAAATTTTAGACTGATTCAAATTGAACGCATTTGCAGACAACAAAATAAATGTAACTAAAGAATTTAATGTGGCTTAGGAAGGGAAGAAAACATTGTGGGTAAAGGAGAAAATGCTGGTTAACCCATTACCAAACAACAATATTTTAGACTGGTCCAAATTGAAAGCATTTGCAGATGACAAAATAAAAGTGACTGAAATTTAAAATTTGTTTTGTGAAGGGTAGAAAACATTGTGGGAAAAGGAGAAAATGCTGGTTACCAGCATTTTCTCATTTTCCCACAATGTTTTCTAAAGGCTTCTCTCGGGGGGGGGGGGAGGATTTGTCTTTCAAATCATCAAATGGTTGAAAAACAATGTAACAAGCAGTATCTCCTTTTCCCAGGTTGTTTTTAAAAGCCTCTCTTCCTCATTTACTTTTACTCTTAACAATAAAAGAAAAAAAAATGCTGATGAAAATTGAAAGCATTAGAAGAGGAAAATTAATGTTTACCAGCATTTTATCCTTTTCTCACCATGTTTTTAAAACCAGTTTTAACCAATCCCTGATTTGTATGACCCTAAGATAGAAGCCTTTTGAAAACATTGTGGGAAAAGGAGAAAATGCTGGTAACCAGCATTTTCTCCTTTTCCCACCATGTTTTCTCGTGGTTGTGAGCTCAATACCTGGTTGAAGGGAACTTTCTTTCCAGCATATTTTTGCCTCTCACCTCTGAAGCATGTGAGAAAAGTAATCAGTGGCATTGGAAAGAAAGTTATGTTCGTACTGGTGTGAGAAAGCCCGGAAACACATGTGCATCACCATAGCTGTTAACCCTTTACTCCACAGATACTCATTTCTACGCATTGCTTTTAGGAGCCTTTGGAAAACATTGTGGCAAAAGGTGAAATTGCTCATCATGAGCAATTTCACCTTTTGCCACAATGTTTTCTACGCTATCAAAAGGTGTAATATATACATAAGAAACGGTTTCATCATTGCTGTTATTTAGGGTCAATTAGAGATACCATAGAAATGCCTTATGGGGTAAAGGGTTAAAGTGGTATAACAGTATGACCAACCAAATTAAATCTTAAACCACACAATCCCAACTTTTAAGGACTCTGAGAAAAAAAGCCTTTTGAAAACATTGTGAGAAAAGGAGAAAATGCTGGTAACCAGCATTTTCTCCTTTTCCCACAATGTTTTCGACCCTTCCCAAAACAAGTACATCAATTTATCAGTCACATTTATTTTGTCGTCTCCAAATGCTTTCGATTGGGGCCAGTCTATAATTTCATTGTATTGGAAAGAGTTAAAAATTGGCCGAAAACTGCCTGAAAACCACCAGAGATGTATCTTTAACTCTTGACAAATGACAAAAATTTTCTCACTGTCCCACAACATTTTCAAAGGCTTTCTTTCCCAAGGGTTGTTAAAAGTCCCGATTGTCTGGTAAAGGGTTAAAAGAAGAAGACTTATGAAAACACTGGTACATAGAAAGGCTCTAGATAACATTTTTGATGATTTGTTAACAGTAATAGTAAAAAAATTCACATGAAAAGCCCCCTTGTTTCATAGCAGTGAGCTTTTCTGTATTTTATTGTAACTATGAGAGGAGACATAACATGCTACATGTGTAGTTATAAGCCAAGTGGCATTTATTTGTACTTTTCTATATTTACCATCTTGTAGAATGAGTGGTAATGGTCGAAGGAAGGGCAATGTGAGGCCACTAGGTGCTGTAAGGCAGCCAATCCAGACACCGTTTGAGAGAGTTGGGCGTTTGCCAGCATTTGGTTCGACCAAAGTTGATCCAAACTATGAGCTCACAGGAAGTGCCATGCAGGTTAGAAGAGTATTGTTCTTTCAGTTTTTTATTTTGAAAATTTGAATCATGATTGTCCAAGCACTGTGCCCAGTAACGGGCTTGATAATTTTCAGTCATATGATCAAGGCCTATTAGGTTGAGCTGCTTTCCACCATAACCATCACTAACCCATTACCACACAATCCCTACTCTTGACGGCCCAGAGAATGAAGCCGTTAGAAAGCATTGTGGGAAAAGAAGAAAATGCTGGTAACCAGCATTTTCTCCTTTTCCCACAATGTTTTCTACCCTTTACAAAACAAAATTTTAAATGTTCACTCACTTTTATTTTGTCTTCTGCAAATGCTTTCAATTTGGATAAGCCTGAAATATTGTCATTTGATAGTGAGTTAAAACAGTGATCATTAGTGAAAGAGAAGTGAATCCTGCCTCTAAAGAAAGTGGATGAGGAGCCTAAAGAACTAATTTTATTCTGTCAATCTGTTTCAGGTCATGCCTCTAACAAAAGAAAAGGAGGAGCTATAATCTGTTTCAGGTCCTGCCTCTAACAAAAGAAAAGGAGGAGCTATATACTCTAGTGTGTCAATCTGTTTTAGGTTCCACCTCCAAAGGAGGAGAAAGAGAAGGAGAAGGAGGAGCCAAAACAGCCCAAACCTGTCATAAAATCTGGAAAGTCTGACTCAGGGTCCAGCACAAAGTCCCAGCCAACAGAAAATTTGGTGGATAAAAAGGAACTAACCGATGTAAAGGTGGGTGGAGATTGAAATAATTGAGCAGTTTAGAGGTATATTTGACACTGGCTAATATTTAAGGGATAAAGATAGTTAGAATTTGGTCTCAGCAGTGCATTACAAAAAGAAGTCTTGTATACTTGAAGTTATTGACTTGTAATTAGCTGATTTTTAACACACACTTAACTCAATATGTACATGCATTTTATGTGTCATATAGCCGTTATGACATTTTTAATCTCGCAGATGTTTGAGATCAACATAATGTGTCATCTAAGATAAAGAACTCTATACCAAACTTCATAAGTCATATTCCTTGGATCGACCAAACAAGCTCTATCAAGGCTGTTCAAAGAATTCAGTGCCAAATGTCAAAATCACTTTATTCTTTCCCTGTATTTTCAAATCATAGCTTTCTCACATTACCTACTCAATTGAATTTTCAAAATTAAAGCCACTATAAAGTCCCAAAATACCGGTAAGTCATTTTCACCATTTATAACTCGAAAATATATCAGATAGCCCACCACAACACACATAATAAGGTCAGAGAAAACTCGAATATGTCAGTTGCTGCATTGGTTGCTGTGATATATGGGTGCGAAAATATATGGAGAAGCATGTCGGTTTCTGGGACGCCATTGATCGAGACAACCTTTGTTATGGTTCATGTATGTTCGAACTAGGCCTTCGAGAACATCTTATACCATTGCGTCTCATTAGTGCCACACATGACTACTGTTTACACTTCCAGTAACATGTCATAGGAGACTAGGATTACTTATTTCATCCTTTCCGGTAGGAAATCAAGAAATAGCAGTGAAAATATTTTTCGATCTTACACTGGTACCACCAGTGAAAATACCGATTTTCACATTCTTGTTGCCTAGGTAAATTGCGCGTGCCTGACAACCAGATGGGAAATATGATGTCATATACCTTACATTTCTCGCGCTTGACGTAACGTTGTTATGCGGGAGGGGTACGCCACGGGGAATAAGGGAAAGGAACTGTACCGAATTTTGATAAAGCTCCTCCCAGAAAGGGTAAAAAGCATGAAATAAATAGAATATTTGTTTTTTTCAGTGAAAGATCGAAATTTATTTCATCTTGTGAACACCATCGGTAATATTTTCACTCGTGGCTGCGCCACTCATGAAAATATTACCGATGGTGTCCACTCGATGAAATAAATTTTGATCTTTCACCGAAAAAAACAAATATCCTCTATTTATTCTGAACCTGTTTTCTTATTTAGATGTAGTAAACTCTTCCTTGATTGATGATATAGAGGATAAGATCGAAAAATATTTTCACTGCTATTTCTCGATATCCAACCGGAAAGCATGAAATAAAAATGAATGAGCGATGATCAGCCTGTTTTGTTCTTTAAGTTTATAATGCTGATAAACTTATGTTTGTCAAGCCTAGAATGGGAACAACAGTGATCAAGTGAATGAAAGTTTTGTTTCAAGGCCTTGAGTGATCACATGGTGTTTAAGTCACTATTACTTCAGTGCAAAAAATAGGTTTAGTGACAGTGATCATCGATGTAAACAAACAGATAATGTGGCATTGCCGGAATTCTAGATGAAAAATTCTTTTGTTTGCCCTTGACTGGAACTTTTACAAACTATGCCCTTACACATCATGCAAGTCATAATTATTTCCATATTTTTACAAGGCTTCTTTCTCTGGGTTGTAAAAAAATAGGGATTGTGTTGAAAAGGGTTAAAGAAGTGGCAGAATTTTAGATTAGTCCAAATTGAAAGCATTTGCATAAAACGATTAAGTGTGATTCGAACCTGAAATTTGCCTTAGGAAAAACAAACATTTTGTAGGAAAAGGAGATCATTGGTAGCTATCTGCTAAACTCTTTATCATACAAGGCAGGTTTAATGATGCTGAAGAAAAAGGCTTTTTAACTCTATCAAATGACAAAATTTTAGACTGGTCCAAATTGAAAGCATTTGCAGACCACAAAATAAACATACTCAAAAATTGAAACTTGTGTCCAGCACAAAATAAACATACTCAAAAATTGAAACTTGTGTCCAGCAGTGTAGAAAACATTGTTGGAAAAGGAGAAAATGCTGTTTACCAGCATTTTTTCCTTTTCCTACAATGTTTTGAAAGGCTTCTATCTCAGGGTGGTAAAAATGAGGTATTGTTTGGTAAAGGGTTAAAACTTCATGGGAATAGGAGAAAATACTTCTAGCCAAGATTTCCTTATTTTCCCACAATAGTTCCTACCTTGTCAAAAAAATCTCATCATTTTGAACTGTGTTTATTTTCTCCTATACAATTATTTTTAGTGCATTTTGTCGTGTGGTAGTGTGTTAACCCTTTCCTCCATATATACTCATTTCTACGCATTGCTTGTAGGACCCTTTGGAAAACATTGTGGCAAAAGGTGAAATTGCTCGTGACGAGCAATTTCACCTTTTGCCACAATGTTTTCTATGCTATCAAAAGGTGTCATATACAAATAAGAAATAGCTTCATCCTTGCTGTTATTTAGGTTCAATTAGAGATACCTTATAAATGCCATGTGGGGTAAAGGGTTAAAGGGGTGTTGTGTAATTGAAATTCATTACTATAATTGTTGAACTAATTTAACTATTATTCATATTTGGACAGATTAATTTTCTGTATAATTTTAGCCTACAGGTCAGTAAGAGCACAGAACTGGGGTTGCAATACATGAACTTCACTAGGGTCTATTAATGGTGTTCTATGTTTTTCTTCCAAGCAACATGTCATTACAACATCAGAAATTGTAATTTATGCTCAATATTTTGATGATTTAAAATTTCTGTGCAGTTTTTCCCTGCATCTTAAACCATTCTGTAATCTTTGTTGGTTTTTTTTTTCAATCTTTCCATCTTTTTAATTTTTATATTTTTGATTTTTTTTGACAGACTGATTCTTTCTACAGCTTTAGCCTAAAAATGACAGCCTGAATGTCAGTGAGACTGGCAAAATTAACTCTTGACCAAACGACAAAAATTTAGACTGATCCAAATTGAAAGCACTTGCAGTCGACAAAATAAAAGGAAGTCAAAAACTGAAATTTGTTTCCAGCAGTGCGGAAAACATTGTGGAAAAAGGAGAAAATGCTGGTTACCAGCATTTTCTCCTTTTCCCACGGTGTTTTCAAAAGGCCTCTATGTCAGGGTCATAACAACCAGGGTAAAGGGTTAATAGAAAATAATGTTTCACTTGGATCCCTCTTTCTGTTAGGTTTTTATGTCATTTTGTTGCAATGTTATCATTATAGCATATCAGAATTTAGACAGTTCTATGTAGCATTTTTTTTCCTATGGGGTTGACTTTTAGACAGATTTATTCTCTTTCCAGTTTAAGCCTAGTTGAAGGATGCGATTCAGACATGAAATTTTTGTATTTGGTGTTTTTGTTGACTTCGTACCTTTGTCTTTCCACCACAAAATTTTATCATCAAATATATAAAGACTTAATTTTCTGTTTAATTTCTGGAATGAGTATTTTTGTCTACGGTTTTAGCCTACTTGTCTAAGTGCACAGTTCCTGGGACATGGAATATTTCACTTGGTTGGTTTCTACATCTTTGCCTTCTGTTATGTCATCATGATACATCCAAATTTCATCAGACTTACTGGTACATATTTAAGAATGTCACAATGAGAAATAATTTTGTAGGAAATCAAAGTACAATACAACATCTTTTCCTAGTTAGAAAAGCTTTTATTTGTTCAAACAACAAATTTCTGTCACTACCCGTATTAGTATGGAGTGTATTCTTTAGTACATTTTTATTTTTTAGCTCACCTGACCACGAAGTGCTCATGGTGAGCTATTGTGATCGTGCTGTGTCCGGTGTCCGTCGTGCGTCATCCGTCGTCAACTTTTTACCTTGTGTACGCTCTAGAGGCCACAGTTTTGGTCGGATACTCATGAAAGTTGGTCAGGATGTTTGTCTCGATGAAATCTCGGACGAGTTTGAAAATGGATCATGTGGGGTCAAAAACTAAGTCAGTAGGTCAAATCTTAGAAAAACCTTGTGTACGCTCTAGAGGCCACATTTTGAGTCGGATACTCATGAAAGTTGAGATATCGCGGACGAGTTCAAAAATGGGTCACGTGGGGTCAAAAACTAGGTCACTAGGTCAAATCTTAGAAAAAACTTGTGTACGCTCTAGAGGCCACATTTTGAGTCGGTTACTCATGAAAGTTGGTCAGGATGTTTGTCTCGATGATATCTCGGACGAGTATGAAAATGGGTCACGTGGGATCAAAAACTAGGTCACCAGGTCAAATCTTAGAAAAACCTTTTGTACGCTCTAGAGGCCACATTTTCAGTTGGATACTCATGAAAGTTGGTCAGCATGTTTGTCTGGATGATATCTCGGACGAGTACGAAAATGGGTCACGTGGGGTCAAAAACTAGGTCACCAGGTCAAATCTTAGAAAAACCTTTTGTACGCTCTAGAGGCCACATTTTCAGTCGGATACTCATGAAAGTTGGTCAGGATCTTTGTCTGGATGATATCTCGGACGAGTACGAAAATGGGTCACGTGGGGTCAAAAACTAGGTCACCAGGTCAAATCTTAGAAAAACCTTGTGTACGCTCTAGAGGCCACATTTTCAGTTGGATACTCATGAAAGTTGGTCAGGATCTTTGTCTGGATGATATCTTGAACGACTTTGAAAATGGGTCACGTGGGGTCAAAAACTAGGTCACCAGGTCAAATCTTAGAAAAACCTTGTGTACGCTCTAGAGGCCACATTTTCAGTTGGATACTCATGAAAGTTGGTCAGGATGTTTGTCTGAATGATATCTCGGACGACTTTGAAAATGGGTCACGTGGGGTCAAAAACTAGGTCACCAGGTCAAATCTTAGAAAAACCTTTTGTACGCTCTAGAGGCCACATTTTCAGTCGGATACTCATGAAAGTTGGTCAGGATGTTTGTCTGGATACTATCTCAGGCAAGTTTGAAAATGGGTCACGTGGGGTCAAAAACTAGGTCACCAGGTCAAATCTTAGAAAAACCTTTTGTACACTCTAGAGGCCACATTTTCAGTCGGATACTCTTGAAAAATGGTCAGGATGTTTGTCTGGATGATATCTCGGACGAGTTCGAAAATGGATCACGTGGGGTCAAAAACTAGGTCACCAGGTCAAATCTTAGAAAAACCTTTTGTACGCTCTAGAGGCCACATTTTCAGTCGGATACTCATGCAAATTGGTCAGGATGTTTGTCTGGATGATATCTCGAATGAGTTCGAAAATGGGTCACTTGGGATCAAAAACTAGGTCACCAGGTCAAATCTTAGAAAAACCTTTTGTACGCTCTAGAGGCCACATTTTCAGTCGGATACTCATGAAAGTTGGTCAGGATGTTTGTCTGGATGATATCTCAGATGAGTGTGAAAATGGGTCATGTGGGGCCAAAAACTAGGTCACTAGGTCAAATTTTAGAAAAACCTTGTGTACGCTCTAGAGGCCACATTTTCAGTCGGATACTCATGAAAGTTGGTCAGGATGTTTGTCTAGATGATATCTCAGACAAGAACGAAAATGGGTCATGTGGGGTCAAAAACTAGGTCACCAGGTCAAATGTTAGTAAAACCTTTTGTAGGCTCTAGAGGCCACATTTTCAGTCCAACACTCTTGAAAATTAGTCAGAATGTTTGCCTTTATAATATCTTGGATGATTTTGAAAATGGGTCATGTTGGGTCAAAAACTGGGTCAATAGGTCAAATGTTATAAACACCTTTTGTATGCTCTGGAGGACACATTTTCAGTCTGATACTCCTAAAACTTATTCATAATATTTGTCCTGGTGATACCTTGAATGAGTTTGAAAATGGGTCATGTGGAGTCAAAAATTAGGTCAATGGGTCAAATATTAGAAAAACCTTGTGTACACTCCAGAGGCTACATTTTCTGCCTGATACTCTTCAGACTTGGTCAGAATGTTTGTTTTGATGATGTCTCAAAAGAGTTTGATAATGGGTAATTGTCGGGTCCAAAACTAGGTCACTTGATGAAATCTTAGAAAAACCTTTTGTACACTGTAGAGGCCACATTTTCAGTCCAATACTCATGAAACTTGGTCAGAATGTTTGTCTTATTGATATCTCAAAAGTGTATGATGATGGGTAATGTCTGATAAAAAACTAGGTCACTGGGAAACTAGATGGTGCATGTTTGGTCAATAAACTCAGGTGAGCGATTTCAGGGCCATCATGGTTGTCAAGCCTGACAAGCTAACCAGAGAATGGCATGGAATATAAAGAGAAAGAGCATTTATTTCAGTCTTATTCTAGCTGATATTTCACTCTAGGTTAATTACAACAATTTTTCCCCAAACTTTCTTATCAATTCGAATAGTGTTGGCTGTTCTGATAATTAAATATACACAATCAAATTATTGCAAATCTATAACAAATTGTGTCAGACTGCCTTTTCATTGGCCGATAAGATTCTGGATCACCTACCAATCCAAATTGGCAGAAAGGTCAACTGAAAGTACCTGCAGACCACAAAATAAATGTCACTCGAGAATTAAAACTTGTTCTGGGAAGGGCAGAAAACAGTAATGGTTACCACCATTTTCTAACTTGCGCACAATTTTTCAAAAGGCCTCTTTCTCAGGGTTGTTAAAAGTTGGGATTATGGCAAAAAGGATTAAATAATGGTGGCATAGCTAAAACATCGGTTATCAAACATTTATCTTGGAACATGTTTATGCTTTTTATACCAAAGTATTTACAGTGGAGGAAAAAGGGTTTGTCAGATTTTGTAATTGTATTGTTTTTCAAGTAACCGTTTACCATATGACCCAAATTCTCATCCTTGGAACTCAGGTTTAAGCATTGCTTTACTCTCCATGCACAGAATGAATCTAAAGTGGGTGAACGAGGATGCAAAATCTGGACTCATTAAAATTGAAAAGGATTTGAAGATGATAAGTTTGAAATTTGTCTTTGAAAAAGAAGAAAAAATTTGCAGAAAATGGAGAAATGCTGGTAACCTGTAATTTCTCCTTTTCTGAAAATGTTTTCAAAAGCTGCTAACACAATTGAAGATATGGTACAGGGTTATTTTGTCTATGGCAGACATCAGAATTGTTCACAAACACAAGTATATTTTGCAGAAGCACAGAGGAAACACATCACTGTTGTTTATAAATTACTGTTACAGATTTTTTTCTTTGAATGTGAAGTTACATGTACAACAAAGCTATTATACTTCAGACTTGTCCGACCAGAAGGTTGTTCATATGACAAGTAAATAGCCATATTCGACTGGTCAACTTTTGTGAAGCACGTAAATGAATATTTAGATCCGCTTCTACTCCCAAGGTGCCCATTTCATGCTGCATGAACATTATGACAATTTGAGAGCATAATGTTTTTATGCTTCAAAAGTATAAGTAACCAAACTTCTGATTGGCTAAACTATTTGGTTTAGCCAGTTAGAAGGTCTATTACTTTCATATGGATGAAATTCTGAAGAATAAAGCTAAGTATGTTCTTAAGAACGGTTGGTGAATACACTGATGGGATTTCTGAACCGAACTTCTGATTGGCTAAACCATTTGGTTTAGCCAGTTAGAAGGTCTATTACTTTCATATGGATGAAATTCTGAAGAATAAGGCTAAGTATGTTCTTAAGAATGGTTGGTGAATACACTGTTGGGATTTTTCCAAGAGCCCTACAGTACCAAATGGAGTGCAACAGGCGAAAAGGTGCATTCGGACATTTGCGTAAAGTGTCGTCCCGGATTAGCCTGCACAGTCCGCGCAGGCTAATCCGAGACGGCACTTTACGACTACATTAGATTTTGTGCTACAGTAGACTTGTGTAAAACAGAAGATCACATAAAATCGGAAAGTGTCGTTTCGGATTAGCCTCTGCGAACTGCGCAGGCGGATCCGAGACGACACTTTACGCAAATGTCCGAATGACCCTTTTGGCGTGTTGCACTCCAAATATGTATCCACGCCTATGTCTAACTCTCTACCAGACGACAAACTTCTATGCTTGTCCAAATCAGAAGCATTTGCAGATGACAATTTCAATGTGGCTGAAAAAGTGCACTTTTTCTTTGTTAGGATAGACAACTTTTTGGAAAATGGAGAAAATGCTGGTTACCATTGGAATGTCTTTGGGCAAGATGTTTATGCATCTTTTATATAAAATGTTCAGGGAAAACAAGTCCTTAAAGTAAAGAGGTAATCTACAGTATAGACAAAAAATTCCCCAAGTTTAAATAAGGCTCCATAAATTTTAACAATTAGGTCTTTCTTCACTGTTCAAGTGTATGCCTAACAACTGAAGTAGTGTTCTGTAAATATGCTTTCATATATAAAACTTGAGGTCAAAATTTGAACCATTACTGTGGGTTTTTTTAACATATCATTTCTATAAGTTTGATTTGTTGTGTTTTTGTCTGAGCTGAGCCGCGGTAACTTAATCCATTACCACACAATCCCTACTTTTGACAACCCTGGGAAAGAAGCCTTTAAAAAACATTGTGGGAAAAGGAGAAAATGCTGGTAACCAGCATTATCTCCTTTTCCCACAATGTTTTCTACCCAATGCTGGTAACCAACATTTTCTCCTTTTCCCACAATGTTTTCTACCCTTCACAGAACAAATTTCTAATTTCCAGTTACTTTATTTTTGTTGTCTGCAAATTGTTTTTTTGATTTGGACAGCCCTGAAATTTTGTTGCTTGGTAAAAAGTTAATTGGTAGCATGAAGGACTTGAGAACAAGGGAGTCACGGGTTAAATCCTTGGCTCATCCAGATTTCTTCCCAAGGATTAGTGATAGTCATTGCACACAGGATTCATTCTCACTTGTCACGGTGATTAATGATTTCAAGCAAGTCATGGCATAACTCATTACCAAACGACAAAATTTTTGGCTTGTCCAAATTGAAAGCATTTACAGACAACAAAACAAAAGTGATTGAAAATTTGAAATTTGTTTTGTGAAGGGTAGAAAACATTGTGGGAAAAGGAGAAAATGCTGGTTACCAGCATTTTCTCCTTTTCCCACAATGTTTTCTAAAGGCCTCTTTCTCAGGGTCGTCAAAAGTAGGGATTGTGTGGTAATGGGTTAACTATGAATCCATAAAATGAATTTTATCAGACAACCAAGTGACGCATGAGATAGAATGTTCCTTAGACACCCCAAAAAGTTACAAAAAGCTAGTGTTTGATCTGTGACAGCCTGTGCAGTATGAACAGACTGATATGGGTTTAAACTTTCTGCAAATGCATTAGACCCCCTTTTTACAGAGTGTGGTTCAATTCTTCTTTTTTTTTTTTGAAAACCTGATTTATTATAAAAGTTTCATGTTCTTAGTTAATTGTTACCGGTATGTTTTCGTAAGTAGTGTCAAAGGAAGTCCGCCTTTGGATATTCAGTGTTTCAATTGCAATTGTTTAAGATTTAAATCTGCCAAGTTTAAGAGTGTTTAATGAGCCGTTTAAGAGCAGCGTATCCTTTTAACCCTTTACCAAACAATCCAGATTTTTAATGACTCTGAAAATGAAGAATATTGAAAACAGCATGGGAAAAGGAGAAAATGCTGGTTGCTAGCATTTTCTCCTATTTCCATGCTATTTTCTGCCTTCCAAGAGATTATTCGCACCTGGTGCATCTAACCTAATGACTGCAAATACTCTAATTAGAAAGGTCTTCAAAGTTGCAGTGTTTTAAAGTTTACCCTTTAGCACACAACATAATTCTAGACAAGTCCAAATTGAAAGCACTGGCAAACGACAAAAGAAATGCAACTGGAATGATGTATTTTGTTTTTAAACAGACGGCATTTGCTCCATCTCCCACTATGTTTTTAAAGGGCGTTTTGATGTGGTTCATTTAAACTTCAAATTTATCCTTTAATCCAGAGTTTTAATGAACCTGAAATGTAAGGACTTTGAATATATTTTACGAAAAGGAAAAAATGCTGACAATCAGCAATTTCTCCTTTTTCCACAATATTTTCTATACTATCAAAGCCATGTTGCATCACTTGAGCCACATTTTAGTTGTAAGTTGCAAATGCTTTCAATTTGGACCAGTCCAAAATTCTGTCATTTTGTGTTAGAGTTTGTAACTTTGTAAAGTTCTAAGTATTTTATATTTTTTTCTCCCCCCAGCCCTGTTCCAAGTGTAAATTTTTAAAGGTAACAAAATGCACCTTGTCTTTGTCAACTGTATTTTGTAATTATTTGCTCAGCTGTTTTCAAAGAAAGAAATTGTTGAGATACTGTTATAGCCAAATCGTCTTTGTCATTGGCATCATTGTGCGAAAGCTTTGACTTTTTTCAAATTCTCTGTCATTACTGTAGATATTAACTTTGAACTTTTGGACTAGTTGTTAATCATCATAAAAGATACCCCATAAAACAAGGGCAGATAACAAAGTATTTTCTAATACAGTTACACCACTTTTTTTAACTTATTTTTTTTTTGAAAATCAAGCAACTGTAGCTTAGCCTTGGCACCAGCATGCAGTACTCTTGATATTGTTCTATAAATAGAAAAGACCTATTCCTTTCTTCTTTAACCCTTTACCACACAATCAGACTTTAAACGATCCTAAGAGAGAAACCTTTTGAAAACATTGTGGGAAAAGGAGAAAATGCTAGTAACACCAGCATTTTCTCCTTTTCCCACAAAGTTTTCTATCCTATCAAAGCAAAATTGTACCATTTCAGCCACTTTGAAATTGTTGTCTGCAAATGCTTTCAATTTGGTTAGGTCTAAAATTTTGCAGTGTGGTAACGGGTTAATGTATTTTTCTTCAGTTCTCTCGCAAATTTACTGCTATGATGATGACGTTCTAATTCTTTTACTCTGTACATGTAACACTTTACTTAACATTTCAAAGTTTTATCAACTCCAAGATAAAAAAAAAAAAACTTTAGTAAAAATGCAGTGTAAGTGTTTAAATGCATTTAAATTTAAAAACATGAAGTCTGCTGCTGGAAATTAATTTGGAGATTATTTAACGAAATAACAGATCTATGGAAAGGAGGTTTCTGCTCAGTCAAACTTTAGCTTAGATATTTGAAAAAATTATTACAGTTGATAGCATTCCTTGTAAGGCATTATAAATCCATTAACCACAATAACTTGCACGGTTTTTCCTTTAAAAATGTTTAGATAATGGGTAAAAGTCCATCAGCTTTACCTCTTCTTAGTTGTTAAGATGCAAGACAGGGCAGTAAAGAAATCAAGTGTAATAACTCTTTCTTGGGATTTGAGATTCAGGTATTATGGATTATCTCCCTTTAAATAACACAGATTTCAGACTTGTTTGAGACCATTAGATCAAAATTACAAAACAAATAAAGAACAGTCTCATTGACTATTTTTACTTTCTAATTCTTTAATAGATATGCTGTTTAACCTTTTACCACACAATTCCGAATTTTGACGATCCTGATAAAGAAAACCTTTGAAAACATTGTGGGAAAAAAAGAAAATGCTGATGGCATGTTTTATACTTGTACACTTTGGCAGAATGGGCGCCAGGCCCTTGACCAGTATTTTGTCCTTTGGCTCTTCCCAACTAAAGCATGGGGTGGGGAGCTCCTGCTGTCTCACCCTCATCTCTTGTGCCTTCATGTGTAAGACATTTGGGTGGAGGTGTCAAACAATATCAGTATGGTGTTAAATTTACTCTCTCTAGGTGGTGACAAATTTTGTCTCTCTCTAAGTGGTGACAAAGCTTGACACACACACACACACTCTCTCTCTCTCTCTCTCTCTCTCTAAGTGGTGAAAAATTTTGACTCGCTTGCTCTAAGTGGTGACAAATTTTCTGTCTCTCTAAGTGGTGACAAAGCTTCACACTCTCTCTCTCTCTCTAAGTGGTGAAAAATTTTGACTTACTCTCTCTAAGTGGTGACAGATCTTGATTCTCTCTAAGTGGTGACATCTTGACTCATTCTCTCTAAGTGGTGACAAATCTTGACTCTTTCTCTCTCTATGTAGTGATAAATCTTGACTCACTCTCTCTCTCTCTCTCTCTCTCTAAATGGTGACAAATCTTGACTCCCCCTCTCTAAGTGGTGACAAATTTTGATTTACTCTCTCTAAGTGGTGACAAATCTTGACTCTCGCTAAGTGGTGACAAATCTTGACTCTCTCTAAGTGGTGACAAATCTTGACTCTTTCTCTCTCTATGTAGTGATAAATCTGGACTCACTCTCTCTTCTCCAAGTGGTGACAGATCTTGACTTTCTCTAAGTGGTGACAAATCCTGACTCACTCTCTTTTCTAGGACTAAGGCGGTGACAAATTTTGACTCTCTCTCTCTCTCTTTGAAAATGGCGACAGATCTTATTGACTCTTTCTAATTTGTGAAAACTCTTTTGTACTTGCGATATATTCTATAATATTTTATATCGGTATTTTCTAAAGCCTTCTTCCTGGTGGGATTTTTTAAATTCGTTACCACACGACAAAATTTTGGACTGGTCCAAATCAAAAGCATTTGCAGATGACAAGATAAAGGTGACTGAAAAATTGAAATTTGTTTTGTGACGGGTAGAAAACATTGTGGGAAAAGGAGAAAATGCTGGTTACCAGCATTTTCTTCTTTTCCCACAATGTTTTCTAAAGGCTTGTTTTTCAGGGGCGTCAAAAGTAGGGATTGTGTAGTAATGGGTTAAGGCTTACAGTAGCATCAAGCTAGATTTGGAAGGGAGGCGAGTTTATATTTTATATCCTGGAGGAAAAACAAAACAATACTGCTAAAATGATTTGGGGATTCTTAGATTTGAACATGGGACCTTCAAGACCGCAAGCCAGCAACAGACTACTATTGACTGAACTACCTTGGCACATGTCATTTTTCTGTGTTGCAAATATATTCATCCCCTGTCATGCAATAATGCAGTTTATCAGGGGTGATAATCTTTTTTTTTTAAAGAATACCGAAATCGGATTACATAGTTCTTCCTATTTTTTATACTTTAATTTGTCTCAAAAGGCCACCCTAGAAAAGCAATGGAAATTGAAAGACTTTCTTATAATTTTCTCAAAACCTTGCAAAAATTGGATTGATTGCCACTTTTAAATCACCTTTCCCCAAAAGACCAAATGATTACCAGGATGGTCTATCATTGCAGGATTAATTTAAATCGACAGAAATGATTGGATTATCTTGTAATCCTTTATTCAAATGATCTGTTACCCTTAATTCTGTACTATACATATTAGACCAGCAAAGTTCCTTTCACAACTATAGTTACACCCCCCCACAATGAAGTGGAAGGGGGTATGCTGGAATCACCATGGCTATCTCTCCGTCCGTCTGTCTGTCAACAAATGAAAGGTTACTCAAAGCATAACATTTGTCTCTTTGTTAGCAGAAAACATTTTTGGAAATAGAAAAGCTCTGGTGATTGGCATTTTCCCTTTTTCCCACAATGTTTTCCACTCTATCAAACAACTTCAGTTCATTTTTACCTGAGATTTGTTGCCTGCAGAAATTGCTATCAATTTTGAACAGTCTGTAGTTTGTTGTATTGGAAAAGGGTTAGTGCTGAGTCCAAACAAGCTTATAGCAATATGTTGTGTGGGAAAAGTCAGTATTTTTTAGACTGAACAATCATGGAATTAACTCTTTACCAGACAGTCCATGTTTTGACGATCCTGGTGAAAGAAGCCTTCAAAAAATACTGTGGAGAAAGGGAGAAAATGGTGATACCCGGTATTTTCTGCTTTTCCAAGTGTTTTCTATCCTTTTTAAGATAGTTTTGATCATTTCAGCCAGATAGATTTTTATAATTGACTGTACAGGCTTTCAATTTGGACAAGTCTAAAATTTTGTTATTGGGTAAGGGCTTAAGACTTAAGCCTATTAGAAATCTGTATTGTCACCATTCATAACAAAACTGCTCTATCTCAACATGTATCTTCATGTTTTTTAAGCTGATTTGCCTTCTGTTATTTTGTTTTCTATATTGAATCAGTTAATGTCATTATAAATCAATTACAGTTCAACTTTCTGTATCAATCCAAGGTTTGTGTCTACAAGGATACTGCATAAAAAAATGTCATTTATAAGTGGAAAAAGTGCAGGAACAGACAGGAGTCAGCTTAAACGCAAATCTTCCAAGACGCGGGGGAAATTATTTAAAAGTACAGTCGGAAGTGTCCTCATTGTGGAAAAAAAATATGACATTCAGAGTTATTATGTTAGTGTTATACATGTATTTATATTCTGTGATAGAATTTCTTACCTGTAGTGTTTCTTGCATTTTTTTCTATTGCCACAATGTTTTTAACTTTTTACTCCATAGATACTTGTTTCTATGCATTGCTTGTAGGAGCCTTTGGAAAACATTGTGGCAAAAGGTGAAATTGCTCGTCACGAGCAATTTGACCTTTTGTCACAATGTTTTCTATGCTATCAAAAGGTGTCATATACCCATAAAAAACGGCTTCATCCTTGCTGTTATTTAGGGTCTATTAGAGATACCATAGAAATGCCTTATGGGGTAAAGGGTTAACTGCAGCAGAATGCTAGTAAGGGAATACAGTGCCAACTCTCAACTTCATTTCCAAGATTTTCTGGTTGTTTCATTTTGTACAGCAACAGGTTAATGCTTTATCAGAATGATGAACTTTTAGACTTATCCAAAAGTATTTGAAGGCTAAAAATTTAATCTGGTTTGAATGATGGAATTTTTGTCTCAGAAAAGGTAAAACAGTTGTAGGATAATTAGTAACTGCTACTTACAGGCATTTTCTCCTCTCACTTGAATATTTTTAATAGCCTTAAAAGTCACTTTGGGAAAAGGAGAAAATGCTATTAATGAGCCTTTTCCCCTTTTCATACAATTTTTCTAAAGCCAAGTATCTCAAGGTTGTTAAAATTTGGGATTGTTAAGTAATGGGTAAACCCAATCTAATTTCTAATCACTATCACTATTATAATCATTCAGATTTTTTTTCATTTTGTTTGCTACAGAACAAAATCAAAGAACTAAAAGCTGTGATAGCTGGTTTAGAGAAGGAGATAGTTGAGTTGAAGGAGAAGTTAGCTGAGAAAGACAAGTTTATTGAGGAATTGCAAGTGGAACATGCTAAACAGGTGAGGTTGTATCATATTTTGACTTAACTTTTAAGGGTGGCGCTTCAGATTTTGGGACAAACACTTTACAAATATACAAAAAAAAAATCATCCTTATACATGTACTCCCAAGGCCTTTTAATTTACCCCAGTAATCGAAAACCGTCTGACAAGAAGAGAAATTAGAGATTTACTACGACCCAGGTCTGCACTGATGGAAAACATGTTTTTTTTTACATGAGCAAATTGCTAATTTACATACTGGAAATACACAGACAAAGCTTCAAATATAGCATCCAAAGGAGACATTATAGAAAATAATTATGATTATGTTTGTTATATTATTGAATTTAAGTGCCATTAGTCACATGCCAGTCACTTTACATTCCCACAATGCTTTTTTTTTATTTTTGGCGTGAAATCTTAAGATACCTTAACCCATTACCACACAATCCCTACTTTTGACACCCCTGAGAAAGAAGCCTCTAGAACACTGTGGGAAAAGGAGAAAATGCTGGTAACCAGCATTTTCTCCTTTTCCCACAGTGTTTTCCACCCTTTCCAGAACAAATTTCAATTTTTCAGTCACTTTTATTTTGTCGTCTGCAAATGCTTTCAATTTGGACCAGTCTAAAACTTTCTCGTGTGGTAAAGAGTCAAGAGGCTTTCTTATGCACCAAAACACACATACAAGGATTTTGAACAGCACAGGTAACCTCAATACAGCTTCAAATACTGTTGAAGGCAATGGTGATCTCCAAACAAATATAAGATATATCAGCCTATTTGTTTTCTTGATTGGAAGGATGAGCATTACAAAAAAGCTCAAAAATAAACCTAGGAAAATAGTTTACAGAAGTGTTCCAGGATTATCTTTGTTCTTTGTACTCGTAGACTTATCTATGTTACCTCTGTCAAAGCTGCTTCTAGAAAGGGCTTTGGCAGGCTTTATCCCCACTTATATAGTCTATCAACAGAGTGAATTATATGGTAAGCTCGCCCTTGGGCACCCGGAAAATTTACCTAAAACAAATACAGTCCACTCCACATATTACGAGATCGGTTTTAATGAGATACCGCTTATAACGTAAATCTTGCCAAGTCCCTGCAGAATCCCTTCTTTTTTCCTTTTATTTTATACCGCGTAGAACGAGATCGGTTACGGCGAGATATCGGCTACAACGTAAAAATAGTCAAGGTCCCCAACGTAAATTGCCCAACTTACAACGAGGTCTATTGATAAAATACGTTGTCTGCATTACCTTGTCACCATGCAAGGCAATTAACGAATAATTATTGGATTAAGGGTCTAAAAATAAACTATTGTCGCGTATTGGATACATTTGCGGTATGGACTAAATTGATCCGTAGGTGATTGAATGTTATCACACATTTTTTTTTAGCAGTTTACACATGTAGATTATTAGATCTACTGACCAGCTCTGATAGATGAATTGAAAACTTTACGCCGGTTCATTGAGTGCGAGTCGGACATTGTTCATCTGGAGCACATTTACAAACTTAGCGAGTATTGAACAATTACTGGAGGATAAAATCAAAAACAAAAAAAAGCCAATCTAAAATAAAAGCATTCTTCAAATAAATGTATATTTAAGCTTTAAAATGCTAACATTCATGTAAATATCTTGTAAATTTTTGTACATAAAATACTTGTACATTGTACAGTAAATCGATAGAGTTATCTGTCTTTATGTACTCTTCAAAAAGAAGGTAATTTGGTACTTCTGGTGTAAACAAAAGTAAACAGTATGAAAGTATGTATCCTTACGATGTTTGATTTCTGATTTGGTTATAACGAGACCCGGTTACAACGAGGTAATACTTCTTGTCCTCGCGATCTCGCTGTATCCGGAGTGCACTGTAGTTTTGACACAGATAAGCCTGTAAGGACTGCAGGCTGACCCAGGTCTATATCTTTTTTATATTCATTGAACCCCTTATTAAAAAAAACAAATAACTATTTTCATTCCTTTATTTTTGCAGGAAGAGCATTACAAAAAGCTTTATGAAGCAGAAAAAGCTGGCCATGATTCTACCAAGAAGACTCTCAAAGAAACAGAGAAAGAGGTGGATGAACTGCGAGATCAGATGAACAAACTGATCAGAGAGCAGGAAGAAAAGCTCTATCAGGCCAAAATGGAGGTAAAAAATGTGAAACTCATTACATGCAGATAGAATTCTGGACTTGTCCATATGGAAAAGATATGAAGACAACATATAACGTGTAACTCATATGGCAAGATATGGCAAGATATGTCGCTTGAAAAGATATATATATTAATCAGAAAAAGAGAAAATGCTGGAAAACAACAACTCCTTCTTTTCTTGAAGGCTCATTTGTAACATGTATGAAGCTAATCACTCTTTGAGGCCCATGTTTGATCAGTAATGGAAACACTGAGATTTTCTTAGGAATTTTCTTAGACAAGAGACTTCAAGCACTAGCTTCATACTGTGAAAACTAGGACATATCATGAATAAGTGAACTGTCAGCATGATAGGACTGGAATAATGTAGAAAGCAGTGTAAAAAACAATTCATTTAAGCATCCAAAGCTGTTTTCAAGAGAGATCCTCCTCATGGTCTGCACAGGCTTACATAGGTCAGTACTATTTACAGACACATTAAACTCCTCAACAAAGCATGACTCATTTATTTTACCTTAGATCAAGTAAAATTCTTATGAATAATTCCAAGACTTCTCATCCATTTAGCAAAGATAAATGTATGATGGGCATTCTTACATGCCTGATTGGCAAAGTAGAGATTGCAAGGAAGTCATTACTGTCAGTGTTTTATTTTCTTTTGAGCTGGAATTTGAACTAGTGACCTGTTGCACCAAGGTCAGTCAATTACTTTCACTTTGAAAAGAAGTCTAAATTTGAATGACTAATCATTAGGTGATAAGACATATCCAGATCAAAGGCATTTGCATATAGCATATAAAAATGGCTCTCACAATGGTATTTGGCTTTGAGAGGGTAAATGATATGGTTGAAAAGCTTGAAATAGTGGATCCCTGTATTTTGCACATTTCCAACAATGTTTTCAAAAGCGACCTTTCTAAGGTCATGAAAATAGAGGATTGGTAATGGGTTGAATGTTGATTATGCATTGAGAAGAGCTTTCAATAAAGGTATTCTCTCTCCCTTTTTCAGTTTGAGAAGAAGCTGATGGCAACTGTAGAAGAGAAAGACAAAATTATTGCAGATAAAGACATGAAATTAAACAGATTAAAACAGCAAATGGCAGAGTCATTGAAAGGAAATTCATGGTATTCTTTCTATGATAATTACTTGATCTCTGTCACAATTGTATTGCAAAGAGCATACATAGTCTAATGTTGATTTTCACTAAGGGTAAAGGTACCTCTTTGCATTGTACAATTTTTTTATGATAATTACTGGGTCTATCCCGCATTTTTGTTGCAAAGAACATACTGAGTCTGATGTTGATTTTCAGAGATGGTAAAGGCATCTCTTGGCATTGTACAAATTCTCTCTTTAACAGTTCTATCAGCAGCTTGTAGTTGTCTTAAAAACCCATAATAAATTTAATTGACCAATCAGGGTTCAATCTGTAACTTCACGGTGAAATGAAATACATGTATCCCATTCATGTTGGGAAGAGGAAATTTATTAGCCTCAAAGTTTAGGGGTTTTTTTTTTAAACACAACTCATTTCTGTTCATTTGTTGTGTGTTCTGTACCGGATCAGAGATGAGTTACCAAAGAGTATGATGAAAGTAATGACAGTTTATGTTCCATTTAAGTAATATATGTAAATATATGCATAAAAAAGGAACTGACAGAGTGACTTCTTGTGAGCGGTATTCACCAATCATTCTAGATTTTTGCTCTGATTCCAAATTCAAAGATATGTTTTATGGATCGGCTAAAACCCTCATTTGTGACAAATCAAATACCTATTCTTTGAATTTGCCATTTTTATGGAATTGAAATGGTTTACAACTATGGTAGAAAGTATTGGCTGGAAAGAGACCTGATGGGCTGTGCCTGTTGCTCTGGTGACATGCTTACAGCACTGTTGTTGGGGTTGGGTCCCGATGTCGAGCAAGGAAGCAAGTCTCCTGGAGTATTCAAGCTAATAGCCTTGCTAATCTGTGGAGACATGCTTCTGGGCATGTCAGTAACTCTGATATCATTAGGCCTGGGAGACATGCTACTATCTTTGTTACGTTGGGGCATGTCACCAGGGAGCATGTCCTCAGGAGGAGACATGCTTTGGTCTTTGTGGTCTTCTTGGAGTTGCTTATTGCACTGGGCATACTATCCCTGACCGGTGTCGTTCTCTAGTTAGAACTCTTCAGAGGTGTAACGAAGCTATGCTTCTTTGAAAGTTTATGGATAGAGTATGACTGTTATGTATATAGTAAGTGAGGTCGGTTGGTGCCAGTGCTTCTATTAATAACTCCATATGAGGGATGGTTCTGGTCGGTGATGGTCTGGGCTATTTTTAGCAAAGTGGTGCCGGTTGATGCCTGTAAAAGCTGAATTTATGCTTTCATGTAACTTATGGAGTGTTCTCGTGGAGCTATAATGGAGGAAAGTATATCAGCCATGGATGAGTGATAATTAAGAAATATAAATTATGTCAGTGATTTTTGAGAAAATTTATATTTGCATTTAAAGAAATCAAAGCAAGCTTCATGGTGTGAAATGAATGTATGCATTATCTGGCATAGGTTGTTCCGTGCAGGTGAAGTTGCCAACGTCATCGACGGGCATGACGTTCATAGGCGTTATAGACTAGGTTTGTCTATTAGAAGAATCCTGTTATCATCCCAGAAGGTGGGGGTATTCAGTTGTCCGTTGTCAACATCTGCTTCAACATCACTTCACAGATGGTCGGGAAACAGAAAAGGATAACAAAAATAAAATGGCTGAATGCAGGTTTTCCGGCTATCCAGAAATGTAGATCCCTACCAGATAGAGAATCTGGAGTAAGTAGATCCAATAAGATTCTCGTTGCAGATTTGAGTATGTGAGAGTCTTAGTAAGTGGTTGGCGACGGGAGTGTCTTTAATTAGTCGTTTATCCCTGATGTGTTTCTTAGTCCTAATTTTGAACTTATGTAGTGTTTCCCAACGGATATTTGGGGCATTTGTTGCATGTTAAGGGATACACAATATTATTGGTTGTACATTGTCCTCTTAATATGCAATGGGAAAATATCAGGGACAGTTACAATGATAAGTGGCCAGAAGCTGAGGATCGCGCGTTTGATGGAGGAGTTTTCCTTGTCAAATCTTAAAACTAATGGTAGAACTTCCATTCCTCCTGTTAGCATGTCTTTGGTTAGGACTTGCTTCGTATTGAAGTACGATCTATTGAGGTTGTTCTACTATGGTAGTAGAGTGGTGGTGATTCTACTAGGTACAGAGCTGATTAAATCAGGATCCGATTCCATTATGTTTGGGGTTCTGGATCCTGAATTTTGAATTGGAGCTTCATTAAGTCCTCTGGATACAAGAACACTGTTTGCATGCTAAGAAATATCAACTAGATGTTGAGATTTAATGTACTTGGACAGGATCTTTATAGTTTCTCTGTAAAGGGTATTGCTGTGGCAATGATCTCAAGAGTGCGTCTGTTCTTGAGGGGGGGGCATCCCCTGAATCTCGATTGATACTTCTTAGCATAAGGTTGCCACAGCAAAGTGTAAGTGCTGTTTGAGAGGGAGGCAAGGGCGATTTCGCTCATAACGGAGCTGGTCTAATGATGTCACAGTTACTGGCATGCCTAGAAGCATGTCTCAACAGATTAGCAAGGCTATTAGCTTGACTCCTCCAGGAGACTTGCTTCCTTGCTCGACATCGGGACCCAACCCCAACAACAGTGCTGTTAGCATGTCACCAAAATCCATTCAAGCAACAGCACAGCCCGTCTTGTCTCTTTCCAGCCAATATTTTCCACCTTGTCTTCCTTTAGCAGAGACCACCGTTGTGCTTGCTCACCACCTCAATTGAGAAATCCCACACATACTGGAAGTGCGTCTAGCACCAGCTCCATAAAGACCGATCTCGCCCTTGTCTCCCTCTTAAACAGCACGTACACTGTGCTGAGGCAACCTTATGCTAAGAAGTATCAATCGAGATTCAGGGGAAGCCTGTCCAAGTACATTAAATCTGAATATTTTGTTGATACTTCTCAGCATGCAAACAGTGTTCTTGTATTCAGAGGACTTAATGAAGCTCCAATTCAAAATTAGGATCCAGAACCCCAAACATAATGGAATCGGATCCTGATTTAATCAGCACTGTACCTAGTAGAATCACTACCACTCTATTAACATAGCAGAACAACCTCAATCTTCTTCAGTACGAAACAAGTTCTAACCAAAGACATGCTAACAGGAGGAATGGTAGTTCGATCCTCAGCTTCTGGCCACTTATCATTGTAACTGTCCCTGATATTTCCCCTTTGCATATTAAGAGGACAATGTACAACCAATAATGTTGTGTATCCCTTAACATGCAACAAATGCCTCAAAAATCCGTTGGGAAACACTACATAAGTTCAAAATTAGGACTAAGGAATATATATCAGGGATATATGACTAATTAGAGATACTCCCGTCGCCAAGCTCAAAATTAGGATTAAGGAACACATCAGCGACAGGAACACATCAGGGATACTTGCCTAATGAAAGACACTTCTGTAGCCAACCACTAAGATTCTCACACACTCAAATCTGCAACGAGAATATCATTGGATTTACTTACTCCTTATTCTCTATCCGGTAGGGATCTACATCGCTGGATAGCCAGGAAACCTGCATTCAGCCACTTTATTATGGTTTACAGTTATGGCCTTCAGACCCCTAGCTGCCCCCATATTTACAACTTTTATATTTGTTTCACAGGGAGAGACAGCAGCAATTAGAAGAGCTAACCAAGGAACTGGGTAGAATACAGGACGAGGCTGACTCTCTCAGAATGAAACTAAAACAATATAAACATAATAAGGTAACAGTTTATTTGTTTTTTCATTGTGCTTCAATTTGTTCAAGGCTAGTGACTCAGGGGTCTTTAGTTCTGGACCTGGCTAAACCAAAGCATTACGATTTTTGGGAGTGTTTTTGCCAGAGTGTTTCAAACAATAGTGAACCATGTAGATCTACAGAGTCAGAAAAAGGCCATCTAATCTTAATGCAAAATGTATTAAAAAATGAAAAAGAAATTGAGCTATGCTATACGCTATAAGGTTTGAACATTTTTTCTCTGTGTATACCAAGGTCCCAAGTTTGAATCCTGGTTGGCACAATATACTGCCAAAGATTTATGAAAGTCATTGCAACAATTTTTATTCCACTTCCATGCCTGAACTATACAACAAGAGTGGTAGTCCTTGAATGTAGAAATGGAACAGTTTTAAAACTATCTTTCATCTTTTGGCACACAACAAAATTTGACTAATCCATAATGAAAGCATCTGCAAACAACATAGTCATTGTGGCACAATTAATGGGATTTGTATGTGAAAAATTAGAAAACATTGTGAGGAGAGATGAAAAAGCTGTTACCCTGTATTTTCCTGTACCCACAGTGTTTTCCAAAGCTTTCTTACTCAGGGTCATTAAAACTTGAGATTGTGTACTGAAGGGTTAACTCTTTTTGTAGTGATAGTATTTTAGACGGGTCTAATTTGAAAGCACTTGCAGAAGACAAACTTTATATGGCATAAATGATTGGATTTGTATAAGATAGTAAAGGAAACATTGTGGGAGAAGGAGAAAATGTTGGTTACCTGCATTTTCTTCTTTTCCTACAATGTTTTCAAAAGTCTTCTTAAAACTTGGGACTGTGTGGGAAAGGGTTAAATAACCGTAGACTGTGACAAGTTTTAATTCTCAAAACTTTGTTCATTTTCAGACTTGTGGAAATTGCCAAGAAATGACAATTAAACTAGAGAAAGCAGTAAATGCCATTAAAGAAAAAGATGTGTCTATAAAAGAATTAAAAGACTTGTGTTCAAAATTTGAGACGCAATTGACTAAACAAGATGAAATTCTAAAAATGTTCGCTGAAAAGAAAGGATATAAAGTGGCAAACTACCCAAAGTGATGCTGAAACACAACTACAACAGAGTTTTATTGTATTCATGTTCATCTGATATCTGGGGTTTGATAAAATTGACAATGTTTAAGAAATTAACCGCTAACGTTGTGACCCAACTATTCTCACCATATTCATTGCACAACTGGTCGTCAGTACTTAACATAATGGACCCGTAATAGAAAACATCTATTTCAGCTATAATATTGCCCTTCAAAATTTGCTTTGATTGAAAATGAGTATTACCGTACTACTTTAACCGAGGCACTTTTTCTTTTTTGTTCTTCTTATTATTATCACTTATAAATCTAAAACCACTATATTCTTATTACAAAAAGGAGAATAATTACCTCCCTTTTCTGAAAGATAACAAAAGTTTTCAAAAATAATTTCAAGATAGACATCAAAGGAATTTCTGGTTGGTCGAAAATGTGCAAAAATAGTATATCTGTATAAATCTGTATTTATCAATTATCAAGAAATTTTATTCAATATTGCATTGGAAGTATTATGGGTCTACTATCTTAACCCTTTCCCAAACAACAAACTTTTGGACTAGACCAAATTGAAAGCATTTGCAGACGACAATTCAACTCTTGCTGAAAAGATGATTTCTGTCTATGGTAGGGTAGAAAACATTGTGGGAAAAGGAGAAAATGCTGGTTACCAGCATTTTCTCCTTTTCCCACAATGTTTTCAAAGGGCTACTATTCCAGACCCGTAAAAACCAGGGATTGTTTGGGAAAAGGGTTAAACAAATGCGCAGATTATGCCGAGAGAACTCAGTCAGGAAGTCTTCTAAATAGAATAAAAGATGAAATAGGTGAAGACTGTTAAATTCTGCCAGCCAGACTATACCTCAGACATAAAAAGATATTTAACCTATTACAGGAGAAATGCTTGTAAACGGCATTTCTCCTTTTTTCCAGAATAGTTGTCTATCTCCTGAACGACATATCTCGTCATTCCAGCTGAATTTAACCCTTTACCAGACAGTGCCTACTTTTAATGATCCCGAGGAGGTATCCAGCATTTTCTCCTTTTCACACGTTTTCTACCCCTTGATAGATAAATTTCCTGTTTTAATTAACATTTAATATGTCGTCTGCAAATGCTTTCAATTTGGAACAGTTTGAAATACTGTTGTTTGGTGTAGAGTTGAATTGTCCCCTGCAAGTGCTGTGAATGTGGGCTTGACCAAAATCATACTGTCATGGGAGCATGTAACCCTTTACTACAGTAACAAAACTTTAGACATCTTCAAATTGAGAGCATTTGTGGATGGCAAATTAAATGCAGATCTAACTAGGAATCTGTATCTGAAGGAATTGAAAACATTGTGGGAAAAGGAGAAAATGTTGGTAACAAGCATTTTTTTCCTTTTCCCACTACGTTTTCAAAAGCCTCCTGGGCAAACTGATTAAAAAAAAGCAGGATCCTGTGATAAAGGGTTTAAGAATTATCCGTCCAGATATAGTTAATACTTTATTTTATTTTTTATTGAATAGAGAAATAAATTATATATGATAGTGACATTAAAGCCTTATTTGTTTTGTCCATTAACCCTTTACCAGACGACAAAATTATAGCCAAATTGAAACCATTTGCAGACGACATTTTCATTGTGGCTCAAATGGTGTAACTTTTCTTCGATAGAGTGGAAAACATGGTGGGAAAAGGAGAAAATGCTGGTTACCAGCATTTTCTTCTTTTCCCACTATGTTTTCAAAAGGCTTCTTTTCCAGGAGCGTCAACAGTTTGTGGTAATAGGTTAAGCCTCCTTTACTCCAAGGAAACACAAGGAACATCACCATGACTGCCCCATCAGTAAGGACACTATTCAATACGAGTCATTTTCTTGCAAAAGGCATCTCCATGATCTATCACACTAAGCAAGTCATCACATAATTAAGGTCTAACAAAATTATATGTTGTGAAATTGAACTGCATCTTTAGGTAGAATGGTGCTAAAATATTTGGCCTTCGTGCAAACGGCACAGACTGACCTGGGTTGATACTTTTTGCAGATGCATTATGTTCCCTTTTTCAAAAAAACACAGCTTATTTATTTATCTCCGGGTTCCTGTGTGGCTCAGTGGTAAAGGTGTGGGACTCTTTAACTCGGAGGCCCCATGTTCAAACCCATCTTATCTGCTCTGTTTTTTTTTTGGTGGGAAAGTACCGTGGGTAAGACACTTCAGAGCCCTAGCCTTCTACCCAGGAAATACATGAATACGTGAGCTGTTGCTGTGATAAGACTGAATTATGATGAAAGTGGTGTAGAACACTATTTAACCCTTTCCCAAACAATCCCTGGTTTTTACGGGTCAGGATTAGAAGTCTTTTGAAAACATTGTGGGAAAAGGAGAAAATGCTGGTAACCAGCATTTTCTCCTTTTCCCACAATGTTTTCTACCCTATCATATAGAAAAATCATCTTTTTAGCAATTGTAAATTGGTCATCTGCAAAATGCTTTCAATTTGGTTTGGTCCAAAATTTGCCGTGTGGGAAAGGGTTAATCAATCAATCAATCACTCAATCAATCAATATATCTATACTGGAAAAGAGAGTCAATACATGTAAAGAGAACTGTTTATTATGATGTCACTCGTATTGTAAACGGCAGCCAATAAATGACAAATGCGATCTTTACGTCTGACATATTTGCTTCCCCAATCCTCGGTCAACAAATGACCAATGAGATCTTTCGGTCTAACACATTTGCTTCCCCAATCCTCAGTTAATAAATGACAAATGAGATCTTTATGTCTGGCACATTTGCTTCCCCAATCCTCAGTCAATAATTGACGTATGAGATCTTTCTGTCTGGCACATTTACTTCCCAAATCCTCAGTCAATAAATGACCAATGGGATCTTTACGTCTGGCACATTTACTTCCCCAATCCTCAGTCAACAAATGACCTATGAGATATTTCGGTCTAACACATTTGCTTCCCCAATCCTCAGCCAATAAATGACCAATGGGATCTTTACGTCTGGCACATCTGCTTCCCCAATCCTGTAGGCAATAAATGACAAATGAGATCTTTGCTTCCCCAATCCTCACTCAACAAATGACCAATGAGATCTTTCGGTCTAACGCATTTGCTTCCCCAATCCTCAGTTAATATATGACCAATGGGATCTTTCCGTCTGGCACATTTGCTTCCCCAATCCTCAGTCAATAAATGACCAATGGGATCTTTCGGTCTGGCACGTCTGCTTCCCCAATCCTCAGTTAATAAATGACCAATGAGATCTTTCGGTCTAACACGTCTGCTTCCTCAATCCTCAGTTAACATATGACAAATGAGATCTTTCCGTCTGGCACGTCTGCTTCCCAAAACCTCAGTCAATAAATGACAAATGAGATCTTTCCGTCTGGCACGTCTGCTTCCCAAAACCTCAGTCAATAAATGACCAATGGGATCTTTCCGTCTGGCACGTCTGCTTCCCCAATCCTCAGCAAATAAATGACAAATGAGATCATTCCGTCTGACACGTCTGCTTCCCCAATCCTCAGTCAATAAATGACAAATGAGATCATTCCGTCTGACACATTTGCTTCCCCAATCTCCAATCAATAAATGACAAATTATAACTTTATGTATGGCACGTTTGCTTCCCCAATCCTAAATTTTCGTTTGGCTATTTCAGAAAAAAAAACGGTGCAGTATTGTCATAGCCCTGCCTGTGTCATCATCATTCAACTTTTAACCAAATGACAAAATTTGACACTCACTCATCTTGAAAACATTTACAGACGACAAATTAAATGCGGTAAATTGACAGACTTTGTGCCTGAAAAAGTTGAAAACAATTTGGGAAAATGAGAAAATGCTATTAACAAGTATTTTCGCCTGCAGCTACTCTGTTCCCTGCTAGCGTCGGCAAAGCTGATCGAACCAAGTTAAAAATCCTGACCACTTAACCACAGAAGATTAGGCCATGAAAGCTACATTAAGAAACAGTCAGTGCAAATTCCATTATGTCTGAGTGTTGTTTGTTTCTATCAGTGCTTAATTCATTGAAAATGCATTATTTCATGATGATTGTTCCCCTAAAGAATACTGACTCTATGAACATCTGGTCGGTAGCTTGGTAGGTCAGTTTGTACCATACATGGCTTGAAAGACGTGGAAGGAGTGTGTGTTTTGGGGGATCTCTGGCTGGATTCAACAGCTAAGCCAAATTCTTTCCAGAGATTGATGATCGTCATTCAAAAAGATTTCAATCTTATTTCATTGGTCTTTTCTCGAAGACGTTGATTTTGGATAGCAGCCAGTAGCTTGCAAATATATTTAAGTGAATTATTAGTATATAGTTATTGGCGAGATATTGGTGCAAGACATACATGTTGTAAAGATGCAGGCTTAATACTAGTGAATTCTATAAAGGTCTTGAACAAGAAAGTGGTTGCTTTGTTGTGATTAAAATAATGCTGAAAACAACAAAAGTCACAACCAACACGATTCAATCTCTAGTGGAAAATTGGAAAACATATCTATGATTTATTGCACATGTATGTGTAAATTGTTCTCATCTATTTTGATAAAGTAAAGCAACATGTTAGTGCAAGTTTTCGATTCGTGTTAATTTGACTTTTAACCCTTTACCCCATAAGACATTTCTATGGTATCTCTAACTGACCAAAAATAACATCAAGGATGAAGCCGTTTCTTATGTGTATATGACACCTTTTGATAGTGTAGAAAACACTGTGGCAAAAGGTGAAATTGCTCGTCACGAGCAACTTCACCTTTTCCCACAATGTTTTCCAAAGGCCCCCACGAGCAATGCGTAGAAATGAGTATCTTTGGAGTAAAGGGTTAAACGCGTTAAATTGCGTGTTTCATAACACGTTGTTAGGAGATTTTTTTGCGTTAGTGTAACATTTAGACACGTAATTACATGTTTCAAAACACATTATTACAAGATTTTTTGTGTGTGTTATAATGCGTTTTGAATTCACGTTATTACGTGTTTAAAAACGTGTTATTACGAGATTTTTCGCGTAAACTTTACGTTGTTTAAAACAAGTTTTTACGAGATTTTTTGCGTTAGAGCGACTTAAGAAATTTTATTGCATTGTATAACTTGTTTTGAATTCACATTATTTCGTGTTTTTGATAAAAATATTTTGCCTTAATTTTGACCGTTGTAGGCTTTCGTACTTTTTGACTCTTTGTATGATAGGGGTATTTTTATCAGTATAATCAGTGTACCTTTGCAAATGTTTCTGAAGTTGATTCAACAGTCACAAGGCACGTCATCTCATTCACACTGCTGGCTGTTTTTCTAGCATATGTTCTGCCTTTTCATTTCAAACCAGTGGGTAAATTTCGACAAAGTTGACGCAAAATTCAGCAATGAGAGACGAGTGAATCATGTCGAACTGAATTTCATTAACGATAAAAACGAATTTGCCAACATGTGAAGGAATTCATGGATGGGTGCACTGGCCAATGCTAAATATCTGAAGCACAAATATAAACAACCTGCCTCTTCAAATGTGTTCTTGCAATGTTCTACTGATTCTTCTACCAAACAATTCCGAGTTGTAACAACCTTACATAATGAGGCATGAGAAAGCATTGTGGGGAAATGAGAAAATGCTGATAACATCTTTTCCATTTTTTTTTTAAAATTAAATACCCTTTCACAAAAATAAATAAATTTATGTTTCAAATATTTTTTTATGGAATGCATAGGTCAGTGGTAGAGCGCTCGCCTTGAAGTCAATAGGTTCTGAGTTCGAGTCCTGTAGGATTCACATTTTTTTTCCGCCTTGTCATATTTTTGAACAAGATTTTTGTGTTGTTGTTGTCCCGAAGTACTTTCGATTTGTTAAGTTTTTTTTGGGGTAGTGTTGTAAAGAATTTAGTAAACCAAACTCGTTAGCTTGTCATAAAAACCGTGAAAATTGGAATTATATATCGCTCTTGTAACTGAAATACCGTTTAGAAACGGTGAGAAAGAAATCAAGAATACCTTAACATCCAATGGTTTAAGTTGAAGAAAAGTTTAGCAACGCCATAGAAGGAGTTCAACTGAAGCAATTTTTGCAACAGGCCGCCTAAACGCAAGAGTTGCAAGTCCAAATCGTTACTGATAACCAATGATTTCTACTTTTCCACTATGTTGTCTTCCCTTTGAAAGACAAACCTATTCGTGCCATTTAGTTTATCGTTTTCTAATACACAAGTTTAAGCAGAAAATTTTCGTCTGAAAAAAAAAAAACAGCTGGCAATGTGAATGAAAGGACGTGCTTTGTGAGTGGTAAAGCAAGATCAGAAACATTTGCAAAGGTGCACTGTTTGTACTGATATTCACGACTCATATTATAAATAAATAGCGTGAAAGACAACATACAAAAAAACATTTTACAGGACTGAAACCCTCTATCATTTTACCCAGGGTACGATAATTGAGGGGCCGAATAGCTTTCACAAAAAAAAATTCTTGATTTCGACCATAAAAAACAAGCCACGAGAAAAGGGGACCGAAAGTTTAACTCATTATTTCGACTACTTTGTATTGTTTTAGAGGCATCAAAAGCTTGCTGTGTCATCCAGGGCAACTCCAATTAACTTTTGGCAGCATAAAAATACGAGAATTGCATCTCGCTTGCTTGCAAATTGGGATTTTCCCATGTGGTCCCTTTTTTCGTGCTGCAAAAGTTTTTCTTCAATATGGCCGGATGTCGGCCAAAACTTTCGCAGCACCTTAAAAGGGGTATATTCGTTGTCGCGCATCAGTGCAACTTTTTATCGGGTACCTATCGTCATGCCGCAATTGGATTTGCACGAGGTACACGGGCGCTTTAGGATATATTTATACCTCCACCCAATAAAAGGGGGAAAACCTAAAGTAAACTGCTCGTGCAAAACAGTTGCTGCATGACAATAGGTATCCGGCAAAAAGTAACACAGATGCGCGACAACGAATGTACCCCTTTTAACGCGCTGCGAAAGTTTTAGCCGACATCCGGCCATATTGAAAAAAAACTTTTGCAGCACGAAAAAGGGGACCACATGGAAAAATCTCAATTTGCAAGCACACGAGATGCAATTCTTGTATTTTTATGCTGCCAAAAGTTAATTGGAGTTGCCCTGGATTACACAGCAAGCTTTTGATGCTCCTAAGACAATACAAAGTAGTCGAAATAATGAGTTAAACTTTCGGTCCCCTTTTCTCGTGGCTTGTTTTTTACGGTCGAAATCAAGAATTTTTTTTGTGAAAGCTATTCGGCCCCTCAATTATCGTACCCTGGGTCAAATGAAAGAGGGTTTCAGTCCTGTAAATGTTTTTTTGTATGTTGTCTTTCACTCTATTTATTTATGAGTCGTGAATATCAGTACAAACAGTGCACCTTTGCAAATGTTTCTGATCTTGCTTTACCACTCACAAAGCATGTTCTTTCATTCACATTGCCAGCTGTTTTTTCAGACGAAAATTTTCTGCTTAAACTTGTGTATTAGAATACGATAAACTAAATGTCACGAATAGGTTTGTCTTTCAAAGGGAAGACAACATTGTGGAAAAGTAGAAATTATTGGTTATCAGTAACGATTTGGACTTGCAACTCTTGCGTTTAGGCGGCCTGTTGCAAAAATTGCTTCAGTTGAACTCCTTCTATGGCGTTGCTAAACTTTTCTTCAACTTAAACCATTGGATGTTTAGGTATTCTTGATTTCTTTCTCACCGTTTCTAAACGGTATTTCAGTTACAAGAGCGTGCCCCCGATATATAATTCCAATTTTCACGATTTTTATGACAAGCTAACGAGTTTGGTTTACTAAATTCTTTACAACACTATCCCAAAAAAAACTTAACAAATCGAAAGTACTTCGGGACAACAACAACACAAAAATCTGGTTCAAAAATATGACAAGGCGGAAAAAAAATGTGAATCCTGCGGGACTCGAACTCAGAACCTATTGACTTCAAGGCGACCGCTCTACCACTGACCTATGCATTCCATAAAAAATATTTGAAACATAAATTTATTTATTTTTGTGAAAGGGTAATTAATAAAAAAAAATGGAAAAGATGTTATCAGCATTTTCCTTAAAGTCGTAGTAACGTAAAAAAATTCGTAATGACGTGAATTCAAACATTTAATAACGCAAAAAAGTCACACTAACGCGAAAAGTCTCGTAATAACGTGTTTTAAAACACTTCATAACGCATATAAAAGTCATAATAACGCGAATCGAAAACTTGCAGTAACATGTTGTTTTATTTTATCAACATAAAACTTGCAGTAACATGTTGTTTTATTTTATCATCATAAAACTTGCAGTAACATGTTGTTTTGTTTTATCAACATAAAACTTGCAGCAACATGTTGTTTTATTTCATCAAAATTAGATGAGAACAATTTACATGTATGTGCAATAAGTTATAGATATGCATTCCAGTTTCCCAATTAAGATTGAATCGTGTTGGATGTGACTTTTGTTGGTTACAACATTATCCTAAACACTATACTAAGTAACCACGTTCTTGTTCAAGACCTTTATAGAATTCACTAGTATTAGGCCTACATCTTTACTATGTCTTGCACCAATAACTCGCCAATGACTAAGTACTAATAATTCGCTTAAATATATTTGCAAGCTGCTGGCTGCTATCCAAAATCAACGTCTTCGAGAAAAGACCAATGGTGAAATAGCAATGAAATCTTTTTGAATGACGATCATCAATCTCTGGAAAGAATTTGGCTTAGCTGTTGAATCAAGCCAGAGATCCCCCCAAAACGCACACTTTTGCGTATTTCAAGCCATGTATGTTACAAACTGACCTACCAAGCTACCGACCAGATGTTCATAGAGTCAGTATTCTTTAGGGTAACAATCATCATGAAATAATGCATTTTCAATGAATTAAGCACTGATAAAAATGACTAGATTCGAAAGAAACAAACAATACTCAGACATAATGGAATTTGCACTGTTTCTTAATGTAGCTTTCATGGCCTAATCTTTTGTGGTTAAGTGGTCAGGATTATTAACTTGGTTCGATCACCTTTGCCGACGCTAGCAGGGGTCAGGGTTAGCTGCAGGCTTATATTGATGCATCCTGTAAAAAATTAGGAATAAAAGGGCTAAAGATGTGATGTGATATAAATACATTTATTATTCAAAGCGGCGTAATGCATCGTCAAAACACACAAATTTGCTTAGGGAAGTTCGACTGGACTTCACAGTACTCAACCATAATAAACAGTGGATAAAAAAAAAATTTACTGCGAGTTTTTGATTCGAGTTACTGTGACTTTTAAAAGCATCATTATGTGTTTTAATACACGTTATTACGAGATTCTTTCACGTTAGTGCGACTTTTTTTGGCGTTATTACGTGCTTTATACATTCAGGTAATAACAAGATTTTTTGTGTTACAACGACTTCTAATCACGTTATTACATGTTTTAAAACACATTATTACGAGATTTTTTGCATTAGTGCAATTTTTCATTTTTGCGTTTTAAATTCACATCATTACGTGTGTGTGTGTTTTTTTTAAATTACTTTCATTTTGACCCCTGTAGGCTTTCGTGAAAGAGCACACAATCCATAGAGAGAGAGAATCCGCCCCCCCCCCCCCGCACACACACACACGAAGGACCACTTGTTATATAAAATCTCTTTAATTTTACCTATGATTCGATTATTAAGGGATCAAACAGCTTTTACAAAAAAAAATCATTATTTCGACCTCAAAAAACAAGCCACCAGATAAGGAGACCGGAAGTTTAATTCATTAGTTTGACCACTCTGTATTATTTTTCGAGTATCAATAGCTTGCTGTGTAATCCAGAGCAACTCCAAGTACTTTGTGGCAGCATAAAAATACAAGAATTGCCACTGGGTTTCCTTGACAAATACCACTTCAGCGTTCTCAACTCTTTGATTCTTCGTTATGGCCGGTGTAATGCAGAGAAATGACCTTCCCCTTAATGACCCATGGGTCATTTCACTACGTAGAGAAATCGATTTTGTTTTTCAGCGGTCGTACCCATAATTTTCTTGAAAAGATGTCTATCGCAAATACACGTGTAGTAGAAATAACACTCCGTCATTTTCTTCTGCTATTCTTCCGCTAAGTTAGCCATGGACAATAAATTTATATCCCACTTCTCATTAACAGATGTACAACAGCGGTCTTCAACCGATATCGTACCGGCTTTTGTAATGCATTCGAATCTCGATTGCTCAACCACTGTTGCACGTAATCGATAGTAAACACACCGGGATAATTTCGATCCAACACTTTCCATAACTTTTGCGGCGGTACACCAAAAGCTGCAGGATTTTTTTTCTTCCTTAAAAGTAATACTTATTTAATATATTTTCTTTTTTCTGATCAGCTATCTCTTAAACAACTAAAGAGATTGAAAAAAACGCGTAAAATCAATGAATATTATATGTTCTGTTATGACGTTATCGATGCACGGAAAACAGCTGAATAAAGATTGAAAAAATGCGTAAAATCAATGGATTGACGTCATCAGATCACCGAAGATTTTGGTCACCGAGGATTTTGCTCTGAATAGCGAGGATTCCTCCTGTACTTATGACACTACTGACATTATCGGTAAGACCTCAAAAACAAACCACTGCGTCATCTTGGGTAGCAGTGAAACGAATTAAAGAGACTTACAAATGAAAAACTTCATTTGTGATAACTCCCTGTCAGTAAGAATGACATCAAGTCAAAAACATATCTTCATCCAGCAACTGGGTCTTACTCTTCTCTTGTCCTGTCTCTATGTAGCCCAGCTCTGCTCCAGGATTTTAGCTGAACAGTGGGAAAAGACCTTTCTGGAAGTGACCACTTTCCAAATTCTATTACATCTTCGGTGCCATGTACATGTGAACATCCCAAAAGATGCAAACTCTCCTAAGCTAACTGGGACTTTTATAAAGGTCTCTGTGAATAGGTCATAATCTTACGAACGAAGTCCGTAACAAAGAAACAGATGAATAAATGCATGGCAGAAATATGGATCGGAGCGGGATTCGAACTCCGAACTCCCGGACGCAAAGCCAATACCCTAACCACTGAGCCAAAGAGATATCTCCCTGACGCAGTAGCCAGGTATTGTATTTAAATCGGGAGTATACCATGCAGGAAGGAGTGGTCTGTCGTAACACACCCCCTCTTAAAGTCATCATTTATTGATGACTCAAAGCCTTATTAGGCAGGAAGTCCGATTTTGGACAACAAATGGGATTAATGGCTCAATGGCCAATCCCGGACGAGCCCCCATCTTACGAACGAAGTCCGTAACAAAGAAACAGATGAATAAATGCATGGCAGAAATATGGATCGGAGCGGGATTCGAACTCCGAACTCCCGGACGCAAAGCCAATACCCTAACCACTGAGCCAAAGAGATATCTCCCTGACGCAGTAGCCAGGTATTGTATTTAAATCGGGAGTATACCATGCAGGAAGGAGTGGTCTGTCGTAACACACCCCCTCTTAAAGTCATCATTTATTGATGACTCAAAGCCTTATTAGGCAGGAAGTCCGATTTTGGACAACAAATGGGATTAATGGCTCAATGGCCAATCCCGGACGAGCCCCCATCTTACGAACGAAGTCCGTAACAAAGAAACAGATGAATAAATGCATGGCAGAAATATGGATCGGAGCGGGATTCGAACTCCGAACTCCCGGACGCAAAGCCAATACCCTAACCACTGAGCCAAAGAGATATCTCCCTGACGCAGTAGCCAGGTATTGTATTTAAATCGGGAGTATACCATGCAGGAAGGAGTGGTCTGTCGTAACAATAACAAGAGGTAAACTTTATCCCAAAAACTTGTTTCCCAGACTGCTTATTGATGCAGCAAAACGGTCAGTACCACAGACCTCGACAAAGCCAAAACGCCCAAACAAGCCATGGTTCACCGATGAATGTAAATCGGCTGTAAAAGAAGGCAAACAGGCTCTCGGAAAGTTCAATCTGAGATCCACTTCAGAAATTCATAATCTTTTCCGTATTTCCAGGGCTAAGGCCAGACAGACTTTAAGGTACTAAGCGTAAAGTCATGGAGGCATTTTGTCTCCAGACTAAATGCTAGAACATCGACTAAAAAGTCTGGGACATGATTAGAAAGATAAAAGGCAGTGTTCCATCTCCAGTTGAGCATCATTCTGCTAGCTAACAATACTAATATCGAAAACCCTGAAGAAATTGCAGATACTTTAGCTATTCTTTTGCCAAAAAATCCTCCTCTGAGAACTACTCTGAAAACTTACAGAGGAAAAGAGCCAAAGAAGAAAAGAACATTAACTCCTTCCTTCATTCAAGGATGTTAACTATCAAATGATTGAAATCATCCACACTGAGTCTTTTATCAACAGCACTTTCTGTACGCGTCATCGAGAATCTTATTGGATCTACCAAATCCACACTCTCTATCCGATAGGAATCAACATCTAAGGATTGCCGAGAAACCTGTACTCAGCCATCTTATTCTTATTCCCAAAATATGAATATAATAACAAGAAGGCAAAGATGGCCCTGGATCGCTCACCTGAATTTTTGAGAGGATCATAGCTATTTTTTTTTTTTTTTGAGGTATTGAAACACTGGACACAAAATCCTTATTTTGACACGCAATTTTCAAAAAGTCACCTGTAAAAGTCCTTTCAAAATCTGACCAGCAGTTTCAGAAAAGAAAAATTTTTGGGAGTTTCTTAATTTCCGTATAATGCAAGTAGCCCCCATTCATCAGAGCCATGTTTCTTGACCTATCAAAACCTCGCGAACAATTTTTGAAAAGGGCCAAGGAACATTTCTGTGAAGTTATTTTAAAATGTGACCAGCCGTTTCAGAGAAGAAGAATTTTCAAGAATTTCTTCATTTCCGTATATGTAACAAAATTTCACGAACAAACTTTAAAAAGGGTCACTAAAGGAACATTGCTGGGAAATTGTTTTAAAATCTGAAAGCAGGTTTCAGAGAAGAAGAATTTTCAAGAATTTATTCCTTTCCATATTCTGGAATCAAAATTTCATAAACAGTTTTTAAAAAAAGGTCACCCTAGGAACATCTCTGTGAAATTATTTCAAAATCTGACCAGCCGTTCGAGAGAAGATGAGTTTTTAAGAATTTCTTCATATCCCTATACTGCGAGAATTCCCCATTCACCAGAGCCATATTTCTTGACATATCAAAATTTCGCAAACAATTTTTAAAAGGGTCACTTAAGGAACATCTCTATGAAATTATCTTAAAATCTGACCAGCCGTTCGAGAGAAGAAGAATTTTTAAGAATCTCTTCATTTACGGCTTATAGTGCAAGTAGCCCCCTTTCAGCAGAGCCATGTTTCTTGACGGATCAAAATTTCACGGACAGTTTTTGAAAAGGGTTACCCAAAGAACATCTCTGTGAAATTATTTCAAAATCTGACCAGCTGTTTCAGAGAAGATTTTTTTTAGGTATTTCTTCATTTCCCTATCGTGCAAGTAGCCCCCATTCACTAGAGCCATGTTTCTTGACGAATCAAAATTTCGCGAGCAAGTTTTGAAAAGGAGAACCCAAGGAACACTTCTGTGAAATTATTTTTAAATCTGGCCAGCAGTTTCCGAGAAGAAGATTTTTAAAGAATTTCTTAAAAAATTCCATTTGGTTGCCATGGCAACCAGAGTTTTTGACGGAATCAAATTCTGTGGACAATTTTTAAAGAGGACCCTCAAGGAACAATCCAGCAAAGTTTGGTCCAAATTGGCCATGCGGTTAAGGAGGAGTTGATGTTTAAAGAATTGATGACGACGGACGACGGACACAAGGTGATCCTATTAGAAGCTCCCCTTGACCACGTTGTGCTCAGGTGAGCTAAAAAGAAAGATTTTGTCGTTAAAAAATTGAGAGAAAAGTCGAAAATGCTGATAACCAGCATTTTCTCCTTTCTGACGATTTTTTAGCACAATTTACGGCCCTTAAAGCACAGGATTGTTTGGTAAAGGGTCAAAGGGACTAAAAACCATTGGGTTAAAAGAACACAAGTGACTACTAAAAATTTGCTGTAAAATTTTGTAATAGTTTTTATACCCGATGCAAAAAAAAAAGAGAAAATTCAATGGAAATATGCATAACAATTTTATCAAATATAAGTAACATTAGATCTTATAACAAAGTTCTTTTCACCTTTTGCACAACACACGTAAGTTCTCAACAAATTGAAATATTCACCCGAGACAAAATTTCATACTTGTCGACATTCCAAGGCATCTACATACCACAAACTGACTGGGGCTAGGATTATTGGATTTATTCTGGAAATAAGTGGAAAACATTAAAAATTAAGGACAAAATGTCAGGTACAAGTAAAAAATTGTCAATAGAAAACATTTTGAGCTAAGATCTGCTGGACGAGTTACAGGTTGCACTTGCATAGTAACAAGTTACTGCCAACTGACCTTAAAATAACAACGAAAAGAGGCGAAAAATCTTGAAATAAAATCTCTTGGAATAAAACAAACAAAACAAGAGGGCCATTGGCCCTGGAATGCTCACCTTAGACTATAGCTTACGAGTGAAATTCAATTCTTTGAGCAACTCTGGTAAAGCTTCACCCAAGGAACATCCCTACCAAGTTTCATCAAGATTGGCACAGTGGGTTAGGAGAAGATGTTTAAAGAAATTGTTGACGTACGACAGACGCCCGACATAGGGCAATCAAATATCAAAGCTCTACACCTTCCAGTTTCAAAGAAGAATTTCAAATTTTCCTTCTTTGTCCTATGTTCGAACTTGTGGTCCCCATGGCTGGGTCAGTTTTAACCAAAGCAGCATCCTTTGAACAAACTTGGTAGAGGTCCACTCAAAGATGCTACATACCAAATATCAAAGCTCTACACCTTCCCGTTTAAGAGAAAAAGAAATTTAAAATTTTCCTTTTTTGTTCCTATATTCCAACCTGTGACCTCCGGGGAATGGCCAGTTTTAGTTTTTGACGCCACGGATATCATATGACCAAACTTGGTAGAGGTCCACTAGAAGATTCTTTATACCAAATATCAAAGCTCTGCACCTTCAAGTTTCAGAGAAGATTTCTAAAGTTTTCCTTCTTTGTTGCAATGTTCAAGCCTGTGACCCCTCCGGGGCAGGGCCAGTTTTGACCCCAAGGGCATATGAACAAACTTGTTCCTAGGAATTGCTACATGCCAAGTATCATAGCTCTATGCCTACTAGTTTTAGAGAAGAAGAATTTTAAAATTTTCTTTCTTTGTTCCTGTGTTAGAACTTGTGACCCTCGGGGCAGGGCCAGTTTCGACCCCACGGGCATGATTTACACAAACTTGGTAGAGGTCTACTAGGAGATGCCACATACCAAACATCAAAGCTCTACGCTTTCTGGTTTCTGTGGAAAAGAATTCTAAAGTTTTCCTTCTTTGTACATGTACCTATGCTCAAATTTGTGACCCCGGGGTGGGGCCAGTTTTAAGCCCAGGGACATAATTTGAACCAACTTGGTAGAGGTCTACTAGGAGATGCCACATACCAAATATCAAAGCTCTACGCCCTCACAGTTCAGAGGAGAAGATTTTTAAAGTTTTCCTTCTTTGTTCCTATGCTCAAACTTGTGACCCCCAGGGTGGGGCCAGTTTTGTCCCCAGGGGCATAATTTGAACGAAATTGGTAGAGGTCCACTACGAGATGCCGCATACTAAATATCAAAGCTCCACGCCTTCAAGTTTAAGAGTAGAAGATTTTTAAAGTTTTCTTTCTTTGTTCCTATGCTCAAACTTGTGATCCTAGGGGTGGGGCCAGTTTTGACCCCAGGGATATAATTTAAACCAACTTGGTAGAGGTCCACAAGGAGATGCCACATACCAAATATCAAAGCTCTATGCCTTCAAGTTTCAGAGGAGAAGATTTTTAAAGTTTTCCTTCTTTGTTTCTATGCTCAAACTCATTATCCCCCGGGGCGGGGCCAGTTTTGACCCTATGGGCATAATTGAAAAAACTTGGTAGAGGTCCATTAGGAGATGCTACATACCAAATATCAAAGCTCTATACCCTCTAGTTTCAGAGAAGAAGATTTTCAAAGATTTCGTTTTTTTTTTTTGCCATGACAGCCAGAGTTATAGGTGGAATTCAATTCTTTGAACATTTTTGGTACGCTTCACTCAAGGAACATTCCTGCCAAGTTTCATGAAGATTGGCCCAGTGATTTAGGAGGAGGAGATGTTTAAAGAAATTGCTGATGGACGCCGGACATAGGGCGATCACAATAGCTCACCTTTAGCACTTTCTGCTAAGGTGAGCTAAAAATAAAAGACCATCAGGCATGTAGTTTCTAATATCTGGGTTCACATTAGCTATCCATGCTTAATATCGTCTGTTTACTTCAACAACCTCATAACTACAGCTTGTTTCATGCTGTTGTTACGAGGATTTTGAAGTAAACTGACAATATTCTTCTCTGACAAATATTCAAGAATGTTCTGGATTTGAAACAAACACAGCTTCTGGTTGACTTAACTCATTATCACACAATCCCTACTTTTGACGCTCCTGAGAATGAAGCCTTAAGAAAACATTTAGAGAAAAGGAGAAAATGCTGGTAACCAGCATTTTCACCTTTCCCCACAATGTTTTCTACCCTTCACAAAACAAATTTCAAATTTTCAGTCACTTTTGTCGTCTGCAAATGCTTTCAATTTGGACAAGCTGTTGGTTTATTGGAACTACCATACCAGTCTGATAACAGCTGTTGATATATCTGAAGCAGCCATACCAGTCTGATAACAGTTGTTGGTTTATCTCAGCGACCATACCAGTCTGATGACAGCTGTTGGTTTATCTGCAGCTACCATACCAGTCTGATAACGGCTGTTGGTATATCTGCAGCCACCATACCAGTCTGATAACGGCTGTTGGTATATCTGCAGCCACCCTACCAGTCTGATAACGGCTGTTGATATATCTGTAGCCACCCTACCAGTCTGATAACGGCTGTTGATATATCTGAAGCAGCCATACCAGGCCGAAAATGGCTGTTGATTTATCTGAACCTTTCACATCAGTCTGATAACAGCTGTTGTTTTATCTGCAGCTACCATACCAGTCTGATGACAGCTGTTGGTTTATCTGCAGGTACCATACCAGTCTGATAACAGCTGTTGATATATCTGAAGCAGCCATACCAGTTGTTGGTTTATCTCAGCAACCATACCAGTATGATAACAGCTGTTGGTTTATCTGCTGCTACCATACCAGTCTGATAACAGTTGTTAGTTTATCTGCAGCCATCATATCAGTCTGATAACAGCTGTTGATTTATCTGAACCTTACACATCAGTCTGATAACAGCTGTTGGTTTATCTCAGCAACCATACCAAATATACATTTTTGCTGAATTACAAAATAATGCACAATGTCAATAAAGACCTGGAAGTAAATTTTGTGCGACATGGTTTCATCTAAATATTCTCAAAGTATAGAGTCATATTTAAGTCCATGTTGTTTGTTTTATTACATAAGGTTAATGATACAAGCACTGAACATTAAATTTTTAAATAACAACAATTATGGAAATAACAAAAAATAAATAATCTTCTATCACTGCATCAATAAGTATGGACGGATAAACAAAACATCACATGATTTTTGATCACATGACCCTGCAGAGAACCCTCCCATGTTTTAATGTTAAAAAGACTTTGTAGAAAAAAGAGTAAATTCTGGTAACCAAATTTTGTCCTTTTCCAACAATGTTTGGACCAAATTCACTTACAAATCCCATCATTGAGCTACTTATAACTTTGCAATAATTTTATGTCAGACTAGTTCAATATTTTATCACTGATAAACAAAACATAACTCTGATCCAACTTGACAGCCTTGGTAGAGGTCCACTAGGAGATGCCACATACCAAATATCAAAGCTCTATGCCTTCAAGTTTCAGAGGAGAAGATTTTTAAAGTTTTCCTTCTTTGTTTCTATGCTCAAACTCATTATCCCCCGGGGCGGGGCCAGTTTTGACCCTATGGGCATAATTTGAACAAACTTGGTAGAGGTCCAATAGGACATGCTACAAACCAAATATCAAAGCTCTACGCCTTCTAGTCTCAGAGAAGAAGATTTTCAAAGATTTCAAGTTTTTCTTTTTCTTTTTGTTGCCATGGCAACCAGAGTTATGGATGGAATTCAATTCTTTGAACAACTTTGGTAGCCCTTCACCCAAGGAACATTCCTGCCAAGCTTCATGAAGATTGGCCCCGTGGTGAAGGAGGAGATGTTTAAAGAAATTGTTGACGGACGCCGGACATAGCGGGATCACAATATCTCGCCTTTAGCACTTTGTGATCAGGTGAGCTAAAAATAGTGTGGTCAAGAGAAATCCTTGTTACCAGTATTTCCTGCAGAGTCCACAATGTTTTCCAGAGCTTTCTTTCTCACGATCATAAAAAATTCATTACTTTGTGGAAAAGAGTTAGTCAATCATCTATGGAAATAGCTTTGGATATTGAAGATATTAGGCAGCTTCAGTAAGATCTTTTATATGTAGATGTAACCAGTTTAACACTAATGTTTTTAAATCAGTTACAAAGAAGGCTTTTGAAAACAGAGAAAAGGCAGAAAATGCTTGTTAGGGTCAGCCTATTCCAAACTCTGGTTGCAAGCATTTTCTGATTTCCACAGGTTTCTTAGGGAAAGAAATTCTAATGGTCATGGTTTCACAAGATTCCTTTGTTAAGTGTTAAAATAAGAGGGCCAAGATGGCCCTGGGTCGCTCACCTGAATTTTTGAGAGGACAATAGCCTTTTTTTTTTTTGAAGGTATTGAAATACTGGAAACAAAATCATTATTTTGCCAAGCAATTTTTAAAAGGTCACCTGTAAAAGTTCTTTCAAAATCTGACCAGCAGTTTCAGAAAAGAAGAATGTTTAGGAGTTTCTTAATTTCCGTACAGTGTAAGTAGCCCCCATTCACCAGAGCCATGTTTCTTGACCTATCAAAATTTTGCAAACAAATTCTGAAAAAGGTCATTTAAGGAATATTTCCATGCAATAACTTTTAAATCTGATCAGCAGTTTCAGAGAAGAAGAATTTTCAAGAATTTCTTCATTTCCATATAGTGCAAGTAGCCCCCATTCACCAGAGCAAAGTTTCCCGCCGAATCAAAATTTCATGAACAATTTTTGAAAGGGTCACCCAAGAAATGTCTCTGTGAAAATTTTCCAAAATCTAACAAGCCGTTTCAGAGAAGAAGAATGTTTAAGAATTTCTTCATTGCCCTTTAGTGCAAATAGCCCCCATTCACCAGAGCCATGTTTCTAGACGAATCAAGATTTCAAGAACAATTTTGGAAAAGGGTCACCAAAGGAACATCTCTGTGAAATTATTTCAAAATCTGACCTGCCGTTCGAGAGAAGAAGAATTTTTAAGAATTTCTTCATTTCCCTATAGCGCAAGTAGCCCCCATTCACCAGAGCTATGTTTCTTGACGAATCAAAGGGTCACCCAAAAAAATATCTCTGTGAAATTATTTTAAAATCTGGTCAGTGGTTTCAGAGAAGAAGAATTTTTAAGAATTTCTTCATTTCTGTATAATGCAAGAAGCCCCCATTCACCAGAGCCATGCTTCTTGACGGATCATAATTTCATGAACAATTTTTGAAAAGGGTCACCCAAGGAACATTTTTGTGAAATTATTTTAAAATCTGGCCAGCAGTTTCAGAGAATAAGATTTTTAAAAAATTTCCTAAAAAATTCCATTTCGTTGCCATGGCAACCAGAGTTTTTGACGGAATCAATTCTGTGAACAATTTTTAAAGAAGACCTCCCAAGGAACATTCCATTTAAGTTTGGTTCAAATTGGCCCAGTGGTTTAGGAGGATTTGATGTTTAAAGAATTGTTGATGACGCACGAAGCACAACGCACGATGGACACAAGGTGATCCTGAAAGCTCCCCTTGAGCATGTGCTCAGGTGAGCTAAAAACAAAATGATATAAGACTGTATACCTCACCATTCTTTATGTACATTTAAAATCCCATAATACCTTATCTCTGCTGATATTTTCCAACTTATACATCTGCCTTTATTCAACACAGAAAAAATTTTCAGAGGTCCAACTCGAAAGCATTTTGTAAGTTCATTTCAAAAACCTTGTAACTACACCTTGAAACAAGCTGTAGTTACAAGGTTTTTGAAGTAAAATGAGAATTTGCAGATGACACAGGACATATTTCTCAAATGAAGTTGTCCGTGAATAATTTGGAAATGGGGAAAAAATGCTAGAAAACATTGTGGGGAATACAAGTAAATAGGTAGTGAAGGTCACTTTCATTTTCTCTTTTTCCCTTAATGTTTCAAAAACTTTTGTCTCTCAGGGTCGTTAAAACACCCAATACATGTAGTTGGTAAATGCTAAATAGTAATTTATCAATGAAAATGAAAATAATAGAAAATTATGTAATAGTGTTCCCCCAATAGCAAAAGAACAAAAAAAGAGCTGGCACCTGTTGTATCACCCATAACTGCTGGATAGACAACAAAGAAAACCTGATTTATGAATTGGTTTCACTATGCACTTATCAGACAGAGTGTCTTGATTTCTGGTTTAAAATGGTGGTTTAACTATTTCTGGTTTAAAATGGTGGTTTAAATATCTTTGCCTTAAAATTTTCATGAAAAATTCGAAGTGATATAGATCAGAACCAATCTTGGTAAATATTTCAATCTTTTTAAGGAGGGACTATTCTTGTGAATATATCATACTAGAATTCGAATGTCCAAGTCTCATGTTACATGCATCTTATATTGCCTAAAACAGGCAGAATCTAGCCCAGTTGGGATGTGTGTTAGCTGGCGTTATTATAAGAATGATTACAGACAAACAGTTTACAATCAGAAAGGAAAAAGATAAGAGAGATAACACAAATATAAATGGCCGACATCATGATATCATAATTATATAAATTAAACTGAATTATAGATTAAATGCCAGTTTTACAGCAATACTGTTCTTCACAAAAAATAAATCTTTATCACTTTCAATAATGACAAGTTATACACTTTTCACAGAAGGAGCATCTGTGCGCAGATAACTATCTGGAAAGTGTTACAAATGTATTGATGTTATCCTAGAGGGTAGGACACATTGTTGGAAAAGGAGAAATTGCTGGTTAACAGCATTTTCTCATGTTTCCATTGTTTCTTTATGGTGTTGTTTAAAGTGTGTACTGTTTGATACAGAATTAACAAACGAAAGTGAAGGAATGTTAAGGTTTTGCATAGCAGGTACTCCCAATTATATGGTAGATACTTACAGTATGATCAAGATCAGAGTGCAAAAATTCCAACTGTTTATTCCAAAGTTAAAACAAAACAAGAGGGCCAAGATGGCCCTGGATCACTCACCTGAATTTTTGAGAGGACCATAGCCTTTTTTTTTCTGAAGGTATTGAAACACTGGAAACATATCATTTTTTTGCCAAGCAATTTTTTTAAAGGTCACTTGTAAAAGTCCTTTCAAAATCTGACCAGCCGTTTCAGAAAAGAAGAATTTTAGGAAATTCCTAATTTCCGTACAGTGCAAGTAGCCCCCCATTCACCAGAGCCATGTTTCTTGACCTATCAAAATTTCGCGAACAAATTTTGAAAAAAGTCATTCAAGGAATATTTCCGAAATAAATTTCAAATCTGACCAGCCGTTTCAGAGAAAAAGAATTTTCAAGAAATTCTTCATTTCCATACAGAGAAAGTAGCCCCCATTCATCAGAGCAATTTTTGAAAAGGGTCACCCAAGAAAAATCTCTGAAATTATTTTAAAATCTGGCCAGCAGTTTCCAAGAGGAAGAATTTTTAAGAATTCCTTCATTTCTGTATTGTGCAAGAAGCCCCCATTCACTAGAGCCATGTTTCTTGACGGATCAGAATTTCGCGAACAATTTTTGAAAAGGGTCACCCAAGGAACATCTCTGTGAAATTATTTTAAAATCTGGCCAGCGGTTTCAGAGAAGAAAATTTATAAAGAATTCCCTAGAAAATTCCATTTGGTTGCCATAGCAACCAGAGTTTTTGATAGAATCAAATTCTGTGAACAATTTTTTAAGAGGACCTCACAAGGAACATTCCAGCCAAATTTGATCCAAATTGGCCCAGCGGTTTAGGAGGAGTTGATGTTTAAAGAATTGTTGACGACGCATGACGACCGACGGACACCGGGTGATACTGAAAGCTCCCCTTGAACATGTTGTGCTCAGGGGAGCTAAAAAACAAGTTTCACTATGAAAAGTTTCAATCAGTTCTTGATATACCAGTTGTCATTTTTTTCGCATTGTAGCAACAAATTCAATGAAAGATATATTTCTTTCATTCTAATATTTCCTCCATCAGTAGTCTCTGCTATAAGATGACATGTATAGTTAGCATGAAACCTGATTTATGGAAGTTGAATATAATCCCTCATGATCTGAGCTGTCTCCCTTTTTCACAAAAAAGGGGGCACTGCACACATATCACAATTTCAGACTGGTTCTATAATTCAACATAATGGCCTTGTTTGTAGAGTAGAAGAACACCTAAAACCAGTCTATCATCTCATGGAACCTTGTGATCCATAAATGTTACTTCTATGGTTCATGACTGTATGATGGTGAATCTCACCTTCCAATTGCATTAGTTCTGCTTTCAGTCGTTCATTCATATCTTTTATTGCATCTAGAAATTAGAAAGATACACAAACTTTATAACTATAATTAATTCAAAAAACATTTTCAATAAACCCAAATGAATTAAGTTTTATTCGTCTCACTGATTCAGAATTAAAAACTTGCAGGTTAACCCTTTACCAGAAGACAAACTTTTAGCCTTGTCTAAATTGAAAGCATTTACAGATGGCAAATTCAGTGTGGCTAATATAGTACAACTTTCCTTTGATGGGGTAGAAAACATTGTGGGAATAGGAAAAAATGCTGGCTACCAGCATTTTCTCCTTTTCTCACAGTGTTTTAAAAAGGTTTCTTTTCTGTGGTTTTAAAAAGCCATCATTGTGTCTTAAATGTAAATGAACATAATATTATCTTTGATGGGATAGAAAAAATTGTGGGAAAAGGTGAAAATGCTGGTCACCAGCACTTTCTTTTTTTCCCCACAATCTTTTCATCAGGTTTTTTTTTCTGTGAGTCATAAAGTGTTTAGAGAAACTCTTCCTTTTTTCAGACACTAAAAAGGCTGATACTTCATCATTGTTTAGACTAATTTACCTGAACTTGAGGACTGTGAGGATCTCCGACTGTCCATCCGCAAATCAGCTGTAATAGAAAAAAACAAAACAAGTAAAAACCATAAAACTATTATGTACATCTGCCTGAGTCTACAGCTATTTTTGTGGTCAGTCTAAATCACGAAGATGCGACTGCACAAACTATGTACAGATTATTACTTCTGCACTTCATAGTTCAGTAAAATAAGAACTCTGGACATGGATGCAAATGTTTGGCTAGCACTGCACCTTGGTGTGAATGCTTGGCTAGAACTGTAAGTAGATGCAATTACTTGGTTAGCACTGCCAATGCATGGCTAGCACTGCACCTTGGTGTGAATGCTTGGCTAGAACTGTAAGTAGATGCAATTACTTGGTTAGCACTGCCAATGCATGGCTAGCACTGCACCTAGATGTAAATGCCTGGCTAGCACTGCACCTTGGTGTGAATGCTTGGCTAGAACTGTAAGTAGATGCAATTACTTGGTTAGCACTGCCAATGCATGGCTAGCACTGCACCTTGGTGTGAATGCTTGGCTAGAACTGTAAGTAGATGCAATTACTTGGTTAGCACTGCCAATGCATGGCTAGCACTGCACCTAGATGTAAATGCCTGGCTAGCACTGCACCTTCATGAAATATTTGGTAACAGTTGCTTTCCCAGTGAAAAAAAAAACAAGGGGCATAACTGTGTAAAGAAAATTCTGAAGTGTACCTATCCTTGTGAAATAGATCAACAACAAGCCTAAGTTTGACACACATAAACTCTTTTTTTTAACAATGTGCAGTCTGATCCCTAATTCATGCTGTCCACTAATTTATTCCCGATTAATGTGTCTGAACTATCATTTCATCGTGCAGCAGACCTGTATTTATAGCTCATCAAAAAGTTAAAAATATTTATGTGAAAGAGTTAACCCTTTAACACATAGTCCGGATTTTTAACAACCCCAAAGAAGAAAGCCTTTAGAAAACATGGTGGGAAAGGGAGAAAATGCTGGTGCATTTTCTCCTTTTTCCAAAATGTTTTCTTATCCTGTTTACGACAATTTTTTTTCTCTTTTCGCCACACAAAAATTGTTGTCTGCAACTGCTTTCAATTTGGATCAGTCTCCCATTTTATCTTTTCTTAAAGAGTTGAGTAATGATAGCTATTTAACCATTTACAACAAAAACTTTGAGACTTGTGCATAATGAAAGCAGTTGCAGACAACAAATTAAGTATAACCCACGAGATGATTCAATAAGGCCCGTTGACAACTTAGGGTCATATTGAGTGCACTTACTTAGTAAACAATAATGCGAGGTGAAAACAACATTCATGAGCAATAACATAGGACAAACATGATAAAGGAGGAATGGACAAAACACAAAATGATGCCTCTTTTGTCGCCTTTTACGACATGCATGCTGTCACGTTTGTTCCGCCAGATGAAATGGCAGATGTGACGATTGCGGGACTGCAGTGGTTTATTCTTATACCCCCAATTAAACCACACAGGGTCCCACAGGCCAGTTGATTCCCATTCCGAACCCTATTTACATCGAGAAAAAAATATAGGATTTGGAACAAAAACTACCCAGCCTGCTGCAATCCTACAAATTAGAAGGAAAGCAGCTGTTTGTCTCTAATTTTAGTCGCCTGCTACAACATGCCATAGAGAAAGGCTGAGGTCCTATTCTATTCAGGAAAAAAAAATCCCAGTACCCCACGGGGATAATATCTTCAGTAATAACAGAGATATTACAAAATGTGAACAGTTTTTGCAGAACACTGATGACATTAAAGACAAGAATCAAGGGCTATGACAATAACTACATTTTCTTGAAAAAAAAAAAAGGTAAAAAGTAAGATATAAAATGTTAAATCTTTACCAATGACAAAACTCAAAATTGTCTGAATTGAAAGCATTTCCAAACAATAAATTAACTATTACTTATATATTGTTTCAACTTTCAGAGGATAAAAAACATTGTGGAAAATGGGGGGAAATGCTGGTTAGCAGCACTTTCTCGTTTTCCCATAATGTTTTCAATAGACTTTTTCGGCAGAGTTGTTAAATGTGGGAATTGTTTGGTAAAAAGTTAAGCCAACAAAGACATCAAACATGTGAGCCACTAAGGTGGCATAAAACATTGAAAACACTGACATATAAATATAAAAAAAAAAACAGCATATTCACAGAACATCATAAAACATTCAAAAACACGAATACATACTAACAAACATACCTAAGAAATATACAGTCAGACTTAAGTTAACCCTTTCCCAAAAAATCCCTGGTTTTTACGACCCTGAGATAGAAACCTTTTGAAAACATTGTGGGAAAAGGAGAAAATGCTGGTACCCAGCATTTTCTCCTTTTCCCACAATGTTTTCTACCCTGCTGAAAACAAATTTCAATTTTTGTGGTATGTTTATTATGTCGCTTGCAAATTCTTTCAATTTGGACCAGTCCAAAATTTTGTTGTTTGGTAAAGGGTGAAGCATCACCCAGACAAATTTAGTCATATTTTTTTTTTTAATGGATAACCTTATATTTGGTAAATTTTCAAGCTATGCACACAGCCACTAGACAAGTAACAAACTGCTTTATGAGCTAAATGAAAGGATGGCTACAAGAAAACTTTCCAAAGCCCTAAAATGGCAAATTGTGGGCATGAGTAATGCTGGTCTAAGCACATGGGCTATTGCTGGTCAGTTTTGGTGATGCCTAATTTAAGTCTGATTGTACACATCTATAAGAAAAGGAAATAAGAGAAAACATTTAGATCTACAAAATAGTAAGTTTGAGAGCTCCTCTAGTATTGATCACTGTTTCATGAACAGTGTTTTCAGTTCAAAACTTTGTTGCTTGGTAAAGTGCTAAACAATCTTGGTCAAGCCTGAATTCTTAAAACTACCAAATTATAGACCAGTCCAAAATGGAAGCATTTGCAGACAACAATTTAAAGGTGGCTCAAAGGACACACTTTGTTCTAGATACCATTGAAGACTCTGTGGGAAATGGAGAAAATGCTAGATTACCAGCAAAACTGTGATTGAGTGGTAAAGAGTTAACCCAAATAGCACTAATTTAATCAGACATTCTCAGCCTGCAGTTCAGATGCAGATAATGAAATTTCTAGGCTTCTTTTTGTCAGAACATCTGGTAATAAAACGGGCATGTAGATTCAAGATCAATACCATGCAGTTCCAATCTTGATCTAGAATGTCCATTATCAGTAATTAAATCTGGTTTGAGCAGTGGTAGGGTTCAATAACTGAGAAAATGAGAGTTTTGGTTGTGGTAAAGTGCACAAGATGACTCCTGGAGCCCAAGAAAAAAAATTACAAAGGAAATAAGAAATGAGAAAATGGACACAGTTTTTGTGAATTTCTGTCATGCATGCATTTTCATGCACTGTTACCTCTTCATTTTTCTACTGATAGATGATGGAACTGCAAAAGTTATGAACATGCTATGAAATATATTTATGAAGTTATATATGAAGTATTATCCAGTAGAAACAGAGCCATAGCAGGAAGCAAGAGTAACAGACATACAAGACAAACTGATACAATCTTTATTCTTAATATTACTGAGTGATATAGACTTATCCAAATTCAAAATATTTGCAGATGAAAAGTTGATGTTCATACGATCAAGGATGACTTTTCTTTTTTTTTGGGGGGGGGGGGGGGTTAGAAAGCATTTATAAAATACCAAGCACAATTTCAGCCTTTTTCTTTCAAATGAAAACCAAGTGCCACAGGTAAGAATCAAAGTGATAGTCCAATCAGGAACAAGACAGCACAAATACTGATATCATTTCAAAAGTATTTTGCCAGAAAGAATTACTAAAAACTTAAGAAATCCTATGTCACTCAGTCTTTCATTTTCTAATAAAAAAACGTTAGATGCTGAGAGAGCCTACAAAGAAACAAATCAACCAACGTAATTCTTATCAAAAACCAAAAAAAGCATCAATCACATACCCGACTAGAAAACAATAAATAACAAAAATCACTGAAGTAAAGTTAGATGAATAGTGAGGATCATCTAACAACACTTCAATAAACAGTGAGGATCACCAAAGTAGTGTTCAATAACTCTTTACCAAACGACAAGATTTAGACTAGTTCAAATTGAAAGCACTTGTAGACGACAAAATGAAATTTACTCAAAAATTTGAAATTTGTTTCCAACAGGGTAGAAAACATTGTGGGAAAAGGATAAAATGCTGGTTACCAGCATTTTCTTCTTTTCCCATGTTGTTTTCAAAAGACATCTTTTTCAGAGTCATGAAAACCATGGATTGTTTGGGAATGGGATAAATAACACAGACCACTTAACCCATTACCAAACGACAATATATTAGACTGGTCCAAATTGAAAGCATTTGCAGACGACAAAATAAAAGTGACTGAAAATTTGAAATTTGTTTTGTGAAGGGTAGAAAACATTGTGGGAAAAGGAGAAAATGCTGGTAACCAGCATTTTCTCCTTTTCCCACAATGTTTTCTAAAGGCTTCTTTCTCAGGGGCGTCAAAAGTAGGGATTGAGTGGTAATGGGTTAACTAAAGTTCAATAAATTGTGAGGATTGACTCAGTAAAGTTCAATAAATTACAAAGTTCACCCAACTAGTGTTCAATAAATAATGGGGATCACATAAGTAGAGTTCAATAAATAACAAGGATCACCCAACTAGAGTTCAATAAATAGTGAGGGTCACCTAAGTAGAGTTCAATAAATAGTGAGGATCACCTAAGTTGAGTTAAATAGATAACACAGACCACCTAATTAGAGTTCAACAAACAGTGAGGATTGACTCAGTAGAGTTCAATAAATAACAAGGATCACCCAACTAGAGTTCAACAAATAGCAAGGGTCACCTAAGTAGAGTTCAATAAATAACAAGGATCACCCAAATAGAGTTCAACAAATAGCGAGGGTCACCTAAGTAGAGTTCTATAAATAACAAGGATCACCTAATTAGAGTTCAATAAATAACGAAGATCATCTATCGAGAGTCCACGCCTAGGCATCTGATTTTGTTTATTTAGCCATCTACGTTTGGTTTCTATGACAACATATTCACGTGGATAGGAATACCCTGTTACGGGATCAATCCAAATTTCTATGTGCAGCATGGGTTGAGGAAAACAAATATACAGTTTCAACTATCATTAAGGGATTTCTTGTAAGTCTGTATCAGAATACAAAATTTTAGTCTGATCTACAACAAATGCATTTCTGAGCAAGAAAATTTCTAAAGAAAAGGAAACTACAATTTACAACACATATATCATACATCATTTGAAACCTAGTGAACAGCCAGAATGGAATAACATTTAATCACCTAATTGGAATAAACTAAAGTCATTATATGACTTTAAAGAAAGAGGTTTTTAAAACATTATAGGAACAGGATACCTGCATTTTCTCTTTGACCACTGTTTTTCCTCATAAGAAAATCAGAAGTCATCACTGAAGCTACATTTAATATGTCTTCTGAAAATGCTTTTAATATGATCATGTCAATAATATTGTAATTTGGTAATGAGTAAATTTAATCTAAAATTCAACGTCCATTTTAGCATGAAATACATGTATAAGCATCAGACAATTTGGTTTCCAGACTTGAAAGCAATATCTTGAAACATAAGACAATCTATTGCCCAGATTTGATTGCAACATCTTCAAACATCTGATAACTTAGATCCCAAATTGTACAATATGGTCTAATCCGAAATTTTGTCATTTGGTAGGTAATCATACCTCAAACAATCCCAATGTACCTCAAACAATATTAGTTATACCGTCAGGTGACAGGGGACTTGGAAACTTGTTCATGGCTGTGGTGAATCATACTACCTCGAGCCGAAGACGAGGTGGCGACATGATTTGACCCTGCCACCTTGACCGTACAACGAATTTATCACATTGCAAAGTTTAACCGTTTCAAAGCACATTAAGCAATATTTTCCTGTATTAAAACCTCACAAATAGAGTATGCTTACTAAACCAAAAATTCCCTTCTGAGTACCCCAATTCAATGAAAACTGACGCCACTTGAAACTGATGTCACTAAAACTTGCAGTTTGGTGTATAAATGTGCAGTCTGGTGATCGATCAACACCACCATTTTGGATGCTGTGTTGCATGTGTAGTGATGTTTATGGTGCACTCAAAAGGGAAACTGGTTATAGTTTTTGTCACGGAACATGATCTAAATGTTTCCAGCATGTTAACCTATCAGATCACGAGGTATTTCTTTGCAGTATAATAATAATTTCTGTCTTTGTTAGGGTGAAAAACGTTGTGCCAGTTACCAGCATTTCCTCTTTTTCCCTTGATACTTGCAAAAACCACCTTCTTCAGGATAATTAAAAATGGGCTTGTGCGGTAAAGGGTACCAGTATAGGGTCAACAAGTAAACTAACCTGCTGTTCGGTTAGGACTGCCTATAGGTGGAGGTTGTCTGTACTGTATTGGATGGCCACCTGGGCTGTACTGTGCTGGGTGACCATTCATATAGGGACCATTTGTAGAAGGGGGTCCGTTCTGTTCATGTCCTGGTCTGTTGACAAAATATTACAAATTTTAGATAAAAAGTTATGGCAATTGAACAAAACGATTAATGCGAAAAACTCATATTAGATCTAGTTTGCAATTATTACTAAACATATTATATCATCAACACTACTGATGGCGAAAAATAAAGTTAGCTCCTGTGGGTAACAAAGAGAAAATGCTAGTAATTGCTCCATTTCCAACACTGTTTTCTCTTTTTTGAAAGAAAATAAAGGGTCATATGAGCAACAGTTACTTATCATCTGCAAATGCTTTAATCAGATTAAGTCTGATATTGTATTCTGGTAGGCAGTTGCTTAACCCTTTACTCCATAGATACTCGTTTCTACGCATTACTTGTAGGAGCCTTTTGAAAACATTGTGACAAAAGGTGAAATTGCTCGTGACGAGCAATTTCACCTTTTGTCACAATGTTTTCTATGCTATCAAAAGGTGTCATATACACATAAGAAACGGCTTCATCCTTACTGTTATTTAGGGTCAATTAGAGATACCATAGAAATACCTTATGGGGTAAAGGGTTAAGTAATTTCTACTTGTTTTTCACAGGTGGAAATTCAAACAATGGCCATCTGAGAACATACTATTACTTAACCCATTACCACACAATCCATACTTTTGATGTTCCTGAGAAAGAAGCCTTTAGAAAACATTGTGGTAAAAGGAGAAAATGCTGGTAACCAGGAATTTCTCCTTTTCCCCCCATGTTTTCTACCCTTCACAATACAAACTTCAAATTTTCAGTCACTTTTATTTTGTCTTCTGCAAAAGCTTTCGGTTTGGACAACCCTCAAGTATCGTTAGGTAAAGGGTTAATGAGGATGTACACTAGGACACATCAAACAGTATACATAAACAAGAGGGCTGTGGTGGCTCTGAAGTCCTTTACCTAAGTCTTTTGGCCAAACATGTCCCATTTTCAATATCTTTTGAGATATAATGACAAACATTCTACCAAGATTTTGATGAGTATTTGACACAAGTGTTTCGAAGATTTTACTCAGTGACCTAGTAATTGACCTGATATAACCCATTTGCAAACTAGTCATCTGTAAACAATCATCAAGATAAATATTCTGACCAAGTTTAATGAGTATTGCACTAAAATTGTAGCCTCTAGAAAGTATACAAGGTTTTAGAAAGATCTGACCTTGTTTTTGACCTGACACAGGGTTTTCCTTGACGCATGATTTTGTGCGTTTTGACGCACTTTTAAGGAAAATGACCCGCATTTTTTTCAGTAATGAGCCAAGGTGGACGCACAAATACAATAAGAGGTAATAATGATCGTATATACTTCTGACACTGTTACATCGTGAGCAGATGAAAAATATGGAGTACGAAGGGGAAATGGGATGAAACACTGGACTATGTATCGATTTTACTAAAATACCATCGGTATTTAAAAGGGTCTAAACTAAACCAGTCAATCTCAAATGAAAACAATATGGCTCTGTCAAAATCAACGTCATTCTTGCTGTCTGCAAGGAAGAGGAGCCCTTAAACAAAGATCAGACAATACTGCGACTGGTAAGGCTACCCAGAACAACATTTACTGAAAATTAGCTGGAGATACACTTTGTTATTCATTGAAAACAGCGGCATGAACGCAACCCGCGTGTCAAAACACAAGAATCGGTCATTTAGCTATCTAATTGGTGAAAATAGTTTATTTTCGGCTGAAACGGATTACATGTATCTTTATCAATAAAAATAACAGAGACTTCCCACTCTGGCCGACAACAAGCTTTCTTTGCCAAAGAAATGTTCGATTCTTGTGATATAAACAGAATAACCCTTAACTATAGTGAGAGGCTACATATAAAAAAATCACATACTTTCAAAAATAGTAGCTTTTGTTCAAGCGATTTAGCAAATCACATTCTGCTGTGACCCCCCACAAATTCCAAAATGACTCCCCCATTATTTCTAACTAGGGGGTCACAATGACCCCCTATTTTTGTGGCCGAGCGAAAACCCTGCTGACATAACCTGTTTTCAATTTAGGTTGAGATATCATCAAGATAAACATTTTGACCAATTCAGTGGAGCATACACAGGGTTTTTCGAAGATTTGACTCAGTGACCTAGTTACTGACCTGATATGATCCAATTGCAAACAGGTCCTCAGTAAACTATCATCAGTACAAACATTCTGACCACGATTATTGCACTAAAATGTAGCCTCTAGAAGGTACACAAGGTTTTTGGAAGATTTGACCTTATGACCTAGTTTTTGACCTGACATAACCTGTTTTGGATTTTGTTTGAGATTTCATCAAGATAAACATTCTGACCAATTTTCAGGAGTTTTGTATTGAAAACATGGCTTCTAGATCTTCTAAGATTTGATTTTGTGACATAGTTTTTGGCCCAACATGACCAATTATTAAACTTGTCTGAGATATCATTGAGGCAAACTTTCTAAGTTTCATGAGTATCAGACTGAAAATGTGGCCTCTAGAGTGTACACAAGGTAAAAGTTGATGACAGACGACGCACAACACAGCACAATAAAAAAAAATCACTTTAAGCACCTAGTGCTCCGGTGAGCTAAAAATTGGAACCTATATACCAATAGAAACTAACCTTTGCTGTCCTATTGGTTCCACTAATCTATGGGGTGGTTTCATTGGTTGACCTCTTGGTGGTTGTTTCCCTTTTCCATTGGCTGTTGGACTGTTATATCCCTGTGGAGGAGAACCAGGATATACAGGGTCCCTTAGAGCTGGGTTGTCCCTTAAAGGGAGGTCATTAGGAGGTGGCTGTTAAACAGGGTAAGGGGACAGTGTTAGTACTACTGGAAATAAAACACTACAATATCAAGTGTTAGTTAGATCTAGGTAAATCTTAATTTACTCTTAAGCTAATAATTGAGCCTCAACTCTTTACCAAACAACAAAATTTTAGACTGGCCCAAATTGAAAGCACTTGCAGACAACAAAATAAATGCATCTCAAAAATTGTTGGTTTTTTTTTTCCCAGCAGGATAGAAAACAGTGTTTTCTCCTTTTCTCACCATGTTTTCAAAAGGTTTCTATTTCAGTCTTAAAAACCAGGGATTGTTTGGTAAAGGGTTAAAGTACCTTTCATGACTAAAGTTGCCTTTGTAACCTCTGTAGATCAAGATCAGGCTTCACAAAATGTGCAGCCTCATCTTTGACCAACACTGTTGCTTCCATAAAACACTGTAGACAAAAGTAAACATGAAATTGCAACTACTTGAGTCATATTTCTTATATGAAAATGACCAAGGTTTATTTGGTGCCGTGAATTTGGGCTGAATCTAAGACTAAACTGAAAGCCCTTATGGACAACTTGCAGACATCAAAACTGTGGCTAAAATAAAGTAATTTGTCTTGAAAGAAAAGAAAAAATTTTTTGTAAAAGGAGAACATGCTGGTTTCCAGCATTTACTTCTTTTTCTACAATGTTTTCAAACACTAACTTCTACAGGGTCGTTAAAATGCGGGGTTATTTGAAGCCCTGGAAAAAAACTAACATGCATTCACATTTTTCTGTCTGGAATTTAAAATGGAGATCCCAACTCAGCATTTTCTCCTTTTCCCACAATGTTTTCAAAAGCTTTCCTTATCAATAGCGTTAAAAGTCAGGATAGTGTGGTAAAGAGTTAAGGTGCCAGACTGTCTCAGCAAAAGAGAGTGTAAATCTTCATCAAAGATCAAACTGCATATTGATCTGCATTTGTTACGCATGCAACTAAAGCCGTAAAATGCATTTTGAGCATGAAATTAGAGAGCAACCTTCTTGCTGGTCAAACAGTAAACATGTGCAGTATCTAATAATTGCATCTATAGATAAATTTTCAATCTTCATATGACATGATTTTCTAAATTTTTTTATAGATCTACAGACAAACAGACAGCATCAACCAATAAATCAGGTTATTTTTTCACTCCAACAGCTTATTTTGCAAAAAACAAAAGTCTACAAATATACAAAACAAGAGCGGCAAATTGTCGCAAGATACGCCCGTCTTACCCCAAGTTGTAAAGCTGGGGCATGCACCGGACAAAATTCAAGTATGAAAAACAACAAAGGGCAATACTCAAAAATTAAGCAAGCAAGAGTTGTGATTCCTGTGCACTGCACTCCCCCTCAATGAGATCTATCCACCCATGAAATTTCATAACCCTACCTAGTATAGTTTTGGAGATATGCTCCGGACAAAAATCAAGTATGAAAAATGACAAAGAGCAATAACTCAAAAATTAAGCAAGCAAGAGTTATGATTCCTGTGCACTGCAGTCCCCCTCAGTGAGATCTATCCAGCCATGAAATTTCATAACCCTAGCTAGTATAGTTCTGGAGATATTCAGCGGACAAAATTCAAGTATAAAAAACGGCAAAGGGTAATAACTCAAAAATTAAGCAAGCAAGAGTTATGATTCCTGTGCACTGCACTCTCCCTCGATGAGATCTATCCACCCATAAAATTTCATAACCCTAGCTAGTATAGTTTTGGAGATATGCTCCAGACAAAATTCAAGTATGAAAAATAACAAAGAGCAATAACTCAAAAATTAAGCGAGCAAGAGTTATGATTCCTGTGCACTGCACTCCCCCTCAATGAGATCTATCCACCCATGAAATTTCATAACCCTAGGTAGTATACTTTTGGAGATATGCTCCGGACAAAATTCAAGTATGAAAAACAACAAAGGGCAATAACTCAAAAATTAAGCAAGCAAGAGTTATGATTCCTGTGCACTGCACTCCCCCTCGATGAGATCTATCCACCCATGAAATTTCATAACCCTAGGTAGTATAGTTTTGGAGATATGCTCCGGACAAAATTCAAGTATGAAAAACAACAAAGGGCAATAACTCAAAAGTTAAGCAAGTAAGAGTTACGATTCCTGTGCACTGCACTCCCCCTTGATGAGATATATCCACCCATGAAATTTCATAACCCTAGCTTGTATAGTTTTGGAGATATGCTCCGGACAAAGAACTGGACGCCGCCCGCCCGCCCGCCCGGCACGGGTGATCCCATAATACGTCCCGTCTTCGACGGGCGTATAAAAAGCAAATCTATAAAATCCTTCATCATCAATCCACTATTAATATCAACATTATAGAACAGAACAAGTGCACTTCAGTTATTTTGCAGCTTGCCATACTTTTAGTGATGTCTATTTCCACTTTATAGGGGCACAGTACATCATTTTACCCAAAGTTGGATGTGAGGGGGTGTAAGTTGGGTATATGAAACAAGAAAGACTGCGAAACTATTTGTCTTTTGAATGATAGCCAAGAACAGATTTGACTGTATTTGCTAGTAACAGCGATAACAAAATATCTTTCAATGGAAATAGACTGAAACATGTATAACAGGAGTGACATACCCGAAATCTGTTCCTAAGCTATATCAGTGGGGATAGAGTAAATTAAAATATGTATTATAAAATTTCATTTAATTTAGAGATGCAAAAATGTGAACAATAGAACCACATTCTAAGTTAACCTTTTACTTCATAAATACTCATTTCTACACATTGCTTGTAGGAGCCTTTGGAAACATTGTGGTAAAAGGTGAAATTATCTGTGACGAGCAATTTTACCTTTTGTCACAATTTTTTCCAAGCAATCTAAAGGTGTCATATACACATAAGAAACGGCTTCATCCTTGCTGTTATTTAGGGTCAATCAGAGATACAATAGAAATGCCTTATGGGGTAAAGGGTTAACCCATTACCAAACGACAATATATTAGACTGATCCAAATTGATAGCATTTGCAGACGACAACATAAAAGTGACTGAAAATTTGAAATTTGTTTTGTGAAGGGTAGAAAACATTGTGGGAAAAGAAGAAAATGCTGGTTACCAGCATTTTCTCCTTTTTCCACAATGTTTTCTAAAGGTTTCTTTCTCAGGGGCGTCAAAAGTAGGGATTGTGTGGTAATGGGTTAAGGATCAGAACTGTCTCAAAAGTGTTTCTAATGTTATCTACCCTTGTGGTTTGGGTTCATTCGTGACGGTGAGTCATTTACCGAACAATGCCCAGTTTTAACAACCATGATGACCTTTGAAAACTTTATGGCAAAAAAAGGAAAAACTACCTGTAGCAACATTTTATTCTCCATTCCTGCTATGTTTTCTTCTACATCAAGAAGAATATTATAATTTCAGGCACATTTCATTTCTTGTCTACATGGGGGTGCCAACCTTTTGCTGCAGTTGCTCTTAGTGAAATATTTAAGTCAAAAAAAAAGAAAAAAAATGTCAAAAACAGTTTGATGGTTACCTTCCCTTGTTGTATCCATTTTGATGGTTTACAACTAAGTTTGAAGTAAATATCTTCAGTGATGACAAAGATATTATTAATGTCCATTTATATTGCATGATGATAACACAGATGGAAACAATGACAGGACTATTACAATACCTTAACATTTTCTTTCAAAATAGCCACCCTAAGAAGTCAAAAGGAAGTAACGAAATCAAATGAATAAGAAAAGAGTTCACAGGTGATATAAATGAATGAATAAATAACACATACAGGTAGTCTGTTCTGTGGGGGTGGGGGTGCCCTACCCCCACTCCCTCCTGCTCGTATATAATGGGGTGATCCCATAGGTGAGTGGTCCCTAGAGCGACCTTGATCTGGGTGTGATCCTTGTCTTGGCATGGACTGCCAGGAGGTCTGAGCCTGGTTCATCCTCCTGAAAATGGTTTGTACAATCATTTAGCAAACACTCATGTGTTTTAACCCTTTAGCAAAAGACAAAATTTTAGTGATGAGAGAGTATCAAGACAAATTAGTTTAGTTTAACCCTTTACCCCATGTGGCATTTCTATGGTATCTCTAATTGACCCTGAATAACAGCAAGGATGAAGCGGTTTCTTGAGTGTATATGACACCTTTTGATAGCATAGAAAACATAGTGACAAAAGGTGAAATTGCTCGTCATGAGCAATTTCACCTTTTACCACAATGTTTTCCAAAGGCTCCTACAAGCAATGCGTAGAAATGAGTATCTGTGGAGTAAAGGGTTAAACATATCCATTTTACATCGATTGAGAAACAAGTTCTGACAACTTATACTAATCTCTCTCGATTCTGCTTCCTGGAAACTACACCAGTATTCGCGCCGAAAGTATGGGCCAATGAAAAATCCCAAAGTTAACACCCGCTCCCAGGTATCAAACTCAGGACCTTTTGGTTACCAGGCCGACACTACCTCATGACCACGAACACCACACAAGACAAACTGAAAGCACTTGCAGACAACAACATATACATTACTCAAAAATTGAAATTTGTTTCCCACAGGGTAGAAAACATTGTGGGAAAAGGAGAAAATGCTGGTTACCAGCATTTTCTCTTTTTTCCACAATGTTTTCAAAAGGCTCATATCTCAAGAGTCGTAAAAACAAGGGATTGTTTGGTAAACGGTTAATAACAATGATCAAAAAAAGTTATGGAAACATTGTGGGAAAAGGCAAAAGTGTAAAAAACCATTACTTTCCAATAAAGTTATGTACCCTTTTATGTCATACCCTTTCGTAGGTAAATTTCTCCTCCAGTAGAGGCATATTTCATCCGCTATCTGCTTTTACTTTCATTTCAGAAAATTCTTAATTTTCTCATCTTGTTGAGAGTAAACTGAAAGAACTTGATCTAGAAATTTAAGTTAGCTCCTTTCTTCATAGTCTGCCATTTTAGAACTGCAAATACTATCATGAACATCAAATACCTCACAAAAAGAATACAAGACAGAGAAAGCTAGAGCTGTCACTCAATGTGACTTAATACCCCTCCAGCGCTTTGACAGAAACAGGCACTTGCTAGTATTTTATACACCCACAGACAGACAGATGGACAGACAGACTGATTCCAGTATACCCTGGCTAATTCATTTTGCGGGATATTAATAACTTACTTTTTTCCATTTGTCCTCCCTCTTTCTCATTTTTCCTTTCCTTTGTTTTGTTTATATGAATATCTGTAACAGGCTGCTAGTTCAATATACTTCTTGACAAATAAAAGGAACATAACTTACCTCTCCAGTTCATCCACCCTCTTCATCAACTTCTCATTGTCCCTGTACAACATCTGCTGTTCCTGCCGTATTTTGTCTCGTTGAACTTGCATATCTGCATTCTCTGTTCGCAGTGTCTCGTTTTCTACCATGTACTCTTGTAACATTTCATACAAACCACTCTCTTCAGCTGATCCACCGTTCTGCTTCATTTTTTCTGAAACAGAACCAAATATTAAATGTCAAACATTTATCACATTTTCTTTGTAATTGATCTTGATACACTATTAACCCTTTACCATACAACCCTATAATCTAATGCTCCTGGGATAGAAGTTGACAGTCACTGTGATCTTGACCTTGGACTGATTGATCTAAAAATCAATAGGGATCATTCTCACTCAAAGACAAATAGCTATGCCAAATTTGACAAACCTAGCTGAATTCTGTGTGTAGTTATCATCCAGACAAGGTTTAGTCTATATATCAGCATGTTGACGGCCACTGTGACCTCGACCTTTGACAGATTGATCTCAAAATCAATAGGAATCATCTACAGTCCAAGATGCATATTTGTGCAACATTTGAGTAACCTAAGCCAATTCTATGTGTAGTTATCATTGGGACAAGGTTTGGTCTATATATCAACATGTTGACGGTCACTGTGACCTTAACCTTTGACGATTGACCTCAAAATCAACAGGGATCATCTTCACGCTGACACAAATGTCTGTGCCAAAATTGAAGAACCTAGGTTAGTTCTGTGTCTAGTTATCATCTGGACAAGGTAAGGTCTACCGAATGACAGATCTACTGACCGACCAACACTAGCAAAGCAATATACCTTCACTTTGTTGAAGGGGGGCATAAAAAGAGAGAATGTCTTTATCCTGTCATCAAGATATTAGAAAGATTATTTGATGTTCAACTCTCTGAAATACTTTGAAATAATTATCTATGACAAATTAACTTCTCTTATCTTAAGTGTCAGACAACCAGTACAAAATTTCTAGATAAGCAAACAGTGCAGTATTTGTTCAAGGCTCACATATGGTACATGCCTTGTTTCCAACACATTGCTGACATGTTTTCTCTATGAATTTAACTATCAAAACTGAGGATCCTGACAAAGCTTCATTTTTATTTGTATCTAGGATTTATAATGAAACTCTTTTGTAAGCCTCTTTGGAACTTGTTTCATATGTAAATCTTTAAATTCATACACATAACCATATATTTTAGCCCTTAGCCAGCACTCACTTTAATAAGATATGCTACTAGTTAAGTGATTAAAAAAAAACCAATGTGACATTTTGTTGGCATTTCAGGTACATTATCTCCAGCTAGATGGCATTCTATAAATACTATCTATCTAATTTGAGCTTCCTGGGTACAGAGGTGAACCACTTTCCTACGCGATTACCGTTACTTTGAATTTCAAACTAAAATAAACTTTTCCTCAATAAAATGCTACTTCGTGCAATTCACTCAGCTATGCATCAGCAGTTTAGAGAAATCGGGAGCTAAAGCAGGTCTCATAACTCTTCAAACGTATTGATAAAAGCTATTTTCTACATTGCTACTTTATAGAGCATAATATTACAGTCAGCCTGCTTTCGGGCTAGTGATGCGTCATATAAAACAGGTCGAATCTTCGAAGAAAATGACATGTGCAGACAACATTTCGGGTAAGCTTTTACAACTCAACTGAACTAAAAAGAAGGTTTGATGTTCCCCAAAAAGCTCTCTTGGCATACAAACATTTTTCTAGACTCATTTAATAAAATTTTTTATCCTAAATACCAAATTATGTCAGATCCTGCATTTATCAAGTATCTTCCTCTTTTATTTCTTCATAATGGATGTACCACACCTTTTACGGTAAAATATTTTCAATCCATTACCACACAATCCCTACTTTTGATGACCCAGAGAAAGAAGCCCTTAGAAAATATTTTTGGGAAAAGGAGAAAATGCTGGTAACCAGCATTTTCTCCTTTTCCCACAATGCTTTCTACCCCTTAAAAAAAAAATTCAAATTTTCAGTCACTTTTATTTTGTCGTCTGCAAATGCTTTCAATTTGGACCAGTCTAAAATTTTGTCATTTGGTAAGGAGTTAAGTCAATCAGAAGTAGAAAATACCATACTAGTATTCTAGGTCTTTCCACTGACTGGAAATGTCCATTTTTATGAGATCAGTGATTAAAGGGTAAGAGCTGGCATATGATTGAAGTGATAGGTTTTTAACAGCAACTTCCATTGTAAAAGATATTCCTAAACATATAAACCACGATAAAACCTGAAATCTGCGTTGCAAAGTACCTCTTTACTAAATGACAAAATTTCAAACTGGTCTAAACAGAACACGTATGCAAACAACAAATTGAATGTTGTCATATTCCGTCTACTTAGAGAGCTATTCTGACAAAACCTGTCTTCATACTACAATTTACTGCTGTTTTTACTGGCTGTACTAAAGAAATTAAATAATATGGCTTCCAAGGTTTGATCTAATCCCATTTGGTATGTTTTTTTTTAATTACACATAACACTTGCATGCAAACCCAAAAATAATTATCAAAATTCAGTTTTGCCAAACAAACCAGTAGGGAAAAGTACCAGAGTTTAGTTGTTGTCCATTATTTCTATAGCCACACCTTGATTCTGCTTTATATGGTGTGTATCTGTCAGTGAATCCTGTCATTGTATGGTGTGTATTTTGTGATAACCCATTTTGTGTTTGCAACAAGTGAATGTTATTGTGTGTAAAAGTGTAAAAACTCTGTTCAAATCATGTGGTATGAGTTACTTGTCAATGATTTCCTTCTGAACAAAACAGTGCTTCACTGATAGACACAACAACTAACAAGACAACATGTCACAAAATATTAAATGCACATTCCTTCCAATTACAAGTATTTTCCAAGATATTTGATGCATTGTTTTAAATCCAAACTGACATATGCAGTGAGAAGACCTTTCAATAACCAGTGCAATTCTAAAGCCTTAATTCACAAAACATTCTAAATAAAATCCTTTGGTTCTTTTCTGAATTAGCTCCTATACCAATCATCCAAATTTTAACAACTCTGAAAGCAAAGGCTTTTGAAAATGATGTGAGAAAGGACAAAATGCTGGTATTGCTTCCAAGTCTCTCCTTTTCCCACAATATTTTTTTACCCCATCAAATAAAGACATCTCCATTTAAGCTACTTTTAACTTGCTGTCTGCAAATGGCTCAATCCAGAGTCTTGTTGTTTGGGAAAGCGTTAGCTCCATACCAAATAAAAAAAAAAAACAAGAGATGTTTGTAAAACATGTATGCCCGCCTAATGGCCTCCAATTCTAAATATAACATGTTAAGTTCAAAGTGTAAAAAGGAACAAAGGGTAATTACTCAAAAATTATTAATGATGAATTAACAATTCTCGGGCACTGCACTTCCCATTTATGTGAACTATCAACTTTTAAAGTTTCATGATTTTACCTCACATACTTTTTGAGTTATGCTCTGGAAAAAAATTAAGTATGAAAATCAACAAAGGGCAATAACTGCAAAAATATAATGAGCAGAGTTATGGTTCTTGTGCAATGCACTTCTCCTGAATAAGATCTATCCACATATAAAGTTTCAAGATGATAACTGAACTCCAAAACTGTGATAGGCAGAGTTATGGTTCTTGCGCACTGCACTTCTCTTTAATAAGATTAATCCACCTATGAGGTTTCAAGGTGATACCTGAAATACTTTTTGAGTTATGTTCCATCCAAAAATTAAGTATGAAAATCAACAAAGGGCAAAAACTCCAAAAATATGATGGGCAGTTATGGTACTTGTGCAATGCACTTCTCCTTAATGAGATCTATTCACCTATGAGGTTTCAAGATGATACCTGAAATACTTTTAGAGTTATGTTCCAGACATAAATCAAGTATGAAAATCAACAAAGGGCAATAACTCCATAAATATGATGGGCAGAGTTATGATTCTTGTGCACTGCACTTCTCGTTAATGAGATCTATCCACCTATGTAGTTTCAAGATGATACCTGAGTTATGCTCCGGACAAAAATGTGGTCTACGGACCGACCGACAAGTGCAAAGCAATATAGCCCCGCTTCTTCAAAAGGGGGCATAATTAGACCTGACCAACTTAAAAGCCTGAAAAGCATTTGAAGACAAGAAAAAAAATCTTGCTCCAATAATAAGTTTTGTCCTTGAAAGGGTAGAAAACATTTGTTGAAAAAAGCAAAAATACAATTTACAGTCATTTTCTCCATTATTGAAAATACATGTTTTTTCAAAGGCCTTCTCCGGCATGGTCATCAAAACATTGGATTATTTTTTGAAGGGTTATTAAAATTAGATAGTTTCTGATCTGCTATTTGGCATCACCAGTAAGAAACTGTGGTCCACTGAAATTAAAAAAAACTGTAATCTTAATGGCTTGTGAGTAGATGCTCTAAGTGGTTTGAAGTTACTGTGAGTGTCAAATGATAAAGTAATAATGACAAAAATCTAACACCAAAATCTTGCAGACATTCACACAATCGTTAACGTGCAGTTATCCAAGTCAGTGACAGAGATGTGACTTACAACTTTAAGACATGAACTTTCTGAAAGAAAACTTATGTTTTCATTGTTACATTTCTTTCATTTGCCTTTGTAATAAACAACAAGATTGGTTCCTTTTTTTCTAAAAATATCTTTCAAGTGTATTTATTATTTTTTGGTTGCCATGCTTGTTTTGAGTAAGAACAAAATTGAATCAACTCATGCTTTTCACAAAGGTTACATAACATAAAATTCTTTGCAAAAGTGTTAGATGCATTTTGTTGTATTCATGTAAATTTCATCATTCATAAAATGAATTAATTTTTTCACATTTCATTCATAATTGTGTTCAATTTGCAATCCGATACAAACAAGTAATATTACTAAACAAGGACTTGCTTTGAAAATTATTGTATCCCAATCTACGCTCTACAGCAATCATTCCAATTGCCTCTATATACAATCATGCTTAACCCTTTACTCCACAGATACTTATTTCTATGTATTGCTTGTAGGAGTCTTTTGAAAACATTGTGGCAAAAGGTGAAATTGCTCATGTTGAGCAATTTCACCTTTTGTCACAATTTTTTCTGTGCTATCAAAAGGTGTCATATACACATTAGAAATGGCATCATCCTAGCTGTTATTTAGGGTCAATTCGAGATACTATAGAAATACCTTATGGGGTTAAGGGTTAAATACTGTTTTTCTTCAAAATATTTGTAATTCAGGGAAAACTTTGATATATTCAATCTAGCATGATAATGTTGATATACTCCATTTTTCACTGTATATCAATAGCATGTCACATCTTGTCCAGACTTTGTGCTGTGCGCTTACCATGTGTATTCACAACAGTGTTTGTGTTTGTGGTTGTGTTAGGTTGAGGTTTACCATTGGCTTCTTTCATCATCTTTAAAAACTTCTGGTCATTCTCTTTCTGGAGCTGACCTTTTGGCTTAGCTGGGAACTCAAGCTGAAATGAGAAAAGTACAAATATTCGCACTTAGAAAATCGACCAATTGCAAGAAATTTTAACCTAGATTAGCTTGCAAAGACTGCACTGGCTGACATTAGTACATACTTTTTGCAGACGCAATGTGCCCCCTTTTCAAAGAGTTCAGTTTACATGTAATTAGTATGTAGAATTAGAAGGGTATGTTAAGTCCAAATTGTTCATCTAAGCTGGACACCCCATAACTTATTCTATTACTTATTAACTATTTAACAAACAACATAATTTCAGGCTAGTCAAATTTGAAGCAAAACATTTTCTGATGACAAAATTAATGTGACTCAAAATTTGTTTTCCGAAGGGAAGAAAACATTGTGGGAGAAAGAGAAAATGCTGGTTCCCAGCATTTTCTCCTTTTCCCAAAATGTTTTCAGAAGGCTTCTTTCTCTGGGATGTGAAAAACAGGGATTGTTTGGTAAAGGGCTGAAGAGTAAATCTGATGCTGTATCCTGCTGGAAATAGATTTACATCTATATGTAAATGTGCATGACAATTTATAGCAGAGAATGAAAAAAAAGGTTGGGTAGCAATAGCCAATACTAATACTTTCTAGTATTCAAGGTATTGCAATAGCAAATAATGATACTTTCTATCACATAAAGTATTGAAGTTAACTAAAGCCATTTTCACAATAAAATTATATGCCAATACAGTGTTGCCTAAATAAATTGACCTGAAATTGACCTTTATGCAAAGAATAATTAAAGAGTGAATATTTCATCGGGTATAATCGGACGGTACAGAAATTCTGTTGACAGTAAATGTCAGGTTTGACCCTCATAGTCAAAAAAGAGGGCCATGATGGCCCTGAAATGCTCACCTGATTCTATTGACCAAACATGAATCATTTTCAATCCAGTTTCCCAGTGACCTAGTTTTTTATCAGACATTACCCATTATTAAACACTGTTGAGATATCAATAAGACAAACATTCTGATCAAGTTTCATGAGTATTGGATTAAAAATGTGGCCTCTACAGCTTACAAAAGGTTTTTCTAAAATGTGACCAAGTCACCTAGTTTTGGACCTGACAATTACCCATTATCAAACTCTTTTGAGACATCACCAAAACAAACATTCTGACCAAGAGCATCAGACAGAAGGCATCAGGTAGAAAATGTGGCCTTTAGAGTGTACAAAAGGTTTTTCTAATATTTCACCCAATGACCTAGTTTTTTTACTCCAAATGACCCATTTTCAAACCCATTCAAGGTATCACCAAGACAAATATAATGAACAAGTTTCAGGAGTATCAGACTGAAAATGTGTCCTCCAGCGCATACACAAGGTTTTTATAACATTTGACCTATTGACCTAGTTTTTGACTCAACATGACCCATTTTCAAACTCATCCAAGATATTACCAAAGCAAACATTCTGATCAATTTTCAAGAGTGTTTGACTGGAAATGTGGCATCCAGAGCATATACAAGGTTTTTCTAAGATTTGACCTGGTAACCTAGTTTTTGACCCAACATGACCCATTTTCAACTCGTCTGAGATATCATATAGGCAAACATTGTGACCAACTTTCAAGAGTTTTTGACTGAAAATATGGCCTCTAGAGTGTACACAAGGTTTTTCTAAGATTTGACCCAGTGACCTAGTTTTTGACCCTACATACCGGTAATCAATTTTTAGACTCATTCAAGATATCATTGAGGCAAACATTCTGATCAACTTTCATGGGTATCAAACTGAAAATATGGCCTCTAGAGCATACACAAGGTTTTTCTAAGATTGTGAGCTAGTGACCTAGTTTTCAACCTGACATGACCCAATTTCAAACTCGTACGGGATTTTATCAAGGCAAATATTCTGACCAAGTTTCATGTGTATCGGACGGAAAATGTGGCCTCTAGAGCGTACACAAGGTAAAAGTTTACAACGGGTGCCAGATACAGCACTATCACTATAGCTCACTCTGAACACTTCTTGCTCAGATGTAATAAGAAGTATTTGCGTATGCCATAAATCAAGATTAGACTGTACAGAAAATGCATCTTAGATCTGTGTCATCTACCACATACTGTACTACCATTTTAAACCGATAAATTCATGTTTATTTCAAGTATTTGAAGTATTCATTAAAGACATGATTAATTAATAAGCCACATAAAGGGTTGCAAAACGTTCACATAGTTCCGCATGCAGTCGACTGTAGCCGAAGCTAAGTTTGGACAATAATTCATACCTGTAATATACATGTATGGCAATATTTCATGTCTATATGTTCGTGTAATACTAAAAGTAAACTCTAGATAATATAGTAACAAAGCAACCAAATAAAATTGGTTGAACTCTCAGTCTCACTTAACCCTTTACCCCATAAGGCATTTCTATGGCATCCCTAATTGACCCTAAATGACAGCAAGAATGAAGCCATTTCTTATGTGTAAATGACACCTTTTGATAGCATAGAAATCATTGTGACAAAAAGTGAAATTGCTCGTCATGACCTTTTGCCACAATGTTTTCCAAAGGCTCTTACAAGCAATGTGTAAAAATAAGTATCTATAGAGAAAAGGGTTAAGGATAGGGCATAGCTTTTCATCATATGGATTTGGCTAAGAATTGGGTGCACTGTAATCCACGCAGGTAACCAGCATCTATGGGCTGATCAATTATACCCGACTCTGAGCTGAATCTGTGCAATGGAAGGCAATCTTGCAGGAAGCCACATTAGGGGTACCCTATTCTTAACAATTCTCAATGATTCATTTAACCCTTTACCACACGACAAATTTTTAGACTGGTTCAAATTGAAAGCACTTGCAGACAAAATAAGCATAACTCAAAAATTAAAATTCGTTTCCAGCAGGGTAGCTGTTGGTTCAGCATTGTCTCTTTTTCCAACAATGTTTTCAAAAGCCTCCTTTGTTGCAGTCATTAAAAAGTTGGGATTGTTTGGTAAAGGGTTAAAACTATTGTGTTTTCAAATGCTTTCATTCTCATGTCATTAAAACATGCATTTATTTGATAAAAAGGGATGAAACTATTTTGTAAGGATTCAAAATAAATTCAACAAATTACAAACAGAATCAATGCAACAATGCCCATGGAAATCATAAGCAAAGAGAACTATTAGGAGAAACTTGGGGATGAAACTTTTTACAAAACTTTATCAATTAACCCTTTTCCAAACAAGCCCTGGTTTTTACGTGTCTGCAGCAAAAGTCTTTTGAAAACACTGTGGGAAAACAAGAAATTTCTCATAACTCAGAAAAGAGGAACCATTATTTTCTCTTTTTACAAGAATACTTTACACCCTTTCCAAACAACTACCACATCTAGTTTTTTGTCAACAAATGGTTTCAGTATGAACATATTACTCTCAGACGATAGCAGTGTCTTTTTAGGGTCGACTGACTTCATAATTGTAGGGGAAACAGGTATTCCTCACAACTTAATCCTTTACTCCATAGATACTAATTTCTACGCATTGCTTGTAGGAGCCTTTGGAAAACATTGTGGCAAACGGTGAAATTGCTCGTGACGAGCAATTTCACCTTTTGCCACAATGTTTTCTACACTATCAAAATGTGTCATATACACATAAGAAACGGCTTTATCCTTGCTCTTATTTATGGTCAATTAGAGATACCATAGAAATGCCTTATGGGGTAAAGGGTTAAATACCCGCTGTACTGTCTATGTAATGAAGTGATGTATTTTACCTGTCTTACCTTTTATGTGTTTGTTTTGTTATGTTGTGTTTGTCAACAAAGGCTTAAATTAACATCTGAGAGTAATACCTAAAATTTTGTCGTGTAGTATTTAACTCTTTACCAAACAACAAATCTTACACTGGTCCAAATTGAAAGCATTTGCAGACGACAAAATATATGAGACTGAAAAATTGCAATTTGTGCTGGGAAGGGTAGAAAACATTGTGGGAAAAAGAGAAAATGCTGCAAATTACCAGCATTTTCTCCATTACCCACAATGTTTTCAAAGGCTTGCTTTCTCTTGGTCGTTAAAAGTCAAGATTGTTTGGCTAAGGGTTAAAGAGTCCTCCAAAAGCTGTTTTGACAGTTAAAAAGCGAACCATATGTCTTTCTGCAATGATAAAATGGTTTTGGAAGTTTTTGTATTAAGTACTGGTTGATAAACAAATTCTGGAAACCATAAATAGGTGCACTGGCAGCCATGATATAATCAAAATTGTTGAAATTGGCATCAAAGCCCAAACAAACAACAAAGTAAACAAAATTTGTGTTCAGAGGTAACAAACTAGCAAAATGGTGGCTTATGCTGTCTAAATGTCTAAATCACACATGGCTTATCACAATGGCTAGCGCTGGCAGTTGTGGATCATTTGTTTACTTTCAAGATCAAACATGTCCTAATAACTAACATTTTGCAGCTTACACTTATTACTAAACTGTGTAAATCACATATAACTTATCAAATATGCTGGCATATGTAGCTCAATCAATATCCTGCTAAATGACTGAAATGAAACTTTTAAGCCGACAGTAAAACCCCCAAATTTTGCTATTCAAAAAAAAGATTTTGCTCTGCATGGTGAGACAGGGCAGATCAAAAACCATTCTGCTCATTTCGTGTGGTCTGATCTTGATCTATACTGTCCTGTAAAGGTCAACAAGTCTCAAGTAAAAATCATTGTTTACTGTCTCAATCACACATAGCATTATGATAATGGCTTGTGTATGTAGCTGAAAACATTGCTTACCTGTCTGGTTTGAGCACTCTATTATATAACATATACATAAAATATATTGACATTCTATATACAAAATTATCTTGTTAGTTCATCATTTATAATAAGTATCTTGTAACTACATACAAAAAAGTTTCTTGTCATTGTATGTATGAAAATATCTTTTCACTCTAAGTATGAAGATAGTGCTCTCATACATATAGGAATTTGTCATCTTATACAAAATAACATCCTGTCATTTTTAAAAAATGATATTGCAACAGTTAACCCATTACCAAACGACAAAATTTTAGGTTTGTCCAAATCGAAAGCATTTGCAGACGACAAAATAAAAGTGACTGAAAATTTGGAATTTGTTTTGTGAAGGGAAGAAAACATTGTGGGAAAAGGAGAAAATGCTGGTTACCAGCATTTTCTCCTTTTTCAACAATTTTTTTTTTAAAGGCTTCTTTCTCAGAGGCGTCAAAAGTTGGGGTTGTGTGGTAATGGGTTAAATGGTCATAGTTCAGCATGTATTTAACCCTTTACCACACGAGAAAATTTTAGACTGGTCCAAATTGAGAGCATTTGCAGACGACAAAATGAAGGTGACTGAAAAAATGAAATTTGTTCTCGGAAGGGTAGAAAACACTGTGGGAAAAGGAGAAAATGCTGGTTACCAGCATTTTCTCCTTTTCCCACAGTGTTTTCAAAAGGCTTCTTTCTCAGGGGCATCAAAAGTAGGGATTGTGTTGTAATGGGTTAAATTAAATCTATACTGAATATTTATATTTCATATTTGATAATTTCAAAGTAGTCTGTAGCACATCTATTTAGTTATATAGGACTTAAACCCATTACCACACAATCTTTTGATGAACCTGATAAGAAGCCTTTAGAAAACATTGTGGAATAAGGAGAAAATGCTAGTAGTGACCAGCATTTTCTCCTTTTCCTATGATATTTTCTACTATTCACAAAACAGATATCAAATTTTCAGTCACTTTTATTTTGTTGCCTTCAAATGCTTTCGATTTGGACAAGCCTAAAATATTGTCGTTTGGTAATGAGTTAACCCTTTCCCCAACAATCCCTGGTTTTTACGGGAAAGGAATAGAAGCCTTTTGGAAACATTGTGGGAAAAGGAGAAAATGCTGGTGTGGTATACAGGCCCGTAGGAACAGGGGGGGCTAGGGGGGGCTCAGCCCCCCCAATAATTTTGAAAATCATAGTAACTAAAATATGACTTCTTAGCGCAATGAAACAAACACCTCAGTATTTCGAAGTTAGCCCCCCCCCCCCAATCTTGAAATCCTTCCTACGTCGCTGGTATAGAGTTAAGCTGATCTACACCCATTTGAAACCTTAACTCATTACCAAAAGACAATCGAAAGCATTTGCAGACGACAAAGTAAAAGTGATTGAAAATTTGAAATTTATTTTGTGAAGAGTAGAAAATATTGTGGAAAAAGGAGAAAATGCTGGTTACCAGCATTTTCTCCTTTTTCCACAATGTTTTCTGAAGGCTTCTTTCTCAGGGGCGTCAAAAGTAGGGATTGTGTGGTAATGGGTTAAATTACATTTCCTATACATCTAAATCCATCAAGAAGTGGTAGCTGTTTTTAGTATTATGGCATACCAATGTAGAAGCTCCAGATTGTCTTCATAGTACAACTATTTTTATATATATAAGCTTTACAATGTCTTCACGACACAAGTACATTCAATTCAAAAACCAACTGGGGTCCTGCATGGCTTACTAGTAAAGTTTAGGACTTGATACCTGATGGCCTAATCTTTTTCTGTCGGGGTGTCTTTAGGCAAGACACTTCAGAGCCTTAGCCTAGCACTGCTGAAGCCCAGACATACATAAAATAAGCTAGTTGTAGCAGTTATATGACTGAAATGTTGAAAGCGACATTATAAGCCATTCATTTAACCGATTACCACACAATCCCTACTTTTGCCACCCCTAAGAAAGAAGCCTTTTGAAACCACTGTAGGAAAAGGAGAAAATGCTGGTAACCAGCATTTTCTCCTTTTCCCACAGTGTTTTCTACCCTTACCAGAACAAGTTTCTGTTTTTGAGTCACCTTTATTTTGTCGTCTGCAAATACTTACAATTTGGACAAGTCTAAAATTTTGTCATGTGGTAAAGAATTAATCAATACATTTCGTCTACTAAACGAGGACTTTTTTACAGAAACTTCAATACTCTCTTCGGGTAAACTGCAATTCAGATTCAAAATAAAAATATGAAAAGAGGATTCAGAATGTCAAATCTATGAAAATCACACCCACTCTGTGCTCCAACTTACATTAGTCACACCTCGCTGTAAAATACAGATATACAGTGAGACAGAGATACATCAGACTGAAGAAACAAATCCATGTTTTGAAAACCCCTCATAAGAAACCCTTTGAAAATGCTGTGGGAAGTAGAGAAATGCTTGCAATCAGCATTTTTGTTTTCCTCAAAATGATTTCTACCCTTCCCACAACAAAACACTTTGAGTCATATATCATTTGTCATCTGCTAATACAGCAAATTTAGATGTACAGTATCAGTTGTACGGTCAGGTGGCAGAGTACTTGGAAACTTGTTCAAGGCTGTGGTGAATCATGTTGCCCCGCGCCGAAGGCCCTGACTGTACAACAAATTTGTTATACTGCAAAGTTTTACCATTTCAAAGCGTGTTAAGAGAAATTTTCATGTTTTATAATCTCACAAATTGAGTATGCTGACAAAATAGAAATCCCCCTCTGAGTGCCCCAGTTCAATGAAAACTGACATCACTGGAAATTGACATCACTAAAACATTCATTTTGTGTATGGAACGCCGTAGCTGTCTTTTCTTCAAAATAGTTATGTTCCTCTGTTCACTTTTAACTTGTATGATTGAATTGAAATGATGATCAGTCAGACAGGATTAAAGTCTTCTCTAAATATCATTTTGTTCGGTTGCCAAGCCATTAAGAAGTATTGGTTGGACATTTTGTTCTGCCTATTTCTCATGATGTCAAGTTAGATTAACATTTTGTTCAGTTCACTTTTATCTTCTTGGGTTGAATTGAAATGATAATCAGTCAGATGGGAATGAAAGTCTTCTCTAGATATCATTTTGTTCGGTTATCAAGCCATTAAGAAGTGTTGGGTGATCATTTTGTTCTGTATATTTCTCATTATGTTCAGTTAGATTAACATTATGTTCAGTTCACTCTTATCCTATTGGGTTGAATTGAAATGATGATCAGTCAGCTGGGACTAAAGTCTTCTCTATATATCAATTTGTTCTGTTGCCAAGCCATTTAGAAGTATTGGGAAGACGTTTTGTTCTGTTTATTTCTCATTATGTCCAGTTAGATTAACATTATGTTGGGTTAACATGTTATTTGATTCCATCAACTGGTAATGAAGTTCAGCTGACATAGCATTAGTTTTGCTTTACTATAATATCTTGTTCATTACAAGGGTATTCTATTCAGTTTATTGTTTATCATAATTTGTTCACTCGTCAATATCTTACGCCAGAGAGACTGGAATTATGTTAACTGGTCATTTAGTTTACAAAGTACACATCATATTTGACAATCTTATCATTGTATCTGGATATAAACAATTATGGTAAGAAAGGATGATGCTATGTTTAGTTGAGTGAATATTACGTCCAGGTAGGATAGTATTGTGTTTCGTTACCCCGATATTCTGTTTGGTTGATTGTCATTGTATCGAGTTGAAGAAGCATTATGTTGAATAAACTTATGTTCATTTGGAAAACCTCGGTTTTACTCCGCAAGAAACGTCATCATTGCATCATCGCTAAAATATGACGTAATCGGGGCTAAACAACTCGCACACGACCACGTGATATTTAACCCTTTACCAAACAATCCATTGTTTTGACGACCCTGGGAAGGAAGATTATTGCAATTATTGTTGGAAAAGGAGAAAATTCTGGTTGCCATCATTTTTTCCTTTTCCTACAATATTTTCTACCCTGTCAAAAACCTCAACTTCATTTGTTCCACTTTCAAAATTTGACATCTGCAATCTGCAGATGATTTCAAATTGGAATGGTCTAAAATTTGTCGTACGGGAAACGATTAATAAACCTTCATTATTAGCGTCTTTTCCAGTTCACACTTTACTATCGCCAGTGTTAAACAATGTCAAATATGGCAGAATTTGACCAAGATTTTGAGGAAGTAACGGCTAGACTCGACTAATGGAAATGTCTACTGATTTACTATGTACAGCAATATTTTATCTCTAAATTTCAACAAATCGTCGATTTACTTCTTAAAGGTGGCCTTTCAGGTTTTGGGACGAACATTTTACAAAAATACACAATTTTTAAATCATCTTTATACTCCCAAAACCTTTTAATTTTCATCCATAAAACCCCTGTAATCCAAAACCACCCGACAACAAGAGAAATTAGAGATTTACTACGGCCCAGGTCAACTCCGACGGGAGACACGGTCTATTTTTAGATGAGCAACTCGCTCATTTACATACCAAAACTACACAGACGAAGCTTCAAATATAGCGTCCGAAGAAGACATTATAGAAAATAATTGCATGTTTGTTATGTTATGGAATTAGACACGTAACAGTCACTTGAAATTCCCAAAATCCTTTTTTCATTTTTGGCGCGAAATCTTTAAATACCTTAACAGGCTATGTAGCCTTTTAAAGGTGGGTATTTAGGTTTTTAACATCACATCAAATTCAAAAATAAATATATCACTGAAATTTATAGAAAAAAGAAAACAAACAAACAAATCATCATTAATTAAAAATCATAAAATCACAGTAAACATTTTTTTATGGTATTCCCTTAAAAGGCCACGTAGCCTCTTAAGCTGTTTTTAGATTTCCCGCCAAAAATCAAAAAGGCATTGTGGGAATGTTATGCTCCTAACACGTGACTAATGACGCTTAAATTCCATAACATAACAAACATATAATTACTTTCCATAATGTCTTCTTCGGACGCTATGTTTGACGCTATGTCTGTCTATTTCCGGTATGTAAATGAGCTACCTGCTCATGTAAAAATAGACCGTGTTTCCCGGCGGTGTTGACCTTGGCCGTAGTAAATCTCTAAATTCTCTAATTGCCTGATGGTTTTCAACCACTTGGGTTTATTGAATGAAAATTGAAAGGCTTTGGGAGTATAATGATGATTTTTTTTTGTACTTTTGTAAAATTTTCGTCCCAAAATCTAAAGGGCCATTTTTAAGGGAATACCACCAAAAATCTTTTTTGGTAATTTTATGATTCTCAATCATTGATGATTTGTATTGTTTTTTTCATACAAATTTCAGTGATAAATAGATCTATTTTTTTTAAATTTGGTGAGATATGAAAACTCTAAATACCAACCTTTAAACCTCGTAAAGTTCTACAGCTTGTTTCAAACTGCAGGTGGTATGGTTTTAGAGGAAAACCGACCATCTAGATTGATCGGCTTTTATTACATAATTTGTATAGATCTGTGTTTTACCACTTGGCATGTGCTACATCTGATCTAAGTAACTGTTGAATATTAATGAGGGCGTTAATAGGGTTTATGTACGCATGCGCAGTAAATCCAGATAAACTGCGACGTTTAAATGAATAAACGATCAAAATAAACCTGCGTTGGGTAGTTTATGGAAGATAGACGGTAAAAAATTTTCAAATATGAGCGTTCTGATTGGATAGAAAAGTAGGACAAAGACTAAGTTCATTTATAAGGGAGCGGATCGATGATGAAACAGCTGTTTACCTAAGCGACGGATCTGGTCAGACTTGGGATCGAGACAATTGGCGATAGACACCGGTTCCATTTACACTTGAAAAGTTGCAAGGCGGTCTACAAGTCAATTATTTTCTAGACGTATCCAGCATGAATTATAAACTCCGGTGCAGCCCGATGATCTCTAGTTCCACCACTCTTAACATTTAAAATCTCGCATTAGGCCTAAGAAATAACTCAGTGTTTAGGGTTTCGGTCCGAGAAGCCATAGGTAGGGTAGGTAGGGTTTTCATGTGTTTTTGTTTTTCTTTAAATTTCTTTTACATGGACCATGTACTGAAATGCCACCTGAAAAAAATATTCTTTCAACTGTAGGGTAAAAAGTTTAGGGTCGACAGCATATTTAGGTAGGGTTTGGAAACCCAAAACACAGAACTTTGTTTTCTTAGGCCTTATTTGGGCAGCAATCAAACCGGCCTGTCATCAAATGATCCTCGGGGAGGTCAAATCAGCCCCAAATGTTTAGGTGGCATTTCAGTACATGGTCCATGTAAAAGAAATTTAGAGAAAAAAGAAAACCCTACCTACCCTACCTATGGCATCTCGGACTGATTTTTTTTTTCTTAGGCCTAATAAGGCGAACGTGTTTTAGGGCGAACGGACTTGATATACTATGAAGAATGAAAAATAATCCTTTGGTAAATGAAATCCTTCAAACAAATGCGAGATTTTAAATGTTAAGAGTGGTGGAACTAGAAATCACCGGGCTGCACCGGAGTTTATAATTCATGCAGGATACGTCTAGAAAATAATCGACTTGTAGACCGCCTTGCAACTTTTCAAGTGTGAACGGAACCAGTGTCGATCGCCCATTGTCTCGATCCCAAGTCTGACCAGATCCCTGTCGCTTACGTAAACAGCTGTTTCATCATCGATCCGCTCCATTATAAATGAAGTTATCAATGTTGGCAGTCCTAAATCTTGCAGGACTTTCTTTAAAATTGTCCGAGTATTTTCCTCGTTTCCCGCCATTTTTCGCCGGACAAGAGGAAAAGTTCGGGTTGCGGATTAAAACCGAGGTTTTCCAAATGAACTTAAGTTTATTCAACATAATGTTACTTCAACTCGATACAATGACAATCAACCAAACAGAATATCGGGGTAACGAAACATAATACTATCCTACCTGGACGTAATATTCACTCAACTAAACATAGCATCATCCTTTCTAAGCATAATTGTTTATACCCAGATACAATGATAAGATTGTCAAATATGATGTGTACTTTGTTTACTAAATGACCAGTTAACATAATTCCAGTCTCTCTGGCGTAAGATATTGACGAGTGAACAAATTATGATAAACAATAAACTGAATAGAATACCCTTGTAATGAACAAGATATTATAGTAAAGCAAAACTAATGCTATGTCAGCTGAACTTCATTACCAGTTGATGGAATCAAATAACATGTTAACCCAACATAATGTTAATCTAACTGGACATAATGAGAAATAAACAGAACAAAACGTTCCCAATACTTCTAAATGGCTTGGCAACAGAACAAATTGATATATAGAGAAGACTTTAGTCCCAGCTGACTGATCATCATTTCAATTCAACCCAATAGGATAAGAGTGAACTGAACATAATGTTAATCTAACTGAACATAATGAGAAATATACAGAACAAAATGTTCAGCCAACACTTCTTAATGGCTTGATAACCGAACAAAATGATATCTAGAGAAGACTTTAATCACATCTGACTGATTATCATTTCAATCCAACCCAAGAAGATAATCAAAGGACTGAAGGTCCTGAAAGTCGCACTAATGGTGAAACCTTGATATTTTGGGACTGATAGATGGTCATCACCCTTTTACAGGACAATCTTGCTTTTACGTAATTCAAACAGCTTTGGAAAACAGAGCTGAAAGAAAGAAAAACTCATTTGTTTTTACTCAAGGTTTTCTTCCAATTAGACTCAAATTTAATGGTGTAGTCAAATTTGATTAGTTTTCAGCAATTCTTCGATTTTGACTAGTCTGCAATTTACTTGAGCAAATGCAGTTACTTGTAATAGGCAGCTTCCCACCAAGTTAGATCTTTTCATTTTTCTTTTTCTTTAATATATCCATGTTGGCATATAGCCTGACATAATATACCCAAAACAATATTAAATGTATGTCATTGGTCACCTCTATTACTTGGAACTTACTGAAAAAGTGCCACTGCATACCGATGCTAGCACTTGACAATTTTTGAAAAGGGACACATAAGGGACATCTCTGTGAAATCATTTCAAAATCTGACCAACCATTTCAGTGAAGAAGAATTTTCAAGAATTTCTTCATGTCCGAATAGTGCAAGTGGACCCCATTTACCAGAGCCATGTTTCTTGATGGATCAGAATTTCGAAAACATTTTTGAAAATGGTCACCCAAGGAAGATTGCTTTGAAATTATTTTAAAATCTGATCATGGGTTTCAGAGAAGGTGAATTTTCAAGAAATTCTTCATTTCCATATAGTAGCCCCAATTCACCTGAGCCATGTTTCTTGGCAAATCAAAATTTCGCAAACAAGTTTTTAAAAGGGTCACCCAAGGAACATCTCTGTGAACTTTTTTCAATATCTGATCAGCCGTTTCAGAGAAGTAAGAATTTTTCAAGAATTTCTGCATGTCCATATAAGTACAAGTAGCCCCCATTCACCAGAGCCATGTTTCTTGACGGATTGAAATTTCGCAAACAATTTTTGAAAAGGGTCACCCATAGAACATCCCTGAGAAATTATTTCAAAATATGACCAGTGGTTTCTGAGAAGAAGAATTTTTTAGAATTTCTTCATTCCTGTATAGTGCAAATAGCCCCCATTCACCAGAGTCATGTTTCTTGACTGATCAAAATTTCACGGAAAAGTTTTGGAAAGGGTCACTTAAGGTAGTGGACCTGTAATAAGCATAGTGCAGCATGGCATAAAATTTCTGGACAGTTGATAAGACATATTTTGTACAGATATGATACTATTGCACATTTTTGACTGAACAGAAATTCCTTCGGGGTCCGTCTTGAAATTATTTGTTGATAATTTTGTTAGTTTCCAGAAAAGGGAGGTAATTATCATATCCATTTGTAATGAAATTATAGTAGTTATAGATTTATAAATGATAATTCTAGGAAGGACAAAAAAGAAAAAGTGGCTCGGTGAAAGTAGTACAATAGTGCTCATTTTTAATCTTAGCAAATTTTCTAGGGTAATATTATAGTGGAAATAGCTGTTTTCTATTACGGGTCCACTACGTTAAGGAACATCTGTGTGAAATTATTTTAAAATATGGCCAGCTGTTTCAGAGAAGAAGATTTTTAAAGAATTTCTTAGAAAACTGTTTGGTTGCCATGGCAACCAAAACTTTTGACATAATCAAATTCTGTGAACAATTTTCAAAGAGGACCTCCCAAGGAACATTCCAGTCAAGTTTGGTCCATATTGGCCCAGCGGTTTTGGAGGAGTTGATGTTTAAAGAATTGTTGATGACGCATGACGGATGACAGACACCAGGTGATCCTAAAAGCTTCCCTTGAGCATGTTGTGCTCAGGTTAGCTGAAAAAACAGTCCGAAGGTTTTTCATCTCAACCAAACTGACTCTCAAATTATAAAAAATATTTGCAAAGTAATTAATAACTATGCAATCTACAACAGGTTAAAGACCATTGTGAATAATTAGTTTAACTCATTACCAGACCAGCCCAATTTTAGGCTTGTCCAAATTGAAAGCATTTGCAGACGACAAAATAAAAGTGACAGAAAATTTGAAATTTGTTTTGTGAAGGTTAGAAAAAATTGTGGGAAAAGGAGAAAATGCATTTTTTTTCCCTTTCCCACAATGTGTTCTAAAGGCTTCTTTCTCAGGGTAGTCGAAACTAGGGATTGTGTGGTAATGGGTTAATCACCACATTAAATTTGTTACACTCTTTTTGAGTTTTGAAATTGTATCTTTGCTATCCAAACAATGTAATTATTGTATCAAATTCTTTCTCAGGGTAGTCGAAACTAGGGATTGTGTGGTAATGGGTTAATCACCACATTAAATTTGTTACACTCTTTTTGAGTGTTGAAATTGTATCTTTGCTATCCAAACAATGTAATTAATGTATCACATTTCTCTGTTATATCATTTCTTTAAATGTGCTGATGCTTATGTTTTTTTTTTTTCATATATAAAACATATTTTTATAATGATGGATAAATATTTTTGAAGTATCCAATATGCTTTTTTTTTCATTAATAGTAACTTTATCTTCCTTAAAAAAAAAAAAAAATAGAAAGAAAAAAGTGATTTTATCACTAAGCATTTGATTGACTTCGCTATGTTTATTGTTAAATAAGTTTCATCATTGGTTTTAATCATGTAAGGCAAATTCAAAATAAAGCAAGAGTTATAAATCGTCATGATGACGAATACGTAATTTCTATTAATTTTTACACAAATTGAAGTTAGAAATACTATAAAAATCATGTGTTCATTTTGACTACACATTGGGTACGTTTTGACTCCACTTGGGTAGGTTTGGACTTCATTTGGGTAAGTTTTGACTCCATTCGGGTACGTTTTGACTTGGGTACGTTTTGGTTTGAGTACGTTTTGACTGTAAACCCCTCAACAGTGCAACTGTCAATGTACGGTCGTAATTGCTGTATTTTACCTTGCGTTCCATATTTCATGTTGTATTTACTGTATACGGAGGGGATGCAATATCCTTGTCGCCACTCTTTTGGGGTCCGAACAAATGCAGTAATCAACATTTTAACTTTACTGGTGTTAATCGTTATGTGCGTTTGTTTTCTATCCCGTCCGCCATTTGCATTTTCTTAATCAAAGTACAATTTTGTACTTCAAACTTAAGCTGATCAAAGACCTAAAATACTAGAATTGATAGCAAAAGTTCATGTCTGATTTCCATAAAATCGTGTATGTAAGCGTTTCGCATGCAGTTTTATAAGTTACAGAAGTTTTTTGATGTGTAATGGAATAGTTTTTGGGTGTTTTGGGGTATTCGAGTGGTTTGGGGTGTTTCATCCGAGACGTACGTTACAAACTAGGTCAAAGCTGCGGAACGAAACAAATTTTCAAATTTAGAGCGAGTTTTACGATATTTAACCCTGAATTCATGGTTTGCATGGTTTAAAAGAGTTGATTTCAAATGACATCACTCGAGTCCGAAATTCCACCCTTATAAGCGAAGCTCTACCGGTCTCGATAATACATGAATATTTACAGTAAGGTGCTCTCGATAAGCCATATTAATCCGCGATCCCTTTTAAACTCACATTAAGCACTGATGGGGGATATCTTAGCTGAATTGTGTTTTCTTTACCCATCTAAACAAAGATAGATGTTAAATTTTCACATGATATACAAAATAACCGCATTTTTTTTTTTAATTTAAAATTTGAGTCACGTTCTCCTTTTTCTAGCGTAGATATATGAGTTATATGAGTTACCGGGTCCAGTCCCATCATAAAGAACAAATTCCAGACATACCAAAGAAAAAGTAGTTCTACAGCGATTGGGTTTAAAGCAGAGTAACTGCACCTCGTTTATGAAGTATATACGACGTTTTTGATCCAATTTTTTTCATGATTCTTCAACCCACTATAGACACCCCCAACCCACCCTGAGCTCCTCGAGCTCATCGCAAAAAGTCGAACGTTTTGACAAACGTGCGACTTAAAAATGAACTGAACAAAATGTTAATCTAACTTGACATCATGAGAAATAGACAGAACAAAATGTCCAACCAATACTTCTTAATGGCTTGGCAACCGAACAAAATGATATTTAGAGAAGACTTTAATCCTGTCTGACTGATCATCATTTCAATTCAATCATACAAGTTAAAAGTGAACAGAGCAACATAACTATTTTGAAGAAAAGACAGCTACGGCGTTCCATATTCCTGGCATGTTAACTAACCAGATCATGAGAAATCCCTTTGCTGTATAATAATATCTGTTGTAAAGTCATGTGGCAGGAGACCTGGAAACTAATATTCATGGCTGTAGTGAATCTTGTCACCTCATGATGCAGGGTATGTTAACACAAAATTTTGCAGGTCACGACTGCACAGTCTCACTATGAATTTACTGATCTAATATGTGTATATAATTAGAGATTTTCTGACTAAAAGAAAAGCTTTATACATAATACAACAGACCAGAGAAAGCTCTCCCTGACATGTGCTTACTCTGTGTAGGTTTTCTGTGTTCAAAATATTTTCCTTTTTAATCACTAGTACTTGAGCTTACTTTGTTCATGTACCTAGCACAGCATTGGTCTAACAGTGCATGTGGTCAGATCAGGTTAAGTTGCATTGTAAAAGGGATGTATCTGATGAGACTGTATGTCAAATTCTATACACATCTTTGTCATTTTATCATACATCCTTGGTCAAAATGGTTTAAAAACAAATGCTGATGACAAAAAAAGATGACAAATATAGATAGAATGAAATAGATAGATTGAAATGGGTTTTAAAAGTTATGGCTGCACAGTTTCTGCATTTAATGAAAAGAGCCAAACATGTACACATAAAAGTAGTTCACTGATAGATAATGTTCTACAAAGAGCATGTGCATGAGACCAATATTATGGATTTATTAAATGGTATGATTAACAAAAAGTACATCAATTTACTTGTATTCCTCTCTTTGTCCTATTCCTTTCAGAACGCTATGAGATGCAGGGATATATGAATTAAAGTTTGTGTACCTATGGGCTAACCAGGAAATTTTGAAGCACTGTTCTTGTTTATGTAGCTCTTTCATGTTGTTGTGAAACTCACAAATATTCTTATTTGGTTATATAAACTGAAATGTTCCTCTTTTGACCTTAAGAATATATCAACAGGTACTATATCAAAAGGTGAACAGCAACAGATCAGCTCCGTCCTGTAAAGCAAGAGAGCATTTGGTTTACATACCTGTTGCCGCAAATAATGGTTCTCATTCCGCAAAATTTTGATCTCTCTTTTCAAACTAAGTATCAATTTTTCTCTTGGGTCCTGGAAAATAAAAGAAATGTTTTGGTTTAAAATACTGTTTTATTTACATTTAAAATGTGAAAAGGCTCTACAAAAGATCTTAACACAATACCTTGTGATCCATTATTTTATTGAAAACTGGGTAATAAGATTTAGGAAAACATTCCGGGAAATGGAGAAAATGCTGCTTACCAGCATTTTCTCCATTTCCGAAAATGTTTTATTAACTTTCAAAAACAAACTTAATCATTTCAGCCACATTAGATTGGTCATCTGCAAATACTTTCAATTGGGACTGGGTATGAAGACATGTCTGTTGCTAAAATCACTAAAAATGTCTTTTAAATGGAAGAAAAAAATGTGGGACGAGGTAAAAATGCTAGCTACCATTATATGATAAGAATTAGAAGAATAAATGATATTGCACTTTACTAGATATTTTCTTTTTGACATATGAAGACCTGTGATGTGACTTTTCTTTGATTCAAACATGCTAACAATTTCCATCAATATTCTTTGGCCCTTGCACATTCCATTTATTCATGCTGCACGGACAATTACTGATGTCTCAAGACACTTACCGACTCATCAATGATGTCATCGCTGACATCACTAAACTCACTATCCCATGACATCATGTGATGATGCTACTATGGAAATGACCTTTTTCCTGACTTTTGTCTCTGTACTAACCAATCAGATTGGAGTAACATAATCCAATTATTTCTTCTCTATTATACATTTCACCATTTTTTCAAATATTTTGTACTCATCCAATCTCACAAGCAGTTATGTCTACACATTGATTTTAGATATTTATCGTCAGTCTGACAATGTCAATCTCTCTTATCAATTATCACTGTCAAGTTTTTTACCTTCACACAAGAGATTTCAGCATTTAATACACTGTGTTTCAAAATATAAAACACTTCTAAACACATATTGACCTTTAAACAAACAATCCCCGGTTTTTATGATCCTAAAAAAGAAGCCTTCTGAAAACACTGTAGGAAAAGGAGAAAATAGTGGTAACCAGCATTCTCTCGTTTTCCTACAATGTTTTAAACCTATCCCAAAACAGATTTCACTGCTTGATTCACATCAATTTTGTTGTCTGCAAATGCAATTTTGGACTAGTCAAAAATTTTGTCATTTGGTAAGGGGTTAATAGCATATACCAAATCAACACCATAGGTAAGTCTAAAACTTAAACTAACATGATAAAAAAAAAATCCACCATAAAAGATTCATTATAAAAAAAGGCTGTGAAGATATGCATGTTGCTCTAATTTATTGCAAAATTTATCAGTTCTGCATCCCTCTTTTATTGCAAAATTTATCAGTTCTGTATCCCCAGCGCAAAATATACTAGCCTGAATTCCAAGTCTAAAATGATAAATATAGCTTATGAATATTTTAAGTAAGGAATATTATGTAAGTCCTGGTAAATGAAAATTTAATTTTGTTTGCCTTATGATTCTAAAAGACGGAAAGAGAGCATCGATTCATAAAAAGACTGTACATGCTATGAATTCTGATCTCAATCTACACTTCTTGCAACAAGTCCTAATAAGCTATCCATCACAACCCACACAGTTGAACTTTTCCCAATTAAGATATTAAATCTTTTGCTGTGGTATAATAATGTGACATAAAAAGCCATTTTGCAAAAATCAAAAACTCTAAACTATCACTGCCGGTGTATAAATTACATCACATCATAGATAGCAAAGAGAAATGCAGATCTATTAACATAATGTAACTGTACACATTTATTGCTTCAATAGATTATTTCAATAAAATGATTCAAAGCTTATTCAAATTTCAAATGAAATTCTATTTTTACTTTTTACCTATAAAATCTTTCGCACACGATCCTGCTAACTATTTAACGTATCAAAAACATTTGGACTTGCCCATTTTCAAAGCATTTTGCACACAACATATTCAGTGTGACTCACATGGAGGAATTTGTATGAGAAAGGGGAGAAAACATTGTCGATAAAGGACAAAATGCTTGTTACCAGCATTTACTTACTTTCCCCTGATGTATTCAAGAGCTATCTTTCTAATGGTCATTTAAACTCATTAATAAGTAAAAGAACCTGATGAATATGCCATTTTTGATACTTGTGAGAAAAAGTGTGTAATCAAACTTTTTCCACAAGAAATGAAGTGTTGCTCAATTAAGTACTTATCAATGATAAAGAAGAAAACATTGTAGGAGAGGGAGAAGTGCTGGTTACTTTTTTTCCCCACACTAATTCCAAAGGCCATTTCTGTCAGCTAAGAGACTGTTTTGTATTTTGTGGAAAAACCCAAGGAAATAAAACCAATAAAACTCCATTTTTTCTTGACAAATGACTTTTCAACAGCACTCGCACTCACATGAGTAACTGGAAATGGGGCATACATGAAATTTGTCTGCTGAATGTTTGGGGCTTGTTTGTTCAAAAATGAGTTTGAACCTGGGCTTCTTTGTCCCATGATTGCACACTACTCCATTTGTATGTGCATGAATATTTACAGGTCAAAAAATTTATTGTAATGTTGTGGATTAGATCCTGACCACCAAAGATAATTTAGATATCTAAAAATCATAGTTTTTAGGTGTAAACTAAATTTGATTCAATATATTTACATGGTGTCTCTCTCTCTACTAATCATGCATCCTACTATAAAGGGATTCTACTCCTGATTCCTTCTGAATGATCAAATGGGAACTACCAATACACAAATACTCTCACAAAAGAAAACAAGATGTATTAACTTGTTTAGGGGGTTGATTTTCAAGTTAATATTTGAATAATATTTCTCTTTTTTTTTTCATATTTTTAATTCCACACAGTGTCTTTCTTGATAAATGCCACATCAGAGTTTTCAACACTTTCATTTATCAATGGCAATCTCAGGTTCAGGTAGTCTAATAACTTGGTCTTTCCACTTTTACAAACTGAAACTGTCCTTTTCATTGAATATAAACTCTCCTACAGGCCAATCAATCAGAAATTGATCAATTTCTTGACATACTACTAGATAATTGCCCCCATTTCCTCAGACAAGTTTGTTGCATCTTCATGGTGGACAATTATTGAAAACATCATGGGAAAAGGATCAATAACTCATTCAAAGCTATAATTAGTCTTGCCTTGTCGATATTTTTACAGAATGATCTTCTTTTATAACTTTGATTTCTAACAAATTCATCTGATTTCCCTTCATGCTTCCCCTTTCGTAAGTCTAAATTAAGGCGTAATCAATCAAACAGGCATTCTTACCCAGTGCTGCAGATATCATAATTTCAAAGCTGTTTCTAGTGTAGATATCAAGATCAGAATGCACATAATATGCGCGGATCCAGATTCCAGATATGGCGGGGGGGGGGATTGGGGGAACGCACGCGTCTTATTATAGTTTGATTTCTGGATTTCAGTAGATGTAAGCCGATTACAAGAAAAGTCAACGTTTCCAGTTCTGACCACGAGGAGGTCTCCACATTTAGAACTTTTTTTTTTTAATTTATGACTGTATCTTATATAAATGCTGTGCAATATCAAACCAGTACCATTTCACGAATCCGATAACCACAATTTAGCCAAAATTCCAGGGGGGGTCCGGGCCCCCCTGTCCTCCCCTTTGGATTCGCCCATGCATTATGTAGTCTAAACTTCATCTAAACTGTTCACATAACCAAATCACTGTCCACACAGGCAAATAATTTCTAGTTAACTCTTTACCAAACATCAAAATATAAGACTGGCCCAAATTGAAAGTAATATTTGCAGATGACAAAATAAACATAATTCAAACATTGAAATTTGTTTCCCACATGGTAGAAAACATTTGGGAAAAGAAGAAAATGCTGGTTAAAGGAGAAAATGCTGGTTACCAGCATTTTCTTCTTTTCCCACAATGTTTTTCAAAGGATTCTTTCTCAGGGGCGTCAAAAGTAGGGATTGTGTGGTAATGGGTTAAGTGCTTTAAAGCCTAACCCTTAACTCTTCTGAGAAAGAAACTATAGAAAACATTGTGGGAAAAGAAGAAAATGCTGGTAACCAGCATTTCCTCCTTTTCCCACAATCTTTTCTACCTTATCAAAGTCATGATATCCTCTTCTTGAGAAATGTAATTTTTGGTTATAATATTTCAATATTAGAGTGGCATTGTTTTTATTGTCCGCAAGTGCTTTGAATTTGGTCTGGTCTAGGATAATGGCATTCAGTAAAGAGTTAGATATATGCAATGAATTTATATTTGGTAAACCTACATCGGTATTGTCCAAACATAGGCCTGGTCCATTATTGTGGGCTCCATCTTTTGCCCATTGATGGGTATGACCTATGCTTGGGGGGAGGGGGGAGGGGGGGCCCTTAATGCATCTGCAAAAGGTATTGACCCATGTCAGCGCATGCAGGAATGGACCCTGAAATCTCCCAATTTTCTGCATGTCTAAGTGATATTCTACCTCCTGATTCAGTTGGTTATTAGACAAGGTGGATTTTATTGGTCCATGATTATGGATTGAATTGTTTGGTATTATGTATCACTGAGATGCATTGGGGCCCCTTTTACTGGAGCATGGTTCCGATGCATTTTTGGTCTGGGTTCGGACCCATTTGGCGGGATGAAAGCTGCGATGACTTCATCCTGGGACTTTGTATCAATTGTTTATGTGACATTAACGATACCTTGACGTTGCATAAACAAATGAACATTACTGCAGGCATTTTATCACAGGATAACACTAGAAGAAGGCGGTTGTACTGACAAAAGCTTGTGTACATTATAATAATTAAAAATTATCAAAGACAGATACATGTACCATTATATTAACAAGATTTAATTTGTTGTCTGCACATGCTTTGAATTTGGTCCAGTCCAAAAATTGTTATTTGGAAAAGAGTTAAACCTTTTCCACACAATGACTGCTTGAAAACCCTGTGAAATAAAGCTTTTGAAAACATTGTTCGAAAAGGAGAAAATGCTATTAACCAGCATTTTCTCCTTTACCCACTTATGATGTTTTCTACCCTTTTTCTAAAATCTTTCACACTTTTAGCTTCATTAAATTTTGCATCTGCACATACTTTAGATTTGGAAGCATCTAAAATTTTGTTGTATGGTAAAGGATTAAACTGTTAAAATTATATGACATTTCAAGTGAGGAGTAAGTCAACGTATTGAGATTTCGTCAAAAAAAGCAATCACCATATCTGATGGTGCAAATCAGAGATAAGAATGCACATTGATTTTGTTTAACTCTTTACCAAACGACAAAATGTTGGACTAGTCGAAATTGAAACCATTTGCAGACGACAAAATAAATATAAATCAAACATTGAATTTTGATTTTGGAAGGGTACAAAACATAGTGGAAAAAGGAGAAAATGCTGGTTACCAGCATTTTCTCCTTTTCCCTCAATGTTTTCAAAAGGCTCCTTTCCAAGGGTCGTTAAAAGTAGGGATTGTGTGGTAAAGAGTTATTCCAATCTTGATTTATATGATCTCTATCCTGCCTCCAACAGGGCCAAAAGATGAACCAGTCAGTTAAAGGTGACAACTGGATTTACAGTAACTGAAGCTTGACCCCAGTCAATAATTATCGATGGCTTTTTTTTTTCCCGCTCAAATATTTATTGTATAAATACCAATGACAGCATAGGGTATCCAAGACAGTGAGTTATCCTCTGGGAAAAGTGGTTTTCACTCTTTACAAAACGACAAAATTTTGGACTTGTCCAAATTGAAAACATTTGCAGACGACAAAATAAATGTGAATAGAATGTTGAAATTTGATTTCAGAAGGGAAGAAAACATTGTGGGAAAAGGAGAAAATGCTGGTTACCAGCATTTTCTCCTTTTCCCACAATTTTTTCAAAAGGCTTCTATCTCAAACCAGGGATTGTTTGGGTTAAAAATGGTGTGTCCACAAGTTAAAAGATGATGATGGACAGTATGCACAACACATTTGTAACAGATAATATACAGGAAAGGCACAAAAGCTCACCTTGAACACTTTATGCTTAGGTGAGCCAAAAGAAATTTCCAAATAAACAAATGTTTGTAAACATTGCTGCACTTTTCATCCTTTACCAAACAATTCTAAGTTTTTAAAACCCTGACAGACAAAACTTTTGAAAAAGATGACATTCTGGTAACCAGCACTTTCTCGTTTTATTACAATTTAATAGAATTTTTTTTCTTTTCTGCATTTAAAACTATGTAAGTTTCATCTTTTTCACTATTCTACTATCTAAAGCATTTAAATATCTTAACCCTTTACAACACAGCTCTGAGTTTTTCCCACCTTTGACAAAAAAGGTTTTCAAAGGCATTGTCAGAAAAGGGAAAAAGCTGGTGACCAGCATTTTCTTCGCCCTTCTAATGTTTTCTATTCTTCCAAAACAAGTTCCAATTAATTGAGTAATGTTAAATTTGTCAACCGTAAATGCTTTGAATTTGAGCAAGTTCAATTTTTTGCCTTCTGATAAAGAGTTCAATACATGTACCTGAGAACAGGTAAAAACCATTTTTTACATCAACATCCCCAAAAATATCTGTCCAGTTACCACTGTTTTCAAATACTGGCCAATTCAGCCAAAATCTGATTAAAACCTCAAACTTTGAACATTTGATTTTCATGGCCTACAAAGGGTTCCTATCAAAAATGGATAAATCTTCTCCCTTGCATTAGTGTGTCCAACTTTCAGGGTAGCCTCTTAAAAGTTAGGTGAGTTTTTATATATTTGAAGCTGGAGTTCGATATTTAGTAGATGATACACAAAAAAAGACATACAGAAATATCTTCAAAAAAATCTACACAGAGCTGAACATATCTTTTCAGAATTTAAATAAATTAAAAAAAAAGCACTTTTGAAACTGGTTGAAATATTTTTGGGTGCTGTATCCAAGAATATTATCCTTGAAATGACATTTACTGCTTAATTTCTCTTTCAAAATTTGATTACAATCAATCATCCTAACACAAAAACCATGTCTTGTTCATAACTGCTACATATGAATTAATAAAGATGGCAAAAAACAGGGAAACTGTTGCTAAAAATGTATTACAGCACCGCATTAACATAGCGGGTTTTTTTTCTTAATTTTTCTTGCTCTGGTTGGTCGGAAGTAAAGGTAAAAGTCTATTCAAGTTTTATATGATTTTCAAGGGCTCGATGTAACCTGGAACACAAGTATAGATATCACAGAGATATCTCTTTGTAAACATGGGGACTTTGTCAACAGTTCGATCACTTTAATCCTTCCACCAGACAATTCCATGTTGTGTACCACCTCAGGTACAAGAAGGCCTTTGAAAATATTGTCGGAAAAAGGAGAAAATGCTGATTACACCAGCATTTTCTCCTTTTGCCTACAATATTAATTTTTCTTTCCCTTCAAAGGACCATTTACCCAACAATCCTGTATTTTAACCCTTTTACCACACAATGCCGACTTTTGACGCTCCTGGAAAAGAAGCCTTTTGAAAACATTGTGGAACAAGAGCGGCAAATTGTCGCAAGATACGCCCGTCTTACCCCAAGTTGTAAAGGTGGGGCATGCACCAGACAAAATTCAAGTATGAAAAACAACAAAGGGCAATAACTCAAAAATAAAGCAAGCAAGAGTTGTGATTCCTGTGCACTGCACTCCCCATGGATGAGATCTATCCACCCATCAAATTTCATAACCCTAGCTACTATAGTTTTGGAGATATGCTCCGTACAAAAATCAAGTATGAAAAACCACAAAGGGCAATAACTCAAAAATTAAGCAAGCAAGAGTTATGATTCTTATGCACTGCACATACCCTCGGTAAGATCTATCCAGCCATGAAATTTCATAAGCCTAGCTAGTATAGTTTTGGAGATATGCTCCGGACATAATTCAAGTATGAAAAACAACAATGGGCAATAACTCAAAAATAAGCGAGCAAGAGTTATGATTCCTGTGACTGCACTCCCCGTCAATGAGATCTATCCACCCATAAAATTTCATAACCCTAGCTAGTATAGTTTTGGAGATATGCTCCGGACAAAATTCAAGTATGAAAAACGACAAAGGGCAATAACTCAAAAATTAAGCAAGCAAGAGTTATGATTCCTGTGCACTGCACTCCCCCTCAGTGAGATCTATCCACCCATGAAATTTCATAACCCTAGCTAGTATAGTTTTGAAGATATGCTCCGAACAAAATTCAAGTATGAAAAAGGACAAAGGGCAATAACTCAAAAATAAAGCAAGCAAGAGTTGTGATTCCTGTGCACTGCACTCCCCGTCAATGAGATCTATCCACCCATGAAATTTCATAACCCTAGCTAGTATAGTTTTGGAGATATGCTCCATACAAAATTCAAGTATGAAAAACGACAAAGGGCAATAACTCAAAAATTAAGCAAGCAAGAGTTATGATTCCTGTGCACTGCACTCCCCCCCGGTGAGATCTATCCACCCATGAAATTTCATAACCCTAGCTACTATATTTTGAAGATATGCTCCGGACAAAATTCAAGTATGAAAAACAACAAAGGGCAATAACTCAAAAATTAAGCAAGCAAGAGTTGTGATTCCTGTGCACTGCACTCCCCGTCAATGAGATCTATCCACCCATGAAATTTCATAACCCTAGCTAGTATAGTTTTGGAGATATGCTCCGGACAAAATTCAAGTATGAAAAACAACAAAGGGCAATAACTCAAAAATTAAACAAGCAAGAGTTATGATTCCTGTGCACTGCACTCCCCGTCAATGAGATCTATCCACCCATGAAATTTCATAAACCTAGCTAGTATAGTTTTGGAGATATGCTCCGGACAAAATTCAAGTATGAAAAACAACAAAGGGCAATAACTCAAAAATTAAGCAAGCAAGAGTTATGATTCTTGTGCACTGCACTCCCCCTTGATGAGATCTATCCACCCATGAAATTTCATAACCCTAGCTAGTATAGTTTTGGAGATATGCTCCGGACAAAATTCAAGTATGAAAAACAACAAAGGGCAATAACTCAAAAATTAAGCAAGCAAGAGTTATGATTCTTGTGCACTGCACTCCCCCTCGATGAGATGTATCCACCCATGAAATTTCATAACCCTAGCTAGTATAGTTTTGGAGATATGCTCCGGACAAAGAACTGGACGCCGCCCGCCCGGACGCCCGACCACCCGCCCGCCCGCCCGCCCGGCACGGGTGATCCCATAATACGTCCCGTCTTCGACGGGCGTATAAAAAGGAGAAAATGCTGGTTACCAGCATTTCTTCCTTTTCCCACAATGTTTTTTACCCTATCAAAGAGAATTTGAAGCCAAAATTGAAATTGTCGTCTGCAAACACTTTTGACAAGGCAAAAATTTTGTCGTCTGGTAAAGGGTTAACTCAATATTGTTTAGTCATATCACCACATTAGCTCACTTGAAGAACAGGTAACTTATTCGTGTTCCTTCTTCTGAGATTGACCAATCTTCAATCGGGCCCTAAAATGTTTTGCCAAAGGATACTGGCAAGACATTGGAACACTTCAGGTGGGATCAAATCTTTACTTATAAGCCATGTAGGGCAGGGCCCTATGTTTTTAAACCTTTCCCAAACGACAAATTTTAGACTCTTCCAAACTGAAAGAGTTTGCACACCACAATTTCAAATTTGACAAAAATGGAAAAAAGTTCTTCAAACAGGTGGAAAACAATGTGGCAAAAGGAGAAATTGCTCATTATGAGCAATTTCTCCTTTTCCCACACTGTTTTCGAAAGGCTTGTACTGCAGACACGTAAAAACCAGGGCTTGTTTGGGAAAGGGTTGAAAAAAAAGCAAATGTTTCCATTTCGATCTGAAAAAGTATTGTCAGACTCAATTTCCATCAATAACTAGGCCTATGGTTGGGTATCGGTCACAAGTTTGGCATACTTTTAACTCTTACCAAACAATAAATTTTTGGATTGGACCAAATTCAAAGCAGCTGCAGATGACAAATTAAATCTTGGTAAAATGATGATTTCTGACTTTGATCAGGTAGAAAATATTTTGGGAAAAGGAGAAAATGCTGATTACCAGCATTTTCTTCTTTTCCCAAAATGTTTTCTATAGGCCTCTCTTCTCAGGGTCGTTAAAAGTCGAGACTGTGTGGTAAAGAGTTAAAGCAGTTCCGTCGTATTTCCAAAAACTTTTGTGCATAGATTTGTAGTTGACAAATTAAAGATGGATTGGAGGGCCAAGTTTATCCTTCATAGAGTAGAAAACATTGATGGAAAAAGAGAAAATGCTGGTTACCAGCATTTTCTCCTTTTCCCAACATTGTTTTCAAAAGGCTTCTCAAATGTTGATAAAACCTGGGATAATGTTTGGTAAAGGGTTAAAAATAGAAATCTCTCAAATTTATTTTAACTCCTAATGGCAGATAAAATTTTAAATTCATCTATCATTCAAATGAAATGCACATCATGATCATGATCTCAATTTCATGATTAAATTTGTCAATATTGTAATTATATAAGAAAAGGCTGGTTGCCAGGATTCTTTCCTTTTCCTATGATCTATTTCCAAACCTATTAAAAACCACTGAAATGCACTATGATTTATCTGTACCAAGATCAAAGTATTTTTGTACTTTTACTGTTAAGAAAAATAAACTTCATCAGTATCTGATAAGTAATTATTGAGTAATAAAGGACATGTTTTTTGGCATGTTCTTATTTCTATTCACCCATTACCACACAATCCCTACTTTTGACGACCCTGAGAAAGAAGCCTTCAGAAAATATTGTGGGCATTTTCTCTTTTTCCCACAATGTTTTCTACCCTTCATAAAACAGATTTCAAATTTTCAGTCACTTTTGTCATCTGCAAATGCTTTCGATTTGGTCAAACCTAAAATTTTGTCGTCTTTTAATGCGTTAGCCCAAGGAAGTATAACAGACCATCTTCGCAAGCCAAGGATACTATGGTAGTACCCTTGGTCGCTCGCCTCTTTAAAAATTGAAACTCCCACTGCGCCATTTCATTGGATGCGATCAAAACCCATTGCACCCAATCAAACCATCCGTAACATGAAATCTTTCACAAAACAGAAAACAATGATGGCAGCACCAATCAAAAAAGAAAGTTGTCGTAATTGTGACTATATAAAAAATTTGCCAAAAAAGAGTAGACGATCGATATTTAATGAGTTTTTTTTTTTATAGTTTATTATCAATTTTGTGAAATATTAGGACGGGTTCCACAGCCAAATGATTGCGAATCATCGTATGTCTGTTCGTCATGTTTTTGATGTGATGAATCCGAAAGCGCAGGCATATTTGATGCATAGCCTAACAAATTTTATTACAAGCATTTTGATTTGTAAGAAATAACATCAACAAAGATTACCTAACTCGTGATATTCGATAGGTGGCGCAGCGGGAGTTTCGATTTTTAAAGAGGCAAGAATCCAAGGGTATGTAACGAACAAAGTAGAGTTAGTATCCTTGGCTTGCGAAGATGGATAACAGACATGTCTCATGAACTTTTCTAACAAAATACAAACTTTCTCTCATCTGCAAATGCTCTCTATTTGGACCAGTCTAGAATATTTTTGTTTGGTAAACAGTTAAAAGAGTTAATTTGTTGTCTGCAAATGCTTTAACCCATTACCTCACAATTCCTACTTTTGACGCCCCTGAGAAAGAAGCCTTTTGAAAACACTGTGGGAAAAGGAGAAAATGCTGGTAACCAGCATTTTCTCCTTTTCCCACAGTGTTTTCTACCCTTCCCAGAACAAATTTCCATTTTTCAGTCACCTTTATTTTGTCTTCTGCAAAATGCTTTCAGTTAGGACCAGTCTCAGATTTTCTCGTGTGGTAAAGAGTTAAATTTGGACCAGTCTAAATTTTTGTCACACAGTAAAGAATTATGAACAGACCTACACATGAAAATCAATGGTATACCAGTCTAAAACGGTATGGCATTACACAATTTTTCATGAAATTAATGACATAAAAGTCTGCATTTGTATGACACTTAACTGAAGGCATTGGGAAAGGTCAACTTTTCCATTTATGCAAATTGGTAAAAAATCTATACCCCTTTATCATTTATTCAACTTTTGTATAAATAAGCACTGATATTGAAAGACCTCTCTTGTTTAATTTCAATACCCTGACCCTTACCATAGAAAGTTTCATCCTGTAAATTAGCATACACAATGGTGACTTCATTATCTGAAGGAAAAAAAGCTTTTGAAAACATTGTGTGAAAAGGAGAAAATGCTGGTAACCAGCATTTTCTCCTTTTCCCACAATGTTTTTCAACCATTACAACAGAAATCTCAATGTAGTTTGAAAATCCCTTGAATTTTGACAAGTTCAAAATATTTTCATTTGGTACAGAGCTTACTTTTGCTAAACAATTTCATTTTTCATGGCCTTTGAAAACTGTTGTGGTAAATGTCCAGATCAGGCTCTTGACATTCGGAAAAGAAGCCAACATGGAAAAGAGAGGAATTAAGTCTACTAACCCTTTACCGAACAATCCCTGGTTTTTATGACTCTCAGATAGAAGCCTTTTGGAAACATTGTGGGAAAAGGAGAAAATGCTGGTCACCAGTATTTTCTCATTTTCCCACAATGTTTTCTACCCTGCTGGAAACAAATTTCAATTTCTGAGTTACATTTATTTTGTCTTTTGCAAGTGCATTCAAATTGGACCAGTCTAAATTTTGTTGCTTGGTAAAGAGTTAGAACAAGTCTACACTTTTGTAGTGAAGTAAAGAATTAACGTCTATCACACTGATATTACAGTTGAGGAAACCAGAGTTCACTATTCACCAAAATTCTATAGAACATTTTAGTCTCATTCCCCCAGACTTTCTTGCTCGCCCGGGTGGCTCAGTGGTGAGCGTGTCGGACTTATGACCTGGTGGTTGTGAGTTCCATACCCGGTTGAGGGGAACTTTCTTTCCAGTGTATTTTCGCCTCTCACCTTTGTCGAAGCATGTGAGAAAAGTAGCCTGTGGCTTTGGAAAGAAAGTAGCGTAAGTGCCGGTGTGAGAAAGCCAGGAAACACATGTGCGTCACCAACAGTCATGATATGACCTTAGCTGTTAAAGTGGCATTAAACCCCAATAGAACCAACCAACCAACCCAGACTTTCTTAGACTGAAAGCAGTACAACTTCTAACTGATTGATAGACCATCTGAATTTATTTATCCATTTACCATATGGCTTGCAACAAAGAATAAAGGGCATTCAGACATTTGCGTAAAATGTCTCGTATAAGCCTGCGCTATCTGCGCAGGCTAATCCAAGATGGCACTCTATGACTACATTAGATTTTGTGCTACAGTAGACTTTCGCAAAACAGAAAACTATACATAAAGAGGAAGTGTTGTTTCGGATTAGCTTGCATGGGCTGCACAGGCAGATCTGAGATGACACTTTAAGCAAATGTCAAAATGCCCCTTTTCGCATGTTACAGATCATATATATATCGGTAGTGTATTGATGTTTTTATAGCTTACTACGTTCCGAACCATTCTACACACTATCAAGTTTTAATTTTTTTTTTTCTGGCTCTGAGGATTAATCATTTAAGCTCAAACCATCCTTGAGTTAGTCTCTTCAAGTGGAGTTCACCAGCTCAAACAGTAACATAAAAGGCTGGGGTCACTCAGGTTCAATTCCCCAGTTTGGCCAATTTCTATATGAGGATTGATGGTAAGCATTGCAACAGTTTTCATTCCTCTTTCACCATTGATCACTCTTCTGATAATAGCTATGTGGGAAAGCAGCCACAGGCTTTGGAAGAATACCCTGCAAAGTACTAGTATAACAAACTCCAGGAAAGTATGAATAGATTCACTGGCTGCAACAATTTAACTACAATAGTTTTGGAAACAGTGTTAAAACGCCATTCATGAAAACAAACATCTTCAATAAAAGGGTAAAATGTTCTCAAATCATAATGTCCCCTGCTGATCTAAATTTGTCAAGTTTGTTTGGTGCAATATTCAATATCATTTTCCACTTCAAATGTAAACTTTCTACATGAGATAGAAAATTTTAGAATTTTCCTTTAGCAATACCCACTACATCATTTCCAGACAACAATATTTTACCCGTTACCACACAGCAAAATTTTAGACCTATCCAAATTCAAAGCATTTGCAGACAATAATTTCTCAGAGGCACAAATGGTACAATTTTGCTTTGATAGGGTAGAAAACATTGTGGCAAAAGGAGAAAATGCTGGTAAGCAGCATTTTCTCCTTTTCCCACAATATTTTCAAAAGGTTTCTTCCTCTGTGGCGGTAAAAGTTGCAATTGTGTGGTAAAGAGTTAAATTGATTTCAATTAATGAAATTCTGTCTAAAAATTGGTTGAAAAAAAATGTGACAAGCATTTTTTCCCTTTATCACAGTGTTTTCTATCCTAACAAAAACTGAATTTCATGAACTGACAGCTTGACTGATTGTATAGTGTTTCATGCCATTTTCAACACATCCTGATCGAATTCCAACAAATATGATATATTCTTCTTCAGGGTCATCAAAACTCAGGACTATGTGGTAAAGAGTTAACCCTGTACCACATGACAACATTTTAGGTTTGTCTGAATTGAAAGCATTTACAGGTGACAATTTCAATGCCACTTGATATGGTAAAAAACATAGGGGGAAAAGGAAAAAATTCTAGTTACAAGCATTTCCTCCTTTTCCCACAATGTTTTTAAAAGGCTTCTTCTTCAGGGTCTTCAAAACTCAGGACTGTGTGGTAAAGAATTACCACACGACAAAATTTTAGACTTGTCTGAATTGAAAGCATTTACAGGTGACAATTTCAATGCAGCTCAATGATGCAATTTTTGTTTGATAAGGTAAAAAACATTGGGGGAAAAGGAGAAAATGCTGGTTACCAGCATTTTCTCCTTTTCCCACAATGTCTTTAAAAGGCTTCTTCTTCAGGGTCTTCAAAACTCAGCACTGTGTGGTAAAGAGTTAGATGACATACTATCACATTAAAACTATACCACAGTCTAATCCATATACAGAATGCCAAAGCAGAATCCATTAGTTTGTACCTTAACCCATTACCACACAATCCCTACTTTTGACGCCCCTGACAAAGAAGCCTTTAGAAAACATTGTGGGAAAAGGAGAAAATGCTGGTAACCAGCATTTTCTCCTTTTTTCCACAATGTTTTCTGTCCTTCACAAAACAAATTTCAATTTTTCAGTCACTTTTATTTTGTGGACTGCAAATGCTTTCGATTTGGACAAGCCTAAAATATTGTCGTTTGGTAATGAGTTAATGTTTAAACATTCAAAACATTGTGACATTTAAACACAGATTAAAAAAAAACACAGATACAGTACTTAATATAATACACAAAACAGTATTTTCACATTACACATTATTTTCCCATTTTGAATAAAACTCTATTCCAACTAAATTATGGCCAGGTTAAGAAGAAATATCCTGTCTTATACTTTACAAAACAATCTAATGTCATATGACCCTGAGGAAGTTAGCTTTTTAAAAATATCAACACAAGAGGACAAAAATGAAGAAAACCAACATGTTTTTTCCTTTCACCACAATATTTCCCCTTCTTACACAGAAAAATGTGATCATGGGAGCCACATTTTATTTGTTACCTGCAACTAATTTGAATTTCGGCGAGTCCAAAATTGCTCCTCTAGTAAAGTAAAGAGTGAACAGTCCCCACATAGAAAGCCATTATTGATTCTTCCACCATAAAGGCAATGAAAATATTTATCCCACCCTTTATTTATTGTATGGGACAGGACCAATAATTTTCCCTTATTTCTTTATCAAACAATCCCGAATTTGGACGTCCCCTATGAAAAAGCTTTTAAAAACAGCATGGGAAAAAGAGGAAATGCTGGTAACCAGCATTTTCTTCCTTTCCCACAATCTTTTATTGTAATTCTTCTCAATTTCAATCGATTCAAGTTACATTTAATATGTCCCCTGCAACAGTTTTGAAGTTGGGCCAATCCAAAATTTTCTCTACTGGCAGTGGTTTAACCCTTTCCCAAACAACAAAATTTTAGACTGGTCCAAATTGAAAGCTTTTGCAGACGACAAAGTAAATTTAACTCAAAAATTGAAATTTGCTTCAAGCAGAGTAGAAAACATTGTGGGAAAGGGAGAAAATGCTGGTTACCAGCATTTTCTCCTTTTCCCACAATGTTTTCAGTAGGTCTGATTCTCAGGGTCGTTAAAAGTCAGGATTGTGTGGAAAAGGGTTTAGCACAGGTCCTGCAGATGACTTTGAAAGCATTCTTTGGACAAACTGGGAAATTTCCCTTTTTTCAACAATGTTTTTCCAAATTTCCGATACAAGATGAAACAAGATGACACAGTGACGGATAGACATTACACAGGCGGCTACTATTCCCATCCCACACCACCTTTTGGCATGGTATAAAAAAGGGTTGCTTTAAATAAGGCTATGTGTAAAACTCTTTACCACACAAGAAAATTTTAGACTGGTCCAAATTGAAAGCATTTGCAGACGACAAAATAAGGATGACTGAAAAATTGACATTTTGTTCTGGGAAGGGTAGAAAACACTGTGGGAAAAGGAGAAAATGCTGATTACCAGCATTTTCTCCTTTTCCCACAGTGTTTTCAAAAGGCTTCTTTCTCAGGGGCGTCAGAAGTAGGGATTGTGTAGTAATGGGTTAAACTCTTTAACACATGATTCCTATTTTTAACAACCCTGAAAAAGAAGCCTTTTGAAAACATCGTGGGAAAAGGGAAAAATGCTGGTAACCTCTACCCTACCAACAATAAATTTCACTTTTCAGTCACATCTATCAAATCATCTGCCAACGGTTTTCAACTTGGGGACATTCTAAAATTTTGTTGTTTGGTAAAGACTTAAATTCCTATGCTAACCATACTTACCATTTTGATCACAGGCTTGGTTCGAATCTTTTTGGCTCTACTGGCATATCGCAGTGTGTTCATTGTCTCTGGTGCATGATGGGAAGAGGGGGTAATACAGCATATCTGAAAATGATTGTAAACTGTACCATGTAAAATGTGATCATGATTATTCTGATTTCACAAAGAATTTTCACCAAACTTCACAGACCTAATCCTGCCATGGTGCTCTTTACATATTAGTCAAAGAATTTGATTCCCTGTAAAACTCTGATTGCTTTGGCAGAAAAAGTGAAACATACTGAAAATCTTTTATTCTCCTTACTAACAGGTTTGAACATTTGGAAGACCTCTTTCAGATTTTTTTAAAGTGTTATTTTGATCTGTCAAAGGATCTGGCTGCTGTAAGTTTTGCTTATAGTAATCACTGCTCAAAAGAAGCTCTATACTTATGAAAAAAAAATACTGATCAAGGGAAATAACTCTTCTTTTGCTTATCTAAGATATTTTGTTGTATATTACCATTTATCTTCCTTGATAATCAAAACTGCAATGTTACATAATTAGCATCTTCGCAAGCCAAGGGTTACTATGCTACTCTACCCTTGGTGGATTGAACTTGATTTCGACAATCACCCTATACACATTTTCATTGGTTGCAACCAGCTCTAACTGCATCAAATCAAATTGCATATAGCATTTCATCTTTGATAAAGATAGAACAGGATCACGATAAAAATAGAAGGTAAACATGAATATCTCCGTGGATGTGTGCAGGATCTGTAATGATTTATTACCGAAGAAAACATAGACAAACATTATTTACATAAAGTTTCAATGTGACCAATCAATTATCAGATGTTTTAGGCTATTCCCCAGCACCTGACCATGGAATGTCGAAATTCGTTTATGGATATTGCTTTACGTTGAATTATTGTATTTGTAAGTGGTTAGTAAAACGACATTTCATTGGCTAAAAGAAATATGATGTAAAGGGAGATAATGAGCAGCATCCAATAGCGGGCGTGTCGCGGGAATCTTGAAATCGGGCTCAATCCGCCAAGGTAAGATCCACGTACTGATCGTAACCTTGGCTCGCAAGATGCTTAATTGGTGTTAAATTTTTTTAATAAAAGATGTCTAGTTTCAAGGAGAAATATGTAAATTCCGAGATTACTTAAATATGAATCCAGAGTACATGTTAAATAATGCAGAAGTCCTCACCATTAACGTAACTCCATTTCCTCCTAGGCTATCTGCTAGTAGTTTTGTTAGTTTACTATCTCTGTACGGTATATGTCCCTGTCTCCGTTTGTGATCACCGAGTGACGATATACAGTTACCAAGCACCAGTAAACTTTTATTGATACTGTTTGACTCGACAAGCGTGTCAGCAGTTGAATTTGAGTCTTTCACTTTTTCACTTCCTGTAAATCAACAGTATTTTTTTAAAATTTCAATCAGAGTGTAGAAGCCCTTTGCCACACAATCCCAAGTCTGAACAACTCTTCTTTGGGAAGAAGGGTTTTAACCCATTACCACACGAGAAAAATTTAGACTGGTCCAAATTGAAAGCATTTGCAGACGACAAAATAAAGGTGACTGAAAAATTGAAATTTGTTCTGGGAAGGGTAGAAAACACTGTGGGAAAAGGAGAAAATGCTGGATACCAGCATTTTCTTCTTTTCCTATAGTGTTTTCAGAAGGCTTCTTTCTCAGGGGCGTCAAAAGTAGGGATTGTGTGGTAATGGGTTAATCCTTTACCACACAATGAAGACTTTTAACACCACAGGTAACTAGAATGTAAAAATCAGTATTTTCACTGGTCGTAACCATGAAATACCAAAAAATATTTCACCGATAATCTATGGAAAGCACGAAATAAATCATTATTTCTGGTATAAAACCAGTAGAGCTTAACACTTTTCAACGCATTTGTACCATTCCAAACTGTAACTTTGAGAATTTTTCCTTTTATGGTACATTTTAACACTGGCCAATTCATGTCAAACCAAGTAGCCGAGACTGATGGAAAATGTCACACTTTATGTTAATCCTTCACCGAATGATAAAATTTTAGAGTAGTCCAAATTGAAAGCACTTGCAGATGACGAAATAAACACAATTCACAAATTGAAATTTGTTTCCAGCAGAATAGAAAACATTGTGGGAAAAGGAGATTACTAGCATTTTCACTTTTTCTCATATTGTTTTCAAAAGGCTTCAGTCTCAGGTTCTGTCTCAGGGTCATAAAAAGTTGGGACTGTTTGGTACAAAGAGTTGAAAGTTCACATCTATATTGATTCATTCTTATCATGTACCTTTTATCAAACATAAAACCTAAAGTCACTATGCTTTTTGACAGCTTTTTAACCCATTACCCCATAAGGCATTTCTATGGTATCTCTAATTGACCCTAAATAACAGCAAGGATGAAGCTGTTTCTTATGTGTATATGACACCTTTTGATAGCATAGAAAACATTGTGGCAAAAGGTGAAATTGCTCGTCACGAGCAATTTCACCTTTTGCCACAATGTTTTCCAAAGGCTCATACAAGCAATGCGTAGAAATGAGTATCTATGGAGTAAAGGGTTAAAAAAGAATTGAAGAAGGAGCTGTAGCTTATTTTAACTCTTTACCAAACAATAGAATTTTAGACTGGTCCAAATTGAAAGCACTTGTGGACGACAAAATAAACATAACTCAAAAACTGAAATTTGTTTCCAGCAGCATAGAAAACATTGTGGGAAAAGGGGAAAATGCTGATTACCAGTATTTTCTCCTTTTCCCACAATGTTTTCAAAAGGCTTCTATCTCAGGGTTTTAAAAACCAGGGATTGTTTTGGAAAAGGTTAAGCAACGTTTCCTTTTACCACATCATTTCACTCTTTACCAAATGACGAAATTTCAGATTCCACTATAATGAAAGCTTTCGCTGACAACAAATCTAGTTCACACGGTGATTTCTGCATGCGACAGTGTAGATATGAGTGGGAAACGGAGACAGTGTAGATATCAGTGGGAAACGGAGAAAATGCTGGTTACTGTGTTTTAAAAAGCCTTCCTCCCACAGCCATTAAAACTTGGATATGTGAGGTAAAGAGTTAAAGTGTTTTCCTACTCTTGTGTGCTTCTTCTGTGTTTTTTTGCATAAATTAGCACATACATTATCACACAAAGGTCAGTATTTACGACCCTGCTGTCAGCAGCTTGTGATATTGTTGTGGAAAAGAAAGCAATGTTTTAAAAAGCCTTTTCTTCATTTTCTTCGAAGTTGTAAAAGCATTGGATTGGCTGACTGATGGTTAACAACTAAATGAACTCTTTGCAACACAATCCCAACTTTTAACAACCCTATGAAAAAAGCCTTCTGAAAACATTGTTGGAAAAGGAGAAAATGTTGATGACCAGCTTTTCTCCTTTTCCCACAATGTTTTCGACCCTTCCAACATCAAATTTCAGTTTTTCATCCACATTTATTTTGTTGTCTGCAAATGCTTTCAATTTGGATTGGTTTAAAATATTGTCGTTTGGTAAAGGGTTAACAATGTAAAACTCATTATAGAGCAATCTAATGACAAAAAGGCACTAATAGATTAAACTTGAGTATAAATAAGATCCAGTTAACTGCAACTTTAAAGATGTTCCTGCCCAGAATATCGGAGAAAGTGGAGAGCATAGATCAAGATCAGACTGCACATTTTATGCATTCTGATCTTAATCTTCATTGGCAGCAAATGCAACTTAACCCTTTACTCCATAGATTATCATTTCTACACCTTGCTTGTAGGAGCCTTTGGAAAACATTGTGGCAAAAGGTGAAATTGCTCGTGACGAGCAATTTCACCTTTTGTCACAAAGTTTTCTATGCTATCAAAAGGAAGAAACGGCTTCATCCTTGATGTCATTTGGGGTCAATTAGAGATGCCATAGAAATGCCATATGGGGTAAAGGGTTAAATAACAAAAGGGGCTTGAAGGGGTACAAGAATGTACATGAAAAAAGGCATTCACAGCTTTCTTTGGACAGTATATACAGCTTCAGTCTAATTGACATTGATGTCAATGGAAATTATTGATTCGATCAATTTCTTACACTAACCATTAACTTTTCCCTTTCACTTTTTATCCCATTTTGCAACAGATCCATTGGTTTTTGAGGTTTTTAATACTGTTTCAACATTATTTCAATTATAATAACCTCCTTTAGTTTTTTTTTTAAACCTGTACTTGGCACAATATTCTTCCCATGCCACTGGCTGCTTTCTCACATAATCATCATCAAAACAATGATTTAGATTAGCAGTGAGCTAGAAAGGAATCCAGTCACACAGACAATCAACAGTCCTCAGAAAGAAGTTCATATGTAACCTCTGATTTCATGTTCTAAAGGCTTCCATCTGACCTTCAAGGCTTGATTGGTAAAGTGGTTTAGTTTAAACATATTCATTTTACATCGAATGAGAAATAAGTTCTTACAACTTATGCTAATCTCTTTCAATTCTGCTTCCTGGGAACTGGACCAGTACTCGCGCCGAATGTGTGGGTTAATGAAAAATCCTGAAGTTGACACCCGCTCCTGGGTATCGAACTTAGGACCTTTAGGTTATGAGGCCGACGCTCTACCTCACAACCATGGACACCATACTGGTAAAGTGGTCATGCAAAGTTTCAACCCTGTCAAACATGTAATTACTAACTACCTGAGGGATTTTACACATGTCAAGAGGTCTCTTACTGCAGGTGGTGCTTAAACTCATATCCAAGCCACAGTACTTCAGGCATGTCCAAATGACAAAATAATTGGGAGTCAAAAATTGAAATTTGTTTTGGAAAAGGTAGAAAAGACTGTTGGAAGGGAGAAAATGCTGATTGCCAGCATTTTTTTCCTTTTCCTACAATGTTTTCTAAAGGCTTCTTCTCAGGGGTGTTAAAAATGTGGATTGTGTGGTGAAGGGTTAATTGGTAAATCCTGTAACCCAAGGGATGTTACACAAGAGGTCTCTTACTGCAGGTGGTGTTTTAACTCATTACCGGACAACAATATTTTAGGCATGTCCAAATCGAAAGAATTTGCAGAAGAAAAAATAAAAGTGACTGAAAATTTGGGATTTTTGTGAAAATCAGAAAACATTTATCCACAATGATTTCAAAAGGCTTCTTTCCCAGAGGAGTTAAAAGTCAGGATTATGTGGTAGAGAATAATTAGTAAATCCTGTAAATACTGACCCCCCTAGGGATGTTACACAAGAGGTCTCTAACTGCAGGTGGTGTTTTAAAGCAACTTGGGACATTATGCTTACCTGCCAGATCCACAAAGGTCAATTTTCCCCGTTTTGTGATGTACAGATTTTCATCGTCCGGGTCCTGCTGCTCCGAATCAATGGTCAGCATCAACATGCTGTGACTTCGACTAGAAAATTCATTCAAACCATGGGAACCTGTCTGTCTGTTTCTCATGCCTGAAATTAAAGGAAGAATGATTATCAAGGATGGTTACCATCAGATCTGCTGATTAACCCATTACCAAGCCATTGTATTTCAGGTTTCTGCAAATAGAAAGCATGCTGGTTACCAGCATTTTCTCCTTTTCCCACAATGTTTTCTATAGGCTTCTTTCTCAGGGTCATCAAAAGTAGGGATTGTGTGGTAATGGGTTAAGTTATTGTTCAGTTGCAAACCATCGCAAATTTACCTTGTCAAGTTGCTGTAGCTTCTGTTAACTTGTTACCTGGTTTTGAAAATTTGTTTTTCTGTCAGCTTTGTAACATATATTCCCTAATTGAAAACAATAGCTGACTGAGACCACATAAAAGATATGGCTTTGATTCTTGACGTATTTTGATGTCCAGACAGGCTAGATTGGTGCCAAATTCTCAGAAACATTTCAGTAGTGAAACAGTTTCTTCTATTGGGAAATGTGTGCTTGGGATTTTGAGTTAGAGATTGTCATGTATACAAAAAAGAAAAAGAAAAGAGGACTTCAGATTCACTTCAACATGGTGAGAGCTTTGGCTGTGGGATGTTTGAACAAGTAATAGATATTCAGCTTGAAAGTCGACTCTTTTAACTTTCATTCCAGAAACATTTCCATTCCAAAGGAATATAACTTTGGTCAAAGTTTAGCATCAGGTGGAAGATGGTGCAGATCCAAGATCAAGTTAATGTTTCATCTTAATCTATGCTATTTACTTTGTCTACTTAATTTACCATTATCAGTAAAAGCATTAACTCTTTACCATACGACAAAATTTTGGACTAGTACAAATTGAAAGCATTTGCAGACGACAAAATAAATGTGAATCAAAAATTGAGATTCGATTCAGGAAGGGCAGAAAACATTGTGGGAAAAGGAGAAAATGCTGGTTACCAGCATTTTCTCCTTTTCCCACAATGTTTTCAAAATACTTCTTTCTCAGGGTCGTCAAAAGTCGGGATTGTTTGGTAAAGAGTTAAAGGTTATTTTGCTTTTGAGGAAAGTTTAGATTAAAATAAAGTGGACGAAAAAGTATCAAATTTGCAAAAATAAGTCTTTACCACACAATCCCGACTTTTAAAGACCCTAAAGAAGAAGTCTTTGGAAAACACTGTGGGAAAAGGGGAAAATGCTGGTAATCAGCATTTTCTCCTTTTCCCTCAGTGTTTTCTACTCTATCAAGGAGAGAAATCATAATTTCATCAATGTTTAATTTGTTGTCTACAATGTTTAATTTGTTGTATGCAAATGCTTTCAATTTGGTTACATCCCAAATTTTGTTGTTTGGTAAACGGTTAATGCAACTATCTTACAGGCATCCTTTTTTAACCCATTACCACACGACAAAATTTTAGACTGGTCCTAATTGAAAACATTTGCAGACGACAAACAAAAAGGTGACTGAAAAATAGAATTTTTTTCTGGGAAGGGTAGAAAACACTGTGGGAAAAGGAGAAAATGCTGGTTACCAGCATTTTCTCCTTTTCCTACAGTGTTTTCAAAAGGCTTCTTTCTCAGAGGCATCAAAAGTAGGGATTGTGTGGTAATGGGTTAAGAGGACTATTACTACCTCAAAGGGACAGGACTCTTATTCAAGGACATGTTACCAAATACAGAGTTTTCTCCCTTGCTGAAAAAAAAAAAAATTGTATACTATGAAAGTGGATTTAGCAAGCTATTCTTCTTCTTGTGTTTTCCCATTACTACTTAATTCTGAGTTTTAACAACTTGGAGAGAGAAACCTTTTGAAAATATTGTGAGAATGAAGGAAAGATTACCTATTTACCAAACAACAAAATTTTAGACTTGTTCAAACTGAAAGCATAATTGCAGATGACAAAATTGATGTGATTCAAAAATTGAAATTTGAATTTGGAACAGTAGGAAACATTATAGGAGAAGGAGAAACTGCTGGTTACAAGTCTTTTCTCCTTTTCCTAAAATATTTTCAGAAGGCCTCTTCCTCAGAGACATTAAAACCAGGGATCGTTTAGTAAAGCATTGACCCTTTCTCAAACAGCAAATTTTGGACCAGACCATATTCAAAGCATTTTGCAGATGGCAAATAAATGTTGCTAAAAAGATTATATTTCTATATGATAGGGTAGAAAACATTGTGGGAAAAGGAGAAAATGCTGGTTACCAGCATTTTCTCCTTTTCCCACAATGTTTTCAAAAGGCTTCTATTTCTGAACTGTAAAAACCAGGGATTGTTTGGTAAAGGGTTAATAGACCTACAACTTAAACAACAGTTCCCTGATTTTGACACATTATGTTAACCTTTTTCCACAATGTTTTCTACCTTGTCAATGAAGTGGAGCTCATTTGTGCCTGTTTTAACTTTGTTGTCTGTAGACGAGTTGAAATTTACTTAGAAAAGTCTTAACACTTGCTTTGATGGAATTGGTTATTTTTTTATTAGGGAAGTGCTTAAATTTTCAAACAGTATAAAGTTTTGTCATCTGGTAAAGAGACATGCCCTATAAACATTAATCATATATCATTACAATTGAATACCTGTACATGATGGGTCTTCTTTCCCTTTATAATGGACTTTACTCATTATAGAACTAAAAAATGAACAAATTAACCCTTTGCCACACAATCACTGGCTGTAACAAACCTAAGATAGAAGCCTTTTGAAAACATTATGGGAAAAGGATAATTTGCTGGTAACCAGCATTTTTCTCCTTTCCCCAAAATGTTTTCTACCCTACGGGAAACAAACTCCAATTGTTGAGATGTTTATTTTGTCGTCTGCAAGTGCTTTAAAATAAATTTGGACCCTTCTAAAATTTTGTCGTTTGGTTAAAAGCATTTTTCTTGCCTTTGTAGTCTATATTAACCCTTTACCTCACAATCTTGAGTTTAAACCACCCTGAGGAAGGAGTCTTTTAACCCTTTCCCAAACAACAAATTTTAGACTCTTCCAAACTGAAAGAGTTTGCAGACAACAATTTCAACTTTCATAACAATGGCAGAAAATTATCCGAAGGGGCAGAAAACACTGTGGGAAAAGGAGAAATTGCTCGTTACGAGCAATTTCTCCTTTTCCCACAGTATTTTCAAAAGACTTATACTGCAGACACGTAAAAACAAGGGCTTGTTTGGGAAAGGGTTAAAAACATTGCGGGAAAAGGAGAAATTGGTGGTACCCAGCATTTGCTGTTTTTTTTTTCCACTATGTTTTCTACTTGTTCACAGGTATCTCCCATCATTTGAACCACATTTAAATCGTTGTCTACAAATGCTTGCAATTTGTCCATTTACGGTGTCTGTTTAAAAGTTAATTAATTTTGTCATCTGTTATAATTGGTTTCTATTAACCCTTAGCCACACAGCAGAACCATAGACCTATCCATATCGAAAGCATTTGCAGATAATAATTTCATAGTGGCTCAAATGGTTCATTTTTTTCTTTTACAGAGAAGAAAACTTTGTGGGAAAAGGAGAAAATGCTGGTTACCAGCATTTTCTCCTTTTCCCACAAAGTTTTCAGAGGGCCTCTTCCTCAGGGTCGTTAAAAGTCGTCATTGTGTGGTAAAGGATAATGATAAGTAGAAAAATTATTTGTCTAGCAAAGGATAGTATACAAGGTTGAATTGTTCTACTGAACAAAACCAGGTATCCTATTTAATCTTTAATCAACTTTATATCAAAATATCTGCCATTAGTTACAGATCTAATTCATTTTAGCTGTCAAAACCCTTCATGTTGAAAATCCTTTACCTTTTACCTTAACCCTTTAGCTGACATGCCAGTTTGAAGCTCTCCCATTTCATTATGAGCAATTTCTCCTTTTCCCACAATGTTTTCGATACGTCAAAATGAGTATCTATGGAGTAAAGGGTTAAAGTTATAATTCTTACATCCCTACAGTACTGACTGATTGTTTGTATAATTTTTTTTTATTCCCTCTCTCTCTGATCATATGCATACATGCAGATATCTATTGTTCCAAATTAAATAGCACAAAAATGTACACCAAATGAAGGCATGCACACACGTAAGAAAATCATAACCAGTTAAAATACCCCTTGTGTATATTTCTGTTTATTTTGTTTTTCCAATCTCTCTTTTGAATTTAAAACTATTGTTTTGTTTTTCATCTATGTGAATTTCCAGAAAACAGAAGAGATAAAGATGACGAATGATTAATAATAATCATGTGTATCATGGCAGAAAATTAATATGCCGTATACTATAGTTATGTAAAACTTTGTATGTAACTAACTTAATAAAAAAGCACCAAGAATATTTTTTTCACTATAAAAGCCCACACAAACTTCTGAACCCCAGAACAGAACTTATTTTGATTCCAGGGCTTTAATTAGGAGAATCTTAGTCGAGATCTATTAGGTGAAACTACATGCCAAAGTTGATAGCTGGGTAGGCACTTTGGTAAATAGGACCAGAAGATCTTTAAGGCTTTCACAATACAAACCATTGTAGAACTTGTGACTCCCTGGGGCAGGGCTTATTTTAGCCTCTAGGCTTTAATTTCAAAGATGGTCCATCACATGAAGCTACATGCAAATATAGGTAGCCCTATGCCATAATTGGCGTGGAACTAAATTTTCAAATAGGTCCCTATATAAATGAAATTTAGTATAGGGATCATAAGATGAGGCTACATGCCTAATATCACCGTGTAGGACCGGAAGTGTACAGTGTTTGAGATTGTATGTCACTTGGGAGTCTGTACAGCGGTGAAATGTCACTTGGTCGTTGAAAATTGCTATCACACGGTAAGTCAAGCTGGTGATTTTTCATTATTTTGATAGCTATTATAAAACCTTCATATCCAGTTGTTTGTTTGTTAATCATAGACCGTATCAAGAACACTTATGTGCTCTGAAAAGCTTTCCTGGAGATATGAGGATGCCTTGATCATGTAACCATACTAAAATACAGATGATTTTGCCTAAAAACAACGGGGTATTTTGTTTGATTAATCATCCTTAAAAGCTTATTTGCTGAATGGAAAATGTATAGACAGTTTCTTCATTCACTTTTGTTTGAAAACATGTAAAGAATTGGTAACAAAATCGACTACAATCCTCCTAATCATTCGTTTAAAATGGCATGTCAACATATGGAATTTGTACTGTTACTTGATAAGCTGTTGTACAGTCACTTGAGATCTACACTATTTTATACAAGTGACAGTACAAAATTCTGTTGGTAAACATGCTGGAATTTCGTCATTTTAATCGCTTTTAAGGTCACAACTTGGAACTTGTTGATGAAAAGAGAAAGCAGACACATCGGCAGACCTTTTAATCGTAGAAAGAACTCTCTCATGTGCACTAAAGCGAAAATTCTGCTATTTTTTGTAGCCGAAAATCATTTCAATTTTCTCACATCAAGATGATCAAGACATTCTTATTGCTATAAGGAGGTTGCATATTGCACGATCAGGTGCCTGGCATGTTTAATATATATCAAAAGTACATGTGGATGGAAAGAATTCAATCAAATATAAAAAATATTAACTTCACTTACCATGGAAACACAGTTTTCTAGAATCAAGTGACATTTCGCCACTGTACAGACTCCCAAGTGACATACTGTGATATGGTAGCCCTAAGCCTAATAGTTTCTGGCAAGAAGATTTTCAGAATTTTGCATTTTTTGTTGCCATGGCAACCAGAGGTTTCATAGGAAACACATTCTTTCAATACATTCTGAAGAGGACCATGGCAGGATCATTTGGTGAAGTTTGGTCAAAATCGGATGTGTAGTTTCAGAGAAGGCATTTGAAATAAAAGTCGACACAATCATGTCTTGCATGGAACATGCTAAAGGAGACCACTTTCATACTTGCAAGATGGGGGCCCAAATGAGTCATTAAACCCAGTTGTTGTCCAAATACATACTTTCTGCCTAATAAGGCTTTGAGTAATCAATAATTGATGTCTTTAACCCATTACCACACAAGCCCTTACACTTTTGACGACCTTGAGAAAGAAGCCTTTAGAAAACATTGTGGGAAAAGGAGAAAATGCTGGTGACCAGCATTTTCTCGTTTTCCCACAATGTTTTCTACTCTTCACAAAACAAGTTTCAAATTTTCCGTCACTTTTATTTTGTCGTCTGCAAATGCTTTCGATTTGGACAAACCTAAAATTTTGTCGTTTGGTAATGAGTTAAGAGGAAATGTAGCCAGGAGACCACTCCTTCATGCATGGCTTTGTCCCAATTTTAAAAACAATATACTTAACAGCTGCATAAGAGAGATATCTCTTTAGCTCAGTGGTTATGGTATTGGTCTCGAAAAACGAGGATGTTTGTTGGCATTGGTTTGAATCCCGCCAGAGGTGGTTTATATTTCAGCATTTGTGTCCAACTTTCACTCAGGCACCCACAACGGACACAAGACAATGACAAAAGCTTGCCTTTGTCAGTGAAGTCAAAGTCATCAGCAGCTAAACATGGACTGGAGATAAAGATAGATGAGACAGAGCTAAGGGTAGACAATCATTACCCACTCAATGGCTATTGATTGTCTCTTTGAACAGTAAATAACTACAATTACAACATTTCTTGTTAATATTTTATTGATCTAGCAGCTCGGGTGGACAAGCTTACCCTATAAAAAGGTGCCTTTCCTTAACCCTTTACCAAACAAACACAACTCTAAAAATAACCCTGAGAAAGCTTAGCCTTTTGAATTCATTGTGGGTTAAGGAGAAAATGCTGCTTACCATCATTTTCACCTTTTCCCACAATGTTTTATCATCTTCCCAAAACAAATTTTAATTTTATAGTGAAATTTATTTTTTTGTCTGCAAAAGCTTTCAAGTTAGTCTCAAATTCTGTTGTTTCACAAAAAGTCAACCCTTTATTAAGTGGCAGAATCTTGATCAGATATTTTTGTCTTTATTAAAGTCAGTAAAATGCTATATTAGCCTTTTGGGTTTAAAAAAAAAAAACAGTGAAAACATCAGTTTTTCAAAACCCTTACCACTAGAAATAAAGACTTTTAAGCAGCTGAAAGTAAATATGCAAGAGCGGAATGCACAATCTGTGTAGTCTCATGATACTCTACACGGCTTGCAAAAGAAGCCAAATCCAGGTCCAACATAGTAAGAATTAATCAATTTACTGTTATGTGCCATTATTCTTATTTTCTGTTTTGATTAGTTTATGGCTGATTTATTTTACATCACTCAACAAGATTTTCCAACAGAGAAACTAATCAAACCTTTTCTATGGTCAAGATCGTAGCAGAAATATAACCCTAATTTTCTATTTTTTTTCTCAAATTATTATGTATATATTCAAAAACAGAATTTTATTAATTACCATATTCATTGGTTATTAAAATATGCCCTTGTTTTCATACACCAATCTTGCTTCAAGAGCAAAAATTGAATGCCATTGGATCCTTTAACCCTTTACCATACAATCCCCAGATTTAAATGACCCTGAGAGAAAAGATTTTTCAAAACATTCTGGGAAAAGGAGAAAATGCTGGTAACCAGCATTTTCTCCTTTTCCCAAAATGTTTTCTATCTTATCAAAGATAAAAATAATCATTTGGGCTATGTTTAACCCATTACTACACAATCCCTACTTTTGACAACCCTGAGAAAGAAGCCTTTAGAAAACATTATGGGAAAAGGAGAAAATGCTGGTAAACAGCATTTTCTCCTTTTCCCACAATGTTTTCTGCTCTTCACAAAACAAATTTCAAATTTTCAGTCAATTTTATTGTATTGTCTGCAAACGCTTTCGATTTGGACAAGCCTAAAATATGGTCGTTTGGTAATGAGTTAACTTGTTGTCTGCAAATGCTTTCAATTTGGTCTAATCTAAAATATTGTTTGGTCAAGAGTTAAACCTTTGCCATACAACCCCCAACTCTTTAATAACCCTAAAGAATAACACTTTTGGAAATATTTTGGAAATATGCTAATAGTCAGCATATTCTCTACCCACTCACGATTAAAGTAAGTCATTTGAGGGCCACTTTTGTGTTCTGCATTTCCTCTTTTTCCCAAATTGTTTCCAACCCTATCAAAGGCAGAGATATCACATGTATTTTTGCTTTCAATCTGATCAAAGCCATGATTTTGTCATTTGGTGATTGATTAAATTTGCATTTACTTATCGTTGCCACAATTGCACATATGGGCATCAGCCCCCTAGACTGCTAGTATTGTTATGGGGGTAAGTGCAGGTAGAGAACGAAATCCATCATAAGTTACGCCTGGTTCTTAAACGTGCCTTGGTGTATATCTCCCTCACACAGGACGTTGGTTTAACATCTCTAATAGTAATTTCAGATGGCAAGCCCTGGGGATCAAACCCCTATCATAAAATGACCTGAAACATCATGTTCATGAGTCCTATGCTCTACCTACTGAGCCGTGCAGGCTGGTAATTCAGTGAAGAGTTTACACAATGCTGTATCACACAGCATTTTATCGACATACAACAACATTTTGGAGAAAGTCTCAATTCAAATGCATAACAATAAACAATTTCTACAACAACAAAGCGATGGATGTATTAATGTTACTTATTTTGTCAAATTCTGGTCCAGCATTATAGAAATCTCGAAAATAATATTGCAAAAAGTCATTTTTATTTCTTTTCTATTTTTGAAAACAATATAATTACCTTCAGTGTCTATTTCTTTCTCTTCCACCTTTGGTTGACTTTCTAATTCTTCTCCTTCCTTAGGCACTCTTGGAAGCCCAATTTGGACATCATCAATATCGAGTTTTAAAGGACCTATAGATTCACCATCATCAGTCAACAAATAACAGACATAGAGCTCATTCTTATCCATTTCAGTTTCTATTTCATCAAGATTAAAATCCTTCATATCATCACTGTAAACTTTTAGTTCACTCTTTGGCTTTTTTTTATCACTGGTTCTATCAATAGTATCACCTTGTTTATCATTTTTATCTGACTTACTTTGTTCTGTTTGTTTACCACTCAAATCTTTAAACTCAGTTTTACTCACTTGTATATCAGTACTATCATTTTCTTCAACTGTCTTGGCTTCCCTTTCTTTAACTCCCATGATGTCTGGATAATCAAACTTCAGATCGTCCACTGTTGGTCCTTGACTCTCCATTGTCTTTTCACGCTTCTTTTGTAATTTTTCTTCAGTTTTTTGTCTAACTTCCTCTTTTATTTTTTCGAAAGATTCAGACCTGTTACTAACTTTTACTTCACCAAAATCAGGTCCTTTTGGATAGGGATTGTATTCCTGTCTAGGGGAGACTTTATCTCCTGAGTCACCCTCATCTTTTCTCCATGGAGATCTTCTGTCCTCCTTGATTTCATGTTTATTAATGGTTGAAGACAAAAAGCTTGGTTTTGCAATACCCTCTGGCTCTTTTGTGCTAGCTTCCTTAATGTCATCTTTGGCTTCAGGCTCTCTGCTGCTAATATCACCATCCTTTTCCTGTACAGGTTTCCTGTTTACAATATCGTCAGGATACGAAGAATTATGTTTCCCAGCTGAGTCTTTTTGTTCTACTGGCTGACTGGGAATATTTCTGATATTATCTTTTTCTTCTTCCACAGGCTGTTTGAATGACATTTCTTGAACAGGTGTCATGACTTCTGGAATATTAACTTCATACTTGTCTTTTGCATACCGACTTGAGTTTTCAGAGTAAAAAGGTATCTTATTTGATGGACTATTTACTCTCTCCGGGTCATCAAAAAATCTTTCAAAATCATCTCCATGCTTTGTGTTCTCTTTGATAACTCTAGTTTCATAGGTTGGTGGTTTCTTGAAATTCTCTCCTGAAACTATTTTTTGACTATCATCTTCCTTTTTCTGTCCAGTTAGGCTGTCTCTGTCCTGTTTTGGGGACAAACTCCTCCATGTGTCATATGGCCTATCGTCCACATAGCTCTTTCTGTCAGACCGATCAGACTTCTCTCTTCTATAAGTTTGTACTGTTGATCGTTCCCTCTTTTCTTCTCTCCTTGTACCATCTCTCAGCATATCATTTGAATTACTCTTATTTCTAAGTACATATTCAACTTTAAGCTCACCTGATTTAGATCTTACCTCCTTCCTTTCAGCTGAGTATTTTCTCTTTCTGCTGGAGGATTCTACAACTTCATTTTGTCTAACTCCATCCTTGCCATAAATTGAGAGAGACTCTGATCTTGTATTTTTACCAGTATCATCACTGTACTTTCTAGTATCATTCTTTTTCTCAAAGCTATACTCTCTACTGATATTTTTGTTTTCCACTGCATTATCAAATCTGGGACTTCTTTCGTCTCTGAACTTTTCTTCAAGATACTGTTTAAATTCTTTTGAGTCCCTTTCATAACTTTTGGCATGTTCATCATTATAATCTTTTTTACCTGTTTTGTATCTATTGTCATATCTACTACCCACTTCATCTTCTCTCCTGTATCTACTATCTCTGTAACCATCCTTGCCATCACGATATCCAGTGTCTATATCAACATTGTTTTCAGAGTTTACTCTAGCAGCATTTCTTTTCAAGGATTCATAATACCCTCTTGTTTTCTGGTTCTGTGTATATCTATCCTCTTGGAAGCCTCTTTCACTGTAGCGCTCTCGATCTCGTATTTCTTTCGGAATTTGATAGGTACGATGACTATCTCTCTCACGACCAACAAAAGGTCTTGGTGAGTCACTTTTACTTAATCTAACACTTTCTCTGTCCGTAACACGATATGAGGAGTCACTGTAAAATTTATTTTCGTCTCTCTGAGAGGACTGTCCATAGTTCCTCATATTCAAAGGGCTTCGGTTGTCAGCCTTCACCCAAGAATTGTCCTTGAATGTTTGCCATCTTTCATCTCTTCCAGTTGCATCTCTTAAGGTGTGATAATTTCTTTTAGGTTCTTCTTTAAAATCTCTGGAGGTATTCTCGAGCTCTCTTTGTATTCTAGCCTCTCTATTTTGTCTGGCTTTCCTTTCTTGCTCTGCCAAAAATCCCTCAGGGCTGTATTTGTATCGAGACAGATCTTCAATGGGTTTCATTCTCTGAATCGAACCTGGATCAGAACGTATTGTTTCATCATGAAACTCCTGGCTCGAATTATACAAAGCCATGTGAAGTCTATCACTAGTGGTTCTTTGAGTCATAGTGCTTGCCCCTTCTTGATTCTTTGGTTCATAGTGAGAATCTGTTTGGCTATCTCTCACAATTTTTTTTGACTGCTCTTCAATCAGTCTTTGTCTCACAGGATTGGTTTGTTTTCTATAACTGTTCAGTGTGTTAGGCTCTGATAAGGTATCATCAGGTACATCGAAAAGCTGGGATTGAGGCCCTGTAAAACCTTCAGGAGCAAGAGGGACCTTTCTATCTGTTTTTGTTTCATTTCTATTACTTCCAAATGCTCTATCAGTAAGTTGTGTTGGACCAGAAAATGCTTGACTTGTGCTAGTGGTGGCACCATCAAATGTTGGCAAGTATATAGGTATATCAGCAATGTAATGATGTCTTGTTCCCAGGTTACCTTGTTTTACCGGAACTCCTTTACTGACATTAGCATTTACCCTTGATGAAATATTTCCAACAGATCTTGATTGAGATAATTTTGATTTAAAGTCTCCAGATGTAAAACTATCTAGTGATTCAATTCTATGTTTTGCCCTTAATTCTCTCTTATGAAAGATTTGACTTTCTGGATCAATAATTCCATTTTGTTGTAATGGTGGAACTGTGGAATACTTTGACTTTCTTGATTTTCCCTGTTGAGGTGGCTGATAAAATGAATCTCTTGTTAAAACTGTTATTTTATCTGGTTTTTGTGATCTTGAAGCCATTGGTTCTTTTTTGTTTGTGTGACCTTGACCAGCATCTTGGCCAGAGAGCATTTGATCAAGTTCCTGGAAAAGTTTTTGGTTTTGTAAGTTCTTGAATTTAGACTTTTCCTGGAATGTGGGAGAGCCAAGTCGACTAACTTTTTTAAGTTTCTCTCCTACCCCTGCCTTACCTCCATCATTGACACCAGTACCATCTTTTTTATTTTTGTCTGCAACATTTCCTTTGCTATCTGTGTTTTTCACGATTTTAAAATCACTCAATTTGTTTCTCACTTTAGATCCTGTCACATTACTTTTTCCCTCTTTCACTTTATTTGTATTAATCTTGCGTTCACTTTTTGTCTCGTCCTCTGCCTGTTTCAGTGCCACATCTAAATATTGGGGCTTACGTTGAGTATTGACACTGACCTTTTGCTCAATTGGTTTGTCAACACGCGAAGTATAGTTTGTCGTTCTACTCAGCTCTGTCTTCTGCATATTTAGATTTCCCTGATAAACCCACTATAATACCTCTTTATGTTTATGTTTGATGTTTGTCTATCCACGATGGGTTTTTGTCCTCTTTATTCCATACAATCCACATACACTGAGACATTCTTACTTCAAAAGCACTAATTACAAGTATTTAGCCAATGTTGTGGGTACTAAACAAAATTGCCTTTCTAAAAACAATTTCAAATGAGTACCCAGAATATTTATTTTAGTGCAAAGAAGAAAAGGTTGTTACTCTTAACCTCATTATAACAATTCCCTTATCAATAAACATTTCCCTTATTCTTTCACTCAACTAGTTGAGATGGGTTTTAATTTAAAACATTCTCTGGACAAGATTTAACAAACATTCAATAGATATTGTCTAATTCTTGTTTCGTGTAATTTCATCTTTTCTACATTATGTTTTCTGTATAGATTTGGTCTTCCTTCCTGTGAAAGCGTTTAGATTTGATGAGTCAAATTCTTTTTCATTTATGCTGCATTTTCTCAATACAAAAGGGGGGCCTTAAGATTTTAATTATCTGGTTTTCTGTCTTTGTATTTGTAATGAAGTTTTTCACAATCTGTTATGCTTTAAATACAAGCATAATTGCTTTGGTCAGGTTTTCATATTTTTCAATCTCCAATCTTTTGTGTACATGAAAAAGGCATAATAGCTTTTACCACTGCAAAAACTCAAACATTGAGTAAATTTACTTATGGGAAAGAGGGCTAAGGTTTATCCTTTGAAAAAGATATCCTTTCCAGAATTTAATTATGTTATTTTCTTCTTATTATTTTTCCTAAAAACCTAATATTAGGCATTTTACTTCATTCCTGTAATTTGGCAAACTTTTATATCTAATTTTTTTCAAACTAATGCAAACTTTTTTTTAATAGTTTTTTTCAAACTAATGTAAACTTATCAGCAATACCATTCTAGTTAAAATTCAAAAGGTAAAAAAGTTTAACCATGGGGCAAAACTATTTGACATAATATAGGAATAAATGACATCTAAATAAACATTTCTTTTCTTTGGTAAATGTCCTATCTCTCCTAGTTATACTGTTTAACTCTTTACCACACAAGAAAATTTTGGACTGGTCCAAATTGAAAGCATTTGCAGACGACAAAATAAAGGTGACTGAAAAATAAAAATTTGTTCTGGAAAGGGTAGAAAACACTGTGGGAAAAGGAGAAAATGCTGGTTACCAGCATTTTCTCCTTTTCCCACAGTGTTTTCAATAGGCTTCTTTCTCAGAGGCGTCAAAAGTAGGGATTGAGTGGTAATGGGTTAATTATTCATAAAAAACTTTACATTCTTCTTTGTTGCCAAGATTTCGTTAAACTGCACTGTCCTCATCCACAGGTTATTTTCTTTCAATGCGACAAATTTGAAGTGTACTTCTTCTAAGATTATAATTATTAACCCTCAATGCCTTTTCTTTTCTGTACATTTTTACAGCCGAGATAGACTAAATCTTTACCTGATGACAAAATTAAGACTTGTCCAAAGTGAAAACATTTGCATATGACAAATTCATTGCAGCTCAAATGATTCAACCTGTCTTTGAAAGGGCAGAGAACATTCTGGACAAAGGAGAAAATGCTGGTGACAATAGGCTTCTTCTTTGAAAAGGGGTGTTTAAACTCTGAATTGTGTGTTAATGGGTTAAAAGGTAATACATCCATATTCAGTGACTACCCGAACTTCAGCTCCAACACCTAGCAAGAAATTTTCCATCTCAACCAATCAGAATGCTGGGTTTCATTTCTTAACAAAACAATCCTTTGTTTTAATGACCATAAAGCAGAGGGCATGTAAAGGCATTGTAGGAAAAAGAGGAAGTATTGGAAACAAGAATTTTCTCCCTCTGTTACAAAATATGTTTCAAAAAAAATTTCTTTGAATCCATTTTTCACTGTTTCTTTTTTCTGCCTTCAATTACTTCTAAATTTTGACAATTCTTACTTCTTTTTGTCTTATGAACAGCTTACTTTTTTAATAAATTTTAACCTCAGGTTTTAGTAAACTTTTAATTCCTTTATGCTAAGTATATTTACTAATTAATTCAATGTTTACTTGGTCTTCAGTTTAATCCTTTACTAGATGACAAAATTTTAAAATAATCCAAACTGAAAGCATTTGCAGATGGCAAGACAAATTGTGACTCAAGATATGAAACTTGTTCTGGGAAGGGTAGAATATGATGGGCAAAAATGAGAAAATGCAGGTTACCAGGATTTTCATCTTTCCAGGATCATTAAAAGTCAGCATTGTGTAGTTTTTTTCTGCGACCCTATAATCAAGATGAAAACAATCTAAACAATGTCATGCAAAGTTTAAGTATTACTCTCAGACAGTATCAATGTCTTTTTAAGGTCAACTGACTTCACAATGATAGGGGTATAGGTATTCCTTTCAGCTAAAATGTCCGTTATACTGCTATGTAATGAAACTATGCATTTTACCTGCCTTACCTTTTATGTGTTTGTTTTGTTATGTTGTGTTTGTCAACAAAGGCTTAAATTATCAACTGAGAGTAATACATCAAATTGGACCTAATATGCATGTGCAAACAAAATGGAGACTCCAAAGATCTTTGTTTGAAAATACCAAACCCTTGGAGTAAATAAATTATTTAACTCTTTACCACATGACAAATTTTTTGACTGGTTCAAATTGAAAGCATTTGCAGACGACAAAATAAAGGTGAATGAAAAATTGAAATTTGTTTTGGGAAGGGTAGAAAACACTGTGGGAAAAGGAGAAAATGCTGGTTACCAGCATTTTCTCTTTTTCCGACAGTATTTTCAAAAGCCTTCTTTCTCAGGGGCGTCAAAAGTAGGGATTGTGTGGGAATGGGTTAAGAAACTTGCATCTTTGATGTCTAAATTTTTTAATATAAATTAAAACTCTAAGAAATATTAGGAAGAAATTCCTTCAACCCTTTACCAAACAATCCCTGGTTTTCACAACGCTGAGATAGAAGCCTTTTGAAAACACAAAAGGATAAGGAAAAAATGCTGGTAACCAGCATTTTCTCCATTACACACAATGTTTTCTACCTTATCACAGAAAAAATGCCCCGACTGAGATAAAATGAAATCGTCATCAGCAAACTTGGCTTTCAATTTAGAGGAATCTAAAATTTTGTTGCTAAAATTTGTCGTCTGATGGAGGGTTAATCTTACAAAATCATTCCTTTATAAAGCATTTTCTCTTTTACAGGACCTTTGTGTACCATTTCAGTAAATCTTCAATTAAAAGCATAAAGGCAATAAACCTGACACTCAGATAAAAGCTTTTATTGACAACTCATTCAGTAGATTTCAATAAATTAGATTTCTTCCACAACATGTTTTCCTTTTCAGATGGTGAACTAATAGGAATTCCAAAAAGCATTTTTATACCAAACTTTGCCATTAAATTGATTACCCCTTAGTTCCTTCCTGAATTAGCTAGATTTTAATGACCTTGAAGAATAAAGCCTTTGAAAATATTGTGAGAAAAGAAGAAAATGCTGGTAACCAGCATTTTCTCCTTTTCCCACAATATTTTCTTTCCTTTTTCTCTAACATTCCCAATGTTTTCTACCCTCTCAGAAATAAAATCCTATCATTAGAGCCAAGATAAATCTATTGTCTGCAGTTGCTTCCAATTTCTAAATGTTGAATTTTTTATTACTTTGTAAAGAATTAGAATGAACTCTTTACCACACAATGATGACTATAAATGACCCTGTGGAAGAAGCCGTTTGAAAACTTTGTAGGAAAAGGAGAAAATGGTGGCAATCAACATTTTCTCCCTTTCCTTCAAAGTTTTCTACTTTAAGAAAAAAATGCCCCATTTGAGCCACAAGGAAATTATCATCTGGAAATGCTTTTAAAACTCTACTGTTTGGTAAAGGGTTGATTAGAAATTCAGGGTATCTTTTTTGTTTCTGAAAACCTTCAGACAGGCTGCAAATCCATATACATTTGAACCTTTTAACTAACTTCAAAGCCTAATATTCAGACATTCTTGAGATGCATCATTTGTTGAATTTTTTTTTTCCCTGTTTAAATTGTATGTCCAAATGATCATATTGAGGCACAGCTTTCATGGGGGAAGAGATTAGAAACAATAATTATATTACATGTAGGTAATTTTTAGCAATTTCCTAAAAGGACAAGGAGATTTAAATTCCTCAGAAAGTAAAATTTCTGTGTTCATGCTTCTTTGCATAACAAATCTTTACCATTTAATTCAGTAAACTTTTTCATTCCTAAACTTTGTCTTGAAATTTCATTAAACTCATCTTTTCATCCATAATGAAAGATTACTTTAAACTCCATGATGAAAGATTATTAAAAACTTTAAAAAAGATTATTTTGTCTGTCCTGAAGTTAAAAACACACACTGTACCACATTGCAATGGTTGCCCAAAGTTTTCTGACCTATCAAATATTCACAAAATTATAAATGTTGCAAATTTAAAACTATTTAAAATTAATACCACAAAATAAGAAGAGATCACAAAATTGGCTGCACAGCCTGAAATGCATCCAAATACAATAAAATCCAAATAAACTGTTCCATTTAATACTCTGTTCAAATCAATCATAAATGACACTAAGCAAAAACAGATATACAGATCCAGTTCAATATGGGTATGCAAACAAAAATTTAACCCTTCACAGCACAATTCCAAGTTTTCACAACAATGAGGTTGATGGAAAGACTGCTCTAAGATATATGGAAAAAGGAAAAAAAAAAACGATCGTAACTAAATTCTCACTGCCAACATTAAAAAAAATATTATAATTAGCTTTGTACTTTAGCCATCTTCCAATCTGGAATAATACAAAAATATATTATCAAAGGGAAGCATTGTTGAACCCTATGCCAAATAACAAAATCCAGCCTTGTCCAAACAAAATGCATTTACAGACAAAAAATTGGATGCAAGTCACATGAAGGAATTTACTTTTGAAAAAGGGTAAGAAGCATTGTGGGAAAAGGATAAATTGCTAGTAACTAGCATTTTTGCATTACTAGCATTTTCTCATTTTTCCTCATGTATCTCCCTAAAACTACGGAGCTGAAGTAAAAAGTTTAATTCTCTACCAAAAACAATCCCTGTATGAACAACCCAAGGGAAGAAGCCTTTGTAAACATTGTGTGGAAAAGGTAAAAATACTGGAAAACAGCATTTTCTCTTTTTCCAATAGTGTCTTCTACAAAATGAGAGATAAATGTTATCAATTTGGCTACACTGGTCATCTGAAACAGCAGTGAGATTGGACAAGACAAAAATTTTGGGGTTTGAGGGGTTTGATAACAAGTAAAGCAAATCTTCTTGCTATTGAAACAAAGCTCATTGTACAAACTTTCCAAGTGTCAATTTACATGCCTTGTATTGAAGTTCATTAACGGTTAAATAGTTCCAATTTATAAGGTTTAACACAATAAAAAAGACCTTGCTATATATGGCTTACAACACACAAAAAATGGGCATTCGGACATTTGAATAGAGTGTCGTCACGAATCAGCCAGCGCAGTCTGCACAAGCTGATCCGACAACACTTTCCAATCAAGCATTATTTTCCATTTCACGCAATTCAAGTGAAGGACAAAATCTAATGTAGTTGTAAAAAGCCGTCTTGGTTGCAGCAATCCACACAGGCTAATCCAAGACCACACTTTAAGCAGGTCAGATTGGAATATTTGTTTCGTACTTCTTTATTCCACACCATTGCTTCAGACTATCACATCAAAATTAACCAAGAGCACCACATGTAGATGCTAATGTTCCATTGCAGTTGCTTTCAGAAATTGATTTCGTAACTTTCAGTGAAAATTCTGTCGAAAAAGGGGCATAACTGTCAAAACTAATTTAACCCATTACCACACAATCCCTACTTTTGATGACCCTGAGCAAGTAACCTTTAGAAAAAATTGTGGGAAAAGGAGAAAATGCTGGTAATCAGCATTTTCTCCTTTTCCTACAATGATTCCAACGGTTTTTATCAAAGGGTCATTAAAACTCGGGATCATGGGGTTAACCCAATACTGCACAATCCCTATTTTTGACGACCCTGAGAAAGAAGCCTTTAGAAAATATTGTTGGAAAAGGAGAAAATGCTGATAACCAGCATTTTCTCCTTTTCCCACAATGTTTTCTACCCTTCACAAAACAAATCTAAGATTTTCAGTAACTTTAATTTTGTCCTCTGCAAATGCTTTCAATTTGGACAAACCTAAAATTCTGTCATTTGATAAAGGGTTAATGGTTTAACCCTTTACACCATAGATACTCATTTTGATGTATCAACTACAGACAGCTTTTGAAAACATTGTGGGAAAAGGTGAAATTGCTCATAATGAGCAATTTCTCCTTTTTCCACTATGTTTTCCACTCAATCAGATATTTGTATTCTCATTCATCCATATTTTTGACATCATATCTTTATTTGCTGCTGAAATGGAAGAGCCTCAAATTGGCATATCAAGTAAAGGGTTAAAGTTTGATACTTTGTAATCTAATGAAGATTATCCAATTATCAATATATATCAATGTAGATCAGAGATCAGAGATACTTTATACTTTTTGATCCCCACCTGAGATCTATTTATTTATCCTTACAAATATGAATCCAAGGGTAGCAATCTCCCATTGACTTCCTTGTTATCATTCTGTATCTCTTTGAATAGTTCGCAAACAGTGAAGATCAAGATCAGACTGCACACCAAAATTTTAAACAAAAACCAGTCAAAGGAGCCATTCTTTGGTTAAAACGTCAATTAACCCTTTACCAAACAATTATTGGTTTTTAAGCCGCTGAGATAGAAGCCTTTTGAAAACATCGTGGGAAAAGGAGAAAGTGCTGGTAACCAGCATTTTCTCCTTTTCCCCCAATATTTTCTACACCACTGGAAACAAATTTCAATTTCTGAGTTGCATTTATTTTGTAATGTGCATTAAGTGCTTTCAATTTGGACCTGTCTAAAATTTCGTCGTTTGGTAAAAAATTAATGCATTTTTGTGCAATTATATTACCAAGCCAGTCATCATAATTTATGATTTACAGATCAATTTTGTCAAACAACAGACTAAATTTTGAGGTAGACTGGTACTGTGACCTGCAGAAATTTGATCTATAGCAAAAATATTTGTACCATGTCATCTTGCGCAGTCTGCCCATGCTGAAGTGAGTAGATATCTCTTGAAGATGCATTAATTCTTTACCAGACAACAAAAACTTTTAACTGGTCCAAATTGAAAGCACTTGCAGACAACAAAATAAATGTAGCTGAAATTACAATTCTTATTTTTGGATGGGGAAGAAAACAATGTGGGAAAAGGAGAAAATGTTGGTTTCCAGCATTTTCTCCTTTTTTCTACAACGTTTTCTGAAAGGCATCTTTCTCAGGGTCATTAGATTGGGACTGTATGGTAAAGAGTTGATCCATTACCACACAATCCCTACTTTTGACGCCCCTGACAAAGAAGCCTTTAGAAAACATTGTGGGAAAAGGAGAAAATGCCGGTAACCAGCATTTTCTCCTTTTCCCACAATGTTTTCTACCCTTCCCAGAACAAATTTCGCTTTTTCAGTCACCTTTATTGTGTCGTCTGTAAATGCTTTGAATTTGGACCAGTCTAAAACTTTCTGGTGTGGTAATGAGTTAAAGCCCTTGTCACAGAAACACGGCTAAAAATTTAACTCATTACCAAACGACAGTATTTTAGGCTAGCTGAAACCAAAAGCATTTGCAGACATAAAAAAAAAAAGTGACTGAAAATTTTAAATTTGTTTTGTGAAGGATAGAATACATTGTGGGAAAAGGAAAATTTTCTCCGTTTCCCTTATGTTTTCAAAAGGCTTCTCTCTCAGGGTCGTCAAAAGTAGGGATTGTGTGGTAATGGGCTAAATGGCTAAAGAAAAAAAGATGTATACTCAACAAGAGAAAATATAAGAACAGATTTACAATATGTCAACATTAGGATTATATGTTAAAGAGATAAAGATTTGTTCATCAAATAGAAACTCTGAATGTCTTTAGCCTTTTCTTCAGTTTAAGTAAATATTAATCTTTCGCACTGATCTTAGAAATGGATTTTCGATACTCAGATACCACACTACCTCTATTGGCTATGATTCTAATATTGTCGTCAACTGAAATAGTAACAGTAACATGTTCATGACAATTTGAAGCTTAACCCTTTACCACACAATCCAAACTTTCAACAACCTTGAAAAAAGAATCTATGGAAAACACTGTGGGAAAAGGAGAAATGCTGGTAACCAGCATTTTCTCCTTTTCCAACCATGTTTTCTACAGGCTTCTTTCTCAGGGTCGTTAAAAATTCGGGACTGTATGACAAAGAGTTAATAAGTTAAAAAAAAAAAAGATTTGTGTATGTGTGTGTTTGGGGGGGGGCTTGGTAAAAGCGGAAAAGGCTTGTTATCAGTATGTCCTCCTTTTTTCATGGTGTTTTTAAAAAGCCAGTTCCCTTTATACCCCGGTCACATATTCACGGAAGACCGCCACGGAAGAGCTACGGATTCGTTCCGGCTTCGTCCGTAACTGATCGTACTGGTCCGTAGCTCTCCGTATTTTAACCGTGATCATTCGTAGTAGTCCTTGTATATCCGTAGCAATCCTTGACAATTTTTGAACATGCACAAAAATTCGCCACGGATTAAACAACCGTAGCGTTTCCTTACTAGTCCGTATTAGACCGTACTGATACGTTCTGGTCCGTAGGAAAACCGTATCAGTCCGTACTTATCCGTAGGCCCAAAATTTTCAAGGATTTTCCACGGTTTGATACGGAGAACTCCGTATTAGCTACGGATATGATACGGATTTGTCACGGAAAGTCACGATCTAATTACGTTGTACTACGGAGAGGCAGGGATTCGCACGGTCTTTTACGGTTTACTACGTTGCAACACGACACAGTACGGAATTGTACGGACCAAATAAGATAAATTAAAGTATGATGTTCTCGAATAAGTGTATTAATACTCCCTCTTTGTAGGACACGACATATTTACGTTTTGTCGTTGGGTTACAATAATGGATCGTCAAAAATTGCTGTTTTCAATAAATTGGCTGCAGTTGGACATTGATATGGCTCAAAATGCCAAGGCACTGGTCGAGCTTCTTGAATACATACACAGAGGTAATAATTATATTAATATCGTACTATTATTTTTTCACACCTTTACATTTCAGGTTACATATTTTACAAAACATTGTACGATTTACACCAGTCTTATAATGTGACATTCCATCCAAACAGCGATGCTAAAGATGCAGGTAAAAAGATAAAATAATACTAGTACATAAAGCCGTCTACGTTACTATTGGTTAAACGCGTCCGACAACGGATTGGGATATCGAAGGTTCGAGCCCCGCCAGGAGTTTGTTCTGATAAGGCTGGTTGGTGAACCGTCAGCTACATGTAATTTAAATGTATGGTTACCGATTGCCTGCCTGCCTGTTTCCTAGCATAAAGAATAGGAATCGGTTGTAAAGATGTACAGAGAATAAGGTGTCTCATTCGTCCAGTGGGGCTGACCCTTTCAACACGGGTGATTCGATGATAAACAAGCACTTTTTAAAACATAAACATTCACGATGACTGGTGTAATTGTAATATAAACGGCAGATATTATTGATAGAAGAGAAACGTATTTGATCAATATTTTTACATGAACACTTCCCAAATCATTTCTTTGTTTTGCAACAGACAACTTAAGAAAATATTGTAGGAAATCAAGAAATTGCTGAAAGTGATTTTTTTTTTACAAAATGAATGTAGAACGAAAACCCATTTGTACCAAATTAACAACTGTCGTCTGCAGATGCTTTCAATTTGGAGGAGGCCAAAATTTGTCTACTGAAAATACGTTAATTATTATATTTACCAGGTAATAGAAGAGAGAAGAGATGGTGGACTAGAGACTGGCTTTTAAGAAGACCCCTTCAAGGCCAGTATGAGGCTCTCATGGCCGAACTTTTTGCTGAAGATCCGGCGGCATACAGGAACTTCATTAGAATCAGGCCAGATATGTTTCAAGAACTTCTACATGTTGTTGGTCCAAGGATAACGAAGAACCACAGCTTTTACAGACAACCAATCAATCCTGGATTGAAGTTGGCAATTGCCTTGAGATACTTGGCCACAGGGGACAGTTACCGTACATTAATGTATGGTTTTCGTGTTGCACATAATACAATCAGTGGTATTGTACGGGACGTATGCGAGGCCATAGTTTCAGCGTATGCTGAGGATGTTATCCAGACTCCTACTGAGCCTGAGCAGTGGCAGGACATAGCCGATCAGTTCGCAGCTAAATGGCAGTTTCCACACACACTTGGTGCTCTAGATGGAAAACATGTAGCCATACGGTGCCCCAAGAACGGTGGCTCATTGTACTTTAACTACAAAGGTTACCACTCCGTTGTGCTGATGGCTTTGGTTGACGCCGACTATAAGTTTATATGGGTGAATATTGGAGCGCAGGGAGGATGTTCCGACGCACAAATCTGGAATCAGAGCGACCTCAAATTGGCAATCGAAAAGGGTTTAATTGGCATACCTGAAGCAACACCACTGCCAGGTGATGACAAACCTATGGGATATTATATCATTGCAGATGATGCATTTGCCATGAGAAGTTGGCTTATGAAGCCATTCTCAAGACGAGGCCTTGAGACAGATGAGCGAATTTTTAATTATCGCCTGTCAAGAGCCAGGAGAGTGGTGGAAAACGCTTTTGGTATTCTCGCCAACCGATTCCGATGCTTGCTTTCCGTTATGCCCCAAAAGCCAGACACAGTACATTCGATAGTTCTCGCCTGCGTTTGCCTACACAATATCATGAGGTCAAGATATCCTGGTGATCAGAACATTCAAATGGATCAAGAAGACGACGCTCACCAAGTCATTCCTGGAGCATGGAGAGATGGTTTCAACATGGACGATTTGATGATTCCAAGGGGTGGAAATATTGACACCTTACACGCAAAGCAACAGAGGTTGTACCTGAAACACTACTTAAATTCTTCTATCGGGTCTGTTGTATGGCAGGATAGAATGGTATAAAGAGACTTGAACCTATGTACTCAGAAAAAAGTCTGTTTAGGCGAAATGATGGTATACGTCCGTCTGTATGTAATAAGTTTATGTTTTATTTTGGATCACACTGTATGGAAACTTACAGTATCTGAAAACTTTATTTTACACCGTTTCAAAATAAATTAAGTGATATAGAGACATAAGTAACGGTGACTAGTTATTTTATTCAATGTCCTTTTGTAGTCTTTTAACCAGTACTAGGAACATACATTCGTCAGTCACTGACGATTACCCAAGTTAATCAACGGTAAAGAAAGAACGGTCATTTAGAAAGTCACATGACTGGACAATTCAACAAACACACTAGCATATTTATAGCTTTACTTACATGTAACACTAAACAAGTTCTATAGCGTCAATGATTTGCAGATAACGGTTTTACGTTCCAAAATTAATTGCAAAAATAACCTGTATCGCTCACCCGAGCAAAACTTAATACTTTAGCTTTTGCAGCCATATTGTTCAGTAAACCAGAACGAATTTAGATGTTTTCGGAGAGGAACACCCAACAATCATTCTCACCAAATTGTTTCATAATCCGACTAAAGGTTTAGATGAAGCAGTCTTTAAAAAAAGCTATCTTGACGACGAACGGACAAACGACGGACGGATGATGGACATAAACTGACCACAAAAAGCTCACCTCCAGCACTTCGAGCTAAGGTGAGCTGAAATGCTTAGGAAAACAAAATTCAACTATTCAGTGTCAAAAGGTAAATATTCATTAAAAACTCAAATAGTTAACCACAAATTGTCAATTACTCGGAATAACGAAGTTGTCTTTAACTAACGAAAGTCAGATTTCAAAATATTAAACACTCGTGAGAATTGAAATAACACTGTTGTTTACAGAACCAAAATGCCCATAAAAAAATAATACCAACTGTTAACACAACATTTATGCGTCAGGAATATCAGTTTTACAAGATTCATCAACGGTGGGGATCCCAGTATAGCTCATAAGTTCTCGCAGAGAATCCGTCTGACCACCAGGACTTACGTCTGTAGGCGTCGCCTGGACAGTGCCATATGTAGGCCCAGGAGTGTCCATACTAGATACAGGTGCAACAGTTCCTGTTGTCGCTGTCGTGGACAATGGCACTGACTGTGGCCTTCCCGAGTAGGATGGTGGAGGACACATTGCACGAGGAGGAGGTTGGTATACCTGCTGCCATATTGGTAAATAACCACCAGGATTTGAGGAGTAGTTGATAGCCTGGAAACGTCTAGCAGTATGGTAATCTGCTCGCTCCTGGTCGGCTGACTGCATAGAAGATGGCTGCACAGTGGCTTGCTTCATGCGTTTGGAGCGGGCCTTATAGGTGTTGACCAACTGGAGAGATTCTGCTTGGAACTCCGACCACAGACTGTCATCAATATCCGTAATTGCAGCACCAAACCACTGTGCCCACTGACGTCGCTCTGCTACCCTGGGGTCTGTTGGCACCGACATTTCATCAACCAGCTTCTCCTGCAGTTGACTTGACTTTTCTATACGTTCTTGCAAACGTTGAAGCAAGGCTGCAGATTCTTCTCTGCTTGTCTTCTTCCGCTTAACAGCTGTGGATGTATCTTGTTCTCCACTGGCAGTTGACATAGCAGGTGATGTAGACTGCACCTGCTCTTCTCCATCATTTTCTCTGCTTTCTTCCTCCTCGGCACTTTGATCGGAGTCAGGTATCCGCTCTGGGTGTTTCTCACGAATTTTGGCCATAAGCTGGAAACATATAAATACATTCAGTAGGATCAGGACAATGATACAGTCATGCGACTGGAATGGGGATCAAACCTACAACCTATAGTTTTCCAGCTAGATGCTCTACCAATTGTGTACATGTGCTTCTGGCAACATTACCTTCACCACGAACTTGAAAATCGTTCCGGATTTGCAACATAAGTTATTGTGCATGCAAATTATATGCAGTGGCTGGAATTATTGACCATGCTACTCACACTTTGGTAGGGATCACTAAAATTTCAATATCAGCATATTGTACAAAAAAGAAAAATGATTTTTGCAATAAAAACACATTTTTCTATGGTGATTTATTTCACCAACGTGGCAATGTTCCATACTGTAAAATCATACCTGACATGCATGCCACACATACATAGTGGCTGAATCAAAGATGGTGATCCCTAGCAAATTTTGAGTAGTGTAGTATTTCAGTTTCTAATTATATTTTGCATTGCGTTTGTCGAGTAAGGACAAAAGATATTAATACTTACATCAACCCTACCACGACAAGGTATTCTGTAGATATGCTTTGATAGGAATGATAATTTATCCAGAATCCACTTGTCCCTGTCTGATAGGCGTCCACCTGATCCTGATGGTCGTTTAGTCAGCTTGCCATACTGGGTTCGAATACCATCTACCCAGCTCTTTAACCTTGGACCTGAAAATATATTAAGTAGCTAATAAATGCAATAATGAACAACACATTGTATTTCAAAACATAATTAATTTATGAGTACTATCGTAACAATATATTCGTCAAAGTAACTCATTGTTATGGTTTACTCACCATCACAGATGCCAAGTTCCTCTGCTTTGTCCTTCCAGAGGGAGCTCTTCTTTTCTGTTAATTTATATTCTGCGTGGCCTTTATCATACAACAGCTCATTCTCCTGAAAGTATTTAATGCATATATGTCCTTTGTGCTTTAAAACCAGAAATAAACTGTATATTTATAATTATGAACTTAAAATGCCACTACATATAATGTGATTTTAAAAAACCCAGTCAAAACATAAGCAACAACAACTTTTATTCATGCCTGGGACAGAAGACACCTATAACGCCCTTATATTAAGTACTGAAATTAAAATTACACGAGAAAGACGTCAAATAAGCTCTATTACCTGAAACCAGAGGAGTAGGTCATCCTGCTGTTGTGCCGTCATGTGCAGAGGTTGCTGGCGTTTTTCTGCCTTTTTCGCATTTCCTTCCAGTTCGGGAGTCAGACGCGATGGGCCCGAATCCTCTTCTCCAGAATCTGCATTATGACTTGCAGCTCGTTTTCTTGATGATCTCTTCTTGAGTGGCATTTTGAAAGTGACCAAGCTAGAGGTTTTGGACGGAATACTAAATCGTGGTTGGTCCGTATCGATCCGTGGCGACTCGTACTACTCCGTATCGGACCGTTCTTATCCGTACTTTCCCGTACTTAAAACGTAGCAAACCGTAGTGTATTCGTAGTACAATCGTCCTGATTCGTGTCGCTCCGTATTAAACCGTGTCGAACCGTATTAAACCGTGTCGAACCGTAATAATCCGTATCTCTCCCGGAGCTTTTACCTACATTTTGGCGGTAGATCCGTTGAACTCCGTACTCACACCGTTGTGTATCCGTATTGGAACCGTAGCAGACTACGGAAGTTGTCATTTCCGTAGTCATCCGTGAGCGATTAGACCGTAGCTCTTCCGTGGCGGTCTTCCGTGAATATGTGACCGGGGCTTTAAGTTGGGGATTTATGGTAAAGCATTAAGGAAATCTGCAATCAACACCAACTTAGATACATACCTTTTAAGAATGTTTCAGTATAGGTCAAAAGTGCACAGTCATATGAAGCACTGAATATCTTGAAACCCATTTCCTCACAATTCAAAAATGGATTTTTTTTTTGTTAGGTGGAGGGATAATAAATCTTTACATATCCAAGATTAAAACATTCATCAGAGTAAAGGAAACTTATTTAACCCTTTACCACACAATCCCTACTTTTGACGCCCCTGAGAAAGAAGCCTTTAGAAAACATTGTCGGAAAAGGAGAAAATGCTGGTAACCAGCATTTTCTCCTTTTCCCACAATGTTTTCTACCCTTCACAAAACAAATTTCAAATTTTCAGTCACTTTTATTTTGTCGTCTGCAAATGCTTTCAATTTGGACCAGTCTAAAATATTGTTGTTTAGTAATGGGTTAACCTGATAGAACTATGTTTTGATGAAAGACAAATACAAAAAGAAACACTGTTATCTCTTTACCACACAACAAAATTTTAGACTGGTTCAAATTGGAAGTATTTGCAGACGACAAAATGAAGGTGACTGAAAAATTGAAATTTGTTCTGGGAAGGGTAGAAAACACTGTGGGAAAAGAGAAAACGCTGGCTATTAGCATTTTCTCCTTTTCCCACAGTGTTTTCAAAAGGCTTCGTTCTCAGGGGCGTCAAAAGTAGGGATTGTGGGTTAAAAATTTAGGTATTGCTGAACACAAGCAAACTATTGGTTTATCAATTTTTTTCAAAACCACTCCACTGCTGGTTCTGGTAAGTCGAAGTTTGGTTGTAAAGGGTGGTTTAAAATGGACCACAGTTTCATATTAAACGTTTTTGTGACAAACTCTATTATTTAACTGTCAAATTGGCTACACAAGAATAAACATTGCATTGTACACATTACAAATAATTTTAAACCTTTACCAAATGTCTAATGTTTTAACAAATAACAATCATGCATCAAGCAGTTCTGACTTTTAAGGACCCTGAGAAAGAAACCTTTTGTAAACATTGTGGGAAAAGGAGAAAATGCTGATAAACAGCTTTTTTGCCTTTTCCCACCATGTTCTCTACCCTTCCCACAACAAATTTCAATTTTTGAGTTGCATTTATTTTGTTATCGGCAAATGCTTTCTATTTGGATAAGGCTAAAATTTTATTGTTTAGTTAATTGCTTAATTGTCTTTTATTAACTCATTACCAAACAATATTTTTGGCTTGTCCAAATCAAGAGCATTTGCAGACGATAAAACAAAAGTGACGGAAAATTTGAAAATTGTTTTGTGAAGGGTAGAAAACATTGTGGAAAAAGAAGAAAATGCTGGCTACCAGCGTTTTCTCCTTTTCCTGCAATGTTTTCTAAAGGCTTCTTTGTCAGGGTCGTCAAAAGTAGGGATTGTGTGGTAATGGGTTAATTCCAGCAGCCTTTTCAATGATGTTATGGAAAAGTTCGGCCCAATGAGCCATAGGTCATTCTGTCGCATGCAAATGCCTTTAAATTTGATAAAACTAAAAATACTTGCAACAATACTTTCTTTCATTTTAAAATGATATTAAAAGGTCTCTTTTATCATATACTAGTATGAATAACATAAATCTACTGCAACAGTAGGTACTTTTTTTGACAGTACAGACCAAAACCAGAAAGGACAAAACATAAGGTATGATCAATGATTAAAACTGACCACAAGTATTTGAAATATTAACTGTTTTGTGCATAAGGCATAATGATTCTTAGTTAAATATAGCATGCAGTCAGTAACATACAGGATTTACCACCAAGGACTTCCCGACTTGTAAGTACAGTCATTATAAAGGGGGTGAAATCAGAGGATCATTTGTTCGAATCTCCAGCTGCGAAAATTTCTTTGATGATCATTGGCTTGAGAAGATTGTGAGAAGTACTTGTAAAAGAAAAACTCCAGCAAAAAATGGACTGGTGAACTGGCTTCAGTGATATAACTGTAATAATGTTGAAAAAATACCTGAATACCATACCAACAAACAAAGAAAAGTTGAATAATTTCATTTTCGGGGCTATCCCCAGCATACCTCAATAGTCTTCTCAATCAATATATGCCTTCTAGACAGCTGAGGTCATCGTCAGATTCCCGTATTTTAAATGTCCAAAGGGTTCGCACAAAGATGTACGGTGAGCAATTTTTGTATTCTGTGCACCAGAGCGGTGGAATTCACTTCCATACAGCATAAAGCATATACAGTCATCTGAAGCCTTTAAAAAAGCACTAAAGTCACATCTATTTCTTAATCATTACAGTTAAATTGTCTCTCCAAAACATGATAAGTGAACCTAATTGATGTAGTTAGAGTGAATTTTATGTAAGTTTGTGTGTGAGTATTTGTATGAGATTGTACAGCGCTGTGAGCCTGGTTTGTCCGGGATATAGCGCTATATAAATGTACATTATTATTATTATTATTATTATTATTTCCCATGATCATTTGAAAGGGATATATCTACACCATTAGGAAAATTTGCCTTGACCTTTTCAAAGGGAGATAACTACACCAAACTGAATATTTTCTTTATCAAAGTTACTTCCTTTCATAATTCTTATTCATCTTTATCAGAGTATTCTGTATGTCTGCTTTACTCTTTACCAAACATTCCTAAGCTTTGATGATGTTTAGCAAGACCGCTTTGCAAAACACTGTGCGATCAGGAGAAAATGCTGGTAACCAACATTTTCTCCTATTCCCACAATGTTTTCTATCCTATCAAAAAAAACCAACTTGTTTTGACTATCATGAAATATATTTATCGATAAGATGCTCCTATTAGGCATGTGGAATTATTAGTAATAAATTGGGACCACCGTAATCAGAATCAAATATTCTCACATAGGTCTGCACACTCCATACTCTACTTTAACCCATTACAATACAATCCCTACTTTTGACGCCCCTGAGAAAGAAGCCTTTAGAAAACACTGTGGGAACAGGGGAAAATGCTGGTAACCAGCATTTTCTCCTTTTCCCACAATGTTTTCTACCCTTCACAAAACAAATTTCAAATTTTCAGTCACTTTTATTTGTTGTCTGCAAATGCTTTCAATTTAGGCAAGTCTAAAATATTGTCGTTTGGTAATGAGTTAAGTCTTAGCCGATACACAACAACCTTTCTGCTTTCAGCTGCTACATCCGTTACACAAAACTTTTGTGTCAATAAAAAAATTTACCAATGAAATGAGATCAGCTTCAGTCATAAGAAATATTTTTTACAATATACTTCATAACAAGCTTCATATACATGTATACTGTCATGGGTGTAGCTGGGCCCTTTCTAAACTTATGAACATGTGGATGAAGAGATCGTGAGAGGGAGGGAATAAAAAACAAGAGCGGCAAATTGTCCCAAGATACGCCCATCTTACCCCAAGTTGTAAAGCTGGGGCATGCATCGGACAAAATTCAAGTATGAAAAATGACAAAGGGCACTAACTCAAAAATTAAGTGAGCAAGAGTTATGATTTCTGTGCACTGCACTCCCCCTTGATGAGATCTATCCACCCATGAAATTTCATGACCCTAGCTAGTATAGTTTTGGAGATATACTCTGGACAAAATTCAAGTATGAAAAACAACAAAGGGCACTAACTCAGAAATTAAGCGAGCAAGAGTAATGATTCCTGTGCACTGCACTCCCCTTTGATGAGATCTATCCACCCATGAAATTTCATAACCCTAGCTAGTATAATTTTGGAGATATTCACCTGACAAAATTCAAATATGAAAAACAACAAAGGGCAATAACTCAAAAATTAAGCAAGCAAGAATTATGATTCCTGTGCACTGTACTCCCCCTTGATGAGATCTATCCACCCATGAAATTTCATAACCCTAGCTAGTATAGTTTTGGAGATATGCTCCGGACAAAATTCAAGTATGAAAAACAACAAAGGGCAATAACTCAAAAATTAAGTAAGCAAGAGTTATGATTCCTGCGCACTGCACTCCCCCTGGATAAGATCTATCCACCCATGAAATTTCATAACCCTAGCTAGAATAGTGTTGGAGATATGCTCCGGACAAAGAACTGGACGCCGCCCACCCAGACGCCCGCCTTCCACAGGTGATCTCATAATACATCCAGTCTTCAACGGGCGTATAAAAAATCAGCATTCTTGAGTTCAACATTCTACTTTAATGTACCAAACAACAATATTTTAGGCTTGTCCAAATCGAACACATTTGCAGATGACATAATAATAATGACTAAAAATTCGAAATTTGTTTTGTGAAGGGTAGAAAACATTGTGGGAAAAGGAGAAAATGCTGGTTACCAGCAATTTACCCACAATGTTTTCTAAAGGCTTCTTTTCTCAGGGTCGTCAAAAGTAGGGATTGTGTGGTAATGGGTTAAAATGCAATGCTCAATAGAGTGATGGTGAAACTTGAAATCATGCTACTACGATGGTGATAGTGCAATATACGATAATGAAAGTGCAATATAATTTCATGTTTTCATCATCATACTATGGTGTTATCACCATCACACTATCACATTATTTATGATCATACTATATAGCGTTATCATCATTGTACAATCAGGTTATCACCATCATACTATGGCGTTATCTTCATCGCACCCTCCGGTTATCACCATCATACTGTGGCATTATCTTCATCGCACCCTCCGGTTATCACCATCATACTGTGGCGTTACCTTCATCGCACCCTCCGGTTATCACCATCATACTGTGGCGTTATCTTCATCGCACCCTCCGGTAATCACCATCATACTGTGGCGTTATCTTCATCGCACCCTCCGGTAATCACCATCACACTGTGGCGTTATGTTCATCGCACCCTCCGGTTATCACCATCACACTGTGGCGTTATGTTCATCGCACCCTCCGGTTATCACCATCACACTGTGGCGTTATCTTCATCGCACCCTCCGGTTATCACCATCACACTGTGGCGTTATCTTCATCGCACCCTCCGGTTATCACCATCACACTGTGGCGTTATCTTCATCGCACCCTCCGGTTATCACCATCATACTGTGGCATTATCTTCATCGCACTATCCTGTTATCACCATCATACTATGGCATTATCTTCATTGCACTATCCTGTTATCACCATCACACTGTGGCGGTATCTTCATCGCACCCTCCGGTTATCACCATCATACTATGGCATTATCTTCATCGCACTATCCTGTTATCACCAACTAACTATTGTGCATAGCCATGGCCCTAACTGTATTCTATAATTTTCTCCTGTTTTTTGGAAGCCCATCTTTCTCAAGGTCATTGAAACACGGCAATAATTTAGTGAAGGGTTCTTCAGATTTTCATTTACTGCACCACATAAAGTTTAACCCTTTCCCAAACAAGCCCTTGTTTTTACGGGTCTGCAGTAAGTCTTTTGAAAATACTGTGGGAAATCTAAAATTGTCGTCTGCAAACTCTTTGAGTTCAAAAGAGTCCAAAATTTGTCGTTTGGGCAAGGGTTAAAATGGATTTAATCTCACATACGGTATTTTGAAGAAGAAAAATTGACTTATCAAATATCTAATCTGCCCTGGTAAGGTGATCCCATTTATGAAGTGAACACAAAAATATATATTCAAAGAAAATCACTGAAGAAGTTTTTCTACAAGACATAGAGTGAATACGCATACCAGCGGCAGCCCAATTATACAAAACAATTTTTCCATTCTCCCCTATGTTTTCACACCATAAAAGTCCATCTCCAGGCATTATGAGCTAACGATAATAAAGGGGTAAGGATCTACAAGGGTTCAAAGGCATTGCTTTGATAAATGTTAGTTTTTCGAAGTGTAGGTCTCGGTAAATAAGTCCCCTGTACTCGTTTTCAAGTTGATGTCACAGATTTCACTAAATAAATAGTATCATATTTTATTCTAATTGACACCCTACCACTTGAAATTTTACAATTACATTTTTATTTTTTTTTTAAACCCTTCCCAAACAGTCCTCAGTGTTCATGACCCTGTCGAAGAGGCCTTTTGAAACAGCGTAGGAAAAGGGGAAAATGCTGGTAACCAGCATTTTCTCCTTTTCCCACAATGTTTTGTTTCCTATCAAAGTACATGTATCATTTGAGCCGCATTGAAATTTTTGTCTGCAAATGCTTTCAATTTGGATAAGGCCAAAATTTTGTCATCAGGTAAAGGGTTATATTTTATTATTTTAACCCTTACAGTGCTTGTTACAATTATAGAGGCTTTTGCTGTCTAGATCAATATCAGACGGCACCAAACATGCAGTCTGATCTTTAACCTACAGTATATGCTTGATCTTGACATTGCATTTACTTGGTTTTATTTCAACATTTAATTTTACATTAAAGAACCTGATTTAACCCATTACCAATCAACAATATTTTAGACTGGTCCAAATTGAAAGCATTTGCAGACGATAAAATAAAAGTGACTGAAAATTTGCAATTTGTTTTGTGAAGGGTAGAAAACATTGTGGGAAAAGGAGAAAAACCAACATTTTCTCCTTTTCCCACAATGTTTTCTAAAGGCCTCTTTCTCAGGGGTGTCAAAAGAGACTATGTGGTAATGGGTTAATCCTTTTCCAATTTTGAAATATTTGCAGACATCGAAATAAATGTGAATCTAAAATGTAACTTTCTTTTCCAAGGATGGAAAACAGTAAGGGAAATGGAGAAAATGCTAATAACTAAAATTTTCTCCTTAATCCACAATGTTTGCCAAAGTCCTGTTCTCTAGAGTTGTCAAAACTATGGACTGTGTGTGTGGTAGATGCTTGTGAAGAATATTGTATGATGTACTTGTAACAGAATCTCAAGGCAACATAACTAAAATAATATGAAAATGGCATAAAACATCACACAAACCAACATCTGAACAAATTTAGATAGTCTATCATTCTAATCTGAATAATATATAGATTAGACATCTTTGTTCAGAAATAGATAATTTACTTATTTTCCTGGTCGAAATGATCCCTCTGGTAACTTGTTTTTTTCTTCTCTTCTAACTATGTTTAAATCAAAGCACTGAAAGTACTGACATGTGCAAATGTAAATAAGAGGCATTGGTAACTATAAAACTTAGCTGATTCAAAGAAGATTGATGACTTAGGTTCAATATGGTTATCAAGTCTTGATTCCATCCAATCCAGTCATTAAATCCTGTGGCCTTTCCCACTACTTATACATATTCTTACAAACTTGCAATTTCACATGCAGGTTTTGAACCTGTGCAGACAGGATCCTTGTTTTTTATGGAGTTAAAGACCAACACCATAACCACTCAGCTCAAGAGAATTCTCCCTAATGCAGTTGTTAGGTACTGATTTTATATGAGAAGAAGCTTTGTGATAAGGTTTTACTTGTCACAACTAGGAAATACCATAAAAAATCTGTTTGTTGATGTTTAACTCTTTACAACACAATCCCGTGTTTTAACATCCCTGGGGAAGATATCATTTGAAAACATTGTGGGAAAAGAAGAAAATGCTGGTAACCAGCATTTTCTCCTTTTCCCACAATGTTTTCCACCCTTTCCAGATCAAATTTCAATTTTTGGTTCACATTCATTTTGTCATCTGCAAATGCTTTCAATTTGGACTAGTCCAAAATCTTGTCGTTTGGTAAAGAGTTAATTGAAAAAAAACAAATAAAGAGTATATGAAGTTAATGATTGGACATTTGAATTCTGTCTAAAACTTGCTTTAACTCTTTACCAAACAACAACTTTTTTGGGCTGGACCAAATTCAAAGCATCTGCAGACAACAAATAAAATATTTTTAACATGATGATTTCTGACTGACAGGGTAGAAAAAGTTGTGAGAAAAGAAGAAAATGCTGGTTACCAGCATTTTCTCCATTTCCAATAATATTTTCTACCTTATTTCTAGCTCAGGGTCATTAAAAGTAGGAATTGCATGGTAAAAAGTTAACAGTTGGACTACCTTACCCATTACCACACAATCCCTACTTTTGACGCCCCTGAGAAAGAAGCCTTTAGAAAACATTGCGGGAAAAGGAGAAAATGCTGGTAACCAGCATTTTCTCCTTTTCCCACAATGTTTTCTACCCTTCACAAAACAAATTTCAAACTTTCAGTCACCTTTATTTTGTCGTCTGCAAATGCTTTCAATTTGGACCAGTCTAAAATATTGTCGTTTGGCAATGGGTTAAGACCTACAACACATGAGTTGTACACAGTGTCATATTTAACACAATTAGGATTTCTAACAGAAAGAATTATAACCATTGCAGCAATATGATGAATATGGAGTTTCTCATTTGCATCTGAATCTGGGTCAATCCCAGTGGCAACAATCTTGTGATCTCTGGTCTAAAAAGGTTTCTCTCCTCAGCATTATTCAAACTCATGACTGTTTGGTAACTGGTCAAGCTTTTGAAAAGAGTATGAAGCAGGAATGTTCAAATACACATTATAATAGTGTAATAATGAGTCAAGACCAATATTTTGTTAGTCTACAAAGAAATTTGCAATGCCAGGTCATGTCAGGACACTTTTATTGTTCTTTTCCAAGATTTCGGAAGTATAGGCCATGTAGACAAGGTCTGAAGAAACCTTTAGATATCCAACAAGAGCCCTCTGAGAGTACTTTAACCCTCATAGCCCTAGAACATAAACCTTTAAGAGTACTTCAAATGTATTTTCAAGGACAATAAACTTATGAAATATATTCTGTGATGACAATGGTGGTTTAGCTCTAAGATCTCTATCAAACAATGAAGGTTTAGACTGGTAACATATGAAAAGACCTGCAGACAACAAATAAAATATGATTTCATATTAATGTGATCAGTCTGAAAAAGGAAAGAAAACATTAAGAAAACAAGGGAAAATAGTGATAAACTGCATTTTTTTTCTTTTTCCACAATGTCTTCCAAAGAATCTTTTGTCTTCAAGATAGTTAAAACATTGTATTATATTGGTAAAAGGTTAAAGTTGCACTCAGATTAAGTTTTGGAAGAATCACATATAGTTGATAATCAACACCCTTTATCACACAGTCACATAGTTTAACAAAAATGAGAAAAAAATCTTTTGAAAATACTGTTAGAAAAAGAAACAATTGTGGTCATCAGCATATTCTAGTTTTCTCACAATGTTTTCTACCCTATTGAAGGCAAGCATAAATTCTTTACCATAAATTTATGTGTTTTCATGATCCCTGAGAAGGTGTTAAAAAATTATTTTTAAGAACCTGTGGGCATATTAACCCATTACCACACAATCCCTACTTTTGACGCCCCTGAGAAAGAAGCCTTTTGAAAACACTGTAGGAAAAGGAGAAAATGCTGGTAACCAGCATTTTCTCCTTTTCCCACAGTGTTTTCTACCCTTCCCAGAACAAATTTCAATTTTACAGTCACCTTTATTTTGTCGTCTGCAAATGCTTTCAATTTGAACCAGTCTAAAATTTTGTTGTGTGGTAAACAGTTAAACTTAACTATTTCTTCATGTCAGATTTATTTAACTTATTTTTTTAGTACTAATTGATATTTACTCTATGATTGAGGGAGTGTCAGTACGTTGGTAGATTTGTGAAAAAAGCAAACAAAATATTTGACTTGTTTTTTAACCCTTTCCCAAACAATCCCTGGATTTTACGGGTCAGGTATAGAAGCCTTTTGAAAACATTATGGGAAAAGGAGAAAATGCTGGTAACCAGCATTTTCTCCTTTTCCCACAATGTTTTCTACTCTATCATATAGAAAAATCATCTTTTTAGCAACTGTTGATTTGTCATCTGCAAAATGCTTTCAATTTGATCTGGTCCAAAATTTGCCTTATGGGAAAGGGTTAATATGTCTGTAAGCCCTTTCCCAAGTAATTTTTATATTTAATGACACTTTGATGAAGAAGATTTTGAAACATTGTGGAAAAAAGAGAGGCTACTAGTAACCAGAATTTTGTCCCTTTTCCTCATGTTTCTACCCTTTTAATAGATAAATCCGGTCATGAAGACCGAGATAGGATTGAATGAAGTGTGTAGTCTGATCTTTGATAAGCAAAGTGCAGTATTGAATGAGACGATCTTTTTCATAACAGCAAAAGAAGAAGATTAAATTTTGTAATTTTTTTTTTAACTCTTTACCACACGACAAAATTTTAGACTGGTTCAAATTGAAAGCATTTGCAGACAACAAAATAAAGGTGACTGAAGTTTTGAAATTTGTTCTGGAAAGGGTAGAAAACACTGTAGGAAAAGGAGAAAATACTGTTTACCAGCATTTTCTCCTTTTCCTACAGTGTTTTCAAAAGGCTTCTTTCTCATGGGCGTCAAAAGTAGGGATTGTGTGGTAATGGTATAAAGAATTAAAGTCAGGAATACTATTTTGTTTTCAGTCACAAAATTCCCAGATAGGCATTGGTAAACCCTTTACCAAACAATCCCTGGTTTTACGACCCTGAGATAGAAGCCTTTTGAAAACATTGTAGAAAAAGAAGAAAATGCTGGTAACCCGCATTTTCTCCTTTTCCCACAATGTTTTCTATCTTTTCCAATTAAAAATTCAATTTTTGATTTATTTTTATTTTGTCGTCTGCAAATGCTTTGAATTTGGACTAGTCCAAAATTTTATCGTTTGGTAAAGAGTTAAGGGTTTTTTGTTGCCCAAACAGATGTTTAGCAGGGCTCTGGAAAACTGACAAAATGCCGGTCCAGATCGATTTTTGAGTTGCCGGACCAATTGGAATTCCGAAAATGTACCTATAAATTGGTCCGAGTTTTTCAAAGCAATTCATACATCTATATTTGCGTGTAATACCAACTGTCAATCAAAATCCACAAAACACAGCTAGGGTCCAGGGTTTTCACCTATTACATCCACGTGGATATACAAGCGTGGAGAATATCCGATAACGAGTTTACCCGCAAGGTACAGATTAGGTGATTCCCCCCACGTGGACTGCTGGTTCTCACGTCATATATTGTGTACTTTTGTTTCAGTTTCATGCTTGATCAAGCAAATGATATCGAGTATGCATAATGTACTGGTGCTTGTAAATGGGGTATAGAACCGACAATAATTCTATACATGTTTGAAGTTTGAAGCCGCATGTTTAAAATAATTTTAATTGCCAATACTCGTGAAACAAATTTGCATTACTAAAACAACAGGGCCATGATGGCCCTGAAATCGCTCACCTGAGTTTATTGACCAAACATGCACCATCTAGTTTCCCAGTGACCTAGTTTTTTATCAGACATTACCCATCATCAAACACTTTTGAGATATCAATAAGACAAACATTCTGGCCAAGTTTCATGAGTATTGGACTGAAAATGTGCCATCTACAGTGTACAAAAGGTTTTTCTAAGATTTCATCAAGTGACCTAGTTTTGGACCCGACAAATACCCATTATCAAACTCTTTTGAGACATCACCAAAACAAACATTCTGACCAAGTCTGAAGAGTATCAGGCAGAAAATGTAGCCTCTGGAGTGTACACAAGGTTTTTCTAATATTTGACCCATTGACCTAGTTTTTGACTCCACATGACCCATTTTCAAACTCATTCAACGTATCACCAGGACAAATATTATGAACAAGTTTTAGGAGTATCAGACTGAAAATGTGTCCTCCAGAGCATACAAAAGTGTTTATAACATTTGACCTATTGACCCAGTTTTTGACCCAAAATGACCCATTTTCAAACTCATCCAAGATATTATAAAGGCATTCTGACTAATTTTCAAGAGTGTTGGACTGAAAATGTGGCACCCAGAGCATATACACGGTTTTTCTAAGATTTGACCTGGTGACCTAGTTTTTAAACCCCAATGACCCATTTTCAAACCTGTCTGAGATATCATCACGACAAACATTCTGACCAACTTACAAGAGTTTCGGACTGAAAATGTGGCCTCTAGAGCCTACAAAAGGTTTTTCTAACATTTGACCTAGTGACCAAGTTTTTGACCCCACATAACCCATTTTCGTTCTTGTCCGAGATATCATCCAGGCAAACATCCTGATCAACTTTCATGAGTATCCAACTGAAAATGTGGCCTCTAGACCGTACAAAAGGTTTTTCTAAGATTTGACCTAGTGACCTAGTTTTTGACCCCACGTGACCCATTTTCGAACTTGTCCGAGATATCATCCAGACAAACATCCTGACCAACTTTCATGAGTATCCAACTGAAAATGTGGCCTCTAGAGTGTACAAAAGGTTTTTCTAAGATTTGACCTAGTGACCTAGTTTTTGACCCCACGTAACCCATTTTCAAACTCGTCCGAGGTATCGTCCAGACAAAAATCCTGACCAACTTTCATGAGTATCCGACTGAAAATGTGGCCTCTGGAGCGTACAAAAGGTTTTTCTAAGATTTGACTTGGTGACCTAGTTTTTGACCCCACGTGACCCACTTTCGAACTCGTCCGAGATATCATCCAGACAAACATTCTGACCATTTTTCATGAGTATCCGACTGAAAATGTGGCCTCTAGAGCGTACACAAGGTTTTTCTAAGATTTGACCTGGTGACCTAGTTTTTGACCCCACGTAACCCACTTTCGAACTTGTCCGAGATATCATCCAGACAAACATCCTGACCAACTTTCATGAGTATCCGACTGAAAATGTGGCCTCTAGAGTGTACACAAGGTTTTTCTAAGATTTGACCTGGTGACCTAGTTTTTGACCCCACGTGACCCATTTTCGAACTCGTCTGAGATATCATCAAGACAAATATCCTGACCAACTTTCATGAGTATCCGACTGAAAATGCGGCCTCTAGAGCGTACACAAGGTTTTCCTAAGATTTGACCTGGTGACCTAGTTTTTGACCCCACGTGACCCATTTTCGAACTCGTCTGAGATATCATCAAGACAAATATCCTGACCAACTTTCAAGAGTATCCGACTGAAAATGCGGCCTCTAGAGCTTACACAAGGTTTTTCTAAGATTTGACCTAGTGACCTAGTTTTTAACCCCACATGACCCATTTTCGAACTCGTCCGAGGTATCATCGAGACAAATATTCATGAGTATCCGACTCAAAATGTGGCCTCTAGAGCATACACAAGGTTTTTCTAAGATTTGACCTAGTGACCTAGTTTTTGACCCCAAATGACCCATTTTCAAACTCGTCCGAGATTTCATCGACACAAACATCCTGACCAACTTTCATGAGTATCCGACCAAAACTGTGGCCTCTAGAGCGTACACAAGGTAAAAAGTTGACGACGGACGACGCACAACGGACGACGGACGCCGGACACAGCACGATCACAATAGCTCACCATGAGCACTTCGTGCTCAGGTGATCTAAAAAAAAGAAAAGGGTATAAAACAAGACGAGTATGGCTGTCTATTGCTGTTCGAATGAAATCGAAATGGCTCTACGACAGAATATCCTTGCGATGTTCAAAAAGTCAAATGACAGGCCTGGCAACCCTAGTTATCTTGACAAACAAATCCAGCCTGGGCAACTGGATGACTCAAAAAGTCGGACTGGGGACCTGACAAAGCAGAACCTAATCAAGAGACGACTGCGTTGTAGTCTGAGTGTTGAAACATTGGACAAATTGATGTGAATATCTATCAGCAGACCTGCAATTCCTGATTTTGACCCGTTGCCAATATTTCGCACGTGGCTTACTAGAATGAGTGCAGATCGTCACATTTTCAAAAACACAAAAGGCCAGAACAAACTTTTTTATAACTTTAATCTGGACTTTGCTATATGGTAACATTTATGTATATTTCATTGTAAGAATTTAATCTGGATTAAATAAATAAATAAATAAATAAATAAATAAATAAAATGAAAAAAAAAAATCCCCTTCTGAAGACGGATGTGTTGGGCCTCGTCGTGGCACAGGGGCGAATGCTGCAATTGAATTATAATTGTGATCTAGCAGTGGCTAACTGCAACACAACGCTATTGGATATATAAATATTGACAAAAGAAAAACGTTGAATGAACGAATAATTTTAATTGGCAAATTGATGTCGATGGGCACCTTCTGCTACATTGCCGGAAGTGCAATTTTATACATAACTGGAACTATAGAATGCCATGCGTAAACAAGGTACAATCTATCTGTCAACTATGCTTTACTATTGTATATTCGTCTGCGTATGTCATTCTCAATCGTGTAAGCTTGAACAAAAATCCATCACAGGAAAGAGAAACCTGTACCAGAAATTGATATATAATATGACATTTAAACCAGGCAACAATCAGGGGTAGGGGTAGGTAAGAGACATGATGCCTTTGGGTATTGAGTAGGGGTACAATTATTGGAGGAGGGGCGGGGACGGCCTGGATCGATTCAGATCGAAAAATGTCTGGAGCCCTGATGGTTTTTAATACCAATTGTGAAGAAGTTCTAAGAAATTCTATTACTTATTCTTGATGATTGCTTCCTGGAAAAATTAACCCTTTACCAAATAATCCCTGGTTTTTACAACCTTTTGAAAACATTGTGGGAAGAGAGCATTTTCTCCTTTTCCTACCATGTTTTCTTACCCATCCAAAACAAAAACCATTGCTACAGTTACATTTAATTTGTTGTCTACAAATCCTTCAATTTGGACTAGTCTAATTTTTTGTCTTTTGGTAAAGAGATAACCCATTACCACACAATCCCTACTTTTGATGTCCCTGAGAAAGAAGGATTTAGAAAACATTGTGGGAAAAGGAGAAAGTTAAACAAGTTTTGTACATAGAAGCCCTTCTTCTTGGACAAGGGGGATTGCTAATGTCATGGAATTTTTCAATGTGCATTATATTTTGTCAAATATTCAGCGTAAAATACTTCAATTAAATCATCTTTGCAAGCCAAGACTGATGATTCACTACCTAAATCTACCCTTGGTGGATCGAGCTTGATTTTTACATTCACCCAATATGCTTTTTCATTGGATGCAGCCAGCTCTAGCTGCAACTAATGAAATCACTCGTAGCATTTCATCTTTGATAATAATAGAACAAGGTCTCTACCTTTCGAATAGAAGGTAAACATGGAAACCCATGTGGATGTTTGCTTATCGCTTCATGTGTATTTGTAAGCGGTTTGTAAAACGATATTTCATTTGCTTTTAGAAATATGATGTAAAGGGGGGTAATAACCAACATCCAATAGAGGGCGCATCGCAGGTATCTCGAAATCGGGCTCAATCAGCCAAGGTAAGATCCACGTAGTGATCGTTAACTTAGCTCACGAAGATGGCAGTAAATGAACTCCCCCCAAAAAAGTAAAATATCACTTACCTTCCTCTAAAACAGCCATTAGATCATCTTGTGATTCACATTCCACAACAAACAGATTTTCCACGTAAAACCCTTTGTTTTTGGACCAGCGGACTTGTAGATACCGTCGCATATTCGGGTTGAGTAAATCTATCACCTGTTGGCAACAAACAAAAAAGACTTATCTTTCTGGAAAGTTCTGCCTCAAGATCTTTACCACACAATGCTGACTTTTGACAACCCTGGGAAAGAAGCCTTTTGAAAATATTGTGGGAAAAGGAGAAAATGTTAGTAACCAGCATTTTCTCCTTTTCCCATAATGTTTTCACTCCTCTTCAATACAAATTTCAAATTTTCAGTCATTTTTATTTTGACATCTGCAAGTGCTTTCAATTTGGACCAGTCTAAAGTTCTGTTATTGGGTAAATAGTTAAATCTACCAGATGACAAGTTTCATGAAGATCAAACAGTAACATTTGTCAATGTTGTATTCTAAAGCAATATACAAAACCTTTTCAAAATACATGTACTAAAATTCTATTCAGATAATTGGCACCAGAGCTATATATGCAGTCTTTTACATTATTTATGTTGAAAAAAAAAACTAGAGCTATCACTAAACATGATAAATACCCCTAACCAGCTCCTTGTCATGAAAAAAGGTCTTTATCATGGAATGCCGTTTTTTAGTACAAAAGTAAGAGTTGAAAAAAGTTCAAGGGGAGATAATTCCGTAACAAATCACAGCAGGGTCATGAAAATTACACATGCACAACTTTATATATATATATAGGAACCCTGTGTATAAATTTCATTTCAGTACCTGAAAAACTATTGGAGAATTGGACAGCACAAATTTGTGTGAAACACTGATTAATATGTCTTGAGCAATGGTTAGTTCCAGTGGACTTACTTTCCTATAACATCATGTGTCTGGCATAATATCTGGCATCTCATGGTGGATGATGTTAAATCTTTACCACACGACAAAATTTTAGACTGGTCCAAATTAAAAGCATTTGCAGACGACAAAATAAAGGTGACTTAAAAATTGAATTTTGTTCTGGAAAGGGTAGAAAACACTGTGGGAAAAGGAGAAAATGCTGGTTACCAGCATTTTCTCCTTTTCCTTCAGTGTTTTCAAAAGGCTTCTTTCTCAGGGGCGTCAAAAGTAGGAATTGTGTGGTAATGGGTTAACTCATTACCAGGCTTTGAAAATTGGGGGTCATTGTGACCCCCTTCCTTGTTAGTTGAGGGTCATTTCATTAATTTTGGGGGTCAAAAATATGGATTTCCTCAGCATCAACTTCAAGCATGATTTATAATGCATTTTATCTTTTAAACGCCAACTTCCAAGATCGAAAAGTCGGTCGATCATTTCTGACAGAAGGCCGATGTCACTTTTTGACAGACCAAACATTTTCGTCTGAATCGCTGCTTAACGTGGCTTGATCGGCAGTTGAAGAAAGCAGACGATAGAAGAATGCTGCAGTTTTCTTTGTCATGACATTATTTTTTCGCTAACAGCACAGACTGGTAATGTGTACTTTTATATACCGAAAGTCGTGTAAAATATGGTATGAAATACAGAGAGCCCAACCACGACTTTGACTGGGCCAATATATATGACACATGTTCAATTTACATTTTGGCAATAATGCGTAAACCAGTCTTATCTTATAAATTAATACCACTTTTATCTAAAATAAACCCTGTAGTTAACAAAAAAAGAACGGTGTTCGTCTGACATTGAAGACTTGGAATAATGACGCTTCATTCAACTTCGTACATTATTTAGATTTTGGAAAGTTGAGTTACCGATGACGCACTGGCATTTATTTTGGGGGTCATGTGAATTAAAATTGTGTCAATGATGCAGAATTTGTGCGTCATGGAAAACCCTGCACTACCAAACAACAAAACAATTAGGCTGGTCCAAATTGGAAGGCTTTGCAGACGACAAATTAAATGTAGCTGAAATTATAATTTTGATTTTGGATGGGGAAGAAAACATTGTGGGAAAAGGAGAAAATGCTGGTTACCAGCATTTTCTCCTTTACCCACAATGTTTTCAAAAGGCTTCTTATACAGGTGTGTTAAAAGTCCTGAATGCATGGTAAAGAGTTAAACCCACTACCACTAAATTCTCAGTTTTTAACTTTTCTGAGAAAGAAAGCTTTAGAAAATATCATGGTAAAAAGAGGGAAATGCTGGTTACCAGCACTTCCTCCTTTTCCCCAAAATATCTGCTGCCTTTTCCACGCCGGGGAATCACGTGACACAACAACAACAACAACAATGATCGATATTTGAAAAAATTCCCCGACTTCAGGTAAGAAAATCTTCAGTAATTCCGTTAATACATGACCGATTGGAATTTGGTTTGAAGCAGAGAAGGCGGAAGGACTCCAGGGATTTGCTTGATGTGTTAGATTTTTTAAACAACACCTGATAAAAAAGTTATTGACGAGCAAACAAATTTTTTACCCTGGATAATTTGTTTGCCTGTCAATAACTTTTTTATCAGGTGTTGTTTAAAAAATCTAACACATCAAGCAAATCCCTGGAGTCCTTCCGCCTTCTCTGCTTCAAACCAAATTCCAATCGGTCATGTATTAACGCATCCTCGGATACCCCGGGGTCTCCCTATTTACATCGACCCCTGGGACTAATAAAACTTTGAATCAGCCGCCGAAAATCAATACGAAACGTCATAGCGTACAGTACACTTGCCCATCACAAAATGATGATGGAACCAATGAAAAGCCGGCATTCGGCCAGCGGTAAAGCGAGGGAAATTCAATTAATTGTCCCAGGGGTCGATGTAGCGTAGCAAATAGGGAGACCCCGGGGTGTCCGAGGATGGTATTAACGGAATTATTGAAGATTTTCTTACCTGAAGTCGGGGAATTTTTTCAAATATCGGTCATTGTTGTTGTTGTTGTGTCACGTGATTCCCTGCTGTGTTTTCATAAACAATTCATTATACAAAACAAACTTACTTTGGTTCATGCAAATGCTTTCATTTTGGAACATTCTAAAATTTTGCTCTTTTATACAGTTAACCCTTAACCACACTATCATGACTTTTGACGACCCTGAAAGAGAAGGCTTTAGAAAACATTGTAGGAAAAGGAGAAAATGCTGGTAACCGATATTCTCTCCTTTTCCCACAATGTTTTTTACCCTTCCCATACCAAATTTTAATTTTTCAGTCAAATTTATTTTTGTCGTCTGCAAATGCTCTCAATTTCAACTGGTCAAAAAATTTGTCGTTTGGTAGAGTTAATAACTGAATATGCTTGACATAATGTCAAAGTAAGGATCATTCTGGTTATGCTTTTGTACCCTTATTTTTTTTCAATCTCTATTTTGGAAAAAATATGACAAATTACTCTACCTGTTCATTGTAAATTTCTAAATAGGAAGCCCTGATGATTTTCTGACCACTTTGCTGGTTCAGTTGAGTATACAGATACTTTAGAGATCTTTGTATGATGCCATACATTTCTGGATCTACCTGTTTGCCTTCTTGAAACTGAAAATAAACAGCATGTACACCAGTAAGAAAACTGAGTAAGTAAACAGAATTAAAGTCGCCCTTCATTAGTTTTGGTTATTAATTTATGGTTATTAGTTATAATAATACGAGCATACAGAAATAATTAAACATGCACCGACTGCACATTGAACCTTGTCTCACATGTATACCCTCACTTGATCCTTTAGCTCACAATCCCCTGTTTATATGACCCCTACATAGACAGCTTTTGAAAACATTGTTGAAAAGGGAGAAAATGCTGATAACCAGCATTTTCTCCTCTTTCCGCATTTTCTACCACTGCAAGACAAATCTTGTAATTCGAGTCATACTTTAGTTGTCATTTGAAAGTGGTTTAACAATTACAATACAATAATACGATACAATACGAGGGACACTTTTTAAGTTCGTAGAGAAGGGTGGTCTTTTTAAAACTGCTTGAAATATCAAAATTTTATTTATCTAAGACCTTCAAAATAATTGCCCCGTCTGCCTCCAAACACATTTTACACTGATCTACCCATTTCCAGAACACTGCAAGGTAGTCCTCTTTAGGTATATGTTGCAGACACTGGTAGTCCACACTGCCTATACCAGAATGGGATTCAAAACGGTGCCCTGCCAGCATTTCATTTAGTCTTGGGAACAACCAAAATTTACAGAGGGACAGGTCAGGGCTGTATGGAGGTTGATCTAAGACATCGAGCCCAGATTCTTTCAGATATTCCTGTACCGTAAAGGATTTATGGACTGGTGCGTTATCATGGAGTAATTTGATGGCGCGGACACCGATGTGAGGTCTGCATTTCTGATAGAAATCAACAAGTTTAATAAGAACACTTTCTCTGTAAAACTTTCAAGTGACAGAACTACCTTTCCGGACTGAGATTTGAAGGACTGGGCCTTTCGAATCAAAGAATATTGCATACAACATGCGATTTGATGTTTTGCAACGGCGTGCAATGACAGGTCCGTCGCCCTCAAATGAAACCCAAAGCTTATTCCTAGCCTTAGAATCAGGTTGAAAATGATAGATCCTGGTTTCATCACCTGTAACTATCTCTTCCAAACGACGTGGGTCACATTTATCATATTTTTCTATAACTTGCGATGCAAGTCTTAACCCGACTTTGTTTCTGCTCGTCAGTGAGCAAATGGGGCACCTAGCGCTCGCAGATCTTACGTAGCCCAAGTCGTTCACGTAAGATCTTCAAAACACTTGACAAATGAATGCCACTTAATTCTTCTATCTCTTGCATGGTATAACGTGTGTCTTCCTCAATTAACGTTTTCACAGTAGCAACGTTCTTTTCCGTCAAAACGGAAACTGGTCTACCCACCTGAGGGTCATTTTCAATTGACTCCCGACCATCATTAAAACAAAGTACCAATTGCAAAATGTAGCATATTTTAAAACACCATTCCCATAAACTTTTTGCAATTCAGCATGAATTTCTGCTGGCAGAAACCCAAGCTGTGCTCCAATCTTACAATATACCTCTGTTCAGAGATTTTTCCATCCATATTGAACGCTATATCATACTATAGTGTATAAAACCACCTGTTGAAAATACCCAGCGCAGCCTGCACATGAACCATGTGCACCAAATACCGTGACACCGTTCGAGAGAGGAATGATTACGCAAGTTCTGTGTAAAAAATCATGCAACTTCATAATTGCGTTAAAAAGTTATAGGCTTACTCTACGAACTTAGAAAGTGTCCCTTGTGCTTTTATTATAAAGGCCCACCAGCCCAAAATACATCATTACTGAAAATATGCATAACTATAACATAATTATGTGACTAGTAGAAATTTCTGTCTTTCGGTATAGACTTATCCTTTACTCTTTACAACACAATTTACAACTTTTAGCGAGCCTGAGAAAGAAGCCTTTTGAAAAAATTGTCGGAAAAGAACAAAATGCTGGTAACCAATGCTGGCAAACAATGTTTTCTACCCTTCCAAGAGAAATTTCAATTTCTTTTTAGAAATCCTCAATGCTTTATAGATTGATAGGGGACAATCCCAATAAGATCCTGGATCAGATACAGCCATCAACAAAATTGGCTAGATAATAGAAAAAAATCATATCCCTAACAAAGCAAATTGAAAAAAATTGTATTCATTGTAATACAGGCACACCTTTCTTGTATAACTTCTCTGAGTGATACAACTCAAGAAATATCATTACAGAACGTAAACATAATATCAGTACCATCCTTTTGAAGCCCTGGAATACTTTACGAAAGAAAACATACTTATCTATTGTTGGTTCATGTATTGTATTTCTTTACCAAACAATCCCTGGTGTTTACGACCCTGAGATAGAAGCCTTTTGAAAACATTGTGGGAAAAGAAGAAAATACTGATAAACAACATTTTCTCCTTTTCTACACTGTTTTCTACCCAGCTGTAAACAAATTTCAACTTTTGATATATGTTTATTTTGTTGTCTGCAAGTGCTTTCAATTTGGACCAGTCTAAAATTTTGTCGTTTGGTATAGAGTTAACCCTCATCCTGCTAAATGACTGAAATGAATGAAATTTTCAGGCTCATAGTAAAATAATAATGCAATTTCAAACTTTCTTTTGAGAAAAATTACTCCTTATAAGACAGTGTAGGTCCGAAATCAGACACTATGTTCTGTACAGTCTGATCTTGATCTACACTGTCCACAAAAGTTCAGCAAGTTTCCCTCAGCAGCCTATGGTTTAACCCATTACCACACAATCCCTACTTTTGACGATCCTGAGAAAGAAGCCTTTAGAAAACACTTTCGGAAAAGGAGAGAATGCTAGTAGCCAGCATTTTCTCCTTTTCCCACAATGTTTTCAACCGTTCACAAAACAAATTTCAAATTTTCAGTCACTTTTAATTTGTCATCTGCAAGTGCATTTAATCTGGACATGCCTGAAATATTGTGGTAATGAGTTGAAAGAGCTTTGTGTGAATATGTGCACATTTTACATGGTGCAACAGTCAGTGAGAACAAGCATGCTTGATGTGCAAAACTTAAATGTGATAAAAACATATAGACCTTTCAAAAAGTGAACAAACAAAGCTATCTGACGAATGAGCTCTCGCATAATAGTGCCTCCTGCAGTATTTTCTGGTTAAAAATGCAATTTCTCACACCGAAAGTCGCAGAAGAGCTTGGTCTACATGTAGTCAAATTTTCTTTGTTTGTTAAGGGGGAATACTCTATCATGCATGGCTTCCTCCAGACTTAAATATTATACCTAATAAGCCCTTTATCACACAATCCCCACTTTTAGCGACCTTAACCCATTACCACACAATCCCTACTTTTGACGCCCCTGAGAAAGAAGCCTTTTGAAAACACTGTGGGAAAAGGAGAAAATGCTGGTAACCAGCATTTTCTCCTTTTCCCACAGTGTTTTCTACCCTTCCCAGAACAAATTTCAATTTTTCAGTCACCTTTATTTTGTCGTCTACACTTGCTTTCAATTTGGACCAGTCTAAAATTTTCTCGTGTGGTACAGAGTTAAAAAGACAGCTTTAGAAAACATCATAGGAAAGGAGAAAATGCCAATAATCAGCTTTTTTTCCTTTTCCCACAATGTTTTCTTTCCAATGAAAGAAAAATCTCACCATTTGAAAGAGCACCCTTGATTTGTGGTCTGCAAATGCTTCCAACTTGGACTGGTCTAAAGTTTTTTTGTGTGGAAAAGAGTTAATAACCACTGCATTAGGAAGATGTCTACTTAGCTCAGTGGTTATGGTATTTGTCTTTTAACTCATTATCAAACAACAAAATGTTAGGTTTGTCCAAATCGAAAGCATTTGCAGATGACAAAATAAGTGACAGAAAATTTTAATTTTGTTTTGTGAAGGGTAAAAAACATTGTGGGAAAAGGAGAAAATGCTGGTTACCAGCATTTTCTCCTTTTCCCACAATGTTTTCTAAAGGCTTCTTTCTCAGGGTCATCAAAAGTAGGGATTGTGTGGTAATGGGTTAAAGGGTACTTGACTATATTGGTTTGATGGAAAGATATTGTTATATGCATTATGGGCCGGTGGCCTTTTGCATAAAATAAAATTGAGTTGAGTTGAGTTGAGCCTCCTGCAAGTCATTTGAAGGTATACTATCTATAAAATTTACCCATAAACAGTCAGATTACGTGTTGCTTTTAATCACATGCTACTTACCTCCAGAGAACTCACCGTGGGGTCGTAATGCTCAAGCCTTTTATGCTCACATACCAAGGCCGTTGGACGCGATCTGGCCGGTCGAAAATGAAAAATGGCCAGACCAATTTTCGAAGAAAAAAAATGCGTAATCTAAACCTAAAAAAATGCGCCAGAATGCACCAGAGAGCGTCTTATTTTTCAAAAAAATTCCGGGGGAGCATGCCCCCGCCCCCCCAGCATGGCTTAAATGCGTAATATTAACCTCAGACAATGCGCCAGAATGCACCAGAGAGCGTCTTATTTTCAATTTTTTTTCCAGGGGAGCATTCTCGCGACCCCCCCCCCCCCCAGCATGGCTTAAATGCGTAATATAAACCTCAAAAAATGCACCAGAATGCACCAGAGAGCGTCTTATTTTTCAAAATTTTTCCTGGGGAGCATGCCCGCGGATTCCCACCCTAGCATGGCTTAAATGCTTAATATAAACCTCAAAAAATGCGCCAGAATGCACCAGAGAGCGTCTGATATTTCAAATTTTTTTCCGGGGGAGCATGCCCCCGGGCCCCTCCCCCCCCAGCATGGCTTAAATGCGTAATATAAACCTCAAAAAATGTGTCAGAATGCACCAGGGAGCGTCTTATTTTTCAAAAATGTTCCGGGGGAGCAGGGGAGCATGCCCCGGACCCCCCAGCATGCCTCAAAATGCGTAATATAGACCTCAAAAAATGCGCCAGAATGCCCCGGACCCCCCTAGCATGGCTTCGCGACTTCCGTTGCTCGCCATACTGGCCGGACCAAATGAAATTTCCTTCGGACGGGCCTGCATACTTACCCAAATATATTTTATGGTGTTTGTCTTTTAATAATAACTGCATAAGGGGGATACCTCCTTAGCTTACAGGTTATAGTGTTTGTCTTGTAACCCTTTACCAAACGACAAAATTTTAGACTAGTCCAAATTGAAAGCAATTGCAGACTACAAATTAAACTGCAAAATTGAAATTTGCTTCCAACCGGGTAGAAAACATTGTGGAAAAAGGAGAAAATGCTGGTTACCAGCATTTTCTCCTTTTCCCACGATGTTTTCAAAAGGCTTCTATCTGAGGGTCGTAAAAACCAGGGATTGTTTGGTAAAGGTTTAAGCCAAAAAAACGAGCATATTTGTCTGCAAGGGTTTGAATCCCGCCAGATGTGGTTCGTATTTTAACTATGCATTTGTGGCAAACTTTCATGTTTGTAACAGTGAAAAAAAAAAATCCTTTTTAAATGCAATCATGTGGGTCTGTTAAGCTAAATCAAAACTGTCTAATGAAGGAAAAAGATACAAATAATTTGCTAGGTTTCCAATTTGACCATAGCCCACAGTGTAGATCCAAAATCAGGCTGCATATTCTCTGCAGTCATCAAGAGTCTCTTGATTTATAAGCACTATTGTCAGCTGTGGAAAAGCCACACAAAAAAAATTAAGACTTGTACCAATTTTTATACATTTGGAGAAGACTGTTCAAAGGTGGCTTTAACGTTGAAATTTGACAGTGTAGACAACATTGTGAAAAAAGGAGAAAATGCTGGTTACCAGCATTTTCTCCTTTTTCAACAATGGTCTCATAAAGGTTCTTTTTCAGGGTCATTAAAACTTTGAAATTGTGTGGTAAAGGGTTAATGTAGATGGACCAAAGTGCATCTCCATGACATTAAAGGTAGAATATTTAGGTTTCTTTGATCATTCTCTGCATAAAAATTACCATTTGTTTGTTTCTAACTAGTTCTATGCTAAACATCTTGGCAAGCCAAGGCTGACGATTCACTACGTTACTCTACCCTTGGCGGATCGAGCTTGATTTTTACATTCCCCCCATATGCTTTTTCATTGGATGCGGCCAGCTCTAGCTGCAATGAATGAATCCCTCGTGGCATTTCATCTTTGATAAAAATAGAATATGGTCACTACCTTTCGAATAGAAGGTAAACATGGAAACCCATGTGGATGTCTCCTTATCGCTTCATGTGTATTCGTAAGCAGTTTGTAAAACAAATTTCATTGGCTTTTAGAAATATGATGTAAAAGGGGGTAATAACCAGCACCCAATAGAGGGAACATCGCAGGAATCTCGAAATGAGGCTCAATCCGCCAAGGTAAAATCCACGTAGTGATCGTAACCTTGGCTCACGAAGATGAAGCTAAAAGACCTTGAAAAAATGTTCTGTATTGTTCAATAGTTTGACGATGACTTTTTTTAAGAGTTAGAAAAACTTTTTCCTCTAGAACAAATGCAAAAGCCAAAAAATAGAGGGAAAGGCATTTGCAGAAATGTCGAAAACAACAGAGTTTCATTGTGTCTAATCTAAAAGTGTTTATTAGTATTTAGTTATTGGAAAAACCAGAAAGGGAAAGTGACCCACATTTTTTAAGAATCATCCTTGTGTGTAAAATGAAATATTCATTCTAAATGTTTTTAATAATTATCTTATTCAGTGGGGAACAGACAAAACCCCATATGCAAAGGCCCCATACGATAAAAGTCCAACAGACAAATTATTGATTGTAATGCATTTTCTACAAACCATTGCAAAACTCTGGTGCGGAACTGAAAATGTACCCTTGGAGGCTACAAACCCCACAACGGAAACACCAATGAAAATATCTTTTCTAGCATATTTCCTCTTTATTGCTGGTTTGTTTGCTATCCTCCTTCTTAATTCAGTAATGAATGTTAAGGCTTGGCAAGGTTATAAAATACCCTTTAACACTGACTGAACAGTCAGAAAAAATTATTGCTCAATAATGAATATGGGGGACCCATCCTCAAACCCCTTGCTGCCCAAAATGTATATCAAAACCAGAATAAGTGGAAAACTTATGGGCATTTGGAGACAGAGCATATGTCTCTCACACCAAAAGTTGGAAGTCGAAACCCCTGATGAGCCAGGTCAAGTTTTGGAGCGACCCACAAAATGGTTTAAGTACCGATTTAGGTTTCCAGCAAGCCATCATTGAGCGTGCTTGATAAACATTTTAAGAACTTGTTTTACTAAAACAATTAATTATGACAAATTACCTCTCAAGGCAAGGCCTGAACTCTAGACCTTCAGGTCCCAAGGTGAACACTATTGCGTCGCTACAAATGCTAACTCTATAGTAAGGTAGCACATTGTGTCCCCTTGTACAAATACAAGCTGTACATTTATATCTAACAGTGGGATAGACCAGTACATTACATTTAACCCTTTCCCAAACAATCCCTGGCTTTTACGGGTCAGGAAGAGAAGCCTTTTGAAAACATTGTGGGAAAAGGAGAAAATGCTGGTAACCAGTATTTTCTCCTTTTCCCACAATATTTTCTACCATATCATAGACAGAAATCATCTTTTCAGCAAGAGTTGAATTGTCATCTGCAAATGCTTTCAATTTGGTCTAGTACAAAAATTTGTCGTTTGGGAAAGGGTTAAATCAAGGTAAATCAGTCACACAGAGCATGAAATCTGCTCTTGAATTTACTCTGTCCACTTTGCTAGGTTTCCTGACTAAAAAAAAAGCTGTGAAATTGCAACATCTAGATCTGTAGAACTGATCAAGAATGTCCATCTCAACAAATAAATTCTATTTAGCACTACATTAGGATTGAGAACAGTATTAAGTTCACCAGCTAAATTCACTTACCATTCTAAAACTGGTTCTTATTCTATGGCACTAGACTTGCAAATGCCAATCTTGGACTATACAGATCAGACCTGACTGAGCTCTATCAGTGAATAATGCATTAGCTTCCCAATATAAAGTCTTTACAACAAAAGTCAAAATCTGATTCAAAATGCAAATTCTGTTACTATGGAAACAGGATAAAACATGTGTTAGTTCACAACGGGTAATAATAAAAATATGTTAGGTACCCCATTTTCTGCATGTCCATTTTCTGAAGTCTGAATAAGTATACAGAGGAATTTTTACAAATGGAGAGAACATAAAAAAACTTTTGATAACATTGTGCAATAACATATCCTTACTTTAATAGAAGTCTCTACAGTTTATTGGAGTTAAGACACTTAAAAACCATAATCTTGTGATCCTGAAGGAGAAGCCTTATGAAAACACTGTTTGAAAAGGAGAAAATAAGATTCCCTCTACATGTGTGACATGGCATACAACAGTAAATATCAATATTGCATAGACAACTGAGGACAGTAACTCCCAGGCAGTTCAGTCTTGAATTTGTAAGTTTCTCCCTCAAAAAAAAAACTTTCTTCTGAATATTGGTTACCATTCTAAATATTATTTCCATACAGAATATGTGGGAAAGCAGCCAATGACATAGGTGAGGCGTGTTGTTGTTCAAGTCTTTACCACACTATCAAGAGCTCAAAAAACCCTGAGGTCGAAGGCTCTTGAAAATATTACGGGAAAAGAAGAAACTCAAAGTTTTCTACCATTTTGTCATGCAAATGCAATCAGTTGAGTCACATTTAAATTGTTGTCAGCAAGTACTTCGAATTCTGTTTTGAAATTTTATCATTCGGCAGGTTAACTCTTTACTAAACAATAGAATTATAGACTGGTCTAAATTTAAAGCATAAATTTGCAAGTGACATGATAAATGTGACTCAAAAAATTCAAATTTGGTTTGGGAACAGTAGAAAACATTTTGTAACCAGCATTTTCTCCTTTTCCCACAATGTTTTTACAAGGCTTCTTTCTCAGGGTTGTGAAAACCCAGACTCTTTACCACGCAATCCCTACTTATAACAATCCTGTGAAAGAGGCCTTTTGAAACACATTTTGGGACAAGGAGAAAATGCTGCTAACCAGCATTTTCTCCTTCACCCAAAATGTTTTTAAAACCAGCATTTTCTCCTTTTCCCGAAACGTTTTCAAAAGGCCTCTTTCTCTCAGGGTCTTTAAAAGACAAGATCATGTGGTAAAGAGTTAACAGTATAATCTTCTGCTTTTCTCACAATATTTCCAAAAGCCTTCTCCTTTCTTAAGGTTGTCAAATCAGAGGACCATTCTGGGAATGTATAAACAACACCAAGACAACATTAAGTGACTTTAAGATACTTGTGAGTCAACCTTCGACATTTCTCACACTCACCGGCCCATCCTTCTATCAAAATGTATAAAAATAATATCAGCACAATTACAGGTAGAAAATATGTTTCAAGAGCATCCTTCAATCAAAATACACAACATAATATACCTTCATAGAAAAAAATAACAAAGACCTTTATAGAGAAAAACAAATAGTTGGGTGACAGACAAGTTGATAATCAATTAAGGAATCAAGGAAATGGAATAATTTGTCTGAAAAAAAAAATGAAAGGAAAGGATGTTAAAGTCTGAATGTAGTTGTATGGTTTCTTTTTCTGTCTTGACTGTAAAGAAAGAGATTGTAGGTTATAAAAGACAGTTTTGGTACTTGGAATTTTTTCATAACATTTCCTACGTTCTAAACTATAATCTTTACCTTTTGAGTCACATCTACCTTGTTGTCTCCAAATGCTTTGAATTTTGGAGAGAAAAATTTTGTCTTATGGTGTAGCCATATATTAAAAAAAAAACCAAGCCTAACAGGTTTATCAGCTTGCCAAAAAAACTAAAATTCTCCCACATATTTTCTATCTAACATAGAGAAAAAAAATATAGAAATGAACATAACAGATGCCTGTTCCAAAAATAGATATATCATTGTGCAATTTAAGTCAAATAAGTATTTGATGAGAAACAGTTCAAAACTCATCTGCCTGACAGTGACTAAGATAAAAAGGAATTAAAGGTTAACAGAATTATTAAAAAATTGACAAATAAAAGGTAAAAAAAAACTATCAAACTAAGTTTTTGGTATGAAAAGAACATGAGACGGAAAATTTGTGCACTGAAAATAACATTATAGGAAACTTTATAACAGCAAAATTGCTATTTGATTGGTAGAGAAAGAACCAACTGCATCCAATAACAATAGGGCAAAGGTGGTCTGAAAGTTGCTCACCTGAGCATTTTTAACAGAACATGACCCATTCCCAATCTGTTCAGAGATAAAATGGCAAACATTCTGATGAAACTTTCATTAGTATTGGACTTAAATTATAGCCTTTCAAGTTTACACAAGCTTTTTCTAGATTTTGTCTCAGTGATCTCCTCTTTAGCTCAACATTGCCTATTTTCAAACTTGTAAAATTATCTGAACATTTTGACTACAATTCATAAGTATTTGAGAAAAAATGTAGTCTGTAGAGGGTACACAAGGCTTTTCCAGGATTTGACCAGGTGGCCTAGCTTTTGATCCATCATGTCCCATTTTCAAACTATTTCAAGATATCATCAAGAAAAACACTTTCACCAAGTTTCAAGATTATGCGACTGAAAATGTGGCCTCTAAAGCATACCCTGCATTTTTCAAAGATTTTACTTAGTGACCTAGTGTTTGACCATCTGTGATATATCTTCAAGTTCATACAAGATACTATAAAGACAAACGTTTTACAAGAACAATGCCCTGAAAATATAACCTAGTGACCTACATTTTAACCTGGTATGACCCATTTTCTCTAACTTGTCCATGTTATCACTTAGACCGTTTTTAGTTCAATATGACCCTTTTCCAACTTGCTCGAGATATTATTAAGACAAATATTCTGACCAGCTTTCATGAGTATTGGACTGAAAATGTCGCCTCTAGAGCATGCACAGGTTTTTCAAAGATTTAACCACACGGCTAGTTGTGGTATTTGTCGAAGACAATACCACAATGAGTTCAAGATTGAATTTTGAAAACCATGTATCTTATTTTGTGCCGTGAATCTAATTCTCCATCGCGTTTAGGTACACAACAGTAGAAAGAGATTGAGTTCAAGTAGTTCCCGCTTAAATTTTGCCGGAATATCCCGGATGTTTGTAGCTTGAAAATGTTTCAAATGCCATTTTCTTCATAATTTGCGGCTATCTAGGACGACATTTCAATTTAAATCTTGATTTGCAGATCTTCTATATGATACATATTTCTACATATGCCAGTGTATCCATTTCGTCATAGCGTACCCAAACTCTTTAGAGTCGGTACCGAGTCTATACCGAGACAGCGTACCCAAACGTTGTAGAGTTTTAGTTCAACCATTTTGTGCAAAACCGAAGGAAATAAACCAAGTTAAACTCATTTTTTCTCAGGCAAATGACTTTTACGGTGTCACTCAAATATGTAATTTGAAATGGCATATTAAAATACATTGGGCGAGGCTATCGATCGTTGAGATACTTATTTTTGATTGAAATTAGCTTCTCGCGAAATGATACAAATTTGCCAACTGACCTTGGGCTTTTTCGTTCCAAAACCAATTCGTTCCATGGCTTGTTGGTCCTATGATTGCACGCTACTCCATTTGATTGCTCATAAATATTTATAGATCGGGGTAATAGACCATTTGCCAAATACCGTTACTGACGCGTCACCACGAGTTACTTCCCTTTCCACCCGACAATTTGTCCCAATCCTGTATATACCCGAATAGTGAAAGTGTCATATTCTTTAAATGGATTACACACTAAACGCGATAAATAAACAACCTAAAACGGCCGTGCCGTTAGTTTCATCAATTATCTTTTTCGAAGACACACACAAAAAAGAACTGTTGTTTTATCAATTTTTCGGTAGACCAGAGAGTAAAGCGGTATCATTTATAAACAGCTGTCTCCTGCCGGGCGTGTTGATAGAGCTTTTTGTATGCAGACTGCATTAACCCTTTGGCTACCAAGTGCGATTCAATGACCTGTTGCAGACAATATAGATTCAGATCACACCAGGAAGAACGTGCAGTCTGATCCTAGATCTACACTATCCGATACGGAGATATTTTTCCTCGGGTGCATGGAAATACCGAATTACACCTGATTTACCGAATTATACCGAATTACACCGAATTACACATAGTGATACCGAATTATACATTCAAAACACTTATTTATTGAGTAATATATGAATTAAACTTTTGAAAATTATATTATTAGGCTTTTTCTGGCCCTTAACTGTTTAATTCTGTAATTCACATTACCGAATTACACTATATACTATGATTGGTATCACACTATGTTTCACCGGATTTACCGAATTATACCGAATTACACCGAATTACACATAGTGATACCGAATTATACATTCAAAACACTTTTTTATTAAGTAATATATGAATTAAACTTATAAAAATTATATTATAAGGCTTTTTCTGGCCCTTAACTGTTTAATTCGGTAATTCACATTACCGAATTACACATAGTGATACAGAATTATATATTCAAAACACTTATTTATTAAGTAATATATGAATTAAACTTATTAAAATTATATTATTAGGCTTTTTCTGCAGATAACAATTTGAATGTGGCTTAAAAATGAAATTTTCTTTAGGAAGGATAGCAAGGGAAAAGGACTAAAGGTTGATTACTAGAATTTTAACCCTTTTCAACAACATTTTTAAAAAAAACTATATTTCTAAGGGTCGTAAAAAACTTGGGTTAAGTGGCATAGGGTTTTAAATAGTTACTGCGAATGTTTTCACCCGAAGACAACACTTTGGACAGATACTTAGCATATGGAGACGATTGAATAAACGTGGGTCAAATGGTTGTAATTGTCTTTTAAAAGGTAAAAAAAAAAAAACTATTGTTGAAACAGGCATGAGAAAATGCATGTTGCAAGCCCGTCCTTCTTTCCTCAAATATTTTCGCTCACACTTTGAAAATTCGTTTTTTTCACAAATGTTTATGAACTACATATTGATTACTTTCAGTTTTCGGTCTTTTGAAAGTGTGTGTGGGGGGGATGTGTTAAGGTTGAGAAAGTGAGACAAATAACAGACAGTGGGACAAATCAGCACGTCTGCCCCCTTTTTACACGGGTCGCTCGAAATACTTTAGTAAAAGGTTGTTTAGCTGTTTAGTGTCTTCAGAAAGACAGGGACAGTCCATTTAGTGATTTTAAAGTACTATTATCAAACATCCTTGTTGCACTTTCAGGCATGTACCTATTGACGAATAACTTACGTTATCGATCATGAACAAAAGAAACGTGGCTTCAGATCAAAAATCAGACCTTCCAATCCATAACTTCTTTTAAGCTTCATTTTGAGTATAAAAAATATGTATCTAATGAAGTCTTACCAAAAAAGAAAAATGGGTGAAGGGTTAAATCGGTGTTCCTTTCATCTCGGTATCGCACTGCAGAGTGGGTGACCTTTAGAACAGCTGTACTTGCTTCTTACAGATTAGCACACACGTGTCACATTAAATTGACTCTTCTTATCTTTTAATTCATATTAATTTACCCCTTTGGTTATCATAAATGGTCAGGATTATGAATTTTATACAGGTTTCAGAGGCTTAGTCCGTTCTTAGTCTCTACATGCCCTTTATTTAAATACAATTTTATAAAATGCATATTTTTTCTGTTTGTGATTTTCTTTTTCAAAGGCAATATAATGAAATATGTTTGAATTGTGTTCGAATTGATTTCTATAGATTTCTTGCTATGTCATTTTCTTTTCAGTTATGAATTTGTCCAAATTTAAAGGATTTGCGAACGGGAGATACGGCATTTGTTACTGAAATAATGCTTTGATTGTCCGGTGTCACGTGATACTGCTGGTGCGCCACTTACGATAAAATGGAAATATCGCTTACCGTCTATTGATTGTAATGTTGGAAATTGAATGTATAAGGCTAGAGATATTTCATAATTATAGTTCTCAGGAACAAACTTAATTTTGTTCGATATATCAACAGGATTTTTCTCTCTATTCGTCATGCATCCTACTGTCAAGGGGCATTACTCCTGCTTCTTCCTCATGATCAAAAGGAGACCACTTATACAAAAATAAACCAAACTTTGTCATGAATACTCTCCCTTCAACCGAAAAGGTATTCATTTGCTTAGTGGGTTGACTTTTAAGCCAATATCTGAACAATATGTCTCTGTTTCTTTCGAACTATTAATTCCACACATGGATTTCCTTGACAAATACCACTTCAGCGTTTTCAACGCTTTGATTTTTTACCTGTCATGACCTATTTTCAAACTCATCTAAGATATCATCAAAACAAATACATGAATTCTGACCAATTTTCAAGAGTATTGGACTGAAAATCTGGCTTCAAGAGTGTACAAAAGATTTTTCTAATTTTTGACGCAGTAACCCATCTTCAAAAACTCATCCAAGATAATATCAAGGCAAACATTCTAGTGCAAGAGTATTGGACAGAAAATGTGACCTTTAGAAACACACAAGGTAAAAGATGATGACTGACAACAGATGACACCAACAGGGGTGCTAGACAAAACACAATCACAAAAGATCACTTTTGTGATTTAGCTCAGGTGAGCTAAAAATACATATTTCAGGGAAGACAAGTAAATGTGATTTACCAATGATGAAAAAGAAGTGAAGGGGATCATCTGCATAGGCAGAGAATTTTTCCTGGTAAGTAATTGGTGCAAAAGATACCAACTGCAATCAATGAAAGTGTGTAGCATAAAAACGTTACTCCATCAGTCATTGGTGATCAGAGAAAAATAGAGTGTGGCACCTACATTTGCTGGCATAAGAAGAAAAGGCTTTGTCCTGCTATTCTATTGGTGCTGTAAAACCTGACCGAATCCATATGTATCACAAAAGTTTGTCTCCAGTAACCAACAGTGCTATTTAACCCTTTCCCAAACGACAAATTTTGGACCAGACCAAATTGAAAGCATTTTGCAGATGACAAATTAACAGTTGCTAAAAAGATGATTTTTCTGTATGACAGGGCAGAAAGCATTGTGGGAAAAGGAGAAAATGCTGGTTACCAGCATTTTCTCCTTATCCCACAATGTTTTCGAAAGGCTTATATTCCTGGCTCGTAAAAACCAGGGATTGTTTGGGAAAGGGTTAAAGAGAAGTTAACTCATTACCAAACGACAAAATCTTAGATTTGTCCAAATCCAAAGCATTTGCAGACGACAAAGTAAAAGTGACTGAAAATTTGAAACTTGTTTTGTGAAGGGTAGAAAACATTGTGGGAAAAGGAAAAAATGCTGGTTACCAGCATTTTCTCCAAAAGAGCATTTTCTCCTTTTCCCACAATGTTTTCTCAAGGCTTCTTTCTCAGGGTCATCAAAAGTAGGGATTGTGTGGAAATGGATTAAGAGGAAACATCTACACCTGATGGCAAAGACAGGAACAGGACGTTTTGCTGATATTTGGTTTATAGGTCTCACCTGTTGGGGTGGCCCTGTCATTGTATGGGTTTTTCCAGACCCTGTCTGACCAAATGCAAGCGCTGTACATGCATACCTAGAGAGAGATACATAAACAAATACAGAAAGTAACAGAAAAGCTGTTTGTACAGACCAACCACTCAAATATTCTTATCTCATTTGGTTACAACCTGATTGATTGATTGGCTGGATGATTTTTAAAACCATTTTCAAAATGATTTCAGTTATAATGCGGCCGCCAGTGCACCTAGCCACCCATTCCTTCAGTTACTTTTACCAGTACTTAACACAATATTTTTACTAAGCCATAGATTGCTTTCTAATACAACCATCGTCAAAACAATTATCAGCGGTAACAGGAATAAATCCTGTGGCAATGACAATTATCAATCCTCAGAAAGAAATTGGCTGAGCCAGGGATCAAACTTCCAACTGCCTTTTCTTCAATCCTGTATGCTACCAAATGAGTTACCTGTGCTTGGCAATTACAACCTGAAGATGAAAGCCTTTGAAAACATTGTGAGAAAAGGACAAAATGCTAGGTACACTTTAGCCCTTTACCCCATAAGGCATTTCTATGGTATCTCTAATTGACCCTAAATAACAGCAAGAATGAAGCCGTTTCTTATGTGTATATGACACCTTTTGATAGCATAGAAAACATTGTGACAAAAGGTGAAATTGCTCATGACGAGCAATTTCACCTTTTACCACAGTGTTTTCCAAAGGCTCCTACAAGCAATGCGTAGAAAGGAGTATCTATGGAGTAAAGATTTAGGCATTTTAGCAATTTCTCCTTTTCCCAGCAATATTCCTTTCCTTTTATTGATAAATTCCATCACTTATACTATACACAATTTTTCACATATAAATGTTTTGATGTGGACAAGTCTAAAATTCTATCAATTCATTAATACAGTAGCATGTGGTTTTTTTTTTTTAAAAAAAGGCTAAGTTTTTTGTTAACCCTCAGAAAATTTTGTAGCAGTGTTATCTTACTATCTTTCATGAAAATGCTTTTCTGATATCAGTCAAAATTTACCCGTTCATTGCCATGTCAATAAGCCTCTTGACTCCCGAGTGTTCAAACAAATCTTCCTGGGTAGCATCCGGCTCAAAAACCACATTGTAGCCAAACTGTCGTACCGAACCATTATTGTCAACCTGCAAAAACAAAATCAGTATGTTTCATTTTACCCCACAAAATTTGATCCCTTTATTTTACGCGCCTACCTTAACCCTTTACTCCATAGATACTCATTTCTATGCATTGCTTGTAGGAGCCTTTGGAAAACATTGTGGATAAAGGTGAAAATGCCACAATGTTTTCTATGCTACCAAAATGTGTCCTATACTCATAAGAAACAGTTTAATCCTTGCTGTTATCTAGGGTCAATTAGAGATACCATAGAAATGCTTTATGGGGTAAAGGGTTAAAAAGGCTCTGAAAAACAATATGGCAAAAGAAGAAAAAAATGGTTACCAGTATTTTCTCCTTATCCTGCACTTATTGCTTCCCTTTCACCCTTTTATATTTTAAAAAACTTTTGATTAACCATTTACCACATGATCCCAGCTTTTGACGACCCTGAGACAGACAGCATTTGAAAACATTGTGGGAAAAGAAGAAAATGCTGGTAACCAGCATTTTCTCTTTTTCCCACAATGTTTTCAACCCTTCTCAAATCAAATTTCAGTTTTTGATTCATGTTTATTTTGTCATCTGCAAATGCTTTCTATTTGGACAAGTCCAAAAGTTTGTTGTTTGGTAAAGAGTGACAGTCTGCAAATATTTTCAATGAGCCTAAATTTTCTTTTCGAATGCACCTAAAACTTTGTTGTCTAGTATATGGCCTAATCTTCATAAATAATCTCTGGATCTTGCACAAATCTTATTTCCTTTTTTAGACAGCTAGATCAAGATCAGTTGGCAGAAAATTATATAGTCTGGTGCTATTTTACAATGTCTGCTATTATGAAATATCTTCACCATAAAGAAAGCCTTTAGTTTATCCCAGCAGAATTTTATACATACATAACAGCATGTTAATGATGCTATGGACTTTGCACAGTGCATAGAAATACCTTAAAATGCCAATAGAATTTACACATGCTCAAAAGCATAATTATGATGCCATGGAATTTGCGCTGTGCATAAAAATACTGCAGGTTACCATGAAAATTCATATCATCCAAACACAATACCTTATCAGACCAATGGATTAACATCGTGCCAAGCGGCATCCCATAATGCCATTGGGATTAACAGGTACATTAGAGCACCTCATTATGCCAATGGCTATCTTTAAATACAAAACAACACCTTTATGATACCAGTAAAATTCACATCTTGCAAAAAAGCATTTTGTAAAGCAATTGAATTTTATACACAAATATGAGTTGCTTACGATACCAGTGTAATTTACACTTATACAAAAGTACATTATAAGACCAATGAAATTTACATTCAGCAAATATTTATATCTGGCACAAAAGTATATTAATATAATGCCACTGAAATTTACACATACACAAGATAATGCCATTGGAGTTTACAGTTACAACAAAAGTACCTCACGACACCTATAGAAGTTACACTTGCACAACAGCATCTTATGATGTGCAAAGAATTGACACTGTGTGTCACAGCAGTTTATCATGAGCATGAAATTGACACTATGTATCACATGTGTATCATATTGACCCGTCCATAACAGCACCTTATAATGTGCATAAAATTGACACCGTGCAAAACAGCACCTTATGATGCTAATAAAGTTGACAGTGCATGACAGCATCCTTTGATGTGCACAAAAATGAAACTGCACAAAAGTACCTTATGATGTGCATAAAATTGACATGTTTTACAGCACCTTATGATGTGCACAAAATTGATCCTGTGCATAAGAGCACCTTCTGATGAGCATGAAATTGATCCTGTGCATAAGAGCACCTTATGATGAGCATAAAATTGATCCTGTGCATAAGAGCACCTTATGATGTACATAAAATTGACAGTTTGCCTTACAGCACAACACCATTGGAACATGCCAATTAAAAAAAAAAATTGTTTTGCAAGGTAAATTTTGCAGCATGCACAGAAGCACCTGTTTATGGCATTGAAATTCAGATGGTCCATGAAAGCATCTTATTTTGCCAGGGGTGATGAGTTAACCCTTTATCCCATAAGGCATTTCTATGGTATCTCTAATTGACCCTAAATAAAAACAAGGATGAAGCTGTCACGAGCAATTTCACCTTTTGCCACAATGTTTTCCAAAGGCTCCAACAAGCAGTGCATAGAAATGAGTAACTATGGAGTAAAGGGTTAAGAGAATCAATGTACCTCTATTTTTCCTTCTCCTGGGAATGTACAAGCAAACACATCTTTCCTTGTAGTTTCATTGGCATTGAGTGGTCTTACTCTGAAACAAAAACATATTTTGATTAACCTTGTATCATACAATTCTCAGTTGAATGAGCCTAAGTACACAAAAGAAACAAACTGTGGAAGTGTAACACTTTACCATACGACAAAATTTCCGACTGGTCCAAATTTAAAGGACTTGCAGTTGACAAAATAAACATGTTTCAAAAGTTGAAATGTGTTTTGGAAAGGGAATAAAACATTGTGGGAAAAGGACAAAATGCTGGTTACCAAAGGCCTCTATCTAAGGATCGTGAAAACCAGGATTTATTTGGTAAATGGTTGAGAAAAAAAATCTGCGGTGATTATCATTCTAGGAAACGAATGTAGGTAAAAACGTCAGAGGTAAAAATGCCATATGAAAAAATGTCATAGGTAAAAATGTCATAGGTAAAAATGTCAGAGTCAAAGTAGTACATATGCCATATGTAATAATGTCATGGTGTTAGTAAACACGTGTCCATCAGTTTTCATAAATACCACCCTGTAACAATGTCAGATAGATGTCAGATATATTCATCATAGTACAAATTACATGGGGTTAGCTCAGTTGGTCAAGGCTTACCAAGTTCGAAATCTTGTCAGGGCTCACTTATTTCTGGCCTCTGAATCATCTGATATAGCAGTCAGTCAAAATCAAGATTGGTATACAGAAGAACTAAGATCACACACTATTGTCAAAGATACTTTTTCACAAATGTTTTTACCAAGGTTTGCAATTAACTCAAAAACTGAAATTTGTTTCCAGCTGGGCAGAAACAGTGCGGGATAAAGGATACAATGCTGGTTACTAGCATTTTCTCATTTCCCACAATGTTTTTTTAGGCTCCTATCTTAGGGTCGTTAAAACGAGGGGTTGTTTGGTGAAGGGTTAAATCAGCATTAACATGTAATGTTATCATTGCTGAATGAAACAGAAAATTATTTCACAGTATAGCATGGATACAATGAGGGTAAATAAATATATTATAAATAAATGTAAAGGACAACTGGTATATTATCAAATCTGCAAAGAATGGCTTTACTTCAATGGATCTGGTAAGAGGCCAGAGCCACACGTTTTTTCATATCATGTACTTAGTATCTCTGACATTTTTACCTATGACATTTTTACCTATGGCATTTTTACCTCTGACATTTTTACCGCACACCTAGGAAACAGATGAACTGACAACCCAATAAGGTCTCTTGGGACAACTACAGGTTGGTTACCTTTGTTACAGTCAGCAATATGATTATCATGATGCTGTAAATCAGGCACAATGCAGGTTAAATGATCTCTCTCTCAGGAAGGGTAAGGTCAAAGAGACTTGATAATCTGTATGTAAACATGTATTTGGCAAATTTTAAGTTGGCAATTATTCAACCCTTTTACACGATTGTAGGAAAAAAAGTATCAGGAAAAAAAAAACCAGTTTCCAAAAAAGAGACTAATTTTATAAGTTATCTTTTTATAACCATTTGTTTGATAGGTTATATTGACTTTGTAAATAAAAATGTGATACTTGTACATTTCTTTTTTACATTTTATGGCCTTAGATTGGGAAGAAATGTGGAAACACTTGTGTTTGTTTGTTGATACCTACAATGCTAATTGCTGTGTGAAATTTATTTGTTTTTATAATTTGCCACCTGTATAATCCTAATTAAGGTGTAATTTTCACTTTGATGAAACCACTGCCAAACTGTTAAGAATATGTTGTCTTTAATCCTGACTTTAATCTCCATTGAATTTCATACCTGATCGATCTTTAACTTTTATCTTACTTACATTATTCACAGTTTGTGAGTTTTTTAAAGTTATATTTTCAACATATCCAAGCTTTAACTTTTTTACAAAATAAAACCAAAGTTTTCAGGTCCATTGAAACAGAATTTGACATAAATCTGCATGAAAAGTATTATGGTGCAAACATTTTATAAACCTGTGATAACATTGTTTCAAATTATTCCATTTTTTTTCAAAGTAGCAGTTTTAGTGTGCTAAAATGCCATAAAATAATTACATAAAGTATCAAATTCATAAATATACGATTTAAGAAAAATATTGAAAAAAGTATCACAACTTTGACAGAAACTGATTCTTTTTTTCCTGGTAATTTCTTTCCCAGCGAAAATTGATTCTTTTTTTCCGATACTTTTTTTCCTGATACTTTCTTTCTGATTACCTTTTTATCCTATCAAAAGCCAAATCATAACTTTTTTGTGGTCTGCTATTCTCTTCAACTTGGACATGAAGTCTATCGTTGGGTTACAAGATAACTCTTTACCAAACAATGAAATTTTAGGGCTTGTCTGAAATTTTAGGGCTTGTCTGCATTGAAAGCATTTGCATCCAACAAAACAGATGCTACACTGATGCTCAAAAGCTATCTGAGATAGGATAGAAAATATTGAGGCAGGTGGAAAATATGCTGATTACTAGATTTTTCTCCTTATCTTATGTTTTTCTTATCCCTGACAGCAATTTCATCTTGTCAGCTGAATTTTTTTGTAAGGCTTTCAAATTTTGTTATGTGGAAAAAATAAGCTGAATGATGTGATTTTAACAATGGTGTTTTTTACCTCTTTCAAATTACAATATTTTTCTCCCTTTTCTGTGATGTTTTCCCCCAATTCAAAGACCTATCTCATCACTGAACTTTATCCTTATTTACAAGAATTTTGGTGGGTCTAAAACTCTTTCATGTGAATAAATAATCAAATGATAGAATATCACAGGTCCATGTTAAATGCATTCACATAATATAGGACAAATCTGAATGTCTTCACTAAGGGATTTTATCTCGAACAAAGTAGACCGGATCATGGTAGCCTATATTTTCTCCGTTTCCCATGAATTTTCCTACAGACATCTTTGTTGGAATAAAAAAAAACATTGGATTTTACAATAAAGGTTTAACTCTTTACCACACAACAAAATCCTGGACCAGTCCAAATTAGAAGCATTTGCAGACAACAAAGTAAATGTAATTCATGTGATGAACTTCGCCATAGAAAGGGTAGAAAACATTGTGGGAAAAGGAGAAAATGCTGGTTACCAGCATTTTCTTCTTTTCCCACAGTGCTTTCAAAAGGCTCTTCCCAAACAATCTCTGGAATAGTAGCCTTTTGAAAACATTGTGAGAAAAGGAGAAAAATGCTGGTAACAAGCATTTTCTCCTTTTCCTAAACGTTTTCTACCCTATCATAGACAGTAATCATCTTTTCAGCAAGAATTGAATTGTTGTCTGCAAATGCTTACAATTTGGTCTGGTCCAAAAATTTGTCATTTGGGAAAGGGTTAAAACTCCTGATTGTATGGCAAAGGGCTAATCTGGAAGACTTCCATATCCCATGTAATCCTACATACATTTTTTCTACAAAGTTTGACCTAATTACCCAAGAAAAATTTCCAATACAGGTTAACCCATTACCACACAATCCCTACTTTTGACGCTCCTAAGAAAGAAGCCTTTAGAAAACATTGTGGGAAAAGGAGAAAATGCTGGTAACCAGCATTTTCTCCTTTTCCCACAATATTTTCTATCCTTCATAAAACAAATTTCAAATTTTCAGTCACTTTTATTTTGTCCTCTGCAAATGCTTTGGATTTGGACAACCCTAAAATATTGTCGTTTGGTAATGAGTTAATATTTTGTAAACTTATGGCCTCTCTTCTGTTACAATTGGCTTGTTAACCTAATGAAGAATTTCAGACTCCAGGATAACTTACAGACTGCTAGGCAAGACTTAAAGGCCCACTGTGGACAGTGCAGATCACAAACATACTGCACAGAAAGTGCAGTCTGATCTTTTATCTACATTGTCCAATAAGGGAAGAGGGGGCAGTATTTTCCCCTTTTACCCTTTCCCAAACAATCCCTGGTTTTTACAGGTTGGAATTACCGTAGAAGCCTTTCGAAAACATTGTGGGAAAAGGAGAAAATGCTGGTGACCAGCATTTTCTCCTTTTCCCACAATGTTTTCTACCCTATCATATAGAAAAATCATCTTTTTAGCAGCTGTTAACCCATTACCACACAATCCCTACTTTTGACGCCCCTGAGAAAGAAGCCTTTTGAAAACACTGTGGAAAAAGGAGAAAATGCTGGTAAACAGCATTTTCTCCTTTTCCCACAGTGTTTTCTACCCTTCCCAGAACAAATTTCAACTTTTCAGTTACCTTTATTTTGTTGTCTGCAAATTCTTTGAATTTGGACCAGTCTGAAATTTTCTCGTGTGGTAAAGAGTTAATTTGTCATCTGCAAAATGCTTTCAATTTGGTCCGGTCCAAAATTAGACGTTTGGGAAAGGGTTTAAATCCCTTTGAAACATCAAAATTTGGGGTTTTAGCATCTGCTTGAACACATACGACAATGAGCACATACTTATCCACGATGTTCTCAACAGCTTTCCATGTATGTGTCTTTAACCCTTTACCACACAATCCCAAGTTCTACCAACCCAGAAACAGAAAACTTTTGAAAACATTGTGAGAAAAGAAGAAAATGCTGGTTACCAGCATTTTCTTCTTTTCTCACGATGTTTTCTATTCTGTGAAAGACAATATTTATGCTATGAGTAACATGTGATGTGTCATCTGCAAATGCTTTCAATCTGGACGGCGTTTATGGTTTAACTCTTTACCATACAATCCAGACTTTAAACAACACTTTGAAAGAGGCCTTTTGAAAACATTGTTGGTAAAGGAGAAAATACTGGTTACCAGCATTTTCTCCATTTCCCACAATGCTTTTTATGCTCCCCAATACAAATTTCAATTTTCAAGTCACTTTCATTTTGTTGTCTGCAAATGCTTTCAATTTGGACAGGGCCAAAATTTTGTTGTTTGGTAATGAGTTAAAAGCATGTTATCAGTGTTGTAAGAATGAGACTATAAATAGAAAAGGCGAGTTCTTAATTGAATCAAGATCAGAGTGCATGTATGTACAGGCTAATCTTCATCCATACTATCCAGAAAGCACTATATAACAGGGGCGTAACCAAGAAAAAGTAAATTATACGCATGCCAAAGGTCCAGAAAATTAGCATGCTTTTAATATTGTAGTTGGCCATTTTAATGCAGGTGACGAGAGCAATTCAGAATCAACCGAATGGAATCGGAGCCGTATAATCAAGATATTTCTAATCTTGGCTGTTTTAGAAAACGGCCAAACTGAAAAATACGCGAAAAGAGGCAACCTACAACATATTCTCAATTTTTTTACATTATGCACATGCATGGTGTGCGTAGTAACAGAAGTTACGCCTATGTATAATGACTGGACTCACAACATGATAAAGGGTATAGAAATGTGTGGTTATATCAAACTTTAATCCCTTCTAAACTCAATCAATATTTAGATATTTTTGACACAAACAAATGATAATACACTGACAATAACATTCTTAGCTATACCCTAGCCTGCTGTATAAATCCTTAACTTGTTGGTTATTTCCGTTTATTTATCGTCTCTACCAGTTGCCCATCTGAGCGACGCCCCCAGAAGACTGTTATTTGTTTTGGGGGATAGTGCAAGCATACAGGTCGAAACTACTGATAGCTTTGCCTAGGTCTTTAACGTGCTCGGCGTAGAGCACTGTCACACCAGACCTCGATTTAATGTCTCATCCGAAAGACTATTAGTAATTTTAGTTGGCCAGCCAGGGATTCGAACCCACAACCTGTAGTGACCCGAAACATTGCGTTCACGCTTCCTACGCTCTAGCCACTGAGCTATATCGGCTGGTGAAACTTGTTCACTACTGAATACATATAATTGAGCCATACTCTGACAAAAGGGGGCTTAATGCATCTCTATGAAGCAGTATACCAAGCAAGACATGGCAGTATTATACATCCTGAAATTCTATTAAGTATAACTAGAGAGTGGAATTTAATTTCTAAGAAAAAATCAAGAGGCAAAAATAAAAAGCCATAATTTCGGACTAAATTTAATCAACGATGCTGGTACATTTTCCACTGATTTCTAAAAGTAACCCAGTGATATTTACAAAATTAATATGTGCACACTTCTACATTTATTTTTTTCAGTCTTTTTAAAAACCTTCAATTTCAGACCTTTTTTGACCTTTTTAAGCCTTTACCAATTAATCCCTGGTTTTTATGACCCTGAGATAGAGAAGCCTTTTGGAAACATTGTGGGAAAAGGAGAAAATGCTTGGTACAAGCATTTTCTCCTTTTCCCACAATATTTTTTCCCCCTCTGCTGGAAACTAATTTCAATTTTTGAGCTAGGTTTAATCTGAAGTGTGCAAGCGCTTTCAATTTGGACCAGTGCAAAATTTTGTTGTTTTGTATAGAATAAATCTTACTTGTAGAAACACCAACTATAAATTTGCAACTATTTAACGCTTTCCCAAACAATCCCTGGTTTGTACGGGTCAGGAATAGAAGCCTTTTGAAAGCATTGTGGGTAACCAGCATTTTCTCCTTTTCCCACAATGTTTTCTACCCTGTCATATAGAAAAATCATCTTTTTAGCAACAGTTTTTAATTTGTTACCTGCAAAATGCTTTCAATTTGGTCTGGTCCAAAATTTGCCTTTTGGGAAAGGGTTAAATCTTACTTCTAGACTAAAAATATGTCTGTGGGCTTCTTTGGTGCAAGTTACAGCAAAATAAAGGAAATGAACTTTTTGTAATAGCTTCCTACATCTATAATTTGACAAATTATGAATAAAACCCTCTGTGAATATTGGATAGACTTGACTTATTAAAACTTTACCTGAGAACAACATTTATATGATCTTCTGGCTCATCAGAGGCCTCTGTCGGGGCTTGTGACGACAATGTCGTGGAACTCCTGAAATATAGATAAAACAATGCAATAAATTAGATGCTGTATTCAAAGACCAATATGAACTCATGTCTAATTCTATGATCCACAACTGCCCAATTCATTGGCTGATACATGATGTCTCTGCCAATGAAAAGTCTTAGTCTTGTATATAGAAGGGTAGACATATTGATGCTTGTTAAACTAAGTTTATCTGTTTTTCCCACAGTATCTTCTCCCATTTCATAAGACAAGTTCTTTAACCCTTTACCCCATAGGGCATTTCTATGGTATCTCTAATTGACCCAAAATAACAGCAAGGATGAAGACATTTTTTATATGTATATGACACCTTTTATCAGCATAGAAAACATTGTGACAAAAGGTGAAATTGCTTGTCACAAGCAATTTCACCTTTTGCCACAATGTTTTCCAAAGGCTCATACAAGCAATGTGTAGAAACAAATATCTATGGAGTAATGGGTTAAGTTGACAAACATTCCATTTGTAGGCAACAAAAATTCAATGCTTTCAGTATTGATGAGTCTTGGGTCTCATCAACAGATAAAGAGTAACAACCTACAGTGTTTGTAATTGTCGGAGTTATTACACATTATTCTCAAAAATTATTACAATTTTTTCAAACTGTATGTTCAAATTATTGTCTAAAAAGCCATGGACCTCAAAACAGTGTTTTTCTTTTTCAAACTTGTTGATCCGAGTCATCATCAGTTTCAAGAAGGAATACAAAGGGAATTGATGGAATCTATTACAACAAAATCATATATTCTTGAGTTCTAAACATGTAGACAGTTACGGATCCACACAGAATGTACAGTCTGATCTTGGATCTATCCTGTAGTACTCTTCTTTGCCTTAACCCATTACCACACAATCCCTACTTTTGACATCCCTGAGAAAGAAGCCTTTAGAAACTATTGTGGTAATTACCAGCATTTTCTCCTTTTCCCACAATGTTTTCTACCCTTCACAAAACAAATTTCAAATTTTTAGTCACTTTTAATTTGTTGTCTGCAAATGCTTTCGATTTGGACAAGCCTGAAATACTTTCATTTGGTTACAAAAGAGTTAAATTCTGAAAAAAATCAAGTGCCGTGAAAATGTCTTATCTGTATCTTTTGTACCACAAGAATACATGAAAGGACTTAGAACACTGTGGGAGAAGCAGAAAACGCTGGTGACCATCATTTTCTCCTTCTCCCATAGTGTTTTCAAAAGCCTTCTCAATTAGGAAGTTTTAAACTTTGTATTGCGTGGTAAAAGGTTAACCCTTTACTCCATAGATACTCGTTTCTACGCATTGCTTGTGGGAGCCTATGGAAAACGTAGTGGCAAAAGGTGAAATTGCTCGTGACGAGCAATTTCACCTTTTGCCACAATGTTTTCTACTCTATCAAAAGGTGTCATATACACATAAGAAATGGCTTCATCCTTGCTGCTATTTAGAGTCAATTAGAGATACCACAGAAATGCCTCATGGGGTAAAAGGTTAAGATCATGTTTTGCAGAGAAATGAAAATTCATTCAACAAGCATAACTACACCAAACAGGCACAAACATGCACATGCATCTCCTACCATTTAGTTACCAGCCCTTCAATTTCAACCCTTTACCAAACAATCCCTGGTTCCACGAGATAGGACGCCTTTTTGGTAACCAGTATTTTCTCCTTTTTCAACACTATTTTCTACACTGCTGGAAACAAAGTTAAATTTTTGAGTAATGTTTAATTTCTCTTTTGCAACTGTTTTGTATTTGGATCAGTCTAAAATTCTGTTGATTGGTAAAAGGTATTTTTAGATTTCACACAAGAAATAAAAAACAAGAGGGCCAAGATGGCCCTGGTTCGCTCACCTGAATTTTTGAGAGGACCATAGCCAATTTTTTCACAATCTAAACAACCATTTCAGAGAAGAGGAATTTTTAAGAATTTCTTCATGTCTGTATAGTGAAAATAGCCCACAGCCATCAGAGCCATGTTTCTTGATGGATCAAAATATTTCGAGCAATTTTTGAAAAGGGTCAACTAAGATACATTTCTGTGAAATTATTTCAGAACCTGATCAGCAGTTTCAGAGAAGAATTTTAAAAAATTTCTTCATGGCCATATAGTGCAAGTAGCCCCCATTCACCAGAACCATGTTTATTGACAAATCAAACTTTCATGAACACCTTTTGAAAAGGGTCATCCAAGGAACATCTCTGTGAAATAATTTCAAAATCTGAGAAGAAGAGTTTTTAAGAATTTCTTCATTTCCCTACAGTGCAAGTAGCCCCCATTCACCAGAGCCACATTTTTTGACGAATCAAAATTTGGCGAACAACTTTTGAAAAGGGTCATCCAAGGAACATCTCTGTGAAATTATTTCAAATTCTGACCAGAGATTTCAGAGAAGAAGAATTTTAAAGAATTTCTGTATAGTGCAAGTAGCCCCCATTCACCAGAGCCATGATTCTTGACGGATCAAAATTTCGCGAACAATTTTTGAAAAGGGTCATCCAAGGAACATCTCTGTGAAATTATTTCAAAATCTGACCAGCCATTTCAGAAAAGAAGAATTTTTAAGAATTCCTTTATTTCTGTATAGTGCAAGAAGCCCCTATTCACCAGAGCCATGTTTCTTGACGTATCAAAATTTCACGAACAATTTTTGAAAAGGGTCACTCAAGGAACATCTCTGTGAAATTATTTCAAAATCTGACCAGCCGTTTCAGAGGAGAAGATTTTCAAAGAATTTCCTAGAAAATTCCATTTCGTTGCCATGGCAACCAGAGTTTTTGACAGAATCAAATTCTGTGAACAATTTTTAAAGAGGACCCCCCAAGGAACATTCTAGCCAAGTTTGGTCCAAATTGGCCCAGTGGTTTAGGAGGAGTTGATGTTTAAAGAATTGTTGACGACGCATGACGCATGACGGGACGACGAACGACGGACACCCAGTGACCCTAAAAGCTCCCCTTGAGCACCTTGTGCTCAGGTGAGCTAAAAAGCACTGAGGGAAAGTCAAGTGACTGGCATGTGACTAATGACACTCAATAAAGTCCATCACATAACAAAATTGTAATTATTTGTCTTTTTTGGACGCTATTTTTGAAACTTCATCTGTGTATTTATGAATATGTATAATTATGGATAAGTAAAAACAGATCATGTTTTATGTCAGTATCAACCTGGGCTATAGTAAATCTCTAATTTCTCTTGTTGTTGAATGGTTTTTCGGCTACTGGGGTTTTATAAATGAAAATGAAAAAGCTTTGGAAGTACATGTATTAGGATGATTTTTTTGTATTTTCGTAAAATTTTTATCCAAAAAATTGAAGGGCCACCTTTAATGTAAACACCATGAAGAATGCAGGAACTAAAATTTATGCAACATGAAAATTGCGCAAGCTAAAGAGAAGTTTAAAATTTTAATGAAACTCATGTTGTGGTGTTGTAGATTTTTTTCTAGTCATACACAATGTGAATTTAAATTGGTTTTATGAAGCAAACGAAAATCAATGTCACAAAAGAAGCCAGTTTAGATCAGGCTGCAAAGATAAGAGGAATGATCTTTGTCTTAACAATAAAATTCATTATGAATATTCAATATACATATCAACAAATTTGAGTATTACAACACTGACAAGCCATGCAGTCACATGAAGGTTGAAGTACATGTATAATAGTACCACAATAACTTTTTGAAACTTTGGCATGACACAAGAGCAGAGTTTATTACAACAAGGATGTCACAGTCTCAAATTCTACTTTAAGTATTTTTTGTTGACTGTGTAGTTTAACCCTTTCCCAAACGTCAAAAGTTTGGACTAGACCAAATTGAAAGCATTTGCAGACGACAATTCAACTCTTGCTGAAAAGATGATTTCTGTCTATGATAGGGTAGAAAAAATTGTGGGAAAAGGAAACAAGAGGGCCAAGATGGCCCTGGATCGCTCACCTGAATTTTTGAGATGACCAAAGCCTATTTTTTTTTTGAGGTATTGAAACATTGGAACCAAATTTATAATTTTGCGTAGCAATTTTCAAAAGGTCACCTGTAAAATTCATTTCGAAATCTGACCATAAGTTTCAAAAAGAAGAATTTTTAAGAATTCTTCATTTCTGTATAAGAGCAAGTATCCCCCATCCACGAGAGCCATGTTTCTTGATGGATCAAAATTTACAAACAAGTTTTGAAAAGGGTGACCCAAGGAACATTTCGGACAATTTCTTTTAAAATCTGACCAGGGTTTCAGAGAAAGAGAATTTTCAAGAATTTCATCATGTCCATATAGTGCAAGTAGCTCTCATTCACAAAAGCAAGGATCACCCAAGGAACATCTCTGTCAAATTATTTTAAAATCTGACGAGGGGTTTCAGAGAAAAAGAATTTTCAAGAATTTCTTCATTTTCATATAGTGCAAGTAAGTCCCATTCACCAGAGCCATGTTTCTTGACCGATCAAAATTTTGTGAACAGTTTTTGAAAAGGGTCACCCAAGGATCATTTCTGTGAAATCATTTCAAAATCTGTCTTGCCAATTCAGAGAAGAAGAATTTTTAAGAATTTCTTCATTTCCCTATAGTGCAAGTAGCCCCCATTCACCAGAGCCATGTTTCTTGACGGATCAAAATTTTGTGAACAGTTTTTGAAAAGGGTCACCCAAGGAACATCCCTGAGAAAATATTTCAAAATCAGACCAGCGGTTTCAGAGAAGAAAATTTTTTAAGAATTTCCTCATTTCCCTACAGTGCAAGTAGCCCCCATTCACCAGAGCCATGTTTCTTGACGGATCAAAATTTCGCGAAAAATTTTTGAAAAGGGTCACCCAAGGAACAATTCTGTGAAATTATTTCAAAATCTGACCAGCAGTTTCAGAGAAGAAGATTTTTTAAGAATTCCTTCATTTCAGTATAGTGCAAGTAGCCCCCATTCACCAGAGCCACATTTTTTGATGGATCAAAATTTCACGAACAACTTTTGAAAAGGGTCACCCAAGGAACATATCTGTGAAATAATTTCAAAATCCGACCAGCAATTTCAGAGGAGAAGATTTTTAAAGAATTCCTTGATTTCAGTATAGTGCAAGTAGCCCCCATTCACCAGAGCCACAATTTTTGACGGATCAAAATTTCACGAACAATTTTTGGAAAGGGTCACCCAAGGAACATATCTGTGAAATTATTTCAAAATCTGACCAGCGATTTCAGAGAAGAAGATTTTTAAAGAATTTGCTAAAAAATTCCATTTCGTTGCCATGGCAACCAGAGTTTTTGACGGAATCAAATTCTGTGAACAGTTCTTAAAGAGGACCTCCCAAGGAACATTCCTGCCAAGTTTGGTCCAAATTAGCCCAGCGGTTTAGGAGGAGTTGATGTTTAAAGAATTGTTGATGATGCACGATGGACGACGCACAGCGGACGACGCACGACAGACACCCAGTGACCCTAAAAGCTCCCCTTGAGCACGTTGTGCTCAGGTGAGCTAAAAATGCTGGTTACCAGCATTTTCACCTTTTCCCACAATGTTTTCAAAAGGCTACAAGTTTAGACCCATAAAAACCAGGGAGTGTTTGGGAAAGGGTAAAGATCAGAAAGCACATGATGGGCAGTCTGATCTGAGATTGGCAGTGTCTATAATGTCTGAAATGGTTGTGAACCTGGATTCCTCTTGAAATCCAACATTTGTGCCAGTTCTTGATATCATTCTTGATGATTCTTGGTATCAACAACAAAACTTTAGACTAATCCAAATTGAAAGCATTAAATTTTGCAGATGCCAAAATAATTGTGATTGGAAATTGGCAATTTGTTTTGGAGAGGGTAGAAAACATTGTGGGAAAAGAAGAAAATGCTAGTTACCAGTTACTTTCCAACAATTCTTTAATTGAATTCTTTATTGGGTTTGTTAAAACGTTTGATTCTGTGACAAAGGGTTAACATTTTAAAACATCCAGGGATATTTGCCTTTTCAACAGGGTTTATTAGGATTGTCATGGATCATCACACTGTACTTTGGTTGTTCTCCTGGATTATCAAGATTTCTCCTAGATCACTTACCAGGACTTACCAAGGTTGCCATTGTGTGAGTGAGTTTACCAGAAGCATTAAGGGTTCACCTATATATCCCCACAAAGATGCAACAAATTCATTTTCCAATAGAGACACAAATACAGCGTTGCCCAAACTGTTGTGGTTCCCCGGAATATCACAAAATAGTAAACAACATCTAAGATCAAACTGCCCATTCTTTAAAGTCTGATATTGATCTATATTGTCCACAAAAGACAAATATAGCTATGAAAGGCATTCTATATGTTAGGGTCACAGATACTGTACTTCATGTGTGATTTATAATAGAAGATTATCTTGAAGAACATTATTGAAGTGATCATTAAATACAAACATGCAGTAAATCTTGTCACAAGAATTTTTACAACAAGCAAATATTTGACCTGATTTTCCATTTTAGCTTAAAAAAGCACAAGAGTCATTAAAAGCCCCTCATAGCTCACTTGAGCCATTGTATTTTTGAAAGAACAATTTTAAGTTCATTCAAAAACATGGTATCATAAAGCACCCACATTCTTGCAAGTTTCATGAATACTGTGAACAATACATGTACAATACATGTACCAGCTGAGCTAGTGGCCAACTTACAATTTGAAAGTTCTACAGATATTATCAAGACAAAAATTTTGACCCAGTGAACTTGCACACAATTCACAGTAAAGACTGCTGGAAAACCTTATCTTCATCCTGTATAAAACAGTCCTGTGGTTAACTCATTACCAAATGACAAAATTTTAGGATTTTCCTAAATGAAAGCATTTGCAGACAACAAAAAAAAAGTGACCAAAAATTTGAAATTTGTCTTGTCAAAGGTAGAAAACATTGTGGGAAAAGGGGAAAATGCTGGTTTCCAGCATTTTCCCCTTTTCCAACAATGTTTTCTAAAGGCTTCTTTCTTAGGGGCGTCAAAAGTAGGAATTGTGTGGTAATGGGTTAAATGATGCTATGAGGAAATATATGTTTCTAATAAAATTGTGGGAAAATCAGAAAATGCTGGGTACCAAGTGCTATACTTAGGCTGACTTTTACTAAATATTTGCAAATGCTTTAATTTTGAACAATTCTAGAAATCTGTCATTTGGTACTCCATGCCCAGGTGAGCTAAAAAAAATCTTCCCTTGGAAAAATCATCAGCTTAATCCATTACCACAATATCCCAACTTTTGATGACCCTGAGGAATAAGCCTTTAGAAAACATTGTTGGAAAAGGAGAAAATGCTGGAAACCAGCATTTTCCCCTTTTTCCAAAATGTTTTCTACCTTTGACAAGACAAATTTGAAATTTTCGGTCACTTTTATTTTGTTGTCTGCAAATGCTTTTGATTTGGACAAACCTGGTAACGAGGATTTTCTCTTTTTTCCACAATGTTGTCTACTCTTCACAAAACAGATTTCAAATTTTCAGTCAATTTTATTTTTGTTGTCTGCAAATGCTTTCCATTTGGACAAGCTTAAAATTTTGTTTTCTGGTAATGAGTTAATTAAAAGTTTCATTTTACTTATTTAGCAGAAAAAGGGGTAAGAATGGTTGTTGACTACATGCCCTGGGTTCTTATTCACCAACCATTCTTAAGAACAACCTGTCTTATTCTCCAGAATTTTCTACATTTGAAAGTAATACAGCATCTAATTGGCTAAACCAAATGGTTTAGCCAATTAGAAGTTGCATTACTTTTGAATGTAGACAATCTTGTAGACTAAGTCTAAGAAAATTCTTAAGAAGAATACAGACCCTGGTCGGTGTGTACTGTCTACCATATATCCTGGTTTTAGAGCCATCTTTGCAATCAACAATATTAAACGATAAGTTTTTTATGACAATTTTAAGAAAAAAAACTTTAAAAACCAAATCTGTTTGCATGGCATCTTAACCCTTTCCCTTATAATAATTGATACCTTTTGATACCTAAACAACATTAGAATTTTTGAAGACATTGTGGGAAAAGAAGCATTTCCTATTTTTCACACAATGTCGTTTCCTCTATCAGAAAACTGTTCTTCCATTTGTCCCTGATTTTCAATATGTTCATGATAATTTTCTTTCCAAATGAAAAAAAAAATTCTTTTCACTGGGGTATAATGAGTCTAAAAGTGACATATCAGGAAAGAGGTTAAGATGACGTATAGTATTTTGAAATATAGTGAAACAAGTTTGTCACAATGTGAAACAGTGAGACAACACCAACATCAAGATGTAACATTATACAACATTTTGCTTCTTACCCTGTGATAAGTTTTTTCCTTTTGAAAATAGAAAGACTTGTTTGACTTAGAGAGTCAGCATCCTTTTCTTTAATCGTAATTGACAACATTTAGTTCATTAAATCCTCACACAAACCCTCATCAAAAAGTTTTTTTTCTCCAATGAAAACATTAAGTTTTTTAAATCCTAGGAAAAGCACTTGCCAGAAATTGGTTTGCATATATAAACTTAGTCCATTACTCAACTTCTTGAATGATAACATTAGTTTAAGAATATATCTAGGAATATAAAATTGTCTGAAATGGAAATTGTAAAACGAAATCAATTTCGTAAAAAAATTATTTTGCCCATCTTAAAGTAAGACCTGTGTAATGGAAAACAGATATTTCAACCAAAATATCATCCTGCAAAATTAGCTATACTTAAAAATTAGTACATGTATTATTGAATTACTTTCAAAGATTAATTTTTTTCCTTTTTTTCTTCTTTGAATTATCATTTATAAATCTAAAACCACTATATTCTCAATTCAAAAAGAGATAATAATTACCTCCCTTTTCAGAAAACTAATAAAAGTATCAAAAAATGATTTAAAGATAGACATAAACAGAATTTCTGATCCGTTAGAAGTGTGCAAAAATATGATTTCTGCATAAATCCTTATTTATCCTTATTTATCAACCAATTTGAATTTTCACCGAAGTGCAGTACACAGGTCTTACCCTAAGAGGCATTTATTTCATCTTATTCTGCTGTAAACACTGGACAAAAGGCTCCAGATAGAGGGAGTGATTTTGATTTCAAAATAAAAAAAATACTCATTATTCCACACTAAAACCTGTGTTATGAGTACTCCCTAAGAATTATCTCATCGAGACAATTCTGATGAGTACCCACAACATAGGCACTGGAAGAGAAATAATGGATGTAGAATATTACTACTCCCTCTTATCCGGAGCTCTTCTGCTCACAAAAATAGTACTACATCATATTATTTCACATCTGAAGTAAGTATTCAGCTAAATAAACTGCATGAACACAGTCAGTAAATAGAAAAAAAATCCTAAATTTTTACAATTTTCTTTTTGCCACAATGGCTTCCAATTACCCATAGGATATAGAAAAATTTACTTGTGAAGCTTGAGATAATGTGATTCTATTATTGTTATCAATTTATAATTTATTCACACATCTCAGCAATGGCAGATTTTTGTCTAGTTGTTATTTACAGATCTATGTCCACATGAATATTTATGTATAAAAATGTCAAAGTTTAAATCCTTTGTTTAAGTTCCACAAACATCTCAATTTTACCCTGATCTGTAAAAACAATATTTAACACAATTTAATATTATCACAGTAAAATTTTCAACTTGAACATTTCCAGCAGAACTTTCACAGTGTCTCTTCTTTCAAACTATTTAAACGAAACAACTGAATACTTCATGTTTATTGCCAGCTCACTCTAGTCTTATCTATTTACCAATTAAGTCTTTACCAAACAACTTAACAAAATTTGATGCATCATTTTTTGTCACTGACAAATCAAAAGTGGCACAAATATTTAAGATTGCTTTATGTACAGTTGAAAACATTGTGGGAAAAGGTGAAAATGCTGGTAACCAGCATTTTCTCCTTTTCCCACAGCGTTTCTAAAAGCTGTATTACGAAGAGAAGTTAAAAACTTGGGAGTGTGGTCATGGCTTAACCCCATAGAATGTTGACCCTTCATTATCCTGAATTTTAACTACTTCAACCCTTTACCACACAGTCCTGACTTTGACCCTGAGAAAAAAACCTTGTGAGAAAAGGAGAAAATGCTGGTAACCTATATAGTCTTCTTTTTTCTGCAATGTTTTCTAACTTCTGGCAACATTCTATTTTTCAACTACATTTACATTTTTGTCTGCAAATGCTTTCACCTTTGAGTGGTCAAAAATTTTGTTGTTTGGGAAAGAGTTTAACAAGATTAGATCTACAAAAAATAAATGCGGGAATAGAAGAGAAAGCCAAGACCATCACTTTCTATTTTTCCCACAATCTTTTCTACCTTACAAAGAACACTGAATTTCAATTTATGAGTCACTTTTGGTTTTTCATCTGCAAGACCTAGAGCTCACAATTTGGACAGTTCTGCAAGCTTGACATTAAATAAAGTTGATAAATGATTAGGAATTATTTTTGAAGGGGTAGAAAATATTATGGTAAAATCAGGAAATGCTGTCATTTTTCCAACATTATATTATTGTTTTTCAAAAGTATGGTACATTTGGGTCCTTCAAACTTTGGACTTTTTCAGAAAGGGTTAGGCATTGGCAATATATTAACCCATTACCACACAATCCGTACTTTTGACGCCCCTGAGAAAGAAGATTTTTGAAAACACTGTAGGAATAGGAGAAAATGCTGGTAACCAACATTTTCTCCTTTTCCCACATTGTTTTCTATCCTTCCCAGAACAAATTTCAATTTTTCAGTTACCTTTATTTTGTCGTCTGCAAATGCTTCCAATTTGAATCAGTTTAAAATTTTGTCGTTTGGTAAAGAGTTAACTCATTACCACACCATTCCCAACTTTTAACAACCCTTTATAAAAACAGCCTTTTGAAAACAATTTGGGAAAAGGAGAAAATGCTGGTAACCAGCATTTTCTCTTTTCCCAAATTGTTTTCCATCCTTCCCAAAACAATTTTCAATTTTTCATTGACATTTAATTTTTTGTCTGCAAATGCTTTCAATTTGGACAAGTCTAAAATTTTGTCGTGTGGTAAAGAGTTAAATAAAAATTCTAAAATTTCAATGCATGTCTCAGTCCAGACTACCTCACAAACCACTGGAGTTAAAAAACTGGACTGCACATGCCTATGGAGTCTAATCTTGATCTTGTCATTGGCACTCAGGGGTGGATGTACACAATGCAAATTTTCTGAACACTTAAACTTTCAAACCACTTCAAATCTCCTAGATTGTTAAACAGACTTTTTTGTTTAACTCATTACCAAACCACAATATTTTAGGCTTGTCTAAATCGAAAGCATGCGCAGACGAAAAAATAAAAGTGACTGAAAATTTGAAATTTGTTTTGTGATTTTTGGGTAGAAAACGTGGGAAAAGGAGAAAATGCTTCTTACTAGCATTTTCTCCTTTTCCCACATTGTTTTCTAAAGGCTTCTTTCTCAGGGTCGTCAAAAGCAGGGATTGTGTGGTAATGAGTTAACTTTTTGCCAAAGGACACAGTTTAATACTGGTCCAAGTTCAAAGCATTTGCAGACGACAAAATAAATGTGACTCAAAAACTGAAATTTGTTTCGGGGAGGTTGGAAAACAATGTGGGAAAAGGAGAAAATGCTGGTTACCAGCATTTTCTCCTTTTCCCACATTGTTTTCAAAAGGCTTTTTCTTCAAGGTCGTTAAAACTCAGAAATGTGTGGCAAAGAGTTGATAAGTCAATAGATCACTTAATCCATGTCTTGTATGCAAAATGGAGCAACAATTTAAAAAACAATGTATTTTTTGTCAATCAAGGCCTATCTAGCCTGTATACTGGGAGGTAAAAGTCAATTTTCAACTTAAGAATTTTTTGTTTTCTGGACAAGTTTTCCAATTATCTACTCCAAGTCAATTTGTAACTGTCTGGAACACTGTTCTATAATTTAACATAATTGTTTTTTAACCGACACATTAAATAATCCATAGCCGTATGAATATCGCCTTTTACCCCCTGCTGATTTGACAGTATGGTGGTTAAACCTATTTTCAACATTATTTCATTTATATGGCAGGAGCCAATGCACCTATCCCTGCTGTCCTAATGTTTCTTTTACCAGTTCTCAATCACAACATTCTTTAACCCATTACCACATGACAATATTTTAGACTGGTCCAAATTGAAAGCATTTGCAGATGACAAAATAAAAGTGACTGAAGATTTGAAATTTGTTTTGTGAAGGGTAGAAAACATTGTGGGAAAAGGAGAAAATGCTGGTTATCAGCATTTTCTCTTTTTCCGACAAAGTTTTCTAAATGCTTCTCTCTCAGGGGCGTCAAAAGTAGGGATTGTGTGGTAATGGGTTAACTCATTACCACACGAGAAAAATTTAGACTGGTCCAAATTGAAAGCGTTTGCAGACGACAAAATAAAAGTGAATGAAAAATTGAAATTTGTTCTGGGAAGGGTAGAAAACACTGTGGGAAAAGGAGAAAATGCTGGTTACCAGCATTTTCTCCTTTTCCCACAGGGTTTTCAAAAGGCTTCTTTCTCAGGGGCGTCAAAAGTAGGGATTGAGTGGTAATGGGTTAACCCTTTACCCCATAAGGCATTTCTATGGTATCCCTAATTGATTCTAAATAACAGCAAGGATGAAGCCGTTTCTCCTGTGTATATGACTCCTTTTGATAGCATAAAAAACATTGTGACAAAAGGTGAAATTGCTCGTCGAGAGCAATTTCACCTTTTGTCACAATATTTCCTAAAGACTCCTACTAGCAATGTGTAGAAATGAATATCTATGGAGTAAAGGTTTAAAGGCCATTGGCAACTTTTCTAGATAAATATCATAGAAACATTATCCATTGGTAAGACAGAACAGAATTCTTCAAGATAATATCATAAATCCCCAGAAAGAATTTTGCCACACTTTGTATCAAACCAGCAACTCCCGACTTTGAAGTATTGCACATTACCAACTGAGCCAAATTGGGCTGTTTCCAACCATTTCCTCCCTAGCCCTCTGATGGAAACAGCTTTACAAAACATTGTGGGCACAAAAGTTTCTGCTGTCGATTCAACAAGAATGGCTCCTTTTTCCATATTGTTTTCCATGTTATCATAAGCGACTTTATCAGACATACCAGTATTTCTTGCTTTTATGGTTTACATAATTGATCAGTGCTCAGAAAGATGGGGGTTTACTGATTTCTGTGATCCATCACACAAAGCAGGCAATCACAACTAAGTCCATAAAATCCATTTTGTCTACTAACCAACAGATTCATGGGTAACAGTACATGTACCACATTTGGGTCCCAAAGCTCGACTGCAGTTGCTTGATTTATTGTGGGACGAATTTAAGTCTTTACCAAACAACAAATTTCTTGACTGGTCTAAATTGAGAGCATCTGCTGACGACAAAATAAAAGTGACTGAAAATTTACAACTTGTTTTATTGAGGCTAGGAAACATTGTGGGAAAAGGAGAAAATGCTGGTTACCAGCATTTTCTCCTTTTCCCATAATGTTTTCTAAAGTCCCTCTCTTTCAGAGTCGTCAAAAGTCGTCACTGTATGGTAAAGGGTTAAAGCAAAGAACTTATTTCATTGACATGATATCTTGATATTACATAACTAAAAATCACCACCAATCGGCCATTTTGCATTGAATTAAAAGAAAAAGTATATTGACAGAATAGGTTATCATACACATGTGATTCTGTTCAACGGTATTGGAGATACTGTCCCCTGCATGAAACAAGTTTTAATTTTTCAGTTACCTTTAATATGTCGTCTGCAAATACTTTCAATTTGGACCAGTCTCAATTTTTTTCATTTGGGCTGACTTCGTTTGGGGCTATAGCCACGGCCACAGTAGCAATGGCTCCAACCGAACATCAAAAGCCAGGACTATAATGATGTCATTTGACCTTTAACCTCGGCTATTGTCGGACCGCGCTCGCACCCACGGTCGGTTTAGTTCCAAGATGGCGACTGGGGAAGGAAATGAAATGTAAGTTATGTTGAAAAGGTAGAAGTACAAACCGTATTCGTTCCATATTATTTATTTGATCAGACCTATATGCCAGCCAATAGTTATGCATCGAAATGGAGTATATGTGTTATTTCAAACGAACCGATGGCTTCAGCCGATGATATTTTTCATTATGATTGATGGAGAGGATGTCAGAAGATTCGGACCCAAGAAGATTCGGCCCAGGGCCTTCCAGCGATTTTCGAGAAGATTCGGCCCAGCAGGTGAGAAGATTCGGCCCCGAGGGTGAGAAGATTCGGCCCAAGTTGTATTATATTGTTTGTACCAGTAAAATTACCTGATTGAACTAATTATTCTTAAACGTTAGAGTAATCTTAATCGTCCACGATATTGTTTTGCAGAACGTAACGTTTTTTAAGTAAAAAACTAAAATTATTTCTATTCAAAATCACTATTGTACTGTAGAAGAGCAGCAATATGATATTTGCACTTGTTTCTTCTTTCAGGATTATGGTGCAGGTGAACAAAAATGGCACAATGTACTTGGCAAGAATTAGCCAATCTTTATTTGATATGATCAGTTCACCAGAATGTGGTATGTATGATTTGGGAAAAATGTAAAAAAAAAAATGTTGCTAGGTTGGGGTATCAAACACCAGTCTTCTAGCTTGTGTCAGATTAGTACCATGCAGGCAGGTTTTTTGAAGTTTCATAAGCTTTATCAGTACCCTTTACACTCCTATTATGGAGAAATAAGATTGATAATTGCTTATTGGGGTTCATGCCACATTAGCAAATTTTCAGTTATACATGTATATCAACACTCATCCTAACCAGACTCTACTGAATAGGCAGTTAACCAGTACTAAGTCAGATACTGGCATCTGCCTACTTCAGAAAGAATTTTACCTGTCCTGTACCAAAAATAGTAATAACATGGGAGTTATATCACTTCTCCAAAGAGATAATTGTGTAATCTTATGAAATCATATATTGACTTCTATATTGGCAAGTAAACTGAAACTTAATTTGGCCTCAGCAGAACTGGAAAGATCATTGCTTTTCTAGAGCCGTGAAAGTAAGTGCTCAGGCCAAATCAAAATTCTGTTCCTTGGCAGAAATGTTTGTCATCACAAGATACAGTGGCTTTGAATGATTTTAGTGATTGAAAAAGAACTAGGATAGGCTATCTTTTCCTGACAGCACAGGAGGAGTCCTGCAGGGCTCAGTGGTAAAGTGTGGGTCTCATAAGCTGGAGGCTCTGGGTTCAAGCTGCACTGCATTCATTGGAGTTTTCAATGGAGGTGCCCTTGGGCAAGACACTTCAAAGCCCTTACCTAGTACTGCTAAAACCCAGAAAATACATGAATATACCAGCTGCTGCAGTGATATGACTGAAATAATGTTGAAGCGGCATAAAACAGTCGTTAAATATATCCCTTTTTTTTTTATTTTTTATAGCTTATACACCTATGGACATCAAGTGAAGAGAAAGCTCTAATAAGTGTGAGAGGAGAGGTTGATGAGGAGTTTAATAAAAATCAACGCCATGATGTCCTAGTTTACTGGTCCAACTTTTCCATAATTTTAACATTTTCGGACTTTTGAGTGCTTCTTTGCAGAGGATCATTTTTTCTGTTTCTTTGATACTCTAAAAAGGCAGAGTGGCTGTATGTGTCAGAAGTCAGTGGCCATTTGTTACCAGTGTCATACACTACCATAGGTTTGGTTGAAGCCCTGTTTCAATAGATTATGTTGAAATCTTCAACGTACTTGAATTTAGTTGGATTATTCCCTGTACTGTTGTTCTCAAGACTGCTTTCCGATAATCTTTTTTAAGTTTGTTCCATTTATTTTTCACCTGCACATTTGTCACATTTATGTCCTAACAATATGGGAAAAGTAGCCAGTTAACCCATTACCACACAATCCCTACTTTTGATGCCCCTGAGAAAGAAGCCTTTAGAAAACATTGTGGGAAAAGGAGAAAATGCTGGTTACCAGCATTTTCTCATTTTCCCACAATGTTTTCTACCCTTCACAAAACAAATTTCAAATTTTCAGTCACTTTTATTCTGTCGTCTGCAAATGCTTTCAATTTAGACAAGTCTATAAATTAAATATTATTGTTTGGTAACGAGTTAAAATTTAAAATTTCCATTTCGTATTTACATGATTTGGTCAGCATTTTTGGTTGGATTTTCGTGAAACTTGCACAATTTGTTTATCTCATCAACAGCTTCAAGCTGATTGATTTTGAAAAAAAAAAAAAAAAAAACAGTAAGGGAAAAGTAGCCACTTTAATTTGAAAATAGCTATTTCTTGTTTACTTGATAAAGAATGCATTAGAGTAAATTCACCTAACACCGACACCCCCCATTTATCGACACCCCCAATGTTTTGGACTAATGCGTACTTGCTTTAGCCCAAGGGTATGAAAATATCTTTGTCTGTTATTTAATTAACATGTTTTGTAACTTTTTGTGCCAAACAGAGCACCCGTTTTAAAATTTGATTGAATTGATGTTTTTGGGGCTATGTATAAACCTCCGAGTTAAGGATGGTGGAATATATACATGACGATTCAATCTATTTTTCTTACTCACAGTAGGAATATTTGTTAAAATCATGCATTTTAAAGGTTAACTTTAAGTAAAAATAATGATTTAATAACAGACTTTGATCTATGTAAGCAAAGAAATGCAGTCTCAAAAATGCGCAAGGGTTGATGATAGGTTCCCTATTACCGACACGTCCTTTTTGCTGAAAAATTTCCAACATTCGCAAGGGGGAATGCATGGTCATATATTATGGTTCTATCAGGCATTTTTATAGCACTGAAGATAGAAAGACATAACAAACACCATCACAAGTAAAATGAGGAGAATTTTATGAAATAAAATATCAGTGTAAAATGTTGGGTCGGGTATCGTCAAAGAAAAGTGCAACGTGCAGTGGAGCCAATAACACACTAAAGTTCTGCTGTAAGATATGGGTAATTTAGTATGAGGGCATCTGCAAAGGCTCTAGATGTTTCACACACTGGTAGCAGGTAGGTAGAGTGCTTGAACTTGCTACTCCATCTGGCCCAAAAGCTGCTCTTACCTGTACTGAGGAGGCTACTTCGTTGCACAGAGCAAAGTTCGTGTATAATTATCTATCTTATTGGCTATTCTTTGCTTTTAAAAACATAAAATTATGACTTATTTTAACAAGTCCTCCTCATCCACGTTAAGGAAACCTCCATGTAGAACAATCCATAGGTTCATTGTTGATTTGTTCTGTAAATACAACCCTTACGTGACCATGCACACTCATACAAGAGTTAGTCTTGGGCGAGCCAGAATAAATGATTTATGTGACTTTTGGTTTGTTTGATGAGTTACGAAGTATGTTCTAAAAAATGATCCAGATTTTGATTGTCTGCTGAAGAAATCTCGACGATGTCAACACTGTTCAATCAAATTTTCTGCTGCTTGCATAGACTAGTAGGTATACTGTTTATGTTAAAAAAAGTTCACAAAACGCCACGTGTACAATGTGGTAACAAACATTCATGTACATCTAACAATGAATGGTGCCGCTCAATGCATCCCGCAGAACTTATTTGCCCCTTTTTCCAATGTAAACGCTCGTGATATTGGCTTAGATGGTTTCAGAGAGGCAAGGTACATTAGACACATGTATATTACGAAATCTGGTTGAAGAGATGGATTCAGAAATATTTCCCCCCCTGGAAATATAACTTTATATGAAAATGCCAGAAAATCAACTGTCATTCTTCGCCAGTGTGTTCATTTTAAACAATTAATACATGATTAATGAAATATCTGATAGCAGAAATAGATATAGATTATTCAGTAAATGTTTCTGTAGGTTTTTTCGTAAAACCAAAAGAGGTGTCGATAAATGGGAAGGGGGTGTCGGTAATAGGGGCATGGTAGTAAAAACGCCGACTTTACCAACTTCTATAAAAGACTAAGTGATTGGTTTAAACATGCTTCTATAAGAGCCCTGTACTGAAAATTAAGCCAATGAAAAGTCGTCTTTCAAAGTCACAAGAAGAACGGCTGAAATACATTCCTCAGTATTCTTTCAAAAGAGGTATATGCTTAAGGTGTCGATATACGGTGAATTTACTCTATCTGTCAGATTTCTGTGTACTTGCAAAGTTTGTTTTATCAATAGCTTTTACCCTATTGGTTTTGAAAAAAAAAATGAAACAAACAATATCGGAAAAGTAGCCATTTCAAGTTGAAAATTTCCATTTCTTGTTTACATGATGAAAATTTCATTTGTTTTTTTTTTTTAACCTTGACAGTTTGCAAGAAAATAAGTAGATACACTGCAAGTAGAGCAGTTCAGGCTCTTAAGGGCCACTAGTTCTTTATACTCTACCACAGGAAGTGATGGGATATTTATATGTTATATTGTCTAATGCCTGTTGCCTCAATTTAAAACAGGACAAGGCTTTTACCCTAATTCTGCTTTAACTTGAAGCAGCATACAAAGAAACTTTGGTGGCTGCATTTGATTTCACAAGTTTTTATGAACAACCTTAGACATTTTTTTCTCCACTGGCCCAAGGCCAGCAGGCTTATGTCATGGCCTGGTGCCCGTTGTACATGTGTGTCTGTGTGTTAACTTTTTTTTCAAACTTCTTCACTGAAACTACCCATTCATTTGATGAAACCTCACAGAAACGATCTTGCTATTGTCTTCTCCAGAAATTCTTGAAAGAATTAAAAAGCTGGTTGCCATAGCAACAAAACCGAAAAATTTTGATCGTCTTTGAAAATCTTCTTGTCTGAAACCATAAGGCCCAGGGCTACCAAATTTGGCATCTAGCTTTATCTTATGGACCTCAATCACTTCAAATTTGTATGGTTAAAAAGCCAGTGGAGCAATGTACAGAGGCATAATGGGCCTCTTGTTAGATTTATCTGACACTTTGATTTTCATGTTAGTTTTCAAACTTTATTAAAATGATGTTAACTGTTGTTGGCATATCTCATTTATTTTCCAAACTTCTGCTTTTATGACTTAAATATACCGGTACCCTTCAAATAATCAATTTTGTAAGACCTACTTTATAGTAAAAGTTGGCTTTACAGTTATAAATGTCGTAGGCTAGACAGGAATTCAGCTAGATTCAGAATCTGGCTAGACCAGATAGGCAATCGATTTTATCAGGACTAGGACAGATAAAAATTCTTAATTGGTCTGGACTCATTCAGGATCTGGCTAAACAATTTTTAGCCAGATAGAAATTGTTATTCAATTCCTGATCTGCCTTACACCAAAAAAGGATTTTTATCAAGACTTCAACTAGGCCTACACTGTATGAGTCTTAGTCATAGCCCTGGGAATCTTTGTATTTAACTCTTTAGGAAATAGCAAAATTTTGGACTTGTCCAAATTGAAAGCATTTGCAGACGATAAAATGAATGTGAATAAAAAATAGAAAATTGATTTGGAAAGGGTAGAAAACATTGTGGAAAATGGAGAAAATGCTGGTTACTTCATTCTGGTTACCAGCATTTTCTCCTTTTCCAACAGTGTTTTCAAAGGTTGAAATTAAGTGCATATGCAGAAATCAAATGTAGCTGGAATTATGGTAGAGCTAATTGTCTCCAAAAGTTTTGAAAACCTTTGGGGTGAAAGAAAAATACCAAAAATTTTCATTGAAATTTGCGATTTTTCGGAAGAAAAACAGATCTGTGTCCTCAATACCACCACTATGGTCCTGGCTTGTAAGAAAAAGGCTGATAATCCTTAGAACCTCCTCACACATCCCTTTATCAATTCGAAAATGGTACCTTAACCCTTACCCAAACGACAAACTTTTGGACTAGACCAAATTGAAAGCATTTGCAGACGACAATTCAACTCTTGCTAAAAAGATTTCTGTCTATGATTGGGTAGAAAACATTGTGGGAAAAGGAGAAAATGCTGGTTACCAGCATTTTCTCCTTTTTCCACAATGTTTTCAAAAGGCTACTATTCAAGACCCGTAAAAACCAGGGATTGTTTGAGAAAGGGTTAAGTCAAAGTCTATAAACTACGGAATCATATTCTCTGAATAACCCTGCACCCGCGGAATACTAGTATGCTGTCCACGGAGTCTGAGTAAGAGACCAATCAAAACAGTCAGCTTTTTTTAATTAATTCAATTATGACTCTAATTTTTAAATTATCTTTCTATCTGATAGCAACGACAAAATGTACATGTCCCTAACGATCAATGCATGTAGGAAAGTGAAATAAACTATGCAAACATTTCTGTTTATTTGTGTAAAAACAAAAAACAAACTAACTTGAAATATATATATATATATCATTAATTATCAAATTTTCAAGTAGATTAATCTGGGAAAAAAAGGTTAATTGCTCTTATAAAACTAATATTAGGCACCGAATTAGGTGCAGGATGGCGTCCGCTTTTTCCCTCTATATTTCATATCGTCCGCTTTTTTCCTCTTTGTCTATATGGTCCGCTTATCGCGTCCGCGTTTTAGTCACACCCGTTGCAAAGGCTATGTGTGTTCGCTTCATGACATGCGTACTTGACAGCTTCCCGTTTATTTATAGTTTTCTGACGTCACTTTAGCTGTGGCTATAGCCCCAAACGAAGTCAGCCTTGGTAATGGGTTAATCGATAATTTTGTATCCCATGATCACCTCAAAATTGGTCATAAAGATAGTACATGTAGTACATTTCATGACTATTTCTTACTAAATGCCTTGCCCCCCATGTAGGATGTTGGTTTGGTTATAAAGCAGGCCTTTTTCTTTTGATCCTTTACTAAACAATCCCACATTTTCGAGCTTTACCAAACACCACCACTTTAGACTAAGTTCAAATTGAAAGCACTTGCAGATGACAAAATAAAATTCACTCAAAAACTGAATTTTTTGGATAAAAGGTTAGAAAACATTGTAGGAAAAGGAGAAAATGCTGGTTACCAGCATTTTCTCCTTTTCCTGCAATGTTTTCAAAAGCCTTCTTCTTCTAAGTCAGGAAAAGTAGTGATTGTATCGTCAAATGAGAACATTAGTTTAAGGTCGGAAGCCTTTGTAAAACCCTCTTAGAAGTGGGGATAATACGGGACAGAAGCATTTTCTCATTTTTCCACTCTATTTCTAAACCTTTCAAAGATGATTTCTATCTGCTGAGACAAACATATACATTAGTCTGCCATATTCTTTCAATTTTGAAAACTCTAAAGTTTTGAAATATCGAAACATTAGCTAGTTACTACAGATTTATTTTGAATGGTAATCAGTTGTTGCTTTCAAAAAAAGTTGATTAAGACAAACTAAATTTCTATTTGCTACACCTTTTCTTCTAAACCCTTGTTTCTTCGCTATTTTTGTCTGATCACCTTTGTAAAAAGTCAAAGGACACCAGCTATGGGGTAAGGGGCAAGATAAAAGGCTGAGTTCTTCACTAGACAAAAAATATTCAGATCCATCCATGCTGAGTTAGCCCTTAAAGCTGGCAAATTAAAAGTTGCTCAAGTGATGCTGTGATAGGTTATATCTTTGAAATAGTAGGAAAAAATGGTACGAAAAGAACAAAATGGTGGTTACCCCAAGCATTTCACCTTTTCCCCCAATTTTTCATGAAAATGATTGGATTGTAAGATGAAGGATTAAAATTTACCCAAAATCTCCTTATCTGCACCAAATATCCCTCATGAGCATACTGTCCTAACTTTCATTTTGATTCCTTTTTTTCAATTTGAAAGGCATTTGCAGAAAATATATTAACCCTTTAATAGATGAAAAAATTTAAGCCTAGTCCAAATTGAAAGCATTTCCAAATGAAAGTTCCAATATGGCTCAAACAGTGCAATCATTTTTTAATGGAGTAGAAACACTTTGGGAAAAGGAGAAAATGCTGGTGACCAGCAATTTCTCCTTTTCCCAAAATGTTTTTGCCTCTTTACCAGGGTCATTAAAAGTCGTCATTGTGTGGTAAAGGGTGAAATATGACTTAAATGATGGGAATCACCTTTGGAAGGGTAGAAAATGATTAACGGATTATTCTAACATGACACACAAATTCGGCTCTATAAAAACAGTGCAAGGAAAGTGTGGTAAAATCTGCGACAATCCAGATTAGGTTGATCTTACCTTATTTCTAACACAAAACATTATAGATTCTTTATTGATAATGTGCATCTATAGATGTAAACATCAATTTTTGTTCACGATTACAATACATCCTCAGTAGTAAGTCAGAATCTGGGGCCGAACAAACTTAAGTTTATTCCCCGCTGTTTTCACTCAATTCTTTCCATAATATCATCGTATGAACCAATGAAAGTGTTTGACATGTTTCCTTTCGGCGGAATACATGACAAATCGCAAGTTTTAAAGCGCCAGGTTCTTCAATTTGTCTGCATTATGAAAGTAAACATTCAATGCGCATGCGTAGATATACTGTTTCCCCGCTTCAACTGAAACTTCACTACGAAATCGGAAACCACCTGGCACAATCTACCTGTATGTAAGCATTGTCGGACTGCCGATTATTTTATTGAAATGACTTGAAACTGGACCCGACTTTTTCAATTTTTCTTTTATGCACGCAGCTGTGGCTTCTTTTTGTGGGAGTTACACCGATATTGCGCAATTGCTCCCCCATCACATTCACAAAATTGCGTGAAGGCAGAAAATAAAGCTTGAATCCCGCAATCGCGCGGCCTGGATGCAACACTGGTGATGTCATCCTATATTGAGTGACGTCATTCAATGAGTAAGTTATTCAATGGAACATGATCTTCATCCGCCTTTTTACTCCAAATCTGAACTTGTTTTCCTTTCATTAAGAGTTGGCCATGTTAGAATCGAAATAATCTTCTTTCTATCATGGATTATTGTTCAATAAACCATGTTGTGAGTTATTTGAGGTGTAATAAATAACCCACTTGGGCTATCGCCCTTGTGGACTATTTATTGCACCTCATAACTCACAACAGTGGTTTATTGAATGATATACCACGATAGAAAGAAGATTTTTTTAAATACCCAATGCCATTTCCAACATTACTTCAGTTTAACCACACCAGCAAGTGGACTTATCCGTACTTTCCTGAAAGAACCATTATGACCCTATTAAGACCATAATGCATCTGGAAAGGACCATAATGCATCTGAAACAGGCCAAAATGCATTTAAAAGCATCCTGATGAATCTCAAAGGGCAATGATGAATCTGGACACACCTAAATGCATCTGGGAAGGACAAAAATGCATCTGGAATGACCATAATGCATCTGAAAGAACCATAATGCATCTGAAAGAACCATGATGCATTGCAAAGGACCATAATGCATTTGAAAGGACCATAATGCATTTGAAAGCACTAAATCCCATTTGAAAGAACCATTCTGAATCTGAAAGTGCAATGATACATATGAAAGGACCATAATGCATCTGAAAGAGCAATAATGCATCTGAACTGACTATAAAGTATCTGCAAGGACAAGATTGTATAGCCAATCAGAAGTTATATTCTAAATTTTAGAATAAGAATACTTTAACCCTTTACTCTATAGATACTCATTTCTATGCATTGCTTGTTTGAGCCTTTGGAAAACATTGTGGCAAAAGGAGGTGAAATTGCTCGTGACGAGCAATTTCATCTTTTGCCAAAATGTTTTCTATGCTAGCAAAAGGTGTCATATGCACATAAGAAACAGCTTCATCCTTGCCGTTATTTAGGGTCAATTAGAGATACCACAGAAATGCCTTATGGGGTAAAGTGTTAAAGAAGTTACAGTGACCATAGGGAAGAAATCTTTTGAAAACATTGTAGGAAATATAAAGAATAATGAGTAACTTCTTTTTCTCCTTTTACCACAATGTTTCAAAGGCAAACTCCTCATTTAAGCCACATTTGAATTGTTCTTTTCAAATGTTTTCAATGATCATCAAGCCCAGAACTTTGTGGTGTAGCACAGAGTTGATTGATCACTAAATCATTAAATACTTTGGTGAGTCAAGAGGTTTTTCAAAGTTCAGGGTAACAATTTTAACCCATTACCAAACGACAATATTTTAGACTGGTCCAGTTTGAAAGCATTTGTAGACGACAAAATAAAAGTGACTGAAAATTTAAAATTTGTTTTGTGAAGGGTAGAAAACATTGTGGGAAAAGGAGAAAATGCTGGTTACCAGCATTTTCTCCTTTTCCCACAATGTTTTCTAAAGGCTTCTTTCTCAGGGGCGTCAAAAGTAGGGATTGTGTGGTAATGGGTTAAGGACAATATAATCCCCTAATACCCTGATAACGATTTAACCCTTTACCATACAACCCAAAATTCTAACGACCCTTAAAAAGGTTAAGCTCTTTGAAAACATTGGAGAAAAGGAGAAAATGCTGGTAACCAGCATTTTCTCCTTTCCTCCACAATGTTTCCTACCTTTTTAAATATGAAATCCTTTGTCAAAGGCGTAGTCTTGTCACAATGAAGTAGCCTAGAAGAGTTGTTATCTAGTAAAGACTTTAACCCTTTACCAAACGACATAATTTTGGACTAGTCCAAATTGAGAGCATTTACAGACGAAAAAATAATGTAAATCAAAAACTGAAATTTGATTTGGGAAGGGTAGAAAAAGTTGTGGGAAAAGGAGAAAATGCTGGTTACCAGCATTTTCTCCTTTTCCCACAATGTTTTCAAAAGGTTTCTACTTTAGGGTCGTTAAGAGTCGGGATTGTGTGGTAATGGGTTAAGGAGATCTGAAGATTCACCGACACATGGATTATCAATCCTTTGGTTTTGAATGATAAACGCTTTTTAAAGGCATGGAATATAGAAAATTGTACTGTTACTTGTAAATATATTTGTTTGGAGTCCAAAACAATATCATTTGCTTTGTTTTTTTGATGACGAGGGTTCTAGGGTAGGTTCTATGGGTTGGGTTGGGTTGGTTGGTTTAATGAATGAATGAATGAATGAATCATGTTTAACATCATTTTCAACATTATTTTAGTTACATCCGGGCAAGACTAGTGCTCCTACGTGTATCTCTGCTTTCCTAGAGTTTCTTTGTGTTTCCAGGTTATTTGAAAAATATTCTTCCCATGTCACCGATTTAGTTCCTACATAGATCATCAAATAGATACAATCAGTGATAGGTGTATAAAACTCAAATACCCAATAAAAACTCGTATACCCAATAAAATGTTGCAAAATCTGTGTAAAATATATTTTGAAGTCAAACCTGAAGTGCCAACACATATCTTTCAAGTACTCTACTTCAGTCTATCAATTTATGGATCATACTCTGTAAAAAGGGGGCTTAGCCCTTTACTTCATAGGTGCTCATTTCTATGCATTGCGTGTAGAAGCCTTTGGAAAACATTGTGGCAAAAGGTGAAATTGCTCGTGACAAGCAATTTCACCTTTTGTCACAATGTTTTCTATGCTATAAAAAGATGTCATATACACATAAGAAATGGCTTTATCCTTGCTGTTATTTAGGGTCAATTAGAGACACCATAGAAATGCCTTATGGGGTAAAGGGTTAATGTATCTGCAAAAGCTATTGGTCCATATCAGCCTATGCAGTCCGTAAAAGGCTGACATCCATGGATCAACTTTTTCGCTATTTAAGAAATAATCCTATTGGTATACAGCATTTTCTTCTTTTAACCCTTTGGCTGTTTATCGCAACTCGCTGACCTTTAGCGGACAACGTTGGTCAAGATCAGACTGCACAGAACATGCAGTCTGATCTTGGATCTATGATATCCGATCTGGAAATATTTTCTCCCCGAAACATTTCTTTGAAATAACAATTGCTGGGTATTTAGTATCGAACTGAACATTTAATTTTAGTACCATTGCAGGAGAAGGATTAAAATGATGTTTTTCACATTATCAAGGACTAAATTTACCATTTGAGCAGCATTTGAATTTTTGTCAGCACTTTTTTCAATTTAGACAAATCAAAAATTTTGTCGTTTGGGAAAGAGATAAGGACCAACATTTTGTAATTCTGAGGCTCTGGGATTGAACTCAACTGGCCACGCTAATCATGTGTAAGTGTCCTTGAGCAAGGCAATGCATTTCGCATGCCTTAAGTATTGGTTTATCCAAACAAACTGAAAAACGAGTCTGCCATTAACTCTTTACGAAATGACAAAATTTTAGACTGCCCCAGACTCGATGTACTTGCAGACGACATAATAAACATAACTCAAAAATTGAAATTTGTTTCCAGCAGAGCAGAAAACATTGTAAGAAAAGGAGAAAATGCTGGTTACCAGCATTTTCTCCTTTTCCCACAATGTTTTCAAAAGGCTTCCATCTTGGTTTCGTAAAAAGCAGGGATTGTTTAGTAAAGGGTTAATGGCACAAGATGCACTTTCGGACGTATACAAAAAAAAGGAACAAAATGGCCCTCTCCAGTATCTACTTAGTAATGTATCTAATAATATTGATTCGTTAATTTTCTTCTACAATTAGAGAACAGCACATTGTGTATCAAACCAATAGACCATCTGCCAATTACCGTTACTGATGTGTCACCACGAGTTACTTCCCTTTCCACCGGACAATCTTTCCCAATCTTGTATGTACACGAATAGTGAAAGGGTCATGGAATACACCTTAAACGCGATAAATAAGACAAAAAACCTAAAACGGCCGTGCCGGTAGTTTTATCAATTATCTTTTTCGAAGACATGTACACAAAAAAGAACTTGTTTTATCAATTTTCGGTAGACTTCAGACACTAAAGCGGTATCATAAGCGTTGTCTCCTGCCGGGTCTGTTGATAGAACTTTTTGTATGGAGACTGCATTAACCCTTAGGCTGCCAAGCGTGATTCGATGACTTTTTGCAGACAATATAGATTCAGATCAGATTACGAAGAACGTGCAGTCTGATCCTAGATCTTCACTGTCCGATACGGAGAGATTTTTCCTCGAGATTTACCCTCCGTAACAGATTTTAACAATTCCAAACCTTTTCAAGTGATCAACCTAAGACTAAACGGGATAAACACTTAATTGTGACACTTATGTGTTAGTCGGTGCCTAAAAAGAACATCACATCTTTTCATATAGATCACCCACTTTGACGGTGAAATACCGAGATCAAACAAGCACCCAGCTAACCCTTTACTAGCTTTGCAATGAAAACAAGTATAGCACGTATTCGCTTCCTGAAAATGAATCTCTAATATCCCCCTTTTTTTTCCCTAAAGGTAATGGAAGGTTTGAAATTTGAATTAAACTTTGTTATTACGATAGTCAACTTACACGATAGCTCAAACAGTAATATGACAAAAATGCAACTGTAAAGATTTTTAAAAATGTTAATTATGACAAAGTCAGGACCTTCGCTGTAAATTCAAAATGTATAATGTCCCAGTTTCTTGTTAGTAGACTGTCTCTGTCTTTTAACAGATACTGGAACGATTTTTTTTTTTTGGGGGGGGGGGGGGGGGAATTATCAAATTACTAGTTTAAATTAATCAAAGCACAGATTCCTGGACTTCGAGCACGTACGTTACAAACTTTGCTACGGAATTCGGCAAACATTGGTTGAATAATCACACATAAAAATAGGAAAAGTCTAATGCAGTTATATCGATGTTAACCCCCCCCTTTTTTTTTACAACACTGAAATTTTCATTGACTCTTTACGAAAAAGAAATTTGAGACTTGCCAAAATTGTAAGCCTTTGCAGATAACAATTTGAATGTGTATTAAAAATGACATTTTCTGTAGGAAGGGTAGCAAAGGAAATGGAGAAAAGGTTGGTTACTAGAACTTTATCCCTTTTCAATAACATTTTTAAAACCTATATTTCTAAGGGTCATAAAAACCTTGGGATATGGGTTTTAAATGGTTACCGTGAATGTTTTCAGCCGACGACAACACTTTGGACTCTTCGAGATACTTAGCATATGGAGACGATAGAATAAACGTGGGTCAAATAGTTGTAATTGTCTTTGAAAAAGTAAAAAAAAAAAACTATTGTTGAAACAGGAGAAAATGCTTGTTGCAAGCCCTTCCTTTTTTCCTTATATATTTTCTCTCACACTCTAAACATTTATTTTTCACAGATGTTTCTGAACTACATATCGATTACTTTTTTGTTGGGGGGGGGGGGGGCTGTTAAGGTTGAGGAAGTGATACAAGTAATAGACAGTGAGACAAATCAGCACATCTGCCCCCTTTTTTTCCGGGTCGCTCGAAATACTTTGGCAAAAAGGTTACATAGCTGTCCAGGGACAGTCCATTTACTGATATTAAAGCACTGTTATCAAACATCCTTGTTGCACTTTCAGGTATGTACCTATTGAAGAATAAATGATTCATGATATAGATATGAAACAAAAGGAATGTGGCTTCAGATCAAATTTCAGACCATCCATAACTTCTTCACAAAATATTTATTCAAGCTTCATTTTGAGTATTTAACCCTTTACAGAACAACAAAATTTTTAGACTGACTGGTCCAAATTGAAAGACAAAAAAAAACAAAACATTTTTCAAAATTTAAATTTGTTTCCAGCGGGGTAGAAAACATTGTGGGAAAAGGAGAAAATGCTGGTTACCAGCATTTTCTTCATTTCCAACAATGTTTTCAAAATGCTTCTATCCCAGGGTCGTAAAAACCAGGGATTGTTCGGTAAAGGGTTAAAAAAAATCTAATGAAATCTTACTAAAAAAAAAATGGGTGAAGGGTTAACTCGGTGTTCCTTTGATCTCGGTATCGCACTGCAGGGTGGGTGACCTTTAGAACAGCTGTAATGTACTTGCTTCTTTACAGATTAACACACGTGTCACATTAAATTGTCTCTTCTTATCTTTTGTTTCATATCACTTTATCCCTTTAGTGATCATTAATGGACAGGATTATGAATCCTAAACAGGTTTCAGAGGGTAAGTTCGTTCTTAGTCTCTACATGCTCTTTATTTCAATACGATCTCATAAAATGCATATTTTGCCTGTTTATGATTATTTTTTTCAAAAGCAGTATCACGAAATATGTTTGAATTGTTTTAGAATTGATTTCCTCTAGATTTCTTGCCATGCCATTTTCTTTTTAGCTATGAATTTGTCCAAATTTAGAGGAATTGCGAACGGGACATACGGCATTTATTATTGAAATAATGCTTTGTTTGTCCGGTGTCACGTGATATTTCTGGTGCGCCGCTTACGATAAAATGGAAATATCGCTTATATCAAATCTAATTGGCAAATCGTCTATTACAATACAGGTGTTTTGAAGACTTACGCTAACCCTTTATCATGATATAATCATCTGTTTAACCCTTTACCACACAATCCCGACTTTTAACGACCCTGAGAAAGAAGCCTTTTGAAAACATTGTGGGAAAAGGAGAAAATGCTGGTAACCAGCATTTTCTCCTTTTCCCACAATGTTTTCTGCCTTTCCCAAACCAAATTTTTATTTTTCAGTCACATTTATTTTGTTGTCTGCAAATGCTTCAAACTTGGACCAGTCTAAAATTTTGTCATTTGGTAAAGAGTTAATTGTCCAAATGCAAAAACAGTTTTAAAAACATTGTGGGTACAGGTGAAAATGCTGGAAACCAACATTTTCTCCTTTTCCAACAGTGTTTTCCAACATTTTAAATGCAAATCCCATCATTTCAGCCATCATTTGGGGAGATCCCGAGGGGTGGACTGGGGATCTGGATCCCTCCTGGAATTTTGGCAAAAATGTGATTAACAGATTTGTGAAATGGTACTGGTTTGATATTGCACAGCATTTATGTAAAAAACAGTCATAAATTTAAAAAAGGTTCTAAATGGGAGACCTCCTCATGGTTACAACTGAAAACATTGAATTTTCTTGTAAACGGCTTACATCCACTGAAATCTGGAAATCAAAGAATCATATAATAAGACAGGTGCGTTTTCGGTGGGACCCCCCGAGAAAGATATCTGGATCCGCACATGTAACTGTATAGGTGGCAATTTTAGCGAAGTGAAAGTTTCTGCGATTTCACAAATTTGGAAAATTTGCAAAGTTTTCTGTTGGCATATTTTACCGCAAGTATACCAATAAATAACAAATCTCTTGAATTTGCAAGCATTTCGGTACGCAAAATGTCAGTAACACATAATTCGCAATATTTTCATTAAGTGAATGTCATGTCCATATATACAGTAATCTGCATTTTACAGTAAACTGCTTTTTGCCTAAATTCCCTGTTCTTTGGTGAAGGTTAACTCTTAAGCAGACATTAAAGATCAACACAGTCTGCCTAGCTTTAACACTACAGACAGAACTCACTATCAAAATTCAAAAATTTGGGCGCTATTTCCAGACTGAATAATTACGTCTGTTGGATTAATTTTGTTTGGAGCTCTATGGGTTAACCATCAACATAAATAAAGATTAATAGGAACAAAAACTACTGCGAAACAAGGCGTCAGCAGCAATCAGTTCCTGACTATACCATGTTACGGGAGACCACTCCTTCCTGCATGGCATTCTCCCGATTTAAATACAATACCTGGCTACTGCGTCAGAGAGATATCTCTTTGGCTCAGTGGTTAAGGTATTGGCCTTGCGTCCGGGAGTTCCGGGGTTCGAATCCCGCTCGGACCCTTATTTCTGCCATGCATTTATTCATTTGTTTCTTTGTTACGGACTTCGTTCGTAAGATGGGGGCTCGTCCGGGATTGGCCATTGAGCCATTAATCCCATTTGTTGTCCAAAATCGGACTTCCTGCCTAATAAGGCTTTGAGTCATCAATAAATGATGACTTTAAGAGGGGGTGTGTTACGGGAGACCACTCCTTCCTGCATGGCATTCTCCCGATTTAAATACAATACCTGGCTACTGCGTCAGAGAGATATCTCTTTGGCTCAGTGGTTAAGGTATTGGCCTTGCGTCCGGGAGTTCCGGGGTTCGAATCCCGCTCGGACCCTTATTTCTGCCATGCATTTATTCATTTGTTTCTTTGTTACGGACTTTGTTCGTAAGAACCACTTTGTTGACTTATATACATACAGTTATCAGTATTAGTTGAACAACTTTTTTCCACTTAAGGCCAGTAATTTAGGGTTTGAGAAACAGCTTTTTGTATTTGTTTATATTGGAGATTAACACGATTTTAACACTTTAGATAATATTATAGTGGTTTGTGACACACCTATTCTGTTTTCTCACACCAATACTGATAAGACTTCCTTTCCAAAGCCACTGACTACCGGTACTTTTCTCATATGCATAAGAGGCAAAAGGTGAAAAATCACCGTAAAGAAAGTTCTCCAAAGTCCAGTTATCTACTACAAAACCTCTAAGTCATGATTCAGATACTCTAACCACTGCACTACCTGTCCAGGGTTAAGAAATAGCAAACACTTCCAAAAATTAGTTGTGTTCCATTAGCAAAAATGGCCTCAAAATGCATTGGTATCCCTTATAGAGCCATCTAAAATCAAAGTATTTTATAGAAGTGGTCCTGGCCACCCTGTTTAAGGGGGAGCAAATGATTTCAAGAGTCTTTCTGTTTCAGGGTAAAATGAAAATTAGGACTGTTTGATGGACAGCTTAAAGGTGGCCCTTCAGACTTTGGGACGAAAATCTTACAAAAATACAAAAAAATCATCCTTATACTCCCAAAGCCTTATAATTTTCATTCATTAAACCACAGTAGTCGAAAACCATCCAACAACTAGATAAATTAGAGATTTACTACAGCCCAGGTCGACACTGAAGGGAAATACAGTCTATTTTTACATCAGCAGCTCGCTCATTTACATACCGGAAATATACAGACGAAGCTTCAAACATAGCATCCAAAGCTCTAGACATCATGGAAAATAATTACATGTTTGTTGTGTTATGGAATTTAATAGTCATTAGTCACATGCAAGTCACTTAACATTCCCACAATGCTTTTCTGATTTTGGCAAGAAATCTAAAAATAGCTTAAGAGGCTACGTAGCCTTTTAAGGGAATACCACCCAAAAAAAATTTTTTTGTGATTTTATGATTCTTGATTACTGATTATTTGTATTGTTTTTTCATATAAATTTCAGTGACATATATATTTTTTAATTTGGTGTGATGTGAAAATTCTAAATACCCACCTTTAAACCGTTTACCAGACGACATTTTAGTCCCATCCAAATTGACAGCATTTTGAAGACAATTTCAATGTGGCCCAAATGGTGCAATTGTTTAGTGATAAGGTAGAAAAAATTGTTGGAAAACGAGAAAACACTGTTTACCAGCATTTTCTCCTTTTCCCACAATGTTTTCTAAAGGCATTTTCTTCGAGGGGCATCAAAAGTTGTAATTGTGTCAAAAAAAGTTTACTATGTTTACCTGCACCATGCAGTTGAAGTGCTTTGATTCTATTCTGTAGCCATGGATCTGTATTTTGCAGACCAGCATTTTCTCCTTCTCCCACAACGTTTTCGTGAGGCATTTTCCGCGAGGAGCATCAAAAGTCGTCATAGTGTCATAAAGAGTTTAAAACTATGTTTACCTGCACCATGCAGTTGAAGTGCTTTGATTCTATCTGAAACCCTGTAACCATGAATCTGTACCAATCTGTGGTGAAGGGTTAACTATGTTTACCTGCACCATGCAGTTGAAGTGCTTTGATTCTATCTGAAACCCTGTAACCATGAATCTGTACCAATCTGTGGTGAAGGGTTAACTATGTTTACCTGCACCATGCAGTTGAAGTGCTTTGATTCTATCTGAAACCCTGTAACCATGAATCTGTACCAATCTGTGGTGAAGGGTTAACTATGTTTACCTGCACCATGCAGTTGAAGTGCTTTGATTCTGTTTGAAAGCCTGTAACCAATCTGCTTCTCAAAAGAGAACAGCTGAAAAACCACACCAGGTTATTCTTGTTCTTTCTGACAGGTTTATGGCCTTTCACTGATGTAATCAAGGGGAAAAAAATCATTGCTCATCAATACCTGAATAACTTGACCAAGATTTCAGTATCATCAGACAATTATCTTCTTGGCCCTCTAGACATCACTGCAGACCATGTCAGTCTGGTTTCAACGCTGTTTTGTGCCATTTTCAACACTTATTCCAGTTTTATCACCTCATCTTTTCCTTGTCTATCCCTGACAATTTTCAATCAGAATCTTTTAACGATTTACCACACAACCCTGAGTTTCAACAACCTTGAAGAAAAAGCCTTATGAAAACATGGTGGGAAAAGGAGAAAATGCTGGTATTCCAGCATTTCCTCCTTTTTCCCACAATGTTTTCTACCATTCTCAAAACAAATTTCATTATTTGAGTCACATTTATTTTGCAGTCTGCTAATGCTTTGAATTTGGAACAATCCTAAATTTTGTCATTTGGTATGGAGTCAAACCAACGACTCCTTTCCTGCGTAAGTTGGAAACAATATTCAGCAGAGGCAAGACCCAGTAGGTGCAGCACTTCCTTGAAGATCAGAAATAGAGGTTTGGATGGAGCACCGTCTTAGATTATTGGCTCATCAAATATCTGATCTGTTTTTCAGTCTCTTCTATGATTAAATAATCTATTTTTCATGCTTTACAAATCTAAAGTTTGCCTATTATATTCCCTCCATTTTCCCCACTTCTCCCGCACAACTCATTGCATTCCCTCCTATGCCAGTGCCTCTGAATCGGGCAGGTACTGGGTGATTATTCCAATATTTTAAATTACAATGAATTACCCTCATAAGAAGATGGACAGGTTTAGGCTTTTTGAAAATGGAAGTGAACCATTTCCAACTTTTATTTTGATATATTATATTTCATGTGTCTATTTTTAGAAATGTTATGGTTAAAGAAATGTCGTAATTTAAGCTTGGAGTAATTATTTCCCCATCACAGTGAATATTTTCCTCCTGCCAAAAATCTGGAACTACTTTTGGTTATCCAGTTAATTGACTGGAGATCACTAGTTTTAAAAGTGGCATTGGTTTACAAAATAATCAGAGGAAATATAATATATAATTCATTTAATCAGCTTGTGGTTAATATGGGGAAATATTTGCCCAAAAGAGGAAAGGTGTGCGAAAATAAGAAAATAACGAGTGCCATAAGGCACGACTTATTTTCGTGGACCTTTCCCTTTTGAGGCAAATATTTCCCCATATTACCCACAAGCTGATGAAATAAACTCTATTAATTACCTCTATTTCTGTTTATTTATTGTGCCAGGGTTGCCCACATGGGTGACGCCTCGATCAAGAAGGCAGTTTATTTTGCAAGCTTGTGCCTAGCTTAATTCAGTGATAAATCTCTTTTTTTTTTAAAAATTTAGTATAATAATGATAATCAGAATATGAATATCCCCCTTTCAACTATTTACCACACAATCCCGAGTTTTAACAACTCTGAAAAAAGAAGTTTTGAAAAAAATTATTGGAAAAGGAGAAAAAGTGAGAAAATGATGGTAAACAATGTTTTCTACCCTCACAGAACATATATCTAAGTTTGGATTCATTTTAATTTGTTGTCTGCAGATGCTTTGAATTTGAACAAGTCTAAAATTTTGTATTGTGGTAATGAGTTGAAACATGGGATTCTGTATGTCATAGTTAATGAAAACCAAGGTACTGTTACTTACCTATCTGAGCCATGTATAGACTTTACCTTTCCTTTAAACTTTGAAGAATAAGAATTTAAATGTTTAAACATTGTCATCTGCTTTTATGTTCTTCACAAACAAAATCTTCTATCTGTTATATAAATAAGTCAAATTTGCTTCCCAACACTCAAAACACATCTTTTTGCCTTTCAGCTTTAACCACAGTCATGTCAGAAGTTTGTATAAGTCTTTTAGGTGATTTAACCCTTTCCTCCATAGATACTCATTTCTACGCATTGCTTGTAGGAGCCTTTGGAAAACATTGTGGCAAAAGGTGAAATTGCTCGTGACAAGCAATTTCATCTTTTGCCATGATGTTTTCTATGCTATCAAAAGGTGTCATATTCATATAAGAAATGGCTTCATCCTTGCTGTTATTTAGGGTCAATTAGAGATACCTTAAAAATGCCTTGTGGAGTAAAGGGTTAACTCATTACCAAACGACAAGATTTTAGGTTTGTCCGAATCGAAAGCATTTGCAGACAACAAAATGGAAGTGACTGAAATTTGAAATTTGTTTTGTGAAGAAAACATTATGGGAAAAGGAGAAAATGCTGGTTACCAGCATTTTCTCCTTTTCCCATAATGTTTTCTATAGGTTTCTTTCTCAGGGGTGCAAAAAGTAGGGATAGTGTGGTAATGGGTTAAGAAAAAGATTATGAGAAGAATATCACCCTGACCTCTGATGTCTCCAATAATGATTAAAGAAATGAAAGAAGTTTTGTCATTTCCTTTCAGTTTTGAAACAACAAGCCATGCTGTGCTTTCAATATGGCTTCATACATCAATCAGATAGAGCAACAGCGGGTATTATCAACACTTCAAGAGGTCGGAAAGTGTCATGTCGATAACAGTTGCTTTAAATATAAACTGAAGTTATCAGTGGTTTATTTTGTGGATACTCTACTGATCTACGCATATAAAATAATGGTGTCAAGTTGTGTATTGTACCAAACAGCACCAATATTACGTAAGGGTATGTTGGGTGATACCGACATGCTTCATCTGTTATCGACACTGCATTTAATTTTCAAGAATTTAACATCAAAATCCTCTTTTAACTCCTCCTTAAGTGTTTAACTCCAGTACTCATTGCTGAGTTTGATCTAATATATAGCAATTAAAGTAAAACTTGGCTCATAACATAAGTACAACTGCAAAAGAAGGCCGAACAGGTACACGTTGGTCATATCATGGAATAATAGGTGTGGACATTGCACCACTGTTCACTATTTCTATGGTCTATGACATTTTATTTGGCAAGTATTGACCTCTTTTTGGAATTTTCATGCCAAAATTTGTCTTGACATAGCTGTAAACCGAGAAATAAAAAGGAATAGTGGTTACATAAAACATATTGATTCTTATTTCTTTTATTCATGTCTTAATCTGTCGATAATTGCCAAACCCATATATATTAGCATCGCTCATTTTTGTGATGCAAACACTATTTTATATCTGAAACTCGTATTTAAATTTAATTTCAAGCAATTGAGCACATTTCAGTACACCCTTTGCACTGACAAAAACTACCACCCTCCTTATCGAAGACGTTAACATTGGGAAATTTTATTACTGTAAAATTTCACCGACTCTTTGGGACGTACAGAGAGAGTACTGTTTACTTCCGGCACTATGATTAGATAAAATATTAACGTCATATTTTAAATGATAAAAAAATGAATTTCTTCATCTTTCATAGAATTAAAGGGCACAAAATGAATCGACGATAACTGCCGACAATCGACAATACCCGACGTTGCTCTACTCGTGCAAATGATACAAGCAAAAGATCGAAAAAGAATATTAAGTTTTGTCTAAAACATCCTTGGAAAAGAAGCCATACTTGTCACTAGAACTTATCCTGCAACAATTTGATAATCCACATTTTCCATAGCTAGACACTTAACTCTTTACCACATAATCCCAACTTTTAAGAACCCTCAGAAAGAGGCCTTTTGAAAACGATGCGGGAAAAGGAGAAAATGCTGGTAACCAGCATTTTCTCCTTTTCCCACAGTGTTTTCTACCTTTTCCAAATCAAATTTCAATTTTTCAATAACTTTAATTTTGTTGTCTGCAAATGCTTTCAATTTGGACCCATCTAAAATTTTCCCATGTGGTAAAGAGTTAAGCCTACACCAGACAATTCCAATCACTCTTTAGATCCTTAAGTGGACAGATTTTGAAAGCACTGAAAAAAGGAGAAAATGCAGCAGTAACAAGTACTTTCCTAAAACAATGTTCTTACTTCTCAAATGACAAGAGCCAACAACACTTCTGCAATACTTCATTTGTGTTTGTGTCCTACAATTGCTTTGAAAACATTCTTGGTTTGAATTAGTTGTCTCTTTGAAAAGTACCAACCCTTCACCAAACCATTTGGAAATTTAAAGACCCTGTCAAAGGAGACCCTAGACAAATCGTGAGTAAAGGACAAAACGCTGGTAACTGGCATTTTTCTACTTTTTTTACAATGTTTTCTATGCTTTCAGAGACAATATTCTATCAATGAGTTTCACATTATGCCCTTTAAAAGTGCTTTCAATTTTGATCAACCAAACATGTTGATGTTTGGTGAAGAATATTTTAAGGAAAACAAAAGCATAGTAGGTAAAAAATAATCAAAACACATCAGACAACTTATTCAAATCCACTTCAATACACATTTCTTACTGGAAGAAACAAAAATGTGTCCAACTAACATTTAAATAACTCGGTAATTATTTCAATAGGACCTAAATAACAAGTTAATTGATACCCAATAATGATTTTTCGACGCATGCCAAACATTATTTCTTTCAAACAAACGAGTAACCAACTTTATAGATAATTTTCCTTTTCAACGCTTTAGTTGCCTTTGCAGCCAGTTAACTCTTCAACACACAATTATGAATTCTAACAACCCTGAGAAATAAGCCTTCTGAGAACATTGTGGGAAAAGGAGAAAATGCTTGAAACCAGTATTTTCTACCATTCCTAAAAGAAATTTCAATTTTTGAGTCATATTAATTTTGTAATCTGCAAATGCTTATGTTTTGGGCTTGCCTAAAATTATATCGTTTGGTTGAATCTTTACTTTATACAATCCAGACTTTTAACACCCTGAGAAATAGGCTTTTTGAAAATATTGTTGGAAAAGGAAAAAATGCTGATAACCCCATTTTCTCCTTTACCCACAATGTTTTCTACCCTTTCGAATATTAATTTCAATGACACATTTACTTTGTCATCTGCCAATGTTTCAAATTAGACAAGTTAAACACAGGATAGTTCTCTGATGGGCTAAGCCACATGAACATGAAGCTGTATAACTATTAACATGCACACATTATTACCGTAATTCCCCTAAGTATTCGGACACCCTAAATTTTCGGACACCATTAATTATTTTCCGAAATAATTTATTTTTTGTCCCTATGTTCGGACACTTAGTAAAATAATTGTCCCTAAATTTTCGGACACGAAATTATGACGGTATAGAAGACCCGCAGTACTCTACCAAACAACAAATTTAAATGATTTAAAAGTTGACGAAGACCCGATACTCTCTTTCCCAAACAACAAATTAAAATGGTTTAGAAGATCGACGAAGGTCTGCAATACTCTTTCCCAGACAACAAATTAAAGACTCTTCCAACTTGAAAGAGCATACGACAAAGGCCCGTTTGGGATATAGTAAACTTTTACCAAACGGAAATGTTATTGGACTAGATAAAATTCGAAGGATTCGCAGACTACAATTGCATTTTGCTAAAATGATTTTTGATTTGATAACGAAGAAAACAGAGGGGGAAGAGGAGAAAATAATTAATTCCGGCGTTTTCTCCTTTTCCAACAATGTTTTCAAAAGGTTTTACCCCAGGATCGTTTAAAGCCATGATTGTGTGGTAAAGAGTTAATTAGCAAGTACCTGAGAAGAGTAAATCGATCTATGTTTTAAGCTTAATTCTTTTGTTTGGTATCTGATTGATCGCGGTAGACTGAATGCAGGTGCTAATTTGTGTTGCACAGGCTGTATGTATTTAGTCCAATACCCGTGACGCATTAAAGATGTAAATCTTATCGATAAGCGCTATAAGATACACTTTTAATGCATAACGGGATGGCTAGTTGTAACGACCTGTACACAGACATGTTGGTATGGAGAAGAGCACGTGTATGGATGACGTAACCAGGTTTAGTCAGGTCAAGAGTAACCCTTATCACGACCATGATTTAGGATTGTTTATCAAAGTGGCTTTTTGGGTTCGAATACGTAATTGTGTGAACTCTTTTCACAAGTAAGTTTTATTAATCCATAAAGGTCGATCTCATACCAGTTCTTTTCGGGAAATATACTGTATACTGTTCGATGTCTGTTAAAGGATATGTTGTTGTTGTTGGAAAGAGATTTCCCGAAATTTTCGGACAGTCACAAAAATAATTTAATAAGTTTTCGGACACCAAAAAAAATAATTATCTTTTCACGTCCGAATACTTGGGGTAATTACGGTATTATGACTGTATTCTTATTTTACAGTGTAAGTAGCAGACTGCATTAATCCTCTATCAAACAATCCCGGGTTTTCACAAGCCTGAGAAAGAAGCCTTCGGAAAACATTGTGGGAAAAGGAGAAAATGCTGGTTACCAGCATTTGCTCCTTTTCCCACAATGTTTTCTACCCTTCCTAAAACAAATTTCAATTTCAGAGTCATATCAATATTGTTGTCTGCAAATGCTTTGAATTTGGAATAGCCTAATATTATGTTGTCTGGTTAAGAGTTAAGCTTACAGTTGCCATTGGATACCTGTCTTCCTCTGTGCAGCCTCCGATACAGAGGAAGATCACAGCCATACAATGATTGTAAGGATCCACAGGCACTCGTCACAACTCAGCCGATTCTGTACCTACATTTAACCTTGTCCGTATCATGGTCGTTTCCATATCAACTGAGAATCACTTGATTCTATATATAGTGCGCCATTGACAGTCGTTTAGTAATGACATAACGTAAACAACCTCGATGAAGTTGTTCACATTCTATCTATTTGGTAAAAACTTCAATTGGAATTGATAAACCACATCAAAAAATGAATGTACAAACTGTCAACTGAAATATTGTTGGAAAGATTTTGATAGAAATTTGAAACTCAAGTTTTCTTTTGCAACGGGAGCCTCACAATTTTCAGAACGGTAATATTTCAGGGCAATGAATGAATCGATCTGCTACATATCCATCCACCAGTTACAGCCAAGGGATATGACGGCTCCCATCACCCGAGGTATGCCAAATGGGTCCACAGGCACTAGATTAGCCTATATCAGCTCTCTGATCAATTTTAAACAAAAGTTTATCATGTGGGTCCACCATTACTACTGAGCTTAACCCATTACCAAACGACAAAATTTTTTTATTTGTCCAAATCGAAATCATTTGCAGACGACAAAATAAAAGTGACTGAAAATTTGAAATTTGTTTCGTGAAGGGTAGAAAACATTATGGGAAAAGGAGAAAATGCTGGTTACCAGCATTTTCTCCTTTTCCCATAATGTTTTCTATAGGCTTCTTTCTCAGGGTCGTCAAAAGTAGGGATTGTGTGGTAATGGGTTAACAGATACTCTCCCTAAAGCAGTCGTTAGGTATTGTAGTTAAATCAGGACAAGGCCATGTGCATGAAGGAGTGGTTCCCATAACAAACCTGCTCTTAAAGTTATCATTTATTGATGACTCAAAGACTCACTAGGCAGAATGTTCGTTTTTGGAAATCAAATGGGATTCACAGCTCAGTGGCCAATCCTGGACAAGCCCCCATCTTACAAATATGAAAGTTCACAACAAATGCATATCTGAAATACAAACAGTATCTGGTGGGATTCAAACCCATGCATACAAATATCCTCAATTTTCAATGTTTAAGACAAGCAACATAACCAGAGAAATCTCGCTTAGACCAGGCGCCACTAGGGCCAGGACAATACGTGGATAGCATGCGGACAAAAAATTTAATATTCCGCAAAGCTTCAGCATGTTCTTGATGGCTTCTTATTGTTGTCCTAGATGCTTCAGCCCGATTCGGAGCCTTCCGGATTGGCAATTTTGTGCCCGTCAAAATTTTGATTGAGACCAAAATTTGGACGCGGAAATGAATTTCCTTACACCTTTGGCATCTTGTCCGCGTTGTCGTCAGGACATCAGCAGGACATCCCGAGTCTTCTGCGTTTATTCCTGAAAGCTTCAGTGACGTGGACAGCTTGCGGACACTAAAAGGAATCGATACAGAATGTTCGCGGAACCTTTTCTGAACGTTCAAAGAGGTCGCAGTATGATCTCTGAACACGGGGAAAATGTCTCATGACTTCCATATCTAGGCAACCTATTCCCTTAATGTATCAAAATCAGTGCTCTGTCACTTGCAGCTTGACTTTACACAGGGCGGATGCATTTTTAATCTCTCCTGCACAGAATATGCCGAGACAAAAAAGAAAAAAACAAAGTCGACGGTGAAAAAAAAAAAAGACGACTAAAGTTTGTGGTACTTTTAATTCTTGCTTGTCTACAGCAACATTATTTTCTCTGATACACTGCTAATTAGTCAATGTCAGTCTTTGAAACGAGAGATCCAAGCACACTTACATGTATATTAATTATGAATGCAACCTCTGCATTTCCGTACAGTCTCCGCCTAGTGTCGTGCACTGAAACTGGTTGTCCCAAACGTTTCTTAGTGTAATCCTAAACGTGTCCGCGAAACGATCTGCTTTCAATCCTGAACATTCGGTACCATTCCGGATTGTTTACGCAGACAATCCTAAGTCATCTTCGCAAGCCAAGGATACTAAGGTAGTACCCTTGGCCGCTCGCCTCTTTAAAAATCGAAGCTCCCGCTGCGCCATTTCATTGGATGTGATCAAAACCCATCGCGTCCAATCAAACCATTCATAACAAGAAATCTTTCGCAAAACAGAAAAACAATAATGGCGGCGCCCATCAAAAACGGAAGTTGTCGTGTCTGTGACGAAAATTTGCCAAAAAAGAGTAGACGATTGATATATAATAAGTTTTATAAAGTTTACGATCAATTATGTGAAGTATTAGGACAGGTTCCACAGCCAAATGATTGCGGATTATCGTATGTCTGTTGGTCTTGTTTCTGATCTGATGATTCCGAAAGCGCAGCCATATTTGATGCATTGCCCAACAAATTTTATTACGAGCATCTTGATTGGTCAGAAATAACATCAGCAAAGATTACGCAACTTGTGATATTCGATAGGTGGCGCAGCGGGAGTTTCGATTTTTAAAGAGGCGAGCGGCCAAGGTACGTAACGAACAAAGTGGAGTTAGTATCCTTGGTTTGCAAAGATGATCCTAAGTATGCTAGCAAGAAGTCCGCGGATAAATACATTTCTGTGCTGAATCTGTATTTTCTCACAGGAAGGTATGCTGAAATGAATTTATTTTTACTGAGAAGCTTCCTTGTCCCCTCCGTGCCCTAGTGGGCGCCAGGCATTACACAGTTGTTAAGTGTTGTATCTAAATGGATACGAAGCCATGCATGAAGGAGTGGTCTCCCATAACAAGCTAAAAAAGAACAAGCATTAGTCTCAGGACTATGGGCTCGAGATGTTTCATGATTCCCCAACAACAGCACCATAGTGAAGTTACAAGCTGGTTGACTGTGGACCAAGCAGGTCTTTAACCCTTTACTCCATAGATACTCATTTCTACGCATTGCTTGTAGGAGCCTTTGGAAAACATTGTGGCAAAAGGTGAAATTGCTCGTCACAAGCAATTTCACCTTTTGTCACAATGTTTTCTATGCTTTCAAAAGGTCTAATATCCACATAAGAAATGGCTATAAGAAATTGCTGTTATTTAGGGTCAATAAGAGATACCATAGATACCAAAGCAAAGCATAGAAATGAGTATTTATGGAGTAAAGGGTTAAATAGATTTCGGCCATCACAGGTTTGTGCTTCAATCAAGTTATAAATAAACCTAATCTTGTTTCTTACAAATTCTATTCATAAATTAAAGGTTCAAATAAACAAACAAAAATTAAATAAGAACTCTTTACCACATATTTTCATATTGGAAACCCTGAAAGCAACGCTTTTTGAAAATATTGTGGGTAAAGGAGAAAATGCTGGTAACCAGCATTTTCTCCTTTTTCCAAAATATCTTCTTCCCTCCCTAAAACAAATTGCAATTTATCAGTCACACTTTGTTTTTTGTCTGGAAATGCTTTCAGCTTGGGCCAGTCTAAAATTTTGTTAAGGTAAGACCTGTGAAATGCACTTCGGTAAAACTCTAATTGGTTGATAGATAAGGATTAATAAGGATTTATGCAGAAATAATATTTTTGCACATTTCTAACGGATCAGAAATTCCGGTTATGTCTATCTTGAACTTATTTTTTAATACTTTTGTTCGTTTTCTGAAAAAGTAGATAATTATTATCTCTTTTTGAATTGAGAATATAGTAGTTTTAGATTTATAAATGATAATTCAAAGAAGGAAAAATGGAAAAAATGAAAAGGTGAAAGTAGCTCAATAATACTCATTTTTAATTATAGCTAATTTTGCAGGATGATATTTTATTTTATTACACAGGTCTTACCTTAACTCTTTACCAAACGATAGATTGGTCCAAATAGAGAGCATTTGCAGATGAAAAAAATGTGTCTAAAGGAAGGAAAGAATACATTGTCATTGCCACAATATTTTCAAAAGGCTTCTTTCACAGAGTTGTTAAAAGTTGGAACTGTGTGGTACAGGGTTTAATGAGTTAATTCAGGGCCAGATTAAATCTATTGGATCTTTCACCCTTTACTCGACCAGACAACAAAACAAACAAACAAAAATAAATGAAGTCAGATACCAACTCTTTTGTTGTAAACTAAAGTGGGAGGTTTCCAAATACACCAAATTTACTCAACCAAAAGAAATCATTCATGAAACCAATAAGATCAATTCATTCAAACAATGATAATAGACTTTAACTACAAATTAAACCCCTTAGCCTTTTCTTAACACTGTAGATCATGATCAGATAGTGGAGTGTAAGAACACCACAGATTACTTTGCAGTCTGATCGTAACAGCACTGGCAGTTCTAAATCAGTACTAAGCTTAACCCATTACCACAAAGCAAAATTCTAGACCTATCCAAATTGAACACATTTGCAGACGACATTTTCAAAGTGGCTCAAATGGTGCAATTTTGCTTTGATAGGGTAGTAGACTTTGTGGGAAAAAGAGAAAATGCTGTTTACCAGCATTTTTTCTCCTTTTCCCACAAAGTTTTCAAAAGGCTTCTTCCTCAGGGGTATTAAAAGTAGTCATTATGTGGTAAAGGGTTAAAGAAGATGCTGTTATTTTGAAGATCAGAATACATGTATCTAGCAAAGAAGCACAAAGGTGCAGGTCAATGGCAGTTAATTTCTTTTTCCACAGTGTTTTCAACAGCTTTTTTCTCCAGTACTGCTGTAAGGTGGTTCTCTTCTGAAGAATTATGAAAACAGAATAGTTGAAAGACTATTTCACCCTCCCCCCTCCCTTCCAAGTCCCCAAACACACACAAACAAAATTTAACCCTTTCCCAAACGACAAATTTTGGACTCTTCCGAACTGAAAAAGTTTGCAGACGACAATTTTAGATTTTGAGATAATGGCAGAAAGTTTTCAAAAAGGGTAGAAAACACTTTGGGAAAAGGAGAAATTGCTCGTTAGTAGCAATTTCTCCTTTTCCCTAAGTGTTTCCAAAAGACTTTTACTACAGACACGTAAAAACCAGGGCTTGTTCGGGAAAGGGTTAAGGCAGATGTGTAGCTTTTGATAGAATTTTTCATTTCTTAAAGTACTCACATGCGTTTCTCTGGATTAAAATCTCCACCTAGGCTCACATTTGCGTTGCTTCCACGAGCTTTACTAAGAGTGCTAAAGTTACTTTCCAGGCTAGTTCGTTTTTTAAGGTTGATCAATCCAGGAGCATTGTTCTCACTTTGCAGGACTCCTTCCTGCGATTCATCTTGATCATTATGGAGCTTGAAGCTCACTACACTACCACGCTTTGTTTCCTGCATTGTTATTCTAGTAAACTCCAAAAGGCTCTAATACTGTCTTGTACATGTGCAATGTTTTCCAAAGATACTACTGTAAGTGAGTCAGACACAAAACAGATGTAAATTTTCTACTTTTTCTTTTTTCTTCTTCTTATTATTACTACGATTATTGGTGATATTTTTATTATAATTATAATCTTGTCATAATTATCATTTGGGTTCCAGCATTTTTTCTTTTTCCCCACAATGTTTTCAAAAGGCTTCTTTCTCCAGTTGATAAAACCTATAGAGTTTAGTAGTAAAAAGTTTAAAAAGACGTTTGAAAAATGTCCTAAAATTTTTTTAAGATTTCCAAAATTCAAGAGGTTACACAGTGCAATGTCAAATTGACAGTACGAGTCAATCAGATCAAAAATTAACATGCTCTCAAAATTTGGAAACTTTTTTTTACTTAATCCTTTACCTTGCAATTTTAAGCTCTATTGACCTTGAGGTAGAAGAATTTTGAAACCATTATGTGAAAGGGCAACGAGTAGTTTCTCTGTTTCCTACATGATTGTATTCTTTACATAGCCCATAAAAAGATGACATCCTTGGGTAAAAATCGAATTTAATTAAGAATTTGAAATGCCTACAAATGCTCACAATTTCAAGGAATATAAAGTTTTGTGATCTGGTAAAGTGTTAAATAGTGTATTGTCAAAATGACAGCATTGATGAGTCAATCTTTGCAGATCAAAGAACTGTCTTTCTCCTAAAATTTCAAGACTTTTATTATCTAAAGAAACTTTTGACCTTTCATGCTTTTTAGCTATTATGATTGGAAGTTCCTCTTTTATGCTCTTATCCCTTATAAAATCAAGTGTATTAAAGACCCTGGGGAAGAGACTTGAAAACCTTGTGGGAAAAGGAGAAAATGCTGCTTACCAGCATTTTTCTCCTTTTCCCACAATGTTTTCTAACCCATCACAAACAAATTTCAAAATATGAGCTACATTATAATTCTGTCGGCAAATACCTTCAGTTTGATCAAAGCCTAAAATTTTGTTGTCTGGAAAAGAAGTTTTGAAATATAAAATTAACCGAAACTCTATGACATAAGTTCCTTTATTTTGATGTCGTTAATTTTTATGTTAGGGCCACCAGATTACAAAGTTTTAAACTTGCAGACAACAAATTGAATGTGACTGAAATATGAGGATCTGGCTTTTAACCCTTTACTCCATAGATACTCATTTCTATGCACTGCTTGTAGGAGCCTTTGGAAAACATTGTGGCAAAAGGTGAAATTGCTCCTGACGAGCAATTTCACCTTTTGTCACAATGTTCTCTATGCTATCAAAAGGTGACATATACACATAAGAAACTGTTTTATCATTGCTGTTATTAAGGATCATTTAGACATACCATTGAAATGCCTTATGGGGGTAAACCTTATTCTGCTAAATAACTAAAATGAAATTTTTAATTTTAATGGTAAAAACCCAAATACATGTATAAATAATTGCTGTTTCAAAATTATGTTTTGGGGAACAATATCTCTGTATCTAACAGTGTAGATCCAAGATCAGACAGCACCTTCTGTAGAGTCTAATCTTGATCTAAACTGTCCCAGTGATCTGCCGAGGTTTTGAAGATGCTGGGACAATGTCCCCTTTGACTGAAAAAAGTGGGGACATTTTAAAAAAACTGGGGACATTTTCACACCATTTCCTCTTAATAACTCTTCGGTTTTTTAGATCAGACATTTTATTGTACTTGTTATTGTCAACATTAGAAGACGACTGGGGGGGAGGGGGGGGCTTTCAGAGGTGATCGGGCATTCGTTATGATTTTGGTTATTGTCAACACTAGCGGAGGACTGGGTGGGGTTTTTTTCATTTTCAGAGGTGATCGGGCCTTCCTTTTGATTTTGGATTAATTCATTACTATCTAGATCAGTGTCAGGTTGTGTTTTATTTGACTCCACATCGCATTGTGTTTTCAGTTTCTTCGTAGGAGGAGTGAAATATGATTGAATATCCCTCGTGGACAATCTTTTCCGTTTTGTGTCTCTGTTGGCCATGGTTACTGTTTTTGCGAGCTATTTCGTAAAAAAACAGTTTGATTGGTAGCTAGCTACATGGTAGCGTGTAGGCAGCCAATCACCATCACCGAAACAAACTATGGTATAGAGGAAGTAATGGGATTTCCTCTGACGCAATCGTTGGTGATTCAGTTTGGTTCGACCCGCAAATATTGAACTTTCTGTTTACCTACTTTCGCTTTGAAAAGGTTAGTTCTTTCGGTTTTGAAATTGGACACAGCCGATTTTGTGTTGCGTCATCGGCGCATCTGTTGGAATTTTCATGCGCCCTAGATGATTTTACTGCGTCCAGGGCGCAAAAACGCAGCCTCGGCAGATCACTGCTGTCCTCAAAGGTCAATGAGCCATGCTTACCTGCCTAAGGGTTCAAGATAGAAGAAAATATTGCAGCACAAGAGACAGTCCTTGTAACCAGGTCCAACAATGTTTTCAATAGTCTCTTCCTTCAGGTTTGTCGAAACAGAGGTGTTTAACCAGCATTTCCTACTTATCCCACAATGTTCTTGAAATATTTTTTCCTTTAGGATAGCAAGATTTCAGAATTGTGCGTAAAAAGGGTTAACAATATTTAAATTAAACCCTCACCGAATGACAAAATTTTAGACTGGTCCAAATTGACAGCATTTGCATATGACAAAATAAACATAACTCAAAAATGGAAATTTGTTTCCAGCAGAGTAGAAAACATTGTGGGAAAAGAAGAAAATGCTGGTTACCAGCATTTTCTCCTTTTCCCACAATGTTTTCAAAAGTCTTCTATCTCAGGGTCATAAAAACCAGGTATTGTTTGGTAAACAGTTAAGATGACCTTGAATATTCCTTGTTTTTTTAATCTTGGTTGCAATCTTGAGAGCATGGTATTTCTATTGAAAACAATTTGGTTTTAATTAACACCATAGTGAAAGGAGCATAAAATCAGTCAATGGTAGCTGTATTGGAGTATTTTAAATAAACCTTTACCTTTTTAACCTTTTACAATACCACAAAATTTTAGACCTATCCAAACTGAAGTATTAATTTTGTAGACGAAAATAAATTCTCTTTGACAGGAAAGACAACTTTATGGGAAAAGATCAAAACACTGGTTACCAGCATTTTCTTCTTTTCCCACAATGTTTTCAAAAAGGATTCTTCATAGGAGTCATTCAATGTAGTGGTTTTGTGGTAGAAGGTCAATGAATGCCTGAAATGTTAAATTTGTCCTACCTAACAGTATTTGCAGAGGACAATTTCTTTTGATATGGCCTAAATGATGCAATTTAACCTTCAGAGGATAATAAACATTGTTGGAAAAGGAAATAATGCTGATTAGGAGCAATTTCTTCTTTTCTAACAATGTTTTCAAAAGACTCCTTTCTCAGGGTCATTAAAACTCATATTTAAGTGGTATCCAAACTGGCAATACTTAAGTTCTATTTTTTTCTAGAGTGATATGGTCCTTTCCTTTATATAGCACTGACAGGATTCGGTAATTAAAAGTCTAGAAGCAACACATATATCACAATTTAAAGGCTATAAAAGTTTACATTTTAAACCTATACCAAACAGTCTTATTTTAATAACATTATGATATCAGAATTTTGAAAACATAGTGGGAAAAGGAGAAAATACTGGTAACCAGCATTTTTCTCCTTGTTCATCCTTGTTTTCTGCTATTTCAAAGACATTTTTCATCTTTATATACTATGCGCTGTGTAACTGCTTCAACTATGGATTCATATAAATTATTGTCATAAGTTAACCCATTATCAAACAACAATATTTTAGACTAGTCCACATGGAAAGCATTTGCAGACCACAAAATAAAAGTGACTGAAAATTTGAAATTTGTTTTGTGAAGGGTAGAAAACATTGTAGGAAAAGGAGAAAATGCTGGTTACCAGCATTTTCTCCTTTTCCCACATTTTTTTTTCTAAAGGTTTCTTTCTCAGGGGCATCAAAAGTAGGTAATGGGTTAAACCATGTAACACTATCCAAGATCAGATTCCTTATATAATTAGTCTACTCTTTCTTTGCAGTCTGCTCTTGATCTACACTCCACAGAAGCACCTAAATTTCCTTAAACATACGAAGAATTAACCACTGTTTTTCATGTTACTAACAATATCCAACTCAATAAAGCCACTGGCCAAATCAATGAAAAAATATGACCTTATAATTTTTCCCTTATGTAGTTTTTATTTCTTTAAATTTCTGGTCAACCCTTAACTATAAAACAGATTTCAGTATGACCTTTTTCAACGTTATTAACAAGTAAGAATTTCAACTGTAAACACAGGTTTCTGTTCAGAACAAGCATTAAAATACAATAAACTGAAAAGACTAGGTGATTTTGAAAACCAAATCTCTGGTTTCTTTTTGTATTGTTTTAACCCATTACCAAACGACAATATTTTAGACTGGTCCAAATTGGAAGCATTTGCAAACAACAAAATAAAAGTGACTGAAAGTTTGAAATTTGTTTTGTGAATGGTAGAAAACATTGTGGGAAATGGAGAAAATGCTGGTTACCAGCATTTTCTCCTTTTCCCACATTGTTTTCTAAAGGCTTCATGCTGAGGGGCGTCAAAAGTAGGGATTGTGTTGTAATGGGTTAAAAATGTCTCTCTTGCAGATAAAAGATTTGCTTTAAACAAGTACAAGAACAGTTGCACACAGATTTCTAATTAAAAGTAGGTCTGCTTTTGTGGACAGTGTAGATCAAGATTAGACTGCATGAAACATGCACCCTGATCTTTGAAAGATATTCTGACAAAAGGCATCTTAACCCTTTACCAAACAATCCCTGGTTCTTACGGCCCTGAGAGAGAAGCCTTTTGAAAACATTGTGGGAAAAGGAGAAATGCTAGTAACCAGCATTTTCTCCATTTCCCACAATGGTTTCTTCCCTGCTGGAAACAAATTTTGCTTTTTGAGTGACATTAATTTTATGTGCTTTCAATTTGGACAGTCTAAAATATTGTCGTTTGGGAAAGGGTTAAACAATGTAAACCTTTGGTCATTTTTCCTGGCTGCGAACATTTCATTATTTAACTGATTACCAAACCATAATATTTGCAGACAACAAAATAAAAGTGACCAAAATTTTGAAATTTGTTTTGTGAAGAGTAGAAAACATTGTGGGAAAAGGAGAAAATGCTGGTTACCAGCATTTTCTCCTTTTTCCACAATGTTTTTTAAAGGCTTCATTCTCAGGGTTGTCAAAAGTAGGCATTGTGTGGTAACGGGTGAACTATAAGGGTTGATACTTTATCTAAATACACTCTAGTAGGCCTTCAGCAGGAAAATTTATTCATTGTATCAAATGACATTTTAATCCGCAAAAATGTATTAAATGAAAAGTTAAATTATTTTCACAAGACTTTATTAATACCATAATAACCTTCCATACTACTGCATCAATAATACTATTGTCCTCTTTTAAAGTCATCTAGCATTAATTGAAATGTATTACAGAACTCAATTGTAAGTCACTCTCAGTCTGTAACAGACAGATAGCAGCAGACAGACTAACCGACTGACAGATAATCAAAGCAAAGATAAACCACAGGAATCCGATGTTTAGTTGGTGAAAATAGCTGAATGTCAGCCGAAGTGGTCACTCTCTATTATAAAATATACAAGGAATGCAATGGATTTCGGATCAAAATTTGACACGACTGTCTCTGAAAATCATCTCTGAAAATGTGGTCAGATCAATATTCGTCATCATCGTCCGATTCCTGTGGATAAACTAGGCCTAAGGCTACTCGGTATTATGGAAAATCTGTTTTCTACGCTTTAATTCTATTCAGTCTCCCTCATGACAAAATCAATAGAAGGTAATTTAAAATTATCAGAAAACGAGTTATAAGTTCACTATTCAGGTCTGTAATACATTCTCAACAGATGAAAACATAGCCAAGCCCTAGCCTATGTTGTTGTTGTTGTTGTTGTTGCAGACAGACCAATTTCATCGTTTGATCGAAAATTGTAAATACGATAAAGCATTCCAACAACTTACCCGGTCACTTTTCGAAATAAAAATCTTGCCATAGTGCTAAATAAAGGACCACGTAATGGGCAAGTTGGATGTAATTTACTTCGAGTTTTTCCTGCATGAATTTTGCCGCTACTGAAACTTTTACTCAAGGGAGGCAATCTCTGGAGGAGTAGGCAGTAAAGTGTTAATCTCAAAACGACCTGGATAGCGTTTCGTCGAATATCAATATCGACAGAAAAGCTGTCGAACTGTTCTTTATGCCCCCGTTTAGACAAGTTTGAAAAAAAAAAAAAGTGTATTTGATTGATTTTCAATGACCATTTTGTATTTTTTTTTTAATCTTAATATTCGTTCAAGCTGGAAAACACTTACTCAGTTTTCGGTATAGGTGTTCGAACCCTATCATCATCGTCATCAAAATCATCGAGAGACTCACCGTCCCAGAATGTTATATCCGAATATATGGACACAGACAAGCTTGAGCTTAATGTCCGTCTTTCAGATTCTTCATCAATCCATTTTTTGAGCTCGCTGGTAAATGGTTTATGAACTGCTTGCGATATAGAGGTGAGGATTTTCGCAGAAATGTCCTTGGTCGAACCTTCATTAGGCACAGATACCTGTGATTCGATCCTTTTGTTCGTCTTCTTTGACTTTGACATTATTTCTCTCGTTTCCTTCTACATACCTCTTTTAAAGCTGCTAATATATTTTATAATCAGAGAAGTTGTGTAACTTAACTATAAGTTGAAAACACGTAGACGCATGGCTAGGTATCAAGGATTCCTTTTGTGAGATAGGAATATTAAACAACAACGGACATAAGCCAAGCCGTTACATTTCTTGGTGCTGCCTTCTCTTTACCTATCAGTTATACAACAAATCGGCTAGATATTTTCAGCTAGTAACAGTAAGTGACAAAATGGGTTAAAAGCGCCATTTGAAGATTCCTTATAACGTTCAGATCGGAATACTCAAAAGTATGACGAAGCAGGGTATTGAACATTGTAAAGTCAGCATTATACTTCGTTCTTTAGACCGTAGTCAAACCTTTTGGTCTGGGGTCACACCAAGGCGGCTCCAGGATATTTCCCGAGGGGACTGGGGCTCTTGAAATAGGAACAGATCTTTACATATTCAAATTTGCAGCTGCACAAAATGGTTTATTTATTGTATCCTGTATAACGGTGCAACACATGCGAAGAATATTACCATGAATCCTATACAACGAATAATCTGGTGTTTTACCAGGAGTGTTCCCAACGTACTGTTGTAAAGTTCGCTGTGCTGCCATAACCCAGAGCAACAGAGCGATGCTTACGAATGGGATACAACTGGTTTGATAATTCAAACACTTATTTCAAAAACCTTTCAACTTGTTAGAGCTAGTTCTACGTGGATTTGAATGATGTTTTGGCTCAGATCTAGAATCTGCTGCTATATTCATACTTGGTACAAGTTTAAGGTAGACAGCGTAACTTGGAAAATTTTAAAATTCTGAAGGACGGGGGGGAGGGGGGGGGGGGCTCCAGACGCCCTGACCCATGTGAAACCCCCCTCCCCAATAAACGTATGACAACCCAAAGTCGATGCAAATGCTCATAAATTTTCACTTTCAAAGACATGTGTAAAATAATATCGTTAGTTTAGTTAACTTGTACAAGTCAATTTTAAAAAAAGAAGTAATTAATAAATTTGCGTCACTTTACTCACTTTGCAGATTAAGACCACTGGGCATGTATTGTAAAACACATTCTGACACTAAATACAAATAATAATTGAACGGGTGCTGGGACGGTGAAGCAAGACCTCAAACCGAATTTTGTATGTAAGAAAAAATAGAAAATAGAGTTGAAAGTAATCCTTCCACAGATAAAAAAGGAAAAACAAAAATCCGTTCAACAACTTCGAATCCTCAAACTAAGAATCGAGCAGAGTCACCTTTTTTTTTTTTATAAATGTACAAAGATAGAAAACTACATTTAGTTTTTGATTGCAAGCAACCCATTAAGTTTCTAAGTAGATGCTATGATGCAGCAACTCGGTGTTCAACTTAAGACAATTTGACGCATTTTTGCGTAAATCCACACCTATCATCTAACGAAGTGTGTATACATGTAGGTGGTTTGTTTGACTTGGCGCTCTGTCCTGAAAGAAAAATGTCTGCCTAAAAAAAGATAGGATTGTATTCTTATCAGTTGCAGAGAACGTTTAAAGACTGATTCATGGGGCAAACCTGAAAGGCGTGAGTAAATGATCTGTGGACTCCAATGGTTCAAATTTGTATCCAATATCAATTATTGTTTTGGAAATGCCTTACCAAAGCGCTCATTCGTCAGTCATTATAAAGTGCTTTCTCGGTCTAAATCGAATTTGGAAAGTTTGCGCAAATGAGATGTAGAAAAACTATTGAGAATTACGATGCAACTTATAGTTCGATGTACGCATCCTCAGAAAATATAATGCGCATCACTTTTCAGACATTGACACATCTAAATGCATCTACAAAACAGATCTATTTGTATCCGCGTGGCGAATGGAATATTACAAGACAAGGACCATTGTGTATGGTTATCTACATCGCAATTCATTAAATTCTCTGAAACTGACGTCCATTTTAACGTCACACGGCATTCAGTTTCTTCCATTAGTTCGCTAGTAATGATCTGCACGCAGGGAACAGAATCAATCTTAGTTCTCGAACTGTTAATGTTGATGCTGTTGCATCTTTTGTTCCAGTACTGATCCGCTTTTTGTTGGCTGTTTTGGGCTTTTGTAAGTGTGAGTGGTGTAAGCTGGTCTTTCGTCGTTCGAAACCGAAGGCCTATTGGTGAGGCTTCAACAGCTGACAGAAAACCATATTTGAGGCTCTTGAAGCAAAGATTAACTCTTATCCTGCTATAGAACTAAAATTGAATTTTCAATTCGATGGCGAAAACTTAACTATTTTCATTTCAAGATTATGTTTTAGGGAATTATTTCTCCTTACCGGACAGTGTAGATCTAAGATCAGACTGCACGTTCTGTGCAGTCTGATCTTGATCTGCAATGTCCGCAAAAGGTCAGCGAGACGCGATAAGCAGTCAAAGGGTTAAATACCAGCACTTCGTCGTAAAGTTACTGTGCTACAGTACTACTGATGGTTTCAATAGGATGGCGCACGAGGTTTATTGTTGGCGATGTTTGACTGGTCACAACTAAGACGTGTGGATCACAGGCGTTAGTGTTATGACGAACTTCGCCACCTATATAATGTTATAGATAAGACTGTTATGGTAACATTATATCGATGGCGAAGTTCGCCATAACACGAACGCCAGTGGTGTAGATTGGTGATATACTCGTACAGCGAATTCGCGCAGAGACCTAATGTCGTGCGACGACAAGACCGGAGTCATTTTGAACTTATGAAAAGTAAGGATGATATTTTTAGAAATGCGAACGCCGCCGTAGTTGTTCAACTTATCTTTTACACGTATGTTGCACATGATGATGTAAAAAAAACCGCATTTAACAGTTAAATAAATGGTGAAATGTCAATGTGTTAAATAAAAAAAAAAAATTTGAATGGTTGGAAGTGTAACTCATAAGAAGCACCCTGGGTCCGTATTCACCAACCATTCTTAAGAACATTCTTTTCTTACTTATCGAGATTGTCTGTGACGATGAAAGTAACAGAACTTTGATTGATTTTCAATGACGATTTTGTAATTTTTTTTTTTATCTTAATATTCGTTCTGTTAATTTTACATTGACTAAATTCTGAAGGATAAGACCAAGAATGTTCTTAAGAATGGTTGGTGAATACGGACCCTGCTGGTGTTTGGAATGACCTAAGTGATTTCAAAACCGATCAAAAAGCAAATTGTTCTAATTCGTATGAGAACAGCAGATCTTTTTTTTTTGTTTGCTTTTTACCACAAGTATCTGTCTTTCTCTCCATATTTCCCACCTTCTCTGTATATCTCTTCCTCCTAACCGGACGTGTCTACTTTCATGGAAGTGTCCTTTTGTAGGGCACTGCCAAGCCCTGGTGTTAGGCAGATCTTGCATGTACATATATACCTAAGCTGTCGCCGTAATGTTACTATATGATGAAAGATAAGTAATAATCAATCAATCAACCAACCACAATCCATCCATCCATCAATCAATTAATCAATCATTCATTCAATCAATCAACCAATCAATCAGTCAATCAAACAATCAATCAATAAACCAACCAACAAACAAACCAATCCATCAATTGGTAAATCGATTAATCAAGAAGCCGGTAAATCAATCACCCAATTAACCAATCAGTCAATCAATTAACAAATCAATCAACCAACCAACCAATCAATCAATCAACCAATCAATCAGTAAATCGATCAATCAATCAACCGGTAAATCAATCAATCAATCAATTAACCAATCAATCAACCAAACCAACCAACCGACCGATCGATCGATCAATCAATCAATCAATCAATCAATCAATCAATCAAAAACGGGTCCATTTTTCAAATAATTAGAAGAAATTAGCACATAATATATGACTGTATTTACAAATGGAGTCAAGAGGTTTTTTTCGCTATAATACAATATCGGTTAAGATTTTAATTCTTTCAAATCATTCATTATATAATTGATAATCCGTCAGGTTTTGTGTATAGGTTGATTAATACTGGCTTAAAATCGTGCTAGAATTTTAACGCTTTTTTTCCACCTGACTGTGACAGTGGAAGCTACTGCGGACTGTGTAGATCAAGATCAGACTGCATAGAACGTGCAGTCTGATCTTTGATCTTCACCATTTGCTTCTTTATACTAAACTATAAAGATCTGAAAAAAAAACATATGTTTAATTGCAGCGTAACTGTTCGTCCAAACCTCGAAAAGAAGTCGAATAAACTTGTCTTGCAGGGAAAAGAGTTAAGGCGATTCATATATTGGGATGGTTTAAGTTTCAAAGGGAGCAGAGGTGCTTATATTCGACATTTGCGTCACCTTCATCTTGTCCCATTACGCCTTTCCCTCCATCCCTCCCATGTCGAAATGTTCAAAGTAAGGCAGTATCAATGTCTTTCAAAAGTTATTTACTTTTCCACAAACCTATAATTGCATTTCATAAAGACATATATATCTGGGTCGTCTGGGTATGCCATATTTTCGAAGATTCGACCTGTCGGCAATGATGCATCACCCCCTCCCCATACCTGGGAAAAGTAGGGCTTCTTTCGAAGCTATTAGCTTAACTCCCAATTATATTTAACCCATTACCAAACGACAATATTTTAGACTGGTCCAAATTTAAAGCATTTGCAGACGACAAAATAATAGTGACTGAAAATTTGAAATTTGTTTTGTGAAGGGTAGAAAACGTTGTGGGAAAAGGAGAAAATGCTGGTTACCAGCATTTTCTCCTTTTCCCACAGTGTTTTCTAAAGGCTTCTTTCTCAGGGGCGTCAAAAGTAGGGATTGTGTGGTAATGGGTTAATAAATGGCAGATGCAGAATTAATCGCACCAAACGATTGAGTAAGCGTTTATTTCATTTTGAAATTCAAAGTAACGGGTGTTGTTCTGAAAAATTAGCCGGCCTTTGTACCAAGAGTGCCCAAAGTAGCTAGATGCGTTTTTGTAGAATGTCATCTAGCGGGAGATGATGCATATATATATGAAGCAAGTTCCATGTTGTAAGTGTTACCAAACGACTTGTGTTGATGTCTGGTGCCTAGTATTCTTACAAGAAGCCAATATAGGTACACAAGATCTTACGAAAAGCTCCGCTTACTTCGAGGTTCAAGATTCCAGAACATTTAGCATGACAAACTCGGTAGTCCTTACCTGAATCACTTTCTACCATATGATTACATTGTCTGTATGTCTGGTTTGGTCATCCTCGGATACCCCGGGGTCTCCCTGTTTGCTACGCTACATCGACCCTGAGACAACTGACTAATAAAACTTTGAATCAGCCGCCGAAAATTGATACGAAACGTCATAGCGTACAGTCCACTTGCCCATCACAAAATGATGATGGAACCAATGAAAAGCCAGCATTCGGCCAGCGGTAAAGCGAGGGAAATTCAATTAATTGTCCCAGGGGTCGATGTAGCGTAGCAAATAGGGAGACCCCGTGGTATCCGAGGATGGGTTTGGTAGAAAGCTGTATTTTCTTCTTTTCCCACAATGCTTTCAAAAGAATGCTTCCTCAGGGTCGTTAGATATCGTCATTGTGTGGAACTGAAAGGTTAACACATGCCAGAAATTTCAACTTGTCCTCATTCAAAGTATTTGCAGATTGCATTTCTTTTTGTATTGATGTTGCCAAAATGACGGAATGTGTCCTTCATAGTTTAATAAACATTGTTGGAAAAGGAAGTAATGCTTTGAAGTAAATAAGTGAAAAATAAGTGAAAGCATTCTCATTGCCTTACCAAGCATGTTCCACAACTCTTCCTTTCTTCTGGATCACCGAAGCCGTGTCTCTGGGTGCTAGAATAGCTGCATTGGCTGCCACTATACGTGAGTTTATTCCACGATTTTCATCGTTCGTATTAGGGCGACTTCGCCCTGTTTTTGTGTTACTAAGTTGAGAAGAAACACGACTATCTGCCTCGTGTCTCTCTATAGAGCTTGTCCGACTAATATTCCCATTCACTAAACTCCCGGATTTTTTAAGCTGTCCCGGTTTATAGTTTTCCTGAGATGACCGAGTTATAGAGGGTGCATGCAGCTTATCATTTTCCGGTAACGATTTTTCAGACGAAGTCCGTCTGAGAGTTGTTTTGGGGCGGTTTGGTACAGCAATGGTGTTGTGAGGTACAGTCCCATTGTGGTCTGCAGGGGCCAGTCCATCCCTTGGGGTCCTGGGACTCGGGCTTGGGCGCTCCTTTTGTATATTAGACATTGGTAGTTCAACCGGTGCGCGTTCTTCCGGAAACTGAGCATCGAACTGTGACCCCTCCAATGTAGCTTCTTTAATGTCATCCATTTTGTCTTTAAATTTGAGCCGACTGGGCGGCAAGGAACCCAGTGTATCGCCATGATCCCCATTCTCGTTTATATTTGTATACAAAGAGTCGGCCATGTTCTTTCTTTTGTTTTAAAAATCCTGAGTTGATTTATGAAATGTTGATCAATGTTATCAGTTAATGAAATACAGTTTTGAGTTACTGATGTTTAGAACATTTTCATGTCAGTTTTCTGGGCAAAGACAACGTTTAACGAACGATTTCTCTCTCCTTTACATGAGATAACCTCGACATATTTAACACACAAGAGATGTCCACAAAAAATCACTCGACGAATATAAATGCATGTAACTGATAGACTATAACCGTCTTTTTTTTATGGAAAAGGCTGTTTATCTGAACTTTTCAAACTTTACACGCATTGTGAAATGCTTGGGAGTTTCTAAATAAATGTCTCATTTAGCACACTTTACATATACATTTATCATATTCTTTAATCCCGTTCATCAGAAATACACTATCATAAATTTCGCCAAATCATAACTCCAATTAAAGTCGAAATTAAATGCCATTTCGCGTGCCTGCAACACGTAGATTGTGGTTTACATAAGGTCATTTATTCAACAGAATTAAGTTTGAAAACAAAGATTAAAAAAAAAAATCAATAAATTCTATTCCAAAGAATCACACTGTAAATGCACAAAACAACAAAAAAATAAATGTTCCTGACGAGATAGAAATTCAAAATGGCAAAAAATATTCCAATCCCCAACAATTAGTATGTTAAACTTTTTCTTGTCTTTGTCTTTGCTTGCTAAAGCGTTCTTCCGAAATATAATACCCTTACAGAGACCACATTACGCTTTTCATTTCAAACGTTTCAATCTAAGTCGATGCCATTCCAATATCAGACCCTTCACGTCAAATTAACATCAACCGTTCCTATTCTTTTCTCTACTTAAACGGCCTTAAGATGTGTGTGTATATACTTTAATTAAAGTATGGCACTCGGTTTTGTTTGCAGGCTTTTGAAACGTACTGTGACGTAAATTAACATGTCATTTTTTTATTTAAATTGCATTCTTTTTGCAAGTGTGTATGCATTCTAACCCTTAAACTAGGCCTACCAAGGACGACTTTCCTTTATTTTTGCTAACTTGCAGATCACGATAAAACTACATAAAATATGCACTCTGATTTTGGATCTATACTACCCAATATTCTATAAATTTCTGGCTTAAAGCAGTCTCGAATGACATGGATTGGAATTGCTTTCCTGTGAAGGAACATGATCATTTTGTATACTCACTGCTTTAAGTCTTTACGAGACAATACTGGGTTTTAACGACTCCGAAAAGGACTTTTAAAAACTAATCAACATTTTCTCCGTTTCTTACAATCATTTTCAATATTTTGAGGGCAAAATAAATCATTGAGCCATGTTTATTGTAACCTTTGCAAAGGTTTTCAATCTGATGAGTTTAAAATTTTATCGTTTTCTGAAAAGTTGAGGGTAATCCAAAAACATTTAACTCATTACCAAACGACAATATTTTAGGCTAGACCAAATTGAAAGCATTTGCAGACAACAATATAACTCTTGCTGAAAAGATGGTTTCTGTCTATGATATGTAAGAAAACATTGTGGGAAAAGGAGAAAATGCTGGTTACCAGCATTTTTCCTTTTCCCACAATGTTTTGAAAAGGCTACCCGTAAAAACCAGGGATTGTTTGGAAAAGGGTTATTGTACTAATTCTTTCAGCGCCCAATATATATACTCGACAGTGGACGGGCTTTAAAACCAGTCACTGAAACTGAAAAATCAGACCTATCGAACAGATAGTATAGATCCAAGATCAGAGTGCACATTCTGTGCAGTCTAATCTCGATCTATACCGTCCGCGAAAGCCCGCTGATTTTGCAAATGACGCTTCAAGAGTTCACTCTTTACCACACGACAAAATTTTAGACTGGTTCAAATTGAAAGCATTAGCAGACGACAAAATAAAAATGACTGAAAAAATGAAATTTGTTCTGGGAAGGGTAGAAAACACTGTGGAAAAAGGAGAAAATGCTGGTAACATGCTGGTTACCAGCATTTTCTCCTTTTCCCACAGTGTTTTCAAAGAGATTCTTTCTCAGGGGCGTCAAAAGTAGGGATTGTATTGTAATGGGTTTTGTGAGTTCGTATCGGTTATTCAAATTCACCCGAAACACTTAAAAATAACATTGGCAATTTAAGACACTCTTCACAGCTAAGCCGTTTCAAATCTACGGAATTTGTTCATTATTGCAGACTGAAGAGGGTGTCTTTTTTTCATTCATCTACATTAAATTTAATTGTGTACTTAGAACTTAGTGGTAGTCTATTTACGTCAGACCTTAGTAAGAGAGAAAAAAAAAGAGGAATGAAGGGTGAGTGGATGAAAAAAAAAGGGATTGTATCAAATAATTTTAATCCTGTATGACCGGTCGTAATATTTCTTTTGCTTTTATTTTTAGCTAGAAGATTATTTCAGCTAATAAATATTCCTTAAATCCGTCTATACATTACCAAACAACAAAATGTTAGACTGGTCCAACTTGAAAGCATTTGCAGAGAACGAAATAAGCTTGAATAAAAAAAAAAAATATATATATACTTGACTTTGGAAGAGTAAAAAACATTCCTGTATCGGGAACCGTATTCACCGACCATTCTTTAGAATTTATTTTGTCTTATTCTTCAAGATTTTCTAAATTTCAAAGTAACACAACTTCTGTTTGGTTTACCCAGTCAGAAGTTGTTTCTTTCTAATTTGAAAATATGTGTAGGTGAGACTAAGGGTGTTGTTAAGAACGGTTGGTGAATACTGACCCTATTATCTCCCGCTAGATGGCATTCTAAAAATACTCATCTATCTAATTTGGGCATTCTGGGTATAGAACCGGACTACTTTTCTACGCGACCACCCTTACTTTGAATTTCAAACTAATATAAACGTTTACTCGATAAAACTGTACCTGGTGCGATTCATTCAGCTATGATCAGCAGTTTACAGAAATCTGGAGCTTAAACAGGCTTGATTTCTCCACAAACGTATTGATATAGCCATTCTCTCCATAGCTACTTTTTTTTAACGCGTATCACTACAATACCCCCAAAAATGGGGAGAGTGATGCGTCATAGCATATAGGTATATAGAACCTTCGAAGAACAAGACATGCGCAGACAACGATACGGACCCTGCTGCTCTCTCTCAATCCTGTTTATTTACAGTCTTTATCAAATACGTTTTAACCCATTACCGCACAATCCCTACTTTTGACGCCCCCGAGAAAGAAGACTTTAGAAAACATTGTGGGAAAAGGAGAAAATGCTGGTAACCAGCATTTTCTCCTTTTCCCACGATGTTTTCTACCCTTCACAAAACAAATTTTAAATTTTCAGTCACTTTTATTTTGTCGTCTGCAAATGCTTTCGATTTGGACAAACCTAAAATTTTGTCGTTTGGTAATGAGTTAAGTGCACAGGAAACTAACTCCTACTCTAATTATTGGCCCATACTAATCACGTGGGACTTAAGTATAACAATTTCATGTCACAAATGCATTATGCGAGTTTATCCTTACACATACTACTTAGAAGTGGATTTTAACTCGTGACTGTCCGATACAGTTCCAGCACATTAACCGCTCGACTACAGCGGACTAATACACCCTGGTTGGCACGTGTAACTTCTTTCTCGTTTTATTGCTTGTCTGCCCTTGACCGATAGACCGGGCCTGACCTGGCACAATTTCAATCTAAGATTTAACATTTAACTCTTTATATAATATACTCGAGTCTTTACGGTAGCGAGAAAGAGCCCTTTTGAAAGCGTAGTAGAAAAAAAAGAGGAAAAAATCGTCGGTTTACTTCGAAAACCTCGTAACTACAGCTTGTTACAACCTGTAGTTACGAGATTTTTGAAGTAAACCGAGGAAATGCAGGTTCGAAATAAATAGACCTAGCAGCCTGACTCCAAACCATTTTTCACCACTGGAGTACCGAACAAAAAACATCAGCCAGTGTTGGTCAAAGATCAGAAAGCATGGTCTGAGTAGTCTCTTCTCTGTCTCTACTGTCTGCAAATGTACAACAAGTAATGCTTAGAGGTTAACCCATTACCACACAATCCCTTCTTTTAACGACCCTGAGAACGAAGCCTTTGGAAAACATTGTGGGAAAAGGAGAAAATGCTGGTAACCACCACTTTCTCCTTTTCCCACAAGGTTTTCTACCCTATCAATCATAAAATGTCAAATTTTCAGTCACTTTTTTCGTCGTCTGCAAATGCGTTCGATTTGGACAAGTCTTAAATAGAGTCGTTTGGTGATGAATTAAAGTGCTGAATCAGCGCAATGCACATGTAATGTAACATTCGTTTATTACACATAGGGCATCCAGGCATTATTATATGAGTTTTTTTCAAAGAGATCTCTTTACAGCCAGAAAGTAAACAAACGCTATGAAAACTTGACGGTGTTATAATCTAGTCAGCTGTGTAAATGTAGATAAAAATCAGAACAAGGTGTATGGGGTAAAGAAACTGTAGAGATTGGTCTTAGATTTAAACCGGAAACTGTGGTGGTTACGCCTCTGGGTAGCCGCGATAGAATGAAGTGCATTTTATATCCGCCGTAATCTGAGCAACCTTGCAACCACCAGGGACAAAATTTGGCATGAATATACACCAGTGATAATATTTTTTAAAAGTTAGGAAAAAACTTAAAATAATGGGTGATAATACATGACAATAAATTATGGCTGGGCACCTTTTAAGTATAACAACCACTGCAGAACTAACCTCCATTGTCTCCCGCTAGATGGCATTCTACAAACAAAAATCTATCTAATTTGGGCATCCTGGGTACAGAACCAGACTACTTTTCTACGCGACAACGGTTACTTTGAATTTCGATCTAAAATAAACGTTTTCTCAATGAAACGCTGCCTGGTGCGATTCATTCAGCTATGATCAGCAGTTTAGAGAAATCTGGAGCTGAAAAAGGCCTGATTTTTCCTCTCAAACATATTGATAAAAGCCATTTTCTCCATTGCTACTTTATAGCGCGTATTACTACAATCCCCCAAATACTGGGGATTGATGCGTCTTATATGACTGGTCGAATCTGCAAAGAATATGACATGCGCAGACAACGTAACAGCCAATGTAAAACTAACCCTCTAAAGGTTAGTTACAGTAATGGCAGTTATCTTTAGGCGATGTCACCCCCTCCCCCCCCCCCCCCTCTCTCTCTCTCTCTCTCGCTCTCTCGGTTACTATGTAACCAGAAAGAAAGTGTATTGCATCATAAATATTACGTAACAGTATATTTTGTCCGGGTACTTCAGGGCATATCAACCGTACGTTAAAACAGCCACTTGAAGGCAACCCTCCACAACCATTTTTATAGAGCATTGCGTTTAATCTCTATAGCCGCGTCATGACGAAGTTTTATCTCATTTCAAATAACCTTGTGAACACGTTTAGTTGCTAATTTTGCGTACAGAGTAGAGTCAAGGTCAGACTGTACAGAACGTGCAATATGATCTTGGCCCTACACTGTGCGCCCTTTTTCATATGAATCATGTTCTCATTATCTCCCGCTAGATGGCATTCTATAACTACTCATCTGTCTAATTTGGGCATCCTGGGTACAGAACCGAACCACTTTCCTACGCGACAACCGTTACTTTGAATTTAAAACTAAAATAAACGTTAACTCGATAAAACGCTCCCTCGTGCAATTAACTCAGCTATGATCAGCAGTTTAGAGAAATCTGGAGCTAAATCAGATCTCATTTCTCCTCAAACGTATTGATAAAAGCTATATTCAACATTGCTACTTTATAGAGCGTAATATTATAGTCAGCCCGATTTCGGGCCTAGTGATGCGTCATATAAGACAGTCGAATCTTCGAAGAATATGACACGCGCAGTCAACGATCATGTTCTAGCAAAGCTGGTTTTATGTAACTCCCATTCGGCATACCTCGGGTAATGGGAGCCATCAAAGTTAAATGTAAGTACGGAATCGGTCGAGTTGTGACGAGTGATGTAACTTCGTCATGACTAATAAGTGTATACTAAGCATGTCACCACATAGTCATGGATCCATTAAATTCATTTTGTCTAAAAGTCAATTGAATCCAAAGGTATAATAGACATATAGAAAATTTACAAATGATTCACAAAAAGCAAAAAGTATCAATCCATGTCGGCCTTCGCAGAATGCGCTGGCTGACATATGTCGATACTTGTTGCAGATGCATTAATGTCCCATTGCAAGGAGCATTGCTCCCACATTTTTGTCAAAAACACACTTGAAAGTGCAATACAAATAGTCCGATAACTTTACTTTAGACTATCGGCCTCTCTTGGGTTTAGCATTATATTATGTCTTTGTCCATTGAACGTAATTATTTTAAAGATAGAGATACGTGTAAAATCGCCTTTCATCGTCGGAAAAACGAACAGATTCGGCATGACTCGGGCAATCCGTAATCGATCGGCCGATAGACGCTGCTTCCCTGCATCGTTTACGGGTTATCCGGGTCTTTGCCGAATCTTGGCCTTTCATAAGGCGTCTATTAGGGTCGATGAAAGTCGGGACTGTATAGTAAAGAGTTAAGTACCTTCAATACCTTGATACCCAGTATCAGATAGTTCACAAATAATGTATTTAGAAATAAGATTTCAGAGACGACAATAACCTTCAGGGTCGGTATAAATCACCGATTGCACGACTTTGTAGACATAGATTTATCGGAACAAGGCCAGTGGGGTCAAAACAATCACAAGTATTATCAGTCTTCTCTTTGGTCTCGGAGAAATATGCCACCGGATACGTTCTCTAGCCAAGGCTACCCGAAACCGGATTATATATACTCCCAAAAAAAGTTAGGCAACAATCAGTTACTGCTGCGCAATAATTTCATTAGTACATGTGTAGACAATTTCATGGTATACGTGTTTCGAGTCACAGCCCAGTCCAAGCAATTCTGTACTTTTACCTACTTCTTGTATATGTATTAACAGAATTCTAGTGCAGCGGTAATTCATTGTTGCTTAAATTTTTGTGAGTAGTATATAAAGTATCCACGAGTTTTGAAAAGATTTTTTTTCACATAAAATGATAAAGCGTAATCGCCTTCAATCAGACGGCCGTTCATCCTTAAGCTGACGACAAATATTATTTAACTCGTTACCAAACGACACAATTTAAGGTTTGTCCAAATCGACAACATTTGAAGGCGACAAAAGTAAAAAGACTAGAAATTTGACATTTGAGTTGTGAAGGGTAGAAAACATTGTGGGACACGGAGAAAATGGTGGTTACCAGCATTTTCTCCTTTTCCCACAATGTTTGCTAAAGGCTTCTTTCTCAGAGTCGTCAAAAGTAGGTATTACGTAGAAATGGATTAACCCATTACCACACAATCCCTACATTTGACGCCCCTGAGAAAGAAGCCTTTAGAAAACATTGTGGGAAAAGGAGAAAATGCTGGTAACCAACATTTTGTCCTTTTCCCACAATGTTTTCTACCTTTCACAAAACAAATTTCAAATTTTGGGTCACTTATATTTTGTCGTCTGCAAATGCTTTGGATTTGGACAAGCCTAAAATTTTGTCGTTTGGTAATGGGTTAAACGCCAGCTAAAAACTGATCGTCTGCAGCAATTGTTATAACACAAACTTGACAATGCAGGCTGTCCTGAGTTGATACTTTTTTGTAGATGGCTCATTTGTAATAATATACTACCCCATATTAATCTCAATTTCTTAATTTGCATATCATGTGCCATATCATTGTAATTGGCACCTTAAAGTCTTGTTCTTTTGTTAAAATAAACGACCTGGCAGTTAACCAAAGCAATATACATGCTTGCACACGATGATCGTTGGATAATAATGATAAACTATGACGCATTACCTATTCTTTTTCGGCTTGGCTGACTGTACTGGCTTTTGACCTACTTTTTGGAACTGATGACAAATTAATAAATCATTATCTCCCGCTAGATGGCATTCTATAAATACTCATCTATCTGATATGAGCATCCTGGGTACAGAACCGAACCACATTCCTACGCGACAACCGTTACTTTGAATTTCAAAACTAAAATAAACGTTTACTCAATAAAACGCTACCTCGTGCAATTCGTTCAGCTATGATCATCAGTTTAAAGAAATCTGGAGCTAAAGCAGGTCTCATTTCTCCTCAAACGTATTGATAAAAGCTATTTTCAACACTGCTACTTTATAGAGCGTAATATTATAGTCGGTCCGCTTTCGAGGCAAGTGATGCGTCATATATACTTAAGGTATAGAGGATATTTGGTGTTTTTTTTTTCAGTGAAAGATCAAAATTTATTTCACCGATGGTGTTCACGAGATGAAATAAATTTCGATCTTTCACCCGAAAAAACCCAAAATATTCTATTTATTTCATGCCTTTAACCCTTTCTCGGAGGAGCTTTATCAAAGGCCAGTACAGTTTTTGCCGTTATTCCCCGTGGCGTACCCCTCCCGCATAGCAACGCATTACAATATTACGTCAAGCGCGAGAAATGTAAGGTATATGACGTCATATTTCCTATCTGGTTGTGAGGCACGCGCTATTTACCTAGGCAACAAGAACGTGAAAATTGGTATTTTCACTGGTGGTACCAATGTAAGATCGAAAAATATTTTCACTGCTATTTTTCGATATCCTACCGGAAAGCATGAAATAAAGTCGAATCTTCGAAGAATATGACATGCGCAGACAACGATTAAGAAATAGAAACTTGTGATTGGTAGAAAATGTAGACGTGTTTTATTTTAAGGTTTCCTGCAATTCTACGTCCTCTACCTTTTTGAAAACAGTTCTTCTTCTTCATGTTGTCTATTACTTTAATTAGCAGTACGCGCAGTCTGATCTTTGGTCTACACTGTCCGATAAGAAGATATTATTCCCCAAAACCTAATTTTGAAATAAAAGTATTTGGGTTTTGACTTTTGAATTAAAAATTTCATGTTAATTATTTAGCAGGATAACGATTAACCCATTACCAAACGACAATTATTTTAGACTGGTCCAAATCGAAGGAATGTGCAGACGACAAAATAAAAGTAACTGAAAAATTGAAATTTGTTGTGTGAATGGTAGAAAACATTGCGGGAAAAGAAGAAAATGCTGGTTACCAGCATTTTTTTCTTTTCCCACAATGTTTTCAAAAGGCTTCCTTCTCAGGGGCGTCAAAAGTACGGATTATGTGGTAATGGTTTGATTAAGGTATTGCCATCCTAATGCTTCTCGTGCAGTATGGAATACAATTCTTATTAGCTGATAAACAAGGATTTATACTAAAATAATATTTTTGCACTTTTCAAACTGATCAGGAAATGTCTTTGATGTCCATCTTGAAAATATTTGTTGATACGTATATTAGATTCCTGAACAGAGAGATAATTATTATCTTCCTTCGTAATGAGAATATAGTGGTTTTAGAAAGAAAAACAGAAAGAAGTGACCCGGTTAAAATAGTACAATGACACTAATTTTTAAATTATGTAGGATAATGTTATAGTTGAAAGAGCTGTTTTCCATTAGGACGATACTACATTAACCCATTACCACACGATCCCTACTTTTGACGCCCCTGAGAAAGAAGCCTTTTGAAAACACTGTGGGAAAAGGAGAAAATGCTGGTAACCAGCATTTTCTCCTTTTCCCACAGTGTTTTCTACCCTTCCCAGAACAAATTTCAATTTTTCAGTTACCTTTATTTTGTCGTCTGCAAATGTTTTCAATTTGGACCAGTCTAAAATTTTCTCGTGTGGTAAAGAGTTAAGTGGTTACCCATTGTAGATTCACCGATATCTTACATACAGCTTTAATGATTTCCTTACATGTATATCATCCTTGACTTATCTCTGATCTTTGTTGTAGATTCAATCGATAGAAAATATAGATAAAAATGTCAGTGACGGAGCACGAATCAAGGGTTAATGGGTACCCGTATTGATGCTATGAATAATTTACACGAGGTGTAATTATCCCTTTCACCGGTCACAAGTAGGAAGTAGTCTCCCGGGAAAATCCGGAACCTTGTTTACTTAGATCTAACACTTTTTTCAATGATAGGTTCGGAAATTCTCGTATCTAGTCCGAAGTAGTTGATTTGGGAGTACTGTTGTTTGTAGTGTTGTTTTGTTTTTTATCTGATTATTCTACACGAGTGAAGTATTTTTTTATTGCCTTCATTGAAAAACTGTACATCCCTTTGAATACTGAATACTCGTGTGACACCGAGAATAAGAGAAACTTTAGGTCACGCGATTTCATCCGATAAAATTGAAAGCAGTTTATGCATGAAAGGGATGCTGGATTAGATAGATGCGGAGAGCCGCGTACAGATTTTTTCCATTACAACATTTATTGGGTTTAATGGTGCTAAATTGTGTGTGAAATTATTGTTCGATTGATTCTCATTTACGTGAGAACGTAATATTTATATCAATCATGCACCCACTCATCTAATCAAAACCCGGAACGATTGAATGACCGATTTCTCAGAGATTAGCGCCATTTAAAGCAGATTTTTAAAATTGAATAATTGCTGATAGCAGAATCACAGCCCACTTGTTTAAGTATCCGGTCCGTTTACATTTGAAAAGGGCAATTAATCTAACTTTAAAAGAGTAGCCAAGCTAAAAGTTCGAACATCATACTTCCAGTTCTACAAGCTTGGACATTTTGCTTTCGGCCTTACAAGCCCGTGTATTCTAGCACTAAAAGATTGTAGAAATTGATTTGGACAGCCCTACAAGCCATAAAAACTGATTAGTATATCTTACTACTAGCCTTACAATTTCGTATATCTTACTTGAAGCCCTACGAGCTCGTATCTTAATACAGCCTACAAGTCACTGTGCAAACATCACTTCTAGCCCTACAAGCTCGTTCATTTTACTTCAAGCCTTAAAATTGTGTACAATCACTTCACAACATCAAGCTCTTACATCTTATTTTCAGTCCTACAAGCTTGCATATCTTTTTAAGCTCTACAAATTCTAACATTAATATCGTACATCTTACTTACAGCCTTACAGGCTTCTAGCCTACAAGCCCGTACATATTACTTCCAACTCGACAAGCTGGAGCGTCTTACTTCTAGCCCTACAAGCACTTATCTCTTACTAACAGCCCTATAAGCTCGTACATCTGATTTCCAGTCCTACAAGGTCGTACCTATTACTTTACGTCCTACATGCCAGTACATCTTACCTTCAGTCCTAAAAGCTCTTACATCTTACTAGGAGCTCTACATGTTCTTGCATCTTACTCCCAGTCCTACAAGCTCGTACATCTACATATAAATACCACCCCTACAAGCTCGTACATCTTATTTCCATTTCTACAAGCTCCTACACCTTACTTCTAGTCCTACGATTTCGTATATCTTACTTCCAGCCATACAAGTTCAAAATGACTTACAGCCCTACAACCTTGCACTTCTCATTTCAAGCTCGCACATAGTACTACAGCACTACAAGCTCGTACATATTGCTACACTTGCGCGGCACTACAAGCGAGCACTTATAACTTCTGGCCCTACAAGTTCGCACTTATTACTTCCACTGTGTTGTAAGCTGTACGATGCGAAGTGTGTAGTCATTTTCAAGATGGCGGACTGTTTACATGGAGAAAGGTGGGTGTGACATTATATCATCAATAATTTTTTTTATTGAATCCTTTGAGTCATGATACTTATAATATATTGTGAGGGAATGATGTGGTAAGCCTCGGTGCTCTATAGAAAAGAGCCAGTGCCATTAATAGATACGTTATATCGGCGTAAACATTGCCATTCGGTAAAATTTAAATTTGAAGCGAGGAACTTGCATCGTTTTTAGTTATAGAACGGAAAATAAGCTAATGCAGTGGATGAAGGTTGTTGTTTCTGTAGGTATTCATCACGTGTTTTCCAATGATTACGGTGATTTTTGTGAAATATGTCTAGAAAGACCCGAAAACATGTGTTTTGTATATCGCTAATGCAGCGGTGTAGTCCACATCAGCAATTTCACACACAGCAGTTTAGACACGACGTTTTTTTGATATTTTGAAGTTAATCAAAATTAATGTTCATGTGAAGCACAGACACCTTGCAGTACCTTTACATGCAGATGTAACGCCTCGCATCTCTGTTGTACCATGTTCTGTAATTTTCAAGGATCGGATCTTTAATGTAATGAGCAAAAAAGAAAAAGTTAATGGTAACTGTTTGAACCATATATCTCACAACACAAGGTAATTCAATTGAAAAAGGATGCATTGGTGAAAACCTTGAATAAGTGCTGGGACTTGCAGTACTTTGAATTTAACATACGGCGCCATTGTTACTTTGATTTTGTATCATATACTGTATCAAGGTATATACAATTAAAAATGTAACCATTTCACCGCAAAATCAAGCGTGTTCATTTATTCATTTGCTTCCTCTGTTTCATGCCAACATAAACCCGATTTTTTGGACGATTCAGAAGCATAAACAGACGTCCCCGCTAATCTATTCAAAACATGTTACAACTAAAAAGATTAAATATTAAATTTTGCTTACTGTTTCATTACCCCGAAATGGACAATTTTCAATCCAAAAAGAAAGGTCAGTGTACATAATTTATCCATTTTAGGGGTGTATCTATGTTATTTCCCCGGCTTATCCAAAATGGTCGCCATTTTTCTTTAGGAAAACTTACTTATGATGGTTGAAACCACTTTTGAGTAAAAAATAATTCTTTCTAGAGATTTTGCGACGTTTAACCCATTACCAAACGACAAAATTTTAGGCTTGTCCAAATTGAAAGCATTTGCAGATGACAAAATGAAAGTGACTGAAAGTTTGAAATTAGTTTTGTGAAGGGTAGAAAACACTGTGGGAAAAGAAGAAAATGCTGGTTACCAGCATTTTCTCCTTTTCCTACAGTGTTTTCAAAAGGCTTCTTTCTCAGGGGCGTCAAAAGTAGGGATTGTGTGGTAATGGGTTAATAGTTGAAAAGAGCGTTTTTTTATGCAATATTTTACACCTTTTTATAAGTGATCTCCTGAAAAACATTCTCTATATGATGGCAGCCATCTTGGATGCCATCTTGAATATATTGATTTCCACAAGGGCGGCGATGCGCCGCCAAGCGGATACAGAATTAGGAAGGTATCACCTACCAATATCACACGAAATGTTTTCTGCATACCGCAGATCAAGGTTCGAGCCCTTGGCTGCCGGACTATATTACAAGTATCATGACTCGAAGGTCTCAAGCAAAAAAAGTTATTGATGATGAAATGTGACACCCTCCTTTCTCCATGTAAACGGTCCGCCATCTTGGAAGTGACTACACACTTCTTACCGTACAGCTTGCAACACAGTGACTTCCAGTCCTAAAGGAATTGTTTTACTTTCAAATCTAGAAAGTTCTGAAGAAAAAGCCTGAAAGTATTCCGAGACTGGTTAAGGAATACGCACCCAGGTATTCAGTTATTAACCACAATAAAGGTAGTGCGTGCAGAAATAACAATTACTTGAACAGCAATGATTCCAAACATATAGGGAATGGCCGAAGCTAAGTTGTGAGAACTTGTGGCCAGACCCTTTTGCCTTATTTAAATGATTACTGTCTTTGTTATATAGAAAACTATGTATACAATTGGCAATAAAATATGTTTAAACTAAATATATAACTAATAATACCGCACGACAGTTTAAGGTCAAGGCTACCCTTGTGTTCCTTTGATTTTTTTTTATCGTACAAAGACAAATTGCTACCCGACTTTTTCAAATAACTGCAGTCGATGAGCCTGGCCCAGTTCCGTGACGTACTTTTCTAAATCGAGAGGGATAAATGCAACAAAAGGCAATTATGACTGTCTCTCTAAAAAGCGGTGGGGAAATCCACAGAAACCAAGCGACCTTGAAACTGAAAAAGAATGGAGCCATGCTGTGTGAAAAGGGGGTATAATGCATCTGCGAAAAGTATGGACCCAGGGCAGCCTGCGCAGTCTGCGCAGGCTGACCTGGGTCGAAACTTTTCGTTATTGGTCATTTTTCTGTAGGTCCAAAGTCAAGTGTACCTTATGATTAAGTCAGATGTAAAAAAAGTGGCGACTATGAACCCATAAGTATACAAGAGAAAAAGAAGACGCAAGAGCGTCAAAGGTCGCCCGAAAATGATTTTTTTTCTTTCCATTATTAAACAAATATGCAGTCAAGAGAATATATCTGTCTTCAACTTTTTCAGTTATTTTTCACTTGAGAAAAAAATAGATATTGTTTTCCAATAAATTGGCATGACAATAGTGACCTACAATGTCATATAACCAACTGTCAAGATAAAGTATGGGTTTTCGGGCTGGAAAACGTTCAAATGCCCGATTTACATTTTATGCTACTTTTATGTCTATTTTCAATTTCGCCATCTGAGAATAACTGCATAATGAAAAAAAAAAAATGCTACAAATATATTTTTTCAGCCATGATTACAAAAATATTGTATTTCGTTTATAACTGGAGATATATTTGGTCAATGAATACAAATAAAATAAACGCATTTGAAACCATACGTGGTTACCAAATACTTTACAACTTATGTTATAGTAACATTATACTTCCAATGCGAATTTTGTTTTTCCATTGCGCCTATCCCGCGCAATGGAAATTTGAAATGACGTTTTATTATCTGGCTACTCAATAGGTATTGGGAAAAAAGTTTCAGTTTATTTAACTTATAACTTAACACATAATCTTTATTTTGCACACCAAATGACAAAATTTTTAGAACAATCCGAAATATCTGAGGACGGTGTAGATCAAGATCAGACTTACCAAAATTACAATCTGATCCTAGATTCACGCAATGTAATGTACCAGTATATAAGATGATACATGTAACCAAAGCCGATCAGTGAAATATCTGAAGAGGGTGTAGATCAAGATCAGACTTACCAAAACTGAAGTCTGATCCTAGATTCACGCAGTCTAATGCATGTTAGCTGATATATAAATCAAGTTATTATCCATTTTAAAATTCAATCTGAACTTTAAGACCTGTGTTGGGTGCATTATATTGTACTTGTTCGAACTTGGTAATTTTTCCATTTCCCCTTCTGAGATTACCTGCTTAAAGAAGGAAATATTGCTACAAATATATATATATATATTTTTAACAGTAAAAACTTAATTTTTCAATATTCCTGTAGATATACCCTAGGAAAGATATACGAGTACAAATACACACGTTTGAAATCATACATATTTACTTTATATAGTAACAAATGTATAATGTCTATTGCGTACTTTCTTTTCCATTGCGTCAGTCCCGCACAAAGGAAATTTAGCCCTTTCCCAAACAATCCCTGGTTTTTACGGATCTAGAATAGTAGCCTTTTGAAAACATTGTGGGAAAAGAAGAAAATGCTGGTAACCAGCATTTTCTGCTTTTCCCACAATGTTTTCTACCCTATCATAGACAGAAATCATCTTTTCAGCAAGAGTTTAAATTTCGTCTTCTAATGCTTTCAATTTTGTCTAGTCCAAAGGTTTGTCGTTTGGAAAGGGTTAAAAGGTTTTAACATTTGTACTTATAAGCATAAAGAAATTCTAATCATTTTCTTCAATTAACTACCCATAAGAAAATACATTAAAGACCTGTAACACTTTAGGTACAATATACTGTTGGTAAATTTTCATTTCGCCATCTAGGAATACGTGCATAAAGGAAAAATATCACTACAAGTACATTTTTTCAGCGGTACAAAAACATAATTTTTGGTTTTTACTTGTAAATTACCTTTAATGGGTAGAAAAAATCAAATCATTATTGTTATTCTATTTAATAAACAGGCATGATATATTTCCATGCGTATTTTCTTTTCCATTCCGTCCATTGCTCTAGAATATTTCCATTCCGCTCTTTAGGCCTACCGGTAAAGAGTCATTATCTCCCGCTAGATGGCATTCTATAAATACTCGAATATATGACATGCACAGACAACGGTAAAGAGTAGGAGCAGTTCTGCATTTCCATTGGTTCCTAAGATCATGTGACTGGACGAGTTCATTTGCGTTAAAAATAGATGCATTCTGAAGAAGAACATTAATTGTTTCACAAAATGTTGCGCAGCAGACCGTTAATAATTCTTTCACGATTCTTTATCGGTTCAAAAATAAGTAAACAACCTCAAAAAAGGTGAAGAAAACCCCACACAACAATTTCACAAACATTCACACCTATTTTACCAAATTAAACCTGGCGAATATGATGAAAGATTTCAACCGGAAGTACCTACACTCTCCATGAACATCTCTTCTGAACTATATTAAATATAAGGTCGCCGGCTTCTGCCGGGCGACCAATGATGGCTTTGTTGGTATCATACAACACGGAGATGCATTCAGTGCCCTTTTGCCAGAGCATGGCTCATATAAGAATCACATGTACTGCAATTCTACCGTATTTGTATGTATTATAGCACGTCATTATGATTTTTGCTGAATGATTTTCCCGGTTATTTCTATATATTCATGTGGCACCAACTGTTGGCTTTTATTTTGCATCATCATTACTATCATGACTCTGTCGTCCTCCCTCCCTCTCTCTCTCTCTCTCTCTCTCATCTTTTGTCATGTTGGCATCAACTGTTGGCTTTAACTTTTCATTATCATCATCACTATCATGACTCTGTCGTTCGCGCTCTCTCTCTCTCTCTCTCTCTCTCTCTCTCTCTCTCTAATCTTTTGTCATGTTTTTATTGGGGAAAGAAAACCCAAGTAGATATCCTTGATAAGAATAAAAAAAAAAATAAATGTGATCCATCACGCAAAAAAGGACCGTCTGGGAATTCTGTACATAAATCTGTGGAATCAGATTAATGATAGCGCAGGTCAATTTTAGGTGATAATTAAAAAATGATTGCATAACAAGGTACAATGACCACTTATCATACAAAAAATGTCATTAAAGTGAAAAGTGTCAACCCTGGTCAGCCTGCACAATTCTCGCGGTCTGACCAGGGTGGACACTTTTTGCAGTTCCCTAAAGGTCCTTTTTTGCGTGATGGGTCACATATTTTTAAAAACTGCTTGTAAATCAACATACTGACCTTTCTGTTTTATTTATATCTTTCGCAGTGTCATCATTCTTTAAAGACTTCTTCTTGCTGATAGCTTGATAACTATCCTCATTCCCAACTTCCGGTCTAGACTTACGTCTAGCTGTTCCATCCAGACTGTGTAAACTGTCGTTGCTAGTAGAAACGGCTTTGTGTTTATCGAGAGTCTTTGTATTCGGTATCTCGGTTATACTCCCCAAACTTCCCGATATTTTCCGTAACATTTTGGAATTTTTCCTAAAGTTTCTGTTCTGAACATCTATGTCGGATTTTGTTCTTGATTGCGTCATAGTAGCAGAGGAACCGTTGACTTTCAAGTCAGAAAGCACGATACCAGTCAGCACGTTTGGTGTACTTTGTGTTTTTCGTACAAACGGAAGTATTTTCGGCGCGCGTTTGGTAAACGATTCTTTCTTCGGTTTGGAATCTTGAGTCGACATCCGAGGAGATTCAACATTTTTCAGCGCTTCTTTTATCATAGAAACGTCACCATCTTCTTCGTCGCTGAATATTTCGAGATTGTCCATCGGTTCCGTCCGCTCAGAAATTCGATCCATCCGCTCCATGTTTTAACTCAACCAGAAATACTTGTGATCTTGATTACATAATGATGACAATAACAACGACGAAGAAAAAATTAGGTATGTATTTTCAAGAATGCAGTCACCAGATAGAGTCAAGGTATTTTCCAAGACACAACACACACTTAGAACGAGACAAAACGAACCTTTTAAAGTTGAAAATATAAAGCGACTGGATACTTTTAGTTGCGTTATGTTTACGAAAAATGTCGAATATCTCTTACAGGAATAAGTCACAAATTAGTATTTTCATAGAATTGAAATTAGTATTTTAAAATCAATATAATTGGTACTTTTTTTGAAATAAAAATTAAACTGAACTCCTTCGCTTTCAACTTAACCAACTGGACATCGTACGGGTCTATACATAGATTTCTCTGCAAGTGAACAAAATTTTAGAGAAAGTTTGTAGCATCGAGTGCGGCGATGTAGGTACAACCTCAGACCGCTCGTTTTATGCAGTCTGGTATTGATCTTCACCGCTTACAAAACGTGTCTTAACTCTTTACCAAATGACAAAATTTAGACTCTTCTAAACTCAAAGAGTTTACAGTCACAATTTCAAATTTGATAAAAATGGCAGAAAGTTCTCAAAATCGGTAGAAAACGCTTTGGGAAAAGGAGAAATTGCTCGTCACGAGCAATTTGTCCTTTTCCCACAGTGTTTTCAGATGACTTGTACTGCAGACACGTAAAAACAAGGGCTTGTTTGGGAAAGGGTTAATGAAAAAAGACAGTACTTAAAACAGTTATGCAACTAAAAAAATTAATGAAATTTTCTTTTTCAGCGAAAAGCCTTTGGTTACATAGATACCGTGATATCAACCTTCTTGTCGCAGGAAAACCTCGCTCTATCCGAAAAAAGTAGATCCAAGATCAGCTGGCACGTTCTATGGTAGAAAACATTGTGGGAAAAGGAGAAAATGCTGGTCACCAGCATTTTCTCCTTTTCCCCTCAATGTTTTCAAAAGCGTTTTTCCCTTGGTGTCCCCAAAACACGGAGTTCACCTTATAAAGAGTTAAGTCCATGTAAAACTAAGAACATCCTTTAAGTAAGACCACACACTTTTAAGTATACACTATCGTCAAAAATTTGACTCGCAATAGAAAGAGAGCTAAAATATTTGTTAGAGACAAAATTAACACTAGTAATATATCTTTGTATTGTATATATACACAGAAAATTACTGTCAAGTGCTGAGTTTTGAAAATGGCACATAAAAGTGGGGTTGCAGTATTTTTGTGGTTTTTGGGACAGCTGGTAGAGTTAGTTTGTGATGCGTTGTCTGCGCATGTCATATTCTTCGAAGATTCGACCGTATTACGCATCACCCATTCGCACGATACTTGGGAAAAGTAGGGCTTGTACCGAAGCTAAACCCAAGCCTGTAGGGACTGTTTTAATAAATGGTCGGTGCATTGGTTACTTGCTAGCTGATCATAACTGAATAAATAGCACCAGGTAGCGTTTTACTGAGTAAACGTATATTTTATTTTGAAATTCAAAGTAACAGTTATCGTTTTGAAAAATTAGTCCGCTTATTATGTACCCAGAATGTTCATTGCACGGCGACATCAGTCGCAGTGCATATATTGATGGGTTTTTTCTCTGTCCATGGATTAAATCCGAACAGAAATCTCCCTTCGAATTTTGCGGCGTTATTTATGAAATATTTTCATTACTCGGATGATATTTGACAAAAACATAGAATTTGCCGATTCTTTGTATACCTGATACTGTCTACGTATGTCATCATACTTTATTCCTGCTTCATAATTATTGTTGTATTCATTAAATAAAGAATGTGTTTACGGATATGAGGAATCCCTTCAGTTAAAAGTTTAAGCGCGTCCTGCACATGCGCAGACGGTATCCGGATAAAACGTCCCACAGTCAAAACGTACTACTTTTGGTTAAAACGTCCCCATTTCCATTGCAAATTGGTTACATCCAGGGTCGAAATAAACACTAGCAAACTCGCAAAATACGAGTGGAAAATTAATTTTGCGAGTAGACTTTACGACCACTAGCATTTTTTTGCGAGTGGAAATGAAAATTTGTTTGCAGGGTCCTCCCCCACAAAAAACCCACTCGTAATTTACGAGTAAGAAATGGATGAGGACGAGTGAAATATCTGCCATACTCGTCCAGTAGGACGAGTGGTGAATAGGAGATAGTAAAAGAATTTTTTCAGATGAATATTTAATTTACACAAGACAAAACGGCCATTTAATTATTGAATAAGGAAATCAATGGTATTTAGGAAATCAAATTTTGAAACAGAACTTAAAATGTGCTGGTTCCCACCCCCACATTAAGACCGGTTTCAAGTCAGCCTAATGATATAACCCGGGACCTTTCATGCCAAACACAATTCTCGGAATATGCTTTGAGTGGACCTAATTCAACATGAGCGACTTTGCTAATTATTGAAACGGACGATATTAAGATTAACGCAAATACTTTCCCGATACCACTTCGAAAAACTGTGTTCTTTTGGCTTTATTGATTTCTGTAACATAGCCGGATAACGGATACCGGTTTTTAAGACCTGGTATTTATAGTTCGTTGTAACGTTACCGTTTCGTCTGAAAAAAAAAACAAATATCAAACCGACAGAGTCCAATTTAGAAAGGGTTTTTCTTGTCGGATGAGTGTAGATCGAAGCAAGGCCAGTGTTTTTTAAGGTCACTTGTCCTACAGGACGAATGCCTTTTCTGGAAATGTTTGGACCCTGGTTTGCCGACCGTAATGAACAAGTTGTTACGGGATGCGGTCAAAACGTACCCAAACCAAAACGTACCCAAAAAGTAAGTTAAAACGTACCCAAAAGTTTAGTCAAAACGTACCCAAAGTAAAATTTTCATTAAACCAATTTAATTGTTGGTTATGAATTATAAACTTCATGTATCTTGCCTTTTAGGGATGTTTTAACTCCAAACTCACTTTAGATGCTTTTAATTCTTTAAAAATGATGCATGGTTGTAGTCCTAAGTTACATTCAGTTGTGGGCGATGTGTTTAAGTCAGGACTAATCAGGTGTAACAAGCTTGTTACCATTTAACAGTTTTATTTTCATAAAAGATTATTTACAAACATTTGTACATAGGTAAAGGAGGAAATGTTGGCAACAACTTTCTCCCGTTTCTCAAAATGTTTTTCATACCCTTCCAAACCTTATCTTATAATGGTTGTTCGCAAATGTTTTCAATCAAGAGGAGTCCATGATTTTATTGTTTGTTAAAGAGTAAAGTTAACAATATATGAAGTGCAGAATATATCTTGCAATCGTCCCCCTCTAAAAAAATGTTAATATTTTAATTAATTTTAAAATTGTGTAAATATCTATTCTTAAATATCTATACTTGTAATGATCAGTAGGTATAACTGAGTCACAGCTCATAGACAACAAAATCTTTTACTTATCCATGTTTAGGGAATTTTCGAATGATAAAAATGTTATAAACAAGAACTTTCAAAGGGAAGAAAAGGAAACTATGACAACATTTTCAAGAAGAGCATTTACTGAATTTAAAAAGACTCAACCCCTCAGTTTTTCATCTGAAGCAAACTGTCTCTCAAATCATGAATTTTTACAAAGCATTCCATTATAATCTTGTAATATACAGCAGTTTAAATACCATTGTGAATAACTGATTTATTCACCACATAATTATAGTTTGTTACATTCTTTTTCAGTGTGAAAATTGCACCTTTTTTATTATTCAGACAATGCAATTAGTGTAGATCTATCTCATTTTTTTTAAAAGTGTTAATTCGTATGAAGTTTTTTTTTTTCATTCTCTTTTTATGGATAACATATGTATTAATCATGATGGATAACGATATCAAGGTATCTGATGCTTTTTTCCCTAATGTCAATTGTATTTACCTAAAAAAAAAGAGAGAGAGAGAGATACACACAGTCTGCAATTTTACCGTGAAGCATTTGATGGACTTAGCTCTGTTCTATAGTGTGCTTCTATTTGTTTTAATAATGTCAGGCAAATTTGAAAATAAGCAGAATTAAAAATAAAATTATCATCATCAAGCTGGTGAAAACATTATTTCTATTAATTTGTACAAAGATGGAAGATAAAAACACTATAAAAATCATGGGTACATTTTGACTTCACATTGGGTAAGTTTTGACTCCATTTGGGTACGTTTTGACTTCAGTTTGGCACGTTTTGACACCACTTGGGTACGTTTTGACTTGGGTACGTTTTGACTGTAAACCGGTGTTACTGGTTTGCGTTTTACAGGCTACCATGAAGACAATCCAAATCTTAGCTCTGAACTTTTTTAATCATGGTAAACAATTTCTTCATGAAAGAAAACAGTACAATAATTATGATTTGTAACAATAAAGTCAATAGAAAAATCGAATGTGGTTAAATTTTTTTTTATAAAAAACACCAAGAAAACCTGCTCCGAGCTGGAAAAAATACTTTAAATACTGTTGAAAAGACTGAAATGGTGATTATTTGCATTTGTTGTTTTTAATGGTATTAAGAAATGTTTCTCTCTCTTTGTCGTTAAGACTTCAGATTGTTTGGATAAAGGTTAAATGGAAACTCTACACATGAATATCAGTTAGAATGCTGTAGACTGGGAGGCGTGTTAGCCAGTCCAGGAGGCGTTTTAGCGTGTCGATTAAACATTCGTGTATATAAAGAGACAACAGGGGCCTTAACCCTTAGCCTACATCATATAAAATCTTGACTTGAACAAAGCAGCAACAAACGACATTTTACTACAGCTCTAATGATACATGTATATGTGGTCTACAAAAGCGCTATACTGGAAGGCGAAATGGTGTGTCACCGGCTTTTCCTATTTCTTTACTCAATGGCGTCAAAAAACTTTTCTTCGTTGTCGGTAAAACATGGGATTGTTTAAAGGGCAGCCTGGTGTTCAGTCCGATCATTTTCTTTTTTTTTTTATCGTGACATTACTTTGTCAAAAATGGGCGTCATTTAAAAAAAAGGGAGGGGGATAAAATAAACTGAACTGTAACCCAGGCTGTGTAAAGGGTTAGATGTAAAACCAAATTTGTCACACTTAATAGTACTAATATACCTGACGAAAGACTTGCCTCTGAAAAAGTAAATTGACCGCTCGATCAATACTGTAGCAAAACTAATGATTGCCAAGTGCTGAGAAAACGTAAATGATAATTACTGCAACTAAAAAATGAATTGTCTGTACTTTTTATCTTTCATATTTTCTGTTCTTTCCACCTAGTATGGCATTTGATTTTTAGATGTAACTATTTACAAAACGACCGAATTTTGGACTAAACCAAACTCAAAGCATTTACGAGCGTACATACAAGACTAACTACATTTGCTTAAATGATGATTTTTTTTCTCTGATATTATAGGAATATTGTGGGAAAAAGAAGCAAAGGTTGTTTACCAGTATTTTCTCATTGTCCAGCAAAGTTTTCAAAAACCTCTTTCATAGTTATTAAAGGTTTGGATCGCAATTCCTGTTCCTTTAGAATGCACGTATTTTTAACGGAATTTTTGTTTTATAAGTTTTAATATATATATTTAATACATACATATTTTTAAATATATATATATTTTCCAATCAATTGTGTTATCCTTTATTTTATCTTTATCTTCTTTAGTTCAATAGATCTACTGGAATAGTCATTAGTATAACGATTGCATTATATGGCCTGTATACATGTAGATCTACTTTGGTATACAATATCGAATTTCGTGAATTCTGAAAGATTTCTTGAAACAAATGGCAGCTGCGAAATTATTTTTTCGCCGTGCTATTCCCCATTTTGCTGCATCTTTGCAGCAACTTTTGTACTTGTATTAGATAGATGTCTATTGGTAGAATGCCATCTAGCGAGAGAGAATGTGGCTAACGTAGTTTTCAATAGTATTTCAGTTATATCGTTGGCGGCAGTACACCTTTCAATGCTTTCCGGAAAATTCATTTACAAATATATGTGCTTTGCATCGGATATTCTTCCCAAGCCACTGGCTGCTTTCCCACACAACTATTTTCGAAACAATTATCAGCAGTAAGACAGGAATGAATGACTGTCGTAAATCGCCGGAAAGAAATTTGCTGAGCTATGGAATCGTAACAGGGTCAGTATTCACCAACCATTCTTAAAGGTGGGTATTTAGAATTTTCACATCACACCAAATTAAAAAAAAACATATGTCGCTGAAATTTGTATGAAAAACAATACAAATCATCAGTAATTAAGAATTATAAAATCACAAACAAAATTTTTTTGGTGGTATTCACTTAAAAGGCTACCTAGCCTCTTAAGTTATTTTTAGATTTCCCGCCAAAATCAAAAAAGCATTGTGGAAATGTTAAATGACTTGGACGTGACTTATGACTATTAAATTCAATAACATAACAAACATGTAATTATTTTCCATACTGTCTAGAACATCGGATGCTATGTTTGAAGCTTTGTCTGTATATTTCCTGTACGTAAATGAGCATAGCCCTCATGTAAAAGTAGACCATGTTTCCCTTCAGTGTTGACCTGGGCTGTAGTAAATCTCTAATTTATCTAGCTGTCGGATGGTTTTCGACGACTGGGGTTTAACAAATGAAAATTATAAGGCTTTGGGTGTACAAGGATGACTTTTTTGTATTTTTTGTAAAAATCTTGTCTCAAAATCTGAAGGGCCACCTTTAAGAACATTCTTTGTCATATTCTCCAAGATTTTCCAGGTTTGAATCAAACACAGCTTCTGATTGGTTAAACCATTTGGTTTATGCAATCAGAAGTTGTGTTTCTTTCAAATGTACAAAATTCTGGAAAGTAAGACAAAGAATATTCTTAAGAATGATCGGTGAAATACGGGCTTGGGATGGTATGAAGAGTATTGTATTCAAAATCAACAGTTAAAATATTGAAATGTATTTTTCTCTTTAACCATTTACCAAACAATCCCTGGTTTTTGGCCCTGATAAAGACGCCTTTTGAAAGCATTGTGGGAAAAGGAGAAAATGCTGGTAACCAGCATTTTCTCCTTTTCCCACAATGTTTTTTATCCTGCTGGAAATAAATTTCAATTCTTGAGTTACGTTTATTTTGTCGTCTGCAAGTGCTTTCAATTTGGACAGGACTAAAATTTTGTCGTATGGTAAAGGGTTAAACTTTTTTTCCAAAGAGCACCACTTATACATACGAGTATAATCTGATCACAGTCCATCCAATTTGCAAAGCACTCAAGCCACTTTTGTCATGCCACTTGGATCGTCATTTTAAATCAGCAGGGATTTGTTTTCATTTTGAATTATACCCTAATTCAATAAGGTCTGTTCGCTATTTTCAATTATTTCACTTCAAAGATATTCAATCCGTCTTCAAGAACGGGAGAAAAGGAAAGTAGTAGGTTTGTACACCTGATAAATTGTTGAATGAAAAAAATCTGAATCACAGTGCTTTCACAACCACATGTTTGTAATAGCGTTTTGGACTTTAACGCCATTTTAACGGCTTAGGTAATATCATAGCGTCCAGTGACTCCTATTGTTTTTGTTGGCTTTCTCACTGTGGCGCCACATGACCGGCGGCACTATATTTTTATTCGGTTTTGAAAAGTACCAATTGAGTCAGCCATATTGTTTAATCGGCTTCCAGTCATTTCGTACCACAGCCATTTCGTACGGTTTGGTAGTCACTTTGGTAGTTTAGAATCTGGTTGTAAATTTATTTTTTTGAGTTGTTTGCTGAATGAAAATCGCTTTTGTACATAGCTCCCACTGAAATTACAGTATATTAAACTTCGTAGAAGAATGGCTATGAGTGTGTCTTACCGTTATTGGTTCTTTCTTTTTGAAGTTTTAATTTGCATTCTAAAGATTGTTCAGGACTTTCCAGTTTATTTCTACCGAGTTCTGGATATACTGTATATACTTTGGTCAATTTTGAAATGCTGTAATGTGCCTTATTTCAGAAACAACTGGGTTCGTATTCACAAGCCATTCTTAAGAATATTCTTGGTCTCATTCTTCAGAATTTTGTCAGCGTGAAAGTAATAGAACTTCTGATTGGCTAAACCATTTGGTTTAGCCTATCAGAAGTTCTATAACTTTCACAGTCAGGAAATCTTGAAGAATAAGACCTAGAACATTCTTAAGAATGGTTGGTGAATACAGACCCTAATCTGCGGCGCCACTGATGTTACGCATCAATATTTTCTTGTACCAGTACTGACACAACTTTCTATGCAATGCCACTGATTATCTTTCTCACGTGCATCAGAAATGAGAGGCGAAAATTCGCCGGAAAGAAAGTTCGCCGCAACCGGATATCGAACCCGCAACCCCCAGGTCACTGAGCGACCCGGCCGGGCTTCACAATTACAGACCCGCTTATGTATTGGTGTAACTCTAGCTGACGAATTTGTTTTGTGAAGGGTAGAAAACATTGTGGGAAAAGGAGAAAATGCTGGTTATCATCGAGGTTGTTCCGTTCTTAGTGGCGTCGGTTCCGCAAGGACTGTCAATCAAGATCTGTCTGCGCAGAATGTACATAGTGGTTATGGCGATGCATTTTTGATGGTAGTTTCAGGTTCGATCCTAACCCGAGTCACTAGTCACGTGATTTTTGTCCAAGGACACTGCAGACTAGAACGCTTTAAGAACCATCATTGAATCAAAATCTGTCTAAATATCGGACCGTAATCAAACCGTGCAACTGTCTAATTCCTAATTTCAATCGTAGTCTTATTCCAGGCTTGAAAGCAACGTAACTTCTGACTGGCTAAACCGTTTGATTTAGCCAATCAGAAGTTGCGTTACTTTTAAAACGGAGGGGAGGGATTCATTGATTTTAATGGCATATCTTATACCGTTTTCAACAGTATGACAGTCACATTTGCTCACAGTTCAGTCAATCAGGCTTTCTCGATAAACCAGCGATATCCAGGCTACAAACCATATACTGCCCAATGACTTTTCTAACTTTGACCGTCTCGAGCGGGGGGCGGGGTCAAATTCGGGACATATGGGCTACAAATTTTACGAGGACCCCTGTAGACGCATGTAATCATATTCCGACCTTGAAATTGAATAGATATATTTTTGTCAATGTCAAATTTTGAAAAAAAAAAGTCATAAATCATAAAAAAGACATAAATTTAATGCCGATATAGGACAGTATGATTTACATGTTTAAAAGCCTGTTCAACCTAAAACCTGAAACAGAAGCCCTTAGAAAACATTGTGGGAAATGGAGAAAATGCTGGTAACTAGCATTTTCTCCATTTCCCACAATGTTTTCTACCCTTCACAAAACAAATTTCAGAATTTCGGTCACTTTTACTTTGTCGTCTGCCAATGCTTTCGATTTGGACAAACCTAAAATATTATCGTTTGGTAATGAGTTAAGCCATATAATGAGGTCGAGTTTCATCTATACCTGGCGTTGTGAGTAGTTAACTTTTCGGAGGAAATAGATTCAACATCATACCTGGTCTAGAAATAAAGACAAACTTTAAGTAACGAATTGCAAATAAGATTTTCCTCAGGACTAAGCAAAGCAGTAAGTAGCTGCCAATGTAGATCCAGAATCAGACTGCATGTTCTGTGCGTTCTGATCTTGATTTGCACCGTCTACAAATGCTACTCCAGCCGTTGAAAGGGTGTAACAGATTGGCATATCAAATTTATGTTACCATTTACAAAAAATAACCTATCATCTATAATTTTACCGTAACTATTTCCTTTCCGGTTCATTAAACTTTTAATTCATTTTTTTATGGATAAAAAATCATTCCAATTGACAGTTTTTCGACGAATAAAGCTCTTCCCCTCCCCCTTCTTTAGACATGTGCTTCCTGGCTCGTTGTCTACGCATGTCATATTCTTCGAAAATTCGACTGTCTTATATGACGCATCAATACGAGCCCCGAAAGCGGGCTGACTGTAATATTACACTCTATAAAGTAGCAATGTTGATAATAGCTTTTACATATCAATACGTTTGAGGAGAAATGAGACCTGATTTAGCAACAGATTTATCTAAACTGGTGATCATAGTTGAGTGAATTGCACGAGGTAGCGTTTTATTGGGTAAACCTTTTTTTGTTTTAAATTCAAAGTAACGGTTGTCGCGTAGGAAAGTGGTTCGGTTCTGTACCCAGGATGCCCATATCAGATAGATGAGTATTTATAGAATGCCATCTAGCGGGAGATAATGCTTCCTGGCTTTCTCTATATAGCAAAGGTATACAACTCCCTCCCAAGCTTCTGCTTACTTTTCACACGGGCATCAGTAGTTATAGAAAAACCCGTTGAATAGAAAGATTGCTTCCACAGACTATCGAACCCAAAACCATCAGGTCATGAGTAGTGCAGAGCAATGTTTCGACGAACGAGCAGTCTGATCTGTGATGTGCTCTGTCCGATAAGGTGATATTATTCCCAAATCATAACTCAGAAATAGCAATAGTTGGTTAACTCATTATTCTAACATGACACGCGACTTTGGCTCTATAAACACAGTACAAGGAAAACGTGGTAAAATCTGCGACAATCCATGTAGAGTGACGTCATTCAATGCGTGAGTTATTCAATGGAACATAATCTTCATCCGCGTTTTTACTCTTAGTTTAAACTTGTTTTCCTTTCATTAAGAATTGGCCATGTTAGAATCGAAATAATCTTCTTTCTATCGTGGTATATCGTTCAATAAACCACGTTGTGAGTTATGAGGCGCAATGAATAACCCACTCGGGCTATCGCCCTCGTGGATTATTTATTGTGCCTCATAACTCACACCTGTGGTTTTATTGAACGATATACCACGATAGAAAGAAGATTATTTCTTAACCAAACGACAATATTATAGACTTCTCCAAATTGAAAGCATTTGCAGACGACTAAATAAAAGTGACTGGAAATTTGAAAGTTGTTTTGCGAAGGATAGAAAACATTGTGGGAAAAGGAGAAAATGCTGGTTACCAGCATTTTCTCCTTTTCCCACAATGTTTTCTAAAGGCTTCTTTCTCAGGGGCGTCAAAAGTAGGGATTGTGTAGTAATGGGTTAATCATTATTAATATCGAATTGAAAATTTAGTTATTTAGCATCATGCATCTCTGTGATGTGTTATAACCAAGTAAGTCATCACATAATTACATAATCACATAATCACATAATCACGGATGCACAAAATCAATTTTGTCGAACAACCGTTTGAATCCTTAGGTAGAGCGGTTCTTTGACATGCAGATAATTGACCAAGAACGAAAAAGTGTCGACAAATGTCAGCCTGTTCCGTATAGGAAGTCTGAGCTTGTTCGATACTTTGGACAGATATTTTAAACCCCGTTTTCACAGAACATAGCTCAAATATATTTCTCTGTTAGGTAAATGGATAAAACATTACAACTTGAAGGTATTCTTTCTTTTTCGTGGCGCCGCGTGAGCGGCGTTGCAATGCAAAGAAATGACCCTCCCCTTCAAAATGACCCGGGCCATTGTTCTACGTAGAGAAATGGCCCTCTGGGGTCATTTCTCTATGTAGAATAATAACCTGTGTCATTCCTCCACGTAGTGAAATGACCCATGGGTCATTTTGTAGGGGAGGGTCATTTCTCTGCATAACAGCGGCACTATATTTTTATTCGATTTTGAAAAGTACATATGGAGGCAGCCATATTGCGTACTCGGCTTCAAGTCATTTCGTAATTAGGTTATTTCGTACCTAGGCACCATTTCGTACAATTTTGGTCATTTCGTACCCACCTATTTTTAACTCCACTGGCCGAAAGCCATCAGGCTTATGTCATGGCCCGGTGTCCGTCGTGCGTCCGTCCGGTCGTCCGTCCGGTCGTCCGTCCGTCCATCCGTCCGTGCATTAATTTTTATTTCAAACATCTTCTTCTCTGAAACTACACATCCAATTTTGATGAAACTTCACAGAAATCATCCTGCCATGGTCCTTTTCAGAATTTGTTGAAAGACTTTGTTTTTTTAGAAAAGATCTGGTTTTTTGATGTTTTCATCATTATTTTCTTGTTTCTTTCTTAATAATATTTCACAAAACAGCGGACACAGTTCACACCGTGCGCCCTATGCAGCATGCTCTTGGCCTACACTGAAAGCAGAAGGCAGGTCATTTTTTATTTAGATTTTCTGTAAAAGTAAACTCAGAGTAACCTAAATAAGATGACCCCTTTTCCTTTAGAAAAAAAAAAGATATAAAGAAAAAAAAAACATTAACAACGCACGAATAATTCACCTTGGAAAATTACAAGTTCAATATCTGATAAAAATAAATAATCGAAAATTACGCCAGCAATTATCTGAAGGAAAAAAAATGACTTCGTATTAGTTAATGATATCACTAATTCATAAAATAACGTACCCATCAACTATTGAGCCGAGCTCTGTGAAAGGGGGGCTTAACTTTTTACCAAACGACAAAATTTTAGACTGGTCTAAACTGAAAGCACTTGCAGACGGTCATACAAGCGTAACTCAAATATTGAAAGGGTAGAAAACACTGTGGAAAAAGGAGAAAATGCTGGTTACCAGCATTTTCTCCTTTTCCCACAGTGTTTTCAAAAGGCTTCTGTCTCAGGGTCGTAAAACCAAGGGATTGTTTGGGAAAAGAATAATGCATGTGCCAAAAGTATCGAACCAGATCAGCCCCATCGCTAAAGGTAGAATTTGTGTATGTAAAAGGACAGCTCTACCTCATGATTTAGTGCTGGTAAGCATCATTTTCTCCTTTTTTCAGTTTTATACCGGAAACGAATTTCAATTTTTTGGTTACGTTTAATTCGTCGTCTGCAAGTGCTTTCAATTTGGTCCATTTTAAAGTTTTGTCGTTTGGTAAAGGATAAAACATATATTTAGGGAAAAATATCTCCGTGTAGATCCAAGATCAGACCACACGTTCTGTGCAGTCTGATCTTGATCTACACTGTCCGCAAAAGGTCAGTGATTAGTGCTTTATCGTCTAATAGTTATTGCTATGTTTATGAAATAAACAGATGTAAACTGCTAAAGAAATTGTATAAACTTTTGTTGGGGAAAAAAAAAAATACATACCGAAATATTGCGATGTCATTTAACCCTTCCAAAACGACAAAATTTTAGACTGGTCCAAATTGAAAGCATTTGCAGATGACAAAATAAATGAGACTTAAAAATCAAAATTTGTTTTCAACAGGGAAAAAAAAACATTGTGGGAAAAGGAGAAAAATGCTGGTTACCAGCATTTTCTCCGTTTCCCACATTTTTTTCAAAAGGCTTGTCTTCCAGGGCCGTAAAAGCCAGGGATTGTTTGGTAAAGGGTTAAGGGACGTTCTAGCGAAAAGGGGGTCTGATGAATCTAAGTGATGCTGTATATAAAATATTGTCATCACATACATGTATAATCATGCCCCAAATACACTTTGTCTACCAAGTGACTAAATCAGGACGTAGACTGGTCTTTTGACAAGCAAAAGACTGGCCAATAGAAAAAAAGTCAATTCATGGCAGCTTGCAAAAACAGCACAGGTCGACCTGTGTCGACATTATCTCCCGCTAGATGGCATTCTATAAATACTCATCTATCTGATATGGGCATCCTGGGTACAGAACCGAACCACTTTCCTACGCGACAAGCGTTACTTTGAATTTCAAACAAAAAAAAAAAAGGTTTACCCAAATAAAACGCTACCTCGTGCAATTCACTCAACTATGATCACCAGTTTAGAGAAATCTGTTGCTAGAGCAGGTCTCATTTCTCCTCAAACGTAATGATACGTAAAAGCTATTTTCAACATTACTACTTTATAGAGCGTAATATTACGGTCAGCCCGCTTTCGGGGCTCGTAGTGATGCATCATATAAGACAGTCGAATCATCGAAGAATATGACATGCGCAAACAACGCCTGTGTCGATATACTTTTCGCAGATGTATCGAACTCCGTTTTCCTCAAGTCTATGACTTAACTCTTTACCAAATGACAAACTTATAGACTGGGCCAAATTGACAGCATTTGCAGACGACAAAATAAATGCGACTGAAAAATCGAAACTTGATTTGGAAAGGGTAGAAAACATTGTGGGAAAAGGAGAAAATGCTGGTTACCAGCATTTTCTCCTTTTTCCCACAATGTTTTCAAAAGACTTCTACCTCAGGGTCGTCAAAAGTAGGGATTGTGTGGTAAAGGGTGAAAAGGGCTTTAGAGGTCAGTGAAGATTTAAGATCAGACTGCACGTTCTGTGCAGTCTGATCTTGGTACATTCTCTTAGCAAAAGCCCTGTGTTTTTGTCTTTGGCGTAGAAATAGTTTAACCCTTTCCCAAACAATCCCTGGTTTTTACGGGTCTGGAATAGTAGCCTTTTGAAAATATTGTGGGAAAAGGAGAAAATGCTGGTAACCAGCATTTTCTCCTTTTCCCACAATGTTTTCTACCCTATCATAGACAGAAATCATCTTTTCAGCAAGAGTTGAATTGTCGTCTGCAAATACTTTCAATTTGGTCTAGACCAAAAGTTTGTTGTTTTGGAAAGGGTTAAAAGTATAAAGGGGAGAAAAGGATGAGCGATGTACAGCCGAGTGTCCTAAGCCACTATCTGTCCCATCTCAAGTGATCAAATTTAAATCGATTATGCAAATAGATCGATATCGAACAGTCTAAAAACAGATACCCAGGACTACCTAGTGCTTGTTTTACAGATAAAACAATACAGGTATTTTAATGATTGGAGAGAGAGAGAGAGAGAGAGAGAGAGAGAGAGAGAGAGAGAGAGAGAGAGAGAGAGAGAGAGAGAGCTCTTTTTACAGAACTTGGAACACCTAATAACCGTTAAAATAGACTATTGAATAACCAGATAGCTACCCAACCATCCAACCAACCAATCTAACCAACCAAACCAGCCAAACCAACCAACTTACTAACCAACCTTCCCAAGCACCCTCCTACCTACCCTCCCACCCAAGCAACCAGGCAATAACCAACCGACCGATCGACCGACTGACTGGACAACCAACCAAAGTTACCAACCAACCAACCAACCAACCAAATCGTCCATAAAGGATGGGGAGCTTAAAACATTTCACAAAAGAGAAGAAATTTCTCGAATTGGATAATATTTCCGATTTCCACAGTATTTTATGTACTTTGTCGGTTACAGCATGGTCTCCGTATACAGAAATACAGAAAAGGGGTTGATGGGATATTTCTGATCGATTATCGATCTGTCCTGTCTGCTAAGGACGTGTCCATCACTCAGACACCTGCAAACCCAACATAAAATATTTCCACCTGCTTCAAACTTTTTCTCTAATTTTGCAGCAGACTATTTTTGCAAACATTGTGACAGACGAAGAAATTGCTCGTTACGAGCAATTTCTTCGTCTGTCACCATGTTAGTTTTTTTTTTAACATTTATGAAAACCTTAACTCATTACCAAACGACAATATTTTAGGTTTGTCCAACTCAAAAGCATTTGCAGACTACAAAATAAAAGTTACTGAAAATTTGAAATTTGAAGGGTTTTAGAAAACATTTTTTAGGAAAAGGAGAAAATGCTGGTTACCAGCATTTTCTCCTTTTTCCCACAATATTTTCTGAGGGCTTCTTTCTCAGGGTCGTTAAAAGTAGGGATTGTGTGGTAATGGATTAAATTTGTGTTAATTGATTCTATACCACAAGACAACAGTCAGGGCTTTTCCAAATTGAAAGCATTTCACAGACGACAAAATAGATGAATTATGACTAAAATATAGAAATTTGGTTTTGAAAGGGTGGAAAACATTGTGGCAAAAGGGGAAAAAGCCTGGCTAACATCATTTCCTTTTTCTCTAACGATGTTTTCCAAAAAAAAACTGTTTATGTCGATCGGGATTGCTTAGCAAAGGGTTAAAAAATAAAGAAAAGTGTTTCTTTCTGTTTACTGTGCGCACAGTGAGAATTTTCTCCTTCTTCCAAAATGATTTCTCATGTACATGTAATAAACTGCTATTGGTGCTGAAAATAAACATTTTTCCAGCAATGTTTTTCTTTGGTCGGCTGGTGCAGACCTGTTTTATGAGGGTAATTAAATTCACCATTTGTTTACTGTCTCTCTATTGATTAAGTTTCTTTGATTTAAACATACTGGATAAAAAAAAAGTAGAAGACGCGTTACAATTTGTTTTCGATCTTACTTTTTTGACCGACCCTGAGGTCGGAGTCTTTGGGATCCCTGTGGAAAAAGGAGAAATTGCTCTTTGACTTCTGATTGGCTGTTAAGTATTTAACGACTCTGGGGCAGATAAAAGCTTTAGAAAACATTTCGGGAAAAGGAGAAAATGCTGGTATCCAGCATTTTCTTCTTTTTCCCAAAATATTTTCTATCCTTTCAGTTACAAATCCAATTATAGAGCTACTTTTGATTAAATTGTCGTCTGCAAAATGCTTTCAATTTGAAAAAAAAAGTCTAAAACCGTGACCTGGCTAGAAAGCCTTGTAGAAAAAGCATTAACCCATTACCACACAATCCCTACTTTTGACACCCCTGAGAAAGAAGCCTTTTAAAAACACTGTGGGAAAAGGAGAAAATGCTGGTAACCAGCATTTTCTCCTTTTCCCACAGTGTTTTCTACCCTTCCCAGAACAAAATTCAGTTTTAAAGTCACCTTTATTTTGTCGTCTGCAAATGCTTTCAATTAGGACCAGTCTAAAATTTTCTCGTGTGGTGAAGAGTTTGATACGGGGTTGTTAAAACATTGAATTGTTTGGTAAATCAGTTCCAAATATTATTTTATCATTCGTCGCTTTCTTTGTACCGAACTCTTTGACAACAATAAGATAAAGCTATACATAGAGCCTTATTTGCAGATGCTTGTAAATTTCCTAAGAGACGTGCAAAACTGTAAATAGTCTTTAGTTTACATTCAGACATATAAAATATATTTACATAACTTGAATGGTAAGACCATTTAAAATTACAAATATATTGCAACAATTATCATTTATTGTTTTTGATACATTTATCAGTGGGACTTTAAACCAGATTTTGATCGATTTTTTTCTTCTTTTGAAATGGGAAATATTGATATTTTTATGAAGAAAAATCGACTGCTTACGTTTATATCTTTAACAGAGAGAGAAGAAAAAAAAAAGCCTCTGGTGGGCAAATGCATGACCTTCAAACCGTAGTTTGCGGCTCTACTAACTTAACTATCGGGCTAACCGATATCTAAATCTGTTAAAATGTATCTAAAATGTATTTATCCCCAATTATGCGATAAGTTTATACCGTTACTAACGCAATAGGACGTTTTCACGGGAAAAAAAAACCCCCTAAAACACTCGGTAATTTCTCATGTTTTACTTGAATTTATATCTATGTTCTAATCAAAATGCCATTTTAGCAGTCTTAGTTACTATTTTCAACAACTTGCGAGATCTGTTTTAAATAATGCCCCTTTAAGCAATCATCTGTTTCTGGCAGACCTTTTTGACAGATCTCCTCTCTGCTAATGGAATACAAGATAATATGCATAAAGATCCGGTCTATAGCAAAAGGGGGCTTAAATGCATCTGCGTGATGCATGATATAAAACAGATCATCACATAGATGTCAATCCATAAAACCTTTTTTTGTCGAACAATCGAATGCATAATAAAGTATGCTGTCCTTTGGCATTTATTAGTTGTACGGTTAGGTGGCAGGGCACTTGGAAACTAGTTCACGACTATTGTGAATCATGTCGCTCCGCCCGAAGGCGAGGTGGCGACACGATTCGACATAGCCGTTAACAAGTTTCCAAGTCCCCTGCCATCTGACCGCACAACGAATATATTATACTGCAAAGTTTTACCTTTTCAAAGGGCGTTAAGTTAAATTTTCCTGCTCAATAAATTCACGAATCGAGTATACTGACGAAATAGAAATTTCCTTCTGAGTGCCCCAATTCAATATAAACTGACGTCAAAGAAAAATGACGTCACTAACACGTGCAGTTTTGTGCATAAACTTGCCTCCATTTTGGATATTGTGTTGCACGTGTAGTGATGTTTACGGGGCGCTCAATAGGGAAACTGGCTTTACGTGGTTTTTGCCAGGGTACATGATATATGTTTCCGGCTTGTTAACAAATCAAATCACGAGAAATTTCTTTGCAGTATAATTAAGAAAACTTACCCATAGCAAAAAAGTATTGACCCGTGTCAGCCTGCGCGGACTGCGCAGGCTGACACGAGTCGATATTTTTTGCAGAACTTGCATTAAGCCCTTTTCTTTCACAGAAAACTGCACGCATTTTTACAAGTACTTGTTTATAATCGGTATTCTTTGCTTTTATCATTTATCCCAATGTGACCTTTCCGTGTCACACGGTGCGTTGGCTTAGATAGTACAGGAGCTCGCAATTGTAATCTGTTATCCAGAAATCCTGAATTATCAAATTTTATCAGAAAGATTTTAATACTTCTCCAAAACTGTCGCGTTGTTTGTACGACCCATAGGGTCACATTGTGGAGAAAAAAAAGAAATGCTAGTAACAAGCATTATACCTGTCTTTTCTCATCGTGAATAGTTTTTTGCTCTTTCATTGACAAATTCTGTCGTTTGCGACATATTAAACTCATTACCAAACGACAATAAATTTTAGGCTTGTCCAAATCGAAACCAATAAAAGTGACTGAAAATTTGAATTTTGTTTTGTGAAGGGTAGAAAACATTGTGGGAAAACAAACCCTTTTCCCATAATGTTTTTAAGAGACGTCTTTCTCAGGGTCTTCAAAAGTAGGGACTGTGTGGTAATGGGTCATTTGTCGTCTGCAAATGCCTTTTATTTGGGGACGTAAAAACTTTTGCCCTCTTGTTATGTGATAAGGGAGTTATTGAAGCTTGATTTGGGTACAAAGTACTTGGGCTTTTGAGTTGCAATATTTGACTTTTTTCCCATTCTTTCTTTTATGCTGTATAGTAAAATATACTTTTAACCAGTTTCTCCGAGTTAGGGTTCTGTGCTTTTAGACTGGTTTAAACTCAAGAGGTTTATCATGAAATGTTAGAAGTCCATTTCATGTTTTCCAGTGCAATAGCTATATTTACATAGCATCGTTTTACTTCCAAAACCTCGTAACTACAGCTTGTTTCAAACTGTAGTTACGAGGTTTTTGAAGTAAACCGACGATATGCATCTCTCATTTTCGCTCTCCTCTCCCTCCTTCTTTCTTGCTCTCTTATCTCTCACTCCGTCTGTCTGTTTCTATGATCTCTCTCTCTCTCTCTTTCTCTCTCTCTCTTTCTCTCTCTCTCATAACAGCAATAAAAAGATTTTAAATTGATACATATTTAACACTTTTTCGAGAGATGTTAAAATGTGCAATTAGAATGCAAAATAGTACAAAATTTTTGTGCATTTCAAAAACTTAAAAAGAAAACTAAACAAATAAATCAACACTTACCCAAAAGGGTTCTTCAACGTAGACCGTCCGGTAAATCTTCCTTTTGAAAACTTTTTGTCATTATAGTCACTCGGGGAGTGCATGGACACCCGACTGTGTCTCTGGCTCTCTAACTCCCTCACACTACCCCCGGGACTTTCGATCCCGACCCCCTGTCGGGTGGGAGGGTCCGAGTGTGTGTTTAACGGTATTCCCGAGGGTCTGTTCAATGGTGGGGACTTCGCCCCCGGGGTGTTTCCTTTACTGATGTCGCCTTTTCCTGGCATGTTGCAGAAATAAATCCGAGTTTTTTCCTTCTTGTAAGTTTATAGCGATTATTATATTCAGAATTTTGTTGACGGTTTGCGTCTTAACTGATGATGTTTACGAACTGATATTATCACAACATTTCATCTCGATATGCAAGTTTACGTTTCATGAAGTTAACTTCTTGCAAAATAAACCATCAAATGTAAGCAGCCTAGATCACCAGGGTACGTGGGTAATAAAATGGATCTCAACCCTTCGATTGCAAAAACTATTTCCTAAATCAGTCAGTCAGTCAAGCAGACGGTCGGTCGGTCTATTAGTCAGTAAGTCAAAAAGGCAGTCAGTCGGTTGATAAATCAATCAGTCATTCAAAGAGGCGGTGGATAAGTCGATCAATCAATCAGTCGGCAAAAAAAGGTTTTCGGTCGATCGACAAATCAGTCAGTCAAATAGGCTGTTGATCGACCAAACAATCAGTCTTTTAGGCAGGCCGTCGAACCGATCAGCGAACCGATCGACCGTCCAACCGACCGACCGACCGATCAACCGACCGATCGCGCAACCAAAATACCGACCGACCGACCGTGCAACCGATCGACTGACCGCCCGATCGAACGATATAGATCAATTAACACTTTACCACACGAGAAAATTTTAGACCGGTCCAAATTGAGAGCATCTGCTGAGGACAAAATAAAGGTGACTGAAAAATTGAAATTTGTTCTGGGAAGGATAGAAAACACTGTGGGAAAAGGAGAAAATGCTGGTTACCAGCATTTTCTCCTTTTCCCACAGTGTTTTCAAAAGGCTTCTTTCTCAGGGGCGTCAAAAGTAGGGATTGTGTGGTAATGGGTTAAAGCAAAAGCAAAGCTAGCGCATCTAAAGAGTTTTCAACTTGTAAAAGCGAAACATTTCTCCACATTTTGTCAATGAAAAAGAAAAAGTAAAAATTCCAACTTAAAAAAAAATCTTAGTTTTGGAAACTACCTCAAAGTAACTCTTCAACTCACATAAAACTGTTTATTTTTTTTTAGCGAATAAGCCAAAGCTCGCATAGCAACTGTTCTGAAATTCGTTATAAAACACATGAAAATAATTATGACAAATAAATGAAAACGGACTCGGTAAACCCTGATTTACACACTTTTGAATTAGAAAGGAAAAATAACTCGTTACCAGATGACAATATCTAACCCTTATTCTGCTTAAAAAACTTTATAAAACATTTAATACTCTTTTGGATTCAAAACATCTCCAGACGATAAAATTTAAAATTGATAAAAGTGAGCTAAGGCAATCTGATAATGTAGAAAACATTGTGGGAAAAGGAGAAGATGCTAGAAACCAGCATTTTCTCCTTTTCTCACAATGTTTTCAATGGCTTTTTCCTCTAGGTTGTAAAAACCAGGGATTGTTTGGCAAAGGGTTAAACACGCGAATCTCAAAACGTTTTGTATCTTAGGAACTATGAAGTATATTCTTTCTAATAATTAAGACACAATAATGGCAGAGAGTGTACTATCGAAAATAAAGTTGGTTTTTTTATTTTTAAAAGAGGGGGGGGGGGGGGGAAGGGGTCACTGGGTGTTATTCATTTGAGGTATGTTCTGTGAAAAGACAACAAAAATAAATGTGACTGAAATATTAAAATGTGTTTTAGGGAAGGGTGGAAAACACTGTGGGAAAAGGAGAAAATGCTGGTTACCAGCATTTTCTCCTTTTCCCACAATGTTTTCAAAAGTTCCTTTCTAAATGCCATTCAAAAGCCTAGATTGTGTCGTAAAGAGTTAACTTTACCTTCGAACAACAATCAAACTCAAACAATCACTGTTTCTACTCCCCCCCTCACCCCCATCACTGTTTCTTCTCCCCCCCCCCCCCATCACTGTTTCTTCTCCCCCCATCACTGTTTCTAAACCCCCCCCCCCCCACCACACACACACACAATCCCTTACCCTGATTACATAAATTCTAAATTCAATCTCCATTAAACATTCACGTTTCTGTCATATTTAATCCTTGTGCCACAACCATTAACACTTACAAGTTCAAGAACAGTCCTTCAGTTCTGTTCTGTTCTGTTCCATATATCAGACCACATACATACATGCTATATACTATTTGTCACAAATATTGGACATAGAAGAATGAGTTACTGTTTACTACACATCGTTTTGTTTACGAGTACTTATTAAATATCATTTAATCTGGATTAAAATGTCAATAAGGGAAAAACGTAATCATAAAGAAGATGTTATTAATCCAAGTTTCCGAAAACTCAACCCCTTTCTTCTTCAAATTTATTTCTTTTTTGTCCATTGGCTACGGCCTTGTGACTTTTATTTCAGGCTTTCCGGTAGGATATGGAGAAATAGTATAGTGAAAATATTTTTCGATTTTACACTGGTAACACCAGTGAAAATACCGATTTTCATGTTCTTGTTGCCAAGGTTAATTGCGCGTGCCTCACAACCAGATGGAAAAAATGACGTTATTTACCTTACATTCCTCGCGTTTGACGTAATGTTGTAATGCGTTGCTATACGTGAGGGGTACGCCACGGGGAATAACGGAAAAGAACTTTACTGGATTTAAAAAAAAGCTCCTCCCATAAAGGGTTAAAAGCGTGAAATGAACAGAATGTTTTGGGTTTTTTTGGGGGGAGGGGGTGTGGGTGGGTGGAAGATCGAAATTTATTTCATCTCGTGAACACCATCGGTAATATTTCACGAGAGTTCACGAGTGTTCATCGAAAAACAAATATCCTCTATGTATTACTATTTCTCCTTCAACCCTTTACCACAAAATGACGACTTTTAACGCTCTTGAGAAAGAAGCCTTTTTGAAAACGTTGTGAGAAAAGGAGAAAATGCTGGTAACCAGCATTTTCTCCTTTTCTTACAATGTTTTCTTCCCTTCCTAAAACAATTTTCAAGTCTTCAGTCACATTAATTTTGTCGTCTGCAACTGCTTTCAATTTGGACCAATCTAAAATTTTGTCGTTTGGTAAAGAAATAATGCCAATTGATACAAATATCTTAATAAGCTCGTTTTTTTTTCGACCGTTCTAAATACAATCCATTGTAACTTACAAATATTTTGACTAAACAATTTGACTGAATAGGATTGACTTCACTACCGGATGGTATAGATCAAAGATCAGACTGCATGTTCTTTGCAGTCTGATCTTGACCTATGCCGTCTGCAAAAGCCACTGATCTCACCAATGGCGCCAAAAAGGTGAGGCCTCATCCTGACACATATATTCAAATCAAACTTTCAAACCGACAGTCAAATGCCAAGAACTTTCAATTATTTTTTCGTCGAAGACATCTCCTGATCGGACAGTGTAGATCCAAGATCAGACTGCACAGTCTGGTCTTGATCTACACTGTCCGCTAAAGGTGAGTCGAGCTTAGCAGTCAAACGACTACACTAAGGTGGAGATTTGTCAGACCATATTAAAAGCATTCACAGGAGGCATGTTCTGTTGAATGTAAAGAAATCATTGAGGAAAAAGGAGAAACTGCATGATACTAGTCAAATGGATGGATGGATGGATGGGGATAGATGGATGGATGGGGCTGGATGGATGGATGGATGGATGGATAGGGATGGATTGAATGGATAGATAGATGGGGATGGATGTATGGATGGAAGGGGATGGATGGATGGATGGAAGGGGGTGGATAGATGGGGATGGATGGATGGATGGATGGATGGATGGATGGGGATGGATGGGGATGGATGGATGGATGGATGGATGGATGGGGATGGATGGATGGATGGGGATGGATGGATGGATGGATGGATGGATGGATGGATGGGGATGGATGAATGGATGGGGATGGATAGATGGGGATGGATGGATGGATGGGGATGGATGGATGGATGGGGATGGATGGGGATGGATGGATGGATGGAAGGGGATGGATAGATGGGGATGGATGGATGGATGGGGATGGATGGATGGATGGGGATGGATGGATGGATGGAAGGGGATGGATAGATGGGGATGGATGGGGATGGATGGATGGAAGGGGATGGATGGATGGATGGAAGGGGATGGATAGATGGGGATGGATGGGGATGGATGGATGGATGGGGATGGATGGATGGATGGATGGATGGATGGGGATGGATGGGGATGGATGAATGGATGGGGATGGATAGATGGATGGATGGGGATGGATGGGGATGGATGGATGGATGGATGGGGATGGTGAAATTCATATGAAAAAACAATACAAATCATCAGTAATTAAGAATCATAAAATTACAAAAAAAGAATTTTTTCGGTGGTATTCCTTAAAAGGCTACGTGACCTCTTATGCTATTTTTAGATTTCCCGCCAAAATCAAAAAAGCATTGTTGGAATGTTAAGTGACTCGCACGTGACTAATGACTATTAAATTTCATAGCATAACAAACATGTAGTTACTTTCCATAATGTCTAGAACTTTGGACGGTATGTTTGAAGCTTCGTCTGTATATTTTCGGTATGTAAATGAACGAGTTGCTCATGTAAAAATAGACCGTGTTTCTTTCAGTGTCGACCTGGGCTGTAGTAAATCTGTAATTTATCTAGTTGTCGGATGGTTTAATGAATGAAAATTATAAGGCTTTTGGAGTATAAGGATAATTTTTTTGTATTTTTGTAAAATTTTCGTCCCAATATCTGAAGGGCCACCTTTAAATACCATACAGTCAATCAATCAATCGCAAGCAATCAATCAGTCAATCACAATCAATCAATCAATCAATCAGTCAATCAATCAGTCAATCTTACACCCTCAAAGCGAAACGTAAGCCATCAAGTTTTTACCCCAGTTGCTCATATTGCAGAAATATCTTATTGGCCGATCACAAACGTCTGTGAATAATTTCTTTTTGGACCTATCTTAGTCTTCATAACGTTTTTGTAAGTGTTATCTCAGAACCGATCAACAAGAACCGTTATGGTTAACTAATTCATTGACATAGATAGAACAGTAGATATCTGTTGTTCTTTATATTGACCCATTTATCCTGTTCTACCGAAAGATTCTTCCGTAACATATTTGAGACATGCTCTGTGAAAACGGTACTTAATGCACTTGCGAAAAGTTTCGACCCAGGTCAGCCCGCGCAGTCCGCGCAGGCTGACCTGGGCCGAAACTTTTCGTTGTTGGTCTATTTTCTGTATGTCTAAGGCCCACGTGAGTCTAAGGTTTAAGTCGGTTTGTTATTGGAAATAGATGTATATTATGGATTCATAATTGTATGATGTATAGATTGGTATCATGGATTGCAGAGCTACAATGCAAGAACGTGGCTTATTTATTTATTTATTTATTCATTTATTTATTCATTTATTCATCTATTTATTTATCTATTTAATAATTTGTTTGTTTATTTATTCTTTAGTTCTTTTATTTATCTATTCATTTATTTATATTTCTGTCTAATCATCCATCTATCTATCCACCCATCCAGCCATTCATCCAATCCTCAATCCAGCCATCCATCCATTCATCCAACCACCTACCCATCCATCCATCGATCCATCCATCCATCCCCATCCCCATCCCCATCCATCCATCCATCCATCCATCCATCCCCATCCATTCATCCATCCCCATCCATCCCCATCCATCGATCCATCCCTATCCATCCATCCATCCATCCCCATCCATCCATCTATCCATCCATCTATCCATCCATCCATCCATCCATCCATCCATCCCCATCTATCTATCCATCCATCAATATATCCCCATCCATCCATCCATCCATCCATCCATCCCTATCCATCCCCATCCATCCGTCCATCCCCATCCCCATCTATCCATCCATCCCCATCCATCCATCCATCCATCCATCCATCCATCCATCCATCCATCCCCATCCATCCATCCCCATCCATCCATCCATCCATCCATCCCCATGTTTTCCAAAGGCTTCTTTCTCAGGGGTATCAAAAGTAGGAATTGTGTGGTAATGGGTTAAATGCGTAATATTTTTCCGGGGGAGCATGCCCCCGGACCCCCCCCCCCCCCCTAAAGTAGGAGCTTTAACCCTTTACTCCATAGATACTCATTTCTACGCATTGCTTGTAGGAGCGTTTGGAAAACATTGTGACAAAAGGTGAAATTATTCGTGACGAACAATTTCACCTTTTGCCACAATGTTTTCTAGGCTATCAAAAGATGTCATATACACATAAGAAACGGCTTCATCCTTGCTGTTATTTAGGGTCAATTAGAGATACCATAGAAATGCCTTATGGGGAAAAGGGGTAAAGTGTATCTGTCATGCTTTAAGCCAAGCAAGTCGTTGAATCAATGTGGATCGAGAAGAATCTATTCTGTCAAACACCGACTGAGTCATGGGGTAGACTGCTCCTTTGACACGTAGAAAAGTAACCAATAGTAAAAAAATTCGGCCAAAAGTTGCTTTGCACAGACTCAGCAGCCTATCCTGGGTCGATACTTTTGGAAGATGCATTAAGATCCCTTTTCTCGGAGCATGGTTCATGCAAATTGTATAAATAAGCACGCATTTTCTTATACGATCTGAAAGTAAGATAGTGCATGGTTTTTCTTTTATTCTTTCTTAAATTCAATAAAAAGGCACTTATTATACTAGAATATTACGTTTTAATCAGATAAATATTTACCTTAACTCATTACCAAACGACAATATTTCAGGCCTGTCCAAATTGAAAGCATTTGCAGAGGACAAAATCAAAGCGACTAAAAATTTGAAAACTGTTTTTGTGCAGGGTAGTAAACATTGTGGGAAAAGGAGAAAATGCTGGTTTACCAGCATTTTCTCCTTTTCCCACAATGTTTTCTAAAGGCTTCTTTCTCAGGGTCGTCAAAAGTAAAAAATTGTGTGGTAATGGTTTAACGCTTATCATGCTAACTAACTAAAGGAAAAAAATTTCGTCTCAATAGTTAAAACCAAATGTTGCTATTTCAAGGTTATGTTTTTTGGGATTTATATCTCCTTCTCGGACAGTGTAGATCCAAGATCACGTTCTGTGCAGTCTGATCTTGATCTACACTGTCCGCAAACGGTCAGTGAGTCGAGCTTAGCACCCAAAGGGTAAACGCTATGCAAAATAGGGTTTTTCTAAGAAAGAGTAAAGAAGTTTTTTTTATTGCAAATTTAAGGTTATTTCGACCTAAATTATCTTACGGTATCAAACAATTAAGATTCAAGATCAGACTACATGTGCTGTGCAGTCTGATCTGAATCCACACGGATCAGTAAAGTGGCCTTAGATACAGATAACGATGTAAGTGTCGAATCGTCGACTATTTCAATGGCGGAGATTTTTTATGAAACACGATATCCCTGGGTCCCACCCCCACACGCCTATCCTGGTTTTTTCTCAAACACGCAGATAAAAAATTAAACAAGATCTAAAAGTGTTTTTTACATTCAGAATAACAAAAAAAAAAACTATTTATTTAACCCCCTGACCTAATAATCTCCGATTTTAGAAAATCCCTTGCTCTCACAATCCCGAGGAAGAGGTCTAATGAAAACATTGTGGGAAAAGGAGAAAATGCTGGTAACCAGCATTTTCTCCTTTTCCCACAATGTTTTCAGACCCACTAAAAAAGAGACCATCAAGTTCATTTGTTCCACTTTTAAGTTTGTCATCTGAAGAGACTTTCAAATTGGGTGCGTCTAACATCTGTTATGCGCATTCTGATCTTGATCTACACTGTCCGCAAGAGGTCAGTGGTCGCGCCTAGCACCCAAAGGGTGGAGCTGCCAGAACTTAATAAAATAAGATTTTTTGATCAAAATCACCGATATCCCGTTAGGTCAATATACAGATACAGGGGCTTTTGCGAGCGATACAGTTCAAGATCTGACTGCAAAGAACCTGCAGACTGATCTAACATCTATACCCTCCTTTCGTTCAGATAAGCCAATAGTACAAAAAAAAAAAACTTTTGCGTTTTGTATGAGTTGATTGTATTTTATGCTGTCAAAAGACGTCGAGTTTATATATTTGGGGCTAAAAGAATTAACGCCTTCCCAAACGATAAAACTTTAGACGTTTCGAAATTGTAAGCATTTGCAGACGACAATTTAAACGTAGCTAAAATGGCGGATTCATTCTTGATATAGTAATAAAAAAAAAATTGGAAAGGGAGAAAATGCAAGGGAGAAAATACTGGTTACCAGAATGTTCTCCTTTTCCCAGGATCCAAATGTCCAAATTGAAAGCATTTGCAAACGACAATTTAAAGGTGGCCTAAATAATGGAATTCTTCCTTGATACAGTAAATAACTTTGTGGGAAAAGGAGAAAATGCTGGTAACCAGCATTTTCTCCTTTTCCAACAATGTTTTCAACTGGCTTCTTTCCCAGGTCGTTAAAATCAGACATTGTTCGGCAAAGAATAAAACCTTAAAGCGGTATGCATGTTGTTTTGAAGGCAATATACTAGTAGATCGAGATCGGAACTAACATGGTGATCTTGGGTCTACTTTTTCCCGTCTGTGTTAAATAATCTACAATGCTTTGGTCTGTCTACCTGATTGGGTGAATTCATTTTATCTCTCTAACCCTATACCAAACAATCTCTGGATTTTAGGAGCCTGAAAAAGAATCCTTTTGAAAACAATGTGGGGCAAGGAGAAAATGCTTGCAACCACCATTTTCTCCTTTTCCCACAATGTTTTCTACCCTGCTTGAAACGAATTCCAAGTGCTTTCAATTGAACCAGTCTAAAATTTTGTTGTAAAGTAAAGGGTTAATATACGACAAAGTTTTAGACCTCTACAAAAAAAATGTAGATGCCAAATTTATCGTTGCGCATATTAGAGTAGCATTTTCATGACAGGGTAGAAAACATTGTGGAAAAGGGAGAAAATGCTGGTGCCCAGCATTTTCTCCTTTTTCCGCAATATTTTCACAAGTCCATTTCTCTAGGGTCTTTTCGTTGAAACTAAGATTAAGTGGTAACGGGTTAATCATTTGGCGCTTACACAGTTTTATATTCTAAGATATCGGAAGATCTCAACACATGGGGGTCGGTACCCGATACCCACTTCTAACAGTTTTTATGGGCTCTCGTGGGGTTTGACAGCTAAATCAATATAAAGAAAGATCTATATAACTAGTAGTTATCTTATATTTTGCATGAAAAACATAATAATTACTGTGGAATTGGGTCTCCCTCCCCCCTCCAATGCGATGTGAGGGAGAGAGAGAGACAGAGACAGAGAGCGACAGAGAGACAGTGAGACAGAGACAGAGACAAAGAGATAGAGAGAGAGACAAACAATGATAAACAGAGAGACAGAAGAAGAGGGACTGGCAGGCAGGTATAGGCAGGTAGGCAGGTAGGCAGGCGGGCAGACAAACTTGCAGGCAGACAGACAGATAGACAGATAAGCAGGCATGCAGACAGACAGACAAGTCTCTTTTCTGCGAAAACATCCAAATAGTCTGGTATACTCTCTTTACCTCACAGTGAAATTCTAGACCTATCCTTGTCCAAACTGAAAGCATTTCGAGACGACAAAATTAATGATGATGGCTCAGATAAAGAAATCTTATAGAAGATTAAAAAGAACACGCTTAGGGAAAAGGAGAAAAGGCCTGCTCTTAGCTCTTTACCAAACGACAAAATTTTAGACCTGACCAAATTGAAAGCACATGCAGTCGACAAAATAAACCTGAACAAAAATTTGAAATTTGTTTCCAGCAGGGTAGAAAACATTGTGGGAAAAGGAGAAAATGCTGGCCACCCAGCATTTTCTCCTTTTCCCACAATGTTTTCAAAAGTCTTCCATCTCGGGGTCGTAAAAACCAGGGATTGTTTGGTAAAGGGTTAAGGGGTCTGATTACGTGGAAAGGGGTAAACCCTGATTTCAGAAGTCCCCATTGAATGATCTATCCCATTACCAAATGACAAAATTTTAGACTGGTCCAAATTGAAAGCATTTGCAGATGACAAAATAAAAGTGACTGAAAATTTGAAATTTGTTTTGTGAAGGGTAGAAAACATTGTGGGAAAAGGAGAAAATGCTGGTTACCAGCAATTTCTCCTTTTCCCACAATGTTTTCTAAAGGCATCTTTCTCAGGGGCGTCAAAAGTAGGGATTGTGTGGTAATGGGATAATTTCATATCTTAGCTCCATATTTAGTTAAAGTAAAGATTTGTCCTCGGTAAAACTATATAAATAACCAATGTTCTGTGTAAAAAAGGGGTCTCGCGCAGACTGATCTAGCTCGAAACTTTTTCTTATTGATCCATTTTTTACATGCTAAAGGGCCACTCTACCTCATTCTTTAGAATGTTATTAACTCATTACCAAACGACAATATTTTAGGCTTGTCCAAATAGAAAGCATTTGCAGACAACAAAATAAAAGTGACTGAAAATTTGAAATTTGTTTTGTGAAGGGTAGAAAACATTGTGGGAAAAGGAGAAAATGCTGGTTACCAGCATTTTCTCCTTTTCCCACAATGTTTTCTAAAGGCATCTTTCTCAGGGGCGTCAAAAGTAGGGATTGTGCGGCAATGGTTTAAATAAAATAAACGTTATAGATCCCAAAATATATGATAACTTGTTAGATAAATTGCATCAATTAAATGCATTTAGCCCCCTTTTAACGGAGCATGGCTAAATACTTATGCAAAAAAGAACATATCGTCGGTTTACTTCAAAAACTTCGTAACTACAGCTTATAACAAGCTGTAGTTACGAAGTTTTCGCAGTAAACTGACGATATACACGTACATGTATCGGATATTGTGAAATAGAACTAGCTTTGCTTTCTGGAAATTGAAGGAAATACGTCTTCAGACACATAAATAGGTGATCGTTGCCTGCTTACATTCAAGTTTTCATCGCATCAGAATTGCATTGTCACACTAGATAATAAATCCAAAATATGGCAATAGATGACTTGTGATCTAAAACAAAAATCCTCCACTTAGACATCAAATACTAGGTTTGAATTAAACGTATAAAGTATCACTGCACACTAGAAATTATCATTGTTTTAAATGTTTTAAGTCCCGTTCATAGATTATAGAATTTCGTAAATTAGATCTTCACTGTGGGAGGCGGGTAGTGATGTCCGATCACGTGGTATATTGATCGCTCTGTGATTGGCTGATCGATTCAGATAGTTTATCTCAATCTCTGTTTTGGCGAGAGGTGTTAAAAAAAACTGGATTGTTTCTTTATTTCATTGAAATTTTGTCTGAATAGGGACATTGTATCAAAAGATTGAAGAACTATAAGTCAGTTTGGGCTCAGATTCAAAATACATTTATCTATCGTTACACAAGGTTATTCGTTCCATAACTCTTTCGTGGCCAATAAAAACCATATCCTCTCAACCTTTTCGTTAACATTTCCTGGTTTTCACGGCCCTGAAAGAGAAGGCCTTTTGACAACATCATGAGAAAACAGCATTTTCTCCCTTTCCCACGATGTTTTCTATCCTCCCAGGACAAATTTCAATTTTTGAGTCATCTTAATTTTGTCGTCTGCAAGTACTTTCAGTTAGGACCAGTCCAAACATTTGTTGCTATCTTATTTGAACATTATCAAACGACAAAGTTCTGGACATGGCCAATTTGAAACAGTTGGCAGACGACAAATTAAAACGTTGCACGGTGAGGATAAAATCTGTCTCAAACACGGTAGAAAACATTGTGGGAAAAGGAGAAAATGCTGGTTACCAGCATTTTCTCCTTTTCTCACAATGTTTTCAAACGCCCTCTTCCTTAGGGTGGTTGAAAATGTTACCCATTTTTCTTTTTGTCGAATGTCACACATGAGTATATATCAAGAAAATGTAGATTCAGATTTAGAGAGTATGTTCTTTTGACTGGAATTGATAGTACTGTACATTGTCGGCTACAAGCATTTTTTAGACTGGTTCTAGTTTTAAAAAGTCTGACACAACATCTGTTGGTTGGTTGTATTGGGGTTTAACGCCACTTTAACAGCTAAGGTCATATCATGGCGGTCGGTGACGCACATGTGTTTCCTGGCTTTCTCACAGCGGTACTTACACGACTTTCTTTCCAAAGCCATCGACTACTTTTCTCACACGCTTCAGCAGAGGTGAGAGGCGAAAATACGCCGGAAAGAAAGTTCGCCTCAACCGGGTATCGAACTCACAACCACCAGGTCATGAGTCCGACAGGCTCACCACTGAGCCACCTGGGCGGGGATACAACATCTGATTGGCAGAACCATTTGGGCAACGGCCAATCAGAAGTGGTATTACTTTCAAAATTAAAAAAGAAAAAAGTTAATGGGAGTAGAATGGATTCCTGTAAATGGATGAAAAAATTCTCCAAACGCATTATCTCCCGCTAGATGACATTCTATAAATACTCATCTATCTGATATGGGCATCCTGGGTACAGAGCCGAACTACTTTCCTACGTGACAACCGTAATTTGAATTTCAAACTGAAATAAATGTTTACCCAATAAAACGCTACCTCGTGCAATTCACTCAACTATGATCACCAGTTTAGAGAAATCTGTTGCTAAAGAAGGTCTCATTTCACCTCAAATGTATCAATACGTAAAAACTATTTTCAACATTGACAGTCAGCCCGCTTTTGGGGCTAGTAGTGATGCGTCATATAAGACAGTCGAATTTTCGAAGAATATGACATGCGCAGACAACGTCTCCAAACGTACATAAAAAGTAAAAGAATCGAACTAGAGTAGGCGATGATTATCATTGCTGTATGGAGACGTGATTTTTTGTCTGTTTACGTCAACATTACGTGCAACGACCGATAACCAATTTAAACTACTAAGACATGCATGGAAAGACATCCAAAAACGTAAAGTTCTCGTATTAAACTGTTTACCACACAATCCTTACTTTTGACAACCCCAGGATTAAGACCATTTGAAAACATTGTGGGAAAAGAAGAAAATGCTGGTAACCAGCATTTTCTCCTTTTCCCACAATGTTTTCTACCCTATTAAAGGATAGTTTGGACTTTTTGAGCCACACTGACATTGTCGTCTGCAATTGCTTTCATTTGTCGTCTGGTAAAGGGTTAAACTCTTTAACCAGACGACATTGTAAGTTTTGGCCATCTTTACCCAAACTATTTTCAGACGACAAATTGAATTTGGCTCAAATGGTAAGATCTGATAATTGAAACGATAAAACGTCGTGGGGAAAGGAGAAAATGCTAGTTTCCAGGATTATCTCCGTTTCCCAGAATGTTTTCAAAAGGCTTCTTTTTTCAGGGTAGAGAAAACCAGGGCTTATTTCGGAAAGGTTTAAACTTGAGGTTGTTTTGTAAAGTTTGGGAAAGCATTAAATAAATACTTTCCTCAATATCCTCCTGGGTTCCATCCATTGACCATAATCTGTTAACCCCAGTACTTTGATTGCTGGTATAGTTACAGAAATATACTAGGACGAAAAAGAAACGCAGGGTAAACCTTTCAAGGTAGTTTGGAGGTGTATAACATGATTGAGAATTCTAAATTATGGTTTTAAGTTTACCACTGACCAGTTTTGAATATTTTGACGAAATTTCATTTCAGTGTGGCCAAAAGGAAATGAGAAAATGGCTTCTTATTGACATTACCCCTTCCTCAGTGAAAAGGAAGTAGTGACTGACTGCATATGGAGACTCAAAGCTTGTTCAATATCTCGTATGATACCCTGGGTTTCTTTTTCGTCCTAGTATACTTTTGATTACGTTACACGTCGTATGGCCTGCAACACGCGGAAAGGGGAATTCGGACATCTGCGTAAAGTGTCGTGTTGGATCAGCCTGGGCAGTTTGTGCAGGCTAATCCGAGATGACACTTTCTATTCTTGTTTTATTTTCTGTTTTGCGCAAGTTTACTGTGGGACAAACTCGAATGTAGACGTAAAGTGCCGTCTCGGATTAGCCTGCGCGGACTGCACAGACTGATCCGAAGCGACACTTTACGCGAATGTCCAAATGCCCTTTTTCGCGCGTTGAAGGCCAGTTATATTTATGAATCATTTTAGTGGGTATTTTAAAAAAAAACTATAGTTTTGATCAAATGCGTTCAAATAAAACAACTTCTTCAATAATTCTATTGGTACAATATTTATTTACAAAAACTCTGCAGAAATTATTCTCTAACAGGTTACTTCTCAGGTTACTTCTCTCAAACTTGTATAGAATACCTGTTCGCCAAATATAACTGAAGTCTGAATCAGTGTTGAAAGCGGTGTAAATCACCATGCAGGTAAACAAATACAAATCCACATAAAAATCTGTTCCAATCGCCAAGGGAAATAAACTTTCCATGAATAAATTATAGACATAGACTTCAAAGTAACGATGGTATCCAATACACGAAACCTTATTCGCTTCCTAATTACTTCGAACCCTTTTGAGCGCCAAGTTTATCATATAAAGTTACAATTTCTCTCGCGGACTGTCGATCAATATCATATGGCATATGTAACAGGTGGTGAAAAAATATATCGCGGCTCGACCGGGATTTAAACCCAGGGCCTCAGGAATACCGTTCCTGCACTCTAACCAACTGAGCTGCCGAACCACAGGTTGACACGGCCGCACGATTTACATGTATCCTGTACCCGGCTACATATACCCCCTCCAGATTTAGAATTCGTCCCGAATTCTGGAGACAGAGAAGCATTGTGAAACACTCTCGAGGTGCCTAAGCAGTAGCCATCCACATCGTGGGTTATTGACGGTGGGCGCCAAATGCAACCGGTGGTGAAAAATATATCGCGGCTCGACCGGGATTCGAACCCAGGGCCTCAGGAATACCGTTCCTGCACTCTAACCAACTGAACTACCGAACCACATGTCGACACGGCCGCACGATATACATGTATCACCAAATACCTGTACCCGGCTACATATATACATGTAAAGAGCAATCTTGGATATTATTTTCCAGTCTTTGGCCCGAAGTACTGACACAAACAGCGTTAAAAATGAACTAAAAAAGTAACGTTCAAATATTTCATGCTGAAACGTTTCACCACCATATAGGCATCGTCTAATTAGTGTATAGGAGAATTAGTAGAGTGACTGGTTGGTTGTATTGGGGTCTAACGCCACTTTAACGTATTGGACCCGTAATAGAAAACAGCTATTTCAACTGTAATATGTTCTATAAAATTTGCTTATTCTAGAAATGAGTATTATTGTAATACTTTCACCAAGTCACCTTTTCCTTTTTGTCCTTCCTAGAGTTATCATTTATGAATCTAAAACCACTCTATTCTATTTACAAAATGATGTGTAAATTACCTCCCTTTTCTGGAAACTAAAAAAAGTATCAAGAAATAATTTCAAAATAGACATCAGAGGAATTTCTGGACAAACCGTGCAGTCTGATCTTGTATCTATACTGTCCATTTAGGAGATATTTTTCCCGCAAAATAACTTTAAAATAGCAAAATATTGGTTTTTATTATCGACTTGAAATTTTCATTAAACTTCTTTGACCCTTTACTAAACAATTCCTGGCTTTTACGGCCCTGAGATAGAAGACGTTTGAAAACAGTGTGGGAAAAAGGAGAAAATGCTGGTTACCAGCATTTTCTCCTTTTCCCACAATGTTTTCTACCCTGCTGGAAACAAATTTCAATTTTTGAGTTATGCTTTTTTTTTTGTCGTCTGCAAGTGCTTTCAATTTGGACCTGTCTAAAATTTTATCGTTTGGTAAAGGATAAACGGGTTAAGTGTTACTGAATAGAAGTGCAGGTAGCAAAATGGAATAGAAGTGACGTGCCGATGAGACAATGAGTTTCATTGATCGAAATTTATAATATTCCAGCACTTCCCAGTGGTTTCAGCCCAAATAAGTGTAGCCGGGTACAGGTATTTGGTGATGTATCGTGCGGCCGTATCGACATGTGGTTCGGTAGCTCAGTTGGTTAGAGTGCAGGAACAGTATTCCTGAGACCCTTGGCTCGAATCCCAGTCGAGCCGCGATATATTTTTCACCACCTGTTACATTTGGCGCCCAACGTCAATAACCCACGATGTGGATGGCTACTGCTTAGGCACCTCAAGAATGTTTCACAATGTTTCTCTGTCTCCAGGGCTTGTATTCACCAACCATTCTTTAGAACGTTCTTTGTCTTATTCTCCAGAATTTTCTACATTTGTAAGTGACACAACTTCTGATTGGCTAAACCGTTTGGTTTAGCCAATCAGAAGTTGTGTCACTTACAAATTTTGCAAACCTTGGAGAATAAGACTAAGAATATTTTCTCAAGAATGGTTGGTGAATACGGGCCCAGAATTTCGGACAAATTCTAAATTCGGAGGGGGTATATGTAGCCGGGTACAGGTATTTGGTGATATATCGTGTGGCCGTATCGACATGTGGTTCGGTAGCTCAGTTGGTTAGAGTGCAGGAATGGTATTCCTGAGACCCTGGGTTCGAATCCCGGTCGAGCCGCGATATTTTTTTCACCACTTGTTACATAAGGAAATAAGGTAGAGGTAGAGTTTTTTTGATCTTTTACCACCGTCTCTCTCTCTCTCTCTCTCTCTCTCCCCTACACACACCCACACACACACACTCGAAAGCTGCCTATTGCAAGTAACTTCTCTATTTACCAACAGATTCTCGTATAGTCTGGTGTTCAGGTCCTGCATTTGAGTCATTTCAATAAACAAGGTACAAAGTGACTAGTGCATGCTATCTCATTTCCGAACACGTTTTGCCAACAATTTCGAATCTTCTGGAGTTTTCAATGAATATAATTATTTCAATTTTGTTTTGACTCCCCCCTCCCCCCCCAAAAAAAACCACCCTTTTTCGCCCAGAAAATCACACTTCAGGTAAGACCTGTGTAATGCACTTCCGGTGAACATTGAGCAAACATTCTAATTGGTTGTTAAATAAGGATAAATAAGGATTTATGCCGAAATAGTATTTTTGCACATTTTTAACGGATCAGAAATTCCGTTTATGTCTATCTTGAAACTTCTTTTTTGATACTTTTGTTTGTTTTCTAAAAAGGGAGGTAATTATGATATCTTTTTCAATTGAGAATATAGCGGTTTTAGATTTATAAATGATAATTCAAAGAAGGAAAAAATGGAAAAAATGAAAAGGTGAAAGTAGTTCAATAACACTCATTTTTAATTATAGCTAATTTTGTAGAATGATATTTTAATGGAAATAACTGTTTTCCATTACGCAGGACACAGGTCTTACCTCCAGAACAATTGATATAAATAAAATTGTAGTTATAAGATCATTAAGGGAGAAGTTATTGAATCTAAGTTGCGTGATCCCTGTTCCCCACTCCCTGTCCCTTCTTCTTACATTTAGACGAGTTGTTCGATATGGCATAAAAAGCGAGGGTGAAGCAGGGAAAATGGCTTACAACACGAGAAAAAGGGCATTCGGAGATTTGTGTAAAGTGTCGTCTCGGATCAGCCTGCGTAGTCCGCGCAGGCTAATCCAAAACGACACTCTCCGTTTTTATGTAATTTTCTATATTGTACAAGTCTACTGAAGAACAGAAATTGATGAAGACGTAAAGTGTCGTCTCGGATTAGCCTGCGCGGACTGCGCAGGCTAATCCGAGACGACACTTTACGCAAATTTCCGAATGCCCCTTTTCGCGTGTTGCGATCCAATTAGAGGGACATAAAAATACAACTGAATTTCTCTTGCATGTAATCTCGTTTCCGAAAACGTTTCAAAAGTAATTTTCAAATCAATTTTGCAGTTTTTCATTGTCGAATGTCGACTGCACAAAATCTACACCACGCCAAATATAGTATTTCTAGTTGATAAAATCGATTACTAGTAATTGTCTTTTACAACACGACCGCATTTTGAAATTGTTCAAAATACTTCTCCTTTAGAGTAAATCGTACTTCAGGGACGGATCCAGAATTTCTTTAGGGGGGGTTCAACACGGTCAATCTCAGATATGCAGACACCCAAAGCACAAATCAGTCGCCAATGACTTGGATGTGCATCAAAAAAAAATCTGGAAATTTAGGGGGGGGTCGTCTGAACCCCCTCGAACCCCCTGGATCCGCCAGTATACCTCTCAACTCTGTATACCACACGATGATATGATCAGAGTGGGCCAGATTGAAAGGCACACAACAAATTAGAAGTGACCAAAATAATTGAATTTGTTGTGGAAGTTAAGAAAACATTGTTGGAAAAGGAATAAAGGAGAAAAAGCTGGTTTCCAGCATTTTCTTCTTTTTTTTTTCACAATATTTTCAAATATATCTAACCTCTAAAGGTCGGTCACCTTCTGAAATGTGTGATAAGTTAAATGTTTACCATACTTTCCTGGGGAAGAAGACCCCTCGACTACACCTTAGAAAATAAAACAAAATGTAGAAATCCAGCTTTTTTTCACTCTTTCTTTACATTTTTTAACGTTCGAAGTTAAATACCATTATTTGACCCAAATCAACTAACTCTTTACCAAACGGCAAAATTTTAGACTGGTCTAAATTGAAAGCACTTGCAGACGACAAAATAAACGTAACATTATTTATTCATTCATTTATTTATTTATTTATCTATTGTACGTAACTCAAAAATTGAAATTTGTTTAAGAGAGGGTGAAAAACATTGTAGGAAAAAGAGAAAATGCTGGTAACCAGCATTTTCTCCTTTTCCCACAATGTTTTCAAAAGGCTCCTATCTCAGGGTCGTAAAAACCAGGGATTGTTTGGTAAATGGTTAAAATGACGTTCAGATAAACTCGATCTGAACAACAAATTGCTGGGTCTTTCTTAGTGAAAGTTTACTGCAGATGACGATCTCTAAATTGGGCCAGTGATTCGTTTATAATGTGGTGTGGTAAACATCATTTTCTCCTTCTCCTACAATGTTTTTTTTTAATTAATTCTTCTTCTGAATGATTGCTACTTTGAAGCGTGTGGAAAATTCATGAAACGATCATGAATCTGCGGAACGTTCAATTCCTAGGTAACAAGGTAAGTAACTCTTCAATACATTGAAAACTGAATTGGCACTTGTATTACGTCCCTTTAGTCCGGAGACCGTTAACCCTTTACTCCACAGATACTCATTTCTACACATTGCATGTAGGGGCCTTTGGAAAACATTGTGGTAAAAGGTGAAATTGCTCGTGACGAGCAATTTCACCTTTTGCCACAATGTTTTCTATGCTATCAGAAGGTATCATATACACATAAGAAACAGCTTCATCCTTGCTGTTATTTAGGGTCAATTAGAGATACCACAGAAATACCTTATGGGGTAAATGATTAAGCAGGATATTCAGATAAAACTGTACAAAACGTAGACTGGTTACCGCCCTGATACTACTACGTGTATAGGTATATAAGTAATACACGGTATACAACGGTGGCCAGTTCATACAAAACGTGCCGTCTTATCCCAGGTTAGTGGTATCAGTTACTTAGGGATATATTCTGACAACAACAACTTTGAAGTTGGAATACTTAAGTTTTCATTATTGGCTAGAAATATCCATACAATTCAAAGGATTCGACCTGTCCCAATAACTCAGGAGGTAGAACGTCAAATCTCGGTCAACTTGTGGGCGTTGGTTAGATCCTCATGACTTGCCAACTAATGTCAATAAATGAACCTTTCTAGTGAGACGTTAACCCATTACCACACAATCCCTACTTTTGCGGAGCCTGAAAAAGAAGCCTTAAGAAAACATTATGGGAAAAGGAGAAAATGCTGGTAACCAGCATTTTCTCCTTTTCCCACAATGTTTTCTACCCTTCACAAATTTTCAGTCACTTTTATTTTGTCGTCTGCTAATGCTTTGGATTTGGACAAACCTAAAATTTTGTCGTTTGGTAATGAATTAAACTGAGGTCCCGGGTAACAGAGCTATGCACTGAGCACGTGAAAGAACCAGTCTTAACTTAGGATAGGTTTCGTTTTGTATCATGCAGTAGCCCCCTTAGAGGTGGCCCTTCAGATTTTGGGACGAAAATTTTACAAATATGCAAAAAAATCATCCTTATACTCCTATAGCCTTTTAATTTGCGTTCATAAAACCCCAGTAGTCAAAAACTATCCGATAACACGAGAAATTTGAGATTTATTACGGACCAGGTTGACACCTACGGGAGACACGTTCTATTTTTAGATTATCAGTTCTCTCATTTAAATACAGAAAAACGCAGACAAAGTTTCAAACATCTGTCCGAAGAAGACATTATGGAAAATGATTATTGCATGTTTGTTATGTAATGAAATTTAAGAGTTATTAGTCACGTGCCAGTCACTTGACATTCCCACAATGCTTTATTGATTTTTGGCGCGAAATCTAAAAATAGCTTAAGAGGCTATGTAGCCTTTTAAGGGAATACCATCCAAAAAAAAAGAAAATTGTTTGTAACTTTATGATTCTTAAATATTGATGATTTGTATTGTTTTTTCATATAGATTTCAATGATATAAATATTTTTTTTAATTTGGTGTGATGTGAAAGTTCTAAATACCCACCTTTAACAATCTGGAGAGGCTGTTTATAACTAATGTTTAGAGCTACGAAAGAGTGCGTAATATTCTGTCTATCGAATTATACAAAATAGTTGGACTTTTACAGGTGTCCACAGTAGTTTCATTTTCGGCTTTTACCACATGCACGTGGTTTTACAAAGTTCCACTATGTTTCTCAATCAGACTTTATTTACCACAGTTAAAAGATTATAGAACATTCGCCGTGTTGTCTCCAGTGGCCTACAACAAATGTACAAATCTTCAAATTCAATTCAAATCATTTCAATATTTATTGTTGTATTCATAGGCCACCGGCCCTTATATTAGTACATATTACAAAATCAAAACACAAGCAGGATCTGCAATGTTTTCTTCCCTTGCCCTTTTAACACTTCTATAGAGCCTTGCAAAGGCCTTGCATGTTATCTCTGTTGGCCTGCAACAAATATACTCGTACATGGCTTTGCGTAGGCTACCCTGTGTATTCCCTTATGCTCTACACTAAATAGGCAGCCTTACAAAAGTCTGTCGTGTTTTTGCTTTTGCCTATTACCACATGTACAGAGCTTTCTAAAGTTCTGATTTTTTTTCTGTCTAAACTTACACCAAATGTAGACAGCTTTACAAGAATCCGCCATGTTTTTCCCCTTGACCCACACCATGTGTACAGAGCTTTACAAAGGTCAAAGCTCCAAATAAGGGAGAGTGGTGGTATAAATAAATAGTGTCCATTTCACTCTCAGCGACTACCCCTCAAGGTGTGCTATCATGTATTACATAAACTCGGGTTTCTCATCAAGTTTCGTATATGTACTGTCTCCTTTTGTTTTCAATACTTTTTTAATACCAAAGAAATTTGCTTTCGTTAGATTCTATGGTTGTTATTGTACACGTCACATGACCACAGGTGTGGTAAAATAATCTTTTGTATTACAAGGTACATATTATATATGTATACGTAATAAAGTATGTCTATGTATGTCTATTTCTATGTAACTTGGACATATAGAACGTTCTAGATAGAGAATAACACTAACATAAAAATTACATAAAAAAGTCACTTACAAGAACAACTGGAGTGATAGAAGATTTTCTGCCTCATCTTTTTGCTTCTTAACTTGTTCTTTTGCTTCCTTTTGCTGTTTCCGCTCCCTGAATTTATTTGCATACCCGGATGTAAACATCACAGCTCACGAACGATTTCTAGAATACCTTTTTACAAACATAAAACACACGTCAATGTCACGTCCCTAACAAAAATATCCATACCCCATAAAAGGTTTTATTCTGTGGAAACATCAAATAATCTTTCCCCTTTAGCTTGGTACTGATGTGTATTTTCGATCACAAACTGAACCTGAAAAGAGAAATTTTAAGCATAGCACAATTTATTGAAAATACTAAAAGACTTTTTTTTAATTTTCGAACTATGGTTTTGGCCCAACAATATCTGATAACGAGATGATTTCTCCAAACTAAATTGAAATAGCAAAGAAGCTTGGGTTTTACTCTCAGTTTCAAAGTTTCTTTCAATTTGCTAAGCATGTTAAAGATTAATTCTGAAAAAGGACATTTCAAATTCCTACACCAGTCTGGCCGCTTATCTTTATAATGTGTAACTCTTCTAATATGTCTATTTTTTGAGTTCTTTCTGGTATATCATGTAGTACTTTAAGTTTAACATTTGATTTGTCTGTTAGATTGCAGCATGATTTGAATAAAACACACCCCACCTGAACAGTGCTGTCAGTACTTTGATATTAGAATGCCAGCGAAAGTGTTTTGCCTAGGAATTGCAGAAAATTTTACTTTGTTCAACTCTTTGCCAAACGACAAAGTTTTAGACGAGTCCGAAGTGGAAGCTTTTGCAGACGACAAAATAAATGTGACTCAAAAATTTAGATTTGTTTTGGGAAGGGAAGAAAACATTTTGTGAAAAGGAGAAAGTGCTGGTCATCAGCATTTTCTTCTTTTCCAACATTTTTTTTCTAAAGGCTTCTTTCTCAGGGTCATCAAAAGTAGGGCTTGTGTGGTAATGGGTTAAAATTATTAGTTAGATTTCAGCTTGAATTGAATTAGATGTACACCGCCTCACCAATGCTTTCAATGCTTTGATCTTAATACCAGCGAAAGTGTTTTAGATGGGCAGACGTATTGCAGAAAATTTACTCTAGCTGGATATTATAGGGTTTCAATAACCTCTACGCAATTGTTCTGTTTATTTGTATTGTAGGTTTCGCTGTTTGGTCAGAATGAAACTTTAAGAACACGTCTTTATCGTAATGTAAACAGAAGTTATTAAGTCGTAAATCTATATAAATAGTTAATGCATTCATATTTATAAAAAAAGAAGGTCGATCTTTCGTTTAGATGTAAAGTTGAAAGTTATTGCCTTTTTTTGGACAAAAGTTTTGTCTTTTACTTGGAAAGTACTAGTATTAGAGATTCACCACTTACACGTAATAAACCATATACCACACAATCCCGACATTTAACGCCCATGAAAAAGAAGCCTTCTGAAAACATTGTGGGAAAAGGAGAAAATGCTGGTAACCAGCATTTTCTACTTTTCCCACAATGTTTTCTGCTCATCCGATAACTAATTTCAGTTTTTCAGTCACTTTCATTTTGTAGTCTGCAAATGCTTTGAATTAGGACCAGTCTAAAATTTTGTCGAGTTAACCCCATACCAAACATTCTTTTTTTTGATGAAACCCGACAAGAGAAGATTTTGAAAGTACGTCGAGGTCTTTGAGACATTTCTTAAACTGTAAGACTGCTGGTCTACAGCATTTTCTCCTTTTCCCAAGATAGTTTCTATCGTTTTAAAGACAACTGTCACTAAATGAGTCAAATGAAATGTTTGAAATATGGACGGGTCTTGAGTTTCGAAATTCAGTAAAGGGACTTCCCAGTGTTACAGAGAGAGAGAGAGAGAGAGAGAGAGAGAGAGAGAGAGAGAGGCAGAGGCAGATAGACAGAGGGGAGAGAATGAGAGAAAGAGACAGATAGAGAGAGACAGACAGACAGAGGGGAGGGAGAGACAGAGGGGAGGGAGAGACAGAGAGAGAGAGAGACAGAGAGAGAAAGAGAGACAGAGGGGAGAGAGAGAGAGAGAGAGAGAGAGAGAGAGAGGGAGAGAGAGAGAGAACTACATGTATATTGAAAAAACTCTGTCAACCCATTCAATGAGCTTCTAAAGCCTTTTTAAGATATCGGAGTAAATGAGCCACAGATATATAGTATAATATAACTGACCGGCAACATGCGAAAAAGCGACATTCGAACGTTTGTGTAAGTGTCGTTTCGGATCAGCCTGCTCAGTCCACGTAGACTGATCCAAAACGACATTTTCCGTTTCTTATGTAATTTCTTGTTTTGCACAAGTGTACTGTAGCACAAAATCTTATGTAGTCGTAAACTGCCAGTGACTGCTTTCCCGCATGATCATCGTCGAAACAATGGTCAGTTGTGGGAGAGGAATGAATCCCATCGCAGTGACTATCATCAATCCTTGGAAAGAAATTGGCCGAGCCAGGGATCGAACCCTGGACCCCGTGTTCTCAAGCCTGAACATAAAAAAAGTATTTAACCCTTTTCCACACAATCTCGACTTTTAACGACATCGAGAAAGAAGCCTTTAGAAAACATTATGAGAAAAGGAGAAAATGCTGGTAACCAGCATTTTCTCCTTTTCCCATAATGTTTTCTATCCTTCACAAAACAAATTCAAAATTTTCAATCATTTTTATTTTGTCGTCTGCAAATGCTTTCGATTTGGACAAGCCTATAATATTGTCGTTTGGTAATTATTTAAACGAAACTATTGATAGTACTCACTTTTCTATAGTTGTGTAATATATCCATAAATAAATTGCATGCAATATCCTCGAGCATTGTCAGTGGAAAAAAAAACCGCTTCTTTTACACCCTTTCAACACTGTACGCAAAAATACAGGCTTTTGCAAATGGCAAAGATCAAGATCAGACTGCACAGAACATGCAATCTGATCTTCTGATCTGTGATCTATACATTTCGCTTTTTATGACAACATTTTAAGACAACAGAAAATCGGTGGATTTTATTTTACCGCCAATTCAGGTCGAGTTAATTCAGGGCGATAAAAAGTGTTAACTCATTACCTCTCAATCCCTACTTTTCACGCCCCTGAGAAAGAAGCCTTTTGAAAACACTGTTGGAAAAGGAGAAAATGCTGGTAACCAGCATTTTCTCCTTTTCCAACAGTGTTTTCTACCCTTCCCAGAGCAAATTTCAATTTTTCAGTCAGCTTTATATTGTCGTCTGCAAATAATTTCAATTTGAACCAGTCTAAAATTTTGTCGTTAAGTAATGAGTTAAACAGTCCAGTCAACTTTCTGTTTTTGTTTTGCACAATGAACAAAAGCCGTTGTAGGAACTACAAAGAAAATACACAGCAAATAACATATATACGTAATTATATACATGTCGTTTAACACTTAACTGAACACTACTGAGTCTTACTGGTCGCTTTTAAAATCCTTTCTCTCTTCCCAAACGACAAAATTTCATACGAGTCCAAATTAAAAGCATTTGCAGACGACAAAATAAAAGTGAATGAAAACTTGAAATTTGTTTTGTGAAGGGTAGAAAAGATTGTGGTGAAAGGAAAAAATGCTGGTTACCAGCATTTTCTCCTTTTCCCACTGTGTTTTCTAAAGGCTTCTTTTTTAAGGGTCGTCAAAAGAAGGGATTATGTGGTAATGGGTTAATGAGAAAATGCTGGGATTGTTACAGAAACATGGGGGAAAAAACCACGTGAATTACGGTCGAGAAGTAGAGAACTTTTAAAGTCGTTGTGAAAATATGACAAAATACTGGTGTTTGAAATCATTGTGGGGAAATGAGAAAAATGCTGGTTACCAGTCGTCAGGTAGAGAGGTAAAGGACAACAGAGTCTATTTTTACTCAACCCTGTACACGGACTTGCTCAATTCTAACAACAATTTAACTTTTCTCTTGCAAATTAAGTTGAAAAAAACTTTCGAGTTGTAGTAAAATCCAAAATATTTCAAACCTTTTTTCTTTCTTTAGAAGGTGGGGGGGGAAGAAGCCTCGGAAACCCAATGAATGAATGAATGAATGAATGAATGAATCAATCAATCAATCAATCAACCAACCAACCAACCAACGAACCAACCAACCAACCAACCAACCAACCAACCAACCAACCAATCAATCAATCAATCAACCAACCAACCAACCAACCAACCAACCAACCAACCAATCAATCAATCATTCAATCAATTAATCAATCAACCGATCAATTACTCACATTATAAGAAAGGACAGAACTAGACCAATCGATTCCCCATTTCCGGTTCCTCATTGTTTTCAAGGAAGCGATGTGCTCTTATACCGTTATCTCCATTTCCCTTCTCTGAATATCCATATTGTCAATTGCTGTGGAATCCCAATTAAATGGCTCTTGTAGCTGGTAAAGATCAAGATCAGACTGCACAGAACGAGCAGTCTGATCTTGGATCTTCACTGATAACTATTTTGTCACAAGTACTGACTAGAACAACATCTAATACGGCCATGGTTTAGCTGTTTTTTTTTTCATGTTGAAAACTTCCGTTTCAGGAATTCATCCCTAGAACAGAGATAGCCACATCGCTGACCTATTATCGGGCAATCAAGTTTGGGAATGCAGTCCGTCAAAAAAATGCTGTGCAAGATATTGGTGAGAGAAGCTGCCAAAAACGCAGTGATACGTACATTGGCAGCATCAGCATAACTCAAACACTGTGGAAAAACGATACGGTAATGGAACAAACGAACTGCTTTACTAACGGTAAGATCTAAACGTTTAACCCTTTACCCCATGTGGCATTTCTATGGTACCTCTAATTGACCCTAAATAACTGCAAGGATGAAGCAGTTTCTTATGTGTATATGACACCTTTTGATAGCATAGAAAACATTGTGGCAAAAGGTGAAATTGCTCGTCACGAGCAATTTCACCTTTTGCCATAATGTTTTCCAAAGGCTCCTACAAACAATGCGTAGAAATGAGCATCTATGGAGTAAAGGGTTAAGGATTGATTAACCCTTTACCAAACGACAAAATTTTAGACTTGCAGGCAACGAAACATACATGGCTAAAAAATGAAAAGTACGTCCATCAGGATAGAAAACATTGTGGGAAAAGGAGAGAATACTGGTTGCCAGGATTTTCTCCTTTTCCCACAATGTTTTCAAAAGTCTTTTATCTCAGGGTCGTAAAAACCAGGGGTTGTTTGGGAAAAGGTTAAGTAATGTGCTAGTCCGCTTTGTGTCTGTCTTACAGCAGTAGTAGTAGCAATGGCATCAGCAGCAACAGCATCAACAACAACGACAACAACAAGAGCAAGAAATTTATGTTCACACATATAGGATATTTGTTTTTTTCGGTGAAAGATAGAAATTTATTTCATCGAGTGAACATCATCGGTAATATTTAACGAGTGGCTGTGCCACGAGTGAAAATATTACTGAAGGTGTTTACGAGGAAAAAAAACAAACAAATATTATATTTATTTCATGCTTTCAACCCTTTCTTGGAGGAGCATTTTCAAAATCCAGTACACTTCTTTTCAGTTACTCCTCTCCGAATAGCACCGCATTATAATATTACGTCAAGCCCGCGAAACGTCAGGTAAATGACGTCAAATTTCCATCTAGTTGTGAAGTCACGTGCATTTTACCTAGGTAACTAGAATATAAAAATCGGTATTTTCACTGGTTGTACCCGTGGATTATCAAAAAAATATTTTCATCGCTATTTCTCGATATTCTACCTGAAAGCATGAATTGAAATTCCTTTTTTACCCAAAGTTATGGGCTGGCCCACAGTTTTGCAAGTGTTTACTAAGATCAGAAAGTTATACAGCTTAGTGAAACTTATTTTCATTCCTGAAGCACACTTATGTAAATTTCTTTCTCGAATCTTGCACGTAACCAATTAAGTGAATGTCAGCCTGGATTTGCAGTCAAAAAGCACCAGCTCTGAAAGCCGGTCAGGGCATTAATTGCACGGAAATATATTCAAAGAAATCTTCTAAGACGAGATGTAATGTTGAAAGTTGGCAAATTTAATTGATTAACTCTTTACCAAATGACGAAATTTCAGACAGGTGTAATTGAAAGCATTTGCAGACGACAAAATAAAAGACAACCAAAAACAAAAAAGGAAATTCATTGCCAGCAGGGTAGAAATATTTTGGGAAAAGGAGAAAATGCTGGTCACCAGCATTTTCTTCTTATCTTACAATGTTTTCGAAAAGGTTCTATCCCAGGTATTGTTTAGAGCAAAGGGTAAAACCTAGAAAACATGAATAAGTAAACTTTCGCCTTTATCTCAGAGAACAATAAAAACAAAGCGTCAAACAAGAAAATTTACTACCCAATAGATGTTTTAGATGTAAAAAAAAATACGTACAGAACATACAGAAAAGCTTACCTTAAACATCTTAGTCCGTCTGCACTTTCCGTGGATAAAAAATCGAACTAATCCGATCCAAAATCAATCACTTGCAATCGGCAAAACTTTGACACAATCGCCATCACTTCCATAGATGCTGTCAATAACACAGACGAAATTTACAAGCTTGTCTATAAATAAACTATTCATTTTACCTCTTTATGAAACTTCAAAAAAAGTACAATCTCAATATTGAAGAGCATCTGCAGACGACAAAATAAATATTAGTGACTTCGACTGATTAAATGTATTTTTGAAAGGATTGGAAACATTGTGGGGATAAGAAGAAAATGATGGTCACCAGCATTTTTTTCTTTTCCCAACAATATTTTCAAAACCTGAAACCTAGTAAGATAAGGATAGAACAATAAAGTTTAGGTATAATACATAATTACAGATTGGGAAAGTTCTCTATAACACACGACACGATGATAGACCTGTCCGAATTGAAAGCATAAGCTGATTACGGTTTCAATGTGGCTCATCTGAGATGAGTATTCTTTGAAAAGGTAGAAAACAATGTGGGAAAAGGAGAAAATGCTGGTAACCAGCATTTTCTCCTTTTCCCACAATGTTTGCAAAAAACATCTCTTTCAGGGGTGTTAAAGGTCGTTTGTGTGGTAAATGATTAAAGCGTATTTTAACACTTTATATACCTACTTGCGCAATAACGGTCATTCAATCGAGTTTATTGAACGATGAATTTATTCATTTCTATCTATACCATTTCCACGTATAAAATATCGTATACGACATGAAGGAAACCTAAATTACAATAGTTTTGTTCAAAACAGCTTCTTTAACCCTTTCTCAAACGACAAACTTTTGGACTAGACCAAATTGAAAGCATTTGCAGACGACAATTCAATTCTTGCTGAAAAGATGATTTCTGTCTATGATAGGATAGAAAAAATTGTGGGAAAAGGAGAAAATGCTGGTTACCAGCATTTTCTCATTTTCCCACATTGTTTTCTACCTTCTCAAAGAAAACTCATCTCATATGAGCCACATTGAAACTGTTATCAGCTTATACTTTCAATTTTCCCACAATGTTTTCAAAATGCTACTTATTCCAGACCCGTAAAAACCATGGATTGTTTGGGAAAGGGTTAAGAGTTCTGGATAAGAGGGACTGATGTTTTCTATATTCATAATTTTTCTTCCGTAAACTATGTTGTGGGTACTCATTAGAATCGTCTCGAAGGGAAAGTCCTTTCAATTTATTTTGTGCCCTCAAAGTTCAACCCTTGCTTTGTAAGGCTGAGAGATGAACGTGATGAATACAATTGATTCATACGATTGACAAAGTTTCTGATAACATAATTTCGGATTTGATGAAAATCAATAAGGGCTGATAAGAGCTATAAATTGAATATATGTACTGCAAAGGTAGTGGGCACCTACATTTTTTCCTTTAATTCCTCCAACTATGAAGAGTTATAATACAATACAACATACAATAGCAAAATACAATGCAAGCCAACACGCATAATAAAAGAAAGAAAGAAAGAAAAAATAAATAAATAAATGAGTAAATAAATAAAAATCAATGCGAAAATTGGCAGAGTTGTCGAAATTGAGTATATTATTAAACTACATTGTACTTTAACCGAACAACTTTTTCCTCTTTTTTTTCCCATCGTAGAATAACATTTATAAATCTAAAACCGCTGTATTATCATTACAAATGAAGACAATAATCACTGCATAATTAAATTAAACAAAGTTTATGTTTACATGCATTTCAATTTATAACATACAATTTAACCCAATACCACACAATCCCTACTTTTGACGACCCTAAGAAAAAAGCCTGTAGAAAACATTGCGGGAAAAGGAGAAAATGCTGGTAACTAGCATTTTCTCCTTTTCCCACAATGTCTTCTACCCTTCCCAGACCAAATTTCAATTTTTCAGTCAGTTCAATTTTGTCGTCTGCAAATGCTTTCAATTTGGACAGGTCTAAGATTTTCTCGTGTGGTAAAGAGTTGCTGAGGAATTGATTTCAAAACTAGGTTAAAACTTGCCAGGTAGCTGTGTCATTTGATTACTTGTTGCCTGATTGTAATATTATTTTTTCTGCCAGCGATATCATATGACCCGACCACGTAATAACAGACTGTCATCTCCAAAATACTTATCATGCTTTTATTATCACCCTTTATTACGGTGGCACAAACGTGACATGGAAGATATATTTTATACTACGTGCGCACGCAGTAGCTAATACGTGCGCACGTAATAACTAATACGTGCGCACGTAATACTATTGCGTGCGCACATATTAACTAATACGTGCGCACGTAATAGTTTAGTTATTACGTGCGCACGAATTAGCTACTGCGTGCGCACGTAATACTACTGCGTGCGCACGTATTACTTAATACGTGCGCACGTATTAGCTACTGCGTGCGCACGTAATAACTAATACGTGCGCATGTATTAGCTACTGCGTGCGCACATAGTATAAAATATATCTTCCATGTCACTTTTGTGCCACCGTACTTTACCCAATAAGACATTTCTATGGTATCTGTAATTGACCTTGAATAACAGCAAGGATGAAGCTGTTTCTTATGTGTATATGACACATTTTGATAACATAGAAAACATTGTGGCAAAAGGTGAAATTGCTCGTCACGAGCAATTTCACCTTTTGCCACAATGTTTTCAAAAGGCTCCTACAAGCAATGCGTAGTAATGAGTATCTATGGAGTAAAAAGTATAATGATAAGATTTAAAATGAAATATATTTTGACTCATGCTTTGATATTTTGGCCTTTACTGGACCTTCAATACCATCGCTTTACTGGACCTTCAAATACCATCGCTTTACTGGACCTTCAAATACCATCGCTTTACTGGACCTTCAATACCATCGCTTTACTGGACCTTCAATACCATCGCTTTACTGGACCTTTTAATACCATCGCTTTACTGGACCTTCAATACCATCGCTTTACTGGACCTTCAATACCATCGCTTTACTGGAACTTCAATACAATTCCTTTACTGGACCTTTAATACCATTGCTTTTTTACATTAGCCGCCTATCCCCCCATCTCTCTCTACTTCGCTGTCTGTCTGTCTGTCAGTCTGACTGCATTCAAAGTAAGCAAGCAAACATAATTATATGCACACAATAGAAACATGGGTCCCAAAAACATTTTTTGAAAGACAAAAACATAAAAAACGAGTATCGGGCTATAGTTACCATTTTTTAACCTTTAATTAAACAATCCCGAGTTTTATCGATCTTAGCTTAAGAAGCCCTTTTGAAGCCCTTTTAAACTTTTGAAAACATTGTTAGAAAAGCAGAAAATGCTGGTAACCAGCATTTTTCCTTTTCTCACAATATTTTTGATCCTTCCAAAGACAAGTTTTTATTCTTTGGGTCACAGCTATTTTTTTGCCTGCAAAAGCTGGCATTTTTGGACAAGTCTAATATTTTCTTCAATTGTAAAGAGTTGAAATATATTTTTAGTTATGAATGTGTTGAAGGCATGCTTTGGTGTGAATCTAAATGATATTTATGTTTGATTTTCATTATGAAAACAACTAAAGTGGGGGTGAAACATTTAATTAGCTTCACAGTTGTTGAGGGTTGGAGTGGCAAAAAGACCCAGACATAAATTTTATGAATGAGGTGTGTTTTGGGAAAAATGGTAAATATAGGGCTTAATATAGGTCGTGCAACATTTCAAGCAAGTTTTTGCAAAACATAAATCTATTTTGTCAAAAAAAGGAAATGGCCCAACCAACAGATAGAGGTAAAACAGCAAAGAGTTGTGTTGGTCTTAACTCTTTACCACACATAAAAATTTTAGACTGGTTCAAATTGAAAGCATTTGCAGACAACAAAATAAAGGTGACTGAAAAATTGAAATTTGTTCTTGAAGGGTAGAAAACACTGTGGGAAAAGGAGAAAATGCTGGTTATCAGCATTTTCTCCTTTTCCAACAATGTTTTCTAAAGGCTTCTTTCTCAGGGGCGTCAAAAGTAGGGATTGTGTGGTGATGGGTTAACAGGACATGGGTGAATACTTTTTGGAGAAGTATCAACGCCTTTTTACAGAGTTCGAGTCAAATATATATAGGTGGGAGGGGGGTGTTATATTTTACCCTTATCTTGCTGAAAACTAAAATATCTTTTTTTATTTCGATAGTTAACCCATTACCACACAATCCCTACTTTTGAGGCCCGTGAGAAAGATTCCTTTTGAAAACACTGTTGCATTTTCTCCTTTTCCCACAGTGTTTTCTATCCTTCCCACAACAAATTTCTATTTTTCAGTCACCTTTATTTTGTCGTTTGCAAATGCTTTCAATTTGGACCAGTCTGAAATTTTCTCGTGTGGTAAAGAGTTAAAACGCAAATATTTGCAATTTCAAAGTTATGTTTTTAAGGGAATAATGTCTCCTTAGCGGACAGTGTAGATCAAAGATCAGACTGCACGTTCTGTGCAGTCTGATCTTGATCTACACTGTCCGCAAAAGGTTAGTTAGTCGCCTTTAGCACCTTAAGGGTTAAAAAAAAAGGTTGTGATCCATATTCATTAATTGATCTTGAGAACTTTTTTAGTCTAATTCTAGATTAAAAAAAAAGTAAAGCAGATTCTTATCATCTGAACCTTGGCCGAGCCAATCAGAAGTTGTGTTACTTTCAAATTCGAAAATTCTCCAGAGCATACCTGCGAATGTTCTTAGAGACATGAAGAGATTTGAATAAACAAAGTTTTAAAAGAGTTGTCTGTTTGAAAAAATTTAAAATATGTCGTTAAGAATGGCCAGTGAAGACAGACCCAGGAATTGAAGCTGCAACTTATATAACAGAGGGAAAAACGCCTACATGAACAGAATGGTCCTTCAAAAGGTTATGCAAGAGCAGGGTTGACCCATTTCCAGTGGAACATGACATTTTCAACCTTGTAGCACACAATTTATCACTCTTTACCACACAATTCTGAATCTAAATGACACCTGATTAAGAAAACTTTTGAAAACTTTGTGAGAAAAAGGAGAAAATGCTGTTAACCAGCATTTTCTCCTTTTCCCACAAAGTTTTCCACCCTATTGTCAGAAAAATCCCATTGTCTGAGCCCGAGTCACAATTTGCTTCATTACCAAACGACAAAATTTTTGGTTTGTGTAATCGAAAGCATTTGCAGACGACAAAATAAAATTGACTAAAAATTTGAAATTTATTTTGTGAAGGGTAGAAAACATTGTGGGAAAAGGACAAAATGCTGGTTACCAGCATTTTCTCCTTTTTCCACAATGTTTTCTACAGGCCTCTTTCTCAGTCTCGTCAAAAGTAGGGATTGTGTGGTAATGGATTAAACACGGACAAATATCGTTTTGTGGTAACGGGTTAAAACAACGTGACGAAAGGAGACACTGCTCGTTAGGAGCATTTTCTCTTTTTTACCACATTGTTTTCCAAATTACTCACGTTTTGTACTTTAACTCATTTAACTCTCCATTATTTTATGATGATGTTTTCAAAGTGGCCTGCTGCCTCTTACTTCCATGAAGTAAATGTTGATTGTTTGATAATAAAGTTCTAATTGCGACCAGCGGTCCATCGCACTTCTACATATAACTGATTCGGAAATTAATTTTTCGGAGCCATTCCCAGTTTTGATCACCTATAAATACACCCTAACCAGGAAAGAACATGGTTAAAGTGTTTTTTAAAACAATAGGATAGTTTCATTGTCGGGGTCCGAAAAAATATAAACAGAGCAGAGTGGATGGATATGAAGATGAAATAATTTAAAAGGTATTTCCTACATTAGATAATGATAAAAATAATAATAAAATTTAATAATAATGAAACTGATGATCATCATCTTCGTCGTCATCATCTTCGTCATCATCAATGTCGTCTCAATTATCATCTACATCATTATCTCATCATCAGCAGCATCGTCATCAGAATAAAACGTTTGGTATTATAAGAAAAAAACGGTTAACTAAATTTATATACTTTTATTTAACGATTTGATTTTCCTGTTTACCACATACTTGTCTAAACCTAAACATTCGAATCTTTTGCGGGCAGTGTAGATCAAGATCAGACAACACAGAAAGTGCAGTCTGATCTTGGATCTACATCGCCCTGTACGTATAACTACACTATGATAAAAGCCGTTTTCATTGGCAGCATAATTTTTGTTAAGAACTAATGAAAAAGTGAAAAAAAAACTTGGAGAATAACATTAGACGTTAACCCATTACCACACAATCCCTACTTTTGACGAGCCTGAAAAAGTAGCCTTAAGAAAACATTATGGGAAAAGGAGAAAATGCTGGTAACCAGCATTTTCTCCTTTTCCCACAATGTTTTCTACCCTTCACAAATTTTCAGTCACTTTTATTTTGTCGTCTGCAAATGCTTTGGATTTGGACAAACCTAAAATTTTGTCGTTTGGTAATGAATTAAAGTGAGGTCCCGTGTAACAGTCCTATGCACTGAGCACGTTAAAGAACCAGTCTTAACTTAGGATGGGTTTCGTTTTGTATCATGAGGTAGCCCCCTTAACAATCTGGAGAGGCTGTTTATAACTAATGTTTAGAGCTACGAAAGAGTGGGTAATATTCTATCGAATTATACAAAATCACGGCGGGGAATCACGTGACACAACAACAACAACAACAATGACCGATATTTGAAAAAATTCCCCGACTGCAGGTAAGAAAATCTTCAATAATTCCGTTAATACATGACCGATTGGAATTTGGTTTGAAGCAGAGAAGGCGGAAGGACTCCGGGAATTTGCTTGATGTGTTAGATTTTTTAAACAACACCTGATAAAAAAGTTATTGACGAGCAAACAAATTTTTTACCCTGGATAATTTTTTTGCTCGTCAATAACTTTTTTATCAGGTGTTGTTTAAAAAATCTAACACATCAAGCAAATCCCTGGAGTCCTTCCGCCTTCTCTGCTTCAAACCAAATTCCAATCGGTCATGTATTAACGGAATTATTGAAGATTTTCTTACCTGCAGTCGGGAATTTTTTTCAAATATCGGTCATTGTTGTTGTTGTTGTGTCACGTGATTCCCAACCGTGAAAATAGTTGGACTTTTACAGATGTCCACAGTGGTTTTATTTTCGGCTTTTACCACATGCACGGGGTTTTACAAAGTTCCACTGTGTTTCTCAATCAGACTTTATTTACCACGGTTAAAAGATTATATAACATTCGCCGTGTTGTCTCCAGTGGCCTACAACAAATGTACAAATCTTCAAATTCAATTCACTTCTATTCAGTATTTATTGTTGTATTCATAGGCCACCGGCCCTTATACAAGTACATATTACAAAATCAAAACACAAGCAGGGTCTGCAATGTTTTCTACCCTTATCCTTTTAACACTTATATAGAGCCTTGCAAAGGCCTTGCGTGTTATCTCTGTTGGCCTGCAACAAATATACTCGTACATGGCTTTGCGTAGGCTACCCTGTGTATTTCCTTATGCTCTACACTAAATAGGCAGCCTTACAAAGGTCTGTCGTGTTTTTGCTTTTGCCTATTACCACATGTACAGAGCTTTCTAAAGTTCTGATTTTTTTCTATCTAAACTTACACCAAATGTAGACAGCTTTACAAGAATCCGCCATGTTTTTCCCCTTGACCCACACCATGTGTACAGAGCTTTACAAAGGTCAAAGCTCCAAATAAGGGAGAGTGGTGGTATAGATAAATAGTGTCCATTTCACTCTCAGCGACTACCCCTCAAGGTGTGCTATCATGTATTACATAAACTTGGGTTTCTCATCAAGTTTCGTGTATGTACTGTCTCCTTTTGTTTTCAATACTTTTTTAATACCAAAGAAATTTGCTTTCGTTAGATTCTATGGTTGTTATTGTACACGTCACATGACCACAGGTGTGGTAAAATAATCTTTTGTATTACAAGGTACATATTATATATGTATACGTAATAAAGTACGTCTATGTATGTCTATTTCTATGTAACTTGGACATATAGAACGTTCTAGATAGAGAATAACACTAACATAGAAATTACATAAAAAAGTCACTTACAAGAACAACTGGAGTGATAGAAGATTTTCTGCCTCATCTTTTTGCTTCTTAACTTGTTCTTTTGCTTCCTTTTGCTGTTTCCGCTCCCTGAATTTATTTGCATACCCGGATGTAAACATCACAGCTCACGAACGATTTCTAGAATACCTTTTTACAAACATAAAACACACGTCAATGTCACGTCCCTAACAAAAATATCCATACCCCATAAAAGGTTTTATTCTGTGGAAACATCAAATAATCTTTCCCCTTTAGCTTGGTACTGATGTGTATTTTCGATCACAAACTGAACCTGAAAAGAGAAATTTTAAGCATAGCACAATTTATTGAAAATACTAAAAGACTTTTTTTTAATTTTCGAACTATGGTTTTGGCCCAACAATATCTGATAAGGAGATGATTTCTCCAAACTAAATTTGAAATAGCAAAGAAGCTTGGGTTTTACTCTCAGTTTCAAAGTTTCTTTTAATTTGCTAAGCATGTAAAAGATTAATTCTGAAAAAGGACATTTCAAATTCCTACACCAGTCTGGCCGCTTATCTTTATAATGTGTAACTCTTCTAATATGTCTATTTTTTGAGTTCTTTCTGGTATATCATGTAGTACTTTAAGTTTAACATTTGATTTGTCTGTTAGATTGCAGCATGATTTGAATAAAACACACCCCACCTGAACAGTGTTGTCAGTACTTTGATATTAGAATGCCAGCGAAAGTGTTTTGCCTAGGTATTGCAGAAAATTTTACTTTGTTCAACTCCTTACCAAACGACAAAGTTTTAGACGAGTCCAAACTGGAAGCTTTTGCAGACGACAAAATAAATGTGACTCAAAAATTTAGGTTTGTTTTGGGAAGGGAAGAAAACATTTTGTGAAAAGGAGAAAGTGCTGGTCATCAGCATTTTCTTCTTTTCCAACATTTTTTTCTAAAGGCTTCTTTCCCAGGGTCATCAAAAGTAGGGACTGTGTGGTAATGGGTTAAAATTATTAGTTAGATTTCAGCTTGAATTGAATTACATGTACACCGCCTCACCAATGCTTTCAATGCTTTGATCTTAAATGCCAGCGAAAGTGTTTTAGATGGGCAGACGTATTGCAGAAAATTTACTCTAGCTGGATATTATAAGGTTTCAATAACCTCTATGTAATTGTTCTGTTTATTTGTATTGTAGGTTTCGCTGTTTGGTCAGAATGAAACTTTAAGAACACGTCTTTATCGTAATGTAAACAGAAGTTATTAAGTCGTAAATCTATATAAATAGTTAATGCATTCATATTTTTAAAAAGAAGTTCGATTTTTCGTTTAGATGTAAAGTTGAAAGTTATTGCCTTTTTTTGGACAAAAGTTTTGTCTTTTACTTGGAAAGTATTAGAGATGCACCACTTACACGTAATAAACCATATACCACACAATCCCGACATTTAACGCCCATGAAAAAGAAGCCTTTTGAAAACATTGTGGGAAAAGGAGAAAATGCTGGTAACCAGCATTTTCTACTTTTCCCACAATGTTTTCTGCTCATCCGATAACTAATTTCAGTTGTTCAGTCACTTTCATTTTGTAGTCTGCAAATGCTTTGAATTAGGACCAGTCTAAAATTTTGTCGAGTTAACCCCATACCAAACATTCTTTTTTTTGATGAAACCCGACAAGAGAAGATTTTGAAAGTACGTCGAGGTCTTTGAGACATTTCTTAAACTGTAAGACTGCTGGTCTACAGCATTTTCTCCTTTTCCCAAGATAGTTTCTATCGTTTTAAAGACAACTGTCACTAAATGAGTCAAATGAAATGTTTGAAATATGGACGGGTCTTGAGTTTCGAAATTCAGTAAAGGGACTTCCCAGTGTTACAGAGAGAGAGAGAGAGAGAGAGAGAGAGAGAGAGAGAGAGAGAGAGAGAGGCAGAGGCAGATAGAGAGAGGGGAGAGAGAGAGAGAAAGAGACAGATAGAGAGAGACAGACAGACAGAGGGGAGGGAGAGACAGAGGGGAGGGAGAGACAGAGAGAGAGAGACAGAGAGAGAAAGAGAGACAGAGGGGAGAGAGAGAGAGAGAGAGAGAGAGAGAGAGAGAGAGAGAGAGAGAGAGAGAACTACATGTATATTGAAAAAACTCTGTCAACCCATTCAATGAGCTTCTAAAGCCTTTTTAAGATATCGGAGTAAATGAGCCACAGATATATAGTATAATATAACTGACCGGCAACATGCGAAAAAGCGACATTCGAACGCTTGTGTAAGTGTCGTTTCGGATCAGCCTGCTCAGTCCACGTAGACTGATCCAAAACGACATTTTCCGTTTCTTATGTAATTTCTTGTTTTGCACAAGTGTACTGTAGCACAAAATCTTATGTAGTCGTAAACTGCCAGTGACTGCTTTCCCACATGATCATCGTCGAAACAATGGTCAGTTGTGGGAGAGGAATGAATCCCATCGCAGTGACTATCATCAATCCTTGGAAAGAAATTGGCCGAGCCAGGGATCGAACCCTGGACCCCGTGTTCTCAAGCCTGAACATAAAAAAAGTATTTAACCCTTTTCCACACAATCCCGACTTTTAACGACCTCGAGAAAGAAGCCTTTAGAAAACATTATGGGAAAAGGAGAAAATGCTGGTAACCAGCATTTTCTCCTTTTCCCATAATGTTTTCTATCCTTCACAAAACAAATTCAAAATTTTCAATCATTTTCATTTTGTCGTCTGCAAATGCTTTCGATTTGGACAAGCCTATAATATTGTCGTTTGGTAATTATTTAAACGAAACTATTGATAGTACTCACTTTTCTATAGTAATGTAATATATCCATAAATAAATTGCATGCAATATCCTCGAGCATTGTCAGTGGAAAAAAAAAAGACTTCTTTTACACCCTTTCAACACTGTACGCAAAAATACAGGCTTTTGCGAATGGCAAAGATCAAGATCAGACTGCACAGAACATGCAATCTGATCTTAGATCTATACAATTCGCTTTTTACAACAACATTTTAAGACAACAGAAAATCGGTGGATTTTATTTTACCGCCAATTCAGGTCGAGTTAATTCAGGGCGATAAAAAGTGTTAACTCATTACCTCTCAATCCCTACTTTTGACGCCCCTGAGAAAGAAGCCTTTTGAAAACACTGTTGGAAAAGGAGGAAATGCTGGTAACCAGCATTGTCTCCTTTTCCAACAGTGTTTTCTACCCTTCCCAGAGCAAATTTCAATTTTTCAGTCAGCTTTATATTGTCGTCTGCAAATACTTTCAATTTGAACCAGTCTAAAATTTTGTCGTTAAGTAATGAGTTAAACAGTCCAGTCAGCTTTCTGTTTTTGTTTTGCACAATGAACAAAAGCCGTTGTAGGAACTACAAAGAAAATACACAGCAAATAACATATATACGTAATTATATACATGTCGTTTAACACTTAACTGAACACTACTGAGTCTTACTGGTCGCTTTTAAAATCCTTTCACTCTTACCAAACGACAAAATTTCATACGAGTCCAAATTGAAAGCATTTGCAGACGACAAAATAAAAGTGAATGAAAACTTGAAATTTGTTTTGTGAAGGGTAAAAAACATTGTGGTAAAAGGAGAAAATGCTGGTTACCAGCATTTTCTCCTTTTCCCACTATGTTTTCTAAAGGCTTCTTTTTTCAGGGTCGTCAAAAGAAGGGATTGTGTGGTAATGGGTTAATGAGAAAATGCTGGGATTGTTACAGAAACATGGGGGGAAAAAACCACGTGAATTACGGTCGAGAAGTAGAGAACTTTTAATGTCGTTGTGAAAATATGACAAAATGCTGGTGTTTGAAATCATTGTGGGGAAATGAGAAAAATGCTGGTTACCAGTCGTCAGGTAGAGAGGTAAAGGACAATAGAGTCTATTTTTACTCAACCCTGTACACGGACTTGCTCAATTCTAACAACAATTTAACTTTTCTCTGGCAAATTAAGTTGAAAAAAACTTTCGAGTTGATAGTAAAATCCAAAATATTTCAAACCTTTTTTTTAGAATGAATAAATGAATGAATGAATGAATGAATGAATGAATGAATGAATCAATCAACCAACCAACCAACCAACCAGTCAGTCAGTCAGTCAACCAACCAACCAACCAACCAACCAACCAATCATTCAATCATTCAATCAATCAATCAACCAACCAACCAACCAACCAACCAACCAGTCAGTCAGTCAATCAATCAACCAACCAACCAACCAACCAACCAACCAGTCAGTCAGTCAGTCAACCAACCGACCAACCGACCAATCAATCAATCAATCAATCAATCAATCAATCAATCAACCGATCAATTACTCACATTATAAGAAAGGACAGAACTAGACCAATCGATTCCCCATTTCCGGTTCCTCATTGTTTTCAAAGAAGCGATGTGCTCTTATACCGTTATCGCCATTTCCTTTCTCTGAATATTCATATTGTCAATTGCTATGGAATCCCAATTAAATGGCTCTTGTAGCTGGTAAAGATCAAGATCAGACTGCACAGAACGAGCAGTCTGATCTTGGATCTTCACTGACAACTATTTTGTCACAAGTACTGACTAGAACAACATCTAATACGGCAATGGTTTAGCTGTTTTGTTTCTCATGTTGAAAACTTCTGTTTCAGGATATCATCCCTAGAGTAAAGATAGCCACATCGCTGACCTATTATCGGGCAATCAAGTTTGGGAAAGCAGTCCGTGAAAAAAATGCTGTGCAAGATATTGGTGAGAGAAGCTGCCAAAAACGCATTGACAAGTACATTTGATACAGCAGTATAACTCAAACACTGTGGAAAAACGATATGGCAATGGAACAAACGCACTGCTTTACTAACGGTAAGATCTAAACGTTTAACGCTTTACCCCATGTGGCATTTCTATGGTATCTCTAACTGACCCTAAATAACTGCAAGGATGAAGCAGTTTCTTATGTGTATATGACACCTTTTGATAGCATAGAAAACATGGTGACAAAAGGTGAAATTGCTCGTCACGAGCAATTTCACCTTTTGCCACAATGTTTTCCAAAGGCTCCTACAAACAATGCGTAGAAATGAGTATCTATGGAGTAAAGGGTTAAGGATTGATTAACCCTTTACCAAACGACAAAATTTTAGACTTGCAGACAACAAAACATACATGGCTAAAAAATGAAAAGTACGTCAATCAGGATAGAAAACATTGGGGGAAAAGGAGAGAATACTTGTTGCCACGATTTTCTCCTTTTCCCATAATGTTTTCAAAAGTCTTTTATCTCAGGGTCGTAAAAACCAGGGATTGTTTGGGAAAAGGTTAAGTAATGTGCTAGTCCGCTTCGTGTCTGTCTTACAGCGGTAGTAGTTGCAATGGCATCAGTAGCAACAGTAACAACAACAACGACAACAACAAGAGCAAGAAATTTATATTTACACATATAGGATATTTGTTTTTTTTCGGTGAAAGATAGAAATTTATTTCATCGAGTGAACATCATCGGTAATATTTAACGAGTGGCTATGCCACGAGTGAAAATATTACTGATGGTGTTTACGAGGAAAAAAACAAAACAAATATTATATTTATTTCATGCTTTTAACCCTTTCTGGGAGAAGCATTTTCAAAATCCAGTACAGTTCTTTTCAGTTACTCCTCTAGCATTACAATATTACGTCAAGCCCGAGAAACGTCAGGTAAATGACGTCAAATTTTCATCTAGTTGTGAAGTCACGCGCATTTTACATAGGTAACTGGAATATAAAAATCGGTATTTTCACTGGTTGTACCTGTGCATTATCAAAAAAATATTTTCACCGCTATTTCTTGATATTCTACCGGAAAGCATGAATTGAAATTCCTTCTTTACCCAAAGGTATGGAATGGCCCTCAATTTTCCAAGTGTTTACTAAGATCAGAAAGTTATACAGCTTAGTGAAACTTATTTTCATTCTTTCATCCCTGATGCACGCTTATGTAAATTTCTTTCTCGAATCTTGTACGTAACCAATTTTGTGAATATCAGCCTGGATTTGCAGTCAAAAAGCAGCTCTGAAAGCCGGTCAGGGCATTAACCCATTACCACACAATCCCTACCTTTGATGACCCTGAGAAAGAAGCCGCGCCTTTAGAAAGCAGCATTTTCTCCTTTTCCCACAATGTTTTCTGCCCTTCAAAAACAAATTTCAAATTTTCAGCCACTTTTATGTTGTCGTCTGCAAATGCTTTCGATTTAGACAATTTTGTCGTTTGGTAATGAGTTAATTGCACGGAAATATATTCTAAGAAATCATCTAAGACGAGATATGATGTTTAATGTCTGACAAATTTAATTGATTAACTCTTTACCAAATGACGAAATTCTAGACAGGTCCAAATTGAAAGCATTTCCAGACGACAAAATAAAAGAAAACCAAAAAATGGAAATTCATTGCCAGCAGGGTAGAAAACATTTTGGGACAAGGAGAAAATGCTGGTCACCAGCATTTTCTTCTTATCCGACAATGTTTTCGAAAAAACTTCTATCTCAGGGTCGTAAAAAACAGGAATTGTTTAGGGAAGGGTTAAACCCAGAAAAAGATGAATAAGTGAACTGTCGCCTTGATCTCAGAGAAAAATAAAAACAAAGCATCAAACAACAAAAGTTACAACCCAACAAAAGTTTTAGATGTAAAAAAAAATGTGTGTAACATACAGAAAAGATTTCCTTAAATATCTTAGTCCGTCTGCACTTTCTGTAGATAAAAAATCGAACTAATCCTATCCAAAATCAATCACTTGCAATCGGCATAACTTTGATACAATCGCCATCACTTCTATAGATGCTGTCAATAACACAGACGAAATTTACAAGCTTGTCTATAAATAAACTATTCATTTTACCTTTTTATGAAACGTCAAAAAAGTACAATCTCAACATTGAAGAGCATGTGCAGACGACAAAATAAATATTAGTGACTTCGACTGATTAAATGTATTTTTGAAAGGATTGGAAACATTGTGGGGAAAAGAAGAAAATGATGGTCACCAGCATTTTCTTCTTTTCCCAACAATGTTTTCAAAACCTGAAACCTAGTAAGATAAGGATAGAACAATAAAGTTTAGGTATACTACAAAATTACAGATTGGGAAAGTTCTCTATAACACACGACGCGATGATAGACCTGTCCAAATTGAAAGCATAAGCTGATTACAGTTTCAATGTGGCTCATATGAAATGAGTTATCTTTGAGAAGGTAGAAAACAATGTGGGAAAAGGAGAAAATGCTGGTAACCAGCATTTTCTCCTTTTCCCACAATGTTTGCAAAAGCCATCTCTTTCAGGGGTATTAAAAGTCGTTTGTGTGTTAAAGGATTAAAGCGTATTTTAACACTTTTTACCATACTTGCGCAATAATGGTCATTCAATCGAGTTTATTGAACGATGAATTTATTCATTTCTAATCATACCCTTTCCATGTATAAAATATCGTATACGATATGAAGGAAACCTAAATTACAATAGTTTTGTTCAAAACAGCTTCTTTAACCCTTTCTCAAACGACAAACTTTTGGACTAGACCAAATTGAAAGCATTTGCAGACGACAATTCAATTCTTGCTGAAAAGATGATTTCCGTCTATGATAGGATAGAAAAAATTGTGGGAAAAGGAGTAAATGCTGGTTACCAGCATTTTCTCATTTTCCCACATTGTTTTCCACCTCCTCAAAGAAAACTCATCTCATATGAGCCACATTGAAACTGTCATCAGCTTATGCTTTCAATTTTCCCACAATGTTTTCAAAAGGCTACTTGTCCCAGACCCGTAAAAACCAGGGATTGTTTGGGAAAGGGTTGAGAGTTCTGGATAAGAGGGACTGATGTTTTCTATAATCATAATTTTTCTTTCATAAACTATGTTGTGGGTACTCATTAGAATCGTCTCGAAGGGAAAGACCTTTCAATTTATTTTGTGTTCAACTCTTGCTTTGTAAGGCTGATAGATGAACGTGATGAATACAATTGATTCATACGATTGACAAAGTTTCTGATAACATAATTTCGGGTTTGATGAAAATCAATATGTGCTGATAAGGGCTATAAATTGAATATATGTACTGTTAAGGTAGTGGACACCTACATTTTTTCCTTAATTCCTCCAACTATGAAGAGTTATAATACAATACAACATACAATAGCAAAATACAATGCAAGCCAACACGCATAATAAAAGAAAGAAAGAAAGAAAAAAAAAATAAATAAATGAGTAAATAAATGAAAATCAATGCGAAAATTGGCAGAGTTGTCGAAATTGAGTATATTATTAAACTACATTGTACTTTAACCGAACAACTTTTTCCTTTTTTTTTCCTTCGTAGAATAACATTTATAAATCTAAAACCGCTATATTATCATTACAAATGAAGACAATAATCACTGCATAATTAAATTAAACAAAGTTTATGTTTACATGCATTTCAATTTATAACATACAATTTAACCCAATACCACACAATCCCTACTTTTGACGACCCTGAGAAAAAAGCCTGTAGAAAACATTGCGGGAAAAGAAGAAAATGCTGGTAACTAGCATTTTCTCCTTTTCCCACAATGTCTTCTACCCTGCCCAGACCAAATTTCAATTTTTCAGTCAGTTCAATTTTGTCGTCTGCAAATGCTTTCAATTTGGACAGGTCTAAGATTTTCTCGTGTGGTAAAGAGTTGCTGAGGAATTAATTTCAAAACTAGGTTAAAACTTGCCAGGTAGCTGTGTCATTTGATTACTTGTTGCCTGATTGCAATATTATTTTTTTTGCCAGCGATATCATATGACCCGACCACGTAATAACAGACTGTCATCTCCAAAATATTTATCATGCTTTTAACCCTTTATTACGGTGGCACAAACGTGACATGGAAGATATATTTTATACTACGTGCGCAAGCAGTAGCTAATACGTGCGCACGTAATAACTAATACGTCGCACGTAATAACTAATACGTGCGCACGTAATACTATTGCGTGTGCACATATTAGCTAATACGTGCGCACGTAATAGTTTAGTTATTACGTGCGCACGAATTAGCTACTGCGTGCGCACGTAATACTACTGCATGCGCACGTATTACTTATTACGTGGGCACGTATTAGCTACTGCGTGCGCACGTAATAACTAATACGTGCGCATGTATTAGCTACTGCGTGCGCACATAGTATAAAATATATCTTCCATGTCACTTTTGTGCCACCGTACTTTACCCAATAAGACATTTCTATGGTATCTGTAATTGACCTTGAATAACAGCAAGGATGAAGCTGTTTCTTATGTGTATATGACACATTTTGATAACATAGAAAACATTGTGGCAAAAGGCGAAATTGCTCGTCACGAGCAATTTCACCTTTTGCCACAATGTTTTCAAAAGGCTCCTACAAGCAATGCGTAGTAATGAGTATCTATGGAGTAAAAAGTATAATGATAAGATTTAAAATGAAATATATTTTGACTCATGCTTTGATATTTTGGCCTTTACTGGACCTTCAATACCATCGCTTTACTGGACCTTCAATACCATCGCTTTACTGGACCTTCGATACCATCGCTTTACAGGACCTTTTAATTCCGTCGCTTTACTGGACCTTTTAATACCGTCGCTTTACTGGACCTTTTAATACCGTCGCTTTACTGGACTTTTTAATACCGTCGCTTTACTGGACCTTTTAATACCGTCGCTTTAATGGACCTTTTAATACCGTCGCTTTACTGGACCTTTTAATACCGTCGCTCTACTGGACCTTCAATACCGTCGCTTTAATGGACCTTCAATACCGTCGCTTTACTGGACCTTTAATACCATTGCTTTTTACATTAGCCGCCTATCCCCCCATCTCTCTGTACTTCCCTGTCTGTCTGTCTGTCTGTCTGTGTGCATTCAAAGCAAGCAAGCAAACATATATGCACACAATAGAAACATGGGTCCCAAAAACATTTTTTGAAAGACAAAAACATAAAAAACGAGTATCGGGCTATAGTTACCATTTTTTAACCTTTAATTAAACAATCCCGAGTTTTATCGATCTTAGCTTATGAAGCCCTTTTGAAGTCCTTTTAAACTTTTGAAAACATTGTTAGAAAAGGAAAAAATGCTGGTAACCAGCATTTTTCCTATTCTCACAATATTTTTGATCCTGCCAAAGACAAGTTTTTATTCTTTGGCTCACAGCTATTTTGTTGCCTGCAAAAGCTGGCATTTTTGGACAAATCTAATATTTTCTTCAATTGTAAAGAGTTGAAATATATTTTTAGTTATGAATGTGTTGAAGGCATGCTTTGGTGTGAATCTAAATGATATTTTTGTTTGATTTTCATTATGAAAACAACTAAAGTGGGGGTGAAACATTTAATTAGCTTCACAGTTGTTGAGGGTTGGAGTGGCAAAAAGACCTAGACATAAATTTTATGAATGAGGTGTGTTTTGGGAAAAGTGGTAAATGTAGGGCTTAATCTAGGTCATGCAACGTCTCAAGCAAGTTTTTGCAAAATATAAACTTATTTTGTCAAAAAAGGAAATGGCCGAACCAACAGATAGAGGTAAAATAGCAAAGAGTTGTGCTGGTCTTAATCCTTTACCACACATCAAAATTTTAGACTGGTTCAAATTGAAAGCATTTGCAGACAACAAAATAAAGGTGACTGAAAAATTGAAATTTGTTCTTGAAGGGTAGAAAACACTGTGGGAAAAGGTGAAAATGCTGGTTATCAGCATTTTCTCCTTTTCCCACAATGCTTTCTAAAGGCTTCTTTCTCAGGGGCGTCAAAAGTAGGGATTGTGTGGTGATGGGTTAACAGGACATGGGTGAATACTTTTTGGAGAAGTATCAACGCCTTTTTACAGAGTTCGAGTCAAATATATATAGGTGGGAGGGGGGTGTTATATTTTACCCTTATCTTGCTGAAAACTAAAATATCTTTTTTTATTTCGATAGTTAACCCATTACCACACAATCCCTACTTTTGACGCCCCTGAGAAAGATTCCTTTTGAAAACACTGTTGGAAAAGGAGAAAATGCTGGTAACCAGCATTTTCTCCTTTTCCCACAGTGTTTTCTATCCTTCCCACAACAAATTTCTATTTTTTAGTCACCTTTATCTTGTCGTCTGCAAATGCTTTCAATTTGGACCAGCCTAAAATTTTATCGCGTGGTAAAGAGTTAAAACGCAAATATTTGCAATTTCAAAGTTATGTCTTTAAGGGAATAATGTCTCCTTATCGGACAGTGTAGATTAAAGATCAGACTGCACGTTCTGTGCAGTCTGATCTTGATCTACACTGTCCACAAAAGGTTAGTTAGCCGCGCTTAGCACCTTAACGGTTAAAAAAAGGTTGTGATCCATATTCATTAATTGATCTTTAGAACTTTTTTAGTCTAATTCTAGATTAAAAAAAAAGTAAAGCAGATGCTGATCTAAACCTTGGCCGAGCCAATCAGAAGTTGTTTTACTTTCAAATTCGAAAATTCTCCAGAGCATACCTGCAAATGTTCTTAGAGACACGAAGAGATTTGAATAAACAAAGTTTTAAAAGAGTTGTCTGTTTGAAAAAATTTAAAATATGTCGTTAAGAATGGCTATTGAAGACGGACCCAGGAATTGAACCCGCAACCTATATAACAGAGGGAAAAACGCCTACATGAACAGAATGGTCCTTCAAAAGGTTATGCAATAACAGGGTTGACCCATTTGCAGTGAAACATTACATTTTCAGCCTTGCAGTACACAATCTATCACCCTTTACCACACAATCCTGAATCTGAATGACACCTGATTAAGAAAACTTTTGAAAACTTTGTGGGAAAAAGGAGAAAATGCTGTTAACCAGCATTTTCTCCTTTTTCCCACAAAGTTTTCTACCCTATTGTCAGAAAAATCCCATTGTCTGAGCCCGAGTCACAATTTGCTTCATTACCAAACGACAAAATTTTTGGTTTGTGTAATCGAAAGCATTTGCAGACAACAAAATAAAATTGACTAAAAATTTGAAATTTATTTTGTGAAGGGTAGAAAACATTGTGGGAAAAGGAGAAAATGCTGGTTACCAGCATTTTCTCCTTTTTCCACAATGTTTTCTACAGCCCTCTTTCTCAGGTTCGTCAAAAGTAGGTATTGTGTGGTAATGGATTAAACACGGACAAATATCGTTGTGTGGTAACGGGTTAAAACAACGTGACGAAAGGAGACACTGCTCGTTACGAGCATTTTCTCTTTTTTACCAGATTGTTAAATTGTCCAAATTATTCACGTTTTATACTTTAACTCATTTAACTCTCCATTATTTTACGATGATGTTTTCGAAGTGGCCTGCTGCCGATTACTTCCATGAAGTAAATGTTGATTGTTTGATAATAAAGTTCTAATTGCGACCAGCGGTCCATCGCACTTCTACATATAACTGATTCGGAAATTAATTTTTCGGAGCCATTCCCAGTTTTGATCACCTATAAATACACCCTAACCAGGAAAGAACATGGTTAAAGTGTTTTTAAAACAATAGGATAGTTTCATTGTGGGGTCCGAAAAAATATAAACAGAGCAGAGTGGATGGATATGAAGATGAAATAATTTAAAAGGTATTTCCTACATTAGATAATGATAAAAATAATAATAAAATTTAATAATAATGAAAATGATGATGATCATCATGGTCGTCATCATCTTTGTCGTCTTAATTATCATCTACATCATTATCATCATCAGCAGCATCGGCAGCGTCGTCGTCATCAGAATAAAACGTTTGGTATCATAAGAAAAAAACGGTTAACTAAATTTATACACTTTTATTTAACGATTTGATTTTCCTGTTTACCACATACTTGTCTAAACCTAAACATTCGAATCTTTTGCGGGCAGTGTAGATCAAGATCAGAAAACACAGAAAGTGCGGTCTGATCTTGGATCTACATCGCCCAGTACGTATAACTACACTATGATAAAAGCCGTTTTCATTGGCAGCATAATTTTTGTTAAGAACTAATGAAAAAGTAAAAAAAAAAACTTGGAGAATAACATTATAAGCACTGCTTTCGTTCTTATCCAGTGTACATAAAATTATTTTAGTTGATTTTGCAAATAAGATATGTTTATTATGTATATTAGTTAACATCCTGCCACATGCAGACAACTCTTCCAGTCATGCAGCAGGCCGCCAGGGAAATATAGTGACAAAAGGAAAAAATGGACGTTTGTCTTCAAGGGCTTCGACTGATCGCTGTAACGTTACCATCAGTCCAAAATCTTGTTCAGCCCTTTTGCAAACAACCCAACTGAAAAACACGAGGATCTGTGCTCTTGAAGAAAATACTTTCCCACAATGTTTTCTTAGCAGTTGTGGAAAAATTCCATTGTTAAGGCGGTATTCGATTGTCTTCAAATACCGTCACCTTGGATGAGGCTAAAGTTTTGTCATCTGGTAACAGAACAGCTTAACTCATTACCAAATGACAAAATTTCAGGTTTGTCAAAAAATGGAAAGCATTGGCAGACGACAAAATAAATGCGTCTGAAAATATGAAATTTGTTTTTTGAAGGGTTGAAAACATTGCGGGAAAGGGAGATAATGATGGTTGCCAGCATTTTCTCCTTTTCCTTGAATGTTTTCTAAAGGCTTCTTTCTTAGGGTCGTCAAAAGTACTTTGTCTATTTATATTGTAATTCGGTTCTTTCACACTTTTCTATTTGTGTGTTTCAGGTTTTCCAGATAAGATTTAGAAATAAACTCTTTAAACCGTCCATAGCAATTAAGAGATCCAAGAATAACCAAAATGCTCCTCAACAAAACAAAGACAACAGAGCGGTATTTCTGAAACTTTAAATTACTTAACGACAACAAAAAAAAAACCAATGGAGGATTTTTAAAAAGTTTGACATTGAACAACAGTCTAAGGAGCCTGGGTGCTATTTTCGAAACATCAACAATACCAAAACAACAACAACAACAACGCTGCTGAGTTTATGAAAGCTCAAGACAGAACACAAAACTAAATATAGCATCAGAATGTTGGACTTGACGGTGGGCACCATTGTTCCCGTGGCGTTTCTGGACGTCCTTGGTCTTGTACTGAACGTATGGTTGCTCTACATCATAAAGGTAAGAACGATTTCACCATATTTTCGAACAGAAGAGACGAGGATCAGACTTCAGTCTGATCGTGGATCGACACAGTCTGTTTTTTGTGCTTTTTTTTCCATAAGATATTTTTGGGGGCTTATTAGTTTGGCGCATGTGTTGCGTTAGCATTCAAAAGTCCTTTGGCTTTCTATCAACGTGTGCTTACGTTGTAACTAACGAATAGGAAGCTTCCATTACATTACAGAACATGAAGTTTAATTTTTTAATCACACTACATTGTATTCTGCAAAGGATATTTTGTTGGGCCTGTCTGATGGAGCAATATTACAGTGGCCTTTCTTATCGTCTTTCGGCTAGCACTCAGGGTTTGGCTTCTCAAATTAGGTTTGAGATTGCAAACAGCACGAATCAAGATCAAACTGCTCAAAATGTTCAGTTTTATTTTGATTAGCACTGTTTGATGTTTTGTAAAGTACAATGACAATAATAGAAAATAGAATAATAAACTTTACATTGTAAAAGATCTACCTAGATATCAGGGCATACACAAGATCTTAAATTTGCAATAAAAACATGGTGAGATGTGGACAGTTTAAGTCAAGACCTATTTCATTCTTAATAAACGTACGCTGGACAGACTAATAAGAAATGATATTCATCTTCAATTTCGTTTTTGTCACAAGAAGTGCAGATTCGTAAATCTCTTTTCACTCTGTTGTTGCCACATCTTCCTATCTCAATTCTCAATTGGTGTGATGAAAGTCTGAACTTTGCTAAATGTGTTCTCCATTTACATGGCAATACTTTAAATTATGTTCAATGTCCATTTTAATTAATCAGCCAAGAAGCAGTCCACACCGGATGTCCCTTACAACTCTTACTGTACTTTGTTCGCAAAAGGTACTATAATATATAATAAGCGTTTAGTCTTTTAACCTATACTTTTTTTGCAGTCCAGAACGCACACCTATAACTCGATAGACGTTCTACAGGTCATCAAAATAACACTAGTGTTATCGGCTCTAACTTTCTCCGTGTGGCTGGAATTTTTGCCCTGTACCAAACAGACAAACATCCTGTCTGCAAAATTCTGTGTAGCTTCACAAGGTAGGTCTGTCTTTATAACTCTAACCGGGCAATTCCCCGTAAAAAGGGGAGCTCATTACATCTGCAAAAAGAATCGACTCAGGTCAGCCTGCGCAGTCGGCGCAGGCTGACCTGAGTCGATCCTTTTTGCTCTTGGTCAATTTTCTGCATGTCAAAGGACCAAGGTACCTGATGATTCAGTAGGTTCTAAATGGATGTTATTGGTCCATAATTATATGAGGATTTGCTTAGTACCATGCATCACAGAGATTCACTAAACCTCTTTTGTCAGAACATGGTTTATTTAATTCTACGCCAAAGAAAAAAAAAACAAAATGAAAACATAAATAAGAAGACATCTTATTTATCCTAAAGATGTAAGGCGCAATTCACTGGCCTTTTGCGGACGCTCTAGGTCAAGATCAGAAGACACAGAACATGCAGTTTGATCTTTGATCTACACCGTTCGATACAGCGATATTTCCCTAAAAATAAGTTTGAAATAATATTTTATCTTACGATCGGTTTGTTTCATTTAGCAGTGTTGGGATGAAATGTAGCGTAGTATCAGTCATCATCAAGTTGCATTAAGCCCCATTTTATCAGGGCGCCTTTAAAGAAGACTTTAAATCCACTTTTAAGCCCTTTTTTTTCACTTTCTTCTATCGATATACTAGGGCGCCATTTTGAAGTGATTTTTAAGCTCTCTGATTTGGCCCAATTTTGAATTTCTCAAAGCCTCTCTGATTGGCTGATTAGTATCCATTCTGATTTCCTTAAAGCTTCTGTGATTGGATAATTTCACAGAGGGACGAGATTTATTGGCTGATTGAGAGGGGGGTATCTGTTTATCCTTATTAACCCTTTACCACACAATTACGCCTTTTACCACTCCAGAAAGAGCCCAGAAAATAATGTGACAAAAAGCTAAAAAAAGACTGAAAATTATTTAAGTATTAATTACTTCCTATTGCATAACTCAAACAAGGGAAATAAATTGTTTTTTTTTCTAATCTCTTCAAACCACAACAAGAAACCCAGTTACATTGACTACCGTCTCATGCGTGCCAGTTACACACATGCGAAAAGCTCAAAAAATAATGTGACAAGTAGCTAAAAAAAGACTGAAAACTCTTTCAGTAGCAATTGCTTCCTATTGCACGAATCAAACTATGGGTGAAAAATTGTAAGCCTAAAAGCTTAATTTTAGATTGGCAAAGTATCACAAATTCTGATTGGTTTAGCCAATCAGAAGTTGTGTTACTTTCAAATTAAAAAAAAGAAAGAAACGGATTCTTTACGGTAAAGCTAAGACTGGGTACGTTGTTAAGGATAACAGCTTTGCCACAATACCTTTCAGTAATTGGTGAAAGTCTGTGATATGGTGCTATATTTATACCATTTCAGAATTCACTGACGACTGCTTTTTCCACTCCATTTGCTGGACCTTGGTCGCGATCGCTCTGGTTCGAAAAAAGGTGTGCGAATGTAGAGGTCGCGCATCGGTGTTGATCACAAAGCGATACGGACTTAAAACCTTGATGCTGTGCTGGATACCAGTCTGCTTGCTTGTGGCCATATCCGGTTCAATTTTCTTTCACGCGGAAAACAACCCTTACACTGCAGGGCCCAAAGATACGAATGCCAGTTTAGACACGAACGAGGGTTTACAGATCATTAAATTGTCAACTCGTTCTTCGGTTGTATTTATAGTTCTTCATGCTATGATTTTAGACTTTCTCCCACTAGTGTTACTAACCATACTCTATATCAATATATACAGCATAGTGCGACAAACCGCACAAGCGGCCAATGAACTTGTGCAGATTCGGAACCGAGACCCAGCCAAAAACATCATCCAGTCCTTGGTTATTCATGTTGTTTTATCCTGTAGTTTGTGGACAGTTTATATCGTTGTGCGGATTACTTCGGTAGCCATCCATCTGGACCATTTTTACGTCGTACTTCTGAAACTTGCCATACTGATTGCTCATCCATTTGGTGAGGGACTTTTACAACCGTCACCGAAGAAGCCAACTGATTTCATACATCAAAGACTTCAAGCCCGGTTTAACAGACAGGTTTTTCCAGATTCTAATGCCTCCTTCTCAGACTTTCGAAGTGTTAACGCAGAAATAAGGATAGACGATAAGGGTACAACTAGTAGAGAGTGCCCTAAGACGCCATGCCGTCAAATGCGAAAGATATCGAGTCAGCTACACGGTGTTCCAATTTGTGAGGGAGCAAATTTCGACGTCGTGACAGAACACACGGTTGGGAAGGGAAGAAAGGAATCGAGAGAAGAACTTAAAAAAGCTCTAAAGGTCCTAGGAGGCGACCAGAACAGTTTGAAACAGATGCGACGCTTGTCCACTGTGTTGAGATTTTCTACGGAGGACTATACCGACCAGGAGTTATACGACAGTTATGACACCCACAAAAGTCCAATTCCTACATCATTTCGAAGACAAATGGAAACAAGCAGTGTCTGCGAAGGATATATACCGATGGAAAACGAAGAATCAGATAAACAATCAAGTCCAAATACTGCACATTCTCGATGGAAAAAGTTATGGACAACAGCAAAGATGGCGAATAAATTCTCCAGGTTTAAACATGCAAAACTACCATCGTGCCTAGAAGAATCGGAAAGCCCACAGCCGGGCAACAACAGTCCTTGCCATGCCTCAACATCAAATAATAACGAAAACAATCAAACAAATGATCCTTATTTGGACAGCCAAAGGTACAGGTATCGAAGGAACAGTGCTGTACCTGTAAGATTTGTGCAGCCTACAAAAAAGCGGTCAATGTCTTGTGTTAACAATGTGTGGATGAAGCGGAAAGAACAACGAGCTCTGCGGGAGAAAGCGATAAATAATGCTATGCATGCCGAAGCCGGAGAAGCATCGCCCACCCCAGCGCATTTATTGCGTTCAATATCCTGCGATGCCAGAATTTATTTACAAATTGGGACAAAACCTAAAGAGGTTACGAGAAAAAGCCTTGGTAGCAGGTACTCCCGTTATTCCAGAGAAAATGTTTTAGTTGACATTAATGCAACAAGGAAAGAGTGTATTAAGAAGTTACTCGATATGAGGGAATATTTTTAACCCCTAACCTGCAAAGCGTGACTCCTAGACCTTTTGCAGACAATGTAGATTAAGATCAGACTGTACAGAACGTGCAGTCTGATCTTGGACTAACTATCTGATAAAGTGATACTCATCCGCCTAAAGATATAGAGGATATTTGTTTTTTTCGGTGAAAGATCGAAATTTATTTCATTGAGTGCATGGACACCATCGGTAATATTTTCACGAGTAGCGCAGCCACGAGTGAAAATATTACCGATGATGTTCACGAGATGAAATAAATTTCGATCTTTCACCGAAAAAAAAAACAAATATTCTATTTATTTTATGCTTTTAACCCTTTCTGGGAGGAGCTTTATCAAAATTCAGTACAGTTCTTTTCCGTTATTCCCCGTGGCGTACCCCTCCCGCATAGCAACGTTACGTCAAGCGCGAGAAATGTAAGGTATATGACGTCATATTTCCCATCTGGTTGTTAGGCACGCGCAATTTACCTAGGCAACAAGAACGTGAAAATCGGTATTTTCACTGATGGTACCAGTGTAAGATCGAAAAATATTTTCACTGCTATTTCTCGATATCCTACCGGAAAGCATGAAATAAAGCTTTGAATAGCGACATTCTGATTTCTACTACTGATTTCTAAATTCTGATTTTTTCTGCTTGAAAAAAAATTCATGTAACTTATTTCGCAAGTTCAGGCTAAATCCTGTCAGCACTGTGGGCGACAAGTTTTTTTTTCCGAGATCAGACTACACATTTTTAAATTGTTAGCATAAGCAGGCAGCAAATTAAATGGGGCTCAAATGTCGAGAAATGTATTTAAACGGTTTGAAAACAACGTAGAAGAAATAGAGTTTTTTTTTCCTCACGGATCGCACAGGATCTTTTGCTTAACTATGAAACAAGCTGTAATTACGAGGTGTTTAAAGCAAACCGACCATATGATTGTAAGTAATTCAAAATAAAAGCGCTCAATCGAAATCATTTTGGTTGATGATTACTTTTGTACATACACAAGTCTTTATAAACTAGTTCTATAGTTTATTTTGGTCTTATTTTCTTATCCTACTTGTCTTCTTTTACCCTCAACGTTTCTCCGGAAATATTTGTGACCCTTCACACAAAAAAGGGACGGTCTGGGAATTCAGTACATCGATTTGATGAAAACAGATCAACCATAGTGCATGTCACTTTAAGTTGATAATTCAAAAATAATTGTATATATAGCAAGGTACAATGATCACTTTTCATATAGAAAAGTGGCTGAGGTATTTCACTGATGTTTGATACCGCCCTTTATTTATATCACGGCGGTCAGTGCACTTATCTATGCTTTTCTGTAGTTTCTTTTAATCGCACCGGGCAATATATTCTGCCCATCCATAGGCTGCTTTTCCACGTAAACATCGTTGGAATAAGGATCAGATGTCAGATTGAAACAGATCTTGTCACAACGAAATTCATCAAACATCGGAATGAAACTTTGCTAGCCTAGGAGTCAAATTAGCGGCTCTTGGGTTTCAAGATCTGTATTCAACGTTGTCTACGCATGCCATATTCTTCGAAGATTCGACCTGTCTGATATGACGCATCACTCCCAAAAATCGGGTGAATTGTATTTAATACGCGGTATAAAATAGCAATGGAGAAAAAGGGAAAAAAAATGCTTGTATCAATACATTTGAGGAGAAATCAGGTATTTTGGCTCTAGATTTCTCTAAACTGCTGGCCATAGCTGAATGAATCGCACCACCATTGACGTAGTGGGAACTTGGTCTAGTGTGACTGGGCTTTAAGCTGGCACAGTACGATTTAACTCTTTATCACACAATCCCAACTTTTAGAATCCTGAAGAAAACATAACGGGAAAAGGAGAAAATGCTAGTAACCAGCATTTTCTCCTTTCCCCACAATATATATTCTATCCTATCAAAGTCAGGAGTCATCATATTAACAAGATTTTTTTTTGTTTACATATGCTTTGAATTTGGTCCAGTCCAAAAACTTGTCGTTTGGTAAAGAGTTCAACTAAAGGTATGTTATAATGTTATTAATCAAGTGATTTCGTATTGGCCCAGTTTAAGGTCCGAGGTCAGCCGTATTGGCCCGAGGCCGAAAGCCGAGGGTCAATACGGCTTACCGAGGACCTGTAACTGGGCCAATACGAAATCACTTGATTAATGACAATTTTATTAATTAACCCTTTACCAAACAATCTCTGGTTTTTACGACCCTGAAAAAGAGGCCTTCTGAAAACATTGTGAGAAAAAGAGAAAATGCTGGTAACCAGCATTTTCTCCTTTTCCCACAATGTTTTCTACCCTGCTGGAAACAAATATCAATTTTTGGGTTACGTTGACTTTGCCGTCTCCTTGAACGTGATTGGCCAAAAGTAAGCGCAGACGCTCACGCCACTGAATTTTTGACCAATGACGTTCAAGGATTTCTGTATTGGTCGCGGGTCATCAATATTGATACGGGGTCAACTGTATTGATCGGAGGTCAAGTCGTATTAAGCCGGGGTCACAACCTGTGCACTATACGAAATCAGAAATGTGACTGGTATCGCGTGGACCGGTTTCCTTGTATAACTTCTATATATCCAATAGTTAATTAATAATTTGATTTATACAGTATACTTAACTTCTTCATTACTGAATAAATATAACTAGTGTTTTTTAATGGCTACGAATACTTTTCCGCTAAAAGATCAAGAGACATTTCGTCCATCATCTAGAATAAAAGTGTGGACAGTGTAGATAAGAGATCAGACTGCATCTTCCGTGCAGTCTGATCTTGATCTACGCTTTCCACAAAAGCTTCTGGCGCCGTCTACGGTATCGAAGGAGTTAATTTTAACTCATTACCACACAATCCCTACTTTCGACTACCCTGAGAAAGAAGCCTTTAGAAAACATTGTGGGAAAAGGAGAAAATGCTGGTAACCAGCATTTTCTCCTTTTCCCACAATTTTATCTACCCTTAACAAAACAAATTTCAAATTTTATTCACTTTTATTTAGTGCTCTGCAAATGCTTTTGATTTGGACAAACCTAAAATTTTGTGGTTTGGTAATAATAAGTTAAAGGTGGCCCTTCAGATATTGGAACGAAATTTTACAAAAATACAAAAAAAGTCATCCTTATACTCCTAAAGCCTTATACGTTTCATTTATTAAATCCCAGTAGTCGAAAACCATCCGACAACTAGATAAATTAGAGATTTACTACAGCCCAGGTCGACACTAAAGGGAAACACGGTCTATTTTTACATGAGCAACTCGTTCATTTACATACCGGAAATATACAGATGAAGCTTCAAACATAGCGTCCGAAGTTCTAGACATTATGGAAAATAATCACATGTTTGTTATGCTATGGAATTTAACAGTCCTTAGTCACGTGCGAGTCACTTAACATTCCCACAATGCTTTTTTGATTTTGGCAGGAAATCTAAAAATAGCTTTAGAGGCTACGTAGCCTTTTAAGGGAATACCACCAATTTTTTTTTTTTGCTATTTTATGATTCTTAATTACTGATGATTTGTATTGTTTTTTTCATCTAAATTTCATGGACGTATATATTTTTTAATTTGGTGTGATGTGAAAATTCTAAATACCCACCTTTAAAGTGTATAAACCTCGTACATGTTAGATAACAATCAGAGCGTTCGCATAAAGCCACGTTGGTTACCCCTTTACCTCATGACAAGAAATTAGACCTGTCTGAAATGAAAGCACTTGCTGGTGACTGTTCAATGTGGCTCATATAGAACGATCTTTCTTCGATTGGATAGAAAACATTGTGGTAAAAGGAGAAAATGCTGGTTACCAGCATTTTCTCCTTATCCCCTCAATGTTTTCAAAAGGCTTCTTACTAAGGGTCGTCAAAAGTCGTCATTGTGTGGTGAAGGTTTAAACACCAGATAAACGTTTTAGAGGATGCTGGCAATAATAATGTGAAAAAGAGAGAAAAAAATCACGATATAATTGTCGCTAAATTGTCGACAGTCAGCCAACAATTATTGAAAATTATAAAATGTGCAATGTCCAAAAGACAATCAACCCATTTCGTGCAATACACGAAAATATGGTGAAACATGTTCTTAAAAGAATAGAAATCACTTTGAGAAAAGAAGAAAATGCAGGTTATCCGCATTTTCTCATTTTCCCACATTTTTTCTTAAATTTCAAAATTAACTAAGGGCTAAAATATAGCACTCAAAATTTGCTAGGGATCACCATCATAGATTCAGTCGATATGTATTTGTGGTATGCACTAAGTATGCTTTCTTTATGTGGAACATTGCCACATTGATGAATTAAACCATTGGAGTGACAGATTTTATAAAGGAAAAATCGTATTTTTGTAACATATAGCCGACATGAAATATCTAAATGATTCCTATCAAAATTTGAGTAGTATAGTTAGAGATTTAGGTTGTACAGTCGTTATCTAATTCGACATATGGGTTACGTACTATCTTTCAACCCAGTTTTATATTGCCTGTAACACGCGAAAAGGGGCATTCGGACATTTGCGTAAAATATCTTCTCGGATCAGCCTGCGAAGTCTACGGGGGCTAATCCGAAACGATACTTTCCGAGTTCATGTAATTTTCTATTTTTTTTGCAAGTCCATTGTAGCACAAAATCTAACGTCATAAAATGCCGTCTCGGATTAGCCTGCTTGTACTGCCAACAAATCCAAATCCCAAGCTTCTTAGGATTTTTATCTGGTCCCAAAATATTCTGCAGCCCTTTGGACGTCTTTTTAGACCTTTCCTACATTAATATCATGCTCAAAATGGTGTTTAATAGTGCTTGAAAATCACCAACGACTGCCGACTTACTATTACTCGGAACGTTAACTCGTCAGCGCTAGTAATGCCAACTCATCACTTCAATATTTTGTTTCTATTGCAATTCTGCATTATTGCATAACATGAAGAGTTGTTAGACTCGCAGTGTGTTTCTTAATAGATACGTGCTACTGCATTGCAGTATTATGTATGTAACGTATGAGTTTACCGTGTTATCAAGTAATCTGATAAGTATATACTTGATTTTATAAGCAGCAGGTATAAAACTACACTTGAATTAATCTTGAAAAACATAAACTGTGTTCGGAAATATTCATGGACACACATTTAACAGAATGTAATGTGATAGGGCTACCGATTTTGTATTTTTGATTCGGACTTTTAAGTGTACATGTAGATAGCCTAAAAGAGATACAATACGGCTGTTGAAGGCATTTTTGTTACCATTTACCATACAATTCCGACTTTGAGAAAGAAAGATTTTGAAAACTTTGTGGGAAAAGGAGAAAATGCTGTTAACCAGCATTTTCTCCTTTTCCCACAATGTTTTCCGGAGGTAGCTTCCATCATTCAATCATACAATCCTCTTTTAGATTGATGTCTACATATGCTTTCATCTTGGACAAGCGTATACTTTTTGTCGTAAGGTGTCAATCACGTTTGTATTCTGCTATTTAATTTGCAGAAAATATGGGGCAGGGCCAATCAAAGATTGATGAAAGCTACATACAGACGCTGAAAGGGAACAGACCACTTTCGGACGGTCTAAAGACGATCCCAGACTGTTTGAGGTACCGAGCTGAAAATGCTCCTGACCAAGACGCTGTTGTCTTTTATTCGTCCTATGAAACTCGACAAGCTGTGACATGGAAAGAATTTTACAACAACTCGTGCAAAATGGCGAGATATTTTATCAGTATCGGTGTAAGGCAAGGGGAGGCAATAGCAGTGGTTGCAAGAAATTGTCCAGAGTGGCTATATGTCACGTTTGGGTCAATGATGGCCGGCGCCCACGTGACGTCACTTGGTCTGAAGTATAAAGATGGGAGTGACCTTATTGAGAAGATGAAACTGCTGAAAACTTGTTCTGTACTTGTGCTAGATCCGGGATTCAACGAACTGAACTGGACAATTGCGAAACAGCTGCTGGACAATTATGGCGCTGACGGCAGAGTTTCCAGCACCAAGCTTCCTTATCTTAGGTACTTGGTATGTATTGGTAGTCCAGCAGGCCAAAAGGTCAAAACGGTTGGCAGTATTTTAGAAAACAAGAATGAAGAAATAGATTTACCGGTAATAGATCCCAGTGAGATTGCGATACTATTTCCCACGTCTGGGAGTACTGGAGTACCCAAACTGGTAGCCCAAACGCATGCGGCTTTAATGAGAGCACGGGAGCTTGTAATCGACTGTGATGTATTCGGTAATGCAACCCATTTGAATGAAGCACCATTAGGATGGGTTGGTGGCTTTCCCTCGGGCTTCATGACGGGTCAAGCTCATGTTACCACGACCACCATGGTCGGACTTCCTGGGAAAGACAAGCTGACTTTTCTCATCGGCATTATCAAAAGGGAAAGCTGCAAGATTGCCAGCATGGCGCCACCGATGATCTATGAGCTAACCAAACGTGAGGTAAGTCGTTTATCACGGGAAACATGATTATCTTCCCTTGACACTTTGGCTGCTAAACTAGGCTTTGTGGGCTGGGCTCTACCAAACGACAAAATTGAAAGCATTTACGTCTGCATTATTGGTCAAACTAAAGACGCAACAATGCTCAAACTTTTGCTAACTGCAAAGCAGACATTTATGGTAAATATGTAGCTTTTTATGAAAAAATTACCAAAAATTTCGAACGGCTTTGTCTATTTTGAAAATGAGACACAGATTTTTCCATACCTCAGCAGTTTCTAGTATAAAGTATATGATTTTACTTCAGGTTATCTTTATTTGTTGCGGCAATTTCGAGGTGAAATTTTAGTTATTTAGCAGGATAAGGACCAAATTCACAACTCTTGTATGATTGGTATTATTTCGGTTTCAGAAGGATCTCCCTGCTGACTGGCCACTTGAGACAATTTGGACAGGCGGACAACCGATTTCTAAATCACTTACATCGTGTGTTGGTAAAGTCTGTAAACGTCTCTGTATTGCCTATGCTGGCACAGAGTTCTCCGTTGGATCTGTCATGAAAGTAGAAAATCCAAACGACTTTGTGGAGTATGCGAGCGGTTTACCACCACCTGGCGTTGAACTGAAGATTGTAGATGAACACAATGAGATAGTTCCTGCTGGGGAACGGGGAGAAATTTACGTTCGGCACGAATGGGTGTTTAAAGAGTACTACAATGAGCCCACGAAAACGGCGACAGTTAAAACAGAAGATGGGTGGGTCAAAACCAGCGACTGTGGAAGAATTAATCCGGACGGTTTTTTGATAGTCGAAGGCCGAATGTCGGATATAATTATATCAGGGGGTCTAAAAGTGACACCTTCTTTACTTGAAATTATGCTGAAGAAGCATCCCGCTGTTGAGTCAGCTATAATTGTTCCAGTTCCTGATGATGAAATGCACCAAGCAGTTTGCGCATGCGTGAAATTTAGATCCGGTTGCACCGTCACCGAATCTGAACTCAGAGTGTATATGGAAAAAGTGCACAATGAACAGACAAATCTGATAAGCATTTTGCCCAAATATTACATGATACTGAATACAATCCCAGTAGAAAGCACGGGAAAATTTTCCAAATTGACGATGAAAGAGATGGCAAAACAACGCTTTAATGAGAAAAAATAAAGAACGAATAAGAGCTCCAGTCAGAGTGAGGGATTTTTATTTCAGTATTCAATAATTGTCCACTAAACCCTATGTTATGGGTGCTCATTAGAATCGCCTCATCGAGACGATTCTAATGAGTACCCACAACATAGAGTTTGGAAGAGAAATACATGTAACGTATTTAGGATACCATCATTCCCTCTTATCTGCTCTTTGTAGAATGATTCATGGAACACCCAAGTTTATATGGACTGAGAAACATTTTAGAGTAAGCTAGTATCACCTTCAAGACAGAATTGTTTGTGCATCTTCATGAATTAAGTTGTTGCATCGATTAGATTTTTTAAGCGGTTACTTTTCCAGTAAGACCTTGTTGTCTTTTTTAATCGTTACCACACAATAAAAGTTTTGACTTTGCATTTGCAGACAACACACATTACGAGATGTGACTTAGCTGATGGAAGTCTTTTGGAAAATTGTAAAAAATAATTTAAACATTGCAGGAAAGGGAGAAAATGCTGATTACAAGCGGGCTGACCTGGGTAAAAAAATTTTGCCTTTGGTAATTTTTCTGCCTGCCAAGGTATCCGTTTAGCCCATGATTTTATTGGGTTGTCAGGCAAACTGGAGTTTACATATCAACAATTATGTAATGTCTTGCTTGGTATAATGGGTCACGGAGACCCTCATTTTGAAAAGTGTCGCTTTTTTTCTGAAAGCAGCTTTGGCCGAAGAGTGATCCTCTTGTCCAAGTTACTTTTATTTTTAATTTAACTTGTCAAAAACCATTAAAAAAGAAAAGTTAAATTGAAAGAAGTCAGATAGGGTTTACAAAGCACATGCAATGAGATTTAAACGTTCAACAATCTGTTTATTGGAATGCAATCTTGGAACTGGTAAACATATATAAAGCTGAAAGGGAGATAAGTCTTGCACTAAAATTAAACATGGTGAATCATGCAGATCCGTGACTTTTGGTATTTCTTACAATTGAACCTGGAAGACAGAATATACAGAAAAAGTCACAATGTGTTCAATCAATAACTGGATTTCATCGTTGCTAAGAAACGTAGTGCAAAGTTGAAAAAATGCTCGTCATGTCTAATATTTTTTCTACACATTATTTTCAAATAACTACATATTAGACTTCTATAATTTTCAATGAATCGAGATTTCGCCGTGTTTCGCTGTCGTCCTTACTGCGTACTGTTAAAGTAGACCTGAATTTCCTGTGGTACAGCATGCAGCTTGAATATACTCTCTCCTATTGTTTCTGTGCTTGCGACCAATACCAGTACACAAATAACGTTTAGAACGAAGCCAGCTTTTACCTGCAAATAGATGAATGTAGTTACGTTACAGCTGAGAGACTCTTATCCCTCTCCCTGCAATGTTTTCTTTCCTATCAACGAATTTCAGGTCAACTGTACCATTTTTAATTTTATCGTCTGTTGTACTTTCGACCTGCAAGAGTTAAAAAAAAAAAAACACAAACAATAAGGAGTAGTCAGTGACTTGGAAAACATTTACCGTTTTTGAAAAGTAAAAGAACTTCTGTTATCTGTACCACTTTTAATTTCTGGTTTGTTGTGCTTCCGATTTGCAAGATTTAAGAAAAAAGCACAAACCATAACGAGTAGTCAGTGACCTGGAAAGAAGGTGATGCGCCTTACAAATCGTCTAGCGAAATGCCAACTTACTTTTTGTTCTTTTTATTGGGTTTAAGACTAACCTCAGGGCAAAAGCTAGTAGAGAAGGAGGGACTTTAAGCTGATGAACAGCCCCAACTACAGTCATCTGTCAAAACTTATCACCGGCTATTTTATTACTAAAAATGAAAAAAAATTAACACGTATTGCAAGTCTTGCCCCTTACTCATTTCCTTCAGCACATACAAAACACAAATAACCGCAAAAAACCTGATCTGAACTATATAGGATTGGTCTTGTTAGGTACCTTATCAGTTTGATGGGAGACTGTGTATACCGTAACTGTATTTGTACAAGGCAAACCCACTCAGTTCTGGATCCGCTCGTGCCGTCGAGGTTTAGAATACCATATTTTTTTATCTACACGTCCTCCATAGGGTGTTCCGCAGAAACAATCATCTTAAATCCAGAATCTGTCGTTTTCGGGCTGCATGCTCTAGTTCTAGGTTGCTTAACGGGTGAATTGGTAAAGCCACGTCTGCAATTGCTATGTTCATCTTTTGTTAGTTTACGCTTAGTAAACTTTTATTATCGACCCACGAGTTAAAAGCTTCGAGGTATCCTTTCCATTTTTCCATTTATTTAGCGACCTCGTCTTTCCTCTTTTTAATAACCTTTTCTTTTCTGTATATCTCCTGGTTCATTTTCTGCAACTCTGGCTCATAAAATATACCTTTAACTTCTTACCCATTGAAATCGATTATTTTGTATGTAACAGGCGATTTGTGTTTTAAGGCCTAAACGGTAAAAACTTCTTCAGACAATCGCAAGGTATATCCTTTTTCAATCGCTTTCTTTTTCTCGCTGATCCTCAACTTGTCTCCAGCTGAGAACTTAGCATCTACAACCAGTATCTTATGATGATCTGGCTAAAGGTTTCTCCATACCTTATTTTTGCTTTTCTTCGTGCTTGCTTTGACGGACATCATTTTTGTTGACGAATATCTCGTTTTAGTGTATTGATCAACGAGATCATCTGACACATTGATAAACACACTCGTGGAAAAAGCAGTAAAATACTTCCACATTTTTTCTTTCATCGTTCTTATCCATATGCTTACAGCTTATGCAACTATAGATACCGTGTTCTTCGTTTTACCCCCGTAGTGTTCCAAGATCTTAGCGGGTATGGCAGTCACTTTATATAGAATCTGGGTTCAAGTAAAGGGGGATACTGACTTTAACCCTAACTATGAAGAGATGTATATTTAGCTTCACTAAAAGCATGTCTACTAGAGCCTTTACTGACAAAAATGGAAAAGCCAATTTTTTTCAGCATGAATTAAATTTAACGATAGCTTCAAGCTCATGCCTACAAGCTCGTTGAGAACCTAAAGAAATAGTTTTACCAATACCAGCAGATACTACGACGGGAAAAAGCTTGACTTGCTTCCGAAGAAAGGTGTGCATCCATACAAGTACATGGATTCCTCGGAGCGGTTTGGAGAAACTTGTCTTCCATCTTAGAAGATCCTCTACTCGAAGCTTTATAATCAGTCAGTCAGAGAAAACTTTTAGTAAGAAGGGTAACTATCATAGCCTATACAACGAGTCAGACGTCTTGCTGTTGGCTGACGTCTTTCACCAAGGCGAACTTGGAGTTGCTGTCTAATTCAGACATACCACTCATGGTTGAAAGGGGTATAAGGGGTACTTTGAAGTGATTTTGAAGCTCTCTGATTGGCTGTTTGGGCCCAATTTGAATTTCTCAAAGCCTCTCTGATTGGCTGATTGGTACCCATTCTGATTTCCTTAAAGCCTCTGTGATTGGATAATTTCAAAGAGGGATGAAATTTGATTTGCTGATTGGGAGGGGGTATCTGTTTACCCTTATTAACCTTTTACCGCACAATGACGCCTTTAAACACCCCTGAAAGAGAAGGCTGATTTTGAAAATGGTCTGAGCAAAGGAGAAAATGCAGGTTACCAGCATTTTCCCCTTTCCCAACATGTTTTCTACCCTATCAAAGAGAAACTTGATTATCAGTTGCATTTTATTGTATCTTTATGGCCTATTTCTAAATTCTTCAAACAAGAACAAGATTCTTTTTTTTTTTGAAAAAGTTTCTGCAACTGCAACCGGTTGCTTCCGAATTTTATTTTTTTGCGCAGCAGTTAAACATAAAATTGACTTTTGACTCGCGCGGTCACCAAAATTGGTTTATCAGAATGGGTACCAATCAGCCAATCAGAGAGACTCTGAGAAATTCAAATTGGGCCCTACCAGCCAATCAGAGAGGCTTTGAGAAATTCAAATTGGGTGGGCCCAACCAGCCAATCAGAGAGCTTCAAAATCACTTCAAAATGGGGCCCTTATATACCGATAGAAAACAGTGAACAAAAATCGGCATAAAAGTGGATTTAAAGTCTTCTTTGAAGGCTGCTGTGCAGTCCTTGGCAAACTGCCAGGCATGCACCATCCACACATGCCAGATTTCACTGAAAAAGGGCCAGAATTTAAGAAAACGGGGTGGCAGAAGACCTTGTTTTAGTCTTTTCAAGCCCCTTGCAAGAGTTACTTCCCTTAAAGTAAACCCTTGATGCCCCCCTTTACCCCTTAATTGGATTTTCGACTCAGGCAACATTAAATTCTGCACATTTGATAAGCCAAAATGATCAATATACAGTGTAACCCCCCCCCCCCCAGAAATTAATGTGACAAGTGACTAAAGATAAGACTGAAAACTCTTTCAGTAGCAAACAAAGGGAACTGAAATGTAATTTTTCTAATTTCTTCAAACTGCAACAAGAAACTCGGTTACGTTGACTACTGTCTCATATGTGCCAGTTACGCGCATGCGAAAAGCCCAGAAAATAATGTGACAAGTGGCTAAAAAAAGACTGAAAACTCTTACTGTAGCAATTGCTTCCTATTGCATGAATCAAACAAAGGGAACTGATGTGTAATTTTTCTAATCTCTTCAAACCGCAACAAGAAACCCCGTTACGTTGACTACCGTTTCATATGTGACAGTTACGCACATGCAAACCATACTTGACGGTTACGTGCTACTCATAAAACCATAAAATCAAATTAGATGCTTTCAAAGGTAACTGATACCTGTTGCACAAATCAAAGAAAGGTAAACCGAATGTTTTCCAGTTTTCTTACCAGTGTCAGTTTCGGTGACCGTGCGAGTCAAAATTCAATGTTATGTTTAACCGCTGCACAAAAATATGAAATTCAGAAGCAACCGGATGCTGTTGCAGAAACTTACAAAATCTTGATGTTAACCTTGATGGACGATTCAATAACCCCCCCCCCTCTTTTGTCAGAGTGCAGCTCATGCCGTTGTTGGTTGGTTATTTCCGTTTATTTATCGTCGCTACCGGTTGCCCATCTGAGCGACGCCCACTGAAGACGGTTAGTTGTTACGAGGGATAGTGCAAGGATACAGGTCGAAACTACTGAGAGATTCGCCTGGTTCTTTAACGTGCTCGGCGTATAGCACCGTCACACAGGACCTCGGCTCAATGTCTCATTCGAAAGACTATTACAAATTTTGGTTGGCCAGTCGGAGATTCGAACCCACAACCTGTAGTGACCCGAAACATTGTGTTCACGAGTCCTGCGCACTACCTACTGAGCTATATCGGCTGGTAAAATCATGCCGTTGTTTGTCAAAAGAACTTAATTTAAGGTAAGACCTGTGTAATGGAAAACAGCTATTTCCACTAAAATATCATCCTGCAAAATTAGCTATAATTAAAAAGAGTATTATTGAACTACTATCACCGATTCAATTTTTCCCATTTTTTCTTTCTTTGAATTGTCATTTATTAATCTAAAACCACTATATTCTCAATTCAAAAAGACATAATAATTACCTCCCTTTTCAGAAAACTAACAAAAGTATCAAAAAATGATTTCAAGATAGACATAAACGGAATTTCTAATCCGTTCGAAATGTGCAAAAATATTAGTTCTGCATAGATCCTTATTTATAAACCAATTAGAATTTTGCCCCATGTTCACCGGAAGTGCATTACACAGGTCTTACCTTAAACTGATAAATAAAAAAGCTACGTATGTTGAAATGCCATGCTGAGGAATGATCATAGTTGCAGATAATTGCATATACTTAACTGAGCATATCGGGGGGAGTTATTCTTTTATTCATCGTTAAAAAAGTAAACAACCAGTATAATCTTATTACAAAGGTAAGCAGAGGACATTTATAAAACCTAATTGGAATAACAATATCAGGAAAAACAGTATATACTTGAGCCATAATCTGACAAAGAGGGGTTTATTACATCTTCGTAGGTCATCACACAAATAATGGATCTGATTGAATTATGAGGTACACTGGTCCTCTGGCATACAGGGTCAGCATACGCGGACTTCAATTGCTGACCTGGGTCAACGATTTTTGTAAATGAATTAAACCTCTTTTTCACAGAGCGTGGCTCAATTATTCAATGAAAGACAACCCTCTGCATTATTTGGACATATAAAAATTCATTGCTTGGAAACTAGAAAAAACATTATTGCTGTACTTTTGTTCATTGATCAGTCAACTGTGATATTGGTCAAAACTGTGCTAGAAATGTAACCTCAGCCTCAGCTAGAAACAATCGTCTTTTGTCTGTCTTTATCTCTAGAGATATTTCTTAGGCTTATCCTTCAAAATAAATGAAATGAATTTGTCAAGCTGATAATGAAACCAAAGTTTTTGCATTTGAAAGGCGTTTTTTTTTTGTAGAAAAATATCACGTAATCGGACAGTGTATATCAAAGTTTGAACTGCGCAGTCTGATCTTGATCTGCTGTGTCCAAAGAAGGTCAGTCGCGCTTGACAACATAAGAATTAAAATGATTCATCTATCATCGGTTATCCTAATTCTTAACCAGATATAAAAGTTTAAGTCTGGTCCAAATCGATAACATATACAGAGAACAATTCACAATTCAGAATTATTTGTATCAGTCCTGGGTCCGTATTCACCAACCATTCTTGATAATATTCTTAGTCTCATTCTCCAAAGTTTTCTACATTTGCAAGTAACACAACTTCTGTTTGGCTAAACCGAACGGTTTAGCCAATCAGAAGTTGTGTTACTTACAAATATAGAAAATTCTGGAGAATAAGACAAAGAATGTTCTTAAGAATGGTTGGTGAATACGAGCCCAGGAGTATATTCAACAAACTGGTCGATTTACTTGATATAAGCATAGTGTCGTATGCTCTGATCTTTCCTTTTTACTATGCTGAGCAAATGGACAAAATCCCTGTCTGTCTGTCTGTCTGTCTGGCTGTTTGTCTGTCTGTCTTCTCTCCCTCTCTCTATATCTCTTTCTTGTGTATCATAATTAGTTGTGGAACACTTGTAAATTCATTATATAGTAGGGGGAGGGTCGACTCGTAAGTTGTTATAACTTGTGACCCAACCCCATTTCCATGTAAATTTGAGGGAAAATAAATATGTTTAACCCATTACCACACAATCCCTAATTTTGACGCCCCTGAGAAAGAAGCCTTTTGAAAACACTGTGGGAAAAGGAGAAAATGCTGGTAACCAGCATTTTCTCCTTTTCCCACAGTGTTTTCTTCCCTTCCCATAACAAATTTCTACTTTTCAGTCACCTTTATTTTGTCGTCTGCAAATGCTTTCAATTAGGACCAGTCCAAAATTTTCTCGTGTGGTAATGAGTTAAACTAACAATTTACGTACATATGGTTACTAGAAGTTAGACCTTCACAGATTTAGCAATTGAAACACGGGCCCTAAAGCGCTTACCTGAGACAACTCATCTAGAGTTGATAAAGTTGAAGACATTCTGGTTGTGATGATATTGAAACATAATTGATAGAGACCTACTTTTTTATCCAAAAGGAATAAATTTTTAACAAGTTCATGATATAATCAACACAAACAATTGTATTAAATTTCACAAGTCTCAAACAAAACATAATTGCCTCTAAGGTGCACACAAGGTTTATTCTAAGATTTTTCAAAGTGATCTACGTGATAAATTGACTTTGTCCAAAATACCATCTAGACAAACAATCTGACCAAGTTCATGAATATCCGATTGAAAAAATGGCCTCTTAAGTGCAAGTTTTTCTTTTTCTTAAGTACAAGTTTTTCTTTCTATGATTTGTCTATGTGTCCTACATTCCCACCAGGCAAATTTTAAATTTCATCTTGTCTAGAATATCTCCGGACAACCATTTTGACAAATTTATTTTGGGCATTAGGCAATAATGTCGGACTGAAGTGCGCACATGCTTCTTCAAATAATTCGTCCCAATGTCCTACTTTCTTTTTACTTAAAGTGACCTTATATTAAAATAATATTAGATATCGTCAAGACAAATAGTTTGACTCAGTTTCATACGTATGAGACCAGAAATCTGGCTTGTAGGGTGCACACAAGAATTTCAAGTATCTGTCTTTGTGACCTACATGTACTTCTTGATACGACACAACCTGATTTCAAAATCATCCGAGATATTATCGAGACAAGCACTCTGACCAACTTTTACGAATATCAAACCAAAATATGGCCTCTAGTGCGCAAACAAGTTTTTTTTTTAAATAAGAGTCCCTTTGACCTATTTTTTCCCAGGCGTAACCTTACTCCAATCATTTCAAGAAACCACCAGGACACGAATTTTGACCAAGTTTCATGAGTAACATTCCGAAAATCTGGTGTCTTGATTTAACACAGAGTTTTTCTTCGATTTGACCAACTGAACTTCTTCTTTGACCCGATGTGACCTCATTTAAAATCTGTCCGAGATATCATTAAAATAGACATTCTGATTAACTTTTATGTATATCCAACTGAGAACAAAAAGTGACTCTTAGTGTGCATACAAGATTTTCCGATGACTGGTCCAAGTGACCTAATTTCTATTTGGTATAAGTCAATTTCGAAGTTGTCCGGGGTATTACTTAGTATTAAGACAAACGTCCTGAATAACATTCATGTGTGAAAATGTGGCCTCTTAAGTGCATACGATGTTTTTCTAAGTTTTGTTCTAGTGACCTACTTTCTGATCACACATGACCCAATATCTTGTCCAAGAGATCAACAAAACAAAACTTCTGTCCAGGATCCATATTCACCAACCATTCTTAAGAACATTCTTTGTCTTGCTCTTCAAGACTTTCTGTCTGTGGAAAGTAACAGAACTTCTGATTGGCTAAACCATTTGGTTTAGCCAATCAGAAGTTCTGTTACTTTCACATTGTCGAAATTCTGAAGAATAGAGAATGTTCTTAAGAATTGTTTGTGAATACGTACCCAAGTTTGTCTTGGAATCCGACAAATAATGTGGTCTTTGCAGTGCAAACAAGGTAATTGTCGACGAAGGCGCGACGCACCATGGACCATACATGACCAATGACGCATGATGGACGCAGGATACAGAACGATTAAGAAATCTCATCTTCAGCTCTTTGTGCTCAGGTGGGCTATAATGTATTTGAAAACTTGATAATACTGGTTACCAGTATTATCTTTTTCTGCAACTATTTTTTCTAAAGGCTTTCTTCTTCAGGGTTGGGGATAACACATGGGATTGTTTGGTGAAAAGGGTAAAACACTGTATCATATACTAGATTCAAACACGTTATATAATAAATATATAAAAATAACAGGTGATATTTGACTCAATGTAAATTAAAAATGAGACATGTTCTGGCAAAAAGGGGGCTTTATGCATTCCGGTGATGTATTTTATCAAGCAAGTCATCATATAATTAAGGATTCTTGAAATCCTTTTAGTCTAATGATTGACCAAATCTGGAGGGGTACATCTTCGCAAGCCAAGGTTAACGATTCGCTACGCTACTCTACCCTTGGCGGATCGAGCTTGATTTTTACATTCCCCCGATATGCTTTTTCATTGGATGCAGCCAGCTCTAGCCGCAACGAATGAAATCCCTCGTAGCATTTCATCTTTTGATAAAAATAGACTAAGGAAGCGACCTTTCGAATAGTAGGTAAACATGGAAACCCACTTAGATGTCTGCTTATCGCTTCATGTTGAATAATTGTATTTGTAAGCGGATTGTAAAACAATATTTCATTGGCTTTCAGAAATATGATGTAAAGGGGGATAATAACAGCATCCAATAGGGGCGTATCGCGCGAATCTGGAAATCGGGCTCGATCAGCCAAGGTAAGATCCACGTAGTGATTGTAACCTTAGCTCGCGAAAATGAGAGGGGTAGTGATCCTTTCAATTGTATTTTATTTGATATAAACAGCAAAAATATTCGATCCATGTCAGCCTGCGCGGACTGCGCAGGCTGACATGAGTGGATATTTTTTGCAGATGCAGTAAGCCCTCTCTTTAAATGAACACGGCTCAGTCATTTTTTTCACGGCATCTATGAAAATGTCGAAAGCTCATGTCTTGCCCAGACATGAACCAAACAGACTTCGAAATCTTGATACAGTTCTGTCGTAGAGGGAAAGTCGACGTCTTGTGTTGCGTTGTTGTCCGAAATTCGGGTTTAACTCCAAGAGTGTATCGTCTTCTTTCTGTTGGTAGGCTGATAAAAATAGACAAAACGTAAAGATTCTAAGGACATTTCATTATCTCCCGCTAGATGGCATTCTGTAAATACTCATCTATCTGATATGGGCATCCTGGGTACAGAACCGAGCCACTTTCCTACGCGACAACCGTTATTTTGAATTCAAAACAAAAAAAAAAGGTTTACCCAATAAAACGCTACCTCGTGCAATTCACTCAACTATGATCACCAGTTTAGAGAAATCTGTTGCTAAAGCAGGTCTCATTTCTCCTCAAACGTATTGATACGTAAAAGCTATTTTCAACATTGCTACTTTATATAGAGCGTAATATTAAAGTCAGCACGCTTTCGGGGCTAGTAGTGATGCGTCATATAAGACAGTCGAATCTTCGAAGAATATGACATGCGCAGACAACGAAGGACATTTAGAAGGGAAGCAGGGTCGTAAAACTAGAAACAGGTCTTAACACTTTACAAAACAATCCTGATCTTTAATGACCCTGAGGAAAAAAGGGGTCTTTTGAAAACATTTTATGTCTTATTCCCACAATGTTTTCTAACCTATCAGAGACAAGTCCCACCATTTGAGCAGTAGACAAGTTTGTCACGAGCAACCGCTTTCAATTTGGATCTTAAAATCTGTCGTTTGTTTAAATGGTTAATTTAAAAATAATATAAACTGCAAGTTTACATTTCCTTCAGTCAAGCCCGGTTTCTAAGTCAGTTAAACACAGAACTTGTATTTTAACCCTTTACCCCATAAGGCATTTCTATGGCATCCCAAATTGACCCTAAATAAAAGCAAAGATGAAGCCGTTTCTTATGTGTAAATAACACCTTTTGATAGCATAGAAAACATTGTGACAAAAGGTGAAATTGCTCGTCACGAGCAATTTCACCTTTTGCCTACGAGCAATGTGTAGAAATGAGTATCTGTGGAGAAAAGGGTTAAGAAACGCGGGTTGAATTTCATCAGAGGACGGATGATCTATTTACTAAAGAAAAAGTTTTAGAATGGTCCAAATTAAAAGCATTTGAAGGACAACAAATTATATGTTTCAAAATTTATGAATTTTGTCTTTGAAATGACAGAAAACATTGTTAGAGTAAAACGAGACGTCAAATCTTATCTTTTCCTATCCGTTCCAAGACTGTTTATATTCTGTCTTATCATTTCTTATCCATCTGGTCAATTCTACTAGGGTTAAATCTTATCAATTCTAAAAGGCATCAAATCTTATCAATCGCATCAAGCTTATCATTTTTTTAGACTAGGAATTGGCACGAGGAATGCAATCTTATCTTTTTGGCTCTAGGAATGAAATCTTATCATTTTGGCAATAGGAAAATGACATCAAAATGATAAGCTTTCATTCCTAGTCTAAAATTATTGATTACAATTCCATTCCTAGTGCCGTGCCAAAATGATAAGATTTCATTTCTGGTCTAAAATTTGATAAGATTTGATACCTATTACAATTGATAAGATTTATCCCAGACTAAAATTCAACAAATGGATAAGAAAAGATAAGACCAAAGAAGAAAATCTTAGAAGGATATGAAAGGATAAGAAAGGATAAGATTTGACGCACAGTTTTACTCTACTGTTACTGGCATTTTTCTCCTTTTCCCGTAATGCCTTAACAAATCCTTTCCACACTTGTTTAAAACTCAGTTTTTTGAGGTAAAGGGTAAACCCGAAACAGAGTTCTTTTTTATTTTAAATCTGAAAACTGTTCTGAGAATGCATACTGTTTTTGTGAAAAAAGTAGCCCGTCACTTCAGAAGAACATTGTACAAAATCCTTGTAAGCGAAAATCCAGAAAAGCAGTCCACTAGACGCTGCGTTATAACTGAACAAAAGGGGCGTTAAATACCGAAAAAAAAAAATGGGCTTCTATTGTAATATGAGCAACAGACCTGCTATTTCTTTTTCATCAACAGGGGCTGAGTATTTATAATTGTGCTTTCGTTTGTTTGAAACTCTTTCATCAACTTCTGCCGACTCATCCTGGAAAAAAGGGGAAAGAAAAAGATATATATGACCCATCACGCAAAAAGGGACCAAGGGACCATCTGGGAATTCTGTACATCAATTAGATAAAAACAGATCAACGATAGTGCAGGTCTGTTTAAGTTGATAGTTCAAAAATGATTGTATAACAAGGTACAATGACCACTTTTCACACAGAAAATGTCATTAAAGCGAAAAGTGTCAACCCTGGTCAGCCTGCGCAATTCGCGCAGTCTGACCAGGGTTGACACTTTTTGCAGTTCCCAGAAGGTCCCTTTTTGCGTGATGCGTCACATAATTATGCATGTATAGGGGTCGATCAATTAATTTTTGGGGAACGTGTGTGATGGATTATTCCAAATTTTCCTTTAAAATTCATGCATATTTAGATATCAAAATACTTGTTATTTATTTTTCAAAGCACAATACATTATGCAACTGTTGAGCTGCTGATGCTCGTTTGTCCGAAGGATTTACTCTCGACAATGCCAGTTTCAAAAGTTTCCAAACTTTCCAGTGCATCTCTCTCTCTCTCTCTCTCTCTCTCTCTCTCTCTCTCTCTCTCGTTAGAGAATAGTGGAAGAAAAGTCAAAGTGTATTTCTGCCATTTTCATCAGTGACTTGGAAAGCCTTTTCATCAGAGTTGATTAATCACGAGGTCTCCAGCACTTTGACTATCATAAAGCGACAAACATTTTAAAAACACAGTAAACATGCGGGCTTCTTGGGACGTATGGCCTTTTTATGTTGCCACAGCCTGGTTTTATCTAGAATTACATCACGCCAAAAATATGAGGACTTTGCTGTCAGAGTAACAAAACGTTTGTACCAGGCTTTGCCATAAGGAGCTCTGATGCCTCTCCATGATTCATTTTATCAAGTAAGTATGGCATGCGACATACGAGAAGGGGCATTCGGACATTTGCGTAGTGTTATCTCGGATCAGCCTTCGCACTCCGCGCAGGTTAATCTGAAACAACACTTCTGGTTTTTATATAATTTTCTGTTTTGCACAAGTGCACTGCCCGCAAAGTCTAATGTAGTCGTAAAGTGCCGTCTCGGATCAGCCTGCGCTGACCGCGCAGGCTGATCCGAGACGACACTGTACGCAAATGTCCGATTACCCCTATTCCCGTGTTGCAAACCATATAAATATGGATAAATAAGATCCCATTATATTTTACAAACTACTAAAGCACGCAAAAATTTAACCGATGGCAAGAGGTTTCGACTCAGATCAGCCTATGCAGACTGCGCAGGCTGACCTGAGTCGAAAATATTTACATATGCATGAAAAACCCTTTTGCTTTCCTTATTTAAACTTACCTGCAGCAAGTCTCCATTGTTTCCACCCAAATCTGAAAATATATCAAAACTTGTTCAAGTGAAGTATCTATAAAAGCATAATGATTCGCGGAGAGGACTTCCAGAGGAAGAAGACACTCTAATAAGGTTCGTGTAACATCTCCTTTCATCTTCAACATTTGATAAACATTAAAAACACCCACACACCCACACCCACACCCACCTACACACATACCCCCACACTCACACCCTTTAGTTAGCGAGAAAGAACGACTTCGAATCTTTGCCCTCTGGTTTGTCAGGTTGCAACCAACATTTTCTCCTTTTTCCAAAATGTTCTCAAAAAGGCTCCTTGTTAAGGGTTGTTTGAACTCTGGAGTGACTTATTGACAACTAGGGCAAACACGGTGTCAACAGATAAATAAAGGACGTGGGCATGATTTTTTCTAAAGATTTATTCAGATATCAAGACCACTACCGGGAGGTTTACAATCACAACCTGGCCCCCATCTTCGCAAGCAAAGGCTGACGATTCACTACGCTACTCTATCCTTGGCGGATCGAGCTTGATCTTTACATTCCCCCTATACGCTTTTTCATCGGATGCAGCCAGCTCTAACTGCAACGGATGAAATCGCTCGTAGCATTTCTTCTTTGATAAAAATAGCACAAGGTCGCTACCTTTCGAATAGAAGGTAAACATGGAAACCCACGTGGATGTCGGCTTATCGCTTCATGTGTATTCCTAAGCGGTTTGTAAAACGATAATTCATTGGCTTTTAGAAATATGATGTAAAGGGGGGTAATAACCAGCATCCAATAGAGGGCGCATCGCAGGAATCTCGAAATCGGGTTCAACCAGCCAAGCTAAGACCCACGATGTGATCGTAACCTTGGCTCGAGAAGATGCCTGGCCCCTAGAATGATAATATAACGTTGACGCGAAAGGAACATTTATTTCGCATTTAGTTTTTGTTTATACAATAAAATATGTTCTCTTGAATATTAGCACATGGAAGTATCTGTGACTTTGTCATAAACTGAATAAAATATCCATCATCCAGGGTGCTTTCTTCATTCTGCTTTTAAAACTCTCCTTAATTGTTCAGAGTGCAAGATCGTGCTTGCCAAACTCTCCTTAGCTGTTTGCGGTGCTAGATTCTGCCTGTTAGTCAACTTCTCCGTAGCAGATCAAGGTGCCAGATCGTACCTGTCAAACTCTCCAAAACTGTCCAGTGTGCAAGTTTGTACCTGGAAATCACCAAAACTATTTAGGGTGCAAAATCGCGCCTGTAAACTCTCTGTAACTGTTTAAGGTGCAAACTCTTTCACATCAAACTCTCCGTGACTGTTTAAGATTCCAGATCGTGCCTATTTAACTCTCCGTAACTGTTTAAGGTGCAAACTCGTACATGACAAACTCTCCGTAACTGTTCAAAGTGCAAAATCGTGCCTGTCAAACTCTCCGTAACTGTTTAAGGTGCAAACTCGTACATTACAAATTTTCCGTGACTTTTCAAGATGCCAGATCGTGCCTATTAAACTCTCCCTAACTTTTTAAGGTGCAAAATTGTGCCTGTCAAACTCTCCATAACTGCGTCACAGTAACTCTCCGTTACTAATCAAGGTGCAAAATAGTGCCTATTAAATCTCCATAGTTCTTTAAGTTACCAGAGCGTGCCTGACAAATTCTTTGTATCTATTTTGGGGCTAGATCGTAGCTGTTTAAGGTGCAAATCCGTTAACTGTTTAAGGTGAAAAATCGTACTTGTCAAACTTTCCGTAACTGTTCTGAGGGCAAGATCGTGCCTGTGAACTCTCGTTTGCTGTTCAAGGTGCAAAATCGTGCCTATTAAATCTCCATAGTTGTTTAAGTTATCATGACAAACTCTCCGTGACTGTTTTAGGTTCCAGATCGTGCCTATTAAACTCTCCCTAACTGATTAAGGTGCAAAATCGTGCCTGTCAAACTCTCCGTAACTGCGTCACAGTAACTCTCCGTTACTAATCAAGGTGCAGAATAGTGCCTATTAAATCTCCATAGTTCTTTAAGTTACCAGAGCGTGCCTGACAAATTCTTTGTAACTATTTTGGGGCTAGATCCTGTGCGTGAACTCTCCGTTATCATTCTGGGTGCCAGAGCGTGCCTGCCAAATTTTCCGTTACTGTTAAGGGTGCAAGATCGTACCTATGAACTTTTTGTTACTGTTCAAGATGCCAGTTCGTGACTGTCAACCCTCAGTAGCTTTTCCAGGTGCGACGAAACTGAACCGTCTTTGTTCAGGGTGCTAGTTCGAGCCTCTCAAATTCGTTGTAATTGTTCAGGGTGCCAGATGGTACCTGTCAAACTCTCTGTAACTGTTCATGGTGCTGCGGTCTAGATCGAGCGTGTCAAACTCTTTGTACTATTCTCGGTTCTACGTCGTGTCGGAACTCTCTGCAATTCTCCAAAAGCAGGCAGTGCCTTTGAAAGAATATTGTACAGAGTACAGGTAAAAGAAACAACAGAAATTATAGACAGGTGCACTGGCAGTTGCCATTTAACTCTTACAATTCAAAAAGGGTGTTAAACACAATACAACTTAGCGATCAACCTAAGACAGTTACAGGGAATTAACAGGCAATGTTGGGCTCCTGTGGAAGAGACACAGAGAATTGACCACCATGATCTGGCACCTAGCACAGTAACGAAGATTTGTCAGACAAGAACTGGTACTGGTCTGCTGACTTATTTTGGAGACGTCACAAGCAAAATTACGGAAATGAGACAAGCACAATCTGGAACCGATAGCAACAGAGGTTCAACTGGCAACAAGAACAGCTACAGAGAGCTGCCAGGAACGATCTTACACCAAAACCATTTACGGAAAGTTGACAAGAACGATCTGGCACCAAGAACAGTTACTTAGAAATGGCAGGAACGATCGCGCATCTAGAAAAGAAATGTAGAATTGAGACAATTTTTGCACCTAGAACATTTAAGGTCAGTTCAGAGGCACGATCTAGCATTCAAAACAACTATGGAGAGTTTGAAAGGCACGACATAGTACTTTGAACTGCTACGGATAGTTTGACGGACGGGCACGATATAGCACCCTGAACAATCGCAGAGAGTTTGATAGGCACGATCTGACATCCTGAACAATCGCAGAGAGTTTGACGGGCACGATCTGACATCCTGTACAATCGCAGAGAGTTTGACGGTCTCAGTCTGGCATCCTCAACGATCGCAGGGAGTTTGACAGGCACGATCTGGCATCCTCAACGATCGCAGAGAGTTTGACAGGCACGATCTGACACCCTGTACAATCGAAGAGAGTTTGACAGGCACGATCTGACACCCTGTACAATCGCAGAAAGTTTGATAGGCACGATCTGACACCCTGTACAATCGCAGAGAGTTTGACGGTCACAGTCTGGCATCCTCAACGATCGCAGGGAGTTTGACAGGCACGATCTGACACCCTGTACAATCGCAGAGAGTTTGACAGGCACGATCTGACACCCTGCACAATCGCAGACAGTTTGACAGGCACGATCTGACACCCTGCACAATCGCAGAGAGTTTGACAGGCACGATCTGACACCCTGTTCAATCGCAGAGAGTTTGACAGGCACGATCTGACACCCTGTACAATCGCAGAGAGTTTGACGGTCACAGTCTGGCATCCTCAACAATCGCAGGGAGTTTGACAGGCACGATCTGCCATTCTTAACAGTCACAGGGAGAAGTTTGATAGGCACGATCTGACACCCTGTACAATCGTAGAGAGTTTGACAGGCACGATCTGACACCCTGCACAATCGCAGAGAGTTTGACGGGCACGATCTGACACCCTGTTCAATTGCAGAGAGTTTGACGGGCACGATCTGACACCCTGTACAATCGCAGAGAGTTTTACAGGCACTATCTGGCACCTTAAACAATCACAGGGGGTTTGACAGGCATGATCTGGCACTCTGAACAATCGCGGAAAGTTTGACAGGCACGACCTGGCACCCTAAACAATCCTGGAGAGTTTGACAGGCACAACATGGCACCCTGAACAATCACAGAAAGTTTGCCCGACACGATCTGACACCCTGAACAATCACGCAGTGTTGGACAGTTACTATCTGGCACCCTGAACAATCACAGGGAGTTCAAGAGGCTCGACCTGACACCCTGAACAATCACAGAAAGTTTGCCCGACACGATCTGGCACCCTGAACAATCACGGAGTGTTGGACAGTTACTATCTGGCACCCTGAACAATCACAGGGAGTTCAAGAGGCACGACCTGACATCCTGAACAAGCACAGAAACTTTGACAGGTACAATATGATACCCTTAACTGATACAAAGTGTTTGACTAACAGGCACGAGCAGCAACCTGAACAATTATGGAGAGTTTGACAAACACAATATGGTACCCTGCAATACAACGGAGAGTTTGACAGGCACGCTCTGGCTCCCTGAACAATTACGGGGAGTTTATCGGGCACAATTTGGTACCCTGCAATATAACGGAGATTTCAAAGGCACGAACTGCTTCTCTAAACAATGACTGATATTTCAATCAGTTTAAAACTTAACAAAAGATGCTTCCATCTACTAAAATTAGAGTGAACATTTTTTATGTATAAATATAAAAATGCGAATTACATGTTCTTTTCAAAGACAGTGGGAACCTAATCTTACTGTGCAAATGAAGGTCTACTAGTTTTTATGACCATAAGAAAAATACACATATTTAGGTTCCCGTTAAATAACACTGTATATCTGATGAAGCAGATCGCAAGTTTTGCCTCTACAACTTGCTACAAACCGCGTTCTGAGGTCTCCGCCAACTTGTATATTTTTTGGACTTTTAATATTTTTCTGATGGAATCTTCTCAAAGCAAAATGCAGCCTATCAGTTACATAGCACTGATTTTTCCATTCATTTCACAGAATTTCAGCAGTTTTTCACATTCTTCGCCGAGCCCCGGTAGCTCAGTCGGTAGCATTCAGAACTTGAAAACACGAAGTCGCTAATTCGATCCCCGGCTCGGCCAACTTCTTTTCTGGGGAATGATGACAGTCCTTGGAATGGAATTCATTATTTCATGCTTTCCGGTGGGATATCGAGAAATAGCAGTGAAAATATTTTTCGATCTTACACTGGTACCACCAGTGAAAATACCGATTTTCACGCTCTTGTTGCCTGAGTAAATTGCACGTGCTTAACAACCAGATGGGAAATATGACGTCATATACCTTACATTTCTCGCGCTTGACGTTACGTTGCTATGCGGGAGGGGTGCGCCACGGGGAATGAGGGAAAAGAACTGTACTGAATTTTGATAAAGCTCCTCCCAGAAAGGGTTAAAAGCATAAAATAAATAGAATATTTGTTTTTTTTGGTGAAAGATCGAAATTTATTTCATCTCGTGAACACCATCGGTAATATTTTCACGAGTGGCTACGCCACCCGTGAAAATATTACCGATGGTGTCCACTCGATGAAATAAATTTCGATCTTACACCGAAAAAAAAAAAATATCCTCTATTTATTTTGACGATGGTATAGCAGCCAATGTCTCGAAAAGAATATCGTGCGGGACACTGGTACAAGAACCTATCATCGGTAAGTGCACATGTTACCGCGATAAAACACAAATAATGTTGAAAACGGCATGCATCAAATATCAGAATATCAATTCAAATTCTTCAATGAAAGGTTTTAGAGAAAAAAATGAGGGGATCAGGCATCAACAGCCATGGCAGAGGTCAAATATCTGATACTACAATTTTAGAAGCATCACAAACCAAATAAGTCAATAAGAAAATGTGTCTCTTTGGAATTCAAGAATTTCTTTAGAGTTAGAGGTATTCCATAACTATGATTGGCTGGTGAATACTGAACTCAAGGTTCATATTACATATACGGTAGACCATTTTCCGTCTCATTCTCCAGAATTTTCTGAATCTAAAAGTAACACAACATGACTTGTGATTGGCTAAAATTGGTTTAGCCAATCAGATGTTGTATTACTTTCAAATTCAGAAAATTCGTGAAAATTAGACCAAGAAGATTGTTCTTACGAACGGCTTATGAGCAGGGTTTAGATAGTAGAGTTCAGAGTAAGAAAGCAAAGAAAGAAAAGAATGAAATGCTGTTTACCAGCATTTTCTCCATTTCCTGCTATAATTGCAATGAGGTTTTTTTTCCCGAGAGTGGAAGAACCATTTGCTAAAGGATTATATGAACAAGGTGAAAGTGTCTCATAATTATAAACGTCACTGACACCAATTTCAATCCTCTTCCAAAAGTAGCTTTACACATTTTACCCATAATTCACTTACCTCTTTCATTGTCTCCATGGAAAGAATGCCTCCTGATGACGTCACCGTCTCCATGGTGATTGGTACACTGTCGCAGATATTCACTTTTTGCCCTTTCAATCACGTCCTGCGAAATATAAAGGACATTAACCGAATAAAACGTGACCCGTAAAAAAGAAGCCTTGCATTGCGTCATGGGGGATTTGTTAATATTAGCCGGAAAATGACTAGAATATAAAGAAGGTTTAGGTTAAAGTTACAGTTGCTGCCGAAAATAAATAAAATTGGAGTTCAAATGCATTTGAATTTTAACCCATTACCACACGAGAAAATTTTAGACTGGTTCAAATTGAAAGCATTTGCAGACGACAAAATAAAGGTGACTGAAAAATTGAAATTTGATCTGGGAAGGGTAGAAAACACTGTGGGAAAAGGAAAAAATGCTGGTTACCCGCATTTTCTCCTTTTCCTACAGTATTTTCAAAAGGCTTCTTTCTCAGGGGCGTCAAAAGTAGGGATTGTATGGTAATGGGTTAATTGTACCGTTGAAAAGTATACGAATTATTGTAAAGATGACAATTTGTTATTACACAGTCGGTCCAAGTGTTCGTCGCTGACAGAGAAATTAAATTCAATACTAGGTTAAAACTTGCAAGGTCCCTCTATCTATCATTTACGATTTGCCTGATTTTAAAATGCACTTGTCTTTCAGTAACTAACACTTGAGCCGACCACAGAAGAAATAGAGGATATTTGTTTTTTTTTTTCGGTGAAAGATCGAAATTTATTTCATCGAGTGGACACCATCGGTAATATTTTCACGAGTGGCGCAGCCACTCGTGAAAATATTACCGATGGTGTTCACGAGATGAAATAAATTTCGATCTTTCACCGAAAAAAACAAATATTCTATTTATTTCATCCTTTTTACCCTTTCTGGGAGGAGCTTTATCAAAATTCAGTACAGTTCTTTTCCCTTATTCCCCGTGGCGTACCCCTCCCGCATAGCAACGTTACGTCAAGCGCGAGAAATGTAAGGTATATGACGTCATATTTCCCATCTGGTTGTTAGGCACGCGCAATTTACCTACGTAACAAGAACGTGAAAATCGGTATTTCCACTGGTGGTACCAGTGTAAGATCGAAAAATATTTTCACTGCTATTTCTCGATATCCTACCGGAAGGCATGAAATAACAGGTTGTCATTTTCAAAATATTTTCCATACTTTTAAATGATTTAACTTTAAGTGCATTTTAACCCCCTGGACTGATTTCGCAGTCGCTATTGGGTCTTCAATCATCTCTGCAAACTAATTCAAATCGATTTTTCCCCAAGGTCTGTGGGTACATGTAGATTTCCGTTGCAAATGAAGATAATTTGACTCTTTTCCACACTATCCCAACTTTTAGCCACCCTGAAAAAGAGAACTTTTGAAAATATAATAGGAAAAGGAGAAAATCTGGTAAAAAGCATTTTCTCCTTTTCCTACAATGTTTTCTGTCCTTGTAAAATGAATTTCATTTTTTCATGTTTAGTTAATTCTTTGTCTCCAAGTGTTTTCAATTTGAACAATTTGGCTGAATTTATTTTCATAGATCAAATAAAAAAAAAATCTTGTGCCGGAACTACTTCATCTGAAGGTTACTTTTCCGTGCGTGTATGTTCTCTGTAATATTAACTAATAAGGAATGAAGAAATGTTCGTTTTTTTCATGGAGGTATATAAAAAAAAAAAAACCCTTATCATACTTTTGTATGAAACCAATTCGCAGTTTCATATACTGTGATTAGGCTTTATTTTTCATACCTCCATGAAAAAAATAAAATTCTTTTCATTCCTTAAATATGTACGAGGAGTATTCCTTGTTGGTTGGTTGTATTGGGGTTTAACGCCACTTTAACAGCTAAGGTCATATCATGGCGGTCGGTGACGCACATGTGTTTCCTGGCTTTCTCACACCGGTACTTACACGACTTTCTTTCCAAAGCCACCGACTACTTTTCTCACGTGCTTCAGCAGAGGTGAGAGGCGAAAATACGCCGGAAAGTAAGTTCTCCTCAACCGGGTATCGAACTCACAACCACTAGGTCATGAGTCCGACGCGCTCACCACCCGAGCGGGCAGCATTCCTTGTATTTGCTACAATCGCATTCTCAGCTTAATATTTTTGAGCAACCAATATCAATTATGTTAACATTACTGAGCCGCGCTTTCGCACGTGGTTTAACCAATCAGAAATTGTGTTACTTTCAAATTCAGAAAATTCTGGAAAATATAACTAAGAACGTTCTTAAGAATAATTGATGAAGAATGTCCCGCGATGTTAAATTAGACACTCAGATAAGGGAAAAGTCACATTTCCATAACTTTTTCGCCTCAGGCTCTGCCTTTACAAATAACTCCAGTCAGCGCCATTTGTGTTAACCCATTACCAGACGACAATATTTTAGACTGGTCCAAATTGAAACCATTTGCAGACGACAAAATAAAAATGACTGAAAATTTGAAACTTGTTCTGTGAAGGGTAGAAAATATTGTGGGAAAAGGAGAAAATGCTGGTATCCAGCATTTTCTCCTTTTCCCACAATGTTTTCTAAAGGCTTCTTTCTCAGGGGCGTCAAAAGTAGGGATTGTGTGGTAATGGGTTAAGAGACATAAATTTACTTCTAAGCAAAAAAGAAAATGATAAAAAAGGAGAATTTCTATCGGGAATCAGGAAAATAAGTGATTCTTCTACAGATCGCTAAATATAGAAAAAATATTTGAGCCATGCTCTGAGAAAAAGGGGATTAAAGCATTTGCGAAAAGTCTCGACCCATGTCACCCTGCGCAGTCCGCGCAGGCTGACATGGGTCGAGACTTTTCGCAATCTTTAAATTTTCTGCATGTCAAGGGATTATTCTACCTCCTGATTCAGTTGGTTGTTTGACAAAGGGGATTTTTGGCTCCAAAATCAGGTGATGTCTTGTTTGTTAAAATGCACCATGGAGATGCCGTAATTCTGTACCACTCAATCTCGACTTTTAACATCCCTGGGAAAGAAGCCTTCAGAAAACATTGTGGAAAAGAAGAAAATGCTGGTAAGCAGCATTTTTTCCTTTTTCCCGCAATATTTTCTATCCTATCAAAGTCAGAAATCATTATATTAACACGATTTAATTTGTTGTCTGCAAATGCTTTGAATTTGGTCAAGTTAAAAAATTTGTCGTTTGGTAAAAAGTATGACTCCACCCCTCTCTCTCTCTCTCTCTCTTACTATCTCTTTCTCTCTTTCTTTCTCTTTCTTTCACTCTCACTCTCACTCTCTTTCTCTCTTTCTCTCTCTCTCTCTGTGACTGCTGCGTTTTGTGTGTATCGCTATCATCTTTTGTTTCTCTCTGGTTTTAATGCTTTCTACACCCTTCCCCCCCCCCCCCCCCACCCCCGGGCTGTTTCACTATCCATCACTCTCGTCAGTTGTCTTTCTCTCCATTCTCTGCAAGTCTTTGTCACCCAAAGGGATGTCTTTCCATGCCAATTTTCGCGCTTGAAGAATTCGAGGTAGGACTAGTTCACTACAGCGGGAACATTTGCTGTCTGTCTATCTGTCTGTCTGTCTGTCTGTCTGTGACAGTGTGTCTATCTGTCTGACTTTCTGTCTGTCTGTCTGTCTGTCTGCTGCCTGTCTATCTGTCTCCCACCCCTCTCTCTCTCTCTTTCCCTCTCCCTCTTTTTCCCTCTCTCTCTCTCTCTCTCTCTCTCATTCTCTATCTATCTATCTATATCTCTGTGAGTCTGGCTCTCTGTGAGTCTGGCCCTCTGTGACTCTCTCTTCCTTTCTCTCTCTCCTCTCTCTCAAGACCAGTATTAAATTCCAAGGATGTGTTTTGCGATCCAGGGGAGGGGGGGGACATTTACCGTTAATAACCAATTATCGTCAACACAGCGTATTGAGCGATGGAGACATTGAAAAAAATCAATGAAAACCGCCTGCAACGATCCTTTCATCCAAATATAGTTTTACAAGGCTTGTTAACGGCCTCTCGTTCTATTACAAGTAATTCCTTCTTTCCTAGACTCGAACACCTAGCCTACCTAACCCTTAACTTGCGAATTAACCAATTACCACACAATCCCTACTTTTGACGACCCTGAGAAAGAAGCCTTTAGAAAAACATTGTGGGAAAAGGAGAAAATGCTGGTTACCAGCATTTTCTCCTTTTCCCACAATGTTTTCTTACCTTCACAAAACAAATTTAAAATTTTCAGTCACTTTTATTATGTCGTCCCAAATGCTTTTGATTTGGACAAACCTAACATTTTGTTGTTTGGTAATGAGTTAAATTGCATGGAACTTCCGAAGCCTATAGTAAAGACTCTAATTTGGTATTTCAAATGTATTTTTAAAGAAAAATATTATCTCCTTATTGGACAATTCAGATCTAAAATCAGACTGCACATTCTGTGGAGTCTGATCGTGTGCTACGCTGTCCGTAAAAGGTCGGTGAGTCGCGCTTGGTAGTCTAGGAATTAGTTGAAATGTGACCCATCACGCAAAAAGAGACCCACTGGGAACTGCGAAAAGTGTCGACCCTGGTCAGACTGCGCAAATTTTGCAGGCTGACCAGAGTTGAGACTTTTCGCTTGAATGACATTTTCTGTATGAAACGTGGTCATTTGTACCTTGTTATACAATTTTTGAATTGTCCACGTACACTGATCTGCACTGTCGTTGATCTGTTTTCATCTAATTGACGTACAGAATTCCCAGATGGTCCCTTTTTTACGTGATGGGTCATATATTGTTAAAAAAATGCTTTCCAGCCAACAGTAAAAGCCTCCAAAAATTGCAATTTCAAAGTTTTTTTTCATTATGTGTTTGTATGTGTTTGGGGTGGATAAGATACCTCCTCATTGGACAATGTAGAATCAAGATCAGACTGCAGGTTCTCTGCAGTCTAGGACCGTATTCACCTACCATTCTTAGGAATGTTCTTTGTCTTATTCTCCAGAATGTTCTACATTTGTAAGTAACGTAACTTCTGATTTGCTAATGGTTTAGCCAATCAGAAGTTGTGTTACTTACAAATTTGAAAAGCATCGGAGAATAAGACCAAGAATATTCTCAAGAATAGTTGGTGAATATGGGTCATATTTTGATCTAGATTGTTCCACAAAAGCAATAATCGTCGGGCATAGCAACCTTAAAGGTTACTCCCTTTCATTGCAACCTATTTTTCAACTATTTCCGGTAATTCAATGGACTTGGACTGCATAAAATGGACTTGGCGCTGGGAAAAGATGGTATGCGTCTCTCTTGTTTGAATTTTCGCAAAATGAGCATCAACATGTGGATGCATGCAATCACCTCTCGGTATTTGGATATGCACGAAAATTATTAGAAAAAAAGGTGCAACAGTACACAGTTTCTTTTACTTGTAAGTGGATGGCTCATTGTTTAATATAAATTGCTCTAGGTATTTATGAACTTTCCATTTACCCCTAGCAAACAGTGCTTTCAGCGCTTTGATTTTTCACACTTCATGTTTGCTTACGTAAATCATGTACACAATTTTCGTGCTTATGCAGTTTTAAAAAAGGTATCCTTAATAAGAGCTGACCTCGTGATTGAACTTACCTGGACAAACTCATCCACAAGTTTGTGATTTTCTATTTCCTCTGTATGGAACTTTGTCTTCTTTTTCTTGTTTCTTTTTGAGAAAGTATTGTCTGCCTGAGTATCTGGGATTTCCGTCTTCATCTTTGATATAAATGCGTCCCGTATCCAATTCAAACACGTTCAGTAATTGATTGGAATGCACGGTATCTGCCTTTGTACAACCTGTATAAGAAACAATTAAAGTCAGCGAGTACGTTTTTTGGCTATAGTGTTAAGGGACAAACGCCTTTTAACAATATAAACTAATGAATAAAAACAAATGAGCACAATAACAGTGAATGCAATTTTGACAATTCTAATCTTAAAACAAGATATAAGAAGCCCCTCAAATTTATGTTTAGACTATAAAAAGTATGAAGTTTCTGGTTCCTAAAACCTAAATTAACAATAGTTCTAACTTGCAAATAGATATGAGCAACCTGTTTAATAAAATAAACTATTATGACTTACAGATTTATATCCTCATAAGTTAAATCCAACACTTTTCACCAATTCTGTATCCTCAAAGCCACAAGTCTAAATTCAAAATCTAAATCCACCAAGTAAGTCACTCCTAATTGTATTAGCTTGGAAAATTCTAGATTATTCTTTTCTAAAAAGATGACTACATGCATTAGTAAACAATTTGTTTATTTACAATCTTTTTCTAAAAATAACCACCATGGAAAAACCAATAAATGTTCTTTATGTTTCTTTAATATTCTGAAAACAGCTCACTGTGTATTGTATTTAGGTAACACTCCCCCCCCCCTCTAAATTTTAACAATTAGACCTTTCTTTTGTTAAAATATAAAACATATCATTACACTTTACTGTACATGAAAATACGTTATACATAAAGACAAATGTTAACAATTTACAAGTTAAACTCTAGACGAAGCATCAAGGATAAGATTATCGCTACCTTTTATGTGTCTGATATTCATGTTGTATTCTTGTAAAAACAGATTCAATTGGAGTAAATACTTATTCTTGTTTTTCATTTTATGCATAAAAATCAGAAGATTGTGATCACTATATACAATGATGGGTGCAGGAGAAGACGACAAATATATTTCGAAATGACGAAAAGCAAGAAAGAGAATTCTGTTATTGAGTAGTTTTTCTGATGTTTGTTAAACGTTTTAGAAAATAATCAACTAGGTGATCTACACCATTACAATCTTCTTGAAGTAAAACACCACTTGTACCAGAACTATTAGCATCTACTTCAAGCTTTAATTCTTTTTCCAAAATTAAGAGCCAAAAAAAAAAAAAAAACTGGCTCTCTATTTAGTATTGCTTGTACTTTACCGAAAGCTTTTTGACAAACATCATTCTTTATATTTTTTTTGCGTTTGCTGCGAAGACTTGTCAGTGGCTCAGCAATGACAGAAAAATTACCACAGAATTTCCTGTAGTATCCAGCCATACCAAGAAATCTCATAAGTTGTCTTTTGCATGAAGGTACAGGAAAATCAGAAATAACTTTAACTTAAGCTTCTACGGGTTTCACCTTTCCTTGTCCAACAACATGACCCAAGTACTAAACTTGCATGACAAATTCCACTTTTAACAAGATTAGCTGTTAACTTGGCTTTACTCAGTCTCTCAAAATATTCTCTGATAGTCTTTAGATGTTCACCCCAATCATCGCAGTGAATGATGACGTCATCGATATATACCCTATAGTCGTCCAGTCCATATATTATCACGTTGATAAGACTTTGGAAATGTAGAAATCTCTTTAGATCCTTCAATGATAGGGATTTGCGAAAATCCTTTTGATGATCAAACTTAGTTACTTATTTTTTTACCAATATTCTTAATGCAGGAATTTACTATTGGCACTGGAAACAAATCTTTTTTTTTTTTGTCACAGTATTAACTTTCTATAGTCAGCGCACATACGAAAAGTTCCATCTGACTTTGGTACAAGTATACAGAGACAGCTCCATTATCAACTTCCTGATCTTGAAGTGGCGGAACAAGTATGAGGTGTTATGTCATGTCAAAATCATTTGTCACATGCAAAGATGATTTTCTTTCTTTTCTATTTCTAATTCTTTCATTCTGAACTGAAACTGCATTTCCTTTTCTCTTTCTTCTAATTCAACATGCATTTTTCTAACTCTAATTTAAATTCGAATTCTTTTTCTTTAATCTTTTCTTCTAGTTATAAATCTTTTTCTCTCATTTTTTTCTTGTTCTAATTTCATTTTTTTTTCCTGTAATCTCTCTTCTTTTTCCATCTGTTGTTTAATTTTCTACATCAAGATTAGTTTTATCATCTGTGTGAGACACAAGGATAAGAGATACAGTAGACGAGTCAAAAATTCTCCATCAACTAAAAATTTAACAATAAAAATCTTTATTTCGTGTTTTAACACTGTACCTTTAATGGCAGTCAGTTTGTAATGCAAAGCAAGATCTAATAAATCTTTTTTGCCAAATTTAACAAATCCTGAGAAAGCTCAATATAATTTTAAAGATCAAAAGACATGATTGCTTTTGGCTGATTTAGTAGAAAAATAATCAGATTTTATTTTTTATTACCTTTTATTACTTACTCAATTTTAATAACTTAGCAGGTTCAAAATAATTTTAAGGTATATCCAAAATGATCAATCCCAGAAAAGCATACCTAGAAAGAAAACCAGCAACAAGCCTTAACAATTATGAATATAAATAAAGACAAAATAGTCCAATAACAGTTAAGTTTGAATGAAATTTTGACAATTCTAGTCTTAAAACAAGAAATAAAATAAGCCCTTTAAAATTAATAATTATATTTAGAATACAAAAAGTATGAAGTTCTGGTTCCTAAAACCTAAATTAGCAATAGTTCTAACTTGCAAGTAGATATGAGCAACCTATTTAATTAATACTTATTCCAACTTACAGATCTATATCCTAATTTAATTCTAACACTTTTCACTAATTCTGTATCCTCAAAGCCGCAAGTCTATAACTTCAGAATCAAAATCCACCAAGTAAGTCACTCCTATTTGTATTAGCTTGGAAAATTCTAGCCTAGTCTTTTCTAGAAAATGACAACATGGATTAGTGAACAATTTGTTTTTTAACAACCTGTTTTTAAAACATATAAAAACCAATAAATTTTCTTTATGTTTCTAGAATATTTTGAAAACAGGTCACTGTATATCCTATTTACATAACATAAGTGACTATTGCACTTTTATAGTCACCTGAATCACCTGCGGTCTCTTGCGGGGTCGGGTAGCTATGTGGTTAACGTATCTGATTTGTGACCTTTTGTTTACTTGTTCGGTAGCCATTTGCGACTACCTTTCTGTCCGGCGGCTTTTTTTTCCTCTCACCTCTTATGCATATAAGAAAAAGAATGGCGTGGACAGAACTATGTGCTAGTGCTGGTGTGAAAAAGCCAGGAATCACATGCTTAGGTGCACTGGCTGTCATAATATGATCTACCATATTAAAAGGGCATTAGATTTCAAATAAAAACGTTCCTATTTTAATGTTATTCATGTATTGAAGTGTCGACATTTTAAACATGCCTTTTTTCAATCCATCTTGTTTAGAAAATATTGTGAGAAAAGAGATAAGGCTTGAACGAGGTTTTATATCCTTTTCAGTACAACTTGTTCCCACTCAACAGCCCAGACCCATAGCAGTATTGCAAGACAAAGAAATGTGGCTTACTCATGGAAAGTTTCTTTGAAAGCATAAAAAAATCATGGGGAAAGGAGTAAAAAAGTAAATTTAAGTTACCACAGTTTTCTCTTTAACTCTTTACCACACAACCCTTACTTTTAGCGACCCTGAGAATGAAACCGTCTGAAAACATGATGGGAAAAGAAGAAAATGCTGGTAAATGTTTTCTACTCTTTCCAAATCAAATTTCTTTTTTTTTTCATCTTTAGTATGTCGTCTGTAAATGTTTTCAATTTGGACAAGTCCTTTGGTAATGAGTTAAACTTGTCACAGTGTTTTCAAAAGGTTCCTTTCCGAAAATCGTTAAAACTAGGGATTGTGTGGTGACACAATTGTACACTAGTCCGAATTGAATGCATTCACCGATGACAAAATGAATGCAAAAGTTCTGCAGTCCCAGTTTTACAGCGATTTCAGCGCTTTTATTTTGTATTTTAAGTTTTTAAAAAAGTACTTTCAATGCTTTGATTTGTAAGGTTGATTTCCATTTGCTCATTGAGAGTAATACTTGCCATTCCTGGTTTTATTGCTTGACTTTTATATTTAGTAAAATGACGCTCGAATGGTAATGTGGCACCACTTTCCGGTTATGTGCTTAAATGACTAATTGTAGTGGTCAAAGAAGACAATGAATGATGAACACCAATCACTACAAGCACAATGAAACCAACGGGAACGTGCTCTCCTTTAAATATCAAAGCACTGAAGGTACATGTACTTAAACAAAGAGAGTTAAACACAAAATCAAAGCACTGAAGTCACTGTAAAATTGAGACCATTTCATAACCGTGACTCAAAAACTTATGTCTATTTTGGAAAGGGTAGACAACATTGTGGGAAAAAGGAAGAAATGTTGGCCACAAGAATCTTGTCGTTTTCTCACCGCATTTTCAAAATCATTCCTTCTGAAGGTCGTTAAAGGTCGGGGTTGTGTAGTAAAGGGTTAAACATATAAATAAATACATAAATATCCGTTGTTTGTGGTTTTACTTTGCTCTTTATTTGTCCATTTGATATCCCTGATCAATTATTAGATTTACGGACTGTAATGAAATATTATCTATTAATCGCCATCAGGAGAAAATAAACTAAATAAATAAATAGATAAATAAATTAATAATGATGACGATGATGACAATAATAGTTATAATGTTAATAATAAAACTACAACAATATATATACGTGTATGTGTATAAAAGTTTTGGCTTGCAACACGCGAAAACGGGCATTCGGACATTTACGTTAAGTGTTGTCTCGGATCAGCCTACGCTGTCTGCACACTAGATTTTGTGCTACAGTAGGCTTGTATAAAACAGAAAATTACGTAAAAACGGAAAGTGTTGTCTCGGATTAGCCTGCGCGGACTGCGCAGGCTGATCCGAGACAACAATTGACGCAAATGTCCCAATGCCCGTTTTTGCATGTTGCAGGCCATATGGAAGATGTTGTGTTGCTATAAATAATGCAAATAATGTTACCTATAAATGTACATAAATATAGTCCGGTTGCTAATCTAACTTTCGTTGTCGTCACTCTATATCTAATTAGCACTTCGTGTTGAAAGAAATTACGACATTGTGTCCTTAATCTCAAAATGATGAAATCTTATTTCACTTGTAACTGCATGTATACCAGGTTGTGGTGGAAAAACACGTATAAATCTGATTATCTATATCACAAAATTACGATGCGTTTATTGTATGTTCTCATAAATGTAACCTTTATCCAGAATATGAAACTGATGTGGTCTTTTTGCCTTATCTAAATCACGTGCTTGTAAAAAATATGACTTATGTGCTAATAAAAAATATGACAAAGGCTCTATTCTATAACTAAATACAAATCTCTTAAATATAACTTATATCCAAAATCAAAGATTGTACAGGTTTTCTTGCTTTTTTCTTTACCGGCAGTGCTTGTAGAAAAATATGGCTTGTGTGACAAAGGTAGAATTACGAACGTTCTGCTCTATATCTAACAAGAGACCATTGTAGAAATAAAGAGCAACTTCTATCCTAATTACAAAATGATGAAATCGTTAATCAATATCTTCACACGACATCTTAAGCTTATACAACACAAACCCTGAGTTCTAACGAGCCTTACGAAAAAAGGCTTTTGTAAATACTTGATGGAAAGGAAGCAATATTGGTAAGCAGCATTTTCTTCTTTCGCACATTGTTTTCTACACTCACTGGAGAAATTCTAGGTTTTGAGTCACATTTACTCTGTTGCCTGTAAATACTTTAAATTTTGACATGTCTAAAATTTTGCCGTTTGGTAAAGGGCTAAGTATGATCTGCAAATTCATCGAACAGATATGAGGTTTCAATCTAGATCTATACAGTACGCTTCAAAAAAGTACGATTTATACCGTTAACACAGAATGACGAAGTCGTCATTTTAGGCCTACAGTTAAGGACATGGGTCACAGTTTTTCATCCAATAGATATTTTCATCTATTTTTGCTTAGATAATAGTTTGACATATTTTTAAAAAAAATGGAAAGAAAACCATATGTTGCGGAGCAAAATCCAAAGATACTTAATTTTTGCACCAAGATAGAACTAACTACATCTTTAAAAAAAATCAAAAAGTATATAAACCGAGGCATTTTTCAGAGAAACGGTTCATTTTTGATAGCTATTGACAAATGGATTACCCCCCCCCCCCTTTTGTTAAAAACAGTCCGAGTATTTTGGCTTGATTTGTTCCACGATCATTTATTAATTTTCCATATTTCTTCCGTATCTGTGATTTCCAGATAGTTAAAAGGCTACCGAACATACTATAGATAACGATACTATCCCACTGTCATACTAACACAGTGGAATATAATTGAGCTTCGAAATGTAAACATGCGTTAGTACGTGCGCAGAGAACACCGTAGCCTATAGCCTTAAATCGTATATCACATTATAACAAAGTTTTTTTTTTTAAATTTATGCCCGCCCAAGATTATTGCAGAACAATTACTTGCGACTGGTGCGTCCTAATTGACTAAGTAATGAAATTACTAAACAAAAACACACGAAAAACTTTGTGCCAAACAAAGCCTCTGTCCTACCTTTAAATTGCAAATTTTACATTTGGAGTAAATGTTATTTTCTCGTCTGTAAATCCTTTCGATTTAGACAAGTCTAAAAATTTTGTCGACTGATGAAGTGGTAACTAATTATAGTATCCAAGCATATTGTATTCCACAAATGAATTAATTCTATATAAGTCCCACACTGAGCATTCATCAACCCTACATCCTTTACCAGACGACAAAATTTTAGTCTTGCCCAAATTGAAAGCATTTGCAGACGACAATTTCATTGTGACTCAAATAGTGCAATTTTTCTTTGACAGGGTAGAAAACATTGTGGAAAAAGGAGAAAATGCTGGTGACCAGCATTTTGTCCTTTTCCCACACTGTTTTGAAAAAAAAGAAGACTTCCATGCAATGGTTGTTTAAAGTCAGGTTTGTGCGGTTAAGAGTAAAATCGCTCCATAAATCAAATGACACTTTTCACTGTCCATGGCCATAGACCAAAACATTGCGATTTCCGTAACATTTTCACAGATACTTGTAAACACACGAGTAAAAACTGAGAGCGTAAAGCCAAGACCAGACTACATGTTCTGTATACCGGCTGATCTTAATTTACACTGTCCACAAAAACCAGTATGATCTTGATCCAGGTTTACCGCACAAAAAAAACTTCAACGATTCTCAAACCCTTAACCTGCTATAGAAGTCAAATGAAACTAGTCAGCCATTGGTAAAAACCCAAATAATTATTGCCATTTCAAAGTTACTTTTTGGTGATAGAAAACTCCTTTTCGGACAGTGTAGATACAAGATCAGACTGCACGTTCTGTGCAGTCTGATCTTGATCTACACTGTCCGCAAAAGGTCCATGAATCACGTTTAACCAAAGAGTTAATCACCCCGTACTGTGTTGGTGAAAGCGATCGTCTATTGTCTCATATGGAACTAAATCAATACATGAAATACGCTGCTATAAGAGACTCTATAACCAATAATTGGCGATTGATATTGCTGTAGTGCTAACACGAACATCGTGAGAGTGCCGTATCGTATATGTCGTAACTACAGGGTGTTTCAAAAGAATGGTATAAATGTAATTGTGCAACTTGTAGTTATAGTATGAAAGTGTAACATAGTTATACACTCGGTATATAGTTCTCTTGTCGACGAAGAAATTTGAGCTTTAAATAGATTCGTTCATACAGGTATGTGTAACGCGATCGAAACACGATCATCGCAGAGTGCTATACCGAGTATGTCGTAGCTACAGTGTGTTTCATAAGATATGTTACACTTTCAAATACATGTATGATTAAGATGCTGATACCATTAATAAGCCTTGGGTTCGGGGCGACATGGTTCGTTACCGCCGTGAACAAATTTCCAAATGCCCTAGCACCTGTCCGGACACACAAATATCGAAATTTAAATCGTTTAATTTCAGAATACAAAGACACTCAGTCTTTGAATTCTGAAAACCATCAAATTTCATCCTCAACAGACAAAATGGAGCAACACTTTTCTTGTTCGTTTGTGCATTTGTTTGTTTTAAAATGAAAATCCAAGAAATTTGTTTTCCTTGTTCTTTTGTCAAGCAACTCATATTTTCCCTATCTTTTGATGATAGTCTGTAGTATAATGCAAAAGAAGAAAATTAGTTCTAATGAAAAATGACACTGCTGTTTCTTTAAACGACGTATATCACAAATTTTTGTGCGCATACATTCCGCGCATGCGCTTTTGTCATGGATAGTGAATCAAAAGTGCACCATTGTATTTTTCGCACTTATGGTAATACTATTGGTATACTGAAACACTTTCTGAGAGAGAGAGAGAGAGAGAGAGAGAGAGAGAGAGAGAGAAAATGAATCTGTGAACTGTCACAGCGAAATAGTTAAAATACTATTGACACGGCGTTACACACCAAACAATAAAACAGAGGGAAAAATTCAAAATTCAGAGTGCAAGTATAGATGTTTCCACTTTGAAAGTTATAGTGGGATAAAGAGAAAAGGCTTCGAATGAGCAATTTCTCTTTTTCCCGCTATTTCTGCTAAGCTTTAATCTTATTTCTTCCTTCTTTTAACTTCCATGGTATTCTAATCTCTGTGTTTTCTGACGAACTAAGCACGGATAGGTGTTTTTCTTTATTTATTCATTTTTTTTTCTACATTGTTCAAAATTATAAGCACTATAAGAGTGGAAATTTGAAACTGCCCCTTAGAAAGTATGTATTGATCTACGATTAACCCCCAACTCGTTCAAATTATCCCCCTTTTTAACTCAATAATGAATTTTCATTTAAATATATCATTGCAGTAATTTTCTTGTTTTACTGACTATTGAAGAAAAGCGTGTTAAAACCAATATAACCTGAATTTTATACTTTTAGACATGTATACCTTTTTCAAAGGTAAATTTCTCAGAAACAAGCTCGGTGATCCGGTGATATCTGTTTTCTTTGTTTGTTTCTTTTTTTATAATCCAAACATCTTTCGTGCAAACTAGATCCATTTTAGTCTGTCTCTAGATTTTATATTGTTAAGACTAAATGAACTTACCAGCATAAAATCATTTTCATAGCCCTGTACTGAAAGTATTCGCGTTCTCGAAATCGAGGACATGTGTTCCTTTAATTTTCTTGAATAGTGTATTTACGTTACCTTATAAGTGTACTTTGTCAAACTCTCTTGAGCCTGTAGTGAAAACCCAAATAATGCTACTTCAAGCTATATAATACTTTAGAAAACAAATATCTCCTTGTCGGGCAGTGTAGATTCAAGATCAGACTGCGGCGTCCTATGCAGCTTGATCTTGATCTGTAGGTCTACACTGTCCGCAAAAGGTGTGTGAGTCAGCAGCCTAAGGGTTAAACTTATTAAAAGGAATAAACTTTATGTTACCTTTATTAATAGTACATCATGTGCATATTTGGAAGTGTAACATATATATTATGAAACCTCCTGTGTATATATATTCCTATAGCACACGACATTTTAGCTCTAAGGTTCGTTCAAACTGGCATGTATGTGTCACGCGATCGAAGCACAAACACCGCAGAACACCATACAGTGTATGTCGTGGAGCTCTTTATTTCAGTAGCAGACTACAAAACCTTAAAGACGTTTATGACAAATTCTTCCAACGGACAGATTTTTTTTTAAAACTTTGCACATTCAAAGTTCATCATGTCTCTTGTAGATTACAGTGGGAAAAAAGGGGAGTTCCCCTGCTCGTTTCTGAAAAATTCGCTTTTGAAAAAGATATATACAGTCCCAAAATTCAGCATATACTGGATTTAACACACTTTCCTTTAATAGTCAATTAAACAGGAAAATTACCAGAAGAATATACAAATATACATCACTTTAAAGAAAAATAATTCAGTTTTGCACAAAAAAACAAGAAAAAGCCTGGTTCTGAGCATGGTAAATGTAGCAATATGCATTTTATATATTGGCCATTCAGTGAAAAAGGGAGATAATTTGACCGGGTTAAGGGTTACTCTTCAATAAAAACATACTTTCTGACGGACAGATTTTTTTTAAAACTTCCACAATTATAGTTCTTATAAATCTTGACAATAAGAAAAAATAAAACTGGCACCTACCCGTGCTTCTTTCCCCAAGAAACAGGGATGAAAGTCACCTTGGAAGTTAATTTTTCTTAAGGAAAACTATTTAATAGAAGCTCAGCAGACATAAGGGGAAACAAGAAATTTCTCATGCTCATTAAAAGCGACTTTTCCTTTTCCCACATTAATTTTGGATCCTATACTCCTTCAAAAAATGAACATAGCCTGTATACCTCAAATTCATATCAAACCCTTCATTATCTACATGTAGTTCTTTTCTTATAAATTTGCATACACGATTATGGCCATATGGCTCATAGAAATACAAAAAAGAAATGTCTGTGGAAAAATTGGGATAAAAGCTCGGCAGACTTGATGGAAAAAGGAAAAATTATTCAGTAGAAGAAATTTCTCCTTTTGCCACAGAATTTTTCAAAGAGGAAATAGCTATACTTCAAGAAATAGGTATATTTCAACAGCTTCAATTTTCTGCCTGTTTCATTGTTTGCTGTGTAATTGGACTTTTTTTTCCAGCTAGTTCTTTACCAGTCATATCATCCTTACACTGGCAGGCCAGTTTTGATGCTACCACCTTATTCCTGAAAGGATAGCATGACAACTGGTCTGCCATTGTCAGGAAAATGTCAGAAGCTGTATTATTTTCCGCGTTGGATGGCTTACATTGCGTAAAAATTACAAAATACAAAGCGTTCATTTTGATGAAAACTTCTCCATTTTATTTCGACCATTAAATACTTTTGCTGGTGCAAACGTACTGGTACTATCCGTAGAATGTTCTACTTGTAAAAGTGCACCGTCGGTCCGCTGTTTCTACTGCCATTTGTGTGAAAAATACACAATAGCGCTGATAGTTTTACTATCTGTGAGAAATACACATGCGCAGTATGGATGCGCGTGAACATTTATACCAAACGTCGTTAAGACTTAAACAAATTGATACAAGCCATTTTCTAGCAAAAGGGAACTTAATATGGCTTGCACCACGCAAAAAGTGGCATTCGGACATTTGCGTAAATGTGCAGGCTAATCCGAAATGATACTTTCCGTTTTTATGTAATGTTCTGTTTTGCGCAAACCTATGGTAGCACAAAATGTACTGCAATCGTAAAGTGCCGCCTCAGATTAGCCTGCGCGGACTGCGCAGGCTGATCCGTGACGACGCTTTACGCAAATGTCCGAATGTCCCTTTTCGCGTGTTGCAAGCCATATATCTCCACGGTGCATTGTCATCACCTATAGCAATGGATCCATAAAATTTATTTTGTCTAACAATTAATTGTCTGAAGCGTTAGATCTAGATAGTTTGATATTCGACCAATAGCAAAAATGACCAAATCTAAAAAAGATTTGACCTATGGCAGAACGTTATGGTCCAGGTCAGCCTACGCCGACTGCTTAAAGCACCTGTATACAGTTTGTTTCGAATTGGCCAAGTCAAATTTAGAAATAATTGAGAAGGTTAGGTTTTCAGTGCCGCTTTTGAGAATAAGAAAAGTTAGTACACCCATGAATTATGTTAGATTAAGGAAAAGAAGCATTTGGTTTGTCTATGAAACAGGAAGTCATAACCTTTCCTCCTTTGTTTTATAGGTTTGACCCCCCCCCCCCGCCAAATGCGAATCTGATGGCTCATAGAGCAAGCAGCTTTTTTAGCGGCAAAAATAAGGGTAGGTTGAGGGCATGAAAGATTGCGAAAAAACGGCATGGAAACATGCTTTTGAGTTTCAATTGAGCATGACATTTGCAGGCTAGATTCCTGGGTTTGCATTTTGTGAATTTTGGAATATAGGATAAAATGGTAGATCTATAGTTTGTCATTTTTTTCCCGACCATCCCACTTGCCTGTATTGATTGGTAATTTTACCATTTCACAAGTTGAACATTGTTTATTAATAAAATTTGAAGAAATAGGACCAATTTGTTGCATTTAAGTACTTTTTATGATTTCATTATTTTGAGTGTTTACTGCATATGTTTCTTCGTGAGTAAAGTTCTACAATATTATACAGGGAAACCGTGTGCTGTGCACAGCCCAAGTCATGTAAGTGCAAGTTCCAATAAGATAAGGTTACCTCCCTTGAATACACACCCGCCATTTATAAAATATGTGTAAGTACAATTTGTTCAAGAGGTTTTATTCTCCTCTCTAATTTGACGCTTGTATTAGCCTGTTTTAACTTAAATCGAAAAAGAAAAACACAAATGCGAAATCTTTTACCGATTCTGAACGTGAAAAACAGGAAATGTTCCCATAACATTAAATCTACGCGAACCCGGTGGAGCGGAGCTGTTCGCCCTACAACATATTCGTGGCTTAACTCATTACCAAACGACAAAATTTTAGGTTTGTCCAAATCGAAAGCATTTGCAGACGACAAAATAAAGGTGACTGTAAATTTGAAATATGTTTGTGAAGGGATGAAAACATTGTGGGAAAAGGAGAAAATGCTGGTTACCAGCATTTTCGCCGTTTCCAATAATGTTTTCTTAAGACTTCTTTCTCAGGGGCGTCAAAAGTAGGGATTGTGTGGTAATGGGTTAAACAACAGGATTGTCATTGATAAGGTAGAAACATTGTTGGAGAAAATACTTTTATTATGTGCAGTTATTTTCTCCATTGGACTAGTTTGGTAAAGGGGTTAACCCTGTACAATAAAGTGCCGATTTTTATTGACCCTGGGAAAAAGCATTTGAAAACATTGTGGGTAAAGAAGAAAATGCTGGTAACCAGCCCTTTTCATTTGCCCACAATATTTTCTACCCTTTCAAGGAAAATTTATGCAGTTTGAACCATGTTGAAATTGTCCTTTGTAAATGCTTTCAAGTTGGACAAAATTTTGTTGCTTGGTAAAGTGTTAAATCATCTCTGGAATAGGATAAATGACTGGAAAGGACCTGATTGGAGACATTCTGCATTTCTCCATGTTCAAAAGCCTTTTTTCACAGGGCATTGCAGAGCTGCAGATAGAGGGAGTAATTAATTATTCTCCACTAAACCTTATATTATCTCATTGAGACGGTTTTAATGAGTACCAACAACATAGGGTTTGGAAGAGAAAAAACAGAATACCGTAACTCCCTCCTATTTGGAGCCCTGGTATTGGTTGGAAGGCTTATATAGGGTAAAGGTGGTAAATATTGAAAAAGTATTTGAAACATTTAGACTGTGCCTAAAGGCCCTAAATGTACGTCAACTCTCATCTATCCCACTTGTCACATTGATTTTGTTTTTGTAGTAACACCTGAAAGGGGTCCCATGCATATAGTTTAACCCTTTCCCAAACAATCCCTGGTTTTTACGGGTCTGGAATAGTAGCCTTTTGAAAATATTGTGGGAAAAGGAGAAAATGCTGGTAACCAGCATTTTCTCCTTTTCCCACAATGTTTTCTACCCTATCATAGACAGAAATCATCTTTTCAGCAAGAGTTGAATTGTCGTCTGCAAATGCTTTCAATTTGGTCTAGTCCAAATGTTTGTCGTTTGGGAGAGGGTTAAGTATGATATTTCAAAAACTGGTGTTATTTCATAATATTATTTCAAATGCTTTGAATTTGAACTGGTCTAAAATTTTGTTGTTTGGTAAGGACTTCATATCCATCATTGCATAAAACGTTCCTTTTCGGGTCGTTATAACCATGTATTAACGGGTAAAAATTAGGCGGTTAACGGGAGAAAACATGTATAAATCAGTAAATTCAGGCGCTGTTAATGACCGGCTTTGTAATATCAACATCCTCGATTCGGGCTTTCCTTGTAAACAACGTCTGTCCTTGTCAGATTTTCCCTAGACTCCGACATCAAACTGTAGAAATTTGTACCATATTAGATCCTTTTCAAGGCATGTCTTTGATGATATAAGTACACCACGAAAAAAATTTTGCTCAGGATCTCAGTGTAATCGAGATCTGAACAAAACTTCACCTGTGAAATGTACTCTAAACCAGCTACATCCCACCCACTTTTTGATGTGATTGGTCCGCCTCGCATGATGTCGATCAAACCCACTATCGTCTTCCAGTTGCAGAAATCCACATCCACTCATTCATCCTAGGTGTAATCGTCCAAACGTGTGCAAGTTTATTCGACATAAGTCCAGTGTGTATTAAAAATCAATAGAAGTATATTCACACCGAGAGAATCAAAACTGGCATATAGGACTAACGGCCCTTTTCTAACCGTAACAAAAACTTCTTCGCCGACTTCCAGTTTTTACCCATTTATGTACAGTACATTTGAAGTTCACTTACTGCATTTCTATGGAAATACCTTTGCAATCTGTGGAAATTATTGTTAAAATACCTTTACCTCATGCAATAATAGCGTTAATTCACTTTTTTTTTCGGTCGTTAACATTCTCAGAGGCCCTCAAAATACTTAATCACCCTCGTGCTTTGCACTTGGGCGTTAAAGCATTTTTCGGGCCTCTGCGAATGTCAATGACCTCAGAAATGGGAATTAACCCTATATTATGAGCTGTATTTGTCCAAATGATATGAACTCATATATGGTATAATATTTAAATTATTTTATATTCAGATGTATATGTACAGACCTATACTTCATGCTGAAATCTTATCTATAATGGACCATAGGGTGCAATCTGGACATATTTTATTTTCAGGTTTATGTACAGATACCTTGATATGCTGAAATCTGCACCATTGTAAAAACTTCAGTATGAATGGCTGTGTGATTCCAAATACCCCTATAGCTGTGGATTTTTGGAAAGTACGAGAATGTCCACATGTCAGATTATTTTTCTTGACACATCTCCATGGGGACCACATTGCAGGTATGTGATCATTTGCAATTAACCCATTACCACACAATCCCTACTTTTGACACCCCTAAGGAAGAAGCCTTTTGAAAACACTATGGGAAAAGGAGAAAATGCTGGTAACCAGCATTTTCTCCTTTTCCCACAGTGTTTTCTACCCTTCCCAGAACAAATTTCTTTTTTTAGTCACCTTTATTTTGTCGTCTGCAAATGCTTTCAATTTGGATCAGTCTAAAAAATTTTCATATGGTAAAGAGTTAACCCTTATCTTGCTAAATAAGTAAAATGAAACTTTTAACCCTTTACCACACAATGACGACTTTCAATGTCCCAGACCTAGAAGGCTTTTGAAAATATTGTGGGAAAAGGAGAAAATGCTAGTAACCAGCATTTTCCCCTTTTCCCATAATGTTTTCTACCGTGCTGGAAACAAATTTCAATTTTTTAGTGACAACTCTGTCATCTGGAAGTGCTTTCAACTTGGACCAGTCGAAAATTTTGTTGTTTGGTAAAGAGTTGATAGGTTTATAATTTGTTTTCTACTCATATTCAGGTTTAAAACTTTCTCTGTTCATGTCAACAGGTTCATACGTGTTTCTATGCTCATAAAAAAGATATAAAGTGTTTCTGTGTGTAGGTTTATAAGTGTTTTACTGTTCATATAAACAGGGTTATAAGTGTTTCTCTGTTCATATAAACAGGTTTATAAGTGTTTCTCTTTTCATATAGACAGGTTTATAAGTGTTTCTTTATTCATATAAACAGATTTAGAAGTGTCTATTCCATATTAACAGGTTTGACTTCCTCCTGGAATTATCCCATACACTGTTCTGAGGTCACTGCACGACTTTTGAAATACAAGTATGCACTGAAAGAAGAGCTGCTCAAAGTCCTTGAGGTATTTTTTTCTTGAGTTTATCATTTTCCACACATTGGCAAGGTTTAACTCTTTACCAAATGATAAAATTTTAGACTGGTTCAAATTGAAAGCATTTACAGACAACAAAAGAAACATTGCTGAAAAAATGAAATTTGTTTCCAGCAGGGTAGAAAAGATTGTGGGAAAAAGAGAAAATGCTGGTTATCAGCATTTTTTCCTTTTCCCACAATGTTTTCTAAAGGCTACTATCACAGGGTAGTAAAAACCCAGGAATTGTTTGGTAAAGGGTCAATCACCTAGTAGAAAAAAACTGGTCAAAACATTTTGGAAAAGAAGCAAATGCTTTCAATACATTCATAAGTGGAATCTTTTATCGTTTGGAAAAGTATTAAAGGGAGTTATTAAATCGGACTTTGTTAAATTTTTTTTTTTTCAATATTTTGTTAGTGTCATATTTAAGACTTTTCCATCTGGAAACATTTGCAGACCACAAAACAAATAGGGCTTAGAAAAATGGGTTTTGTTTATGCAAATTTGGATGGAGAGAGGCATAATGTTTGTCTTCCAATATAGCATTTTCTCTTTTTTTTTCCACAATGTTTTTAAAACCTATTTTCCAAGAGCTGTAAGAACTTGTAACTGTATGGTACAATGTTAAGCCTTTACTGCTTGACAAAATTTTAGACCTGTCTGAATTGAAAGCATTTGCACATGAGAATTTCAGCGTGACCCAAATGAAATTATTTTTCTTTGGAAGGGTAGAAAACATGGTGGGAAAAGGAGAAAATGCTAGTTACCAGCATTTTCTCCTTTTCCCACAATGTTTGCGAAAGCCTTCTCTTTAAGGGGTGTTAAAAGTCGTCATTGTGTGGTATAGGATTAACACATTACCACACAGTCCCTACTTTTGACGACACTGAGAAAGCTGCCTTTAGAAAACATTGTGAGAAAGAAGCCTTTTGAAAATATTCCGGGAAAAGGAGAGAATGCTGGTAACCAGCATTTTCTCCTTTTCCCACAATGTTTGCAAAAGCCTTCTCTTTCAGGGGTGTTAAAAGTCGCCATTGTGTGGTATAGGGTTAACACATTACCACACAGTCCCTACTTTTGACGACACTGAGAAAGATGCCTTTAGAAAAAATTGTGAGAAAAGGAGAAAATGCTGGTACCCAGCATTTTCTCCTTTTCCCACAATGTTTTCTATCCTTCACAAAAATTTTAAATTCACAGTCACTTTTATTTTGTTGTCTGCAAATGCTTTCGATTTGGACAAATGGTTTGAAACCTAAAATTTTGTTGTTTGGTAATGAGTTAATTGAAAAAGCTGCTTTTCCGCTCTGAAAAATTGAATTGGGCAATGCATCGATCAGATGAGTAACACAGAATATGATTTTTGATTTTGACAAATAGTGTAGGATTACTAACCCAGAAGTTCTAGGTGTAATTCCAATCCAACAAAACGGGTTTTTCATGGAGAGTCTTCGTCGGCTAAATCATTTTGCGATTGCATTCTGATACCATTGTACGCCTGGAAACACATGCATGGGTGAGCTCTGTATAGAGTATATTTGTTTTTCTCGGTGTAAGATTGAAATTTATTTCATCCAGTGGACACCATCGGTAATATTTTCATGAGTGGTGCAGCCACTCATTAAAATATTACCGATGGTGTTCACGAGATGAAATAAATTTTGATCTTACACCGAAAAAAAACACAAATATTCTATTTATTTTATGCTTTTAACCCTTTCTGGGAGGAGCTTTATCAAAATTCAGTACAGTTTTTTTCCCTTATTCCCTGTGGCGTACCCCAGCCCCATAGTAACGTTACGTCAAGCGCGTGAAATGTAAGGTATATGACGTCATATTTTCCATCTAGTTGTTAGGCACGCGCAATTTACCTAGGCAACAAGAACGTGAAAATCGGTATTTTCACTGGTGGTACCAGTGTAAGATCGAAAAATATTTTCACTGCCAATTCTCGATATCCTACCGGAAAGCATGAAATAAATGACCATTCACAAACCAATAAATTTTTTTGATAGATAGGTGCACCAACCATGGTTTTCCTGGACAGAGAAAACAAAGAACATATGACTGTGACTGCATTGGAGGCCAACCACTGCCCGGGCGCAGTCATGTTCCTGTTTGAAGGATATTTTGGAAGGATTTTACATACTGGAGACTTCAGATATCACCCACAGATGCTGCTTTCTCCACCCCTCTCCCTCTTAACAGGTTAGTAGATGGAAATAAATACTTAACCCTTTCCCAAACAATCCCTGGTTTTTACGGGTCTGGAATAGTACCCTTTTGAAAACATTGTGGGAAATGGAGAAAATGCTGGTAACCAGCATTTTCTCCTTTTCCCACAATGTTTTCTACTCTATTATAGACAGAAATCATCTTTTCAGCAAGAGCTGAATTGTCGTCTGCAAATGCTTTCAATTTAGTCTAGTCCAAAAGTTTGTCGGTTGGGGAAAGGGTTTACCTTTTACCACATGGGAAAATTTTAGACCTATCCAAATTGAAAGCATTTGCAGATAACAATTTCAAAGTGGCTCAAATGGTACAATTTAGCTTTGATAGGGCAGAAAACTTGGTGAGAAAAGGAGAAAATGCTGGTTACCAGCATTTTTTCCTTTTCCCACAATGTTTTTTAAAGGGGCTCTTCCTTAGGGGCGTTAAAAGTCGCCATTGTGTGGTAAAGGGTTAACCTTTTAACACACGACAAAATTTTAGACTGATCCAAATGGGAAGCCTTTCCAAAGGACATAGTACATGTGGTATAAGTAATGATATTTGTGTGTAAAAGACAAAAAAACATTGTTGGAAAAGAAGAAAATGCTGGTTACCAATGTTTCCTCCTTTTCCAAAAATGTTTTTCAAAAAGTTTCTTTCTCAGGGTCGTTGAAATTCAGGATTGTTTGGTAAAGGGTTAAAGGGCCAAATAAACCAAAGTAGAGTCCAACACTTTTAGTATAAAATAGGACTCGCATAATTAAAATATCGAGAATGTGTTTTCAAGCAAGACTCAGCAAAGATCATAATGCACATTTTGTACAGTCTGACCTTGATTTATATTTGCAGCAAAGACAAATGTTGTTTTGAAAGTTGCTTTACTTGTTAAATTTGGCAACAGCACTAAACATCAACTTTTTGATCCACATGCCAAATTGGGCAAGTACAGTGTTAATTGTATGGTCAGATGGCAGGGGACTTTGACTCTAGTTTACTGCTGGGGTTAATCATGTTGACTTGAGCTGGAGGCGAGGTGGCAACCTGATTCATCACAGCTATGAACAAGTTTCCAAGTCCCCTACCACCTGACTGTATGGCAAATTTATTATACTCCAAAATTTTACCTTTTCAACATTTGTTAAGCAAATTTTTACCCCCCTTTTCTTTTTTTTTTGGTATAAAAAATTCAGTATGCTGACAAAGTAGAATTTCTGACTGCCCCGATTCAATGAAAACTGATGTCACTGGGAACTGATGTCACTGAAACCCTAGTAATATGTGCTAAAGCATGCAGCTTGGCGCATAATCTTGATTTTAATCTTGATCAACATGGCCATTTAGGATGTTCTCTTGATAGTGTGGTCATGTATACAGGACTTCCGAAAGGGAAACTGCTTTTACGTTGGTTTTGCCAGTGTACATGATATTATATGTTTGGGGCAAATTATCCAATCAGATCACGAGAAATTTCTTTGCAGTATAATAACTGTCGTCCTTCCTTGATTTTCACTTGTCCTGTTGTTGAATCATGATCATAATAGGATTTTGTTTTTATCTCTCAGCTTTTTGGTTCATATATACCTACCACTCTCAGGAACATTCTTGGACTTATTTTGAAGACTTTTCTAAATTTGAAAGTAGCACATCTTCTGATTGGGTTTATGGTTTAGCCAATCAGAGGTTGTGTTACTTTCTATATGTAGAATAAGACTTGATGGTGAATAACTGAATATGGACCCTTGATCTTTACCACACAATCCCAACTTTAACGACCCTGAGAAATAAGTTTTTTGTATTAAACACTGTGGGAAAAGGGGAAAATGCTGGTAACCAGCATTTTCTCCTTTTCCCAGAGTATTTTCTAACCTTGCAAATAAAATTTCAATTTTTGATTCACATTTATTTTGTCTTCTGCAAATGCTTTCTGTTTGGACAAGGCTGTTTGGTAAAGAGTTAATTTCTCATTTTTTTGCAGGGAAAATCGACATTCTATACTTGGATAATACTTACTGTTCTCCAAGATGTATATTTCCAGACAGGGATGAAGCTACAGAGATGATTATCAAGATAATTAAGTCACACCCAAATCATAGAGTAGTTATTGCAATGAGAACTCTTGGAAAAGAAGACTTATTGTATACCATAGCTATACAGTTCAAAACCTGGATATCTGTTCCATCGTCATATTTTGATACTCTTCAGATATTGGAGGTGCAAAACGTTTTCAAGAATAATTGTTCAGACTGCCAGATCCAAGTTGCACCGTTTTACAAGATTAGCAATAAGTTTATTGCCAATCTAAATCAACACTCTCCAACTATAGTGATTCTCCCAACTGCTTTGTACTGTGGTATTGATGCAGAGCCCTATTCAAATAATGAGAATGTATTTGTTGTGCCATACTCAGATCACAGTTCATATACAGAGTTAGTGACATTTGTATCTGAATTAAGACCACAGCATATTGTTCCAGTAGTAAAATCAAAGTCTAGGGGACCTTTTGGTGTAAATATTGCAGATCGGTCAGACATGACTTGCTTTCAAAAATACCTTAATAAAGGTGAAAAGAGACATGCTTGTGTCCCACTTTCTGTAAAATCTTTTATGAAGGATTATCAAGCTAATACAAGTGGCAAACTAATCCAAGCAAAGAAATGTCGTCTAAAGTCTAAGATGAACAGAAGACAGAAGCAGAAAGGAATACTTTATCAGTCTCCCAGAAAAACAGAATCATCTTTCAGTGCTCATTCTATGCAAAATCTCACTACAGCATTGTGCACCAAGTCTTTAAACTTCCAAAGAACAAAGGAGACTCATTCTGATAACTGGGACATTGAGAAAAGTGAAGTTCTGAAAGCTAGAGTGACAAGACCACAAAATGTTGGATATAATATAGCTTTAAACATAAGTGTCGATTTAATAGAAAACGATGAAAAACATCAAAACGAAACATCACATGTTGAAAAACAGGGAAATCTTGACCATTGTGAGATTCCATCTTCATCAAAGATGATATCTGCTTCATTGGATATGAACTTACCATTAGAAAAGCCTGGTCCGAAAATTATAGATTCAGAGAATGTAGACTTGAATTCTCAAGGTTTTAATGTTAAAGATATTAACAAAGTAATAGATACTGACATCGAAGAATTATCAGTTGATGACATTTTTGCTATTCCGGAGACCACGGCCAGTGTCATTGAAGATGATGGTACGTCAAATGACCTTGACATAGAACCAATCACCTGTCTGTGTTGTAATACAGGACAAGGTAATTTGTGTTGTAATATAAAATATAGACGTGACAGTGGTGAATGCAGTCAGCAGAGTGTCTGTTCTGTGGATTATACAGAAAAAAGTAAAGATATTTTTTATTATAATGTACCCAGAGAAAAACCTGTTCCTAAACATGCTTCACAAATGTATGCAATTGAAATTACAGATACAAGATCTGTTCCAGAGCTCTCAGGAGAGAGCAACACAAATGGATCCTTACAAAAAAGTAAAGATTGTGGAAATAAAGCTGGGTCTTCTACATTGCCCATTGAATCTGCTGTTAGCATTGTAGATGTGTTGCAATCTTCCAGCTGTGGAAATATCAACAGAGTAGATCAGCCAGTAAACACCTCTTCATGTTTTAAAGCCACTAAAGGTAGTTTAACAACAGATAGACATAAACTCCTGGAAGTCTTGAACAAATCTTTAGGAGAAACTGATAATGAGGGGTATGTGTGGGAGTTATTTGATGGTAGTTTTGCTGATATGTGCTCGTTTAACTTTGTCTCGGCCTCGGCAAGGAAGAAACGTTTTCGTCGACAGAGACTGTACAGAAACCTGAATGACTTAATCCAGAAAATGTGATGTCGTATTGTAGCTTTTGCATTCCTCAATCTATATTTACCAACTGTTTTGAAGATATTTCAAAATCTAGACCTAGAAAGTAACACAACTTCTCATTGGCTAAACCAAATGGCTTAGCCAATCAGAAGTTGTGTTACTTTTAAATTTAGAAAATGTTTTCGAATAAGACTTGAAATATTCTTAAGAATGGTTGCTGAATACAGAGCCGGATAGGAGTAAATTTTTTTTATCTCAGGTTAATTATTTTCATAACAAAAATACTTGTGGGATAGTTTAGAAGCTACAGTTCCTCAAAATAGGTGCTAGTATTTCTTCCTGTGTTTACTGCGCATTATAGAATATCTTTTTAGATAATTTTACCTTGTCATGCTGATTTCTCTTTTAACAATCTCACTATTTTTCAGGGTTCTTTAGTCTTTCATTGGAAATGAAAAAATAAATGTACATTGATTTAACCAGTGTGACATGTGAACAAATAAATTGGTTTCATAGAAATGGAAGACTTATTTTGATTAACTCATATCAGATAAGACAATTCCAGCTTTTCAAGATTTAACCCTTTCCCAAACGGCAAATTTTGGACCAGACCAAATTGAAAGCATTTTGCAGATGACAAATTAACAGTTGCTAAAAAGATGATTTTTCTATATGATAGGGTAGAAAACATTGTGGGAAAAGGAGAAAATTCTGGTTACCAGCATTCTCTCCTTTTCCCAGAATATTTTCAAAAGGCTTCTTTCTCAGGATTGTCATAAGTCAGCATTGTAAAGGGTTAATAACGGAACTTGCTTATAAGTTCAGCCGGTAGCTAAGTGGTTAGAGTATCCAACTTTTTACCTAGTAGTTGTTGGTTGGATACCTAAATGCAGCAAACTTTCTTTATGGTGATTTTTTGCTTGTCAGCTCTGATAGATGTGAGAAAAGTGGTTAGTGACTCAGAAAGAAAGCTGTGTCAGTACATTTTTGAGAAAGCCAGTCAACACATACTTATGTACTCTGACTGCTGAAATATGACCTAAGCCTAGGTTGGCGCTAGCCTAAAATTTTTAGTAGCCAAAAGTTTTGTCCGTCAAAACCTGGGATCATTCTGTGAACCTAATCACTTTTACTTGGTATGGTATGGGTTGAGACCGAGAGCGAGAGAGCAAGAGATTGAGTGAGTATGGGTTTAGAGAGGGAGAGTGTGGATTTAGAGACAGGGAGAGAGACAGAGATTAATGGTTTAGAGAGAAGGAGAGACAGGGTGTCTGATCACATTTTTTACAATTGCCAATATTGATACTTTCCTTGTTCCTTGTTAGTCGCCAGCAATAAGATTTAATCGCCAATGGCAATTTTGGCAGTCGGTAACGTCAACCTAGTAAGCTGTTAAAAGCCTGCCCAGTGGTTTGTGGTTTGTGTCTTGGACTCGTGACCTTGGGATCGTGAGTTTGACACCCAGTCGAGGCAAAGTTTCTTACAGGCGATTTTTCACCTCTTACCTCTGATGCATGTGAGAAGAATAGTTAGTGGCTTGGAAAGATAGTTTTGTCAGCACGGGTTTGAGAAAGCCAAAAACACATACATGTATAGGTGGACTGACCGCCATTATGTGACCTGAGCTGTTTAAACTGCATTAACCCATTACCAAACAATCCCTACATTTAATGATCATGAGAAAGAAGCCTTTAGACAACATTGTGGGAAAAGGAGAAAATGCTGGTACCCAGCATTTTCTCCTTTTCCCACAATGTTTTCTAGTCTACCCTATCCATATCAAAGTTGAAATTTTGATTCACATTTATTTTGTCGTCTGCAAATGTTTACAATTTGGAATGGTCCAAAATTTTGGCGTTTGCTAAAGAGTTAAACACTAATATGTACGAACAAACTTTCAGTGAAATTGTTGACAGCACTTGTTTTGGGTTACAGATTTATACTATTATTAGTTCAAAAGTGTTTAAAATTCTTTACAGCATGAACAAATTTCAGACTCTCTGAAATGAAGGATTTTGCAGTAATAGCATGGCCTCAAATGGTCATTTTCTTGAGAAAGGTACAAAACATTAGAAGAAAAGAAGAAAATGCTGGTAAGCCGCATTTTCTCCTTTTCCCACAATGTTCCTAAAGAGGAAGAGAGAGTGAGACAGTATGGGTTTAGAGAGAGAGTATGGGTTTAGAAAGAGGGAGGGAGAGAGAGTATTGGTTTAGAGATAGAGACACAAAGAGAGCATGGGTTTAGAGTGGGAGAGAAACAGTGTGTGGATTTAGAGTAAGGGAGAAAGACAGAGAGTATGGGTTTCGAGAAAAGGAGAGACAGAGTGTCTGCATTTAGAGAAAGGGAGAGATAGTATGGGTTTAGACAGAGGGAGAAAGAGAGAGCAAGGGAGAGAGAGTATGGGTTCAGAGAGAGAGAGAGAGAGAAAGAGAGTATGGGTTTAGAGAGAGTGAGAGATAGTATTGGTTTAGAGAGGTAGGGAGAGTATTTGTTTAGAAAGAGAGAGAGTGCAGGTTTAGAGAAAGAGAAAGTATGGGTTTAGAGAGAGAGAGAGTGTGTGTGTTGGTTAGAGAGGGAGAAAGAGAAAGCATGGGTTAAGAGGGGAGAGAGAGAGGATATGGGTTTGGACAGAGGGAGAGAGAGTGAGTATTGGTTTAGAGAGAGGGAGAGAAAGAGATTATGGGTTAAGAGAGAGAGGGTTTGAGAGAGTATGGGTTTAGAGAGAGAGGAAGAGAGAGAGAGTATTGTTTTAGAGAGAGAGTATGGGTTTACAAAGAGAGAGGAAGAGTGAGTATGAGTTGAGAGAAGGAGAGAAAGAGTTTGGGTTTAGATATTAGGAGGGAGAGAGAGGGAGTATGAGTTTAGAGAGAGGGAGAGAGAGAGAATAAGATTAGAGAGAGGGAGGCAGAGAAGGTATGCGTTATGAGAGAGGAAGGGAAAGAGAGTGTATGGACTTAGAGAGAGGGAGACAGAGTATGGGTTTAGAAAGAGGGAAGGAGGGGGTTTGGACAGAGGGAGAGAGAGTGCGTATGGGTTTAGAGAGGGAGAGAAAGAGATTATGGGTTAAGAGAGAGAGGGTTTGAGAGAGTATTGATTTAGAGAGAGAGAGAGAGAGAGAGAGAGAGAGAGAGAGAGAGAGAGGAAGAGAGAGTAATGTTTTAGAGAGAGAGTATGGGTTTTCAAAGAGGGAGGGAGAGAGAGAGGGTATGGGTTTAGAGAGAGACAGAGACACAGAGAGAGCATGGGTTTAGCGTGAGAGACACTGTGTGTGGATTTAGAGAGAGGGAGAAAGACCGAGATTAATGGTATAGAGAGGAGAGACAGTGACTGCATTTAGAGAAAGGGAGAGAGAGATAGTATGGGTTTAGACAGAGGGAGAGAGAGAGAGAGAGCAAGAGAGAGTATGGGTTTAGAGAGAGGTAGAGAGAGGGTATTGTTTAGACAGAGCGAGAGAGAGTATGGGATTAGAGAGAGGTAGGGAGAGGTTATGGGCTTAGACAGAGGGAGAGATGTAGTATGGGTTTAGAGAGAGGGAGAAAGAGAGAGAGAGGGTATTGGTTTAGAGAGGGAGGGAGAGTATGGGTTTAAAAGGAGAGAAAGAGTATGCGTTTAGAGAGAGAGAAAGTATGGTTTAGAGAGAGTGCGGGTTTAGAGAGGGAGAGTAAGCATGGGTTTAGAAAGGAGGGAGAGAGAGGATATTGGTTTGGACAGAGGGAGAAAGAGTGAGTATGGGTTAAGAGAGAGGGAGAGAAAGAGTATGGGTTTAGAGATGAGGAGGGAGAGAGAGAGTACGGGTTTAGAGAGAGGGAGAGAAAGAGTATGGGTATAGAGATGAGGAGGGAGAGAGAGAGTACGGGTTTAGAGAGAGAGAGAAAGAGAGAGAGAGAGGTAAGAGAGAGGGAGGATGAGAGAATAAGGTTAAAGAGAGGAAGGAAGAGAGAGAAGGCATGCGTTATGAGAGAGGGAGGGAAAGAGAGTGTATGGACTTTGGGGGAGAGAGAGTGTGCGACAGAGTATGGGTCTAGGGAGAGGGAGTATGGGTTTACAGAGAGACATAGTATGGGTTGAAAGAGAAAGAGAGAGAGGGGGGAATGGGTTAAGAGAGAGACAGAGAGAGAGAGAGAGAGAGTATGGGTTTAAAGGGAGGGAGTATGGGTTTAGAGAGAGACAATATGGGTTTAGAGAGAAAGACAGTATGGGTTGAGAGCGAGAGAGTGAGTATCATGGAATTAGACAGCGAGAGAGAGTATGTTTTTGGAAAGAGCGAGAGGGTATGAGTTTAGAGAAAGGGAAGGGGAGTATGGGTTTACAGAGGGAGAGAGAGAGAATATGGGTTTAGAGAGAGAGAGAGATAGTGTGAGAAAGTACCGGTGAGCACGACACGAATCGGTCCTATTATAATAAAGAGCCCTTAGACAGTCCAACGCGACTCGGGATGCTTCTTGGAGACAATATGGGCCAAGATTTGACGACAAAGAATGTACAGTCTGACTTTGATTTACAATGTATGATTGAGTTGAAAGTAATGGTAGAAATAAGTTGCAGCATTGCAGTATTTGTCAGCTTTAAATTTTCATGTTTTGATTATTAAGTATGGAATTTCTAGTGTCAATAGTAGTGGAATGTTATAAAAACCTTTATTTTCAGCTCGTACCTTTCTGGAAATGCTTCTTGACGCTCATATAGATAGTTTTAAGAACACCGAAACACTTGGAAAAACTGTAAGAAAGAAATTGTAAACTTTTGGGGTGTGGAGGGGCTCTTTTTATTCTGTGAAAATATTTTCTGAACCGCTGGTCAGATTTTGAAATCATTTCACACAGAAATGTTCCATGGATGACCCTTTTCAAAAGTTGTGTGCAAAAATTTTGATTCGTCGAAAAACATGGCCGGGGGGGGTGTCCTCATGGCACTGTATCACTGTATGGGCTGGAAGTTCTATGAAATTCGCTATCTCTTCAACCATTCGTCAGATTTTGAAAAAAATTCACAGAAATATCCCTTAGATGCTTCTTTTGAAAAAATTTAAGCAAACTTCTGATCGGTCAAGAAACAAGGCTGTGGTGGTGGGGGCTATTTGCACTTTACGGACATAAAGAAGCTCTTATGAAATTCTTCTTCTATGACACCATGGGTCAGATTTTGAAATACTTTCACAGAAATGATCTTTTGGTGCAAAATTATGCCCCTTGTTTGAATTACAATTTCAACTAACTATCCAGCACCCAACGAGCATTCGTTGGCACCCGCATACATTGCTCTTGTTCCTTTTATTGAAGTTGTTGAAGAAACAGTTTTGGAGTAATAATAAAAAAATGGCTTTGATCTACTTAAATATTCAGGTAAGCGATCCAGGACCATCGTGACCCTCTTGTCTTTGTCTAGGATCGCAAATAAGGTCTACTTTGTCTTGCATGAAATAAACCCTTCTTCATTCTATCTGTTTTTAGCTCACCTGAGCACAACATGCTGAAGGGGAGCTTTAAGGGTCACCCTGTGTCCGTCGTTCGACGTCAACAATTTCTTTGAAAATCTTCACCTCCTCACCGCTGGGCCGATTTGGACCAAACTTGGCTGGAATGTTCTTTGGGGGTCCGCTTAAAAATATGGCCACAAAATTTGATTCTATCAAAAGCTCTTTTTTGTCATGGCAACCAAATGGGAATTTAGTAATATTTGTTTAAATCTTCTTCTCTGAAACCGCTGGTCAGATTTTGAAACAATTTTCTCAGAAAATGTTTCTTGGGTAACCCTTCCCAAAAATTGTGAGTGAAATTTTGAATTGTTGAAAATTGTGGCTATGGTTTGGGGGGCGCCTTTCATTCTTTAAATAAATGTGCACAGTTCCACTTTTTCTCTTTTTACGAACTGATGAAACAAATATACCCCTCCTCCTTAAAAGAAGTTAACCTATCACCCCCCATCCCGAAAAAAAGCCCCCCCCCGCATCTGAAAATGCTTCCTACGGGCCTGAAATATAAGAACGAGTATTTCAAAGTATCAGTCCTCAGCGGGGTCCTTATTCACCAGACATCCTAGATGTCATTCTTAATCAAATTAAGGTATATGGCTTCTAGTGCAACATGGAACAGAATTTCATAATAGTTTATAAATAAGGATTTATACTATTGATTTAACATTTTTGCACATTTCTAACCGAACAGAAATTCTTTTGATATTTATATTGAAATGATTTGTTGATATTTTTGTTAGTTTCCTGAAAAGAGATGTAATTACTATCTCCCTTCGTACTGAGAATATAGTTGCTTTAGATTTATAAATGATAATTTTAAGAAGGAAAAAAAGGAAAGAAGTGGCTCGGTTAAAGTAGTACAATGATATTTATTCTTAATTTTAACTAATTTTGTAGGATGATATTATAGTGGAAATAGCTGTTTTCCGTTAGGATAGTACTACCTTTAAAAACTTTAGAATATGACATACAATTTAACCAATCAATTTAACTGATAAGTGCAACTCACTGACCTTTTGCGGACAGTGTAGATCAAGATCAAACTGCACAGAATGTGCAGTCTGATCTTGAATCCACAGTGTCCGATAAGGGGATATTTCTTAAAAAATACTGCCTTCGAAGTAGCAGTATATATTTTGTTTTTGTTTTACTAACGGCTGTAAAGTTTCATTTCGTTTTACATGTACTTAGCGATATAAGCATTAATGAATAAACAGAAAAAACATCATCAGGGTCGTAATGCACAGGATTGGTTGGTACAGGTTAAATAGCGTCTTTCTATATTGCATAAGTGGTAATGGGTTAATCCACAGAACTCTATTGTTGATAATTGTCGCCTCGTTCTGGAAACATCCTGTCGTGTACCAATGGTCGGAAAATGCGGGCTGATAATTGTCGATCTGGCTTTCTGAAATATTAAGAAATGAGCAATGCTTTAGTAAACAAGTGATCACTGGACAAATTTTGTATCATTGCCCTAGTTGAAGGCTAAGAGCGAGTAAAGGTATTTTCAATTACCAAATAGTATTTCCACGATCGATGGCCTCACCCAGTGTATTTTAATATGCAATTTCCAATTTCATGTCTTGAGTGCTACTGAAAAACTTATTTGCCTGAGAGAAATTGAGTTTTTTATTGGGTTTACTTCCTTCGGCTTTGCACAATACATGGTCTCCAAAATTCAATATTGAACTCAAAGTGGTATTGTCTTTGACAAATACCACAAAAATGCATCATACCAAGCAAGTCATTAAAAGATGATTTAGGATCCATAAAATTGATTTTGTCGGTCAAGCGACTGAATTCTGAGGTAGACTAGTCCTTTGATATGCAGAAATTAACCAATAGCAGAATGTATCGACCAGGCCAAACCAGGGTCGATGATTGTTACAGGTGCATTAAGCCTCCTCTCAAAGAAGATGGACCCAACCAAATAGATGGTACAGCAATACTGTGACCCGAACAAAATAGCTCGGGTGATACAGCAATATTGTGATTCAACAAAAGACCTCGGGTTATACAGCAGTACTGTGACCAAAACCAACTAGCTCGGGTGATACAGCAGAACTGTGACCCGAACCAAATATCTCGGGTGATACAGCAGTACTGTGACCCGAACCAAATAGCTCGGGTGATACAGCAGTACTGTGACCCGAACCAAATAGCTCGGGTGATACAGCAGTACTGTGACCCGAACCAAATAGCTCGGGTGGCACAGCAGTACTGTGAACCAACCAGATAGCTCGGGTGGTACGGCAGTACTGTGACCCGAACCAAATAGCTCGGGTGGCACAGCAGTACTGTGAACCAACCAGATAGCTCGGGTGGTACGGCAGTACTGTGACCCGAACCAAATAGCTCGGGTGATACGGCAGTACTGTGAACCAACCAAATAGCTCGGGTGATACGGCAATACTGTGATTCAACCAAATAGCTCGGGTGGTACAGCAATACTGTGACCCGAACCAAATAGCTCGGGTGATACGGCAGAACTTTGATCCAACCAAATAGCTCGGGTGATACAGCAGTACTGTGATTCAAACCAAATAGCTCGGATGATACAGCAGTACTGTGACCAAAACCAAATAGCTCGCGTGATACAGCAGAACTGTGAACCAACCAAATAGCTCGGGTGGCCCAGCAAAACTGTGATCCAAACCAAATAGCACGGGTGATACAGCAATACTGTGAACCAACCAAATAGCTCGGGTGGCACAGCAATACTGTGATCCAACCAAATAGCTCGGGTGGCACAGCAATACTGTGATTCAACCAAATAGCTCGGGTGATATAGCAGATTTGTGACCCGAACCAAATAGCTCGGGTGATACAGCAGAACTGTGATTCAAACCAAATAGCTCGGATGAAACAGCAGTACTTTGACCCGAACCAAATAGCTCGGGTAGTACAGCAATACTGTGATCCAACCAAATAGCTCGGGTGGTACAGCAATACTGTGATTCAACCAAATAGCTCGGGTGATATAGCAGATTTGTGACCCGAACCAAATAGCTCGGGTGATACAGCAGAACTGTGATTCAAACCAAATAGCTCGGGTGAAACAGCAGTACTTTGACCCGAACCAAATAGCTCGGGTGATACAGCAGAACTGTGATCCAACCAAATAGCTCGGGTGGTACAGCAATACTGTGATTCAACCAAATAGCTCGGGTGGTACAGCAATACTGTGACCCGAACCAAATACCTCGGGTGATACAGCAGAACTGTGACCCGAACCAAATAGCTCGGGTGATACAGCAGAACTGTGATTCAACCAAATAGCTCGGGTAGTACAGCAATACTGTGATTCAACCAAATACCTCGGGTGGTACAGTAATACTGTGATTCGAACCAAATAGCTCGGGTGGTACAGCAATACTGTGATCCGAACCAAATACCTCGGGTGATACAGCAGAACTGTGACCCGAACCAAATAGCTCGGGTGGCACAGCAGTACTGTGATCCAACCAAATACCTCGGGTGATACAGCAGAACTGTGACCCAAACAAATAGCTCGGGTGATACAGCAGTACTGTGATCCAACCAAATACCTCGGGTGATACAGCAGTACTGTGACCCGAACCAAATACCTCGGGTGGCACAGCAGTACTGTGATCCAACCAAATACCTCGGGTGGTACAGCAATACTGTGATTCAACCAAATACCTCGGGTGATACAGCAGAACTGTGAACCAACTAAATAGCTCGGGTGATACAGCAATACTGCCCCAACCAAATAACTTAAATGATACAATGATCGGCTTTTTTGGATGTTTGCCGTATGGGCAAATTGTTTGCGATGACAAATAAGCAACAAGTCAATCAATCAACAATCAGATATCCCAAGGGTACACAGATAAAGTATTACGAATTCAAGCTATCGTGGGGAAAAAAGACAGAGAGTGTGACACCAAGATACGTATTCGCCATGCATTCAAGACAAAGATCACTCTCAATATAAAGTCTGAAAGTAACACAATTTCTGATTGGCTAAACCATTGGGTTTAGCGAATCAGGCTATTACTATCAAATTTGGAAAATTCTTGAGAATAAGACTGAGAATGTTCTTATGAATGTTTCGCGAATACAGACCCCGCACTACCTCCTAGTGTCTTACCGTCTTTGATGCAAATTTAGAAAATTATTAGACTTTTGTAACAGCAGATACTCAATCCAGTCGTTATCTTCACTGTTGGACTGTTGATCTTGCAAACTTTTTTCTTTGTGGTTATATAGGAATTTCCAGACGTCATCTTGAGAATAGGGTGGACTGGAAGTCGAAGACATATCTTTGTAGACGTCATCGTAGATATTTTCTCGTTCCGAGTTTGAGTCTCTTCCGGAGCGTTTAAAGTAACTGTTCTCGACCATTCGCATGCAATCAATATATTGTCGCATGAGCTGGACCGACTGTCGACCTGTAAGACGATATATAAATGCCCAAGTGTTATTGTTTCAGGATAACACATTCGGCATACCTCGGGTATTGAGAGTTATCATATCCCTCAGCAATCTCCGGGCAGAGTTGTCGTTTGTTACTCTCACCATACATCTCTGCAATGGGCTAAATGACAAGAATCTTGTCAAACCGAGGAGAAAATGCTTTCTTATTGTTTAACTATTTCACGTGTGACACAATAAAGTAGATAAAGGAAATATGATTCTGGATACATTATAGGTGCATTCAATCTGATGAATTTACCTTTATACAATGGAACTATTTTTTTCAAGCTTCTTTACTGATCAGAATCTTACGCCAAGTGTAACAAAAATGGCTGCGCCCATGATTGATGACCGCAATTTCGACACACCGATTGAGCTAAGTTTGTAAGATTAAAAAAAAAAAAACAAGTTATCGTCCTTTAAAAGATATTTAAGCTTTTCAGAAAATCCCTCTTTTTCTTATGTCGCTGCTAAACGACTGTCAATGACGCGCTATATGTAGAATCACGCAATTCTTAGTACGAGTGGAAACGACCGTAATACGGACAAGGTTAGATATAGGTACGGAATTGGCCGAGTTGTGACGAGTGAGAATAACAGTCGAAGTGGAAAAGCACAGTATATTTATCAACAAGGGGGTTAACAGGAAGCATTAGATCTTAACTCTGTTCCAAAGGATAAGATCTTTGACTAGTCAAAATTATAAGCAATAGCAGAAGACAAATAAAGTATAGCTTAATGAATTAAATTGGTCTTTGAAAGATTCGTAAACATTGTGAGAAAAAGAGAAAATGCTGGATTTTCTATTTTTCTCGCGACGTTTTCTTCAAAAGCATTCTGCAGCAGGATCGTTAAAACTCGGGAATTTATGATACAGTAAAGCAGTTTTTTCTTGTTTGTTTTATAACCGTAAAGAGCACTTGCAAATCACTTCTTTTGAGAAAAAGAAAAAAAGAAAGATCAAAAAGAAAAATTACTCCAAATGAGAACTATCTTTTTTGCAACAATGTTTTTTTTTTCTGTGTAAAAAGCCGGAAAAACATTGCTTACAAGTCCACGTGTTCACAAATAATTTCAATCATTTCAACATATAGCTGTGTGATAATCAAGTGAGGTAAAAGGTCGTGAAATACGAGTATGAACATTATATGCTCTATTTATAGTCAATGGGAAGTAACTCGTATAACTTGTATTTCATGACATTTTACCTAATTCGATTATAACACCCCACTGCAATATCTATAAAGTCGCACGCCTTAATTTTGTTGGAAACAACTTTCGGTTTTCTATATCAAAGATCTATTTTAATGATGTTCTATGTTATATACTGTGTACAATTCCTGTCACTCTATATTTCTGTTCAAACCTTTACCACAAGCTAAACAGATATTTTCTTTTTCGTGACCACATCTCTGGATTTTTTTGTCAAGAAAGCAGTTATCAGTGTTTCTTTGATATTTCGCATTGATGATCTTTAAGATACTTCATATCGACGGTTTACTTCAAAAACCTCGTAACTACAGCTTGAAACAAGCTGTAGTTACAAGGTTTTTGAAGTAAACCGACGATATATACTAAGCGCAGTGCTCTCAATAAGCGGACGTCGACGTGTATTACGTCCAACTTTTTAGAAAAAACGTCGGCATTTTCCAAGTCGGACGTTTTTTTAACGTCCATAGTATGACCAAAACGTCCGAGAATTTCAACCTGGACGTTTTTTTTTTTTAATGCACAAAGGGTTTGACGCGTGTTAAAAAATTCGATAACGTCCATTCAATGTAAGGAAGGCGCTTTACAAAGAGCCTCTATAACCATGTAAAAGCGTTTTGGTGATCCAGATTACGGTGTGCAGATGACAATTACACTCTTATTGGGAGAAGCTTATTGGGAGAACGCTTGATTTTATCCACATATGCGATTGTTTATCCAATTTATGACCGGATTATGGTACGTGTTTAATTGGTCCATCAATTTAAGATCGCTTAGTAATCAATCGTCTTTAATTTGACTGCAGCGATAGAAATTAATGGAAAAATGCAATTAATAGAGGCATGCAATCGAAGATGGGGGAATGTTGTTTGTTTGCAAAAATGCAACATGAAAGAAATTTAAATAATCGAGTAGATCTAGATCTAATAGATCAACTAATTATTTGTCCGACTCTTTAGAAAATCAGCAGCTTATAGTTTCGTTACGCATTTCTTTCGGGAATTATGCAGCGTACTTAAGGAGTTTTTTTTTTTGAAAGAATCATTGTGCGACGTGATCGTCGTTACGAAGGAATTCACGTCTGTCTGAAATACGTGTCTTCCATAATCCACTAGGAAACTGAAAGAAATTCATGCACATGATCTAGATCTAAATACAAGATGGACGGTTTCGCATGTTCACTTGGTTTGAAACAAATGACGAAAGAAACAGGCTGTTGTGCAACACGTCATTTTAACAATTATGGATATGGTTATAATTCTTCAGTTATTACCATCCTAACACTTCTAGGGCAAAATGGAATGAAATTTCTTATTAAGTGATAAATAAGGATTTATACTGGTATAATATTTTGGCACATTTCTGATGGACCAGAAATTTATTTGATGTCCATCTTGAAGATATTTGTTGATATTTTGTTCTTTTTTCAGAAAAGGGAGGCAATTCTCCTTTTTTACCCACATTATATGGTTATTCTAAGGACATGTCTTCCTGGATAAAACTTTACAGTAACCACAACATAAGGTTGGCCATTCCGCAACACAATCAAAATAAATCTAAGCTCAAGACCACATTGACCGATGTGGAAAAAAAAATCCTGATTTTTTAAAAAAAAATCCTAAAATTTGAACATGGAATTACAAAAATTCCTGAAATGGTCCCTTATTGAGAGCACTGTAAGCGACTTTCAATTTTGTAAATTTTGCTTATTTTCTATGTACATTTCTTAGATTTTTTTCAACTTATTTCTATGTCATACATTTATAACGTTTTTTGATCTCCTAAGTTACATGTGAAGAAAATAGGAAGTGGTTATGATTTTTATACTATTTTATTTTTGGACAAGATATAAACGTTATTCTGTTTAAAGCTATGGCAGTGGTATTCCTGAATAAGTATCGAAAAACCTTTAGCAGAGAGGTTAGCATAAGTTGTTCATAATTTATTTTCCAATCCTACCTGTCAAGCGTTGCAACAAGCCATACCATATATCATTTGTTTTTAATTTGATATATATTTTTTTTATTTGTCTGAATAAATAAAGTTTAAACTAAACATATTCAAGAGAAAAAATAAATAAATAAAAATACACCTCCCAATCCAACAGCTGTCTAGATATATAAAGCAGTGGAGCAATGTAGGGCAATCATGGCTCTCTTGTTTTCTCAAGAGATGATAAAAACGGGATAAATTTCGAGCAAAAAAAATATTTATTTTCCATACCCCGTTTTGTTTATACATTATTTTTTTTACATCTATTGAGAAACAAGTTCTTACAACTTAGACTAATCTCGATTCTGCTTCCTGGGAACTACACCAGCACTCGCGGCGAGTGTGTGTGTGTGTGTGTGTGTGTGTGTGGTTTGGGGTGGGGTGGGGCAATGAAAAATCCCCAGGATGACACCCGCTCCCGGGTATCGATATTATGACCCGTCTATGACTAGGCAACATATACATCTGAAAATTCCCGGTTATCCTTACAAGTAACCCGTGCTCTGGCAAAAAGGGGCTTAATGCATGTCCGTATTTAATATGGAACAAAATTATGGATTCATGAAAAAGCATTTTGTCAAAAAAAAAAAAAAAAAAAAAAAAAAAAAAAAAAAACCCGACTGGATCATGCGGTTGCATTGTCTTTCTACATGCAGAAAATTCATAAATTTCACAAAAAGTTTCGACCCATGTCATCCTGCGCGAATTGCGCAGGCTGACATGGGTCGAAACTTTTTGCAGATGCATCAATCCCCCTTTTTACAGAATTTGACCAAAATACCTTTGCTAGAAGCCGCGACAAGAGTTTTACAGGAGGCCTCGGTCGAAGGAACGATACAAAGAGTCACACACAGCAGCAATAGTAGTAGTATAGAGACCGCGTCTGTCCCGCTCTGTGGACCGGAAGTCGCACCTGTAGAATAGAAAACCACGTGACTGTAAGTAAATTATCGAAATCGCTGCAGACTTTTTACAGATATGGCACATGTAGACAGTTTGTTTCGAATCGATCAGAATCAGAAATAAAAGAGAAAGGTAGGTTTTCTGTGCAATTTTTATAAGAGAAGTATTATTACACACATGAATTGTGTTAGATTAAGGAAAAGAAGCATTTGGTTTGTCTGTGAAACGGGAGGTGGTATTGTCTTTCCTTCTTTATACTATAGATTTGACCCCCAAATACGAAAGTGAGGAGTCATTGAGCTAGCGGCAGTTTTTAGCCGCTAAAATAAGGGTAGGGTAAGGGCATGAAAGATTGCGAAAAAATAGCATGGTAACGTCCCCAGATTATATATGTTGTTTTGAGTTTCAATCTAGCTCGACATTTCTAGGCTGGCTTGTTGAGGGGGAGGGGGGTCGTATTTTGTTGATTTTGGAATATTCGCTAAAATGGCATATTTTGTTAGATTCTTTTTTTTTTTGTTCGACTATGCCACTTGCCTGTATTGATCGGTAATTTCACTATTTCACAAGGTGAACATGACCCGTGGTTCTTTTTTGCCGAGCCCCGGTAGTTCAGTCAGTAGTGTGCAGGACGTGAGAACACAGGGTCTTGGGTTTGATCCCTTGCTCGCCCAGTTTCTTACCGAGGATTGATGATAGCCATTGCGACAGGATTCATTCCTTTTCCACGGCTGACCATTGTCTCAAAAATGTTGAAAAGCAGCCAGTGGCTTGGAAAGAAAATCATGCGGATTACTGGTAATAAAAGAAACTCCAGGAAAGCATAGATAGGTGCACTGGCCGCAGCGATATGACTGAAATAATGTCGAAAACGGCGTTAAACACCATGAAATCTGTGTAATTTTTTTTATTTGTAACTTGTGCGGCAATAGAAACGATTCGTTGGTTAACTTAAAAAACCTCGTAACTACAGCTTATTTTGAAATGTTGTAACGAAGTTTTTTAAGTTAACCGACGAATTATGCTTTATCTCCACCAACCGGTTATTTATAGAGTATTTAACAATACAATACAATACAATACAATACAATACAATACAATACAAATACTTTATTCTCTTCCAGGTGTGCAAAAGTCATACAGCATGGAATTTACATAGCAACAAACTAGATATGGTCAAAAACGAACGGATTTCAAAGAAATAAAATAAAAAGAAATAGAATAAAGAAACTTTCACAAAATACACGCAAACAGGCATATACACAGACATACAGACATAAAAGACACGCACTTGCATATTACCAGAATGTAGAAAGGAGGAAAAAAAAAATAAAAAAAAAGTTTTGGTTTGGAAAAAACTGCAGCTAATTTTCAGATTTGTCGTAAAATAGAACACCTGCCATTGTTATTGACTTTTTTTTAGTAATCAGAGAACAATTTTGAAGATTTCCTTTTATGTGTGATAACAATTTGACTTGTTATCGCAAGTTTTTGTTCTTTCAAGGGACAGAGTAAATCAAGATAACACTACACAAAACATGCAGTCTGATCTCTGATAAACCCAGTCTGATTCGGCTAGTTTATTGCGGCGGAAACGGCTTTAAATCACTCTACGTCTGTGTTACTGACTATAAATTTATGTTCTTTTATTTTATATAGCTATAAAACCTTTATCATGTGACAGAACTTTGGACTAGTCCAAACCAAAAGCATTTGCAGATGATAAATTAATGTTGGCTCAAATAGTCAGTGTTGTCTTTTCGGGATAGAAAATATCGTGGGAAAAGGAGAAAATGCTGGTTACCAGCATTTTCTCCTTTTCCTACGATATTTTCAAATGTGTTCTATCTCAATGTCGTTAAAAGCCGGGATTGCGTGGCAAAGGGTTTAACTGTTTGCCAAACGACAAAATTGTAGACTTGTCCATATTGGAAGCATTTGCAAGCGACAAAACATATTTGGCTCAAAAATTAAATTTTGTTTTTGGAAAGGTAGAAAACATTGTGGGAAAAGGAGAAACCACCGTTTTCTCCTTTTCCCACAATGTTTTTAGAAGGCTTCTTTCTCTGGGTCGTTAAAAGTCGGGCTTGTGTGGCAAAGAGTTAAAAGGGTTAGCTCTAACGAATACCCCCAAGGGACTTTTTAGTAAATTGAATCACTCCCTGTCGGGAAATACCAACTTTGATCTAATTAATGCCATCAATAATTTCTAGACGAATAATTACTGACCAAAAATTATGACAAAATATCGCCAAGCATTAAGTAGTGCCGTGCATACTATTTTTTGTCCCTAATTGATGTCGACGCCTAGGAAGGTCGGCGTTAAATGTAAGCAAATATCATCCCCCATTACATGCTTATTTAGAGAGTAGCTTTTGAAAAGTGGAGAAACAATATCGAGTGATTATAAAGTTATTTATCTGCGCTGATATCTATTTCGTGCTAATGGAGTCTGCTGGCATTCAAAAAACGCTTTTTTATCGAAAATATAGTTTTTATGATTTCTCATTGAAATGGAGATATTTTGATTTTTTTTAGGCAAAAATTTGAAATGCAATATTCTAATTTGTTGCCATTGTTTTTCGTGCATTACGTCAACATGACAAAAGCTACCATCACTCACCTTTATAAATAAAAGTTTTGCACTTTCAGAGATTTTTGTGGGTGGGTGTGTCTGCAAGGCCATTTTAAGTATTAAGGTAAGACCTATGTAATGGAAAACAGCTATTTCCACTAAAATATCATCCTGCAAAATAAGCTATAATTAAAAATGAGTATTATTGAACTACTTTCACCAATTCATTTTTTTTCCCCATTTTTTTCCTTCTTTGAATTATCATTAATAAATCTAAAACCACTATACTCTCAATTCAAAAAGAGATAATAATTACCTCCCTTTTTAAAGTATCGAAAAAATTAATTTCGAGATAGACATAAACGGAATTTCTGATCCGTTAGAAATGTGCAAAAATATCATTTCTGCATAAATCCTTACTTATCCTTATTTACTGACTAATTTGAATTTTTGCCCTATGTTCACCGGAAGTGCATTACACAGGTCTTTCTTTAAACCTTTAACGTTTTTCTATGAAAATTTCAAATGCTCACAAATGAGTAATCCTCTAACAAAAGAGGGCTTAATGCATCTGCAGAAAGTATGGACCAAGATCAGCCTGCGCCGTACGCGCAGGCTGATCTTGCTCGATACTTTTTGCTATAAGTCAGTTTTTTGCATGTCCAAGGACCAGTTTACCTCACGATTGAGCCGATTGTATGAAAAATGGCTATAATGGATCCATAGTATGTAACAGTTTGACTTGTATAATGTATCTCTGACATGCAATAAGCCCTCTTTTGCCGGAGAGAGGCTCAAATTAATACGTAGCCACATACCAACATTATTTACTATAAAACTTTTAAATTGAAATTATGTAAATCACAAGCTTATCAAAAACATTGAAAATAGGTTTTTGGATGTTACCAAACAAACAAACAAACAAATATCAACAAAGTCTGACTAACTCTATCTCCTTCAAACCTTTACCACTTAAAGATGGCTCTTCAGATTTTGGGACGAAAATTTTACAAGAATACAAAAAAAATCATCCCTATAATCCCAAAGCCTTATAGTTTTCATTCATAAAATCCCAGTATCCGAAAACCATCCGACAACAAGAGACATTAGAGATTTACTACAGCCCAGGTCGACATCGACGGGAAGCACAGATTATTTTTACATGAGCAACTCACTCATTTACATATCGGAAAATATACAGACGAAGCTTCAAACATAGCGTCTGAAGAAGACATTATGGAAAATAATTACATGTTTGTTATGTTATGGAATTTCGGCGTCATTAGTCACATGCCAGTCACTTAACATTCCCACAATGCCTTTTTTTTTATTTTTGGCGGAAAATCTAAAAATAGCTTAAGAGACTACGTAGCCTTTTAAAGGAATACCACCCCCAACAAAGTTTTTTTGTCATTTTATGATTCTTAATTATTGATGATTTGTATTGTATTTTCATGTAAATTTCAGTGATATATATATTTTTTTTAATTTGGTGGGATGTGAAAATTCTAAATACCCACCTTTAAGTACTCCGCAAGCCACACCTGTTTTCATTATGTTATGTAATGTTCTGTTTTGTATTCAAACAGGGATGAACCATGCATGAAGGAGTGGTCTCTCGTAACAACTTTTAATTTTTGAATCTTTCAAACTAAATGCATGCCACATTTTGTTTTGGGCTATTACAAAATGTTGTTGTTGGTTGTTTTAAATAACAGTATTCAAACATGCCTGCAAAACATTACCTTTTAGTTGAGATATTAACAAGAAGCGGAATCTTAAGAAAACGCTAATAATATTGGACATTTTAGCTATGTCTATCTATTTATTAATTGTGAGAAAGAGCGAGCTTTATTTCATGAAATGAACATAACACGGTAATATTTTTACACCACTCGTGAAAGTATTACTTACGATACTCACTCGACAAAAATAAGGAGCGATCCGTTGTCTGCGCATGTCATATTCTTCAAAGATTCGACCTGTCTGCTATGACGCATCACTCCCCCTAGTGTTGGGGGATGGTAGTAATACGCGGTAATAAAGTAGCCATGGAGAAAAATGGCTATTACCAACACGTTTGAAAAAAAAAATCAGGCCTGTTTAAGCTCCAGATTTCCCTAAATTGTAATAATCTTTACTGGCAAAAGTTATTGAAAAAAAAATCGATTACTGCAAATCTTTTTATACAGTATCTAAAAATAGATAAATATAGTACAACAAGTACATGTAAATGTTATTTTCGGCGTTTGAAGAATCAAATTAGACGAAAATTAATTTCCCTTGTAATAGTCTAAGCTCCGATAGGAGGCATTTATGTAGTGCACAAGTACAATGCTCGTGCTTTGGTTCTTCAGCTCAGAGTTGGAACCGACTGGGACCACACGCACATTTCTATTTCGTTGTTTAGTTCATGTACCATGTTATGTTTATAGTTGGACACAAAGTACGGTGTTAGGTGCTCAGAGCGTCGTGAGTCAGGCGTGGCTGCCTTTAGAATTGCTGGCGAGGTGTTAGTTCTCGTCATGGCGTTTGCTGTATTGTGTTTAAGAGTACCACAATGTAGTGGGTAAAGGCGTGGCTGCCTTAAGAATTGCTGGCGAGGTGTTAGTTCTCGTCATGGCGCTTGCCAGATTGTGTTTTATAGTACCATGTTGTTGGTACGTTGTTCATGGAGTTCGCCATGATGTGTTTAGAAGAAACTATCGCGTTTGTACGCTGTATTTCATTGTAATGCTATGTGATGTGGTTGTTAAAAATGGTACATTAAACGGTGTTCAGTCGGTCAACGGTTCCAACTGTTATATGAAAAAAAATATGTTAGTGTTGTATTGATTGTAAGAGGATTGTGAGTTTGCAAGGGAAATGTGCATTACCCAAGCCTGGTTGGGCCTATTTTTTGATAAATGGCCGGTGCATAGGTTACATGCTAGCTGATCATAGCTGAATGAATCGCACCAGGCAGGGTTGTATGGAGTAAACACTTATTTTAGTTTGAAATTCAGAGTAACTGTTGTCGGGTAGAAAAGTAGTCCGGTTATATACCCAGAATGCCCGAATTAGATATAGAGGATATTTGTTTTTTTCGGTGAAAGATCGAAATTTATTTCATGGAGTGGACACCATCGGTAATATTTTCACGAGTGGCGCAGCCACGAGTGAAAATATTACCGATGGTGTTCACGAGATGAAATAGATTTCTATCTTTCACCGAAAAAAAAAAACAAATATTCTATTTATTTCATGCTTTTTATCCTTTCTGGGAGGAGCTTTATCAAAATTCAGTACAGTTCTTTTCCCTTATTCCCCGTGGAGTACCCCTCCCGCATAGCAACGTTACGGCAAGCGCGAGAAATGTAAGGTATATGACGTCATATTTCCCATCTGGTTGTTAGGCACGCGCAATATACCTAGGCAACAAGAAAGTGAAAATCGGTATTTTCACAGGTGGTACCAGTGCAAGATCGAAAAATATTTTCACTGCTATTTCTCGATATCCTACCGGTAAGCATGAAATAAAGATGTGTACTTGTAGAATGCTAACTAACGGGAGACTGCAATGGAGATCGATCTTTCATAAAAAGAACAAATATTTTGTATTTGGTTCTCAGCATAGTCTGTTTCGACATGGTCTTTCTAAAGTTATTTTCCCCAGGGTCTCTCAACCACGTGACTGTCTAATAAAGATTTATGAAAGTCGTTCATATATCTTTTATGGATAATTTAATTAGATAACAAATTATGTCATGTGATTTTATACCCACACCTGATGACGCCAATTATATCACAAAACTGTTTTTAACCCCTTATTCTAGTAAATAATTGAAATGAAACTTTAAACTGATTGTAAACACTTAAGTTTTACTATTTCAAAGATTTAACTCTTTCCCAAACCAGGGATCATATATAACACAGTGTATATAGAATCCCTGCCCAGACGACAAACTTTTGGACTAGACCAAATTGAAAGCATTTGCAGACGACAATTCAACTCTTGCTGAAAAGATGATTTCTGTCAATGATAGGGTAGAAAACATTGTGAGAAAAGGAGAAAATGCTGGTTACCAGCATTTTCTCCTTTTCCCACAATGTTTTCAAAAGGCTACTATTCTAGACATGTAAAAAACAGGGATTGTTTGGGAAAGGGTTAATAGAGTCTGGATTCAAGATCAGACAGCACATTCTGTGCAGTCTGATCTTAATCTACACTATTTATAAAAGGTCCTCGAGGCGCTGCTAGCAGCACAATGCTTGGAAAAGACTTTCGAATCCTTATTGTAACTCTCCACCAAACTACAAAATTTGTAATTGAAAGCATTTGTAAACAATAAGTTTAACGTGATAGAAATTGTCTTACTGATTATCAGGATTTCTCCTTTTCCCACAATGTTTCAGAAGGCTTCTTCATTAAGATCGTTTGCAGTATGATAACAATTTGAAGATAGGTGAAAAGAACAGGTACAATTCGCTTATCAAACGTTGAAATGGTAAAACTTTGCAGTATAATAAATTCGTTGAGCGATCAGGTGGCAGGGACTTCGAAACTTATGCTGCCAAAATATTTCTCGTGATCTGATTGGTTAACATGCCAGGGACATAATATAGGCCTATCCTGTACCCTGCGAAGCCAGTTTCCCTTTTGAGTGCCCCGTAAACATCACTACATATGCAAACACATTTCCAAAATGGAGGTGTTGATCGATCACCAGACTGCACGTTTATGCACCAAACTGCATGTTTTGGTGACGTCAATTTCCAGTAGCATCAGTTTTCATTGAATTGTGGCACTCGGATGGGAATATCTAGGCTATTTCGTCAGCATATTCGACCCGTGAGATGATAAAACAGGAAAATTTCGCTGAACTTGCTTTGAAGGGGTAAAATTTTGCATGTTTTTTTCTCGAGTCATGTTGCCGTGGTGAATCAATGTCTCCCCGAGTCGGGGAGACATTGATTCACCACAGCCGTGAACAAGTTTCCAAGTCCCCTGCTACCTCATCGTACAACGAATTTATCATACTGCATGGTTTAACCCTTTCAAAGCCCGTTAATCCAAATTTTCCTGTTTTATAATCTCAGGAAATGAGTACGCTGACGAAATCGATATTCCGTTCTGAGTGCCCCAATGCAATAAAAACTGACGTCACTGGAATCTGACGTCACTAAAACGTGCAGTTTTGGTGCATAAACGTGCAGTCTGGTGATCAATCGAAGCCGCCATTTTGGATATTGTGTTGCAAGTACATGTATACTGATGTTTACGAGGCACTCAAAAGGAAAACTGGCTTCAAGTGATTTTTGCCAGGGTACATGATATATATGTTCCCGGCATGTTAACCAATCAGATCACGAGAAATTTCTTTGCAGTATAATAAATGAAAATGTTTTAGACTTGCCAAAATTTAAAGTATTTGCAGATGACAAAATAAAATGTGGCCCAAATGGTTAAGTTTTTTTCCCCTACAGACATTCAGAGAGACCAAACGGGTAAAGGTTCAAGAAAAACTGTGTTACGACAGGAAATATCTGTTAACCAACATTTCTTCTCTATCCTTAATAGGTACAGTGTATCACCAATGACAATTCTTACAGTTTGTGTAACATTTACCGTGTGGTCTGCAAACCATTTGGTTTAGCCAATCAGACCTTGTTTTACTTTCAAATTAAGAAAAACCAAAAAATAAGAGTATGTTTTGAATGCTTAAGGATCCTGTATGATAAAAGAAAGCCAAGCAGTAAGCAAGTGGCTATGAGACCTAAGATGCGGTGTGTCCGTGAACCCTTCTCAAATAATCCAGGTTTTTAACGAACCTGAAAAAGAAAGCTTTTGAAAACATCGTCAGAGAGGAAGAAATTGCTGTTAACTAACATTTTATCCTTTCCTCACAATGTTTTCTCCATTCTACGATCAAAGACAACAGTTATCCTTTGAGCTGCATTTAAAGTTTTCAATTTGATAAGGTGTAAAAAGTTAACCCTTAGGTTGGTTGGTGCGATTAGAGGGCCTTACTAGACTGTGTAGATCATGATCAGACTGCAAATAACATACAGTCTGATCTTGGATCTACACTGTCCGTCTAACCCTTATCCTGCTTTATGACTAAAATTAAATTTTCAACTCGATATTAATAACTCAAATATTGCTGTTTAAACAACTTAATGTTTTGGGAAATAACATCTCCTTCTCGGACAGTGTAGATCAAAGATCAGACTGCACGTTCTGTGCAGTCTGATCTTGATCTACACTGTCCGCAAAAGGTCAGCTAGTCGCGCTTAGCAGCCAAAGGTTAAACCCTTTACCCCATAAGGCATTTCTATATTTCTATGGTATCTCTAGTTGATCCTAAATAACAGCAAGGATGAAGCTGTTTCTTATGTGTATATGACACCTTTTGATAGCTTAGAAAACATTGTGGCAAAAGGTGAAATTACTCGTCACCAGCAATTTCACCTTTTGCCACAATGTTTTCCAAAGGCTCCTACAGACCATGCGTTAAAACGAGTATCTATGGAGTAAAGGGTTAAAGAAACAATTTACTCTCTGAAAAACTTTGAGATAGTACTATTTGTGGATTTTACTATCGACTCAAAAGTTTCGTTTCATTTATTTAGCGGGTTAAGGGTTAACTCACAACTTATGCCCAACGAAGAACCGGAGAAAGCAAAAACGAAAAGGTCAGTCAGAGATATGGGCTAATTAGACTGTTTGTAGGAGTGAATGGCCCTAATTAGGTGTTGAACGTGGCTTTTTTCCCACTGTCGTTTTTGTTTTCCCCTCAGACCGCGACCGCAGCAGTCTAGCCAACAACCTTTACTCTCATAATGGGACATCCTAATGAAAGTGATTGTGATAAAAATGAGTTTGAAAAAGAAAAGTGTCATAGAAATTACATGTGTTGGGCAAGTAACTGCTTCAAGAGACCACTGCACTTAGCAAACAACCGGTTTAACAGACCACTGACTGTAACCACTCTGCAATCAACTGCTTTAGGAGACCACTGTACTGGGCTATCAACTGTTTAAAGAGACTGTCGTATTGTATTGGGCAAAAATTAACCGTAAACGGTCTTGAACTGCAAGTTTGGTAAAAACAGGTATCATCTTAAAAGCAGTTGATTGCTTAATACAGGGGTCTGTTCAGTCAGATGATTTTTAATATAGTGGTCTCTTAGAACAACTGATTGCCTAACTCAGTGGTCTGGTAAGGAAGTTTCAAGCTACTTTCAATACCATGATCTGTCAAAGCAGTTGGCTTCTTAATATAGTGGTTTCTTTAAACAAATACTAGTAGTCTATTTTTCGATCAGATTCGACTGTAAATGTTTTCTTAAGTAAAGTAAGTAAGTAAGTAAGTGAGTGAGTGAGTGAGTGAGTGAGTGAGTGAGTGAGTGAGTCAGTCAGTCAGTCTGTCAGTCAGTACGTAAGTAAGTAAGTAAGTTAGTAAATATGTAAGTAAGTAAGTAAGTAAGTAAGTAAGTAAGTGAGTGAGTGAGTAATAACGTAAGTGAAGAAGTAAGTAAGTAAGTGAGTAAGTAAGGAAGAAAGTAAGTCAGTGAGTAAGTGAGTAAGTAAGTAAGTAATTGAGTAATGAGCGAATAAGTAAGTAAGTAATTAGGTAAGTAAGTGAGTAAGTAAGTAAGGCAGTAGTAAGACAGTAAGTAAGTGAGTGAGTAAGTGAGTAAGTAAGTAGGTAAGTAAGTAAGTAAGTAAGTAAGTAAATACGTAGGCAAGTAAATAAGTAAGTGAGTGAGTGAGTTTGTGATAGTGTGAGTAAGTAAGTAAGTGAGTAAGTAATTTAGTAAGTGCGTAAGTAAATAAGTGAGTAAGTAAGTAATTTAGTGAGTAAGTAAAAAGAAAGTGAGTGAGTGAGTGAGTAAGTAAGTAAGTAAGTTAGTGAGTAAGTAAAAAGATAAGTAAGCAAAAAAGTCAGGGAGAAAGGAAGATGATAAGTAAGTACAAAAGTCAGTAACTATGTAAGTAAGAAGATACATTTTGTAAGTAAGGGAGGAAGAAGTAAGTAAGGAAGTAATTACATAAGTAAGCAAGTAAGAAATCAATTAAGTAGATTTAGTGAGTTAGTATTTTAGTAAGTAAATAAGTACTTTAGTAAGCAAGAGAGAGAGAGAGAGAGAGAGAGAGAGAGAGAGAGAGAGATTATGTAAGTAAACAAGTAAAGAAACAAGTAAAGTATTCAGCATTTAAAGTTTTTATTTACAGGAGTCAGAAAAAATCAAAGGCGGTTTTTATTCTGTAATTTAACGATTTAATATTAAATCATCATGCTCGATTTTTCAAGTGTTTTGTTCGTGCTCTTAAAGAACGATATATAATGCCTAGAAGCTCACACTATATAATTTTGAGTTTAAAAGAAAATGAGTTTCGTATTCATATTCTATTTTAATCCTTAGCCTATAGCCGATAGCAAGAAACACCGAATGATTTTATTTCAATTAAATTTTTTGGGGAAAAACATCTCCTTATCGGACAGGGTAAATCAAAGATCAGACTGCACGTTCTGTGCAGTCTGATCTTGATTTATACTGTCCGCAAAAGATCAGCGGGTCATGCAGCCTTGGCGTTATTGGAAAAGCCTCTAGATAAATCATCTACTTTATTTACGACGTTATTTGACGTAGTGGACCCGTTATAGAAAACAGATATTTCCACTGCAATATTATCCTAGAAACTTTGCTGAGATTAAGAATCAGCTTTATTGTACTACTTTCACCGAGCCACTTTTCCCTTTTTGTCCTTCAAAGAATTTACATTTATAAATCTAAAACCACTATATTTTCATTACAAATGGATATGATATTTACCTCCCTTTTCTTGAAAATAACAAAAATATCAACAAATAAATTCAATATAGATATCAGAGGAATTTCTGGTCAGTCAAAAATGTGCAAAAGTATTATATTTGTACAAATCCGTCTTTATCAACTGTCAAGAAATTTTATGCCATGCTGCACTAGGCCTATTACGGGTCCACTACTTTAAGGCCATATTCGGTAAACTACGAGCCGCTCGCGTCTTCCTTAACCCATTACCAAACAACAATAATTTAGACTGGTCCAAATTGAAAGCATTTGCAGACGATAAAATAAAAGTGACTGAAAATTTGAAATTTGTTTTATGAATGGTAGAAAACTTTGTGGGAAAAGGAGAAAATGCTGGTTATCAGCATTTTCTCCTTTTCCCACAATGTTTTCTAAAGGCTTTTTTCTCAGGGGCTTCAAAAGTAGGGATTGTGTGGTAATGGGTTAAAAAAGAAGCTGAACTTCAAATTAACAAAATGCATAGCTATCTTCTTACATTTCAGTTGAAAACTTCTGTGAATAAGGACACAGCTTTCATACTGAAACTGACATTCTGATGTGAGAGAGAGCGGTGGTGAGAGAGAGAGTCAAAATTTTCCTGGAACATTTAATTCACAATTTCATTAACATGTATGCATTGCACATGGTGGTGAATATATACAGAATATATATAATCATTTTTCCCCGCGAGAAAGGTTTTCGAATAAAGAAAAAAAAACACATTCGGAGAGGTGTAGCTTATTTGAGCCGTGTTCTATGAAAAGGAAGTTTAATGCATTCGCAACAAGTGCAGATTCAGATCATCCATTGCAGCCCGACCGAAGGCGAAACTTTTAGTTTTGTTAAATTTTCTGCATGTCGAATGACCATTCTACTACATAATTCTACTGGTTGTGAGACAAAAATATATTTTACAGATTCGTACCTCATATATCATAGGTGTATGTCAACGTGTGTGTCTGATCTTAGAACCGGTGAATGCCTGCTTAAGGCTTAGTCACATAATCTCAAGTAATAACGATCTTGAAGTCGAAGGCCTAAGAAACCACAGTGGAAAAAGGTGTGTCTAGATATTTTTTATTAGATACCTAGCAGTGAAATCCTGGAACTTCCCTGTGTATAAATTCTGATATCATCACTAGTGACGATATCAACCTTCACTTTCACTTCGTGCCGTAATTTAGGAACTACTTATTTTTTTACAAGCACTTATAGATAGTGCTAATAGTGTAAGTTCTATATTTTCAACAAGTAGACTCGTTTTGTTCTTTTAAATTATGTATTCATCCACACTATGTACCTGATTTCTTCTCTCTATCCAAAGTATTGATTTCGACTTTCAAACGAAAAATTAAAAATAATAATGTTAATAAGGTTTATAATAAATAAAATAAGCAACTGGTTATATTTGATATGAAAAATATCTCACTCGGATGCGTCGTAAGACGTTAAAAAAACCTCGTGCTGCGCCCTCGTTTTTTCAACGCCTAACAACGCATCCTAGTGAGATATTTTTCATATCAAAAATAACCAGTTGATTATCCTCTATTTCTTTACTTGTACCTGATTTTAAAATTCATTTTTCTACCAGCGACTTGCACTTGGACCCACAGTTCAATTAAAGATTGTCATCTTCACAGCAATTTCTCTACTTTTAAACGGCACAGTTTGAATTCAAATACATTTCAACACCAACATTGTTTACTTTTTGCGGCTACTGGGCCTACACATATCTTAATGCTGTTAATGCTGTTGAACCCGTCTTGAAAACCACCAGGATTAAGCATTTAACTACTTCAATAGACAACCGCTTTTATTCTACGTTCATGCTTGAATTTAAAATGGGACTTGTATTTAAAGATCATCCGGTTCCCTATTCACCAACCATTCTTATTCTTAGTCGTATTCTTTAGAATTTCATCAATGTGAAAGTAACAGAACATCTAATTGGCTAAACAATTTGGTTTAGCCAATCAGAAGTTCTGTTACTTTCACGTTCATAAAATCTTGAAGATTAAGGCAAAGAACGTTCTTAAGAATGGTTGGTGAATACAGACCCTGGTGTAAGAGACCACTTATCTTAGTGTACACGGGTGGTACCTAAATACAAGATACTATAGTCTATTTCATAAATGTAAAGACTTTAACCCATTACCAAACAATCCCTACTTTTGACGCCCCTGAGAAAGAAGCCTTTTGAAAACACTGCGGGAAAAGGAGAAAATGCTGGTAACCAGCATTTTCTCCTTTTCCCACAGTGTTTTCTACCCTTCCCAGAACAAATTTTAATTTTTCAGCCCCCTTTATTTTAACGTCTGCAAATACTTTCAATTTGGACCAGTGTAAAATTTTCTCGTGTGGTAAAGAATTAAGACCTAAGTTGACGGTCTTGTTATACTGCATCTTTTAGCCCTACGGCTGCAAAGCGTGATTCACCGACCATCTTGGATCTACACTATCCGATAATAAAAAATATATTTCTTATGAAATTACATTTGAAATAATGATTTGGGTTTTTTACCAGCAACTTAAACGTTTCGTTTTACTTATTCAATATGATAAAGGTTTAATTTTATAATAATAATAATCTTTATTAGAGTCTCATTCAAGTACAAAAATATTTACACCTTTATACATGTATTAAATCGACAGTCCGTGAAACTGTCTTGTAGAAAGACCCTAAATAAATAACCATCATTCAAATCTGATCACGTGTCCTAAGAGGCAGAATTTAGAAAAAAAAATTTTTTTCGTTGATTTACTTCAAAAAACTCGAAACTACAGCTAGAAACAAGCTGTAGTTACAAGGTTTTGGAAGTAAACCTACGACATGTATTAAAAAATAAAGCTTTCAGGTTTTATATTGACAAGCTATGAATATTATAACTTTATTTTTCCTCAACAGGTTTCAAAATATCGTCAGAAGGGTAACAGACTATGGATGTAATCGTATTGAAAAATATATATTTAAAAAAAAAAAGTCTCAAAAAGGTGTTCTGTTTTGAGGATATAAAAAATAAACCGCGAGTCCATATGGTAAAAATATCCCCTTAAAAAAATATCTGAATAAAAAAAAAAAAGCAAATTACCTTTCCGTGATAAAGACAGGCGGGTCCATAACGTAAAACGCATATCCCGAAGCGATTTGAAATTTAATAGATATCTGTTCTGTTCTATTCGTATTCGGTATTATTATTTCAATGCGGTTGTGAAGACGAACACGTGCGATTCCGAACAACTCTGTACAGTAACTGAGACCTAGAGGTGGGCAGCGTATCTAACTGTCAAACCTCACAGATAATATTTGAAATCTATTGAATTATGATATTGTTATAACCCTTAGAGTGTTCTAGACTGTGAATGCTTTAATTCTGTACAAAACGACAAAATTTTAGACTGGTCCAAATTCAAAGCACTTGCAGACATTAAATTAAACGTAACTAAAAAAAAAAAAAAAATGAAATGTGTTGGGTAGAAAACTTTGCGGGAAAAGTAGAAAATGCTGGTTACCAGCATTTTCTCCTTTTCCCACAATGTTTTCAAAAGGTTTCCATCCCAGGATTGTAAAAACCAGGGATTGTTTGGTAAAGGGTTAACAGACGATAAAAACAGCGCTCTTAAAATTAAAAGTACGTTTGCTTGAAACATTAAACGAGGCTCGCGTCTGACTTGCATTAACTAAATGGAGAGAATACATTTTTGGAAAAAAAATGGCAAAATACCATTCACGATCATTTTCTCCTTTTTCCAAATATTCTTTAGAAATAGAACTAACTTCTTTTCCAGGGTTGTAAAAGACTTTGTTGTTTTTGAAACCTTTACCACACAATACAGAGTTTGAAAGATCCTGAGACAGAAAGCTTTTGAAAACATGGAGGAAAAAAATTCTGGTAACACAATGTTTTCTACCCTACCCAAAACAGATCAAAAATAATAATTTGATTCAAAAATATTGTGTCGTCTGCATATGTGTTCAATTTGGTCGAGTCAAAAACTCTGTCGGTATAGAGTTAAAGGTTGGTTAAACAGAATAAACAGTTGGAGTAAGTAGAAGTAAAACCTCATTGTTGTAATTACCGAATTGGTTTGGTAACAGTATTTCACATGTATCGGACAGTGAGGACACAATATCAGTCTTTATTCTCACTGATATTACCTAGTGATTTTAAATATTACTCTCAGATGATAATTTAAACCTTTGTTGACAAACACAACATAACAAAACAAACACATAAAAGGAACATGTAAGACAGGTAAAATACATCACTTCATTACATAGACAGTACAGCGGGTATTTAACCCTTTACCCCATAAGGCATTTCTATGGTATCTCTAATTGACCATAAATAAGAGCAAGGATAAAGCCGTTTCTTATGTGTATATGATACCTTTTGATAGTGTAGAAAACATTGTGGCAAAAGGTGAAATTGCTCGTCACGAGCAATTTCACCTTTTGCCACAATGTTTTCCAAAGGCTCCTACAAGCAATGCGTAGAAATGAGTATCTATGGAGTAAAGGATTAAGTTGTGAGCAATACCTGTTTTCCCTACAATTATGAAGTCAGTCACCCTAAAAAGACACTGCTATCGCCTGAGAGTAATACTAGTATTTGTATAAACAAAAAAAGGAAAAGAAATCTACCCCTGATAGTCGGTATTTTCCGTGATATTAGTTAATGATCTTACATATTCGTGTAAACATAAAAAAGGACATTTACAGCCAACAGTCAGTATTTTCCCTAATATTTGTTAGTGATCTTACATATTCGTACAAGTACAAAAAGAAATCTACGCCTAACAATCGGTACTTTCCTTGATATTAGCTAGTGATCTTACTTAGTCATACAAACATAAAAAAGAAATATACGCCTGACAGTCGGTCCTTTCCCTGAAATTTGAAAGTGATCTTACATATTTGTACAAACATAAAAAGAAATCTACCCCTGGTAGTCGGTATTGTTCCCTGATATTAGTTAGTGATCTTGCATATTCGTACAAATATAAAAGGAAATCTACGCCTAATTGGTATTTTCCCTGATATTAGTTAGTGATCTTACTTATTCATAAAAACATAAAAAGAAATCTTCGTCTAGTTGGTATTTCCCCTGATATTAGTTAGTGATCTTACATATTCCTATAAACATATAAGGAAATGTATGCCTAACAGTCGGTATTTCTCTTGATATTTGTTAGTGATCTTCCATATTCGTATCAACATAAAAGAAAATATACGCCTAACAGTCGGTAATTTCCCTAAAATTAGTTAGTGATCTGACATATTCGTATAAACATAAAAAGAAATCTACGCCTAATCGATATTCTCCCCGATATTTGTTAATGATCTTAAATATTCGTATAAACATAAAAGGAAATCTACCCCTGACAGTCGATTTTTTTCCCTTAAATTGATTAGTGATCTTACATATTGGTATAAACATAAAAAGAAATCTCGTGTGAACTAAACACAGAAAGAAATCTACGCCTAACAGTCGGTATTTTCCTTGATATTTGTTGGTGATTTAACATATACATAAACATAAAAGGAATCTATGCCTAAGAGTCGGTATTTTCCCATATTGAAATTGGTGATCTTACATATTCATACAAATATAAAAAGAAATCTACGCCTTACAGTCGGTATTTTCCTTGATATTTGTTAGTGATCTTAAATATTCGTATAAACATAAAAAGAAATCATCCCCTGACAGTCAGTATTTTTTCCTGATATTAGTTAGTGATCTTGCATATTCATATAAACATAAAAAGAAAACTACGCCTTATGGGTATTTTCCCTGATATTAGTAAGTGATCTTCTATATTCATAAAATCATAAAAAGAAATCTACCCTGATAGTTGGTATTTTCCGAAATAATAGTTTGTTATCTTGCATATTCAAATCAGCATAATAGGATATCTATGCCTAACAGTAGGTGTTTTCCCTGATATTTGTCGGTGATCTTCAATATTCGTATAAACATAGAAAGAAATCTACGCCTAATTGGTATTTTCCCTGATATTAGTTAGTGATTTTACATATTCGTAAAAACATAAAAAGAAATATACCGCTGACAGTATTTTCTGTGATAATAGTTAGTGATCTTCCTTACTCTTATCAACATAAGAGGAAATCTATGCCTAATAGTTGGTATTTTTCCTGATATTTGTTAGTGATCTTCCATGTACGCATCAACATAAAAGGAAATCTATGCCTAACAGTCGGTATTTTCCCTGATATTAGTTAGTGATCTTACATATTCGTACATATCAACATAAAAGGAAATCTACGCCTAACAGTCGGTATTTTCCCTGATATTAGTTAGTGATCTTACATATTCGTATAAACATAAAAGGAAATCTACGCCTAACAGTCGGTATTTTCCCTGATATTTGTTAGTGATCTTCCATATACCTATCAACATAAAAGGAAATCTATGCCTAAGAGTCGGTATTTTCCCTGATATTTGTTAGTGATCTTACATATTCGTGTAAACATAAAAAGAATATCTACGCCTAACAGTCGATATTTTTCCTGAAATTTGTTAGTTATATAATTGTTTAAACATGAAAAGAAGTCTACGCCTTACAGTCGATATTTTTCCTGATATTTGTTAGTGATCTTACATATTCGTATATATCTACACCTAACAGTCAGAGCCTATCAACCTTAGCCTTAGCCCTTTGCCATACCATCAGATTTCGGACTTGTCCAAATTGACTGTACTGTATATGTATTTGCATACCGCACACTGGTACTGTAACTGAGATGGAGGTACATGTAATCGTCCAAAAAGTGTAGAATACCTTGCACTTTCTCCTTATTCCACAAGGTTTTCAAAACTCGTAAATGTACGAGGGGAGGTCAATAAGTTCGTAGAAGTCAGTATTTCACTATACAATTCAAAATTTCTTCCTTCATTTTTTGACTGTATAAACCTTTGTCAGTTGAATTATAACAGCCATTTAGTCAGCTCTAACCTTTTTTTGCTCTTACTTTTTGTTGGAAAACCTATACCCACTCTGTAGCAAACTTGAGCTCATTATCGTCCGGAAATCTCGCTCCAAGCAAGTGGGATATCAAATTTCAAAACAGACAATAATCACTTGGGGCCAGGTCCAGGACTGTATGGTGGGTGATTTAACTGCTCGAGCAGCTTGTGCAACTCTGGACTTGTGCTCTGAACTCAATATTCTGACTTTTCATTTCTGTCTATGGGTATAGGTTTTCCAACAAAAAGTAAGAGCAAAAACTGTAAAGTGTTGACTGAATGGCTTTAATCATTTAACAGGCAAAGGTTTATACTGCACAAAAATAAAGGAAAAACATTTGAATTGTAAAAAAAAAAATAATAAGTTCTACGAACTTATCGACCTCCCCTCGTACGATTAGAGAATTAAATTACAGTGCTAAATAAGTCATACAAAATAAATGATATATCCCCAGTTTTTGTCCGAAATCTTCAACTGATCGGACATTGCAGTTCAGGATCAGAAAACAATTTCTTTGCATAGCCAACTTTCACGGACATGCCTTATCGGCAGTCTCGCATATCAACAAATCGATGAAAAAAATCGATATCATACGTAAAGGTACGGGAGTTTCCGGAGTTTGGCGAACTTACATCGTGTATACAAGTAATCGATATTCAATAGCCTGCAGCGATAAAAGATAAGAGAAATGTAACATTTCGTAACAGTGGCCTGCTTCAATTTCACAATCCTTGCGTAGACGATATATCTGTCCTGGCATTTTTTTCTGATTTAACCTAAACCCTTTGTCTGGTACAGAACAGTGTGGCTCTTGAATATCAGTATCAGACTGCACATAATGCGCACCCTTATTAGACTCAACAGCATATTGGAACAACACCTCCTGATAAAGCGAGATTTTTCTTGAGAAAAGAACATTGAAATTGTTATGTTTCTGCATTATTTGTCGGTTTGTAATTCATTTAACCTCGGATTAAGGGTTAAGTTTTGATTCTCTGAGACATAAACTGATCGGTCCTAAAACTGCTCTCGGCAAATGCACTTTTTGTAGTCTGATCCTGAAATCTAATCCTTTCAAATGCACTTTTGCTGACATTGTAAATTTATAACAGGCTGCACAAAACAAGCTGTCTGATCTTGGACCTGATCGATTCTGTATGTCGAAAATTGTTTTGGATAAAAAGAAATCTTTGATATTCATGGCAAAATCAACAAGTTGAATTCAGCAGAAAATTCGGCGTTTTGAGAATACCAGTTTCACTATATATACATGTATACAGCAATCTAACGGACCTGAGAGAAAAGGCTTTTGTAAACTTTGCTGGAAAGGGAGAACATTTTCTCCTGTTCCTAAAATGTTCTACCTTTTCAAAGACAGACATTATCATTTGAGTTGCATTTATTTTGTTGTCTGCATATGTTTTTAACTTGGTGGTGTCCAAAGTTTCGTCATTCGGTTTTTTCTTAATGAGAAGATTTGCTTTATGTGGCAGTTACATGACCTATCCGATCCTGAAAAAGAAAGACCAATCCGACCCTGAAAAAGCAAGCACGGAGAGGAGAAAATACTTGTGGTGGGCAATGTCTCATTTTCCCTAGGGATCGTATATAATATGTTTTCTACGATTCCCACAGTGTTTTCTACCCTTTCAAAAGCAAGTCTCATTATGTGCCGTATTTTTCGTCTGTAAGTTCTTTCAACTTGAAAAAAGAAAATAATATATTTTGTCGTTTAGTAAATAGCTAGTGGTTATAACTTGATTGGGTAAACTTTGTCTTTTGTATGCATGTGTGGTTTGATGGTTTTGATTTTTATAATTTCTGCTTTCTACGATATTTAGAAGAAAAAAAGGTTGGGAAGGCGGAGAAATAAAACTGCTATAGCACATAAAATAATTTTACCGGCTGCTCAGAACCATTAGAGAAAATTTTCATGGTTTTACGCAGACGAAAAGTTACAGGTTCGGTATATAAAAAAAACATTCATTCAAAGTTGGTTTTCATCGAACAAAATAAAAGAAAATGGTTCGTTCCAAATACTCCACGTACTGTGTGGCGCCGATTTGTATTTTGGCTTAATGAGGGATCTTGCATTTGCTAACAATGTCTACTACTATCAATAAATGCATTAAGATGTTTCCATTTTGAGTGAGTCTAAAAGCTGTTTAAGTACATGTATAAGTATTTCGGAACAACTTAGGTCTGTCTATGCACTAAACTATATTTTTATACATAAAAGTAGGTCCAAGCTATTATTATCACACAAGTTTAAAAACGCTGCAGATGTAATATACTTAAGATTCTTTTATTGCATCCGAAATGGGAGAAAAATGTGCTAGAGACTCAAAAGAAAGTTACTAAAAGGTTCCTGTTGAAAGTAACAGATCAGCACTTGTGAACTGATCCGATGCTACACTCTAGCGCCGCTTACAGGCATGATAAAGATAAAAAGATATTTTTCCTCTAAAAAAGTTATGTATGGTGTCATTTCAACTAATCATCAGTAGAATTCACTACCAAGCTGTGTTAAAAACCGGTTTCAAACCAAGATACATGTAAATCATTCCTAATACAAGGTTGATTGAGTATACTATGTCTTGAAATAATAAATAATGATAATGCAGCAGGTAACTTTTTAAGTTACTGGTAAAGGAGAAGTAGCTTGTATTATTCCCATTTCCGGGTACATGCATGGTCTATGTCATTTTTTTTTCATCTTTTATTCACTCATAGCGGTTATGCTTTTTGCAGGTTGCATCGTTTTAAAGGTGGAAGAACCTTACTGTTTAGGCTAATTCTTCCAATGAACAATCAAAATATTGAAGATGTTAAAGGGCATTTGAAAGAAGGGAGAAACTGTTTGATTTATGTAACAGAAAAGTTGTCAATTTTGATCATGTTGTCATTCTTTGAATGGTAAATACTCTTTGCAGGAGAAACCGATTGAGTGATGTAGACAATATTGTTTGAAAAGTAGAAGATAACTTGTAAAAAGATAATGCGCCTGTTTCCATATTTTATCCTAAACAATCAACAGCAGGGTCGTTAGATGCAGTATTTAAACAGTAACAGGTTAAGCTTGTTATTTGAATCTATACCAAAAGACACAATTTCAGATTTGTTCACAATGAAGTAATTTTCTTAAGACAAATAAAGCATGGAAAAAATGGAACTTATCTTTTATTGAGTTAAAAATAGTGTAAGAAAATGAGAAAATGTTGGCAACCAGCTTTAAAATCTTTTTCTTCAATGTTTTCAAAGGCCTTCTATGTGATACGACAGATCAAAGACCGATGTGAAAAAAGCAAGGAAACATGGGTTTGTGAGCTGTCGTCAGAAAAAACAAGAGGACCATGATGGTCCTATATCGCTCACCTGAGTACCAAGCAGCAAAGGTCTACAATAAAGATAAATACCAAATATCAAGGTTCAAGGCTAAATGATAATGAAACAAGAGCAGCGATTTGTCACAATTTGACTTGAGACTTTGAAGTTCCATTCAAGACAAGCAAGAAATACTGTAAGAATGAAGATCAATGTGGAATTACATGAAGTTCGCACTACGTAGAGTTATTGTTCTTGCGCATTGTACTCTGTAATACTGCAACAAACATGCATACCAAGTTTGAAGTCGTTCTGACTTGAGATGATAAACTTATATTCCAGACAGGCACTAAATGCTGTAAAAATGACGTTAAAATGGAAATAACTTGACAGCACGAATTAGAGTTACAATTCTTGTGCACTGCACTTCCAAATATTGCACCAAATAATCATACCCAATTTCAAGTCATTCCTACTTAAGATGACAAAGTTTTGCTCCGGACAAGCAAGAAATGCTATGAAAATGAAGTTCAAAGGGGAAATAACTCAAAATTCAAGCTAGGAAGAGTTATGGTTCTTGTGCACTGCACTCCATAAATATACAACGATCATGCATATCAAATTTGAAGATGTTCAGGCTATAGATGACAAAGTTATATTCCAGACGAGCAGAAAATAATGTAAAAATGATAATCAAAGGGAAATAACTTACAGACAGTATAAGATAGAGTTATGGATCTTTCACATTGCACTCTGCATTATTGCAACAAACACAAATGTCAAGTTTCAAGTCAATCAGACAGGAGATGACAACGTTATGCTCTGGATTAAGAACTATTATAAAGAACTTTCTAATTCAAGGGCAAATAACTCCAGTTGTTTGCCTCCGATTACACCCAAAATTAAACTCATCCAAGATCTTTAGTCATATTTATTTTGATAAAGTTTGGTGCTGATTAGTAGATATTTATAGATGCTAGAGTGTAAACAAAGTGAAATACAGCAATTTTTCTAATTCAAGGGCAAATAACTCCAGATGTTCTGATCCGATTAGACCTAAAATCGAACTCATCCGAGACCTTATGGTCATATATATTTTGATAAAGTTTGGTGCTGATTGGTTGATATTTGTAGATGCTAGAGTGTAAACAAAGTGAAATACAGCAATTTTTCTAATTAAAGGGCAAATAACTCCAGATGTTCTGGTCCGATTAGACCCAAAATCGAACTCATCCGAGATCTTATGGTCATATATACTTTGACCAAGTTTGGTGCTGATTGGTTGATATTTGTAGATGCTAGAGTGTAAAAAAAGTGAAATACAGCAATTTTTCTAATTCAAGGGCAAATAACTCCAGATGTTCTGGTCTGATTAGACCCAAAATCGAACTCATCTGAGGTCTTATGCTCATATATACTTTGACAAAGTTTGGTGCTGATTGGTTGATATTTGTAGATGCTAGAGTGTAAACAAAGTGAAATACAGCAATTTTTCTAATTCAAGGGCAAATAACTCCAGATGTTCTGGTCCGATTAGACCCAAAATCGAACTCATCCGAGGTCTTATGGTCATATATACTTTGCCCAAGTTTAGTGCTGATTGGTTGATATTTGTAGATGCTAGAGTGTAAACAAAGTGAAATACAGCAATTTTTCTAATTCAAGGGCAAATAACTCCAGATGTTCTGGTCCGATAAGACCCAAAATCGAACTCATCCGAGATCTTATGGTCATATATACTTTGACCAAGTTTGGTGCTGATTGGTTGATATTTGTAGATGCTAGAGTGTAAACAAGAAAATGTGAACGGACGGACGGACGGACAGACGGACGGACGGACGACGGACGGACGGACGGACGACGGACGCCGACGGACGGTGAGTGATCACAATAGCTCACTCTGAGCACTTCGTGCTCAGGTGAGCTAAAAATATAAGGCATTAATTTCATTTCTAATAAGCTGAAAAGTTGAAAATATCATCAAACGTACATTTTCTTAATTCATATGTCAATCTTAATCATTGTAAAAGGAAATAATGTCATAAGTATTAAATTCTGGTCTTTTAGATAAATAGAATACATAATAAAACATCTTAAGGATTCTATCAGAATCAAACGGTATTCGATCTGAAAACAACCCGGGTATGAATTCCAGTTTATAATCATGTGGATACATGTATATCATAAACATAGCAGGGGGTCCTTTTGTCAATGAAACATTACGTAACACAATAAAGATACCCGGCTGGCTTATCTAACAGTAAGACTCGGTCAATATCGGCAAAGTCCGGCATAATCCGAACGTTCACGGAAAAAGAAAAAAATAGGATAGTTGCATTAAAAAACTGTAAAAAGGACCAAAAGGTTATTTTTTTAAACGACTCAAAATTATACCATTTGAAAGAGAAATTAATAAAGTAACTCGCTCCACTTGAGATAATTTTGACTTTTCAACACAGAAAAAGAAAATTAAACAAATATTACAGTTTTTGACCTGGGAAAATGCGTTTTTCCTCTTTATTCTATATAAACCATACCTACAATTTTTAAGTTAAAAAAGGACCAAAAGTTTCTTTTTCGAAATTTTTCAAACTAAGTTCATTTGAAAGAGAATAAATTGAATTTTCTTACCTCACTTGAGATAATTTTCAATTCTGAAAATTGATGAAGTTATAAGCGTTTATTTACCTAGGCCCTTCATAATTCTATATAAAAAATGCAGGTAAAATTGGCCGATATCGATTTTTCCATGTCCGCGAAAGTTGGCTATGCGCTCGGAGCTGAATCTACACTGTCCACGAAATCCCATTGAATGGAACTAACCATTTTTCAATTAAAATATGCATAGCAACAGAAACCACAATGTCTCTGTCAACAACGCTTTTAGTGTTGCTACGAAGGCCGCCCTCTTTAAATATAAAAATAGACAGGAACGTGAGGCAATGTTCCTGGTTACCGATCATCTAAAATCTCCATTTTGTTTACTCTTTTTTCTAACTCTATTAACGCTGCCATGGTTTTTAACCCTTTACTACACACCCCCACAATCCCATATCTAAACGAGCATAAGAAAGAAGCCTTTTGTTACTAGAATTTTCTCATTTCCCCACAATGTTTTCTACACTATGAAAGACAGAAATGATCATTCGAGATACATTTAGTTTGTCTTCTATGAAATCTTAATTAATATACTCAGCAAAATTTACCGGTGTAAACCATCAGTTTTGTTTCAGCTGCAAATCTGAGTATTTAGGTAAATTGAAAGAAATTGAAACATATACATGAAGCTTGACGTTATCGATGGTACTCGTATAGTAATGAAAAGATTCCCCGTTTTGATTATTTTTCGTTGATTTCCGCTACCGGTTGCCCATCTGAGCGACGCCCCCAGAAGACGGTTAGTTGTTATGGGGGATAGTGCAAGGATACAGGACGAAACTACTGAGAATTCCGCCTGGTTCTTTAACGTGCTCGGTGTATAGCACCGTCACACAGGACCTCGGTTTAATGTCTCATCCGAAAGACTATTAATATTTTTTTTAGTCGGCCAGCCGGGGACTCGAACCCACAACCTGTAGAAACTCGAAACATTGTGTTCATGAGTCCTACGCTCTACCTACTGAGCTAATCGGCCGGTAAGATTCCCCGTTCTATCAACAGACGGCATATATATATAATTTTTTTTTTTTAAAGGGGGGGGGGATACATTGGTTGCGCATGCGTGATGTTTTTAAGTTAAAACATGTTTAAAACGGCAGCTTTATATCACTGGAATTTTGTCAACAATAAGAAAAAACATGACATCTATTTCTGTAACAACATACAGTCTGAGAAAACGATTAACAAGTTTTCAAGAACTTAACCCATTACCACACAATCCCTACTTTTGACGCCCCTGAGAAAGAAGCCTTAGGAAAATATTGTGGGAAAAGGAGAAAATGCTGGTAACCAGCATTTTCTCCTTTTCCCACAATGTTTTCTACTCTTCACAAAACAAATTTCAAATTTTCAGTCACTTTCATTTTGTCGTCTACAAATGCTTTCGATTTGGGCAAATCTACAATTTTATCGTTTGGTAATAAGCTAATTCTACAAATTTTCAATGTTGATTTAACAGATTTTAATTAAGCTCTTTCAACAAGAAGCGGTTAATTAGCTATTTTCAGACTTACGCTGAGGTATGCTTTGATACTGATCAATCATTCAACAAAAAAATCTAACCAAATGAAAGATCTCTTTTCTGAACAAGATCAATGCAAGCCAAATCGTTTTATATCATTTCAAGGTTTAAATAATGGTCGACTTCTCAAGGGGACGACTTGTTCAGCAATTTTAACATCATTTAAAGGTGGCCCTTCAGATTTTGGGACGAAAATTTTACAAAAATGCAAAATTATCATCTTTACACCCCAAAGCCTTTTAATTTGCGTTCATAAACCCCAAGTAGTCGAAAACCATCCGACAACACGAGAAATTAGAGATTTACTACGGCCCAGGTTGACACCAACGGGAGACACGTTCTATTTTTGGATGATCAGTTCGCTCTTTTACATACAGGAATACACAGACGAAGTTTCAAACATAGCATCCGAAGAAGATATTATGGAAAATAATTATTACATGTTTGTTATGTAATGGAATTAAAGCGTTATTAGTCACGTGCCAGTCACTTGACATTCCCACAATGCTTTATTGATTTTCTAAAAATACCTTAAGAGGCTATGTAGCCTTTTAAAGGCGGTATATATATATATTTTTTTTAAATTTAGTGAGATGTAAAAATTCTAAATACCCACCTTTAAGATGCTTTATCGATAATGTTCGAAATCAAAAATCGGACTGCTCAAGATTTACAGACTCATCCTGGATAAACGTCGTCTGGTGATGCACGAGAAATTCTTAACAAATAGGATACTGGATTGGTAGGGGCTTTTACTTCCTGACGATCGAATTTTTTTTCCTTTATTTTGCTTAAAGTGTCGAAGAAAACTCGCCCTGAAGATGTAGCCCTGAATATTTTAACTCTTAACCCATTAAATAAGTAGAATGAAACTTTCAAACTGATAGTAAAAGAAAAAAAAAGTAATGTTTTTTCAAACTTATTTTTGGGGGGAGAAATACATCTCCTTATCGGACAGTATAGATCCAAGATCAGACTGCACGTTCTGCGCAGTCTGATCTTGATCTATACTGTCCGCAAAAGGTATTTGAATGGTGCTTTGCCACCCTAAGGGGTTAAGACACTCCGTGTACACAAATGGAAATGAAGTTTGTCCGTCCAAACATGGGAGTAAACAAAGGGAATTGTGCCCTGGAAAATCTTCAAGCTTTAGATTTTTTATCAATCGGGGAGAAGTCGGTGTATTTTTTTTTTTCTCTCTGATTATGGACACCCTTGCTGTAGGAATAAAACACTGCATCAGTTGTATATGAGCCACGCGCTCCGTGAAAAGGGGATTTGGTTCATCTGAGAAAAAGTGTCGATTCAGATCAGCCTGCGCAATTCACACAGGCTATACCCAGTATCAAAAGTTTTTGCTACTTGTCAAATTTCTGCATGTCAAAGGACCGTTCTAAGATATCTCTGGATTTTGTCGGTCCCCGTGGCATACCCTCTCCGCATAGCAACACATTACAATAATAGGTCAAGCGCAGGAAATGCAGCTAATTACGTCATATTTCCATCTGGTCGCGAGGGACGCGTATTTACCTAGGTAATTAGAACGCGGGAACAACTGTTTCAGCCTCCAATTGAAGAGTTAGAATACAAAAAATCGGTAGTTTCACTGGTCGTTACCATAAAATATCGAAAAATATTTCACCGATATATCTTTATAACCTATCGAAAAATATTTCACCGATACGTCTTTATAACCTATCACCAAGCATAAAATATGATGGTGATAATGATGACAACGACGACGATGATGATGATAATGTCAATGATGTAAATGATGATGATGGTTTTGATGATGAGGAGGGGGGGAAAGAGGAAGAGCAGGATGGACAGAAGGAGAAGAAAGAGGCAGACGGATGGTGACTATGACAAAAATACTGATCTCATTAACCCTTTACTCCATAGATACTCATTTCTACGCATGCTTGTAGGAGCCTTTGGAAAACATTGTGGCAAAAGGTGAAATTGCCCGTGACGAGCAATTTCACCTTTTGTCACAATGTTTTCTATGCCATCAAAAGGTGTCATATACACATAAGAAACAGCTTCATCCTTGCTGTTATTTAGGGTCAATAAGAGATAGCTTAGAAATGCCTTATGGGGTAAAGGGTTAAGGAATCAATGAACTGTATCAAAAAATCGATAATCCGTTCAAAATACAATACACTTTTCTGGCGGGACTCCAAACGATATCAGATGCCTTGTAGTATTACTTTAACCCTCTATTAAACGATCTCTGATTTTTTACGACCCTGAGATATTAGCCATGAAAACAATGTGGGAAAAGGAGAAAATGCTGGTTACCAGCATTTTCTCCTTTTCCCACAGTGTTTTCTGCCAAACTGGAAACAAATTTCAATGTTTGAGTTACCTTTATTTTGTCGTCCGTAAGTGCTTTCAATTTGGACCTGTCTAAAATTTTGTTGTCTGTTAAAGGGTGAAATATGTCTCACACGAACAATCAGACCGATTAATTTAAACCCTTAACTAGAAATCTCGTATTTTTACGATCCTCAGATAGACGGCTTGCAAAAGTATTGTAGGAAAGGGAGAAAATAGGGGTGACCAGTATTTTCTCCTTTTTTTCTACCATGTTTTAATCCTTTCTAAAACAAATTTTATAATTTGAACCCTGTTAAAGATGCCTGTCTACAGCCGGTAAGCAGAAAGGCTGTTAAATTTCAAAAAGAAAAATAGAATGGTACAGAAATCTGTCCTTTGTGTACACAAGGATAAATTACTGACATATATCATGTAAATGAAAAAAGAAACATGGGGGTTTGTGTGAAAAACCGAAAATTGGCCAGAAGAAAACTGCATGGTTGACGATCGAAGCTGTAAACAATGGCGGTGACTCACGGAAATTTATCGTTGGTTTCCGCCTAGAGTCGGATACGGTATAACTTACATATAGGCCTCGTTCTCCGTCTAAAAATAGAGGCTGCAACAGAGAAGCATCCATTTTCATTTATTTACCGTATCAAGGCCAAGGTCAAATATAGTCACGTTACAGAATGCATGATCATCATACGAATCTACCCGAGTGTATAACGGATATCGAAAATCTTCGATTCAAAATCCGGAAACGACCAGTCTGTTTACCTTGAAGGCCGCAAGTCCGCGAAATGCATTTTCTATCAGGCGTAATCTAAGCAACCTTGCAACCATCAGGCGCAATATTTGGCATAGATATATAAGAATGACTATATTTTGATAAAATAAAACCAAAATGAGTTAAAACTTGCTTAAAATGAGTATTATTGCCTCTTTAATTAGTTTTCTGCAAATTCATTCAAATGGAAAAGTGTAAGACAATGGCACCGGTAAAAGGTTAAAGCAATGACGACCTGCGACCTGAAAGGCCCACTGGCGGCTAAAAGACAACCATTCGTGTGTTATGGTGCATTTAAATATATTTGAATTTATCATAGCATTTAAAAGTACTGAGAGTATTGTGACGATTGATTGATTGAATGGTATTTATTTTTTCAATTTTTATCAGTGCACCTATCCATGCTTTCTGGAGTATCTTTTACCAGTACTCCGCACAATATTCTTTCTAAGCAACTGGCTGCTTTCCCGTATAACCATGGATCGAAGCAATAGTCAGCGGTGGGAGGGGGATATATTGTAAGGATGATAATCTGTTACTTTATTGTCGTGTCGGTGTAAGTGTTAGCCGCTGACAGAATAATGAGCGATAAAGGTAGCTGATAAGTTGCCAGGTTGCTTCATCTCTTGCTTTCTTTTTTTTTTCGTTTTTTCACGAGACAAAAACATTGACTGATCGCATTATGACTGACTTTCATCTTCAGAATAATTTCCAAACTTTGAAATAGTACGATTTAACTCTTTCCCACACGACAAAATTTTAGACCGGTTCAAATTGAAAGCATTTGCAGACGACAACATAAAGGTGACTGAAAAATGGAAATTTGCTCTGGGAACGGTAGAAAACACTGTGGGAAAAGGAGAAAATGCTAGTTACCAGCATTTTTTCCTTTTTCGACAGTGTTTTCAAAAGGCTTCTTTCTCAGGGGCGTCAAAAGTAGGGGTTGTGTGGTAATGGGTTAAATTGAAATTGCATTTAACTCTTTAGCAAACGACAAATTTATAGACTAGTCCGAATTGAAAGCGTTTGCAGACGATAAAATAAATGTGACTTAAGAATCAAAATTTGATTTGGGTAAGGGTATATGTAGATTACATTGTGGGAAAAGGAGACAATGTTGATTACCAGCATTTCCTCCTTTTTCCAGAATGTTTTCAAAGCGCTTCCACCTCAGGGTCATCAAAAGTCGTCATTGTGTGGTAAAAGGTTTAAACTCTTAAGCCCGATTCAATGACCTTTAGGTGACAGTGTAGATTAAGATCAGACTGCATAGAACGTGCAGTCTGATCTTAATCCATACCCTACGAGAAGGAGATATTATTTCCAAAATCACATTTTTAAATTGCAATATTAGCGTTTTGACTTAGATTTTTTTTGTCAACATTTCATTTTGGTTATTTTCGGGTAAACACCCACGTGGTTTACTTTATGGCCGCTGTTGGGGCTTTAATTAGTCAACAGCGTTATATACATGTATATACATAATATACAGGTATATCACAGTTTCTGAACTGGATGACGCTATCATCGTTGTATAAAAATCGAACCAAGTACATGTACAAACTTAGTGGAATTTTCATAGAAGTTTCGTTGTTTCTTTTTTTTTAATTCATTATACTTGCTTAACCTCTTTGGCGCCACTGGCGAAACCAGAGCCTTCTGCGGATGGCATAGATCAAGATCAGACTGCACAGAACGTGCAGTCTGATCTTGGATCTATGCCATCCGCCTGTTCAGTCAAGCTTATAAGATGACAAGCTTTCTGAGACACACAGGATTTGAATTTTTTCCAGCCGTCAAAAACGTCGAATTTGTTTAGCTCATTACCAAACGACAGAATATTAGGTTTGTCCAGCTCGAAGGCATTTGCAGACGACAAAATAAAAGTGATTGAAAATTTGAAATTTGTATTGTGAAGTGTAGAAAACATTGTGGGAAAAGGAGAAAATGCTGGTTACCAGCATTTTCTCCTTTTCCCACAATGTTTTCCAAAGGCTTCTTTCTGAGGGTCGTCAAAAGTAGGAGTTGTATGGTAATGGGTTAAGAGTCAAAAGTGATCAGTACCAACTATTCTTTTTTGTTTATGTTTTTTTTTTCCCGGATATGACCGGAAACTGTAAAAGCCACGTGACTCGGCTGTAGCATCATGACAGGTACGCAATTTTTTCAGTGTACAAATTTTCGTTCCCGATTTATATTACATATGAGCCACGCTCTGATGAAAAAGGGACTTAATACATCACCGTAATCCAAGAGTCATCACGTGATAATAGATCCATAAAATCCACTTGGTCTTAAAAACAACTGAATCCAGAGGTAGAATGGACCTTTCACATACAATACTAGAGGCGCTTGAGCGCCTGTATCGCTCCACAGGCCTGATTTTTCTATAACGGTGAAGAGAAGTTTTTAACAATTACCATTCATTCCTGCATTTTAGGTCACTATAGAAAAATAGTTGTGAAAAACATTGTGAGAAAAGAAGAAAATAATAGTAACCTGTATTTTCTTAGTTTTACACAATAATTTCTACCCTTTTTGATACAAGTTTTACTAATCTGAAGATTTATTATGTTGTCTGCAACATCTTTCAATTATGACCAGTTATAAAAATTTTTCTCTTCTGGTTATAGTTAAAGAGGATCTTGTAACAAACCATTTTGGGTGGGGAAACATCAAAATATATAAATTCATGTCTCGTATTGTAGCAATTGCTTGTTTATTGAAGTTGCAGGATCAGTTTGATTGGATAATGAAATGCCTTATCACAAAAGTAAAGCCCTGTCCCTCTTTGTACTAGGTCACCAGTAGGTCAACAAACCTTTACCTGAACTAATAAAAGTGCAGAGGTTCTCTTGTTTTATATGAAAAGGATTATAGATTATGTAAAGCAACCATCTTTAACTCTGAGACAAACAATAAAATTTGGGATGTGACCAAATTGAAAGTATTTGCAGACAACAAATTAAACATTGATGAAATGATGATTTCTCTCTTTGATAGCATAGAAAACACTGAGGGAAAAGGAGAAAATGCTGATTACCAGCATTTTCTCCTTTTCCAAGAGTGTTTCCAAAGCCTTCTTCTTTAGGGTTGTTAAAAGTCAGGATTGTTTGGTAAAGACTTACTACCATAGGAACTAACCTGCAATACAACAATGAAATCCAATGAATAGTTTGAGAGAAGAAATTTTTCAAAGATTTTGCTTTTTACCATAAAAGGAAAATGTCAGTCTCCCTTAAAAGCCATGTTTTTTGACGTTTTTTTTTTTTTTTTTTTTAAGGAATTATGTAGATCTGTATCTAAGGAACATTCCTGCAAAATAACAATGCTATCCAATAAGCGGTTTGGGAGTAGAAGATTTTTAAAGGTTTTTTTACTTTGGTTGCCATGGCAACCAGAATTATTCATGGAACACAATTATTTGAAGGAATTTGAAAGAGGACCACCTAAGGAACATTCCTGTGAAATTTGGTACAAATCCAGTCAATAGTTTCTGAGGAGAATTTTTTTTAAAGAAAAAGTTTACGGACGCACGCACAGACGAACAGATGGACGCACGACGGACACAACGCCGTGACAATAGCTTGCTGGCCTTCGGCCAGTGGAGCTAAAAAATTGGTCAACAGCGAAATATTTCGGCTCAGGTCAGCCTGCGTAACTTGCGCAGGCTGACCCGAGTCGATACTTGTCGCAGATGCATTAAAGGTGGGTATGTAGATTTTTTTCACATCTCACTAAATCAAAAAAAAATATATATCACTGAAATTTATATGAGAAAAACAATAGAAATCACCATTCATTTAGAAACATAACATTACACACACACAAAAATTGATGGTGTTCTCTTAACAGGCTACGTAGCTCTTACGGTATTTTTAGATTTCGCGCCAGAAAAAAAAAAAAAAAAAAAAAAAAAGAGGGCCAAAATGGCCCTGGATCGCTCACCTGAATTTTTGAGATGACCATAGCCTATTTCTTTTTTGAGGTATTAAACATTGGAACCATATTTATAATTTGCTAAGCAATTTTCAAAAGGTCATCTGTAAAATTCATTTCGAAATCTGACCATCAGTTTCAAAAAGAAGAAATTTTAAGAATTCTTCATTTCTGTATAAGAGCAAGTATCCCCCATCCACTAGAATCATGTTTCTTGACGGATCAAAATTTACGAACAAGTTTTCAAAAGGGTCACCCAAGGAACATTTCGGATTTTTTTTTTTTTTAAATCTGACCAGGGGTTTCAGAGAAAGAGAATTTTCAAGAATTTCATCATGTCCATATAGTGCAAGTAGCTCCCATTCACAAGAGCAAGGATCACCCAAGGAACATCCCTGTCAAATTATTTTAAAATCCGACTAGGGGTTTCAGAGAAGAAGAATTTTCAAGAATTTCTTCATTTCCTTATAGTGCAAGTAGCCCCCATTCACCAGAGCCATGTTTTTTGACGGATCAAAATTTTGTGAATATCTCTGTGAAATCATTTCAAAATCTGTCCAGCTGTTTCAGAGAAGAAGAATTTTTAAGAATTTCTTCATTTCCCTATAGTGCAAGTAGCCTCCATTCACCAGAGCCATGTTTATTGACCAATCAAACTTTCGCAAAAACTGTTTGAAAAGGTTCACCCAAGGAACATCCCTGAGAAATTAATTCAAAATCTGACCATCGGTTTCAGAGAAGAAAAATTTTTAAGTATTTCCTCATTTCCCTATAGTGCAAGTAGCCCCCATTCACCAGAGCCACAATTTTTGATGGATCAAAATTTCACGAACACTTTTTGAAAAGGGTCACCCAAGGAACATATCTGTGAAATAATTTCAAAATCCGACCAGCGGTTTCAGAGGAGAAGATTTGTAAAGAATTCCTTGACATCTGTATGGCGCAAGTAGCCCCCATTCACCAGAGCCACATTTTTTGACGGATCAAAATTTCGCCAACAAATTTTGAAAAGGGTCACCTAAGGAACATATCTGTGAAATAATTTCAAAATCCGACCAGCGGTTTCAGAGGAGAAGATTTTTAAAGAATTCCTTGATTTCTGTATAGTGCAAGTAGACCCCATTCACCAGAGCCACAATTTTTGACAGATCAAAATTTCACGAACAATTTTTGAAAAGGGCCACCCAAGGAACATATCTGTGAAATAATTTCAAAATCCGACCAGCGGTTTCAGAGGAGAAGATTTTTAAAGAATTCCTTCATTTCTGTATAGTGCAAGAAGCCCCCATTCACCAGAGCCATAATTTTTGACGGATCAAAATTTTACGAACAATTTTTGAAAAGGGTCACCCAAGGAACATACCTGTGAAATAATTTCAAAATCCGACCAGCGGTTTCAGAGGAGAAGATTTTTAAAGAATTTGCTAAAAAATTCCATTTGGTTGCCATGGCAACCAGAGTTTTTGACAGAATCAAATTCTGCGAACAATTTTTAAAGAGGACCTCCCAAGGATCATTCCTGCCTAGTTTGGTCTGAATTGGCCCAGCGGTTTAGGAGGAGTTGATGTTTAAAGAATTGTTGACGACGCACAACGGACGACGGACGACGGACAGCCAGTGACCCTAAAAGCTCCCCTTGAGCACGTTGTGCTCAGGTGAGCTAAAAAGCATATTAAATGTACTTCTTGATATTTGCAAATGCTCACAATCACGACATGGTTTTAATTCTGTTGCCTTGTAATAGGTTTTGAAAATAATTGGGATTATAATATATTTGTTGATGAGGGATTCTGTGAAGTTTGCGACATGGATGATCTCGGACCGTTTGATCTATATTTGTTACATTGTTCTGTAGTAAATTTAGGTCCACCCTAGAACTATCTGTCAACAAGGACCCGGATCAGTCTTTGTTTTGTTGCAGTCTGATCCAAGGCCATGTTAGACGGAAACCTATTCATTGAACATTGTTCTAGCGTTTCTTTGACTATAATACTTAGCTGCTCAGAATGCCTACTGAACAAGTTCCTCAAAAAGGGTACTTGACTATATTGGTTTTATGGGTGGATATATAGAGGATATTTGTTTTTTTCGGTGAAAGATCGAAATTTATTTCATCGAGTGGACACCATTGGTAATATTTTCACGAGAGGCGCAGCCACGAGTGAAAATATTACCGATGGGGTAATAATAAATTTCGATCTTTCACCGAAAAAAACAAATATTCTATTTATTTCATGCTTTTTACCCTTTCTGGGAGGAGCTTTATCAAAATTCAGTGCAGTTCTTTTCCCTTATTCCCTGTGGTGTACCCCTCCCGCATAGCAACGTTACGTCAAGCGCGAGAAATGTTAGGTATATGACGTCATATTTCCCATCTGGTTGTGAGGCACGCGCAATTTACCTTGGCAACAAGAACGTGAAAATCGGTATTTTCACTGGTGGTACCAGTGTAAGATCGAAAAATATTTTCACTGCTATTTCTCGATATCCTACCGGAAAGCATGAAATAAATTGTTGTTTGCATTATGGGCCGGTGGCCTTTTGCATAGATAAACTCGAGTTGAGTTAAAAAGCTAAAAACTTTGCCAAAATTAAATTCTAAAATAGACTAGTCATTAACCCTATCCCAAACGACAAATTTTAGACTTCCAAACTCAAAGACTTTGCAGACGACAATTTAAAGTTTGATAAAAAAGGCAGAAAGTTCTCCAAATGGGTAGAAAACACTGTGGGAAAAGGAGAAATTGCTCGTCACGAGCAATTTCTCCTTTTCTCACAGTGTTTTCAAAAGACTTGTACTGCAGACACGTTAAAACAAGGGCTTGTTTGGGAAAGGGTTAAGCGAGTTAAGTCTACGAGTAGTTATTCAAGGTGTAAAGAACTAACCTTTTACTGCACAATCCAAAGTTTTACCAACTCCAAGGACTTAATATCTTGGGAAAAGGAGAAAATGCTGGTGTAACCAGCATTTTCTCCTTTTCCCTCAATATTTTCTTTTCAAAATTGATTCCAAACTTGTGCAACTTTTCGTTTTTTTTTCTCTGCAAATCCTTTCAATTTTGGACTGATCTAAAATTTTGTTGTTTTGTATCGATTTAAACCTTTAAATAAAATCTCTCCATGTATTTTAGCTCAAGGAATAATCAATCACTATGTTTCAGTTCCAGAGAGTGTCAAAGAAAGGACTAAGTTCAAGTTTACCATTGTAAGCGCTCTGTTTGGAATCCTGGCTGTCGGACTGTGGGTTGCTGTAGGTTGTGCCATCTATTATGTGGACGGAACGTCGCCGTACTATGCCGGGGCTTGTGCAACCGCAGCAGTGGTAGGAAACCTTTTAACCTTTCGGCTGCTAAGCGTGACTTCCTTACCTTTTGCGGACTGTATAGATCAAGATCAGACTGCACAGAACGTGTGGTCTGATCTTGGATATACACTGTCCCATAAGGAGATAAGATTCCCCAAAACACAACTTGGTACAAGCAATATTCAGGTTTTTAATATTGAATTGAAAATTTCATTTTTGATCATTTAGCAGGATAAGGGTTGCCCACTCTTTCACTCAAGGTGACAAATATATTTCAGCCATGCTCTGTGAAAAAGGGGCTTAATGCATCTGCAAAGAGTGTCGGCACAGATGGTCCTGGGCCAAAACTCTTTGCAATTGGTCAATTTTCTGCATGTCTAAGGGCAAAACTACCCAATGTTTCAGTCAGTTCTCACGAACAAAGAACAAAGAAATTAATGACCAAATGCAAGGCTGAAATACTAATCACGTCTGGTGGGATTTGAACTCATGACGGACAAATATCCTCGTTTTTGAGGTTTAACCCATTAACAGACAATTCCCTACTTTTGAAGACCCAGAGAAAGAAGCCTTAAGAAAACATTGTGGGAAAAGGAGAAAATGCTGGTAACCAGCATTTTCTCCTTTTACCACAGTGTTTTCTACCCTTCACAAAACAAATTTCAAATTTTCAGTCACTTTTATTTTGTCATCTGCATGTGCTTTCTATTTGGACAAACATAAAATTTTGTTGTTTGGCAGTGAGTTAAAAGACCAATACCATAACCACTGAGCCAAAGAGATATCTCTCTAACGCAGCTATAAGGTATTGTATTTAAATCGGGACAAAGCCATGCATGAAGGAGTGGTCTCCCTTACCACGGTGGTCATACTAAATGGATTTTGATTGAACCAAAAATTATACTATCTAACATGTCTGGCAAAATGCATCATGGAGATGTTTTAATCCCCCTTTTGCCAGAGTTTAAATAATAATGTTATCCATGAAAGTCTAACGATACTAGTTTTCATTAACAGATAACGTTTTCCTGTCTGTCTGCTCTAACAATAGTCAACATCGTGATGAAGTTGGGACAAAATGAGAAGGTGGACAAAGACATTAAAGATATGGTAAAACTTGATTTTTTTTTCCAAGTATGTCTACATGATTAATAGTCATGTTCTGTGAAATGGGAGCCTAACGCAATTGCAAAATGTATCGATCCAGGTCAGCCTGCGCATTCCGCGCAGGCTGACCTGTGTCGAAACTTTTTGCTAGCGGTCAATTTTCCGCATGTCAACGAACAGCTCTGCCTCGAGATTCAGTCGATTGTTCGACAAAGTTGAATTTATGGATATGCTATATAATATTATACGTATACAACTGTGTTCTGGCAAAAGGAGGCCAAATGCATCTCTGTGATACAAGGCAGGTCATCACATAATTATGGATCCATAATGGCCATTTCTTTCAATTAATCGACTGAATCACTGGGTAGACTGGTATTTCGACATACAGAAAATAGGTCAAAAGTTTCGGCCCAGGTCAGCCTGCACAGAGTGCGCAGGCTGACCTAGGTCGATACTTTTCGCAGATGCATTAAGCCCCCTTTCCACGGAGGCTAATATATTTGTGTTTAACCCATTACCACACAATCCCTACTTTTGACGCCTGTGAGAAAGAAGCCTTTTGAAAACACTGTGGGAAAAGGAGAAAATGCTGGTTACCAGCATTTTCTCCTTTTCCCACAGTGTTTTCTACACTTCCCAAAACAAATTTCGATTTTTCAGTCACTTTTATTTTGTCGTCTGCAAATGCTTTCAATTTGAACCAGTCTAAAATTTTGTCGTGTGGTAAAGAGTTAAGGTGGTACCATTCTAACGGAAAACAGCCATTTCCACTATAGTATTATCCTAAGAAAGTTGCCATGATTAAAAATGAGTATTATTGTACTACTTTGACCGTGCCACTTTTTCCATTTTTCCTTCCCTGGATTATGATTTATAAATCTAGGGCCACTCCATTTTCATTACAAAGGGAGATCATAATTACCTTCCTTTTCAGAACCAAAATATCTTAACAAAAATATCAACAAATGATTTCCAGATGGACATCAAATGAATTTCTGGTCTTTTAGAAATATGCAAAAATATTATATCAGTATAAATCCTTATTTATCACCTAATAAAAATTTCATTCCTTGTTGCGCTACAAGCATTAAAGGTGGGTATTTAGAATTTTCACATCACACCAAATTAAAAAATATATATATTATTGAAATTTATATGAAAAAACAATACAAATCATCAATAATTAAGAATCATAAAATTACAAAAAAAAATTTTTTTTGATGGTATTCCCTTAACTCATTACCACACAACAAAATTTTAGACTGGTTCAAATTAAAGGATTTGCAGATGACAAAATAAAGGTGACTGAAAAATTGAAATTTGTTCTGGGATAGATAGAAAACACTGTGGGAAAAGGAGAAAATGCTGGTAATCAGCATATTCTCCTTTTCCTACAGTGTTTTCAAAAGGCTTCTTTCTTAGGGATGTCAAAAGTAGGGATTGTGTGGTAATGGGTTAAAAGGCTACGTAGCCTCTTAAGCTATTTTTAGATTTCACGCCAAAATCAATAAAGCATTGTGGGAATGTCAGTGAGTGGCACGTGACTAATAACGTTTAAATTCCATTACATAACAAACATGCCGTAATAATTATTTTCTATAATGTCTTTTTCGGACAGATGTTTGAAGCTTTATCTGTGTTTTCCTGTATTTAGATGAGTTATGGACACAAATTAAAAGGCTATGGGAGTATAAGGATGACTTTTTTTTATTTTTGTAAAATTTTCGTCCCAAAATCTGAAGGGCCACCTTTAAGATGGTAATACCTTAAACTAGATATGTATAAAATGCTGCTTTTCCATTCTATATTGGAGGTTTTGATACATGTCCATACACATATGGTCATAGTCGGTTGCCCACAATGCTGAAATGTTACATTTCAATAATGTATCAGAGGATATTTGACTTTTATCCATGTCTAGCCCGCCCAGGTAGCTCAGTGGTGAGCGTGTCGGACTTATGAGCTGGTGGTAGTGAGTTCGATACATGGTTGTGACAAACTTTCTTTCCGCTCTTTTTCCGCGAGAAGTACACATAAGTACCAGGAAAGTTAACACAGACAATATTCCTTTTTATTATATGCCCACAACTTTCAACAACAACAATTTGCAACTAATGACACTTCATTTAAAAACGCCAAACAAAATAAGACAATACTAGTGGGAATGCCAGTAACTCTCATTTTATGAAAAGCAGATTAATATTACGGTGTAACATTCATGAAATCGTAAATCAATGCATGCTCAGTCCTTGCATGAGATACCTCATCGTACCATATCATATTTCAAAGTGTGCTAATAAGGATTTTTTCTGCCATGTGTTATTTCCGATTGCAACATGGGTATTGTAGTTTGAAAATTTACTGGAATATAAGAAATGGTAATAAAGGTTAACTCTTTACCACACAATCCGACTTTTAACGACCCTGAGAAATAAGCCTTTTGAAAACACTGTAAGAAAAGGAGAAAATGCTGGTAACCAGCATTTTCTCCTTTTCCCACAGTGTTTTCTACCCTTTCCAAACCAACTCTGAATTTTTCAGTCACAATTATTTTGTCGTCTGCAAATGCTTTCAATTTAGACCAGTCTAAAATTTGCTTGTATGGTAAAAGAGTTAATTATTTCATGTCAATTTGTTTGAGATCGTGTAGATCCAAGATCAGATTGCATGTTCTGTGCAGTCTGATCTTAATCTTCACTCTCAGCAAAAGGTCACTGGATCACCTTTAGCTGTCTGTGAGTTAAACTTTATTTCATTTTCAGATTGACTGTTTGAACCTGTTAAGTTTGTTAAGCATGTTTGCTGCCATTGCGGGCATCGCCACTAGTATCGTAATGGGGATCCACTATTGTTTGACCAGCAGAGACAGCGATGACTGTGTTAATGTGGACGAAAATAGATCTATTGCTCGGGGACTGCTAGCAGGCTGTGTATTGTCCTTGGGTCTCTCAGTGGTAGTTCAGACTTTGTGTCAAAGGAGCAAACATCAGCTTGGCTTTGTATTGCAAAAGAACATGGCACGAGTTTCCATTTTAATGTCAAATCAACAGCAGCTTCAACAGACAACGCAAATGAATCAAAGTGGGTCTGGATCGATGCATGTAAACCAAAGCAATTACCAATGGCAACAGCTTCAGACGCCACAACAGCCTCAACCAAATCCGTACCAAATGCCGCAAACAAACTTTAACACCATGCCCCCTCCACCAAGCTATTATTCTGCGACGAGCGACCCAGTGTATCCTCCCCCACCAGCGTCTTTTCCGAAACAAGGATACTGAACTGTGCTTTGTTTAACATTTGGAACGTTTTCTACCAGTTGTTTAATACTAGTAACGTAGAAATATCATGTGATCAAATACGCATCATTTTCAATTCTTCATTTAACTCATTACAAATCGACAAAATTTTAGGTTTGTCCAAATCGAAAGGCTTTTAAGCATTTGCAGACGACAAAATAAAAGCGACTGAAAATATAAAATTTGTTTCATGAAGGGTAACCAGCATTTTCTCCTTTTCCCACAATGTTTTCTAAAGGCTTCTTTCTCAGGGGTTTCAAAAGTAGGGATTGTGTGCTAATGGGTTAATCCTTTCAAACATTTACCACACAATCCCAACTTTTAACGACAATGAGAAAGAAAGTTTTTGAAAACATTGTTGGAAAACGAGAAAATGCTGGCAAAAAAGGGGGTATAACTATTTGAATAATGCTTTGATAAGTACCGGTTTTTCTTCTATAGCTTCCCCTTTTAAAAGTAACAAGAACAAGCCACTTTGAACTGCGACAAGTGTATACTCTGATCAGTCTGCGCCAGCTGCCCAGGCTGACCAGTGTCAAAACTCTCTCCTTTTATGTCAATATATTCATTTTTTTTTCCTAAGAAAAGTCATTCTACCTCACTAGATCATCATTTTTGAACTATTAACTTAAACTGACCTGCACTATCTTTGATCTATTTTTATTTAATTGATCTAAGGACTTCCTAGACTGTGCCTTTGTTGTGCAACAGGTTCCAAATATCTTCAGTAATAACAGAGATATTGTTATATAAGCAAGAAATGCAGCTGCTGTTCTTTAACAACAGATATAAGTTCTGTTTTGTGTTTGGTGAACAGTCAGTGATCTGGTTCCTCAATATCTTCATCTGGGGCACACTGAAAAGGTAAAAAGAAATCATTTTAACCCTTTCCCAAACAACAAATATTTTACCCTTCCAAACCGAAAGAGTTTGCAGACGACAATTTTAAATTTGGAGTAAATTGCAGAAAGTTCTCAAAAAGGGTAGAAAACACTGTGGGAAAAGGAGAAATTGCTCGTTACGAGCAATTTCTCCTTTTCCCACAGTGTTTTCAAAGACTTTTACTGCAGACACATAAAAACCAGGGCTTGTTTGGGAGAGTTTACTTAAATTCTTTACAACAAAATCCCGACTTTTAACGACCATGAAGAAATAGATGTTTGAAAACTCTGTGGAAAAAGCATGAAATGCTGGTAACCAGCATTTTCTCGTTATCCCACAAGGTTTTTCTACACTTCTGCAAAAAATTACCATAATTTCAGTCACATTTAATGCCACATTTAACGAAAGTATTGTCTGCCAATATTTTCAATTAACCCATTACCACACAATCCCTACTTTTGACGCCCCTGAGAAAGAAGCCTTTTGAAAACCCTGTGGGAAAAGGAGAAAATGCTGGTAACCAGCATTTTCTCCTTTTCCCACAGTGTTTTCTACCCTTGCCAGAAGAAATTTCAATTTTTCAGTCACATTTATCTTGTTTAATAAATTTATAAATGCTTTCAATTTGGACCAGTCTAAATTTTTCTCATGTGGTAATGGGTTAAAACAAGTCCAAATTTATGCCAAAGGAAAAGGCCACATGAACAAGTTTTACATTTGACCAACCTTTAAGAATTTGCAGACAAGATAATGACTAGCATAAAATGATAGTTTTGCTCTTTGAAATAGCAGTTGAAAAAGGAGAACAATTTAATCCCTTTTCCAACAATGCTTTCAAAAGCCTTCCCGTTTTCTACCTCTGGGATTTGAAAACACTGAACTGTTTGGTATACTGTTATTGCTGAATAAGTTTGAACATAAGCAGAGGGAACTGTTTGGTTTCATGATTCTAATATACAACTCTTTACCATACAAAGCTTTAGACTTGTCCAAATTGAAAACATTTGGAGATAATTGAAATATTGCTGAAACTGTGCGATTTGTCTTTAATAGGATAGAAAACATCACGGGAAAAGGAGAAAATGTTTGTTTCCAGCATTTTCTCCGTTTCCCACTATGTTTTCAAAAGCCTTCTTTCTAGGTCAACATTAAAAGTCAACATTGTTTGGTGAAGGGTAAATACCATTTCCAATATTATTTCAATAATTTCACAGCATCAAGTGCACCTATCTATGTTTGAAGGTGTTTTATTTGCAAGAGCTTCTCACAACTCTTTTTCAAAGCCTGTGGCTACTTTCCCATATAAATATTGTGGTAACAGAGTTCATGGTGGTAGATTAAAAAGTCCTGCTGCAAAAGAAGCGAAAGAATCACAAGTCTAAATTCTAAATTCCAACACTAACTTTGGATTCAAACTATTGTTACCCATTTATTCCTTCTGTTTTCAATAAAAACATGTTTTTTAATAGACAGCAGACCGTCTACTTTTGTAAACTTCACTTATTAACTCTTAATTAATTGACAAAATCTTTACATTCTTTCAACGTCAAAACAACTGCAGACTAAACATGCCATGTAGCTATGTTCAGAAAGGGTTGAAAAATTAATGGAAAGAGTGGCAAATGCTGGTTTCCTGCATTTTTTCCTTATCCCTATATAATTTTCAGCAACTGTAAGATTTGTAAAACCATGGAAGTGTTTTGCAAAAGGTTTCAAAACACACTTTGGCAACCAATGTTTGACGTAAGTTCAGTTTTTCCAGCATTTTCTTATCACATCCTTTGACTCTTAATCACATGGGTAATCTTGGTGGAAAAATGAGAAAAGGCTGGAAACCAGCATTCATTCTTTTCCTGGATTGTTTTCTAACCTTTCAATGGAAAATATTGGTTTTGTCTGCCAATGTGTTCAGAAAAAGTCTGAAACTTTTTGGAAAAGTCTGAAATTTGGTTGTTTGGTACATGTATAGAGTTAAGTCAGGCTGAATGTTTTGTTTGCAAATTATGTCAATATGGGACAGTCAAAACTTTTGTTAAATTGTGAAGTTGCTACCTCAGACTTGACTGGTCATACTCACAAAGTATTCTACAAAACACACTTGGCCATCTTCATTTTTTATCATATACTGCAAAGATAGGAATCCCCGGGAGTCTGTCCTTATAGAAACTCTGGTTGAAAGTCCAAGGGCTTTAACTGATGGCTTTAGTAACGCTATCTTGTATCTGTAAATTACAGAACATACAGGTACTGTGTACTAGATCCAGAGCTCAAGATCAGAGCGAGTGATGGCATTCTAAATGTTTTATTTCTCTTCCAAACCCTATGTTGTGGGTACTCATTAGAATTGTCTCGACAAGACATAATGAGCACCCACTACATAGGGTTTAGTGGAGAGTAATTAATATCTTAAATTTTGAAATCAAAATCACTCTCTCTATCTGGAGTTCTGTAGATCCATACTTTCATGCAGTCTTTTCTCAAACCCTCCCCTGCAATCTCAACTTTAATGACCCTGAGAGGGAGAGAGAGCCGTTGAAAACAATGTGGGTAGAGGAGAAAATTACGGTAACCAGTATTTTTTCCTTATTCCACAAGATCTTCTACCCTTTCAAAGATAGAAATCATCATTTTAGCTTCAACTAAGTTGATGTCTACAAATGCTTACTGAACAGGTCCAAAATTCTTTAGTTAGGTGGAGGATTCTGTTTGTACAACCCTATGGAAACAGTCTTTTGAAAACAATGCGGGAAAAGAAGAAAATGTTGTTTGCAGTATATGTTTTTCATGTTACTGGCATTTTGGCTTTTACCCATAATGTTTCAAAAGGCTTCTTCCTTTTTAAAACTTGGGAATGTATGGTGAAGGATCAAAGAAGACGGCTTTTTGATTTGGATTTATATTCATTCCGGTTTGAAAAGACATGAAAATTCAATAGAGGTCTCCGTAAACTGTGGGCTGCTTAACCCATTACCACTCAATCACTACTTTTGACGCCTCTGAGAAAGAAGCCTTTAGAAAACATTATAAGAAAAGGAGAAAATGCTGGTAACCACCATTTTCTCCTTTTCCCACAATGTTTTCTACCATTCACAAAACAAATTTCAAACTTTCAGTCACTTTTATTTTGTTGTCTGCAAATGCTTTCGATTTGGACAAACCTGAAATTTTGTCATCTGGTAATGGGTTAAAACAGGTTGTCTCTTAAACAGGTTTGACTGTAATGGTGTGTCAAATGAAAGGGGATAAATGAAACTAGAATAACTATAACTAAAGGTGATAAATACCCCTATATTTCATGTCACAGGGGCAATAACTCCTTAATTCTTCATAGAATTTTCACGAAAGCTGCATCATGCAAATCTACAACTCCTAATGAACAATTCTGCCAAGTATAAAGCGAATCCGACTGAAATTGTAGGAGGAGTTGTTTGGACAAGCATTTTAAATGTGAATCAGGGGCAATAGCTTATTAATTCTTCACAGAATTTTCACAAAAATTGGGTCTTGGACATCTACAACTCTTAATGAACACTTCTTCCAAGTTTAAAGTGAATCAGACAGAAACTGTAGGAGGCGTTGTCCAGAAAAGCATTTTCAAGTCAAATCAGGGGCAATAACTCAGTAATTCTTGATGGAATTTTCACTAAATTTGCGTTTTGCACATCTTCTACTCCAAATGGACACTTCTGCCAGGTGTAAAGCGAATCAGACTGAAATTGAAGGAGGAGTTGTCCGGACAAGCATTTTAAATGTGAATCAGGGGCAATAACTTATTAATTCTTCATAGAATTTCACGATAGTTGCGTCTTGCACATCTACAACTCCTAATGTACACTTCTGCCAAGTTTACAGTGAATCAGACAGAAACTGTAGGAGTTGTCCAGACAAGCATTTTTAAGTCAAATCAGGGGCAATAACTCAGTAATTCTTGATGGAATTTTTACGAAATGTGTGTCTTGCCCATCTACATGTCCTAATGAACACTTCTGCCAAGTATCAACTGAATTGGATTGAAACTTCAGAGGAGCTGTCCGTACAAGATTTTGCGGTTAGACCGACTGCCCACCCAACCGACAGGCTGATTCCAGTATACCCCCTACAAACTTCGTTTGCGGGGGTATAATAATTTTTCATTATACATGTAATACCAAGAGGACTATCAAGACTAGAGTTCAATATTATTTAACCCATTACCACACAATCCCTACTTTCGACGTCCCTGAGAAAGAAGCCTTTGGAAAACATTGTGGGAAAAGAAGAAAATGCTGGTTACCAGCATTTTCTCCTTTTCCCACAATGTTTTCTACCCTTCACAAAAAAAATTTTAAATTTTTAATCACTTTTATTTTGTCGTCTGCAAATGCTTTCGATTTGGACAAGCATAAAATTTTGTCGTTTGGTAATGAGTTAAGTCTTTACCTCACTACAAAATCTTTGACTTGTCCATTCAGTTTTGAAGAAAAAAGGCCAGTGGGGGTAAAAAGTCATTGATATTTGTGGGGAAAGGGCAGTTCGTCTGTTTTCCACAATGTGTTACATAGATAGTTTGTGGTTAGAGTGTTGTAGGATCACAGATTGCTAACCTGTTGGTCTGAGTTTGTGTACATTGAAATGACTCCATTAAATCTGAATCCTTTGGAAAATCTGACTGAAAAAGAAGTAAGATGGTGAGTAAATTACACCTGTAACAAAAGGTGAATTGATACTAAAACTCATCTTCGCGAGCCAAGTTTACGATCACTACGTGGATCTTACCTTGACGGATCCAGCTTGATTTTTACATTCACCCAATACACTTTTTAATTGGATGCAGCCAGCTCTAGCTGCAACGAATGAAATCACTTGTAGCATTTCATCTTTCATGAAAATAGAACAAGGCCTCTACCTTTCGAATAAAGGTAAAACATGGAAACCCACGTGGATGTCTGCTTATCGCTTCATGTGTATTCATAAGCGGTTTGTAAAACGATATTTCATTTGCTTTTAGAAACATGATGTAAAGGGGAGTAATAACCAGCATCCAATAGAGTGTGCATCGCAGGAATCTCGAAATTGGGCTCAATCAGCCAAGGTTAGATCCACGTAGTGATCATAAACTTGGCTCGCAAAGATGACTAACACTAAGTGCTTTAATTAGAAAGGACATCAGTTCAAACTTTATCTGCATTATTAAATAGTTGATCTTTTAAACAGTGATGAAATTCTATGCCTATGATTTAACAAATGATAACAGAAAATTGAACCCTTATTGAACAATCTAAAATTTTGATCACCTTCAGAAAGAAGCCTATTGATGCAGCATTTTCTCCATCTTTCATAATATTTTCTATTTTACATAATCCAAGAACTAAAGTATTGTGACTAGTCTAATTTACAGAGAACTTATATGTATAGCTTTGTTTGTGTAAGGAGGCAATAATACTGTTTTACTATAGGGCTGGCTTTTGTAGCATCCGGTTAGAGCTTTTGCCTTGGGACCTCATGGTCATAAGCTCAATCCCTGCCCTAGAAGTACATATATATGTAAACCACATTTTATTCAACACTTCTAGGTGAGCCATGCTCTTGCAAACAGTAGCTTAATGCATTTCCATAATCTATCACAGCAAACAAGCCATCACATACTTCTTGATCAACAACAGTTATTTTCTTTAACAGCTGACTGAATCATAAGCTACACTGGTCCTTGGGCATACACAAAATTGACCAATAGCGAAAAGTTTTGGCCCAAGTCAGCCTGTGCAGACTGCACAGGCTGACCTGGGTCGAAACTTTTTCGCAGATACATTGAGCCCCCCCCCCCCTTCCATGGTTAAAGTGTTCTAAATGTGACCAATTCTTAAATCTTTATCTTTGATAAAGAATCAGAGAAGAGAATAATTTCTTATCCTTACATGAGTGCTGCCAGCATTACCAAATGTTGACAGTCTAAAATGGGGCTTGTCAGGTGACAGCAAAAACTGTAAGATATCACTTGTCATATCTAGTTCACTAAATGCTTCTTTCAAACATTCGGACTGAAAAACAAAAACATTATTTAAAACGATATGTTTTTGTTAAAAATGATGTCTTTTAACTCTTTCCCAAACGACAAAATTTAAGACTGGCCCAAATAGAAAGCACTTCCAGATGACAAAATAAACATAGCTCAAAAGTTAAAATTTGTTTCCAGCAGGGTAGAAAACATTGTGGAAAAAAGGAGAAAATGCTGGTTACCAGCATTTTCTCCTTTTCCCACAATGTTTTCAAAAGGCTTCTATCTCAGGGGTGTAAATACCAGGGTATTTGTTTGGTAAAGGGTTAAGCAGTGTGACTCCCCTGTCATTGAAACAATAATAAGGAGCAATGCATGCGGGTGCCAATCTTGTGTTGTAAGCCCTTGATTTTCATCGAAAATTCTGTTGAAGAAGGGGCATAACAATGCAAAAATTACTTTGGTAATTATCTACCCGTTGTATGAGTTTCCCTTTTGAAAGCAAACAACTTGTCTAACTTCGAAGTCAATATCTTCAGTAATAATACAATTAAATCAAAATGTCACAATTTTTGCATGACAATGATGACACAGGCAATGACCCCAGCTAAAACTGAAGTAAATGTGACCCTTAACCCGAACTGTAGCATTATCCCTGGTGTGTTACTGTGTGACTGATGTAAGAGCATACATGTAATTAGAAACCTTTCCCATGTCTTCAGCATTTTCTCCTTTTCCCACAATCTTTTCTTACCTATCAAAGATAAATACCATCACTTGTGACAAATTTGAATTGTTGTCTGCAAGTGCTTTCAATTTGGATATGTCTACATTTTTCTCGTGGGGTAAAGAGTTAAGCTGATATAAAAATAACACAGACAAATAAACAAATATGAAAAAAAATGAGAGAAACAAACATAATACCAGTAAGGGTCCATTGTTGTTCATGCGAGCAAAATACAACTACCAGTAGATTGAAAACTTGCCTTGTTTTGAAACCAAAGTGAAGAAGCACACTGCAATATATAAATACTAACCTTCATGATAATTTTATTGATAACATCAGTGCTGGAAAAGTTGAAATCTAAAATCTCATCTGGTTCCAGAGTCTTAATGCTGCAGTCTGTTATCACTCCATCTTCCTCTAAACTTAGAAAGAAAAGGCACAAAAAAACCAGGTTAAAGTCAGTATTCATTTTTCCACATATTGTAGCGTACTTTCGCCGAGCGGATGCGAATCACGGTGATTTATGGATGATACTCTTACAAATTTTAATTATGAAAATATATGAAATAAAGAGCGAAGTTAATTTGTAAAATATACAGCTTGATTAATAAAACAATTTTTCACCAGCTACCTGATGGTACGAGCACAATGATTTATAGATGTAAGAAAACAGTATAATCTGAGACAATAATCAGCAATAAGAATCAAGTACGGTGATTTCTAGACTACCTGTCTATTTGATTTACAATGATTTATAACAATGTAAAAAGAAAGATCAAATAACTGGGCCTCGTCTCCTCCAAACTTAACACAGCTCGTCCCCAGTCTGAAACACCTCCAATATACCCAAAATAGATGAGAGTAGAATGACAAGCACTAATACACTGACTGATAAACGTTTCCCTTATGACCAAGGACGCTGGGCATCAATGGAAACTAAGGGCATTATCTGCAGTGATTTTACCTGTCAAGTCTAAACCCACTCTATTTAATTGGAGTAAACACCTATAACCTAGCCACCGGTTATAGCAGCAAAATATAACCTGTTAATTCGCTTTCTACGTTGACACCACGAATTCAACAGCCAGACCGACTGAATTCCACTGAGCAAGCCCTATTTATACTAGATGGTACAACGCCACCTAGTGGGCAAAAAGACAACTTAAGCATGTTTCAATGAGCGCCCACAGGAAAGATTGTAATACTTAATCTAATAAGCTTCAAAATGATCGTGAATAACAAAAGAGTGGTTTCCAGTATTGCCTAGCATCTACCTGATGCAAACGGAACACAGTAATCCATATGAAAATCAAAGTTCCACAAGTATTTTCATTACATTACCCACGCCTCCGGGTCCAAGCGTCCCGCTTGATGAAATAATAACACAATTCCATAGCCCAACCCATCATTTATCTGAATTAATTTACGTAAAACAAAGCTATTACAAGCCAATGGCATGATAACAAGAAGTGCTAGTTCACCCGCAGTTCAGACCACAAAATCATACTAATGGAACATATAGTCCAGACCTAACGGAAGATACCTGTTGTGTCTGATACTTTCTATCATCATTATCTTGTTGACCTTGATTCTGCCTTTGAGGGCAGTTTCGTTTCAAATGATCCTCAGAATTACAGATGTAACATCTTTTCCTATCTTTACCATCCTATTTCCTAAACTGGAAATTTGAAGCATTGCTCTGCTTCGATACCGAACTCTGAGAAGAAATGAACTCTTTTAACACAGAACTAAGACCCTCAATTGTGTTTTGAAGTTTACTAATTTCGCTATGGTAAGTATCTGATGTTCTAGTATCATGATCTGAGGCAGATCTAAGGTACCCTTTACTTCCATTAACCCTGCTGTCAGCCTTCACATAGGCTTCAAGTTCAACTGCATGACGCACTGCATCATTCAGATTCACAGGACGTGCCTGTCTTACTCGAAGTTTCATGTCTGAACTCAATAAGGCATCTATAAACTGCTCCTTGGCTAGAGTTTCTCTGACATCACATGGTGCCGTAGGATATGCAAGATTTGTCAATCTCCGTATATCTTGTCCCAACTGAGACAGAGTCTCAGTTGCTCTCTGCCTTCTCTCCTTCAACTGCACTCTATGCAACTCTGTCTGATTTGGGGGTGCAAACCTAGACTCAAGAGCTTGAGTTAAATCCTGGTAACTATGTTTATTTGGTCCCAAGTTACCTAGAACTCCCTGTGCTTGTCCTCGTAACGATACCGCTAAGTACAAACCCATTTCATCTTCCGTCCACCCACCAAGTTCTGCACAAGCCTGAAAATGTGCTTTATAGTCCAACCAACTCCCTGTGCCATCAAAAGTCGCAGGCCTGACTTTTGCTCCACTTGAGCTGGTCCTATCAAATATCCTGGTACCGGATATTTTATCCTTGTGCCCCATGGGTGTTGATGATAATGGCAAATCTCCTGGTAGTTCACCAAATTGTACCTTCCTATCGTAACGATCACCATGATCACCGTGCACGGGGCTAAGCCAAGGCGGTGACCTTTGAGCTTCATGCTCCTTGTCAAAGCATGAAGACGTCTTCTTTATTGAAGTCATCGGCATCTCTTCTTCATGCTTCAAGGTTTTTAACTCTTGTTCAAGCATAGTGATCTGGTGATGAAGCTTGCTTCTCTTGTTATGGTCGGAAAGCTCTTCTAACTTTTTATCGAGACTTTTCAGCCTGTCATCAAAAGATTGTGTATCATCCATTATGACAAAGGTAAGCAATATCTGTATTGATTATTAATATCCCACCGCTGCCACCAAATTTCTGTAGCGTACTTTCGCCGAGCGGATGCGAATCACGGTGATTTATGGATGATACTCTTACAAATTTTAATTATGAAAATATATGAAATAAAGAGCGAAGTTAATTTGTAAAATATACAGCTTGATTAATAAAACAATTTTTCACCAGCTACCTGATGGTACGAGCACAATGATTTATAGATGTAAGAAAACAGTATAATCTGAGACAATAATCAGCAATAAGAATCAAGTACGGTGATTTCTAGACTACCTGTCTATTTGATTTACAATGATTTATAACAATGTAAAAAGAAAGATCAAATAACTGGGCCTCGTCTCCTCCAAACTTAACACAGCTCGTCCCCAGTCTGAAACACCTCCAATATACCCAAAATAGATGAGAGTAGAATGACAAGCACTAATACACTGACTGATAAACGTTTCCCTTATGACCAAGGACGCTGGGCATCAATGGAAACTAAGGGCATTATCTGCAGTGATTTTACCTGTCAAGTCTAAACCCACTCTATTTAATTGGAGTAAACACCTATAACCTAGCCACCGGTTATAGCAGCAAAATATAACCTGTTAATTCGCTTTCTACGTTGACACCACGAATTCAACAGCCAGACCGACTGAATTCCACTGAGCAAGCCCTATTTATACTAGATGGTACAACGCCACCTAGTGGGCAAAAAGACAACTTAAGCATGTTTCAATGAGCGCCCACAGGAAAGATTGTAATACTTAATCTAATAAGCTTCAAAATGATCGTGAATAACAAAAGAGTGGTTTCCAGTATTGCCTAGCATCTACCTGATGCAAACGGAACACAGTAATCCATATGAAAATCAAAGTTCCACAAGTATTTTCATTACAATATAAGTAAAATTTCAGACATATAGGATCTGACATGAGTTGGCTTTTGAAATATGATTTTATTAAATGAGTCTAGGGAAATGTTATTAAGCGAGCCTTTGGCGAGCTTAGTAACATTTTCCTTGACGAGTTTAATAAAATTTTATCTCAAATGCCAACGAATGTCAGATTCTTTTTATCACATAAAGATATTTCACAAAATATAGATCAGATGGTGCACAAACATTCATAAATGCACCCACTGTATTTTCCATGAGACCCATTCACTCGTATGAAATGCGTACAAAATGACGTCAAAAATGATGTCAAACAAATGTGATATCAAACGCGTGTAACATAAGAAAATTCATAATGGGTATATTACACTGAAAACAAGATAGGTTATGTGATAAAATTATATCATTTTTAATGCCTCTGCCCCTTACTTTCTGAATTGTACACAAAAACTGATAACACTCTGTAATTCTATGCCATCTGTCGTCGATATCATAGCTGCAGCAGCTGTTTCTTGGAGCTATCAGTTGATTTTGACAACAGAACTAAACAAATTAAGCAACAGTCATTTAACTCCTGAACACACAATCCTGACTTTTAATGACCCTGCAATAGAAGCCTTTGGAAAACATTGTGGGAAAAGGAGAAAATGCTGTTAACCAGCATTTTCTCCTTTTTCCACACTGTTTTCTACTCTTCACAGAACAAATTTCAAATTTTCTGTCACTTTTATTTCGTCATCTGCAAATGCTTTTGATTTAGAAAAGCCTACAATATTGTCTTTTGGTAATGAGTTAAATCACAGGATTTATATGCAATAAACTTCCTTTTGCCTGTGCACAGCTCAAATGTTTTAGAGGGAGTTTCTGTCAAAAGACTGATTCATTCTACCTGAAAAAAAGGGTAGTTATGTGATGAAAAGAGATGCATTTAACCTCATTTTGCAGGAGCACGGCCGACATGAACAAAAGTAGGTTTCAGTGAATATGGCTGATTCATTTCTACACAAAACAAGGGTAGATATGTAATAAAAAGATCCACTCACATGAGCAAGAGAGGGCAGCCATATCCAGCATAACACATCTTCAAACTTGTACATGTATTTGACATGGGACTACTGCCAAATATGGTCAAACATTCCTTAAAAGAAAAAATGATATACATGTACATACATGTATTCAACTATTCATGCTTAACCCTTAACCCTTAACTTTGCACCACACAATCTTAACTTTAACTCTTAATCAAACGAATAATTGGAAGCATTTGCAGATGACAAAATTGATGGGACTTGGTTACTAGCATTTTCTCCTTTTTCCACAACATTTTCAGACAACTTATCAGTTTTCCTACAACATTTTCAGAAACCTTATTAGTATCTTCTTCTTTCTGATGTTTTCAAAAGCCTTCTTCTCCTGTCATTAAAATGCTGGACTGTGTGGTAAAGAGTTGAGAAACTGAAACAGGACTGTCACTTATTCCTCTCTCTCGAATAAAATGCTGAAAAGCTGGTAACCAGCTTTTTTGTTTCTTTTTCCGTGTAATGTTTTCTACACAATTGAAGGCAAGTTTCATCATTTGATTTTTTGTCTGCATAATTATGCTTTGAATTCAGACAAGTCTAAAATTTCTTGAATCTTCATGCTGTTAACACACAGTCCCTACTTTTGACGCCCCTGAGAAAAAAAAAAAAACTTTTGAAAACACTGTGGGAAAAGGAGAAAATACTGGTATTCAGCATTTTCTCATTTTCCCACAGTGTTTTCTACCCTTCCCAGAACAAATTTCAATTTTTCAGTCACCTTTGTCATATTCAAATGCTTCCAATTTGGACCAGTCTAAATTTTTCTTGTGTGGTAAAGTGTTAAAAATACAAACAGGTCTACCTACATGTACCAAACAAGAAAATATATTAGCTAGCTCTGTGAATAGGGGGCTTGGCACATCTGCAAAAAGTATCTACCCATGTCAGCCTGTATGCACATGAGCGGTCTGCGCAGGCTGGCATTTGGTCAAAACTTTTTGTTTATGCTACATGTAAATTTTCTTCATGTGCAAGGAACATTCTATAGATCTCCTAATTTAGTTTTGACCACATATTTTTTATGGTCACATAATTGTGAGATGAATGGCTTGCCAAGTTTGTACCATGCATAACGGAGCAGCATTAACCCTTTACCAAACAATCTCTAGTTTTTACGACCCTGAGATAGAAGCCTTTTAAAACATAGTGGGAAAAGGAGAAAATGCTGGTAACCAGCATTTTCTCCTTTTCCCACAATGTTTTTTACCCTGTTCAAAACAATTTTAATTTTTGAGTCAACTGTCATGTCTTTTTTGTCGTCTGCAAGTGCTTTCAATTTGGACCAGTCTAGAATTTTGTTATTTATTAGAGTTAAACCCCCTAAAACCAGATCAAGGCTCATATTATACAAACCAGTAAAACTGTCAAGTTTATTCTAAAAGTAGCTTGCTCATCTTTGATGCTGAACTCTTGAAAGATTCCTTCCTGAATAAATGCATTTGCCTGGACACATTTGGCATCCTCAACTGTCACTTTCAATCCCATTGGGCTGACAAACATTGTTGCTGTCTGAAATTCCAATCATATTTTTGATTCCATTACTAAAAGTCCAGCTTTCAACAACTACCTTAATTATGAGGGACTTTGAAAAAAAAAAAAGAGTGGGAACTGGAAAAAAATACAGCTTATGCACACTTAAACTTTCCTCTGTTCCACAATGTTTTCAACCTCTTCTATAGCACATACTACCGGTATCTTTTTAGCCGATGTTAATGCATTGTGCAAAATATATTTCAATATGACTGAGGTAAAAATTTTGATGTCAAGTAAAAAATTGACACAAAGCACATAATGGTTTTCATTTATCTAGAGCTCAGTTTTACAGCGGCCACATTAAAAGGCCAGACCAAAAGAATCTGTGTTTCAGGTGACCAAACAGCCGTATAGCTGCTGTGACTGTAAACTTTTTTTTTTCCAATTTTGTGCCATGTGCTTCATGTCAGGTCATTTCCTTCCATTTAGGGCTGTTTTGTTCCATTTTGATAAATAGTGTGATTGCCATTGATGTTATTCAGACCATAGGCCTCGGATAGAATTGGTAATTTTTCACTGAATCGCAAATTTAGATCATGATGATTTCCACATGTCAAACGATATCCTTTTGTTGATTCCATGTGGAATGAGCTTTTTTAAATGGGCAGCTCCAACAGATTTCCCCCCACACCCGGACATCTGCGCCCCCCCCCCCCCCCTTGGACTTTTGCCCCCCCCCAGGACACCTATGCGACAAAATTTCCAATGACAGCTAATAAAATGGGAATGGATTGTTAGAAAAATGATTAATCTTTACAAAAAATCTGGTGTTAGTTAATATCCAACTCTTACCTTCGTGCAAATCTGTACTTTTCAGCGTAAATAACCATTGACCTACTTCACCAGAAATCAAAACATGGTGATCTTACCAATGCACATGTCTCGGCAGAAATCGCAGTATCTCTGACACGCCACCGTACGGTTCAGTTGCAAATTTTGCAGTAAACAAATGCACTTTGATGAAACTTGGCTGTATAGGGTTAGGGAACCAGACTGTACAAAATTCCAATTCCGTTGAGTGCGCATGCCTGACTAACGGAAGTCGCCGTGTAAGTTGTTTACAAATTACGCTGGATTTATTTACGTTGGAAAAAAAGGTAAATTCCCATTGATTTAATTGGTATTTTGCAGCATATTTTGTGTGCTCTTAAAGATTAATCATTAAGGATGTTCCTCGATGGTACCGCGGTACTTAATTTTACCGAAAATTTTTTAACAGAGAGGAAACTCACATGTATTATTTTCGAATACTGTGATAAACTGTTGCATGTAAAGTTACAATAAATGTGCACGATCAAAGCTTCAGTCGTGTTTTTCAGACAAAAATATCTAGGTCAAGCTAACCTGTTGACTACAGGGCTCCGAAGGGAGTCCGCTATGATACCGCGGTAATACTTGAAATTTGGAAAATAGTAACAAATATGACATTTATATTCAAAAACTGATTTAATACTGTAGCTTTTGTTTCTGGCGAGGACTATGGCGCCACAGCAGTTGACCTTTACTCGTCAAAAGTGAATTGTCGGTTTTTTGAAGAGTTGGGGGTAATTAATTACAAAACATGGAGGAAAAGTGTGCATTAACTTTGCAATTTGTGAATATTGAAAGTAACTCATCATTAATGAAGATATATCTAATATTTTTTAACCGATACGATACAAAAACACTTCTGCTTTTGATTTGATAGAGTAAACATTGGTTAGGTGGCGCTACGTATGCAAATTAGGTATTTTCGGGATTACCGCGGTATCATAGATGACGCGGTACCAGCGAGGACAACTATATCTAACGATCCATGCCCATTTTATTAGCTGTCACTAGAAACTTTGTCGCATAGAGCCGTTCAAAAAGATGTGGGTAAAAATCATATTAATTCCAGAAGTGTTTAAAGAGGGCTGATATGAAGGGCTGCGGAGACCAGAAACAAAAATAGCATCGGAGCAGACCTTCAGACTGAAAGTAGGTGCAACCAGACAGTATCCGAGTTTAGGAATAGGCCGATCACTTGACAGCATTTTATTGCCTAGTGTACAGTTGGTTTTCCACGCACCTCTTTAAAGTGAATTGCTTTGAGGATATTGGAGACATTTCTAGCATTATCAATCTTCGCTAGAAAAAGGTACTGATCATCATCGGATGCCTGGGTCGTCGACAAGGCCATCGGCATGATTTGTCGGCTGTCAGCGAAGTTTTAACTCTCCCGCCATTATTGAAGGTGTCGTAAGATTTGAATTAGCATAACAATTAATAGATATGTTTATTTTCAGGCCCCTTTGAGACCTTTCGAAGGCATATAGACGATGCAATGCCATCAATCGATGCTCTTACGAACATGAATGTTCATAACAAATGCATAGCTAAAATACAAACCGCACCTGGCTGGATTTATATTCGTGCAGAAAAAGATCCGGGATGCGGTCAAAACGTACTCAAACCAAAACGTACCCAAAATTTAAGTGAAAACGTACCAAACATTCAACGGAGTTATAACGTACCAAAAATTTATGTCAAAACGTACCCAAAGTACATTTTTTTGTGCAAATTTCAGTGTCAGATATGAAACAAAAACATAATGTATTTTACCTTTTAACTTTTTACCACACAGTCCCGACTTTTAACAAGCCTGAGAAAGAAAGCCTTTGAAAACATTGTGGGAAAAGGAGAAAATGCTGATAACCAGCATTTTCTCCTTTTCTCACAATGTGTTCTACCCTTTTCCAATAAAATTTCAATTTTTGGTTCACATTTATTTTGTCGACGGCAAATGCTTTCAATTTGGACTGGTCTAAAATTTTGTCCTTTTGTAAAGAGTTAATGATGGTTTAACCCAAGACTCACTTTACATGCTTTTAATTCTTTAAAATGAAGCATCTTTTCAGTCCTTAGTTACACTCAACTATGGGTGATGTTTTAGTAGGTTTAGTAGTAATAGCAGAAGTAAAAGTAGTAGTACAAGGGCGGATCCAGAGGGGGGGACCGGGCCCGGGGGTCTGGACCCCCCTGGAATTTTGGCAAAAAAGTGGTTATCGGATTCGTGACTGGGACTGGTTTGATATTGCACAGCATTTATGTAAAATACGGTCATAAATTTTAAAAGGGGTTCAAAATGTGAAGACCTCCTCATGGTTAGAACTGGAAACGTTAATTGACTTTTCTTGTAAATGGTTTACATCCACTGAAATCCGGAAATCAATGTATCATATAATAAGACGAGTGCGTTTTCGGTGGGGGACACCCCCCCCCCCCACGAAAGATATCTGGATCTGCGCATGTAGTAGTAGAAGTGGTTTCTTTTCATTAAGATGATTTACACACATATGTGGATATATATTATTACACAGCACGTTATGTATAATAACCCTCTCACACAATAACCCGAATAGATCTATTGCTGTTTCAAAGTTATATATTTTGGGAAATAATATCTCCTTATCGGAGAGTGTAGATCTCAGATCAGACTTCACGTTCTGTGCAGTCTGATCTCGATCTACACTGTCTGCAAAAAGGTCAGCAAGTCGCGCTACTTTAAGCAGCTAGCCAAAGGGTTAATAATATTAAGTTAGATCTAGTCAATTTAACCCTTTACCAAACAATCCCTGGTTTTCACGACCCTGTTGAAGAAGCCTTTCGAAAACATTGAGGGAAAAGAAGAAAATGCTGGTAACCAGCATTTTCTCCTTTTCCCACAAAGTTTTTCTAAACGGTCAAAGAAAGATTGCACCATTTGAGCCAGTTGTCGTCTACAATTTGGACAAAGCTAAAATTTTGTCGTTCGGTAAAGGGTTAAGTTTGAAATAAAATTATTAGATACAATTATAGTTGAACACCCCCTTCCACTATGTACACACAAACGATGAGCACGTGTTAACGCTGTTGCAAACGGAGAAAGTGCTCTTATCATCGAAAAAAATATCCATTCGCCACAGCGCCAACAGGAATCGTCTGCTGCGAAACTGGGAAAAGAATGGATCTAATATGTTCAACAAAACTCACCACGTGAAACAGGTTTGCAAATAACGACGTAAAAATCTTTACAAATGATAGACAGCTGACCAGTGAAAGTTAAGTCAGGGGATCGTATATATATACGATCCATGGTAGAGTGAAAGACGGATTCCCGGTGGCATATGAAGAACCCGCTCATCATGGACAGACATCACATCCGCCACAGTAATAATAATTGTTGCCCACTTTCAAAAGTACGTGAATAATATGACAAAAAGAAAGGTTGCTCACTACGACACAAGATATTAGTTCAATGTCAATGTACGCTATAACCGTACCGGACAGTAACCGGGAACGAAAGCACGCTTAGCACGTGCTAGCCCTTGCAGCCACTCGATGCGTATTTACTAGATTAGTGTTTGCTGGCATTCGTTATGTTAACACAACCAGGATACTTTTACAAACAGAAGGGACAACATGTCTTATTAAATGGGATTTACAGAAATTCAATGTGCGAAAAAAAAAAAAAAATCCAAAGGAGAAGATTTCCAGGATCGTAACAGAGGTAGGTAAATAGACATTTACAAGAACGGATTACTTAGCTCCAAGATAGGCAAGTGAATAAGGGGAGATGCTAACGATCACTTTTTCGTCCTGAGGCTGATGTGTACACTCGTCGGTCGATGTAGACATAAGATCAGACCGCCAGTTCTGTGCAGTCTGATCCAGTCCACAACGTAATCATAATAATACGCAAAAAGTGTTGTCAACTTATCCAAGGGTTGTAAACATGCTGTTTCACTTGTAGAAAATTGTACAGGGAAGCATGGGGTGCGGATCAGAATTAGACCACATGTATGTGTGGTCCGATCCTAATCAACACACACAGAGAAATATTCATGATCACATGATGAGAAAGACAAAAACTTATGTAATTTGGTATAAATACGAGTTACAGGAGGCATTGAGGGAAAATCACAATAAGATCTACCCACGACCTTATGCATAACGCTTCCACAAATTCACTCAGCTGTTTAACCCTTTCCCAAACAAGCCCTGGTTTTTACGTGTCTGCAGTAAAAGTCTTTTGAAAACACTGTGGGAAAAGGAGAAATTGCTCGTAAAGAGCAATTTCTCCTTTTCCCACAGTGTTTTCTACCCTTATTGAGAACTTTCTTCCATTTTCTCAAAATCTAAAATTGTCGTCTGCGAACTCTTTTGGTTTGGAAGAGTGCAAAATTTGTTGTTTGGGAAAGGGTAAACCCATTACCAAACGACAATATTTTAGACTGGTCCAAATTGAAAGCATTTGCAGATGACAAAATAAAGGTGACTGAAAAATTGAAACTTGTTCTGGGAAGGGTGGAAAACACTGTGGGAAAAGGAGAAAATGCTGGTTACCAGCATTTTCTCCTTTTCCCACAGTGTTTTCAAAAGGCCTCTTTCTCAGGGGCGTCAAAAGTAGGGATTGTGTGGTAATGGGTTAAGTTTTGGAATCGATGTTATCATAAAACTGGTCTCTACTGACATTTCATAAAGATTTAAGTGATTTGTCAGACATCATTACCTAATAAAGTGGAAATAGGAGCAGTCAAACAAGTAATGTTTTTCAGAACCTACCTGGTCAGAGTCACACAGGCATTTCCTGTCTTCGAGTGGGGTTCCTTCATATCGACCAGTTTTGATAGGGAGGCAGTGGTTGGTGGTTCTAGATTTTAAGAGAGGTAAGTATTCTTGCTTTGGTAATATTTTTAGGTAGCTTTCATATTCATGTATTAGATCTACTTTGAAAATTTTATACATTTTACCTTTATCACACCGCTGCACTTGTCTATGCCATTCTTGCTTATACTGATCTGTAAGAATTTGTTTTACTCTTTTTTGCACACCAGTTTGTTAAATTTGAAACTGATTTTCCCATAAATCTGGACTACCAACAGGTAACAGAATTTATGTAATATTACTTGGCCACTTGAAAGTATTACCGTATGCGTTTGGGAAACCATATTTAGTATTTATAAATTCTTAAAGAAAATTTTTCGTGTTTGGATGTTAAGAGTCTATTCCATAATGATATCATACAAGTCTTTATTACTAATGAAGTCAGGTATGTCCCTAGTTCACCATATAGAAAGGACAGTGGTGTTGATTTTATGACGTTTGTAATTTTTCTCAGGAAAAGGCTATATTTTCTTGCTACAATTTCGAACCCATAAACCTCGATCAGAACTGTGTCAAATAATTAATAATGATGGATAAAGATGTGGTGTCCGTGGTCGTGAGGTAGAGCATCGGCCTCATAACCTAAAGGTCCTGAGTTCGATATCCGGGAGCGGGTGTCAACTTTGGGATTTTTCATAGGCCCACACATTCGGCGCGAGTACTGGAGTAGTTCCCAGGAAGCAGAATCGAGAGAGATTAGTACAAGTTGTAAGAACTTGTTTCTCAATCATTGTGAATTAAATATGTTTTAAACTAAACTAAACTATGGATAATGATATCAAGGTACCTAATGCTTTTTTATCAATATCAATTTTTTATTTCATGCTTTCCGGTAGGATATCGAGAAATGGCAGTGAAAATATTTTTCGATCTTACACTGGTACCACCAGTGAAAATACCGATTTTCACGTTCTTGTTGCCTAGGTTAATTGCGCGTGCCTGACAACCAGATGGGAAATGTGACGTCACATACCTTACATTTCACGCGCTTGATGTAACGTTGCTATGCGGGAGGGGTACGCCACGGGGAATAAGGGAAAAGAACTGTACTGAATTTTGATAAAGCTCCTCTCAGAAAGGGTTAAACGCATAAAATAAATAGAATATTTGTTTTTTTTCGGTGAAAGATCGAAATTTATTTCATCTCGTGAACACCATCGGTAATATTTTCACTCGTGGCTGTGCCACTCGTGAAAATATTACCGATGGTGTCCACTCGATGAAATAAATTTCAATCTTACACCAAAAAAAACCCAAATATCCTCTATATATTTTTGAACAAAAAGACACAGTTGATCTTTTCATGAAGCATTTGAACGGCTTGGTTATGTAATATGCTTCATCATTGGTTTTAACCCTTTACCACACAGTCCTGACTTTTGACGACCCTATGCAAGAAGCCTTTTGAAAACAGTGTGGGACAAGGAGAAAATGCTGGTAATCAGCATTTTCTCCTTTTTCCCACGATGTTTTCTATCCTTCCCAAAGCAATCTGTGAAATTTGAGTCACATTTACATTGTCGCCTGTAAAAGCTTTCGATTCTGACTCGTCTGTAATTCAAACGTTTAGTAAAGAGTTAAGGGAGTATTTCACAACTTTTAAAATAGATCCAAGTCATATCATTGCAACAAGCCTCTTACATGTGTATTGTATGTTGCATGATGATACTATACTAAAATGCAGAGGTGTCTTGCCTTTGCTCGCTCTCCAGAAAAATTTTTTACCACCTTAACTCTTTACCACACGAGAAAATTTTAGACTGGTCCAAATTGAAAGCGTTTGCAGACGATAAAATAAAAGTGACTAAAAATTAGAAATTTATTCTGGGAAGGGTAGAAAACACTGTGGGAAAAGGAGAAAATGCTGGTTACCAGCATTTTCTCCTTTTCCCATAGTGTTTTCAAAAGGCTTCTTTCTCAGGGGTGTCAAAAGTAGGGATTGTGAGGTAATAGGTTAATTGAGCAGTAGAAATAGGCTCCACCTTTCGAACCCTAAATCTTTTTCTCTGAACTACACAATGACTCCTGTCTTACAAACATGAAAATTCACACTGACTTCAAAGGGGAAGAAACTATGCAGTGGGAAGGAGTGATCTGACTGAAAAAAAAAAAAGCTAACAAATATTAGAGATTGTAAATAGATGAAGAAAGTTTTCTTCTTCATTTATTTTATTAAAAAAGAAAGACATAAAAAAAAAACAAAAATTAATCTATACAAATTTACATATCTAAAGTATACCATATACATATATATACATGTACTGAACTCTTGGTTTTATCCTTTTTCCATTTTCCACAATGTTTTCTACTTTCCTTAACCCTTTCCCAAACAATCCCTGGTTTTTACGGGTCTGGAATGGTAGCCTTTTGAAAACATTGTGGAAAAAGGAGAAAATGCTGGTAACCAGCATTTTCTCCTTTTTCCACAATGTTTTCTATCCTATCATGGACAGAAATCATCTTTTCACCAAGAGTTGAATTGTCGTCTGTAAATGCTTTCAATTTGGTCTAGTCCAAAAGTTTGTCGTTTGGGAAAGGGTTAAAACATGTCAGTATTTTAGTCCCATTAATTTTGATGTCTGCAAATGCTTTCAAATTTGGACAAGTCTTGAACTTTGTCAATTTGGACAAATCTTGAACTTTGTCAATTCTGACAAGGTGTGAATTCTGTCAGTTTAGAAACGTCTTGAATTCTGTCAATTTGGACAAGTCTTGAAATTTGTGAGTTTAGAAAAGTCATGAATTCTGTCCATCTGGACAAGTCATGAATCCTGGAAAAGAATTAAAAGTCAAGAACACTTGCTGTTTAACCCTTCACCCAACAATCCCTGGTTTTTACGACCTTGAGATAGAAGCCTTTGGAAAACATTGTGGGAAAAAGAGAAAATGCTGGTCACCAGCATTTTCTCTTTTTCCCGCAACGTTTTCTACCCTGCTGGAAACATACTTCAATTTTTGAGTTACATGTATTTTGTAGTCTGCAAGTGCTTTCAGTTTGGACCAGTGTAAAACTGTCGTTTGGTAAAGAGTTAAACAACACTGATATAGAAGCCTTTTGAAAACATTGTAGGAGAAGGAGAAAATGCTGGTAACCAGCATTTTCTCCTTTTCCAACAATATTTTCTATCCTTCCAAAAACAAATTTCTGTACTTCCGTCACATTCATTTAGTTGTCTGCAAATGCTTTCAATTTGAACCAGTCCAAGTTTTTTGTCAAGCGATAAAAGAGTTATAGCTGAATCCAAATTGTCTAATATCAATTTTATTAGTTTCCAACACCCCCTGAAAACTTTCACTCTTTACCAGAAGACAAAATCATAGACCAGTCTAAATTGAAAGTTGTTGCAAATAAAAAATCAAGTGTGCCTCAAATGATGGATTAATTTCTGTTAAAGGCTGGAAAACATTGTGGGAAAAGGAAAAAATGCTGGTTATCAGCATTTCTCCTTTTCTAACGATGTTTTCAAAGGCCTTTTTTTTTTACAGGACTGTTTAACCCATTACCACACAATCCCTGTTCTTGATGCCCCTGAGAAAGAAGCCTTCTGAAAACACTATGGGAAAAGGAGAAAATGCTGGTAACCAGCATTTTCTCCTTTTCCCACAGTGTTTTCTACCCATCCCAGAACAAATTTGTATTTTTCAGTCACCTTTATTTTGTTGTCTGCAAATGCATTCAATTTGGACCAGACTAAAATTTTCATCTTGTGGTAAAGAGTTAAACTCATGATCCTGTGATAAAAGAGTTAACTCTTTACCACATAATCCGGACTTTTAACGACCCTGAGAAAGAAAGTGTGTGAAAGCATTGTGGGAAAAGGAGAAAATGTTGGTAACCAGCATTTTCTCTTTTTCCCACAATGTTTTCTACCGATTTCAAATTAGATTTCAATTTTTGATTCACATTTATTTTGTCCTCTGCAAATGCTTTCAGTTTGGACTAGTCCAAAATTTTGTCGTTTGTAAAGAGTTAAACCATTTACACAACAGTCAAAAATCAGAGACAGAAGGTTTTCTAAAAACATTGTGGGAAAAGAAAAATAGGCAGTTAACAAGCATTCTGTCTGCAAATGCTTTAACTCTGTCCCAAATGACAAATTTTTAGACGGGACCAAATTGAAAGCATTTGCAAATGTGACTAAAACAACTGAAATTTAGTTTGGAAAGGGCAAAAAACATTGTGGTAAAAGGAAAAAATGCTGGTTACCAGCACTTTCTCCTTTTCCCACAATTTTTTCAAAAGCTGTCTTTCTCAGGGGCTTTAAAAGCCTGAATTGTATGGTAACGAGTTAAAAATATTGGACTGGGTCTAAAGTGTACTTTCAGGTCCAGAGTTAACTTACAAAAGAATATCTGTTTACTTGCATTTTCTTCTTTTCCTGTACTGTTTTCAAATGCCTTTTTCCTTGTAAAAAGGTCGGTGGGTGACCCTTTTTTCATTCAAACACACACACAAATACATTAATAATGTCAACGATTATAAACTAATCTAAAACTGTCCCTGATATAGCAAAATGCATTATGAGGCATAGATATACATTAACTTATTATCCCTTAGGCTGCTAGGCATGACTTATAGACCTTTTGCGTATAGTATAGATCAAGATCAGACTGCACAGAATGTTGGATCTACACTGTCCAATAAGGGATAATATTCCCTAAAACATCATTTTTAACCCTTTCCCAAACAATCCCTGGTTTTCACGTGTCTAGAATAGTAGCCTTTTGAAAACATTGTGGGAAAAGGAGAAAATGCTGGTAACCAGCATTTTCTCCTTTTCCCACAATGTTTTCTACCCTATCATATAGAAAAAGAACCTTTTTAGCAACTGTAAATTTGTCATCTGCAAAATGCTCTCAATTGGTCTGGTCCAAAATTTGCCATTTGGGAAGGGTTAAATACACGTACATGTTTCTCAGTTTTAAGTTGGCTAAATTCACAGGTAATAATTACATAAAATGATAAATCTATATGTGAACATTTGGCCCTCTTTTCACAACCTATAAGGGGCAAAAATAAATTGGGATTACCATGATATAATTCTGAAACAAAAAAAGAAAGAAATGTATATAAATTTATCACTTTTTGTCTCCCTCAAATATAGATATGCATGCTGATGATGAGCAAATAACAGACAAAAAAATCAAATTACATTTTGATTCTAGGACATGAAAGTGCATTACAATTAATAAAAGTCCTAATCTTTGACCTAAAAAATTTACTGTCTATCACACAGTCCAAAATTAAAACAACTTAGAGAAAGAAAGCTAAACACTGAGGGAAAAGGAGTTAATGCTGGTAATGAGTACTTTCTCTGTTTTTCTTCAGTGTTTTCTATCCTACACAAAGACAAATTCAGTGTTTTGAGAGGAAACCTCAATTTGGCCAGTGTGTAATCTTGCAAATTTAACTAGATCTCAATTTAACCCTTTACTCCATAGATACTAATTCTAAGCATTGCTTGAGGGAGCCTTTTGAAAACATTGTGGCAAAAGGTGAAATTGCTCATGACGAGCAATTTCACCTTTTGTCACAATGTTTTCTATGCTATCAAAAGGTGTCATATACACATAAGAAACGGCTTCATCCTTGCTGTTATCTAGGGTCAATTTGAGATGTCTTAGAAATGCCTTATAGGGTAAAGGGTTAAGACATCAGTAATTGTCAAAATGTAAAAAGTTTCCGAGACAAAAACTGACTGGGGCTCAAACTATGGGGGTTGACGTGGAGAGATTGAAAAACACTGTAGCAATAGGAAACAATTTGCGTCATAATTTCTCCCCCCCCGCCCCACCCTTTTTTTTTTTTACATGCCCTATTCCTCAGGATCACTTTTCTGTTCAACACACAATCCCGACCTATAATGACCCTAGGGTGACAACCTTTTGAAACCAATGTGGGAAAAGTAAACAAAATTTTCTCCTTTTCTCCCACAATTTTTTCTACACTTCCAAATACTAGTTTTATTATTTCAGTCACAATGAATAAGTCTTCTGCAATTGCTTTTAATGTGGAATAGTCTAAATTTGCTGTTTGGGAAAGAACTGGTGATTAATAATTATGATAAGTACTGTTAACCCTTTACTCCACAGATACTCATTTCTACGCATTGCTTGTGGGAGCCTTTGGAAAACATTGTGGCAAAGGGTGAAATTGCTCGTGACGAGCAATTTCACCTTTTGCCACAATGTTTTCTACAGTATCAAAAGGTGTCATATACACATAAGAAATAGCTTCATCCTTGCTGTTATTTAGGGTCAATTAGAGACACCATAGAAATACCTTATGGGGTAAAGGGTTAATATGACTGTTTCTTTTTGGAAAGGAATCTGTATAAAACACCAATCCCATTCAAAGATTAACTCTTTATCACTCAACAAATACTTGAGATTTGTCCACACTGAAAGCATTTTCTAACAACAAGTTAAATGTGACTTATAATAAGATTTATCTGTATAAGTAAGATGCAAAAATGCTGGCTACCAGAATTTTTTTTCTTTTATTATATACCCAGCAGTGAAATCCTGGAATTTACCAGTATAATAAATTTGGATATCATCACTAGTGACTTTATCCACTTTCACTTTCACTACCTGCCATAATTCGGGAAGTACTTTTGTTTTGGACTACATTTTTTTCGACTTTCAAACGCAAAATCACAAAAATAATGATGTTAATAAGGTATATAATAAAAAAAAATAATCAACTGGTTATTTTTGATATGAAAAATATTTCACTCGGACGCGTCGTAAGGCGTTAATAAAACTTGTGCTGTGCACTCGCTTTTTCAACGCCTAACAACGCATCCTCGTGAGATATTTTTCAAATCAAAAACAACCAGTTGATTATCCTCTATTTCTCACAATGCTTTCTTCCTTATGAGTTCTCAAGGACAAACATTGCTATTCGGGCCACCTTTGATTTGTCATCTGCAGATGCTTACAATTTGGACAAGTCTAAAATTTTGTCATATGATAGAGTTAATCCTTCAGAGTTAATCCTACAGAATGCTGTCAAAACATGGGTAAAGATCCTGTTAGTAAAAGTGCAATAAATAGTACAACTATATTTACATCATAATTGTAAACAGGTCACTAAGTCTTTTTTACCTTTACCAAATGACAAGGTTTCGATCTTGAAATTAAAAGAATAAAAGAATGCACTTTCTCCATTTCCAAACAAGTTTTTTTTTAACCCTTTACCAAAAAATCCCAGATTTCTACGACCCAGAGGAAGAAGCATTCTGAAAACATTGTGGGAACAGGAGAAAATGCTCGTAACCAGCATTTCCTCCTTTTTTCCCACGTTTTCTACTCTTCTAAAGAGTGAAGTTTCAATTTTTGAGCCATGTTTATTTTTGTCCTCTTCAAGCACTTCCAAATTAGTCATGTCTAAAATTTTGTCATTTGGTAAATAGTTAAACACATGTAATCAGCTTTATAAAAACACTGGACTTTTGACTGTAAGGTGTCTAATTAACAAATATTGTAACAATTTTCTTACAAATATTTTTCTCCTCACCCATCACATATATACATATTTGTCATGGAGAACTAGAACCGTCACTAAATGTTACTTAACCCATTACCACACAATCCCTACTTTTGATGCCTCTGAGGAAGAAGCATTTAGAAAACATTGTGGGAAAAGGAGAAAATGCTGGTAACCAGCATTTTTTCCTTTTCCCTCAATGTTTTCTACCCTTCACAAAACAAATTTCAAATTTTCAGTCACTTTTATTTTGTCGTCTGCAAATGCTTTGAATTTGGACCAGTCTAAAATATTGTCGTTTGGTAATGGGTTAATACGCCCGCCAGCACTTTGACAGAAAAAAGTCAAGTTCAAGGGAAGATAATTCCTCAACCAGGGGAAGTTGACACTTGAAAATTTAGTCTTGCAAATCTTCAATAGATGATCAATGTATGTGCACAATTTCAATACAATTCGAGGAAAACTGTAGGAGTTTGTGACACAAAATTACCAGTATTTCGTCACAGACAAACGGACACAGGGACAGACAGGCTGATTCCAGTATACCCACGAAAACAGTCATTTTGCAAAGGTATAAAAATGAAACACATGTTAATTGTTTGTTTTGGTGTACGTTAGATTTCCTCATCAAGTAAAAAGCAAAGGTTATCAAACTCGCAACAACCAGTTCACGAGTCGGACATGCTCACACCATTGGGCCACTTGGGTGGGTTTTTTTTACATGGAGTCATCCCGACCAAATAAAAAACTTTTATGACATTAAAACTTGACCAGTTGCTAAACAGTTAAAAACATAGTTGCACAATCATAAGAGTGAAAACTAATATATTAACCCATTCTTTACAACACAATTTCGTTTTCATAACTCTTTAGAAATGAAGGTTCTTTGAAAACACTGTAGGAAAAGTAGAAAATGTTGGTTATCAGCATTTTTTTCCCACAACCTTTTCTACCATTTCATAGACGTAATACATGAATAAATCTTTCCAAGTACTTTAGTTTGTCATCTGTAACTTCTTTCAATTTGGACAAGTCTACAATAGTCATTTGGTAAAAAATTAAAGTGTATTTACAACTTTTTTACCAAGTATTCATGAGCTTTGTAGGAATATATGACTGACCCACCTGTCAATTCCATTTCGCAACAATAAATATAAATGCAATACATGTATTTACACTCTAAAAATTCAACACTTGTAAATTCTAGATTCAGACTGCAATTTTCAATATAAAAATACAACACTTGTAAATTCTAGATTCAGACAGCAATTTTCAATAATTCTATCAACAACTAGGACCTAAGTTACTTTGTCAGATAACAAAATCATTAACTGATCAGTATATGAGGCAAACAATTAACATGTGACTCAGACAATAAGTTTTCCTTTAACTCTTTACCAAACAAAAAATCTTTGGACTTGTCCAGTTAGAAAACATTTGCAAATTTCATTATTCAAACCACTGCTTGATTTGTTGTCAGCAATTACTGTAAAGTTGGATAGGTCTAAAATTTTGTTGTTTGGTACAGAGTTAATGGTCCTAGCCTTTCATGCAATTCATTTAACCCACAATCCCTGGTTTTTACGGGTCTGGAATAGTAAGCTTTTGAAAACATTGTGGAAAAAGGAGAAAATGCTGGTAACCAGCATTTTCTCCTTTTCCCACAGTGTTTTCTACCCTATCATAGACAGAAATAATCTTTTCAGCAAGAGTTGAATTGTCGTCTGCAAATGCTTTCAATTTGGTCTGGTCCAAAAATTTGTCGTTTGGTAAAGGGTTAAGTAAACAGTGAGGCTGTATCCTGTTCAGAAACACTGACATTATATTGTATTCTTCTACCTCGATGTTAGAGTTTATCACACCAAGTAAATAGATGGCACTTGTTCCCCTGTCACACTCTTCTTGAGACTAAAAGTCACTGGATTTGTCGGAAAATGTATTATGAGAAGAAAGTCAGATCTAGGCTGATAAATACCCTCCACCTGATACTTTGTCCCTTGGTCAGGAATAAAAATTTCAGCCTTGCTCTGTAAAAAAGGGGCTTCATGCAAACAGAATCAAGCCAGGTCAGCCAGTATAGTCCTCAAAGGCAAACCTGAATCAGGGCCTGTATTCACCAACCATTCTTAAGAATGTTCTTGGGTCTTTTTCTCCAGAATTTTCTACATTTGTAAGTAACACATCTTCTGATTGGCTAAACCATTCGGTTTAGCCAATCAGAAGTTGTGTTACTTACAACTTTGGAAAACCTTGGCAAATAGTACTGAGAATATTCTCAAGAATGGTTTGTGAAAATATGGGCCCAGAACTTTTTGCTCTACTAAATTTTCAGCATGCTATACGATCATCCCAACTGTGGATTCAACCAGTTGTTAAATAAAATAAAATTAATGGCACCCTAATAATGTGATGACTTGCTTTATGTAATGTATACCAGAGTTGCATTAAACCCTCTTGTGCCGGAACATGGCTCATCTCAAAGGGCCGTAACGCTTCTTATAGTAAAAAATCATAATGAAAAGTGCAGGTCAGCACTGTATGAAAGTTTTTATAAATACATCTGCCACATTGCTTCCAAAATGTCAGCAGAAAAGAAAACACAAGACTTTCATTTCGAGACAGACGGACAGATAGACAGACAACCTGATTCCTTTATAACTCCCCTAACTCGGAGAAAGGGAAGTTTTCTGTTTATCAAGGGACGAGTTTCATCTCCCGTCAAACATAAACTGGTTTGTCTGTTCCATTAGGTAAGTTCCACACAAAATCAAACTGAAAAGGAAAACGAAGAAAATTAACAAAAAATTCCCAAAATGTTTCGATAAGGCTCCTTCTCCATGAATGTCAAAAACAGGATTGTGTGGTATAGGGTTAAGCTATACATAGTGAATTTATAGAGAAGACAACTGTTTGTAAATGTACTTGTAAGGGAAACCACTGTTTTGAACAAGTGCTTTGTAAGTATCCCTTAGATTCTTGCATTAAACAGTTTTTAATTGCGAAATGATCTGTCAAACTTTCAACAAATCTTGAGATAATTTCATTTTGGAACCATGTGAAGACTACAACGAATTATATGTTGTAAAATTAATTTAAATTGAAAAAGAAGAAACATTTTTAAGAAAAATGCTGGTTAACTGGTTATCATGACAATATTTTTTTTTTTCATTTTTTTTCGAATGAGATTTTGTTCGTTTGTATGGTGTTTTAACTCCATTTTCATCATCATTTCAGTTTTGTTGCCGAAGCCAGTGCACCTATGCACCTATCCATACTTTCCTGAAGTTTCTTTTACCAGTTTACCAGTGCTCCGCACAATATTCTTTCCACTAGCTGCTTTCCCACTAAACCATTATCGAAACAATGATCAGCGGTGAGAGAGCAATGCTTATCATCAATCCTTGGAATGTTATGAAATTGGCCCAGCCTTTTCTCAATCCCTGTACTCTACTAACTGAGTTTACTGGTGTTTGGCCCAAACTAAAAGAATCTGCTGGACAAATATTGTAATTAATCCTTGAAAAGGTAAATAACGTTGTACAAGGAGAAAGTACTGGTTACCAGCCTCATCTTTTTTCCTATAATTTCCTGTAATGTTTAAACACATTACCACACTATCCCGACTTTTAACGACCCCGAGATAGAAGCCTTTTGAAAACATGGTGGGAAAAGGAGAAAATGCTGGTAACCAGCATTTTCTCCTTTTCCCACAATGTTTTCTACCCTCCCCAAATCAGAAATCAATTTTAGATTCATATTTATTGTCATCTGCAAATGCTTTTAATTTGAAGTAGTCCAGAAGTTTGTCGTTTGGTAAAGAGTTAAAAAGCCTTCTTATGAAAACTGCTGTTTGGTACAGAACTAACAAAAGTAGTACTTACATCTGGAAAATTATCATCTGGTTGCCCTGAGCCTGGAGCATAGCTGTAACTTACACCCGTCATCGGGAAGAAATCTTGCGGAACTAACTTGTGGGGACTTATCTGAAATATAAATAATGGATTTATAACCGGCGAAAAAACTATATCAGTACATCGTCTGCTGAATTTTTTAGGTACGATTGTGGACCGTTTAAGGTATCAATTGCGAACTATATTTTTTATAACTTTTCAATTTAGTTAAGGTCTACAGCTTTTTCATGTGGTAAACAGTTTTGGGCTTCTTTCATTTAAATTGAAATCATTTAATTTACATAGGACAATATTGTCATTTGAGCAGAAAGTAACGTGGAAGATAATACACTGTGTGTTAACCATCTGCCACACAATCCTGACTTTTAACGATGCTAAGAAAAGAAGCTTTTGAAAACATTGTAGAAAAAGGAGAAAATGCTGGTTTCCAGCATTTTCTCCTTTTTCCACAGTGTTTTTTTTTAACCTTTCAAAATCCAATGTTAATCTTTTAGTCAAAATTGTCTTCTTCAAATTTGTCTTCTTTAAATTTGTCTTCTAATGCTTTCAATTTGGACAGGTCTTAAATTTTGTTGTTTGGTACAGAGTTACGATAACTTCTTCCTCGGAGCCATTAAAACTCAAGATTGTGCTGTCATGGACTACGTCATCAGAAAAATGGCTATACTGCACTTCATAGTATGAAAAGAACTTGTTCCTCTTTTTAACAAACAACCCATTACCACATAATGTAATTTAAGACTTGTCCAAATTATAAACAATCAAAAACGATAGTATACATGCATCTTAAACAATGACTGTTGTCATTGAAAGGGAAGAAAACATTGTGGTAGAAGAAAAAAATGCTTGGAACCAGGATTTCCTCCTTTTCCCACAATGTTTTCTAAAGCCTTCTACTGCAGGGTAATAAATTTCAGACTTGTGAAAAGTGACTATACTTCACTTATTAGCTTGACAGAAACACATTCCTCTTTGCAAGAAAAAGGTCTTTGAAAGGGTTTTGGTAGCACATGCTAAAACATAATCTTGATGTTAATCTCGATCGACGCCGCCATTTTGGATGTTGTGTTGATAGTTTAGTCATGTATACGGGGCTCCCCAAAGGGAAAATGCTTTTACGTTGGTTTTGCCAGTGTACACGATATATATATGTTCGGGGCATATTGTCCAATCAGATCACAATAAACCAGTATAATATATACTTGTTTCAGGTTTTAAATGGAAGAAAAATCCATTGACTGTCTTTATCCCATACAGTACACCTTATATCAATTTTTTAATCTATGATTACAACGCTGACTATATTTTACACACTCTCTAGTTTTAAAAGCTTTTAGCTGTCAAAAGGCAAAGATGCATCTTTAACCCTTTCCCACAACTTTACAGTTGCTAAAAAGATGTTTTTTCTATATGATAGGGTTGAAAATATTGTGGGAAAAGGAGAAAATGCTGGTTACCTGCATTTTCTCCTTTTCCCATAATGTTTTCAAAAGGCTTCTATTCCTGACCCGTAAAAACCAGGGATTGTTTGGGAAAGGGTTAAAATTTCTTACCTTTTTTTCTATCACATCTGTAAAATTCAAATTTTGAAAAAAGTGGATGTTCTGTAATGAGTAGAGATCAACCAAGCGTTTCTGAGGACTTTTCATCAACAGCTGAAAAATAAAACATATGTGACCCATCACGTGAAAAGGAACTATCTCGGAATTCCGTACACCAATTTGATGAAAAAAGATCAAAACTAGAGCTGTCACTGAATGTGACTTAATACCCCTGCCAGCACTTTGATAGGAAAAAAAAAAATTAAAATTCAAGGGGAGATAATTCCTACACCAGGAAGTATTAACACTTGAAAATTGCATCTTGCAAATCTTCAATATATGATCAGTATATGTGCAAAGTTTCAATACAATTGAATGAAAACTGTAGTAGGAGTTCGCGACACAAAATTACTAGTATTTTGTACACAGATGGACACATGGAGGGACATACAGACAGGCTGATTCCTGTATACCCCCGAAAACATTTATTTTCTGGGAGTATAAACAGTGCGAGTCAATTTAAGTTCAAAAATGATTGTATAACAAGGTAGACTGCCCACTTTTTATACAGAAAATACAATAAAAGCAAAAATTGTCGACCCTGGTCAGCCTTCACAATCCGCACAGTCTGGCCAGGGTAAACACTTTTTGCACTATCTAAAATGCCCTTTTATGCGTGATGAGTTGCATATAACTACACTAATCAACATTTATCTGTGTTTCATCCCTTTCAAGACTCTATCCCAAGTTTTAACAACCCTAACAAAGAAAGTTTTACCCTTTACCACACAAGGACAACTTTAAACACCCTTGAAAGAGAGGGCTTTTTGAAACATTGGTAACCAGCATTTTCTCCTTTTCCCATAATATTTTCTACTCTTAAGTCAAAAATCATCATATTACCTAGATTTAATTTGTTGTCAGCAAATACTTTGAAGTTTGAATTTGGTTCAGTCTAAAAATTTGTCATTTGGTGAAGAGTTCATGCCACTGACGGTTTTCTAATATATATACAAAATCCATCATAGTTTTGTGGTTAGAATACTACCTTCATGATTCTTAAATAATCCAGAGAGTGTTGACCAGGTCAGGGGTTCCAACTCAGAGCTTAGATTATTGGGCCTGTGTCATCAGGGTCCGTATTCACCAACTATTCTTAAGAACATTCCTAGTCTTATTCTTCAACCAAACGGTTTAGCCAATTAGAAGTTTTGTTATTTTCACATTAACGAAATTCTGAAGAATAAGGCTAAGAGGATTCTTAAGAATGGTTGGTGAATACAGACCCTAGGTCTTCTATGATAAAGCAGTTAAGAAAGAGATAATAAGATGTCAACCTTGCTTATTGAAAACACCCTTGGCATTATCTTAGACACAATTAGGACAAAAAGAGTTCAACTTACCTTAACCCTTTCCCAAACGACAAATCTTAGACTCTTCCAAACTCAAAGAATTTGCAGACGACAATTTCAAATTTGATAAAAATGGCAAAAAGTTCTATCCAAATGGGTAGAAAACACTGTGGGAAAAGGAGAAATTGCTCGTTACGAGCAATTTCTCCTTTTCCCACAGTGTTTTCAAGACTTGTACGGCAGACACATAAAAAAAAGGGCTTGTTTGGGAAAGGGTTAATGACCACGTCCTGGGTATGATCTGAGACACAATTAGCGCAAAAAGAGGTCAACTTACCTTATTGACCACGTCCTGGGCATGATCTGAGACACATTTAGGGCAAAAAGAGGTCAACTTACCTTATTGACCACGTCCTGGGCATGATCTGAGACACAATTAGGGCAAAAAGAGGTCAACTTACCTTATTGACCACATCCTGGGCATGATCTGAGACACAATTAGGACAGAGATAGTCAGAATCTAACACTTTCTGAGCCATTTCTACATGATCTTTGGCACCATCCACAGGGTACTGCAATATATATACAAACAGTTTATTGTCCTTCGATGAAAGTTTCCTTGTCAGAAAAAAGAAAATTAATTCAAAAGTTTTCTATTCAATTCATATACAATCAACTTTAAATCTACAACTACATCCCAAAGCTTTTCCACAGGATTTCCATATTTTTAACAAGTAATGTTACATATACTATCTGAACATTTATGACATGTGCTCATAGACCAAATGTTTTGAACTTGGTGTACTTTGTTCTCATGCACCCACTAAAGGTACTAGTAATCCATCATTGTTCCTTGCTTTCAACTAAATTTTTAATTTAACTCATTACCAAATGACAAAATTTTAGGTTTGTCCAAATTGAAAGCATTTGCAGACGACAAAAGTGACTGAAAATCAGAAAATTGATTTCTGAAGGGTAGAAAACATTGTGGGAAAAGGAGAAAATGCTGGTTACCAGCATTTTCTCCTTTTCCCACAATGTTTTCTTAAGGCTTCTTCCTTAGGGTTGTCAAAAAAAAGGGATTATGTGGTAATGGGTTGACCCTTTACCACACAACAAAGTTTTTGACTGGTCCAAATTGAAAGCAATTGCAGACAACAAAATAAAAGTGACTGGAAATTTGAAATTTGTTTTTTGAAGGGTAGACAACCTTGTGGGAAAAGGAGAAAATGCTGGTTACCAGCATTTTCTCCTTTTCCCACAATGTTTTCAATAGGCTTCTTCCTTGGGGTCGTCAAAAGTAGGGATTGTGTGGTAATGGGTTAAACCAATCAGCATCCTACTGTAAAGTATATACAAATAGCAAAGACTTTTGACTGCATAGGCTGACCTGGAATGATACTTTCTGCAGAAAAATTAACCCTTTACTCCATAAGCCATTTCTATGGTATCTCTAATTGAACCATTAATAACAGCAAGAATGAAACAGTTTCTTATATGCATATGACACCTTTGAAAGCATAGAAAACATTGTGACAAAAGGTGAAATTGCTCGTTACAAGCAATTTCAACTTTTGCCACAATGTTTTCCAAAGGCTCCTACAAGCAATGCGTAGAAATGAGTATCTATGGAGTAAAGGGTTAAACCCCTTTCACTGGGCATAGCAGAAACCAAAGTCTCTTACCTTTCCCACTAACATTGCATACATCAATATTCCTAATGACCACCAGTCTGCAGTGTGACCATATGGGTAAACAGCTAAAACTTCTGGAGCTGAATTACACAACATCAAGCATTATTATAACTTATTTCATGCTTTCCAGTGGGATATCGAGAAATATCAGTGAAAATATTTTTCGATCTTACACTGGTACCACCAGTGAAAATACCGATTTTCATGTCCTTGTTGCCTAGGTAAATTGCGCATGCCTAACAACCAGATTGGAAATAATGATGTCATATACCTTAAATTTCTTGCGCTTGACGTAACGTTGCTATGCGGGAGGGGTACGCCAAGGGGAATGAGGGAAAAGAATTGTACTGAATTTTGATAAAGCTCCTCCCAGAAAGGGTTAAAAGCATAAAATAAATAGAATATTTGTTTTTTTTTTCGGTGAAAGATCGAAATTTATTTAATCTCGTGAACACCATCGGTAATATTTTCACTCGTGTCTGCACCACTCGTGAAAATATTACCAATGGTGTCCACTCAATGAAATAAATTTCGATCTTACACCGAAAAAAAAAAACAAATATCCTCTATATCTGTAACATTGATTGATTAAATTGATTGAATGACTGACTGATTGTTTCCTGGGCTCCAGGAGTACCAGGCTAGGGATGTGAGGTGTAATACTAAAGGACACTCGCATGAAAAGCCCTCTGGATCTAGTGAGGCTCGAAACAGTGGCATCCAGGACATGTCTTACACTTAAGCATCGAGTCCTCCTTCTAATATGGAAGGTTGTGATCTCAGTCATACAGAAAGGGAGAAATCTGATGAAATTTCAAAGTCTCTCTTCTGAGTCCCTGCTGTTTTTAGTAGCTATTGTTGGAAACTTTCTTACAAATACTCTTAATTTAAGGAAGTTTAGATAATTTCATTTGCTGTGTATGTAACTATCATAATTCTGGTAATGGTTATTCAATGATTACTGTATCATAATCAAAAATAATACTAGTCACATAATAGAAGACTGCTTACTGTATAAAACTCCATGTCTCAGTTACATTTTTCTGAGAGAAAAAAACCTTATAGTATTCACAAGTGAAAAAAAAAACATGAAAATCACAATGGACTTTACCCTTTATCAAACTGTTTAAGTGTACAAATAGTATAGACAGAATTCTACTAAGACAGTAGATGAGCACAAAAGAGAGACAGTAAATTTTTCAATTCTTTTCCAAATAATTCCGAGTTTTAACAACCATGAGAAATAAAGTCTTTGGAAAACATTGTAGAAAAGAGAAAATGCTGGTACCCAGCATTTTCTCCTTTTCCCAAATATTTTCCGCCTTATCAAAGAAAACTTTTATCATTTGAGCCACAATGATATCGGAATCAGGAAATGCTTTCAATTTAGGTAAGTCTACATTTTACTAGTGTAGAAAATAGTTAAATTAATCTCTACACTTGCTTTCCATTGTACAAGTCTATGATTATCTTACGTGATAAAGTGTGTAACTCTTTATCAAACAACAAATTTATAGACTTGTCCAAATGAAAGCATTTTTCAAACAACAAAATAAAAGTGACAAATATTTGAAATTTGTTTTGAGAAGGGTAGAAAACATTGTGGGAAAAGGAGAAAATGCTGGGTTGCCAGCAATTTCTCCTTTTCCCACAATGTTTTCTAAAGGCTTTTTTTTCTCAGGGTTATCAAATGTAGGCATTGTGTGGTAATGGGTTAACACTAGAGACAAGTAAAAAAAAAATAACAAGGGAAGTAATCCTCACCCATATATTGTAATGTACCACATACTGTCCTAGTTTTCTCCCCTCTAGATAACCATTTTGCTAAACCAAAGTCTGTAAGCTGTATATGACCTGAAAATAATGAGTGAAAAAAAACTCTAGTATAATAAAGGCTATTGGTACAAATAGGCTGATTTATTACCTGGCTAAATTCATGGTGTTTGTTTAGGAAATTCCGGAGAGATATGTGATTCTACTAATTATCAGCTATGGTTGCATTAAGTTTGCACTGTCTAAAATTGCTAACGTTACGTGTAACGTCGGACTTTCATGGTTAGGGAGCAGGCTTGCGGCCGATCCAATCTGAGTTTTACGCCTAGTGATTGGATGTCTAACGCTAGGCAGCCTTCACGTGAGGATTACATCCGGGGAGGCTAAAAGGGATAGATGTCGTGGGGATTGGACCCCCCGACACGTTTTATACGGTCCAGTGATTGGATGTCTAACGCTGGCCACCTCCATGAGAGGATTTCATCCGTGGAGGTATAGGAGGGTTATTATTTGGGGAGCCGCAGCCTTGTTCCGCACTTCACATATCTCCCTGGGATTTTCGGCCTAACACGGACCATAACCGCCACACTATGTAGGATTAGTGTAAATGAGCATAATTTTGATTATGTATTGAAGGAGGTTTAATCTACAATTGTGTATGTGTTATGATAACAGTGTATGGAAAATGATGGTGTGAATAAATGATGTAAACTTGTATTGTTGTCGGGTTTAAATTTAGCCATAATGTAATAATACATGTATATTACAGACAGACCCTGTGTTGTATCAATGCTGTATGAGAAAGACCTTAAAAATATTGTGGGAAAATGGAGATACATGTTCCTACGAACAAAGTCTGTAACAAAGAAACAAATGAATAAATGCATGGCAGAAATAAGGGTCCGAGCGGGATTCGAACCCGGAACTCCCGGACGCAAGGCCAATACCCTAACCACTGAGCCAAAGAGATATCTCCCTGACGCAGAAGCCAGGTATTGTATTTAAATCGGGAGAATGCCATGCAGGAAGGAGTGGTCTCCCGTAACACACCCCTCTTAAAGTCATCATTTATTGATGACTCAAAGCCTTATTAGGCAGGAAGTCCGATTTTGGACAACAAAAGGGATTAATGGCTCAATGGCCAATCCCGGACGAGCCCCCATCTTACGAACAAAGTCCGTAACAAAGAAACAAATGAATAAATGCATGGCAGAAATAAGGGTCCGAGCGGGATTCGATAGCAGGAACTATATTCTCCTAAATTTCCTGATTGGTTCACAGTATCTTCTGCATGACTGATTTGATGTGTGTATACAAGCATTGCGTGTTATTAGACAATACCAACCAGTGCCCAGCAACTGCTTGTTAACATTCCCTTTTTTCAAAAATAAGACACTCTATATTGTGTTTTAAAGGATGTGACTATAATTTTCTCAGTTCTGGCTAATGCCAGACAGAAGAGTTGATGGTATGGATACTTTAGTTGTTCTTCCTATTGTTTTAACTCTTTACCAAATGATAAAATTTAAGACTGGTACAAATTCAAAGCATTTGCAGGTGACAAAATAAATCTGGTTAAAAAAAAATGGAATTTGTTTTGGGAAGGGTGGAAAACATTGTGGAAAAAGGAGAAAATGCTGGTTACCAGCATTTTCTTCTTTTCCCACAATGTTTTCAAAAGGCCTTTTCTTCAAGGCCGTTAAACCTCAAGATTATGTGTTAAAGCGTAAAAGGGCATGTCATGGTCCAACAGCATTCGTCATGAATATTAAGACAAGCTACTCAAATTACAGAGGCTACAATCTCCCATTGGTTTGACTGACTGCTATTTTACATCGTCAAACAGCTTTCAACAATATTTCAGTAATAATATGGCAAAAGATCATATTCATACATCTCTTGCATTTACGCCAGCGTAAGACCAGATCTCCAAAGAGGCTTGCCCAAGGACACTCTAATGTGATTAAAATATTCATGGAAAAACAAAAGCTGGTGATAATCCTTACCATCTGTATCAAACAGCAGATTCTCCATCTACAAAATATTGAAAAGCAAAAATTGAAAAAAAAAAAAGAAAAAAAAACTAGGGCTGTCACTAAATGTGACTTTATACCCCCGCCAGCACTTTGACAGGAAAAATGTCAAGTTCAAGGGGAGATAATTCCTCAACCAGGACGAGTTGACACTTGAAAATTGCGTCTTGCAAATCTTCAGTATATGATCAATATATGTGCAAAGTTTCAATACAATTGAAAGAAAACTGTTGGAGCATTTCGCGACACAAAATTACTAGTGTTTTGTACACAGACACACAGATGGACGGACGCAGAGACGGACGGACTGATAGACACACAGACAGATAGGCTGATTCCAGTATAACCCCCAAAAACATTCATTTTGCATAAGTATAAAAAACATGCTTTTATTTATCCCTGAAGGTGCTAAATTTAGAACCTGAATCGAATATCATTAACCCATTACCACTCAATCCCTACTTTTGATGACCCCGAGAAAGAAGCCTTTAGAAGACTTTTGTAGGAAAAGGAGAAAAGCCAGTGTTTTCTCCTTTTTTCACATTATTTTCTACTCTTTACAAAAGAAATTTCAAATTTTCAGTCACTTTTACTTAATAACATTTTTTTGAGGACGAGTTTACTAAATTTTGACCACAAAAACCAACGAGTATCAGATTCTTTTTATCACATTACTGTATAACAAGAATTATAGTCCAAACTTTGTTAAACCAGAGGAATACATGTATCATGTGTAGTGAAATTTACATGAAGCCTGGGTGCTTACCTTGACAGGCGCATTACGAACGAGAAAAAAGTTACGAAGAAACTTGCATGTATTGACCTTGTTTTGAGTATACAAGTAATTAAATTAACAACTTTATCACGATTAAAAATTTTGACCACAAATTTCAACTAGGAACCTTGGTCAGTAATGTTTTAGAATGAAGCCTATAATTACAGAGTGTTGACCAAATACAGCACTATTTTCTTATCTCACAAGATACAAGAAAGAGACAAGAAAATTTGAAATGGCTTTATTATGTTGAAAACAAGGAGAGTTATGTGATAAGTGACTATCAGGAAATTCTTTCAAGTATCTAGCATTTAAAGGTGGAATTTTCTTGGCATTCACCGAGGCTTTGACCCTTGTTAAAACAGCCTTGAAGAAAACTGCAGTGTTGCATCCAGGAATTCTGCCAAGAGGGGGAGATTCCCCATGGAATTTTCAAAATGGGGGGAGTAGAAATTTTCGGAGGTGGGTGAAAAAAAATTAAATATACACAAAACATGTATTTATCTGGTCAATTTCCATTTTTGAATGGAAATGAATACTGTCTTTCAAGGGCTGATAGGATATTTGCTAGATCTATATTTTTACAGCTGACAGGGGAGGGTTGATGCCTATTGGGTTGATCTTACCTTATTTCTAACACAATTTCATTCTTGATTGATAATGTGCATCTATAGATGTACACATCAGTTTTTGTTCACGAGTACGATACATCCTCGGTAGTAAGTCAGAATCTGGCTGTTTTTTCCATAATATCATCATATGAACCATCGGCAACAGAACCAATGAAAGTCTTTGACATGTTTCCTTTCGGTGGAATACATGACAAATTGCAAGTTTAAAATCGCTGTGTTCTTCAATTCGTCAGCATTATGAAAGTAAACGCTCAATGTGCATACATAAATATATTGTTTCCCGCTTCAATAGAAACTTCACTACGAAATCGAAAACCACCTGGAACAGTCTACATGTAAGGAAGCACTGTCGGACTTCCGATTATTTTATCAAAATGTTCTGAAACCCCATCACATTCATGGGATTGTGTGATGACAAAAAATAAAGCGTGAATCCCGCAATCGCACGACCTGGATGCAACACTGAACTGACCTTTAAAAGCATCATGCAGAAAACATTTCATCCTTTCTGCATTGTATTCAAAATTTTTTGCACCCTATCACAAATCAAGTCCAAGATTTGACCAATCATTTCAAAATCTTTAAATGCTTTCATTTTGAACAATGTTAAAACTTTACCATCTGGTAAAAGGTCTGAAATGAAGAAACCTGCTGAATGATAGAACTACATGTATATATACATACCTTCATATCCCTGTATATAACCCCTGATTTATGAAGATAATCTGAAACAGGATAATAAAAGAAGTTATAATTCTTAATAACTTGATTTATCTACCGTAATTATATCAATTCTTTTTAACCATAACCTGTTCTACACCAAATTCTATCCAAAATGTTTTCTTGCTGTTAAGAAAAGACTGGTAACCTATATGTGTATCTTCTTCTCTTTCTAGGTTGTTTTCAAATTCTGTTATCTTCTGAATCATAAAAACACTGGGCTGCTTGGATAAGATTTAACTCTATGGCACACATTCACGACTTTTAACGAACTTGTGTTAAGAAGTGTTCTGAAAACATTGTGGGAAAAGGAGAAAATGCTGGTAACCAGCATTTTCTCCTTTTCCTACAATGTTTTCTACCGTATCACAGACAAACTACTGTTATCCTGGCTCCAGGTCATGTTTGAATTGCATTTTGCAAATGTATCAAATTTGAACAGGTCTTCATATTTGTCAAGTGGGAAAGAATGCCCTATGAAGCAGGAATCCAAATTGTGTTATTGAATCTACAGACAGATTCAAACCTATTTTAGTTTAAACATATTTATTTTACATCAATTGAGAAACAAAGTTCCTACAACTTATATTAATATCTCTCAATTCTGCCACCTGGGAACTCAGAGCTCCGGACAGAGGGAGTGATTTTTATTTCAAAACTGAAAGTATTAATAATTCTCTACTAAACCCTATGTTGCGGGTACTCATTAGAATTGTGTCACCGAGACCATTCTAATGAGTACCAACAACATAGAGTTTCGAAGAAAATGGATACAGAAAGCGATCACTCCCTCTTATCTGGAGTTCTAGGTACTTGTGCCGAATGTGTGGGTCAATGAAAAATCCCAGCTTTGACACAACCCGCTGGTATCGAACTCAGGACCTTCTGGATACGAGACCAACACTTTAAGTCACAGCAACAGTCTAACCCGATTAAGACGGAGGTAGTCAGTTATATCACCATCAAAGCTACAAAATTATTTATTATCAAACTACATGAGGCGACACACCTGTTGGATGAGAGACCAACGGAATTGAAAGATAATAACATTTATACTCACCTAACACCATAGATAACTCTGCTACATATAGCTTGACTAAACTTTCTGGGAAAAACCCGTGAAATGTCCATAGTGTAAACATATCTCCATATGGAATGTATTCTAAAACTGAAATTTCAACAAAAAAATTTGGAAAAGTAACAAAACTTCATATTTCGGGCAAAGTGCATAGAGAGAACAGATCTTCAGACTAGTAGGCACAACAATGAATTTATCTACGAGAAGGTAAATTTTCATTTCAGGTATCTTAAAATTACCTTTTGAAATCCTATCTACAGATTCTGTTCCATCCAAGTGTGATTGATTGATTGATTGTACAGTGTTTAATGCCATTTTCAACATTATTTCAGTTATATCGCTATAGCCAGTGCACCTATCCATGCTTTCCTGGAGTTTCTGTTACCAGTACTCCACTAAATATTCTTTCCAAGCCACTGGCTGCTTTCCAACATAACCATCATTGAAATAACAATCAGCGATGAGAGAGGAATGAACTCTGTCGCAATGACTATCATCAATCCTAAGAAAGAAAATGGCCAAGCTGGGGATCGAACTCATGACCCCCTATTCTCATATTCAGTACGCTACTGACTGAGCAACCGGGGCTCGGTCCATCCCTGTGTGAAGTTGTATATGTATCAATGATGACAAAAAGGAGGGAGGAGTTCTCTGCACAGATACTGACAGACAGACATATGCAAAGAGAAAGAGGGACAAACAGACATGGTAGGTAAAATGTGATTAAGAGATGCACTAAAGCCTCTTTTGCCAGGAATTAATGAACTTCTGCCCTGGTTGTAACAACATTGGACAATTCAATAGGGTATCTTGAGCAAAAGGAATACATTCTTTAACCCTTTACCAAATGACTAAATTTAAGACTGGTCCAAATTGAAAGCACTTGTAGATGACAACATAAATGTATCTCAAAAATTGAAATTTGTTTCCAGCAGGGTAGAAAAGCATTGTGGTAAAAGGAGAAAATGCTGGTTACCAGCATTTTCTCCTGTTACCACAATGTTTTCAAAAGGCTTCTATCTCAGGGTCGTAAAAGCCAGGTATCGTTTGGTGAAGGGTTAAGCCTGGTACTTGCTTCTGCTATTGATGGGCTACTGACCAGTGATGAGACTAAATTTTGACAATTTGAAAATTCCACATTCAGATTGTCGTCCATCTTTTGACATGTAGACTTATACGTGAAAGAGTGTAGAAACAAAGTGAAAAATTGAAATCTAAAAATTTGTCCAATAAATGAATTCTGTACATCAAATAAAATAAGTTTTTTAAAAGATCTTACCTATATACAAATGCTTCCTACTTTGCCAATATTCTAGACATTTGACAATGAATGGATGATCACCTAATATCGACTGAAAAAAAAATCAAGTACGGTAGTAAACATATGATTTGTACTCCTTATAAAATAATCCTGTGGTTTTCACCACCATGTAATTAAAGGCTTCTTAACCCTTTACCAAACAATCCCTGTTTTTTACGACCCTGAGATTGACGCCTTTTGAAAACATTGTAGGAAAAGGAGAAAATGCGGGAAACCAGCATTTTCTCCTTTTCCAACAATGTTTTCTACCCTTTCCAAATCAGATTTCAATTTTAAATTCACATTTTGTCGTCTGCAAATGCTTTCAATTTGGACTGGTCCAAAAATCTGTGGTTTGGGAAAGAGTTAAATCACTGAAGGAAATGGCTGTAAAGCCTGTGTTTCTCCTTTGCTGACAATGTTTTCTGAGACAAGTTCCAAGAGCCACATTTCCTTAACTCTTCACCACATAAGCCTTACTTTTAACGACTCTTCGAAAGAAGCCTTTTGAAAACATTGAGGGAAAAGGAGGAAATGCTGGTTATCAGCATTTTCTCCTTTTCCCACAATGTTTTCTACCCTATTGAATAAAAAATTCTTCACTTGAGCTGCTTTTAAATTGCCATCCGTAAGTGTTTTAAACCTGGACAAGTCTACATCTTTCTCGTGTAGTAGAGTTACAGGTAATTGTCTGAACATGTTTTCAAAGAAAAAATGTAACGCTTTATTGTATGGTAATTACTGATTCACAGCCAAGAATCAACAGAGGCAGTATCTGCCGACAATGAAGATCAAGATCAGACTGCATATCATCCTTTACTTCATTTTAAACATTGCTTTTTTTGTATGGTACCATGTTATAAAATTACAGCACATTTCATTTCTAAAACAACAATCAATTAATAACTTTTTCTTTTATGAAAGATAATTCAACTCCTCACCAAGCAATTCCTAGGCTCTAAAGAAATTGAATTCGAAAATCATCATGGAAAAAAGAGAAAATTCTAGTTACAGTAATTCTATCTGTCTTACATTTCTGAAGTACTTTTATTTTGTGATTTGCAAGTCTTTTCAACTTTGACTATTCTAAAGTTTTGCTTGCTGGTGAAGTGTAAATACAATGTAAATGTAGTAGGCTAGATCGGAATCTAGGCATATCTGGAATCTGCCCTGGCAGATCCAGAATATGTCTTGATTAACTTAGAACTGTAATTTTGTGTTCACCAAAATAGATTCTTTTCCAAATTTATATAGCCCCTTTTCACAAAGCCTAACTCAAATACATTGTCTCGTCTATGCCAGCGTAAAAATAACTGTTAATATAACCATAAATACCTGAATGGCAGCTTCATCTTTACACTGTTGTATTGCGCTTTCAACGATGATTTGTTTTTTGTCGAGGACCTGTCATGTGAAAAAAAGAGAGAGACATCCTTTATTACACGAACAAGATTTTAAATCTGTCTGAATTAAAAGCATTTGCTGATGACAGTTTCAATGTGGCTCATATGAAATGTGTTTTCTTCGATAGAGTAGAAAACATTGTGGGAAAAGGAGAAAATGCTGGTAACCAGCATTTTCCCCTTTTCCCACAATGTTTTCAAAAGCCACCTCTTTCAGGGGTGTTAAAAGTCATCATTGTATGGTAAAGGATTAATGGCATTAATGTGAACAAGTTTATGAAAAACAGACAAACATAAGCTTTCTATGCAGATGTCAACCTTACAATCTTAACTCCTTACCACACAGTCCTGATTTTTAACAATCCTAAGAAAGAAGCCTTTTGAAAACATTGTGGGCATAGGAGAAATTGTAGCATTATGTCCCTTTCAAACAATATTTTCTATAGGTATCTTTCTCAGGGTTGTTAAAAGTTGGAACTGTGTGGTAAAGGGTTAACAACCCTAAAAACACTATGGGAAAGGCAAAAGTGTTGATGTTTTACTAAACTTGAGCTGAAAGGCCAGCTACAATAAGAGAGAGACCATCTTTTTGTGAGCTTCAATGGTCTATTACCTCTTTGACAGACGATCCCCTCGTAACGGCCAGTTACAAGGAAAGCTTTCGAAAACATTGTGGGAAAACGAGAAAATGCTGGTAACCAGCATTTTCTCCTTTTCCCACAATGTTTTTCTACCATTTTAAAATGGAATTTTAACTTTTGATTTCCATTTTCTTTGTCAACTGCAAATGTTTTCAATTTGGAATTGTCTGATGTTGTTTTGTAAAGAGCTAAAAAAGGTAAGCTTGTAATTCCTGTCAGAACTCCTAACTTTTCAGCAAATTTGACATCTGCTAATACTTAAAAGTTGGACCAGCCAAAAACCTTGTCATATGGTTAAGACACAAAAAATGTAACGAAATCTAAATTAATTACTCTACCTTCATGGCATAATACTGTTTGTCGTCCTCTCGTCGAACTTTAACAACATTACCATAGGCTCCTTTTGCTATTATATCTATAATCTATCGAAACAAAACAAATACAATGTTTATAAAGTAATCCACACTATGTGTATCTAACATCCATATTCCAGTTCCTCCATAGTGTACATGTATAATGTAAATGCAGTCATAGAATCAATTTTTATGAGATAATGAAAAGTTAGACTTCTTTAACAACCCTGAAAGAGAAAGCTTTTGAAAATCCTGAAAGAGAAAGCTTTTGAAAACATCGTGGGAAAAGGAGAAAATGCTGGTAACCAGCATTTTCACCTTTTCCTGCAATGTTTTCTACCCTGCCAGAAACAAATTTCAGCTTTTGAATTATACTTACTTTGTATTCTGCAAGTGCTTTCATTTTGGACCAGTCTAAAATCTTGTCGTTTGGTAAAGGGTTATTCCGTTAATTCAAAAGATTTAGCAGAAAACAATTTTGAATGTGGCTCAAATGCAGATTATGATTCATTGATAAAATATCGGAGGATGGAGACACAGAAGAGTCATGGGTGGCTTACTATACATAGAATGATGTTGATTTTACCACGCTATTGGTCCACAGTGTTTATAGAGCTGACTTCACATGACTCATTAGAATAGAGAATTAAAGTATTCTTCTTGGGCAAACATTCCAGATTTCACAAAAAATAGAAAGCTAGGGAACATGAGTGTCAAACATTGTCTTAACCATTCACCTTACAGTGATCCCGACTTTTAGCGACCCTAAGGTAGAGGCCTTTTGAAAACATTGTGGGGAAAGGATAAAATGCAGGTAAACCTATGGAATATAAATTTCCTCAAATGAGTTGCTTTTAAAGGTGGCCCTTCAGATTTTGGGATGAAAATTTTACAAAAGTGCAAAAAAAATCGTCCTTAAACTCCGAAAGCCTTTTAATTTTCATTCATACAACCCCAGTAGTCGAAAACCGTCCGACAACACGAGAAATTGGAGATTTACTACAGCCCAGGTTGACACCAACAGGAGACACATTCTATTTTTAGATGATCAATTCGCTCATTTAATTACAGGAATAAAACATAGCGTCCGAAGAAGACATTATGGAAAATAATTATTACATGTTTGCTATGATAGGGAATTTAAGCGTTATGAGTCACGTGCCAGTCACTTGACATTCCCACAATGCTTTATTGATTTTTGGTGCAAAATCTAAAAATAGCTTAAGAGGCTATGTAGCCTTTTAAGGGAATACCATCAAAAAAATTTTTTTCTGTGATTTTTATAAATCTTAATTATTGATGATTTGTATTATTTCTTCGTATGAATTTCAGTGATATGTATATTCTTTAGTTTGGTGAGATGTAAAAATTCTAAATACCCACCTTTAAACTGCCATTTGTAATTGCTTTAAATTTGGACATGTTTTAATTTTTTTGTCATGTGGTAAAAGGTTAAAGACATTCTAAACTGTGTTGAATGTTTTCCTTTTTTTTTCTTTTAACTCTAACAATCACATTAGATAAATAAAATAAAATGATCTATATCAGTTTTATTTGAACATTATTAACCCATTACCACATAATCCCTACTTTTGACAACCCTCAGAAAGAATTCTTTAGAAAACGTTGTGGGAACCATCAATGTCATACCCTCTAATATGAAATCTTATCCCCAGATTTTCAGCCCAGTAGGTAAGTGTATCCTTGAAATAAAAAGCTAGTGGGAATACTAAGCCTTTTGAAAACATTGTGGGAAAAGGAGAAAATGCTGGTAACCAGCATTTTCTCCTTTTCCCACAATGTTTTCTACTCTTCACAAAGCATTTAATTTTCAGTCATCTTAATATTGTCGTCTGCAAATGCTTTTGAATTGGGCAAGCCTTAAACATTGTTGTATGGGCCTATCCATACACTGAAAAAATTTGCAGACAACAATAATTGTGTTGCGGATCAAGGTATCTAAAATTGTAAATACTCTACATGAGATTGTTTAGTAATGAATAATATAAAAACAATTACATCGAAGTCCGAATCGCTGCTCTTCACTGGAAAGTCAGGAAGAAACAGGGCCTCTACAAGAGGAACTGATAACTGTGGCTGGGCGGTTCCTTTGTCTATCTGTGCTGAGTCGGCTGAGTCTATCTTATCAACGTGATTTGTGGATTTCCCTTTGAACAAACGCCATGAACTTCTCGACTTGCCTCGACTGAAGTCAGCATTCACATCTAAAATCTGATAAAGCAATAATCATGGAAACTATAACTGTCGATATGAAAAGATAAAACTTTTAAAATAGTGCATATTTTCCCAGATTGACCCTACCGTAATTACCTGTATTAACTCTCTCCACTTCTCAAAGTTATTGACATGGAAAATATGAGGTTATAATGGCATTGGGAAAAAAAAAAATAGTTTGTCTACAAAAGGGTAATTGACCGGCCCGTAATTGACAAAATAAGGAGGATGCTTTTTCTACCAAAAAGAAACTTCTGACTACAGTAGAGTTTGGTATAAAACTTTTCAGAATAACATGACACACACAAAAAACTTAGCCTAAGTTTGGCATTCAAGCCATTCCACATCTTACAGTTGAAATACTTTTTCAAGTTAGATCAAACTTTTGGATCACAGATCATATAACTTATCATTTCTAAGTGCATTTCGATCTAGGAACATGTCGATTCAAAAACATGAATCATTGTAAACAGAATTTGACTTTCATGAAGTTGGTAACTTACCTGGGTATCGGGTACCGACTGAGCTTTCCTCAAGGATTGTTTCGGATTATTGTTCCCCATATCTGCTGTAGAAAGTCAGTGTTTATGTTCTTCTCAAACATCTTAACCGAAACTAAAAATTAGGCATTAATGAAGGAAATTCGTTTGAACAGCGGTACTAATTGTTACTAAATATAGAATGGCGAAGGTATACGTCTTTTATCATCCACTGTGATTCACATATCAATGTCTGACAAAGTGTGTATCTTATTCGTCCCAAAATCATTTCGTCCCTGGGCTTGTTCGCCCCAGGGCTTATTCGTCCCGGCTCGTTCATCCTGGCTTGTTCGTCCCAAGCCACCTTTTCAATCTTACTAGAACATTATAACTATGTGCCCTCTAAAATGAATTGTTATTTTATGCATAAAAGTACTTTGAATAAAACTTAATTATGCATTGTTTTTGCCTCTCTCAGTCTTATTTCAAACAGAACACAAACTTTATTAATGATTCAAGACTTGACCACACCACCTCTTGCTTGGGTACTCTACATCACGACCACGGACAACACAAGACCTGGCCCAAAGCTTGTTGTTATTGGTCACTTTTCTGTATGTCAAAGGACCATTCTACCTAAGAAATAGGTTGCTCGTTGGACAAAATATGTTTTATGGATCCATTATCATGTGACAAATTGCATGTTACAATGTATCACAGAAGTGCATTACCACACAAACCTGAGTTTTAAAAACCCTGTGAAAGAAGCGTTTTGAAAACATTGCGGGAAAAGGAGAAAATGCTGGTAACCAGCATTTTCTCCTTTTCCCACAATGTTTTCTACCCTTCACAAAACATTCCAAATTTTCAGTCTCTTCTTATTCTGTCGTCTGTAAATGCTTTCTATTTGGACAAACCTAATATTTTGTCGTGTGGTAATGAGCTAACTCTTTACCACACAATCCCAACTTTTAACGACCCTGTAAAAGAAGCCCTTTGAAAACATTGTGGGAAAAGGAGAAAATGCTGGAAACCACAATTTTCTCTTTTTCCCAAAATGTTTTCTATCCTTCCCAAAGCAAATTCTAATATTTGAGCCACATTTATATTCTTGTCTGCAAATGCTGTCAATTTGGAAAGGTCTAACATTTTGCTGTATGGTAGCGGGTTTAAACCCCTCTTTTACCAGAGCATCACTCATTCGTAGAGAAAGAAATAGAGAATATACTGTAATGACCTTTCTAGTGCATGTATTTGATTTAAGCTGTGTGAGAAAACAACAAGGCGTCAGCCTTGTCCAAACAGAAAGCGTTTGCAGATGACAAATGCAATGAAGCTCAGTGATGCAATTTTTGGAAGAATATGACATGCGCAGACAAGTTTAATTCTTTATATAGAAAGAAATTAAGACAAATTCTTATTGGCTAAACCAATTGGTTTAGCCAGTCAGAAGTTGTGTTACATTCAGATTTAGATCTTTCTTGAGAAGAAGACTATGAATGTTCAGACTGAGACTGATTGGTCACGGAATACCAAACCTAGGCTCAGCTTTATTAAGATATCAATTGTTTAGCCAGCCAGCTTGTAGAGGAGAGAAAAACAGAAAGTTTACAGGACAAGTGTTCATGCTCATTTAATAAATATCAAAGTACTGATAGTACTGAAGGCCAGGAAATTGAGGATACAAAACAACACATGAGGTCAGTTTTAATTAATACAAACAGGTAGACGGACAGGGATACAAGCGGATTCCACTAAGCCCCTGGAATTCTTGGTTTTATCATGAAATTTTGAACTGATACTAGAAAGCACTAGCCAGAAACTAATTAAGCCAGAGCTAGGCATGTGCTCACAGTTATGCGGTGCTTGATTATGGCTTAGAATACTTAGTAATTTGTCGTGCTTGTAAACAATCCCAAGTCAAAATTGAACCGTATTCAATCGGTGCAATACCAACTTTGGTTATCTAAATTTTCTGAGACATGTGATGTCTTGTAGTCCTGAATGACGTTATTTTTTACATTTATGACGCAAGTACATATTTATTTTTATTGATTTCAATGAAAATACATGTAAGATAGATATCAAGGTAAAATGTAATGAATGATAAAGATTGGAGTGATACGGCAGTTGGTCATGTTGTCTCTACCTTCCACAAGTCGACGAAATTTTGAACTGGTCATATTTGAAGGAAGTTGTAGATAAAAATCCAAAGTAGTTCTTCGTGTATATTGAAAAGTAAGATTTTGGGGAAATTGGGAGGAATTGCTTGTTACAAGCGAATTCTCTTTTAGGCAAAATATTTTCTCAATGAAATACTGTGAAAAGGTTGGATTGTTTTGGGAAAACGATTAGGCTCGGTTTTCCTATTTTACTTGCCTATTTTACGGACAAGTCACATGACTTGAGCTTCGATACTTATATCTACATAATATAAAAAGACGTTAATCCTAATTCATAATCGTTGTCCAAGAACAACTTGTGTCAAGCCCGCAAACACTTGACTCTCAAGCTTGACCTAGACCCTGGACCTGAATAAATGTTTCAAAGGGAACTTCTACTCATGATGGAGAACAATGCATTATGCTAATTTATATCGGAATCTATCCAAAAATGTAGGAGTTATGGTTCGGACGAAAAATTGGCCTTCAACGGGGCCTTGATCTTGAACCTACTTGAACAGATGTTTCAAATGGCACATCTAACTGTGATGGAGGTCAATTGTGCCAAATTATTTTGAAATCCATCCACAATTGTAGAAGTTATTGACCGGAAATATTCGGATGCACACAAGCCCTAGTGAACACTAGAAATATATGTGTCAGAGACACTGATGCCCCTGCTAAATGGTATTGGTCACAGGTACGTCATATGACACTAGTAGAGAGAGAGAGAGAAAAAAAATACATTAAATGACAAGCGAACGACTACAGAAAAAATTATAAGCATTTATTTGGTTTCAAATCAAAGTCAATCAAAGACATTTTTAAGAATCACACAGGTGTAATCTATTTGTGACAGGTGTAAAAGGTGTGAAATACATCCTATCAGTGTGAAATAGGCAGTATAAACAATGACAAAACTACCAAATAACTCTTGGATAAAGGTATCTAATACACATAATGTACATACTAAAGACAACGAAATTTCAAAAATATTCTTATAGACAACTTGATTAACGATATGGATGAAATCTGATGTTGGGGTCGATTTTTCTGAAAATTTTATTTGGGGACGATTTCACCAAAGAAATGGTCTCCAGGGGACGATTTCTCCGGAGTGATAAACATAACACGGGCCAAGCAGTTTGGGACGATTTCTCCAGGGGCCGATTTCTCCAGCATTCCGCTGAAGTACCCTAGATTTAGTCGATATACATAAGAAAAAGTGATAAACATAACACGGGCCAATATTCTATACGTAGTTTGCTTTATTTACAATCGCATTTTAGCGGAGACACGTTTTGTGACACACATGTTCAAATGTCAACGCAACGTTATAGACAAACTCCGAGCAGAGTCGTCATTCGTTAATCTCACCATACCTGAATATGAATGATCTGGAGTGCAAGAGAGAGCGTTATAGATATTAACCGTATATAGCGCGTAGGAATACACAACTGCCGGATAAACTAAGTTCATTAGGTTACGCCTTTATTAGGTCGGTGTTAATGACAAAAATGGGATAAAAAAACACACACTCGTCAGTTATTAAAGGATTGTAATACCCTTGCAATTCTATGGCGTTTTGCAGATGAAAGCTTTGAGGAAAGGAAAGCATTCACACCGTGTGATAAGCAATCTCTGTATATACTTAGGAAACTAGTTGTTTTGGCGGACTCAGCGATATAGAGTGGACACACCAACCAACATTTATGTCTGAATAGACAGCTTACGATCCCTATAGGCAAGGGAATCCCTTGAGAGGGATTCCCTGGCCTAATAAATCATGCAGCTATATGGTAGTCAAATAAGTTAATTGTCTCTGTGAGTTTCATTGCAGCATTGGAAAACGTTATACCGTCCCTCACTTCAACACCGGAGCATTCATGGACATGGCCGAACATGTGGGCTTTTGGTCTGAAAGAAAAACAAACAGGTCATGGTCAGAGGATTGTTTATGGCTTGCAACATGCAAAAAGGGGGCATTCCTACATTTGCATAAAGTGCCGTCTCGGATCAGCCTGTGCAGTCTAATCCGAGACAGCACTGTACAACTACATTGGATTTTGTGCTACAGTAGACTTGCGCAACACAGAAATTTTCATAGAAACAGAAAACATTGTTTCGAATTTGCCTGTGCAGGCTGATCCGAGACACTTTACACAAAAGTCGGTTTGCCCCTTTGCGCATGTTGAAGGACATATCAAAATCATTATGCGATGCACTGCATCTCTATGTTGCATCATATAAGCAAACCATCACATAATTATCAGGGTCGTAGGAACAGGGGGGACCAGGCCCCCAATAATTTGATCACCAATAAAATGACTGTCAGTGTATGGCTAAATATAGTTAAAAAATCGTCGTATATAAAGAGGATAAATAATAATTCAGAGTAGCTTACTGAAGATACGCTAATAGAAAATTTCAAACAAATTGAAATAGTTCTAAATGAATGGTGGCGAGCCATGGAATTTTTCATTTACTTTTGTTATCTGATATACACCAAACAATTTCTGAGGTCACATTTCATTCAGTGTGATTTTCTGCGTTAGTTTTTCCCCCAAATCTCATAATTCACCACATTGCTGAACAAATTTCCTTCTATTTCAGTCCCTAGTATTTGTAGGTGGGTTATTTCTCACTGCATAACCAATCGCAATATATGTCAAATCGGGACGACAAGCCGATTCAGAAAATGTTGCCCCCCCCCCATCCAAAATTGCTTCCTACGGGCCTGATTATGGAAACCACAAACATCTACATCCATACAGTAAAAAGTGTAAGGACGAGGTTTGACTTTGTACACTCGTATGTAATGAAAAGAGCATCATACCAAGGATGATATATATAGGATCTGACATGAGTGGACTTTTGAGATAAGATTTTATTAAACGAGTCAAGGAAAATGTTATTAAGCTCGCCAAAGGCGAGCTTAATAACATTTTCCTTGACAAGTTGAATAAAATCTTATCTCAAAAGCCCACAAATGTCAGATTCTTTTTATCACATTACAATATTTCACAAAATATAGATCAGATGATGCAAAAACATTCATAAATGCACCCGCTGTATTTTCCATTCACTTGTATGAAATGCGTACAAAATGACGTCACGCAAATGTGATATTAAACATGTGTGAGATAAGAACATTCGTAATGGGTATATTACACTGAAAACAAGGGAGGTTATGTGATAAATAGATCTATTACACTGAAAACAAGGGAGGTTATGTGATAAATACTAAACCGACATAGATCTTGCTCTAGATAAGACGGAGTGATGGCATTCCAAATGGCATTCCAAATCCATTATTTCTCTTCCAAACCCTATATTGTGGGTATTCATTAGAATTGTCTGGATGAGACGATTCTAATGAGCACCCTTAACATAGGGTTTTGTTGAGAAAAGTTATTATTTCAGATTTTGAAATCAAAATCACTCCCTCTTTCTGGAGCTCTGTAAACATGTTTAATTAAATTACCTAACATCTGTAAAGATTGTTTCTAGCAACTCTCCATTTCCCCAATGTTCAGATTGGGGATGTTCTATCCCACATATTTCACAAACAACGTCTAACGAAAAGATGTTACAGCACTGGAGCTGTCTTGTTGCTAAATCCATTATACCAAGTGGAGGCAAATGTGTTACAAGTATGTCCGTTTCGTTTGGAATGGATTTCCATATCGGAGACAGATCTTTATTTGTCACTGCAAAGCCTCTAGAGTAAGATTTCCAGCGTTTTGTGTTCCATGGGGTACCATATATTTTGATACCTTCAATGTCACATGCGCTGTCTTGGAGGTAGGTCACGTGACGTAAATGTGTCTCTACAAACTCTTTAGACTGTCTCGTAAAACTCACTTCATGGTTTCCAGCCACAAATACTTTATACTTGAAAGGTAATTTTTCAAAAAAGGAATCTAGTTCTGCAATTACGCGATTCCTATCTCTTTCTTTACGTCCTAAATATCGACTCAAGGAGGAGGACGAAAAATCACCAGAGTGGATCAGAATATCTCCGGCAGGGATCCGTGGTATAAACTCATTGTGTCTCATGTGAGTGTCAGAAATATGTACAACACGAAAAATCTTGGCGTCAGGATTCTCTACGTCACCAAGTTTGTGAATTTCCCCCGCCATATCTGAAAGAGAGAGAAACTGAAACTAACAGCTTACCCTTGTAGTCACTTGTAAGCTCAGCGTCATCAATAAACAAAAACATTTCATAAAGGACTGACAGACAGAAAGACAGACAGGCAAAGATATTGACATAAAAGTAGCTAGTTAGCTACGTAAGTGGGTGGCTTGATGGACAGATGGATGGATTGGATGGGAGGGGCTGGGCGGACGGACCAACAGGCAGACAGCTTTTGAAAACACAGTATAGGTATATAAAGAAGATTTTCTTTTTTTTAAAACTGGGGTCTTGAAGTTTTCCGAAATGTTTTCTCCCAATTTAAAAACAAAAACCATTTTTGAGCTGCAAGGTTTTCAATGTGAGTGTGGAACTGCTTATAATCTGATTGTTTCCCAATGAGTAAATATTGAAAGTTTTTTTTCCCCATTGGAAGTGGGGGGAGGGGAGTTGGTGGGGAAAGACAGCCCTTTGTTATCATTACTACCAGCCCACTCTTGTTTATAATAGACATATTTGGCCATGGATGGCCTAGGCGGTAATCACTTCATAATTACTGCCTACCATGCTTGTCGCACCTTTTTTGTTGCATTTTCAAGAGCTCCAGATAGAGGAAGTGATTTTGCTTTCAAAGTTGAAAATGTTAATTATTCTTAACTTAACCCTAAGTTGCAGGTACTCATTAGAATTGTCTCATCGAGAATATTCTAATGAATACCCACAACATAGGGTTTAGAAAGAGAAATAATGGATTTAAAATACCATCACTCCCTCTTATTTAAAACTCTGATTTTCATTTTTTTTCCCACAATATTTTTCCACTTCAGTCACGTCCTGATGCTGACCTATGGTTTGCTATTTGTTTATTTCTGTCATTTTTATATACAAAATGATAGAAAAGGAAACACCAGATGAACACAAACCCAGACTGAGATATCCTAGATCTGTATAAATAAATTTCAGCCGTGCTCTGTGAAAAGGGGGCTTAACCCTTTCCCAAACAACCCCTGGTTTTTACGGGTCAGGAATAGAAGTCTTTTGAAAACATTGTGGGAAAAAGAGAAAATGCTGGTAACCAGCATTTTCTCCTTTTCCCACAATGTTTTCTACCCTATCATATAGAAAAATCATCTTTATAGCAACTGTTAATTTGTCATCTGCAAAATGCTTTCAATTTGGTCTGGTCCAAAATTTGCCGTGTGGGAAAGGGTTAATGCATCTGCTGAAAGTAATGACCCAGGTCAGCCTACGACTATGCAGGCTGACCTAAACTGAAACTTTATGCTATTGGTCAATTTTCTGTTTGCCAGAGAACCAATCTACCTCATGACTAGGTTGGTAATTGAGAAAAAGTGGCTCCTATGGACATATAATTATGTGATGACTTGCGCTAGTATCGTGTATAATGAAAATGCATTTAGCCCCCTTCTGCCAGAGCATGGCTCATTTATAGTATGTTTCGGTGCCAAATGTCTGCACACATCAATACTGGAGCCTACATTTAGCCAAAGAATAGTTAGATCTACATTTTGTTTTCAGTGCTAAAATCCTCAGTTTTTTCTAACATGGTTCTGGTGCGTTACGGAGGCTCTTAGTTATAGTATGCCTTACTGAATTCACAGCAAAATGACCACGACCCATTAGATACTAGAGCGGTAGGTCAATATACTGGAAGAGAGCGTACCCAAGACTGTAAGAGAGAGAATGATTCAAGGGATGTCACTCTTAATCAACACTTCTCAAAAATGTCAGTAGTTCTCTCCCTTATTTGAATTAAAAACCTGTTGGTTTTTTTTGTCTTTGAAACTTGTTTTTTCCCATTAAGTTAATAAATCCTGGGTCTTTCAAATAAAGTCATAGTTAAAACAGTTCTATTGATTATTTATATAATACAGTTAAAATTCAAGCTTGATGTATTAAATGAAAGTTTGAGATAAACAGATCTAATTAACGAGTCAGAATAGAAAGAAGAAAATGTATGTTGGTGTATAAAGTTATATTACTAAGTTATATCACAAAAAGTACTGAAAAGGACTTTCAGAATAAAGGAAGATAGACCAAACCATTGTAACCCGTAGGAATAATAATAATAATAATAATAGCAAGACAAGTACAGGCTATATATACTTCCTAGGCGATGTCCTAGGTATACGATCTTAATCTGCACTGTGAACGGGAGTCTTGTCTAGTTAGGTTTTGTTTATAATGGCACTAAAAGTATTAAGTGATACATGAACGACATTAAAAGCTTTTGACAATTCTATTGTCATGGCAATCAAGAAATCAAGTTGATCGATAAAGCAATCAGTTAAACAGAGAGAGAGAGAGAGAGAGAGAGGGAAGGAGGGGAGAGGGTAAATGAGAGGGAGACGGTGAATCAGGTTTTTGTTCCGAACGAGTACATCCTGCAAGTGGTCAATCGAACAAAAAGAAATTTCTTGTACAAACCTGTAAATAATCACAATGATCTATACTTTCATTATAGGTAGTTTGAGCAGTTAAAAGAATTATAACGTGAGTCTTATTTTAGTAAACTAGTTCATACACATGTCTGTATATACTGATCGCATCTCTCTCTAATCTTTACTTTATGACAATGATAAATTCAAGGATAAACTGACCAAAGTTTGCTCCATGTGTCGATACAGCAAAGTTTGATCAATATTTGTACACGGAAGTGGGAATGTCTGTAATGTCTATAAATAGACATACTATTAGGATTTAGAGATTAAAGTACCACAAGTAACACATTTTAACAATTTAGACAATAAATAATTGATTTAAATAATAGTTAAACGCTAAGAAGTCAAAATTAAACGATTTAAACAGCCAAAAGGAGGGAGAGTAGCGACCGACTGTGGCTGTTTAAATCGTTTAATTTTGAACTTCTTAGCGTTTAACTGACTTAGTCTTTTTCCACCCACATTACGTCATTGCCAAAATAATGTTCCATATAAGGAATCCACTATTCACAAAGAAACGCCCTTTCACCCATATATGGAGTTGGCTGATTCGCTAAAGAAACGTCATCATTGCATGACGTAATTTCCACGTGAATATCGGGGGCTAAACCGCGTACACGACCATGTGGTATTCAACCCTTTACCAAACAATCAATTGGGAAGGAAGGTTATTTTTGGAAAAGGAGAAAATTCTTGTTCTTGGCATTTTCTCCTTTTCCTACAATATTTTCTACCCTGTCAAAAAAATCAACGCCATTTGTTCCACTTTCAAAATTTGATATCTGCCAATGCTTTCACTTTGGGATGGTCTAAAATTTGTCATATGGGAAAGGGTTAAAGAACCGTCATTATCAGCTTCATTTCCATTTCACGCTTGACTATCGCCAGTAGATCTATTAAACAATGTCAAATATGGCAGAATTTGACCAAGATTTTGAGGAAGTAACGACTAGACTCAGCCTATGAAAATTTCTACAGATTTAGATCTAATACAGCATTATTTTTCTTAAAATTTCAACATATCGTCGATTTACATCTTAAACCCTGTAACAACAGCTTGTTTCAAGCTTCAGGTGGTATGTTTCAGAGGACAACCGACCATATAGATCTAGATTGATCGGCTTTTATTACATAAATTGTATCTGTGTTTTACCTTTTTTTTCAACGGCGTAACTTGTAGATCTACTTGGCATGTGCTAGACCTAATTTAACCCTTTCCCAAACGACAGATTTCAGACTCTTCCGAACTGAAAGAGTTTGCAGAGGACAATTTTAACTTTCATAACAATGGCAGAAAATTATCCGAACGGACAGAAAACACTGTGGGAAAAGGAGAAATTGCTCGTTACAAGCAATTTCTCCTTTTCCCACCATGTTTTCAAAAGACTTGTAGATCTACTGCAGACACGCAAAAACAAAGGCTTGTTTGGAAGAGGGTTAAGTAATTGTTGAATATTAATGAGGGGGGGGGGGTAGGGTTTAGGTACGCATGCGCTGTAAATCCAGATAAACTCCAGATAAACTGCGACGTTTAAATGGATAAATGATCAAAATAAACCTGCGTTGGGTAGTTTATGGAAGATAGACGGTCAAAAATTTTCAAATATGAGCATTCTGATTGGATAGAAAAGTAGGACAAAGACTAAAGATGTTCTTTAGAGTAAAAATATGTCCTTATCGGCCAGTGTAGATCAAAGATTAGACTGCACAGAACGTGCAGTATAATTTTTGATCACAGGAATTTGACATTCTTTAACCAAAATAAATGATAAAATATGAAAAAAAAATCTCCCCCATATAATATAAATATAGAATGTCAAATTCCTGTGCTTTGATGTACACTGGCCGTTCTGTGCAGTCTGATCTTGATCTACTTTGTCCACAAAAGGTAGGTGAGTCGCGCTTAATAGCCTAAGGGTGAAGAACAGGCTGTGTGTTCAAGGCAGTGTGATCTCTGATCTGTACTGTGATCTACTGTTTAACTCTTTACCAAACGACAAAATTTTAGACTGGTCCAAATTGAAAGCACTTGCAGACGACAAAATAAAGGTAACTTAAAAATTGCAATTTGTTTCCAGCTGGGTAGAAAACATTGTGGGAAAAGGAGAAAATGCTGGTTACCAGCATTTTCTCCTTTTCCCTCAATGTTTTCAAAAGTCTTTTCTCTCAGGGTCGTTAACTCTTTACCACACGAGAAAATTTTACACGGGTCCAAATTGAAAGCATTTGCAGACGACAAAGTAAAGGTGACTGAAAAATTGAAATTGTTCTGGGAAGGGTAGAAAACACTGTGGGAAAAGGAGAAAATGCTGGTAACCAGCATTTTCTCCTTTTCCCACAGTGTTTTCAAAAGGCTTATTTCTCAAGGGCGTCAAAAGTAGGGATTGTGTGGTAATGAGTTAAAAGTCGGGATTGTGTGGTAAAGAGTTAACTCTTTACCACACAATGAGAACTTTTAATGTCCCTGAGGAAGAAGCCTTTTGAAAACATTGTGGGAAAAGGAGAAAATGCTGGTTACCAGCATTTTCTCCTTTGCCCACAAAGTTTTCTATCCTACCAAAGCAAAATTGCACCATTCGAGTCACTTTGAAATTATTGTCGTCTGCAAATGCTTTCAATTTAGATAGGTCTACAATTTTTGCTGTGTGGTAACAGAATAAAAAGAGACAATGTATAATAGCAATAAATTATTGACGCTTTTCCCTCATCATTTTCAAGGGCAGTTCACTTTAAAGAGGTGCGTTGAAAACTATCTCTACCCTCCGCAATGAATGCAGTCAAGTGATTGACCTATTCCTAAACGTGGATACTCGCTGTGTTGCAACCAATCATCAAGGATAGATTAATTCCATGACTTAGAGCCTAAGGATAATGACAATTCAAACCACGGAAATTGCAAAATACATGTATATCCAAAGTTACATCTCTAGCTGTCTTGAATTAGATCTCTTGCAGAAATCAATTGATACAAAACCACAAACTCTTTACCAAACAACAAAATTTTAGACTGGTCCCAATTGAAAGCAGTTGCAGACGACAAATTAAGCATAACTATAAAAAAGGAAATTTGTTTCCAGCAGGGTAGAAAACATTGTGGGAAAAGGAGAAAATGCTAATGACCAACATATTTTCCTTTCCCACAATGCATATACACCCAAAAGGGCTTGTCAGTGAAATGGGTTAAAATCTGACATGCCTGAAAAGATCCAAATTTTAAGAGTCACATGCACAACCACACATCACAGAGATTCATTGTGATAAGTTTGAAGTTATTTCCATGGAAACTGTAGATGGTCAGATGGATGGACAGCTAGATGGACGTACAGACAAACAACCGGAACCATAACACAATATGACCATTCAGTACTAATATTGCATCAACAGCTTGCCTTACATGAGCCATGTTCTGACATAAAGGGCCTTAACCCATTACCACACGAGAAAAAATTAGACTGGTCCAAATTGAAAGCGTTTGAAGACGACAAAATAAAGGTGACTGAAAAATTGAAATCTGTTCTGGGAAGGGTAGAAAACACTGTGGGAAAAGGAGAAAATGCTGGTTACCAGCATTTTCTCCTTTTCCCACAATGTTTTTGAAAGACTTCTTTCTCAGGGCGTCAAAAGTAGGGATTGTGTGGTAATGGGTTAATGCATCTCCATGATACACGATACATGATACACGATACATGATACACGATACCACACAAATCATCATAGAATGATAGATCCATAAAGTCCATGTTGTCTAACAAACTATTGAATCATGAAGTCCTATGAAATGAAGAAAGTTAACAAAAAGCAATGACTCAGATCAGCCTGCACGGTCAGTGCAGGCTGATCTGGGTCATTACTTTTTGCAGATGCATTAAGCCCCTCTAACTCTCTCTCTCTCTCTCAATCTGTGCAAAGCCAGAGGTGGGGTTATCTATCCCCGTACAAAACTATAGCTATCACTAAATGTGACTAAATACTCCTGCCAGCACTTTGACAGAAAAAAAAGTGTCAAGTTCAAAGGGAGATAATTCCTCAACCAGGAAGAGTTGACACTTGAAAATTGTGTCTTGTAAATCCAAGATATATGATGAGTATAATTAGGTCCAAAGTTTCAATGTAATTGAAGGAAAACTATAGTAGGGTTTTGCCACACAAAATTTCTAGTATTTTGTACACAGACGGACACACACGGACAGAGAGGCTTATTCCAGTATACTCTCGAAAACATTTGTTTTGCGGGAGTATAATAATCCCCAGTTTTAATGACTACAAAGATAAAGATTTTTAAAAACACTGGAAATAGGAGATGCTTGAAACCAGCATTTTCTCCTTTCCCACAATTTCTTTCGCACAATAACTTTCTATTTTTGAGAATTTAATATTGTCGCCTGCAGTTGATCTCAAATTGAAACAGTCCAGCATTGTGTGGTTTGGTAAAGATTTACCAGCAGTTTATGCTGTGTCTGTGAAACATTGGTTCAATATCTGAAATAAATCGTCATTTTGTTGGTTTAAATTGGTACTATGTGGCAGATGACATTGATCTAAGATGCACTTTCTATGCAGTCTTATCTTGATCCATATCACAGGCTAAAACTTCTTATTTTGACTGTGGCAGTGAAACGGTCAAGCACATATACTCTTTAACTTTTACTGAACGACAAAAGTTTAGACTGGTCCAAATTGAAACCATTTGCAGACAAAAAAACAAGTTACTAAAAATTTCTTGAACCATAGAAAACATTGTGGGAAAAGGAGAAAATGCTGGTAGCATTTTCTCATTTTCCCAGAATGTTTTCAAAAGCCCTCTTCTTCAGGGTTGCTAAAAGTTGGGATTGTGAGGTAAAGAGTTAACTCTTTACCGAACGACAAAATTTTAGACTTGTTCAGATTAAAAGCATTTGCAGACTACAAAATGAATGTGACTCAAAAATTGAAACTTGACTATAGAAGAATAGAAAACTTTGTGGGAAAAGGAGAAAATGCTGGTTACCAGCATTTTCTCCTTTTCCCAAAATGTTTTCAGACAGCTTCTTCCTCTGGTTCTTAAAAACCAGGGATTGTTTGGTAAAGAGTTAAAAGTTGAACAAAAATTGCATAATTATATTCCCATTAGTCAGGGTATTCAAAATATTGTTCCAGTGATAATATCGCAGAAATAAAGAAAAATGATTACCGTATCTTGGCTAAAAAATAAATATTTTATTCATTAATATAAATCACAAGTAAAACAAATCGGTAGTTCTGATAAATGGAAGATAATTTCTTATCACAGTTTTTTGCTTTATAAAACTGAAATTCTCATGTACGTTTGGACGGAATGTTTTTTATGGAGTTGTAGCAATAAGAAGAGTGCTTTAAAAAGCATAAAAATAGACATCAAAAACAGAATGATCGCATCTACAAAATATTAGATTTATCCCATTACCAAACGACAATATTTCAGACTGGTCTAAATTGAAAGCATTTGCAGACGAGAAAATAAAAGTGACTGAAAATTTGAAATTTGATTTGTGAAGGGTAGAAAACTTTGTGGGAAAAGGAGAAAATGCTGGTATCCAGCATTTTCCCCTTTTCCCACAATGTTTTCTAAAGGCTTCTTTCTCAGGGGCGTCAAAAGTAGGGACTGTGTGGTAATGGGTTAACTGGATAAATAATTACACAAGCTAACTGTCTGTTACAAATGATAAATCATGTTGAATTTAGAAGTAACATGCTCTCTCTCTCTCTCTCTCTCTCTCTCATTGAATCCCTGAAAAGCATGTATTTTTCTGTTTGGTCAAACAGAACTCTCTGCTGTATCTGGAATTCCTTAACTCTTTACCAAACAACAAATTTATAGACTGGTCCAAATTGAAAGCATTTGCAGACAACAAAATAAAGGTGACTGAAAAATTAGAATTTGGTTTGGGAAGGGTAGAAAACACTGTGGCAAAAGGAGAAAATGCTGCTTACCAGCATTTTCTCCTTTTCACACATTTTTTTCAGGAGGTTTCTTTTCTGGGGTCGTTAAAGACATAGACATAGATTTATTTTCGATTTGTACATACAGTACCTCATCATGGCAATACAACAATGACATACAATAATAGTCACGATTTATCATGGGTTGATTTGTAAATATTGTAAGACATATTTGCAAAAGACAAGAACATGGGATGTTATACAACGTTTTTCTACTTTTCTCCTATTTTTTCCCATATTCAAACTTTTGGCACTTAGTATCACACTTTATATCCTCAGACAACAACATTTCGACGCACTTATAAGCCTTTCATCATCAATATTTATCCAAAATCTACTCAGCCCAAAAAATACACGTCCATTCTAAACCATGTGACCACCTTATCTAAACTAGGGATTGTTTGGTAAAGACTTAAAAGCCATTTGCTACAAGGCACAAGTAATAGTCTACTGAACAGATCAAGGTAGCCAATAGGCTACCAGTCAACAAACTGGACTACTTTATAATCATTTTGTTGCCATTTTTCCCTTTATAATAATCTGGATCATTCAAAATGTTCGAAGCCACACTGCCTGGTCTAGATGAACTTCTCACTGTGTCTGGAAGGTCAAGGTAAGGGTCCCTGGACAACTGACCCCTGTTAGATAAATACAGAAAAAAACCTGTGTTAATCATAACCTGTGTTCAACAGTCACATGCATTTAGCAAACATCTAATTTTTTCCTGCATAACTCTTTACCAAACAATTTCAATTTCTAATGAACCTGAAGAAGAAGCCTTTTGCAAACATTTTGGAAAAAGGAGAGAATGCTAGTAACCACTGTTTTCTCCTTTTCCAACAATGTTTTCTTGCCTTTCAAAAGCCTTTCAATTTTTGAGTCAAATCCATTGTAGTCCGGAAATGCTTTGAATTGTGAGAGTCCAAAGTTATGCCATTTGGTAAACAGTTTGTCCATGAAAAGGTAGAACAGATCATCCCTTCCTTAACCCATTACCACACAAGAAAATTTTAGACTGGTCCAAAATGAAAGCATTTGCAGACGAAAAAAAAAAAAGTGACTGAAAAATTGAAATTTGTTCTGGGAAGGGTAGAAAACACTGTGGGATTAGGAGAAAATGCTGGTTACAAGCATTTTCTCCTTTTCCTACAGTGTTTTCAAAAGGCCTCTTTCTCAGGGGCGTCAAAAGTAGGGATTGTGTGGTAATGGGTTAATGCGCCGAGCCCAAGTAGCTCAGTCGGTAGCGTGCAAGACTTGAGAACATGGTGTCCAGGGTTTGATCCCTGGTCACGACCCTGGCTCAGCCAATATCTTTCCAAGGATTGATGATAGTCACTGCAACAGGATTAATTCCTCTCTAACTGCTGACATTTGTTTCAACAATGGTTATGTGGGAAAGCAGTCAGTGCCTTTGTAAGAAAATTGTGCGAAGCACTGGTGATAGAGACTCCAGGAACACATGGACAGGTGCACTGGCCACCATGATATAACTGAAATAATGTTGAAAACTGCATTAAACACCCTACAATCAATGACGAAATTTCAGACTGGTCCAAATTGAAAGCATTTGCAGACGGCAAAATAAATGTGACTGAAAAATTGAAATTTGGTTTGGGGAGGGTAGAAAGCATTGTGGGAAAAGGATTGTCTCATTTTCCCACAATGCTTTCAAAAGGCTTCTGCCTTTGTAAAAAGTCATCATTGTGTGGTAAAGGGTTAACTCATTACCACACAATCCCGACTTTTGATGACTCTGAGAAAGAAGCTTTTGAAAACATTGTGGGAAAGGGAGAAAATGCTGGTAACCAGCATTTTCTCCTTTTCCCACAATGTTTTCTACTCTTCACAAAATAAATTTCAAATTTTCAGACACTTTTATTTTGTTGTCTGTAAATGCTTTCGATTTGGACAAACCTAAACTTTTTATCATTTTGATATCAAGTTAAGTGACATGTACTTAAGAAATAATCTTCTTTCTATCTTGGTTTATTGTTAATAATACCAAAGTTGTGAGTTATGAGGCACAATGAGTAATCCACGATGGCAGTAGCACGAGTGGTTTATTCACTATGTTTCATAGCTAACTGTGTGCTTTATTTGACGATAAACCACCATAGAAAGAAGATTATTTTGATTCTAACATGACAAACTCTTAATCAAAGGAAAACAAGTTTAAAATTAAAGTTTAGTTTAAACATATTTATTTTACATCGATTGAGAAACAAGTTCTTACAACTTATACTAATCTCTCTCGATTCTGCTGGTTAAAGTAAAAACGCGGATGAAGATTATGTTCCATTGAATAACTCACTTACTTACTTTACACAGAAAGATGTCACTCGACAGAGAATGATGTCATACTGCATGGTATGTCGCAAATTTTACCACGCTTTCGTTGCACTGTGTTTATAGAGCCGAATTCATGTGTCATGTTAGAATTTAACCCTTTACCACACAATCCCAATTTTAACGACCCTGAGAGAGAAGCCTTCTGAAAACATTGTGGGAAAAGGAGAAAATACTGGTAACCAGCATTTTCTCCTTTTCCCACAATGTTTTCTGCACTTCCCAAAACAAGTTTCCATTTTTCAGTCACATTTATTTTGTCCTCTGCAAATGCTTTCAATTTGGACCTGTCTAAAGTTTTGTCGTTTGGTAAAGGGTTAAGTTTTGTGCCAGGAGGAAGACTGTTACACCTGACCTTGACGTATAATGACCTTTGATCATGAAATTTGTTTCAGAAACAGAAATGCTACAACTAACCTTGACCTATAGTGACCTTTGCTCTTTGCTGATGACAATGGCAGCTTACTTATCCCCTGTGGAGAGTGTCGTCTTGGAGGTTTGTAATTTATGGAGATGTTTTGGAGTACATTCTTAACATCTCCACTTAACGTGTCTTGAAAAATCTTCATGATACTTTTCATCTCTTCCAATCGGAATATTGTCTGAAAATTCATGGTGAAAAAAATGAGGAGTGGATTTGTCTTTAATCCTTTACCACACAATGATGACTTTTAATACCCCTACATAACCTCATATGGTTTTTTTAGCTTTTGCGCCAAAAATAAAAAAAGCATTGTGGGAATATCAAGTGACTGGCATGTGACTAATGGCGCTTAAATTCCATAACATAACAAACATGACATTATTTTCCACAGAGTCTTCTTTGGATACTAGGTTTGAAGCTTTGTCTGTGTATTTTCAATATGTAAATGAGCAAGTTGCTCATGTAAAATTGACCTTGTTTTCCATCAGTATCAACCTGGGCCATAGTAAATCTCTACTTTCTCTTGGTGTCAGATGGTTTTTGACTACTGAGGTTTTATGAATGAAAATTAAAAGGCTTTAGGAGTATATAGATAATCGTTTTTGGATTTTTGTAAAATTTTTGACCCAAAATCTGAAAGGCTACCTTTAATGTCAAATATGAAGTTACAAACCTGATCCTCAATGGCAAGATAAGGACGTCCTGACTCTGGGTCAAACTCCAAGGCTGACTTCAGTTTGTTCTCGATGAAATCGGTCAGTGATCTGGCAGCCATTGTAAGTCTGGCCTCACATACGTACATTAGTTTCTGGTAGAAGGCTATCACCATCTTCGTCAAGATGCCATCTTCAACTGGGTTCTGACAACAAAAGAATCAATTGATTGTTTGGAATTTAATGCCGTTTTCGACATCCACTATATCACGCCAGCCAGTGCACCTATCCATGCATTCCCAGAGTTTCTTTTACCAGTACACTGCACAATATCCTTTCAAAGCAACTGGCTGCTTTCACACATATCCATTGTCAAAACAATGGTCAGTGGTGAGAGAGGAATGAATCCTGTCACAATGACTATTATCATTCTTTAGAAAAAAATTGGTCCAGCTGGAATATGAAACAAGCAACCCCCTGTTTTCAAATCCTGTTTGCTACCGACTGCACAAGGGCTCAGCTGATAACAACCACTCTAAAAATTAGTTTTTACCCTTAGCCAAACAATCCCCAGTTTTAACATCCCTATGAAAAAAGTCTTCTGAAAACATTGTGGGAATGGGAGAAAATGCTGATAACCAGCATTTTCTCCCTTTTCCCACAATGTTTTCTGCCCTTCCCAAATGGAATTTTATTTTTTTAGTCACATATAATTTGTCATCTGCAAATGCTTTCAATTTTGACCTGCCTAATATTTTGTTGTTCGGTAAACAGTTAAACCAGTCTAAAACTTTATTGTTTGGTACAGAGTAAATGAGGAAATGAATGGAGGAAAACATGCCTGTAAATGATATTCTATGATTCACTTAACAAAAACTGAAACTATTATGAAAGTAATTACTGATACCTTTCGTTTGTTTGATGTACTCTGTCGTGAGCCTTGCCTACTTTGCTGTAAATTTGATGGGTCACCTGACTGAAGACATGTGATCACCAGATCCTGCAAGACCTCCATCATACCTGCAAGTAGTTTTCGGTAACTTACGTTTTCTCTTTAATCCTTTCCCTAACAATCATAGGTTAAAATGACCCTGGGAAAGAAGCCTTTTGCAAACATTCTGGGAAAAGGAGAAAATGCTGGAAACCAGCATTTTCTCCTTTTCCCACAATGTTTTTTCTGCCCAGTCAATGAAATATTGCACCATTTGAGCCACACTGAAAGTGTCATCTGCAAATGCTTTCAATTTGGGTGAGGCTAAAATTTTGTTGTCTGGTAAAGGATTAATCACGTTCTCCTACATTCCAAAGACAAAATCTCAACTTTCTCTTAATTTTAAGCCAAATTCAATTTATTGTTTTGAAATGCCTTGAAATTTTGTTGTCTGGTAAAGGATTAATCACGTTCTCCTACATTCCAAAGACAAAATCTCAACTTTCTCTTAATTTTAAGCCTGATTCAATTTATTGTTTTGAAATGCCTTGAAATTTTGTTGTCTGGTAAAGTGTTAATACTTTACCACACAATACCCATTACCACACAATCCCTACTTTTGACGCCCCTAAAAAAGAAGCCTTTAGAAAACATTGTGGGAAAAGGAGAAAATGCTGGTAACCAGCATTTTCTCCTTTTCCCACAATGTTTTCAACCCTTCCCAAACCAAATTTCAATTTTTCAGTCAAATTAATTTTGTCGTCTACAAATGCTTTCAATTTGGACCAGTCTAAAATTTTGTTGTTTGGTAATGGGTTAAGAGTTAACAAATCCAAAAGAACAGCCTCATGAAAACATTGTAGGAAAAGGAAAAAATGCTAGTGACAAGCATTTTCTCCTTTTTCCACAATGTTTTCTCCTTTTTCCACAATGTTTTCAATCTTTTCAATGACGAATTTTATAATCTGTGCAATACTAGTATTTTAATTTTCATCTGCAAATGCTTTCAATTTGGATCAGTCTAAAATTCTACTGTCTGGAAAAGAGTTAATTCTTTACCAAACAAAAAAAATTTCAGCTGGTCCAAATTCAAAGCATTTGCAGACAACAAAATTTCAGGCTGGTCCAAATTCAGAGCATTTGCAAACCACAAAATTTCAGGCTGGTCCAAATTCAGAGCATTTGCAAACAACAAAATTTCAAGCTGGTCCAAATTCAGAGCATTTGCAAACAACAAAATTTCAAGCTGGTCCAAATTCAGAGCATTTGCAAACAACAAAATTTCAAGCTGGTCCAAATTCAGAGCATTTGCAAACAACAAAGTTTCAGGCTGGTCCAAATTCAGAGCATTTGCAAACAACAAAGTTTCAGGCTGGTCCAAATTCAGAGCATTTGCAGACAACAAAGTTTCAGGCGGTCCAAATTCAGAGCATTTGCAGACAACAAAATTTCAGACTGGTCCAAATTCAAAGCATTTGCAGACAACAAAATTTCAGCTGGTCCAAATTCAAAGCATTTGCAGACAACAAAATTTCAGCTGGTCCAAATTCAAAGCATTTGCAAACAACAAAATTTCAGCTGGTCCAAATTCAGAGCATTTGCACATGACAAAATTTCAGGCTTGTCCAAATTCAAAGCATTTGCACATGACAAAATTTCAGACTGGTCCAAATTCAAAGCATTTGCAGATGACAAAATAAACATTGTTCAAAAATTAAATTTGCTTTGTGAAGGGCAGAAAACGTTGTGAGAAAAGGAGAAAATGCTGGTTACCAGCATTTTCTCCTTTTTCCACAATGTTTTCAAAAGGCTTTTTCTTAATGGGTGTCAAAACTCAGGATTGTGTGGTAAAGAGTTATAGGACACTTGTACCATGGATTAATACTCTGTAAGAGTTAACCCATTACCACACAATCCCTACTTTTGACACCCCTGAGAAAGAAGCCTTTTGAAAACACTGTAGGAAAAGGTGAAAATGCTCCTTTTCCCACAGTATTTTCTACCCTTCCCAGAACAAATTTCAATTTTTCAGTCACCTTTATTTAGTCGTCTGCAAATGCTTTCAATTTGGACCAGTCTAAAATTTTGTTGTGTGGTAAAGAGTTAGTAACAATATGTCTCTGAGTGTTTATCTGAACAAACACCCCTCCACTGTTTACCAGCATTTTATCTTTTTTTCTTCAATGCCTTTTTATCTTCCCCATAAACTTTTCAATTTTTTACAGTCACTTTTATTTTGTCCAATGCTTTCAATTTAGATCAGGCTAAAATTTGCTGTAAGGGAAAGAGCTGATAAATCTTTCAAATCTTCCATGAATTAAATGTAAAAGAAACCACAAACATACATGTTATATACTCCACCTGACCAGCCATACAGTGTAGCATTCTCCAGCAATCTGCTATGTGACTTTGATCCTGGGTTCAAGAAGAAATAAATGAATGAAAAAATAAATATGAAAGGACAAAAAAGAAAATAAATAGGAATATAAGTTAGTTTTTATGACTTATATCTCTATTTCATTCCTGACCACGTGCAAAAAAAATCTAGAGTTGTGATTAAATTGAAAGCATCTATTTACTACTAATTTTGTGCGGTTCAAACAATTGTATTTTCCTATGAAGAGGGTAAACTATGATTTTGGAAAAGGGAAAAAATGTTTCTCTGCCACGATATACTAAAAGTTTTAATGTCTTTGTAAGGATGAATTAACTCTTATGCTGTTAAGCGTGACTCACTGACCTTTTGCAGACAGTGTAGATCAAGATCAGACTGCACAGAATGTGCAGTCTGATCTTTGATCTATACTGTCCGAGAAGAAGATTATTATTCATCAAAATATAACTTTGAAAGAGCAATATGAGTTTTTTTAATTCCATATCGGAAATATCCTTATAGTTATTCAGCAGGATATAAGAGTTAACCCTTTACCCCATAAGGCATTTCTATGGTATCTCTAATTGACCCTTAATAACAGCAAGGGTGAAGCTGTTTCTAATGTGTATATGACACCTTTTGATAGCATAGAAAACATTGTGACAAAAGGTGAAATTGCTCGTCACAAGCAATTTCACCTTTTGCCACAATGTTTTCCAAAGGCTCCTACAAGCAATGCGTAGAAATGAGTATCTATGGAGTAAAGAGTTAAAGGGATAGAAACAACTGCTACAAGAGCTTCACAGAGCCAAGCATAAATATATACCTTAACTCTTTACCACACAACAAAAATTTGGACTCGTCCAAATTGAAAGCATTTGCAGACGACAAAACAAATGTGAATCAAAAATTGAAAATAGATTTGGAAAGGGTAGAAAACATTGTGGGAAACGGAGAAAATGCTGGTATCCAGCATTTTCTCCTTTTCCCACAATGTTTTCAAAGGCTTTCTTTCTCATCGTCATTAAAGTCGGGATTGTGTGGTAAAGAGTTAAGGGGCCTGTCAGTGAAAGGGGTAACAATCTAGAATGCCTAACAAGATCCAAATTGGAAGGGTCACATACACAACTACGTATCATAGAGATTCATTGTGGCAAGTTTGAACTTATTTCAATGGAAACTGCAGGAGGAGTTGCACACAAAAAGTTGGTAACAGATGGATGGACAGAAGGACGGACAGACAAAGGACTGGGCCATAACATAATATGACTCTTAACTCTTTACCACACGACAAAATTTTAGACTGGTTCAAAATGAAAGCATTTGCAGACGACAATATAAAGGTGACTGAAAAATTGAAATTGGTTCTGGAAAGGGTAGAAAACACTGTGGGAAAAGGAGAAAATGCTGGTTACCAGAGAAAATGCTGGTTACCAGCATTTTCTCCTTTTCCTACAGTGTTTTCAAAAGGCTTCTTTCTCAGGGGCATCAAAAGTAGGGATTGTGTGGTAATGGGTTAAGGGTTTACAAAAAGCAGAAAATGTTAGTAACCAAAGGTCATCAAATTGACGAGCTATTTATAAAGGGTTAACATGTATCACCTGTGATATTAAATCCCGCAGAAGCAGATGTCTGTAGAAATTCATCCAATCACATTTTCTCTGAGATTCAAACATGGTCTTGTCCAGGGTAGCACACAAGTATCTCACGTTAGCCATGCTCATTGGGTCACCACCTTGAGGTGGACCATAGTTTTGATAATGGAACGCAGCCTGAAACAGTTTTTTGACTCTTCACCAAAGCATTTGCAAATCAAACAATTCAAAACAATAAAACTTGTCAGTACTTAACCCTTTACTCCATAGATACTCATTTCTACGCATTGCTTGTAGGAGTCTTTGGAAAAACATTGTGGCAAAAGGTGAAATTGCTCGTGACGAGCAATTTCACCTTTTGCCACAATGTTTTCTACCCTATCAAAAGATGTCATATACATATAAGAAATGGCGTCATCCTTGCTGTAATTAAGGGTCAATTAGAGATAGCATAGAAATGCTGTATGGGGTAAAGGGTTAAGTAGAAAACATGGGAAAAAGAGAAAATGCTGGTTGTATTTGCTTAGTTTCCCACAATAGTTTCAAAGACAAATTCAGTCATTTGAGCTATGCTGAATCTGTCATCTACAAATGAAAAAATTTGTCATCATGTAAATAGTAAACATCTTTTAACCCTTTACCACACAATATCAACTTTTAATGAGCCTAACAAAGAAGGTCTTTTGAAAACATTGATGGAAAAGGAGAAAATGCTGGTAACCAGCATTTTCCCCTTTTCCCACAATGTTCTCTACCCTTCCCAAAACAAATTGCAATTTTTGATTCACATTTATTTTGTGCTTTCAATTTGGACATGTCTAAATTTTTGTCGTTTGGTAAAGAGTTAAATCTTTTTTTCTTTTTACCACACTTAAGTCTGTAGTATTATCAAATTACTATAATAATTGGAAGGCTTTTTGGCAAGATTTACAGGTGACTTTTCCCCTTTTGAAGCAGACTACTTTCGAACATATTGTGGTTAAGGCAGAAAATGTAACAAGCAATTCTTCTACTTTTAAGATGTTTTCTACAAATTTCTTTTTCACAAAAGATTCAAATTGTAATTCATTCCTAATTCAGAACTATATGAGATTGAAATGAAAAAAAAACATTTTTTTAAAAATTAACTTTCAAATTAATTGTCAACATTTTCATGTCGAAGTAGAAAAGGATGAAATTTTAAAATGTAAAAGTACAAAAAATTAGGCAAAAAAATGTAAAGAATGCAAAGAAAACCTACCCTATCCTTAGATAAGAACACAGATTTGTAAAATGATGCAGGATCATCTGGGTAAAACAGCTCCGGTCTGAAAAAACAAAACAGTGGTCTTTTAATTACCTATAATTCCAAGAAGTGCACAGATTCTGTAAATCCAAGATTACCAATCTAATTGGCTCAGACAAGAAGTTTCAGCCAATTAACTCTTTACCAAACAACAAAATTTTAGATCGGTCCAAATTGAAAGCACTGGCAGGCCGAATTTGAACCCTTAAAGGGTAAATGTCCTCGATTTACGAGGCTTTAAAGACCAATACCATAACCACTGAGCCATGGAGATATCTCTCTGACGCAGTTGTCAGGTCTAGTATTTATATTGGGACTAAGCTATATACGAAGGAGTAGTCTCCCGTAACAAGGGGTTGAATAGATGGTCTTGGAAATAAGAATTGAATACGAGCCATGCTCCAGTAAAAAATGGGGTTTTATACATCTATGTAACGCATCATAACAAACAAGTCAAAGTTCAAAAAACCTGTTTTGACTTAAAAACAAACTGAATCTTGAGGTAGTATAATCTCTTTACCACACGACAAATTGTACACTTGTCCGAATTGAAAGCATTTGCAGATGACAAAATAAAAGTGACTGAAAATTTAAAATTTGTTATGAGAAGGATAGAAAACATTGTGGGAAAAGGAGAAAATGCTGGTTACCAGCATTTTCTTCTTTTCCCACTATGCTTTCAAAAGTCTTCTTTCTCAGGGTCGTTAAAAGTCAGGACTGTGTGGTAAAGAGTTAAGCAGGCAAAAAATTTACAATTAATATTGTAGGAAAACAAAAAATACCTGTTGCCAGCATTTTCTCCTCTACCCACAGTGTTTTCTACCCTTTCCAGAACAAATTTCAATTTTTGAGTCACCTTTATTTTGTCGTCTGCAAATGCTTTCAATTTGAACTTGTCTAAAATTTCTTCTTTGGTAATGAGTTAAAACCAAAGGATAGTTTGGTAAATGCATTGTCTAGATTGAGACTAAGATTCCTGTCTATGTTACTTACTTGACTCCTTCTTCCAGGAAATGCAGTTTGAAATGTTTTACTAGAGTCACATATCTCCATTCCTCCATTGTTACATAGGCCTAGGACATAAAAAGATTAAAAATAATTTTTAGTTTAAACATATTTATTTTACTGTGACTGAGAAACAAGTTCCTATAATTTATACTAATCTCTCTAGATTCTGCTTCCTGGGAGTTACACCAGTGTTCACACCAAACCACTGGGTTAACCCTTTACTCCATAGATACTCATTTTGACACATTGCTTGTAGGAGCCTTTGGAAAATATTGTGACAAAAGGTGAAATTGCTCATGACGAGCAATTTCACCTTTTGTCACAATGTCTTCTGTGCTATCAAAAGGTGTCATATACACATAAGAAATTACTTCATCCTTGCTGTTATTTAGGGTAAATTAGAGATACCATAAAAATGTCTTATGGGGTAAAGGGTTAATGAAAAATCCTGAAGTTGACACTCGCCCCCAGGCATCAAACTCAGGACCTCATGCTTATAAGGCCGACGCTGTGCCTCACAACCAAGGCCACTACTCAAAGATTTTTTTCTTTCCTTAAATTTACAAAAGGACAGCAAAAAAAATCCAGTCCAGAAAACTTTTTTTACTTTCCAATTTTCTGCAAGAAACATTCTTTTTATACCAACTCCACCACAAAGCCGAAAAGGAAGGGCAGTAAAGTGTACTCTTTTTCTCTGAAGAGTTTCAACCAGTGTGGCAGAAATTTCAACAGAATCCTTTTTACCATAAAAAGTTTAGAAATATGATTGGTTGACATTTACAGCATTTATAGCCCAAGAAAAGGACTTTTGGAAAAGCAGAAAATGCTGGTCACCTGATAAGTTTGGCCACAAGACAAAAGAGTAACCCAAAGAGATCAGGAAAAATGGATAGAAGCACAAGTTACTATGCAAGGTATCACAGACAAAATACTACAGAAAGTGGCATAGGACATCAAACAAACTGCTTCTTGTCCATACCTTGCAATAGATAGGCTGTTTCATGCCAGCAATTGTCGCAAACTGGGTCAGGAATCCCTTTTTCTTGGTGAGGATATCGTCTTTTGTCCAATGGTCAGGGGAAGGTGAGCCAAAGTACACGCCCATAACTGGCCAGGGTGATTTTGTGATCATGTCCATCATGTGGTTATGTACTGAAACAACAATAAACAAGCATTTTCTCCTTTTCCCACAATGTTTTCAAATGCTTTCTTTTTCAGGGTCTTTAAAAGTCCCGAGTGTGTGGTAATGAGTTAACCCGTTACCAAATGACAGAGTTTTAGACTGGTCCAAGTTGAAAGCATTTGCAGATAACAAATTAAATGTGAAACAAACTTTGAAATTTGATCTGGGAAGGATAGAAACAATTGTGGGAAAAGGAGAAAATGCTGGTTACTCGCATTTTCTCCTTTTCCCACAATGTTTTCAAAAGCTTTCTTTCTCAGGTGCATTAAAAACTGGCACCGCACCATAAAGGGTTAAAGACAATTTCATTATTTGAGCTCTGTTTGAACTGTCTCAACATTTTGACATTAGGCAATCAGTAATCGAAATGTTATCTTATTACAAATAGATTTTTGAACACCCTTACAGGAAAATACATCTGGTTTAAACGGAAATGCATTTCTAATAACCTAGCTTATATCACTCAGTTACTATAAAATGCTTGATATAATTGATGTTATTACTGGAACTTATAACTATGTTTAGAGAAGTATAAGAATTTCTATTCAAATGTCTGGAAAATAAAATTCCAAAGTATTGTCTGAAAGCATTGTCACAAAAATCATCAAATCAGTATTGAGGCACAACTATAATACAAACCCTTTAAGATGATGGGCAATGAAGTGGCCAAAGATCTATGTTTCATGGTCAGGCTCAGTCAGTAGCTTGCAGGACTTGAGAACAAGGGGTCCAAGGTTTGATCCCTACCTACGACCCCTGGCTCAGCAAATATCCTTCAAAGGATACATGATACTCACTGTGACAGGATTCATTCCTCTTCCATTAATTACCGATATGGGAAAGCAGCCAGTGGCTTGGAAAGAAAATTGCGCTTAGTACTAATAAAAGAAACTCCAAGAACACATGGATAAGTGCACTGGCCACCACGATATAACTGAAATGATGTTGAAAATGGCATTAAACACCACACAATCAATCAATATAAGGTCAGGTTGAGGACCTAAGAAATGGCAAAGCCTACCCATAACAGCACAAAGTTGTATGGCCTCCCCATGGCAGCCTGAAGGTCCCTGTATATAATAGTGTTCATGCAGCTCTATTTCATTGAGGTAGGGCTGCATTCTACCATACCAGATACTGGGCCCATTAAGGGCCATACATATGCCGACCCTGTATGGCCCCTTTTTCTGTATGTAGGATCTCTGCTGAAAGCTTGCAACCATTTGGGAGAGAGGTAGATAGGTGCCTGTATCTAACATCATCAAGGCGGTCACACAACCTAAAAAATAATTAAACATATGTAAAAAGCATTTAACCCTTTACCAAACAATCCTGACTTTTAACGACCCTGAAAAGGAAGCCTTTAGAAAACACTGTGGGAAAAGGAGAAAATGCTGGTAATCAGCATTTTCTCCTTTTTCCACAATTGTTTCTATCTTTCTCATAACAATCTTCAAAATTAAGTCACAATTATTTTGTAGTCTGCAAAAGCTTTCATTTTGGACTAGTCTATAATTTTTTTTGTATAGTATAGAGTTAATGCTTCACTAAACAATTCCGTGTTTTTGTGGCCCTCAGGAAGCCCTTGAAAACATTGTGGGAAAAGGAGAAAATGCTGGTGACCAGCATTTTCTCTTCTTTCCCACAATGTTTCTTACCCCATTACTACTGACCAATATTGAAAATTGTTATCTGCAAATGATTCCAATTTAGGGAAATCTAAAGATTTAACCCTTCACTAAATAGTAAAAACCTTGAGGAAGCAAACTTTTGAAAACATTGCGGGAAAACAAGAAAAATCTGGTAGCCAGCTTTTTCCTTTTCCCACATTGTTTTCCACCCTATAAAAGACCAATCTCACATTCTAACCCCACTTAAATTTGTTGTCTGGAAATGCCTCGAATTATGACATGTCCAAAGTATGGCAGTATGGTCAGGAGTATAATAACTGAAAGACTGATGTACTGAATTCTAAAGGTCATTTTTTCTTTGAACCATTTAAAGGTTATCCGTATGAAAAGAGGAGATATTATTGATTAAGATACAGTTTTTTACCAGCCTTTCCTACACAACAACCTTTCATTTGTTACCATAGAAACAATGGTAATGACAAGCAGTACACCAGGAAATGCACACACATTAAATATTCAGTAAAAAGTGAAAAATATAACACCCCTGTTACCATCACTGTCACAGAATCAGATAGTCAATATTTTGGGACAAATGGAATGCAAATTTTACAAGTATATTAAACAAGAGGACCATGATGGTCCTTTATCGCTCACCTGAGTACCAAGCAGCAAAGGTCTACAATAAAGCTAAATACCAAATATCAAGGTTCAAGGCTAAATGATAATGAAACAAGAGCAGCAATTTGTCACAATTTGACTTGCGACTTTGAAGTTCCATTCAAGACAAGCAAGAAATACTGTAAGAATGAAGATCAATGTGGAATTACATGAAGTTCGCACTACGTAGAGTTATTGTTCTTGCGCATTGTACTCTGTAATACTGCAACAAACATGCATACCAAGTTTGAAGTCGTTCTGACTTGAGATGACAAACTTATATTCCAGACAGGCACTAAATGCTGTAAAAATGACATCAAAATGGAAATAATTCGACAGCACGAATTAGAGTTACAATTCTTGCGCACTGCACTTCCAAATATTGCACCAAATAATCATACCCAATTTCAAGTCATTCCTACTTAAGATGACAAAGTTTTGCTCCGGACAAGCAAGAAATACTATGAAAATGAAGTTCAAAGGGGAAATAACTCAAAATTCAAGCTAGGAAGAGTTATGGTTCTTGTGCACTGCACTCCATAAATATACAACGATCATGCATATCAAATTTGAAGATGTTCAGGCTATAGATGACAAAGTTATATTCCAGACGAGCAGAAAATGCTGTAAAAATGATAATCAAAGGGAAATAACTTACAGACAGTATAAGGTAGAGTTATGGATCTTTCACATTGCACTCTGCATTATTGCAACAAACACAAATGTCAAGTTTCAAGTCAATCAGACTGGAGATGACAAAGTTATGCTCTGGATTAAGAACTATTATAAAGAACTTTCTAATTCAAGGGCAAATAACTCCAGTTGTTTGCCTCCGATTACACCCATAATTAAACTCATCCAAGATCTTATGGTCATATATATTTTGATAAAGTTTGGTGCTGATTGGTAGATATTTATAGATGTTAGAGTGTAAACAAAGTGAAATACAGCAATTTTTCTAATTCAAGGGCAAATAACTCCAGATGTTCTGATCCGATTAGACCCAAAATCAAACTCATCCGAGATCTTATGGTCATATATACTTTGACCAAGTTTGGTGCTGATTGGTTGATATTTGTAGATGCTAGAGTGTAAACAAAGTGAAATACAGCAATTTTTCTAATTCAAGGGCAAATAACTCCAGATGTTCTGGTCCGATTCGACCCAAAATCACACTCATCTGAGATCTTATGGTCATATATACTTTGACCAAGTTTGGTGCTGATTGGTTGATATTTGTAGATGCTAGAGTGTAAACAAAGTGAAATACAGCAATTTTTCTAATTCAAGGGCAAATAACTCCAGATGTTCTGGTCCGATTAGACCCAAAATCGGACTCATTCAAGGTCTTATGGTCATATATACTTTGACCAAGTTTGGTGCTGATTGGTTGATATTTGTAGATGCTAGAGTGTAAACAAAGTGAAATACAGCAATTTTTCTAATTCAAGGGCAAATAACTCCAGATGTTCTGGTCCGATTAGACCCAAAATCGAACTCATCCGAGATCTTACGGTCATATATACTTTGACCAAGTTTGGTGCTGATTGGTTGATATTTGTAGATGCTAGAGTGTAAACAAAGTGAAATACAGCAATTTTTCTAATTCAAGGGCAAATAACTCCAGATGTTCTGGTCCAATAAGACCCAAAATCGAACTCATCCGAGATCTTATGGTCATATATACTTTGACCAAGTTTGGTGCTGATTGGTTGATATTTGTAGATGCTAGAGTGTAAACAAGAAAATGTGAACGGACGGACGGACGGACGGACGGACGACGGACGGACGGCTAGACGAATAAAGCCCAATTACGTGACTTACTTTTATGTGGCTGAAAATGTTATGTGACTATTCAATTATGTGTCTTACAATTTTGTGAACTCATTAACTAGGGTTTATGTGGTTTTTACTTGGCCATTTTGAGTGCCTTAATTTAGTCTCGTAAACAACTACCGTAAATTTATGTATTCTATATAACTCTCATTAAAGTCAACAGCTTTTTCCACTGTGTATATACATGTAAATACACATCATATATTGAAGCTCTATTTCAAGTGAAGGCAACCAATTTATATTTTACAAAAACACTGAGAAAAAGACAAAATGTCCATAAAGAGCAATTTATCCTTTAGTATAACTGCAGTATTTTCTGCCCACAAAAAGTTTCAGAGCATTTGAATAAATTTTGTGTTTGGTAATTGGATAAGTGATATAGAAAGAAAGAAGCAGTAATACTAAAGATATGGAGAAAAACAAGATTACCAAAAAGTTCAATTTTACTCCTTTTCCAGACAACAAAATTTTAGACTGGTCCAAATTCAAAGTAGCTGCACACAGCATATCAAAGTGAGTGTAATTTCAAAAACAACAGCAACGCAAGCAGATGCTATTGCTTTTCAGTCCGAAAGGGACAAAATTTTTACAAAAATAAATTCAGTTATCTCCCTAGTATGGATTGCTCTTTTGATAGTGAACAAATATTCCAGTTTCAAGTAAATATCTTTAGTAACAACAGAGACATGGCCAAGGTAAAAGTTTGTCATGTCATGCCAATGCCAATGCCGACAATGCCTACAAGGCCAAAAACTGATGACAACACCAATGGGATGACAATACTTCGACTTTTTGTTTCCAAATAGCTGAGCTTATAAGTATGGCATATGGTAGATAACAACTTTGTAAATAAAGAAATTGTTTGTTACAATTGACGCTATGTGGCCAGAATTAGTTACATGACAGCGACTGTTTCAATCATCCATGCTATGTGGATTTTAATACCAGTACAAGTCCTTGTACTGCCCTGCCAGTTGCAATGCTATTCTCCTGAACCTTCAAGCAAGGGGGGGGGGGGGATTACTGCCATTTAATCAATAGTGGCCAATAGTCTGACCTGGCCAAGGATCAAGCCACGAGCTTGCTCTCCTGGGCTAGGTTTGGTTTCCAATGTATGGGAATACAGTAACTCGTCAGAATTTCTTGAATTAGAAAATTTATTGTGCTCTTCAGTACACAATATTCAGTAAACAAGTACAATAAAAATGCTACTTAAAATTCTTTGCAAAAAAAACCTCACCTTTTCATCTTTTTTTCACCACATATGAGGGCTAATTGGAAATTATTGAGACATTGTGTGTTTTGAGAGAAAACTTAACATATGTGCATAAAATTTTCTATAAATGTAAATTAACCTTTAATAAACGGAAAGAACTAAATGAAATTTATATTGGTTCGTTGGTTAGTTGTATTGGGGTTTAACGCCACTTTAACAGCTAAGGTCATATCATGGCAGTTGGCGACGCAAATGTGTTTCCTGGCTTTCTCAACCAGTACTAACACAACTTTCTTTCCGAAGCCACTGACTACTTTTCTCAAATGCTTCAGCAGAGGTGAGAGGTGAAAATACCCCGGAAAGAAAGTTTGCCTCAACTGGGTATCGAACTCACAACCACTAAGTCATGAGTCCTACACCCTCACCACTGAGCCACCCAGGCGGGCCCGTGTTAGTTACAAGTCATAACCATGTATCATCTAAAATCAATATGAGCCGCGAGTAACTAAAGCACGCCGTAAAAATGAGTTAGTTCAAATAAAGCGCACTTGATTAAAACTTGAATAATATTAAAATAGCAGCCAAAAGTCAGTTAAAACAATGCCATATTTACATTGCATTATTCTGTTGAATTTTCAGCAAATTTTAGAAAAAATTCATGTAATAGATAAGCAAGGTTTGACTATTTTCTGAAAGTTCATGCTATCAAATGAACAGCAACAAAATGGATAACATCGTAGAGGCGGAGCAGCGAGCTTAGATAAAGTTTGGACAAACCCAAATGAAACAAAAAAAGATATTAAAACATGACACAGTGCGGAAGAGGCTTGCCAGGAGCTTTTGTTTATCGGTGGCGCAGTTGGTTGGTGAAAGATGGATCATCTCTGTAAATAACAAAAGGAGGTGGAGACTCATGATCATCGACGTCTCTCCACATCTCAAGTATCTTTATCATTATTGCATGTATGCATTACAACTTACACATGCTCTTCTTCTTCTTCCACAGCCAGCTTGTTGATCTGCCCACCCTAGAAGTCCTCACAATTCCTCTTAGGCATAACTACGTCTGTAAAGGATATTCAAAATCAGGTTAACCCATTACCACACAATCCCTACTTTTGACACCTCTGAGAAAGAAGCCTTTTGAAAACACTGTGGAAAAAGGAGAAAATGCTGGTAACCAGCATTTTCTCCTTTTCCCACAGTGTTTTCTACCCTTCCCAGAACAAATTTAAATTTTTCAGTAATCTTTATTTTGTCGTCTGCAAATGCTTCCAATTTGAACCAGTTTAAAATTTTGTCGTGTGGTAAAGAGTTAAGTAGTTCAAAAATGTTTGTTTGTATGTGTGTTTACACTACGGTTAAAGCTTGTCAACTGGAGCCACCAAGATGGAGAAATTAACTAGTCTTTATTACTACATATTATATATAAAAGAACAATTTAATGTAACTACAGACAAATCTATTGACTACAGTTATTTGGTATACATGTAAGTATGTTTCTCTGAAACTATCGTGACTATTCCAGGTTTGTGGTATGAGACAAAATAAAATTATGATAAATAAGAGCTGAAATCTGGAAGAAGGTGCCTTACATGGCCCTCAAAGTCAAATTTCCCTTTTCAACATTTTCTGAAAGGTTGACATGTGTTGACAATATGGTGTATTTAAATGGCCAATATATGGTCCAATTGAAACATTTGCAGATGACACAATGAATGTGACTAAAAAAATGAAATTTGCTTTGGGAAAGATAGAAAACATTGTGGGAAAAGGAGAAAATGCTGGTTATCGCAGTGTTTTCAAAAGGCTACTTTCTCAGGGTCATTAAAAGTCAGGATTGTGTGGTAAAGAGTTAAGGCCAAATCAACAAAAACACAATCTCCTATCAAAATTATCTGACTGTCTTACTTGACAAGAAAACGACAAACCAGAAATAGGAATTCAATTAGCTAAATAATGAAAGTACCTCTAATGTCCATTTCTCTGAGGTCTTGATTTGCAAATTTTGCAGTAAGGTTCATGTCCTGTACAAGCAGTAGTTTACTTATGTACAGCCCTTTCAGCAGTCCAGACATGTGTCTATAATGTTGCTTTTGGATGTCTCCTGTGTGTCCTAGGTGATTCAACAACCACTCAAATTCATTGCTCTTCAGGTTCATTGTCTAAAGAAAAAGTTTACTTCAAATGTGAATACAGAGTACATCAGAAATACTGACCAAACACATGTTTGCTATCAGAAAATGGGCTCTATTTAGTGGTATGGCATTAAGCATCTTAAACATGTATTTGCTACAGTTAATATTATTATAATTATCTAGACCTGCACATAAAGTAAGTCCTAATCTATATTTCATCTTATAATGAGGAGTGAATCATGAAGTTAGAGGAATCAACAGCAGGCATGTATTATTTAAATCCACTTGTTTCACTTTCAGACAAACAATATCTGAACTTAAGACTGTCAAGAGACAGTAAGGAGTTAAATGACTTTTACCTAGATTTTTTAAAATTTGTGTATTCTTTAGTATGTGTGGGAATATCCCAAATAGAAAGCATTTGCAGATAACAAAATAAAATTGATAGAAAATTTGGAATTTGTTTTGTGACAGGTAGAAAACATTGGGGGAAAAGTAGAAAATGCTAGTTACCAGCATTTTCTCTTTTTCCCACAATGTTTTCAAAAGGCTTCTTTCACAGAGGTGTTAAAAGTCGGCATTGAGTGGTAAAGGGTTAATATACTAACTTGAACTTAATTCATGTAAATGAAATTATTTCAATCAATTTTAATGGAATCACTCTTTATAAGTAGATTTGTTTCCCACACACAAGGAAATTCTTAGTTATTTGATGGAATAGTTTTCCAGACTATGTGCTTTTAATAATGCGTGCATTACAGAATGCTGCAAGCTGGATGCATCACTGCAATACAATGTAATAAACTGTCCGTATCAAAGTGACTGTGCATAAGCAAGTTACTGTCCATATCTAGGGGACTGTCCCTAACTAGGTGACTACTCATGGCCACATAGATTTCTGAGCACATACTTATTTAATTCTTTATTTACCAATATAATTCAATAAATTGTCCATAACAAAGTGACTGCCTACAGGTAGGTGACTGTCTAGGTGACTCTCTATGTAACCAGAGGTTCATTTGTTTATAGTCATTATTGTACATTCATTTGTAAATTTGCATAACTTCATTAACCCTTTACCCCACAAGGCATTTCTATGGTATCTCTAATTGACCCTAAATAACAACCTGGATGAAGCAGTTTCTTATGTGTAACAACTTTTGATAGCATAGAAAACATTGTGACAAAAGGTGAAATTGCTTGTCACATTTTCCAAAGGATCCTACAAGCAAAGCGTAGAAATGCGTATCAATGGAGTAAAGGGTTAACTGTATGTTTTAACATTTGTAATATCACTTTGTGTGTATTGAGTGAACAGTAATCCCTTTTGTGAGCGAGAATGAGAGCATACTGATCAGCCGGCAAATGTGTGTATCTGTTACCCCCCGTCTGCTATCCCTCTCTCAAATAATTCATTCTGTCACCAGCTCTTATAAGAGACAGATAAACACTATCACTTTATCATAATTCATCTTTATATCTCTGACTGCAAAGTCACGGTTACTATTCTACACAGCTCCAGGAAGCATATTCATTTTGATAAAGATATTCCCAGAAAACAAAATTAATATTCCATGCACTGAATAATCAAGTGTATCGTTACAACTAAAGGGACCATCTAAAACTAGGTTACTGTTTATGTTCTCTTGATTTTGAGCACAAAACTGTTCTAATTCATGAAACCATGTCTTTATTTTACCAATACAATTCAATAAACTGTCCATAACCAAGTGACCGTCTATAACTAGGCTACTGTCCATGTCTAGGTGATCGTCTATAACTAGGTGACTGTTCATGGCCACATATTCATCGAGTGGCCACAATAATCCAGCACAGAGCTATCCTAATTCATGAAATTATGTCTTTATTTTACCAATACTAGTTTTATGTAATAAAACTGTCTTAAACTCAGTTACTTCTATGGTCACATAAATACCAAGCACAAAACTATTCTAATTGACAAAATGTAATAAACTGTCAATGACTATGTGACTGTAAATGGTAACATAATTACTTGTAGTTGGTTACATTTACAATTACGTGTATGTCTACTAAAAACAAACTATTGTGTAACTGTAATTGATTACATTGGTATGTAATCGACCTCAGGTCTGATTGCAATAATAATCAAAATCTAATGTCCATTAAAGAATGTGAAGACATTGATTTGTTTTTTGTTTCTTTGTTTTTTTTAAGATAACAAGAGGATCAAAATGGCCCTGGATCACCCAACTGAATTTTAAAGAGGATCATAGCCAATTTCTTTTTTCAGGTATTGAAACTTTGGAAACAAAATCTTTATTTTGCCAAGCAATTACGAAAAGGTCACCAGTATAAGTCATTTCAAAATCTATCATCACCCCAACAATCATCATCACAGCAATGATTTTGATGATACAGAATTCTGCAAACAGATTTTAGGATAGATCATACAAGGCCAATTTCTTGAAGAAAAACACGGGCTTGAATGAATGAATAATGAATGAATAGTGTTTTACGGCCCGTCAACAACTTAGGTCATATTGGGCACACTTGCTTAGTAAACAATAATGCGAGGTGAAAATAACATAAATGTGCAACAGCATAAGACAAACATGATAAATGAGGAATAGACAAAACACAAAATGATGCCCCTTTTGTCGCCTTTACAACATGCATGCTTTCACGTTTGTTCCGCCAGATGAAATGGCAGATGTGACGATCGCGGGACTGCAGTGGTTTATTCTTATACCCCATTAAACCACACGGGGTCCCACAGGCCAATTGATTCACATTCCAAACGCTATTTACATTGAGAAAAAAAATGTAGGATTTGGAACAAGAACTACCCAGCCTGCTGCAATCCTATGAATTACGAGGAAAGCAGCCGTTCGTCTCTAGTTTGAGTCGCTTCTACAACATGCCATAGAGAAAGTCCGAGGTCCTATTCTATACAGTAAACAAGAGGATCATGATGGTCCTATATCACTCACCTGAGTACTAAGCTGTAAAATCAAACTTGTGACCCATGGGATGGGGCCAGTTTTGACCCCAGGGACTCCTAGGAAAGAACTTGATAGAGGTCCACTAGGAGTTGCTACTTACGAAATATCAAAGGGGCTCTACACCTTCTAGTTTCAGAGAAGTAGAATTTTGAAGTTTTCCTTCTTTGTTCCTATGTTTCAAACTTGTGACCAATGGGGCAGGGCAAGTTTTTACCCCAGGGGCATCGTATGAGGAAACTTTGTAGAAGTCTAGTAAGAGACGCTAAATACCAAATATCAAAGCTCTACACCTTACAGTTTCAGGGAAGAAGAATTTTAAAGTTTTCCTTCTTTGTTCCTATGTTTCGAACTTGTGACCCACGGGGCGGGGCAAGTTTTGACCCCAGGGACATATGAACAAACATTGTAGAAGTCCACAAGGAGATCTTACTTACCAAATATCAAAGCTCTATATCTTCTAGCTTCAGAGAAGAAGAATCTTAAGGTTTTCCTTCTTTATTTATATGTTTTAAACTTCTGACCCCCGGGGCGGGGCCAGTTTTGACTCCAGGGACATCATATGAACATTCTTGGTAGAGGTCCACAAGGAGATGCTACATGCCAAATATCAAACCTCTGCACCTTCTAGTTTCAAAGAAGAATTTTGCAGTTTTCTTTCTTTGTTCCTATGTTTCAAACTTGTGACCCCCAGGACGGGGCCCAGTTTTGACCCCAGGGGCAACAAATGAACAATCTTGGTAGGGGTCCACTGGGAGATGCTACAAACCAAATATCAAAGCTCTATGCCTTCTAGTTTCAGAGAAGAAGATTTTTAGTTTTCCTTCTTTATTTCTATGTTTTAAACTTGTGACCCCCGGGGTGGGGCCAGTTTTGACCCCAGGGATATCATATGTACAATCTTGGTAGAGGTCCACTAGGAGATGCTACATACCAAATATCAAAGCTCTGCACATTCGAATTTCAGAGAAGAAGAATTTTAATTAAGTTTTCCTTCTTTGTTCTATGTTTTAAACTTGTGGCCCCTGGGGCGAGGCTGCTTTTGACCCCAGGGGCATCATATGAACAATCTTGGTAGGGGTCTACTGGGTGATGCTACATACTAAATTTCAAAGCTCTACGCCTTCTAGTTTCAGAGAAGAAGATTTTCAAAGATTTTGCTTTTTTTTCCTTTTGGTTGCCATGGCAACCAGAGTTATGGGTGAAATTCAATCTCTTGAAAAATTTGGTAGAACTTTACCTAAGGAACATCCCTGCCAAGTTTCATCAAGATTGGCCCAATGGTTTAGGAGGAGAAGATGTTTAAAGAAATTGTGGAAGAGTTTCTTCATGTCTGTATAGTGCAAGTAGTCTCCATTCACCAGACCCATGTTTCTTGACGGATCAAAATTTTGTGAACATTTTTTGAAAAGGGTCACCCAAGGGGTCACCCAAGGAACATCTCCTTCAATTTATTTCAAAATCTGATCAGAAAATTCAGAACAGAAGAATTTTTTAAGATTTTCTTCATGTCTGTATTGTGCAAGTTGCCCCATAATTCAGTACAGACATGTTTTTTGACAGATAATTTGTAAAATTATTTCAAAACCTGACAAGTTAATTCACAGAAGAAGATTTTCGAAGATTTTCAAAGAATTGCTTAGAAAATTCCAAGGTGGCCCAGTGGTTTGGGAGATGTTTAAATTAATTGATGACACTACACAACAGACACCGCATGAAAGCTACAGCATAATCCTAAAAGCTCCTCTTGAGCATGTTGTGCTCAGGTGAGTTAAAAAGTCCAAACAAGACCCAATTCCGCAGTTTTGTTCCATCAGCAATGAATTTGTAGCAGTAAAGTATCTAATATGTTCACTTCAGTAATCAAAGTTTTTTTTCTGTGTTAAATGAAATTAAAAAAAAAAAGATACTTACACTGCCACATCACTTTTGGTATACACATACACTTTTCTAGGGGCACTAGCAGCATCTGTCAATAATTTTACTGGTCATTTTACAAAAGATGATAGCCCAGGCAGTGGCGCATAATAGAAAACATTCCTAAAAGATAAAATGAATAATTACAAATAGATAGAAATTTGAGCAACTACAGAAAGTTGTACAATAACAGCATCATTCTTAAAAAAATGCCTTCAACTAAAATTACTTGAAATAAGCTCCATCACTTCAGGTATTCAAAAATGTATTGTTCAAATACATGTATGTATGTTTTTAGTTTTAATTTTAGAGTAGAATAGAAGGGCGCGCTACACGGCCCCTTGTGCCACATTATCTATGTACAAGGGCTCTAATACCCTTCATATAGATCTATGTACATTAAAAAAACAAGAGGACCATGATGGTCCTATATCGCTCACCTGAGTACCAAGCTGTAAAATGAAACTTGTGACCCCTGGGCAGGGCCAGTTTTGACCTCAGGGGCATCCTAAGAAAAAACTTGGTAGAGGTCCACTAGGAAATGCTACTAACAAAATATCAAAGCTCTACGCCTTCTAGTTTCAGAGAAGAAGAATTTTAAAGATTTCCTTTGTTCCTATGTTTCAAACTTTTGACCCCCAAGGCAGGGCCATTTTTTAACCTCAGGGGCATCATATGAACAATCTTGGTAGAGGTCCACTAGAAGATGCTACATTCCAAATATCAAAGCTCTACGCCTTCTAGTTTCAGAGAAGAAGAACTTAAAAGATTTTCTTCTTTGTTCTCATAATACAAACTTGTGACCCCCGGGGCAGGGCTAGTTTTGACCCTAGGGGCATCAAATGAACAATCTTGGTTCAGGTCCACCAGGAAATGCTACTAACAAAATATCAAAGCTCTACGCCTTCTAGTTTCAGAGAAGTAGAATTTTAAAGTTTTCCTTCTTTGTTCCTTTGTTCTGGCAGGGCCAGTTTTGACCCCAGGGGCATCATATGATCAATCTTGGTAGAGGTTGACTAGGAGATGCTAGACACCAAATATCAAAGCTCTGCACCTTCTAGTTTCAGAGAAGAAGAATTTTAAAGTTTTCCTTCTTTGTTCCTATGTTTCAAACTTGTGAACCCCGGGGCAGGGCCAGTTTTGACCCCAGGGGCATCATATGAACAATCTTGGTAGAGGTCCACTAGGAGATGCTACACACCAAATATCAAAGCTCTAGCCCAGGCAGTGGCGCATAATAGAAAACATTCCTAAAAGATAAAATGAATAATTACAAATAGATAGAAATTTGAGCAACTACAGAAAGTTGTACAATAACAGCATCATTCTTAAAAAAATGCCTTCAACTAAAATTACTTGAAATAAGCTCCATCACTTCAGGTATTCAAAAATGTATTGTTCAAATACATGTATGTATGTTTTTAGTTTTAATTTTAGAGTAGAATAGAAGGGCGCGCTACACGGCCCCTTGTGCCACATTATCTATGTACAAGGGCTCTAATACCCTTCATATAGATCTATGTACATTAAAAAAACAAGAGGACCATGATGGTCCTATATCGCTCACCTGAGTACCAAGCTGTAAAATGAAACTTGTGACCCCTGGGCAGGGCCAGTTTTGACCTCAGGGGCATCCTAAGAAAAAACTTGGTAGAGGTCCACTAGGAAATGCTACTAACAAAATATCAAAGCTCTACGCCTTCTAGTTTCAGAGAAGAAGAATTTTAAAGATTTCCTTTGTTCCTATGTTTCAAACTTTTGACCCCCAAGGCAGGGCCATTTTTTAACCTCAGGGGCATCATATGAACAATCTTGGTAGAGGTCCACTAGAAGATGCTACATTCCAAATATCAAAGCTCTACGCCTTCTAGTTTCAGAGAAGAAGAACTTAAAAGATTTTCTTCTTTGTTCTCATAATACAAACTTGTGACCCCCGGGGCAGGGCTAGTTTTGACCCTAGGGGCATCAAATGAACAATCTTGGTTCAGGTCCACTAGGAAATGCTACTAACAAAATATCAAAGCTCTACGCCTTCTAGTTTCAGAGAAGTAGAATTTTAAAGTTTTCCTTCTTTGTTCCTTTGTTCTGGCAGGGCCAGTTTTGACCCCAGGGGCATCATATGATCAATCTTGGTAGAGGTTGACTAGGAGATGCTAAACACCAAATATCAAAGCTCTGCACCTTCTAGTTTCAGAGAAGAAGAATTTTAAAGTTTTCCTTCTTTGTTCCTGTGTTTCAAACTTGTGAACCCCGGGGCAGGGCCAGTTTTGACCCCAGGGGCATCATATGAACAATCTTGGTAGAGGTCCACTAGGAGATGCTACACACCAAATATCAAAGCTCTAGCCCAGGCAGTGGCGCATAATAGAAAACATTCCTAAAAGATAAAATGAATAATTACAAATAGATAGAAATTTGAGCAACTACAGAAAGTTGTACAATAACAGCATCATTCTTAAAAAAATGCCTTCAACTAAAATTACTTGAAATAAGCTCCATCACTTCAGGTATTCAAAAATGTATTGTTCAAATACATGTATGTATGTTTTTAGTTTTAATTTTAGAGTAGAATAGAAGGGCGCGCTACACGGCCCCTTGTGCCACATTATCTATGTACAAGGGCTCTAATACCCTTCATATAGATCTATGTACATTAAAAAAACAAGAGGACCATGATGGTCCTATATCGCTCACCTGAGTACCAAGCTGTAAAATGAAACTTGTGACCCCTGGGCAGGGCCAGTTTTGACCTCAGGGGCATCCTAAGAAAAAACTTGGTAGAGGTCCACTAGGAAATGCTACTAACAAAATATCAAAGCTCTACGCCTTCTAGTTTCAGAGAAGAAGAATTTTAAAGATTTCCTTTGTTCCTATGTTTCAAACTTTTGACCCCCAAGGCAGGGCCATTTTTTAACCTCAGGGGCATCATATGAACAATCTTGGTAGAGGTCCACTAGAAGATGCTACATTCCAAATATCAAAGCTCTACGCCTTCTAGTTTCAGAGAAGAAGAACTTAAAAGATTTTCTTCTTTGTTCTCATAATACAAACTTGTGACCCCCGGGGCAGGGCTAGTTTTGACCCTAGGGGCATCAAATGAACAATCTTGGTTCAGGTCCACCAGGAAATGCTACTAACAAAATATCAAAGCTCTACGCCTTCTAGTTTCAGAGAAGTAGAATTTTAAAGTTTTCCTTCTTTGTTCCTTTGTTCTGGCAGGGCCAGTTTTGACCCCAGGGGCATCATATGATCAATCTTGGTAGAGGTTGACTAGGAGATGCTAGACACCAAATATCAAAGCTCTGCACCTTCTAGTTTCAGAGAAGAAGAATTTTAAAGTTTTCCTTCTTTGTTCCTATGTTTCAAACTTGTGAACCCCGGGGCAGGGCCAGTTTTGACCCCAGGGGCATCATATGAACAATCTTGGTAGAGGTCCACTAGGAGATGCTACACACCAAATATCAAAGCTCTACGCCATGTAGTTTTAGAGAAGAAGAATTTTAAAGATTTCCTTTTTGTTCCTATAATACAAACTTGTGACCCCCGGGGCAGGGCTAGGTTTGACCCCAGGGGCATCATATGAACAATCTTGGTGGAGGTTGACTAGGAGATGCTACATACCAAATATCAAAGCTTTGCACCTTCTAGTTTCAGAGAAGAAGAATTTTAAAGTTTTCCTCCTTTGTTCCTAAGTTTCAAACTTGTGACCCCCGGGGCAGGGCCATTTTTGACCCCAGGGGCATCATATGAACAATCCTGGTAGAGGTCCACCAGGAGATGCTACATACCAAATATCAAAGCTCTACGCCTAGTTCAGAGAAGATTTTTAAAGTTTTCCTTATTTGTTCCTATGTTTCAAACTTGTGACCCCCGGGGCGGTGCCAGTTTTGACCCCAGGGGCATCATATGAACAATCATGGTTGAGGTCCACTAGGAGATGTTACATATCAAAGCTCTACGCCTTCTAGTTTCAGAGAAGAAGATTTTTAAAAGATTTTGCTATTTTTTCCTTTTGGTTGCCATGGCAACCAGAATTATGGCTGGAATTCAATCTCTTGAACGAGTTTGGTAGAGCTTCACCCAAGGAACATCCCTGCCAAGTTTCATCAAGATTGGCCCAGTGGTTTAGGAGAAGAAGATGTTTAAAGAAATTGTGGACGACGCACACCGCATGACAGACGACGCACGACGGACATTGGGCGATCACAAAAGCTGAACATGAGCACTTCGTGCTCAGGTGAGCTAAAAATTGGATGTATGTTACTTTGATTAATCATGTATCATGTCCGCACAATTCAATTTCAGGTGATAGAGAATTAACACATGTCAAACTGATGACCTGTAGGATCATCAGTGCTAACTCTGGCCCAAGTAAAATAATGGCCAACAACTTTTTCTTACAAAAAATAATAGACAAACTAAGCGTGTGAAGTAAGTTAAAAATGCAAATGTAGCAATGAACATACTTTCATTGACATAATTATGTCAATAATAATAATAAATCATCTATATATTTAATCTTATATTGAAGAAATATTGGGGGAAAAGGAACATTTGCTCTATACCATTTCCAGGGATAGTGCTCATTTTACCCACAGGATTTGCCTAAAAGCACAAAGACTGATTTCATTGTTTCCTTTGATGAAAGGTTACTCTTTTAACATATAACACAATTTTGTTTTAATCTTACAATGCAGAAAATATTGAGGGGGAAAAGAAAAATTTGTTAAGCAATTTGTTGGACAGTGCTCCTTTTCCCCCAATATTGCATAAAACCATAAGGACTTGAGAGTAATTCTTTACCAAACAACTTTTTTTTTTTACCATAATAAATGATATGCACAAGTAAATGGAGAAAATTTTCTATTACATGCATGATTACCTCCCTTTATTATATCTTAACCTCAATTATTATCAAATTAAGTCAGTGTGGTTGGCGAGTCAGACTATGTCAACAAAAAGTTATTCACTCAATAGTACATAAACAATGCAGAAGACTAACATAAGTGAACAGTGACCCAGAGGCTTTTTTGTTTCAAGGATACACCTTCCCAGTGAGCTGTAAATCGAAGGGTAAGATTTCATAATACGGTATGACAAGAATTGTTCTCAGCAAGAGGTAAAGTAGTCAATATTGATAAATTGCTGCACAACACTCTGTTAAAGTAAGATACCTAGGGAAATTTACTGCTTAAGTTATTAAAAAGCTGAAAAGACTGTCTAAAGTGACACTGATCGGTCAATGTCACAAGGAAAACATTTTTGTCATGGGTTTCCGTGTTTTTTGCATCGAGCAATTTTTCACACGTGTTGATTTGTGGATAGGTATTTCCACGTGATTTCACTATAATTATCAATAAGGGTAGCAAGTTACTTCAAATCTTGTCATTCTACACAAGTAAAGCGGATAATGGTCTTTGCCGAGGTCTCTTATGTGACCAAAATTTGTTTCATGCATTTCAATTCTATAATGTCAGCGTAGTAACATCTGATTGGTTCCTTTTATCACCGCGTCAGTTAAAATGGTCAATCAAAATTTCAGAAGAAACAAACAATAATGGCCAAATAGTGGCTTAGAATAATATGACACATGTTGCATAATATACCAGCCCATTGTGACCTGTTGACTGCCCAAGTCTGCGTCCATTGAAGTGTGAAACATGCCATTACCACACATGTCCGGCGTAAATGAACCTGTGATCCAGGCATCATGTAAAGGAAATTTTACATGACTCTTTTGGGAATAAATTAATTGACAATTTTCATCGACAATTGGAAGAATGAATCGACATCTGAATAAATAAATCAACAAATGTTGATAATGTTGATTGGCAGCACGACTATTGGATCATTTATCACAGCTACTCTAGCTGTCAGGTCATTTATGAAAACGAGAAAGTCAAGTGGTTGTTTGTTTGAGCACAACATGCTTTAGGGATTCACACACGATATTGCGTGATCGGAAAACGTGATTATATCTTCATTAATTGATGTAAAAGAATTTTAATTGACAGGAGAATGAAAGTTATTATCTTTCACAGTTCTGGTGCAAGTCACTTCTCTTCTTACAAAAAAAAAATTAAAAAAAACGCCTAGATACAATAATTCTTGCTGCTTCAATCAAAATGCAGTCTATCCAGTCAACACATGAAAGGAAATATGTACAAAGCTGTCAATCTTTGAAAATGTTTACAAAAATTTCCTGACAAATATCTCCAAGGGAATAATAAAATTTGATAGTGTGACAAGTCACTTAATTTAAAATAGTCACATAGCCATAATCAAAACTCAAAAAGGTCACATAACTTTGATTTTTGAGGGCCCTACAACTTGGAGCCGAACCACTTGGGCCGAATTTTCCGATGTCAGCCGAATCTTCTAGGTCCGAATCTTCCGCGATTTTTGCTTTGGGTCGAACATTCTTGGGTCCGAATCTTCCTCCACCCGTTCTGCACGGAGCATTTATAATTATTTTCTATCTACAGGACCAAAGTCGCTTAAATAGACATTACCATCACAAACTAGGGTAATAAGTCGAAAACTTAAACAATTCTGACATAATACATAATATTTTACCTTTTCTTTCCAATCTGTGCAGCGTGGTAAAAGTCCGGAAGTTACCGAGGTAAAGTCAGCAAAAAAATATTCGTATCCGCAGCATAAAATGTGATAACCGTCTTCAAATCAGTCATTTCAACGCGATAAATCATCATTTAAACTTAAATTAACATAATATGAACATGCAGCTAATAAACACAGAAAATATAAATCAAACGCCTTCAAAAATCAATGTTATTGATGATAGGAATATAATGCTAAAATCTAGTTTCATGCCTTCACTGTACCCGTCCACATGACGGTCACGTGACCAACATATCCGGCTAATCGTAGGAGGGCTACGTTTAAAGGGGGGCAACCCAAAATTGGCTTGTAAATGGACGTCTATAGCGTATGGATGGATGGACAATTTTTTGTCCAACATTTAAGGGACCTTTTCATGGAAGTTTTAATGTGTCTTTCAAAGCCACATAGAACACGTTTTTACGAAAAATAAATTTTGATTATGTGACTAGTCACTTAATTTGAAATAGTCACATAACCATAATCAGAACTCAAAAAAGGTGACATAACCTTGATTTTTTGAGGACGGACGGACGGACGACGGACGCCGACGGACGGTGAGTTATCACAATAGCTCACTCTGAGCACTTCGTGCTCAGGTGAGCTAATAATGTTCTGGTAAGTCAAAATACATGTAGATGCCTTTTCGGGCCTGACTCCCTCTACTGACAACAAATTAAATGTGAATCAAAACCTGAAATCTGATTTGGGAAGGACAAAAATCATTGTGCCAAAAGGAGAAAATGCTGGTTACCATCATTTCCTCCTTTTCCCACACTGTTTTCAAAAGCTTTCTTTCTCAGTGGCATTAAAAATAGGTACTGCGCAGTAAAGGGTTAAAAGATAATTTCACTATTTGGGCTCTGTTTAAACCGTTTCAACATTCTGACGTTAGGCAATCAGTAATTGATGGTGTTGATTTTGCTCATTTTCTGCTAAACATCATATACAAGTATTAATGATGTAAAAAGGAAAAAGACAAATGAGCTCAAAATGGAGAACTGGGCTGGAACCCACGATGACAGCATAATAAGTAGGCATAGTGAATTGAATAAATAGTGAATTAATTAAAGGACAATTTCTCAAAACCAAGTGCATAGGATCAAGCCAAATTTGTACACCACAATGTTTGAAAAGTCCCTCTTCTTCAGGGTCAGCAAAACATAAAATTATACGGCAAAAGGTTGATGGTTCTCACCATGGGCTTCAATTCCGGGTATATGGTAGACAAAATTTTCTGGGTCTTCAAGTTTCACCTCTAAATTGAACATCTTTTCTGTTATCACTGATGCCTTTTCATAAAACAGGTCCATTCTAAAATGCAAGAATAGATGATTAACTCTTTACCACACAATCCCGACTTTTAACGACCCTAAGCTTGGAAAGAAACCTTTTGAAAAAATTTTGGGAAAAGGAGAAAATGCTGGTAACCAGCATTTTCTCCTTTTCCCACAATGTTTTCTACCCTTTCCAAAACAATTCTCAAACTTTCAGTCTGATTAATTTTATTGTCTGCAAATGCTTTCAATTTGGACTAGTCTGTAATTTTGTCGTTTGGTAAAGAGTTAAAAAAAGTTCATGGCACTCTTTGCCACAAAACAAAACTTTAGACTTAATCAAATTCTAACAATTTTCAGATAACAAATAAAAAACTCAAATGCTGAAGTTGGTCTTTGAAAGGATAAGAAAACTTTGTGGGAAAAGGAGAAAATGCTGGTTAACAGCATTTTCTCCTTTTCCCAAAACGTTTTCAAAAGCCTTATTCTTCAGGGTCGTCAAGATTGTTTGATAACAAGTTAAATAATAACAAAGTTTAAAGTTTTGTTCTTCTGTAATGTGTTAAATCTTTTCTGAATAAAAGGATTTCAGATCTATTTAAATGAGTGCAAATATAGATGAAAATTAAACATTACTCAAAATATGAAACATCTCCACTGAAATAAAGAAACATTTTGGAAAAAGAAGAAAATTAATGCTGGTTTCCAACATTTTTTTTCCCTCTAATGTCTTCAAAAGCCTCTTCTTTATAAGTATCTTGTTAATACACCAGACTGTTTGGTAACAGGTTAAACATAAAACAATTAGCAAAGCAAATCCCGCTTAATAACTGAAAAAAAATTTCAATTTGGCAGTAAAAAGCGAAATCTTACTATTTCAAACTGATGTTTTGGGGGTATTAACCCTTTCCCAAATGACACATTTTAGACTGTCCCAAACTCAAAGTGTTTGCATATGGCACTTTTGAATTTGATGAGAATGGCAGAAAGTATTTCGATAGGCTAGAAAACACTGTGGGAAAAGGAGAAATTGCTCGTTATGAGCAATTTCTCCTTTTCCCACAAGGTTTTCTAAAGACACGTAAAAACCAGGGCTTGTTTGGGAAAGAGTTAATATATCCTTATTAGAGAGTGTAGATCCAAGATTAGACTGCACATACTTTGTAGTGTGATCTTGCTCTACACTGTCTGCAAAAGGTCAGTGAGTTGCACTTAGCAGTCTAAAGATTAATTTAAAATTCTAGTCTGTCAGTGGACTTAGGCAAAAATGAGAGACTAAAGTTTTTTCATGAAACCAGGACTACTATTTACCTTTGAGCACACTTTCTAACAGATGAAATCAGCCTCGGATAAGGATTTGGTGGAAACAAATCTCCCCCAGCTAGATCTATCATATACTCATGCCACATCTCATCAAACCGACAGTCTAACATATACTGAAAGTAGAGAAAAACAAATTTGTTATTTGTTAAATGTTTAATCGATTAACACACAATCCCTACTTTTGACAACCCTGCTAAAGAAGCCTTTAGAAAACATTGTAGAAAAAGGAGAAAATGCTGGTAACCAGCATTTCCTCCTTTTCCCACAGTGTTTTATACTCTTCACAAAACAAATTTCAAGTTTTCAGTCACTTTTATTTTGTTGTCAGCAAATGCTATAGATTTGGTCAAGCCTAAAATATTGTCATTTTCTAATGAGTTAACTCTTTACCACTTTACAACAAGAGCGGCAAATTGTCGCAAGATACGCCCGTCTTACCCCAAGTTGTATAGGTGGGGCATGCACCGGACAAAATTCAAGTAGGAAAAACAACAAAGGGCAATAACTCAAAAATAAATCAAGCAAGAGTTGTGATTCCTGTGCACTGCACTCCCCATGGATGAGATCTATCCACCCATGAAATTTCATAACCCTAGCTAGTATAGTTTTGGAGATATGCTCCGTACAAAAATCAAGTATGAAAAACGACAAAGGGCAATAACTCAAAAATTAAGCAAGCAAGAGTTATGATTCTTATGCACTGCACACACCCTCGGTAAGATCTATCCAGCCATGAAATTTCATAACCCTAGCTAGTATAGTTTTGGAGATATGCTCCGGACATAATTCAAGTATGAAAAACAACAATGGGCAATAACTCAAAAATAAGCGAGCAAGAGTTATGATTCCTGTGCACTGCACTCCCCGTCAATGAGATCTATCCACCCATAAAATTTCATAACCCTAGCTAGTATAGTTTTGGAGATATGCTCCGGACAAAATTCAAGTATGAAAAACGACAAAGGGCAATAACTCAAAAATTAAGCAAGCAAGAGTTATGATTCCTGTGCACTGCACTCCCCCTCGGTGAGATCTATCCACCCATGAAATTTCATAACCCTAGCTACTATAGTTTTGAAGATATGCTCCGGACAAAATTCAAGTAGGAAAAACGACAAAGGGCAATAACTCAAGAATTAAGCAAGCAAGAGTTATGATTCCTGTGCACTGCACTCCCCGTCAATGAGATCTATCCAGCCATGAAATTTCATAACCCTAGCTAGTATAGTTTTGGAGATATGCTCCGGACATAATTCAAGTATGAAAAACAACAAAGGGCAATAACTCAAAAATTAAGCGAGCAAGAGTTATGATTCTTGTGCACTGCACTCCCCGTCAATGAGATCTATCCACCCATGAAATTTCATAACCCTAGCTAGTATAGTTTTGGAGATATGCTCCGGACAAAATTCAAGTATGAAAAACAACAAAGGGCAATAACTCAAAAATTAAGCGAGCAAGAGTTATGATTCTTGTGCACTGCACTCCCCCTTGATGAGATCTATCCACCCATGAAATTTCATAACCCTAGCTAGTATAGTTTTGGAGATATGCTCCGGACAAAATTCAAGTATGAAAAACAACAAAGGGCAATAACTCAAAAATTAAGCGAGCAAGACTTATGATTCTTGTGCACTGCACTCCCCCTCGATGAGATCTATCCACCCATGAAATTTCATAACCCTAGCTAGTATAGTTTTGGAGATATGCTCTGGACAAAGAACTGGACGCCGCCCGCCCGCCCGGACGCCTGGACGCCCGCCAGCCACGGGTGATCCCATAATACGTCCCGTCTTCGACGGGCGTATAAAAATTTAACTGGTTTGAATTGAAAGTATTAGCAGACAGCAGATATGATGAAATTTGTCTTTGACAGCATGTAAAACATTGTGAAAAAGACAAAAAGCTGAGTACCAATATTTTCTTTAATAATGTTTTCAAATTTTTTTTTTTTTCTCTAGAAGGTATCTCATTCTTTGCCTGTATTGTCTTACTGTTAAAGATGACTGGTTGAATTAAATATAATTACAGTTTGTATGTTCGAAATGTGCTTCAGGAATATTCCAGCAGAACTTCAGTTATATCATAGCAACATGGCTAGGGCCCTGCAGTCCTTGGCAATACAACTTCAGATCACTGGTGCAGCCAATGAGGATCAAACTAGAGGTTATGGAGTGTAAGTCCTTTGACTTAACCACTAGGCAATGATGGACCCATGTGTCTTCAGGAAATCAGTTAATGTACAACATACTTACCTTCATAAGAACATTTTCCTTCACCATTATCTGAGGAGACATATCTTTGTTGATGCATGTCTTCACATTCAAAACTGGAAAATAGAAAAGATAAATCTGACGACTCTTTAGCTAACAACAAAATTTTAAACTGGTTCAAATTTAAGGCATTTGCAGATGACAACATAAGGATGGCTCAAAAATTCAAATTTGTGTTAGGAAGGATGGAAAAAATTGTGGGAAAAGGAGAAAATGCTGGTTACCAGCATTTTCTCCTTTTCCCACAATATTTTCAAACGGCTTTTTTCTCGGGTCATTAAAAGTTGGGAATGTGTGGTAAAGGGTTCATCCTTTCCCACACATTCCCTAAGTTTAAATGGGCCTGAGAAAGAAAGCTTTAGTAAACATTGCAAGAGATGGAGAAAATGCTGGTAACCAACACTGCTTTGTACCTTATTAAAGAGAGAAATCATCACATTTACTTTGTCACCTAACATACTTTGAATTTGGTCTAGTCCAAAATTTTGTAATTTGGTTATGAGTTAAGGTGGCCTAACCCATTACCATTACCACACAATCCCTACTTTTGACGATCCTGAGAAAGAAGTCTCCAGAAAACATTGCTGGAAAAGGAGAAAGTGCTGGTAAATAAGAAAAAGTATTAACCTATTAACACACAATCCCTACTTTTGACGATCCTGAGAAAGTAGCCTTTAGAAAGCATTGTGAGAAAAGGAGAAAATGCTGGTAACCATTTTCTCCTTTTTCCACAATGTTTTAAACCCTTCACAAAACACAGATCAAATCTTCTGTCATTTTAATTTTGTAGTCTGTAGATTCTTTTGATTTAAACAAACCTAAAATTTTATCTTTTGGTAATGAGTTAAAAGTATAGATTTTTGTACAAGAAGGTGCCTTGACTATCACAAAGACATATTTTTCACCATTCCTGTTGTAAACAAGTATTAAAAACTTGGGAAGGGAAAAATTGCTTGGAAAAATTCCATCCTTTCTCACACTGTTTTCTTACTGATTTTAATACCTGACATTTTCATTCTTTTCCTTCCCATTTGCGCCATATCTGGTTCAGAAATAGTAGGAAGAACTTGCAAGCAAAAATGGACATGGTATTATTAGCCTTTGAAAGGTCAGAAAACACTATGGGGGAAAAAAGGGACAAAATGCTGGTCAAAGACTTTCTTACATCAGGGTTATTTGGTAAGGGTTAAAATATGTCCATTGAAAGGAAACGGTTCCTACCAGAAGTTTCGTGTCGTCTAATATGTTCATCTTCCACTCCATGTTTAAATACATCCACCTTTTCCTCATCCTCACCAGCCTTAAAAGGTAAAAATGCATGTATCAATTCTAATATGGTGGGGTTGGGGTGGGGGGGACTGCAGCCAGGTAGCTTAGTCAGTAACATACAAGGCCTGAAACCAAGAGGTTCTTTTGGGAATTCCCAATTTGACAAAATTCTTACAACAGATTGTTAATATTCACTGTGACAGGATTCCTTCCTCTCTCACTGTCGAGCATTCTAGTAATGATATTATTTTGGAAAGAAACAAGTTGCTTGGGGAAAAATTGTGAAATACAATAGGAGTCCATCTTTTGACTCCTGTCACCCACAGATTGTGCTTATAATATATAGTTCACAGGTGACAGGAGTTAAACTACTGTAAAATACTGGTAAAAAAGCCTCCATAAAAGCGTATTTACATTCTCTGGCAATCAGAATGTTACTGAAATAGTCTCAGAGACAGCATTATTTAAGCCTCATTCAAACAAACAACTCTTTAGCTCTTTACCAAATGACGTTTTAGACCTGTCCAAATTGAAAGCATTGGCAGTCGACAAAATAAATGTGGATTTGAATTTGTTTTGGGAAGGGTAGAAAACATTGTGGGAACAAGTAGAAAATGCTGGTTACCAGCATTTTCTCCTTTTCCCACAATGTTTTCAAAAGGGTTCTTTCTCAATGTCATTAAAGTCGGGACTGTGTGTTAAACCTGGCAAAAATCATGCATCATACTGTTTTTATTGTCCTAAGTGTGGACAACTGTATTTTGTAGGTATCGATTTTTATATCACTTAGAGGATAAACAAACCGTGCAGTTGCAAGACAAAATGGTTAAATTGCAAATTTTTGTGACAAATGGTGAAATAGATAATAAATATAAAAAAAAATACTTTGCCCCATGCATCTAGCATATATGTCCATATTTTGATATTACTATCTTATTAACTAGATCTTATTTTATTCCCCTTTTCTTTTTTACTTACATACATATAAATTTAGCATTTCTTTCAAGAAGATGACCCTTTAAGATACTGTAGAACAATGCAATGAATGACTGAAAGGTGCTTTACAATGCTTTCAACATTATTTCAGTCTCTGAGATAATAGTTCACTTATTCATGCATGTCCTAGGTTTCGTTGGAAGTCATGTGGGCTCTTAACCCTGTACTGAATGATAAAACTTTAGTTCTTTGAATGCAAAGCATTTGCATAGGACAAATGAAAATGACTCAATATCTAAAATTTGTTATTGGAAGGACAGAAAACTTTGTGGGAAATGGAGAAAATGCTGGTCACCAGCATTTTCTCCTTTGCCCACAATGTTTTTGAAAGCCGTGATCCTCAAGGTTGTTAAAAGCCAGAATTATGTGGTAAAGGTCTGAATTGTCTTGAACACGGACACTCTCACAAATAACCCAGACCTTCAAATGAGAATAGAACCCCAGTCTGCAAGATAAAGAATCAAACATTTTCAACACTGACCCTCAAATGAACCCCATGGAAAAATTGAGTCCTTCTTCAGGATGAGCAAAATATAAAAATATCTCTTTTTGATCTATTTAAAAATCTTTACCACATAATGACACCTTTTAAGAACCCGAAGGAAGAAGCCTTTTGAAAACATTAAGGGAAAAGGAGGAAATGCTGGTAACCAGCATTTTCTTCATTTCCTACAAAGTTTTCTACCCAATTAAAGAAAAAATTGGGACATTTGAGCCGCTATGAAATTGTTGTCTACACATGCTTTCAATTTGGATATGTCTAAAGTTTTGCCATGTGGAAACAGGTTACAGTTCTATTTGTTTAAGAGTATAATTATGTGTCTACCTTAAAAGATGTTGTTACTCTTCTCTTGTATCTGGTCTTTGGTCTTGGGTTTTCATCTTCAAACGTTTGTTCAAACATGTCTATCATTTTCTGTTTAATAACAATTTAACAACTAAACAGTTTTACTTCAAATACAGCTTATGGATTACAAAGGAAAAAAGCCATGCTATGTGAGAAGGAGCAGATGCATTTGCAAAAAGTATCAACCCTGGTCAGTCAAGGCAGGCTGACCTGGGTTGAAAATTTTTGCTATTAGTCCATTTTGAGCATGTAAAAGGACAAAATTTAAAATGCTGCATGATTGTTGAGAGTTAATCCATCACCATACAAAGCCGACTTAACGACCCTGGGGAAGAAGCCTTTTGAAAACATTGTGGGAAAAGGAGAATATGCTAGTAACCAGCATTTTCTCCTTTTCCAATTGTTACGAGTCAGGCGTAACTAGAAAGAAGAAGCCAGCAACAAACGATAACAATTAACAGAATTTATTAACAAAAATATCAAATAAACAGTGACAATATTACAATAGTACAAAACAGTACCTTAGACGTTAAATTCAGAAGACAAACTATTCCAGTCTTAATTCCAATCTGATCCTGATCCAAACTGAATGTAATCCAAGCACATGAAATAATCCTCACTTTAGTCTAGTCTGATCCTAATCCAACTGAATGTAATCCAAGCACTAATTATAGGACACAAACACAAGATAATCCCCACTGTGGTCTGGCAATCATGTATTAACTAGTGAACACTGAGATGTAAAAAGCTTTTCCTTTTATAATAACAGGGAAACTTCCAGAAAATTCATGTTAAAATCAGTTGCATAATTCTTAGTAATCAGATTGTATAAAGGCCTGGAAACTTCCAGCACAATATTCTACAAGAGAGAGTTCAGTTCTAAAAATAGCAACAGGGGAAAACCATTCAAAAATAGATACACACATGAACAAAGCTAGGAATAACTGGGTATGTACATAACACTTCACCCCTTGAAAAGAAAAAGAAAGGTTTATGAAATAAATCTTTCTTTTTTGCAATATTATTTATATACATGTATATGATACTTTATCTGAAGTATACATAGGAAATGACAAACTCAAATATTAATTATTTCAGACTAATGAAAATGATCAAGGTAATGAAAGTACAATTTAAAAGAAAAAAACAGTTTAAACTTGATTTAGGGAAAAATGACTATTGAAATTTCAAACTCTTGAAAGAGCATCTGGTATAATGTTATCTTTCCCTTTTATGTGTCTTATGTCAAGATTAAACTCTTGAAGCAATAAACTCCACCTCAGTAATCTTTGATTCTTATTCTTAAGTTTGTGTAGAAAACTTAAAGGGTTATGATCACTGAAAACAACAATTGGTGAAGTTGAAGAGGTTAAATAAACTTCAAACTGCTGGATTGCCAGAATTAAGGCAAGACACTCTTTTTCTATGGTAGAGTAATTTTTCTGATGTTTGTTAAATTTCTTAGAAAAGTAACAAACTGGGTGATCAATACCATTATTGTCTTCTTGTAAAAGAACAGCACCAATACCAACATCACTTGCATCAACAGCTAATTTGAAACATTTGTCAAAATCAGGTGCCAAGAGAACTGGTGCGCTCTTTAATATGGCTTTCAGATGATCAAATGCATCTTGACATTTGTCATTCCATTTGAACTTTGTGCTTTTCTTAAGTAAATTTGTTAAAGGTTCAGCAATACCTGAGAAATTTTTACAGAATTTCCTGTAGTAGCCAGCCATACCAAGAAATCGCATCAGCTGTCTTTTACATTTAGGCACAGGAAACTCAGAGATAGCATTGACTTTAGCTTCTAACGGTTTAACTTGACCCTGTCCCACAAGATGTCCTAGAAATGTTACAGTAGCATGACAAAATTCAGTTTTTGCAAGATTCACAGTCAGTTTCGCTTTACTGAGTCTGTCGAAGAACTTCCTGATTATTTGAAGGTGGTCACTCCAACTGTCTGAGTAGATGATGACGTCGTCAATATATGCATCACAGCCATCTAATCCACATATAACATTGTTTATAAGCCGCTGAAATGTTGCAGGAGAATTTTTCATCCCAAACGGCATAACTTTGTATTGGTACAGACCGTTTGGAGTAGCAAAGGCTGATACTTCTTTTGCTCTATCAGTCAGTGGAACTTGCCAGAATCCTTTTAGCAGGTCAAATTTGGTGACATATTTAGAACTTCCAACTTTGTCAATACAGTCATCAATTCTTGGTATTGGAAAAGGGTCTGCTTTTGTCACAGAGTTCACTTTACGATAGTCAGTACACATTCTATAAGTTCCATTTGTTTTGGGTACTAATATACATGGTGAACTGTAATTACTCTGGCTAGGCTCAATAAAGTCATTTTCCAGTAAGTATTTTACTTCATCTTTGAGGTATTTCTGTTTCAAAGGATTCATTCTATATGGATGTTGCTTTATTGGTTTAGAATCTTTCACAATGACATCATGATAGATTTTATCAGTTCTTGTGGGGATATCAGGAAATAAATGTTCATATTCATGTATCAACTGTTTCAGCTCTTCCTGCTGTGATGGTTCCAAGTGAGAAAGTTTGTTGTCGAGGTTTCTCAAAATATCAGAATTCTCAAGTTTAGATGGACCAGGATCAGATTTATCAATAAAGTCCGAATTTACTTCAAGATCAGATACATTTGATTCTTGTGGGACAGTGTTTACAACTGTAATTGGTTTTGAAATAGAGCTATCTCTGTCAAAGTATTCCTTTAACATATTTACATGACACATTTGTTTGTTTTTACGCCTTCCTGGAGTATTAATTATATAGTTTAAATCACTTGTTTTCTTGTCAATAGTGTAGGGTCCAAAATATCTTGCCTGTAGAGGTCTGCCAGGTATTGGCAAAAGAGCAAGGACTTTGTCACCTGGTTTAAATTTTCTATCAATAACATGGTTGTCATATCTTGCTTTCATTTTGCCCTGAGACATTTTAAGATTAGATCTAGCAACCTCACATGCCCTAGACAGTCTATTTCTGAAGTCAGAAACATACTGCAGTAAATTCAAAGATGTTTCATCATTTGAGAGAAATTTCTCTTTCAAAAGTTTTAAAGGTCCACGAACAGAATGGCCAAAAACTAATTCAAAAGGACTGAAACCAAGAGATTCTTGTACAGATTCTCTGGCTGCAAATAGTAACAAATGGATGCCCTCATCCCAATCTTTTTCAGTGTCAAAGCAATATGACCTTATCATATTTTTTAATGTCTGGTGAAATCTTTCTAAAGCACCTTGTCTTTCAGGGTGATAAGCGGATGACCTATATTGCTTGATCCCTAATTCATGCATAACCTGTTGGAATATACCAGACATAAAATTTGACCCTTGATCAGACTGAACTGATTTTGGAAGACCAACAAATGTGAAAAATTTTATAAGAGCTTTGACTATTGATTTTGTTTTGATGTTCCTTAAAGGAATAGCTTCAGGAAAACGTGTAGAAGTACACATAATTGTTAAGAGATACTCATTTCCTGACTTGGTTTGAGGTAAAGGACCAACACAATCTATAAGTATCCTACTAAAAGGTTCATCAAAAGCAGGAATAGGTTGTAATTGAGCTTTGGAAATGGTTTGGTTGGGTTTACCTACCATTTGACATGTATGGCAAGTTTTACAATATTTAGAGACATCTGATTTGAGACCAGGCCAATAAAAATGAGTAATAATTTTGTGATAGGTCTTGTTTATACCTAGATGACCTGACATAGGACTTTCATGGGCTATACTTAGTATTTCATGACGATATGACTTTGGAACCACAATTTGGTGGTAAACAGCCCATTCATCATCAGCTGGGACATCAAATGGTCGCCATTTTCTCATAAGAATCCCATTCTTTATATAGTAACAGATTGGGACTTGTGAAATTTCATCTTCAGGTAAAGCCCTAAAAATTAATTTTGAAATCTCAGGATCAGTTTGCTGTTCCTGGATAAGCTGTGACTTTGACAGCGTGTCGTGACCTTGGTCAATAGACCGTGGTGGTGAATGACAAGACATTGACGAGTCTGTCTGATTATCAGACAAACTGGGATCAAGAGACTTTTTAATCTCATTATTAAAATATTGACTGATAAAGGTATCCGTCAAGTCAATGTCAGAGTTTGAGTTTTTCAAAATGGCCTTTTTAGCCATAGCTCGGGTAACTGCACAAGAAGGATACAAGTCAGGAATTTCCTGCTCGATAGTGTCATCTGTTTGACCTATATTTGGTGTGTCAGTTACAAGTGGATTAACCACAACCTTATCTCCAGCTAAGTCATTGCCTAGCAGTAAATGGACACCTTTAAATGGTAAGGAAGGTTTAATACCAATAACCACAGGCCCAGTAACCAAATCTGATGACAAATTAACATGATGGAGAGGGATATTAACAGTTCCACACTCTACACCCTGAATAAGGACACTAGTACCGGAAGAAGTCTTCTCAGAAAAAGGCAGTATATCTGCTAAAATAAGAGATTGAGAAGCTCCTGTGTCTCTTAAAATTTTAATAGGGGTAGGTGGGCAATTATCACCTGAAAGTGATACAAAACCATTCAACATAAATGGTTCAAAAATCTCCATAGTAGAATCAGACTTGGGTTTTGTGACTATGTCAATTGTATTGGTTTTAATAGAAGACTGTGGCCTTGGTCTAAGAGTGGTGAGCCCTGTTGGTTTGGTTTCATCACTTTCTAACTTCCTTTTTAATTTCAAACATTCAGAAACAAGGTGACCAGGTTTCTTACAATAGTTACAAGTGGGTCGAGATAAGGGATATTGACTTTTGGTTTCACTAGTAGAATTGGGTTTGGGTGTATTGGATTGACTGGGCATGCCAGATGAATTACCAGACATAGATTTATTTTGGGGATGTGAGGAAGTAGGTTTTGCTTTAGCAATAAAAGAAACTTTATGTGTAAGATAGTAATTATCAGCCAGACGGGCTGCTTCTTCTAAAGTTTCAACTTGTTTTTCGTCTAAGAATGTCTTAACATCAAATTGAATACAACGTTTGAATTCCTCAACTAACACAAGTTGTCTTAGTTTATCATAATTTTGGTCTACTTTCTTAGAACAGCACCATCTATCAAATAACTGTTCTTTGTTCCTAGCAAATTCAACATGAGTCTGGTTAGAATCTTTTTTACAATTTCTAAATTTTTGTCTATATGCTTCTGGGACCAGCTCATAACCTTTGAGAATAAGTTCTTTAACAGTCTCATAATGATGACATTGTTCAACACCTAGTTGTGTATAAATTTCACGAGCTTTGCCTATCAAAACACTTTGCAGAAGCAAAGTCCAGTGCTCTTTTGGCCAATTTAAGTTTTCTGCAACTTTTTCAAAGTGTAGGAAGTATTTATCAACTTCTTTTTCTTGAAATGGAGGAACAAGCCTAATATGTTTTGTAACATCAAAATTGTATTCAATCTTTTGCTTCGGCTGATTTGCTCTTTCTTGCATTTCTATTTCCCTCATTCTTAATTGAAATTCTCTCTCCTTCTCTCTCTCTTCCCTTTCCCTTTCTTCTCTTTCCCTTTCTCTTTCTTCTCTCTCCCTTTCTCTTTCCCTTTCTCTTTCTTCTCTCTCCCTTTCTCTTTCTCTTTCCTTCTCTCTCTCTACTCTTTCTTCTCTCTGTCTTTCCCTTTCTCTTTCTTCTCTCTCCCTTTCTCTTTCCATTTCTAACTGTCTGATCTGAAGTTTTAATTCAAGTTCTTTCGAACTTGAACTTGACTGAACATCAACTATCAGGGAAAGCGCATTTTCATTGAAAATCTCCTCATCAACAAAATATTGTACCAAAATGTTCCTAATTTCATGTTTACGCATTGAAGATTTTATTTCAGACAATTTATAGTGCTTAGCAAGATTAAGCAAATCAGTCTTTTTACCTAAATTCAATAACTCCACAGACGGTTCAGCCGTAAATTTATCCAAGTCAAAAGACATGTTTGTTTGTTGCTGGATTCAAGTACAAAATTCTATTATAATTACTGATTAGTAGACGAATGCGTTAGTCTATTTTCCAATCGAAGGTCAATCCCAAAAGGAAAACGAATGCGTTAGTCTATTTTCCAATCGATGGTTAATCCCAAAAGGAAAACGAATGCGTTAGTCTATTTTCCAATCCCGGACGAGCCCCCAATTTCTGTTACGAGTCAGGCGTAACTAGAAAGAAGAAGCCAGCAACAAACGATAACAATTAACAGAATTTATTAACAAAAATATCAAATAAACAGTGACAATATTACAATAGTACAAAACAGTACCTTAGACGTTAAATTCAGAAGACAAACTATTCCAGTCTTAATTCCAATCTGATCCTGATCCAAACTGAATGTAATCCAAGCACATGAAATAATCCTCACTTTAGTCTAGTCTGATCCTAATCCAACTGAATGTAATCCAAGCACTAATTATAGGACACAAACACAAGATAATCCCCACTGTGGTCTGGCAATCATGTATTAACTAGTGAACACTGAGATGTAAAAAGCTTTTCCTTTTATAATAACAGGGAAACTTCCAGAAAATTCATGTTAAAATCAGTTGCATAATTCTTAGTAATCAGATTGTATAAAGGCCTGGAAACTTCCAGCACAATATTCTACAAGAGAGAGTTCAGTTCTAAAAATAGCAACAGGGGAAAACCATTCAAAAATAGATACACACATGAACAAAGCTAGGAATAACTGGGTATGTACATAACACAATAATGTTTTCCACCCATCCTAAAACAAATTTTTAAGTCACATTAATTTTGTCATCTGGCAATGCTTTCAATTTGGAAAGGTCTAAAATTTTGTCACGTGGTAAAGAGTTAAGCAAAATGGATTACATGGACCTGTCACAACCTCAGTGAAAATTCTGATTTTTATATCCTAAGTCTTCAGTAGAAGCCTTACAGCTTAACCCTTTCCCAAACAATCCCTGGTTTTTACGGGTCAGGTATAGAAGCCTTTTGAAAACATGGTGGGAAAAGAAGAAAATGCTGGTAACCAGCATTTTCTCCTTTTCCCACAATGTTTTCTACCCTATCATATAGAAAAATCATCTTTTTAGCAACTGTTAATTTGTCATCTGCGAAATGCTTTCAATTTGGTCTGGTCAAAAATTTGTCGTTTGGGAAAGGGTTAATGGAAATATGAAGCCATTTACCTTACATTTCTCACGCTTGACATAATATTGTAATGCATTGCTAGGCTGAGGGGTACACCATGGGAAATAACAGAAAAAAACAAGTGTACTGGATTTTACGTTCCCCCCAGAGAGAGATAAAAGCATGAAATAAATAGAATATTTGTTTTTTTTGGTGACAGAGCAAAATTGATTTCATCTTGTGAACATCATCGGTAATATTTTCACAGGAGGCACAGCCACTCGTGAAAATATTATCAACAATGTTCACTCGATGAAATGAATTTCCATCTTTCACCATAAAAAACAAATATCCTCCATATACTTACTGTTAGTTCTGGACTTTTAGTCAAAGTATCTTCCGCCACTTCCATCATCAGTGGAATCAAGTACAAGTTTATATTTTTCAAACCTCTAAGAGTCTGCAGGTAAAAATAAAACAGATATTCTAACATAACACTTGAATTCGGCTCTATGAACACAGTACAAGGAAAGCGTGGTAAAATCTGCGACAATCCATGCAGAGTGACGTCATTCTACGAGATATCGAGTGATGTCATTTCAATGAGTGCGTTATTCAATGGAACATTATCTTCATCCGCGTGTTTACTCCAAGTTTGAACTTGTTATCATTTCATTAAGAATTGGTCATGTTAGAATCGAAATAATCTTCTTTCCATCGTGGTATATCGTTCAATACACCACGTTGTGAGTTATGAGGCGCAATGAATAACCCACTCGGGCTATCGCCCTCGTGGATTATTTATTGCGCCTCATAACTCACAACTGTGGTTTATTGAACGATATACCACGATAGAAAGAAGATTATTTCTTAAATATAAGATAAATTTGTCAAGCTAAACAGGTTGAAAAGGGAATAAATGGATTGGCAGATGGAAGGACAGTGGGACAGTAGTTGGAAGATTGTTTATTTGTCTGATGTTTATCCTTTATGAAAAAATCACCCTTTTTCACGACCCTGGGAAAGAAGGCTTTTGAAAACATAATGGGAAAAAGGAGAAAACACCAGTTACAAGCATTTCTCCTTTTCAAACAATGTTTTCAAGAGCCTTTTTCTTCAAGGTCATTCAAACTGAAACTGGTAAAGCGTTAAAATACCATGGACTTATTTCAGAAAAACATAAAGATGGACAGATAGTCTGACAAATTCCCTAATTAAGTACTTTATACTTTACTTCTCAAATTTTTCTCTATAAAGTTGTTTTATTGCATTAATCCATTACCTCATAGTCCCGAATTTCAACAACCCTGTCAGAGAAGGCTTTTGAAAACATTGTGGGAAAAAAAGAAAATGCTGGTAACCAGCATTTTGTCCTTTTTCCACAGCGGTTTTTTTACCCAATCAAAACAAAAATCATCATTTCAATTACATTTAATTTGTCGTCTGCAAATCCTCTCAATTTGAACCAGTCTAAATTTTTGTAGTTTGGTAAAGAGTTAAGGTAAAAAACTTTTGTTTAACTCATTACCGAACCAAAACATTGTGGGAAAAGGAGAAAATGCTGGTTACCAGCATTTTCTCCTTTTCCCACTATGTTTTCTAAAGGCTTCTTTCTCAGGATCATCAAAAGCAGGGATTGTGTGGTAATGGTTTAACCCTTTCCCAAACAATCCCTGGTTTTTACGGGTCTGGAATAGTAGCCTTTTGAAAACATTGAGGGAAAAGGAGAAAATTACTGGTAACCAGCATTTTGTTCTTTTCCCACAATGTTTTCTACCCTATCATAGCCAGAAATCATCTTTTCAGCAAGAGTTGAATTGTCGTCTGCAAATGCATTCAATTTGGTCCAGTCTAAAAATTTGTCGTTTGGGAAAGGGGTAATTACTGTACATACAAACTGCAGGTGTGATGCTGAACCAAAGTCCATCTCCTCCGCTGTTATCATATCTTCTACCTTGGCTGTGATAGATTGTCCAACTGTTACATGATCCTCACTCCTCTCCAGTCTATAGAGGGAAGTAAAGTAAACAGTTTTAAAATGAATCAACGCTTTACCTTGTTTGTACCTTAACTCAATTCCAAACAACAACATTTTAGGTTTGTCCAAATCAAAAGCATTTGCAGACAACATATTTAATAAAAGTCACTGAAATTTTGAAACTTGTTTTGTGAAAGGTAGAAAACATGGTGGAAAAAGGATAAAATGCTGGTTACCAGCATTTTCTCCTTTTCCCATGATGTTTTCTAAAGGCTTCTTTCTCAGGGTGGTCGAAAGTAGGGATTGTGTGGTAATGGGTTAATATTTTACTTTATTTAAAGCATTACAAAACAATCCTTTAGAAAACATTTAGGTAACCAGCATTTTCTCCTACTCCCACAATGTTTCCTACCCTTCACATAACAAATTTCAAATCTTCAATCACTTTAATTTTGTCGTCTGCAAATGCTTTTGATTTGGAGAAGCCTAAAATATTGTTGTGTGGTAATGGGTTAGCTGGAGTAAGAGTAGTAATTAATGTTGAAAACTGTATTAAATACCACAGAAACAAGTCAAATGCTTTTAACCCTTGACCAAACAATGCATGGTTTTAATTACCCTGAGATAGAAGCCTTTCGAAAACATTGTGGAAAAAGGAGAAAATGCTGGTAACCAGCATTTTCTCCTTTTCCTACAATGTTTTCTACCCTGCCGGAAATAAATTTCTGTATTTGAGCTATGTTTATTTTGTCGTCTGCAAGTGCTTTCAATTTAGACAAGTCTAAAAGTTTGTCGTTTGGTAAAGAGTTAACTAATCTCACAGAAATGGAATTACATCTACAATCTTTGATTAAAATACAAGTCACATGTACTTTTCATTTACACTCTTTTTTTTTACTATATTCCTATCAAAATTTGTTTCATTCATTGATTGATGGTATCTTCAAATAAGCAGAAAACATTGTGGGAAAAGGAGAAAATGCTAGCTACCATCATTAAATGTTGGGATTGTGTGGTAAAGGGTTAACTGACCATGATACTTACAAAGGACTTAGAAATACATCCTTCACACTCTGTCTGTATATGCCTAGTAAGTTCTTGATGATCATGTAATCAGAGGTCTATAAATAGAAAGGCATTAATTCATGCTATAAGAAATAAGGGTGAAATATTTTTTGATATTTCATGGTTACAAACAGAGAAAAATACAGCTTTCCCTCCTAACTCTTCAACTGAAAGTGGAAACAGTCGTTCCCCCACACTAGTTACCATGATTAAATGTTCGTGCCATTCAACCAGATGGAAAAATGGTGTAATTTACTCTACATTTCTTGCACTTTACATTACATTGTACTGTGTTGTTGGGATGAGATCATAAGCCATTTGGAATTAAGAAAAGGAGCTGTATTGGATTTTGATGTAAGTCCCCCAAAAAAGGAAGGGGATAGTGTGGTAAAGAGTTAACCAAATAGAAAGCATTAAATTTGCAGACCACAAATAAGACATCACTCAAATACTGGAACATGTAAATGAAGGGGGGAAAAAACCATTGTTAAACAAGAGCGGCAAATTGTCGCAAGATACGCCCGTCTTACCCCAAGTTGTAAAGGTGGGGCATGCACCGGACAAAATTCAAGTATGAAAAACAACAAAGGGCAATAACTCAAAAATAAAGCAAGCAAGAGTTGTGATTCCTGTGCACTGCACTCCCCATGGATGAGATCTATCCACCCATGAAATTTCATAACCCTAGCTACTATAGTTTTGGAGATATGCTCCGTACAAAAATCAAGTATGAAAAACGACAAAGGGCAATAACTCAAAAATTAAGCAAGCAAGAGTTATGATTCTTATGCACTGCACACACCCTCGGTAAGATCTATCCAGCCATGAAATTTCATAACCCTAGCTAGTATAGTTTTGGAGATATGCTCCGGACATAATTCAGGTATGGAAAACAACAATGGGCAATAACTCAAAAGTAAGCAAGCAAGAGTTATGATTCCTGTGCACTGCACTCTCCCTCCATGAGATCTATCCACCCATAAAATTTCATAACCCTAGCTAGTATAGTTTTGTAGATATGCTCTGGACAAAATTCAAGTATGAAAAACGACAAAGGGCAATAACTCAAAAATTAAGCAAGCAAGAGTTATGATTCCTGTGCACTGCACTCCCCCTCAGTGAGATCTATCCACCCATGAAATTTCATAACCCTAGCTACTATAGTTTTGAAGATATGCTCCGGACAAAATTCAAGCATGAAAAAAAAACAAAGGACAATAACTCAAAAATTAAGCAAGCAAGAGTTATGATTCTTGTGCACTGCACTCCCCGTCAATGAGATCTATCCACCCATGAAAATTCATAACCCTAGCTAGTATAGTTTTGGAGATATGCTCTGGACAAAATTCAAGTATGAAAAACAACAAAGGGCAATAACTCAAAAATTAAGCGAGCAAGAGTTATGATTCTTGTGCACTGCACTCCCCGTCAATGAGATCTATCCACCCATGAAAATTCATAACCGTAGCTAGTATAGTTTTGGAGATATGCTCCGGACAAAATTCAAGTATGAAAAACAACAAAGGGCAATAACTCAAAAATTAAGTGAGCAAGAGTTATGATTCTTGTGCACTGCACTCCCCCTCGATGAGATGTATCCACCCATGAAATTTCATAACCCTAGCTAGTATAGTTTTGGAGATATGCTCCGGACAAAGAACTGGACGCCGCCCGCCCGCCTGGACGCCCGCCCGCCACCGGTGATCCCATAATACATCCTGTCTTCGACGGGCGTATAAAAAGGAGTTTGTGGAATGTTTGGTAAAAGGTCAAATGAAAAAAAAGGTAGACTTACATTAGAGATGGCCTGTATTACGGCCCTCAAACTTTTATTATGCTCCATCAACATATGTAAACGTCCCACTGTTCCATGAAGTAACTTGTAGATCTCCACTAAAATCTCATCTTCGTATGAACTCCTGAACAAGAATGAGCCATGCTCTGTGAAAATTGGGCTTAACCCATTACCACACAATCCCTACTTTTGACGAACCTGAGAAAGAAGCCTTTAGAAAACATTGTGGTATTAGGAGAAAATGCTGGTAACCAGCATTTTCTCCTTTTCCCACAATGTTTGCTACCCTTCTAAAAATTTCAAATTTCAGTCACTTTTATTTTGTCATCTGCAATTGCTTTCAGTAAAAGCCTTTAGAAAACATTGTGAGAAAAGGAGAAAATGCTTGTAACCAGCACTTTCTCCTTTTCTCACAATGTTTTCTACCCAGCCGGAATCAAATTTCAATTTTTGAGATACGTCGATGTTCTCGTCTGCAACTGCTTTCAATTTAGACCAGTGTAGAATTTTGTCTTTTGGTAAACAGTTAAATAAATTCTCTTGGAGAAGGGGAAACTGTCTACGAAAAGCATTTTATGAGTAATAAGCAACTGTTGTTTCTACAATGTTTTCAAAACAAAATTTGTAATTGCTCTACTAACTTTTCGCCAAACAAGCCTGTATTTTAATAACCAGGAAGAAAGGACCTTCTGAAAACATTGTGGCAAATGGAGAAAATGCTGCTGGTAAGCAGCATTACTCCGATTTCCCATAATGTTTTCTACCCTGTGAAAACAATAAAGTTTATTTCCACCAATTCTAATTATCTGCAGATGAAAAAATTGTGGGAAAAACAGAGAGTTCTCATAACCAGCATTTCCTCTTTTTCCCAAATTATTTCTAGCCTGTGAAAACAATGAAGTTCATTTGTACCACATTTACATTAGTTGTCCATTGATGCTTTCAGTTTGGAAGGGTCTAAAATTTTGTCTTTTAAACAAGAATAACAAGAGCCTTGCAAACGGGTGCATAGATGCCCAAAGGAGCTTTTCAGTGAAATGGCTTAAAAGCTAGAACACCTGTAGGTATCCAAATGTTAAAAGTCACATGCACAACTTGACATCATTGGGATTCATTATGGTAAGTTTAACCCATTACCACACGAGAAAAATTTAGACTGGTCCAAATTGAAAGCATTTGCAGATGACAAAACAAATGTGACTGAAAAATTGAAATTTGTTCTGGGAAGGGTAGAAAACACTGTGTGAAAAGGAGAAAATGCTGGTTACCAGCATTTTCTCCTTTTCCCACAGGGTTTTCAAAAGGCTTCTTTCTCAGGGGCGTCAAAAGTAGGGATTGTGTGGTAATGGGTTAAACTTATTCTGATGAAAGCTGTAGGAGGAGTTGCACGGACAAGAAATTGCTAACGAATGGACAGACAGACTGACATATGGATGGACGACCAGGGTCATAATATAGTGCAACCCTTCTGGCATATAATAAAGCATCTTTGCAAGCCAAGGGTAACGCTCCACTATGCTACACTACCCTTGGCGGATTGAGCTTGATTTCGACAATCATCCGATACGCATTTTCATTGGTTGCAGCTAGCTCTAACTGCATCTAATCAAATTGCTCATAGCATTTCATCTTTGATAAAAATAGAACAGGGTCGTGATAAAAATAGAAGGTAAATATGAATACCTCCGTGGATGTGTGCAGGATCTGTAATGATTTATTACTGAAGAAAACTTAGACGATCAATATTTACATAAAGTTTCAATGTGACCAATCAATTATCAGATGTTTTAGGCTATATCCCAGCACCTGACCATTGAATGTTGAAGTATGTTTGTTGTTATTGCTTCATGTTGAATTAGTGTATTTGTAAGCCGTTTGTAAAACGACATTTCATTGGGTATAAGAAATATGATGTAAAGAGAGATAATAAGCAGCATCCAATCAGGGCATGTCGCGGGAATCTCAAAATTGGGCTTGATCAGCCAAGGTAAGATCCACGTAGTGATTGTAACCTTGGCTTGCAAAGATGATAAAAAAGTGATATACTATGAGAATTACCTGTCCATAAGAACCAGCATAATGATACAGTATACAATATCAGCTACTTCAACAGTCCTCCAGTGACTGGCTACTTTCCTTTGATAATGAGCTCTGTTGAAGGGAAAATGGAGAAAATATCACTTTCTTGCTTTTATCATAATTATTTTCTCTTGCTAATAAAAAAGTTTTCTCCATTGCTTAATGTAGAAACAAGTTTTTAACTCTTTACCACACAGTCCCAGGTTTAAAGACCCTGAGATAGAAGTCTTTTGAAAACATTGTGGGAGAAAGGAGAAAGTGCTGGTAACTAGCATTTTTTTCCTTTTCTCACAATGTTTTTTAAACCCTGCTGGAAACAAATTTCAAATTTTGTGTTACTTTTATTTTGTCGTCTGCTAGTACTTTCAATTTGGACTAGTCTAAAATTTTGTCATTTGGTAAGGTGATAATAAATATCACACTTTGTTTCTAAAAATATGTCATCCCTCACTTCATGCCTTAACAAATCCCATGTGTAATTCCATGGAGAAGTTTTTTCTTTTATTTAACATATGAGGTAAAAGAGAATCTAGAGATTTATCTTTTATACTACAATATTTTCAATCTTATCAATGAGCTTCAGCCAATTCATATCAATTTTAAAATCATCATGCTTTCATTTTGGAAGAGTCCAAAGTCTGCTGTACTAGAATTAGATACTGGCAAACCATCCCACCCTAACAGACACACAACTATCCCAAACTAAGCTCCCTGATCCTCTCTGTGAATACTCATAAGCACTTCCTTATCACAAGTCCCACTCCAGAAATACCAAAACAACCTCCACCCAAACTATAGATCATTATAGAAAATGAAAGAAACTGAACCAAAAGTTTTGAACAGTCATATTCTTCTCTTTCTGACCTCATTTTACAACTTTGTGGACCATGCAGATCAAATTCAAGAGTGTCCATTTGTCATCATGTTTATACATGTATCAAAGCTTCATACATATCGATTTTAAATATTTTCAGAGATGTGTTCAAAGTCTTCTTCTTAGCTAATTAATAGGTTGTGATTACTGCCCCTTAAGGCTTAGTAATGAGTTGTGTTCAATGTCTTCATTAGCTGAGTAATGAGTTATGTTCAAAGTCTTCATTAGCTGAGTAATGAGTTGTGTTAAAAGTCTTCATTAGATAAGTAATGAGTTGTGCTCAAAGTCTTCATTAGCTAAGTAATAAGTGTTCAAGGTCTTCATTAGCTAAGTAATGAGTGTCTAAGTCTTCATTTGCTAAGTAATGAGTTGTGTTCAAAGTCTTCATTAGCTAAGTATATGAGCTGTTTTCAAAGTCTTCATAAACTACGTAATGAATTGTGTTCAAGGTCTTGTTAAGCTAAGTATTGAGTGTTCAAAGTCTTCATTACCTATAAAATGAGTTGTGTTCAAAATCTACTGAAGCTAAGTAATGAGTTGTGTTCAAAGTTTTCAAATTCAAAGTAACGAGTTGTGTTCAAAGTTTTCAAATTCAAAGTAACGAGTTGTGTTCAAAGTTTTCCTAAGCTAAGTAATGAGTCAAAATAAAGCTGTAACTTTTGTACAAATGGTTCAAAATAGTCTAAGAAAAAGATCTTAGGAGAACGCTGCTTGACTCTTTGCCAAACAACCCAGAATTTCAAAAGGAAAAGGCTTTTGGAAAAATTGCAGGAAAGGAGAAAATGGTGGTAACCAGCATTTTCTCCTCTTTTTCACAATGCTTTTGTATCCTTCTGGAAGCAAATTTCTATTCTTGAGTCACATATACCTGGTTGTCTATAAACGTATTTCAATTTGGTTATGTCAAAGTTTTTATCATTAAGTCAAGAGTTTAAGTGAAGATCAACTATACGTAACTATCATCTGTAACTGAATAATATACAACAAAAGAAGCATATAAATCAACAATTGAAACAAGAGGGCCATCATGACCCTGTATTGCTCCACTGGCTAATAAGTTAAAATGCTACACGCCAAACATTGTAATACTTTGCCAGCTGATTTTGAACAAGAAGACATACAAAATTTTCTCTATAAAATCCCATGACAAGGTTATGGCCACAGAGCAGAGTCATTTTTAACCTCATTTTTTGGCCAGTGGAGCTGCCAAAAACAAAATTAAAAAACATGCATAACTGAGTAAGAGGTTCATACATTTTTTAATTAGAATTTTCCATTGCACTATTCCAATATGTTTTTTTTTTTTTACAAGCTACAGTACATGTCTACATGACAAACATAGGCATCCACTTGCTTCTTTAAACTGATGCTTCATGTTCTTTAAGTTGTATGAAATAGCATTCTCTCCTTTTTCTACATTTTTTTTAACCCTACCACAAACAAAAAATATTATTTGATGTACATTTATATTGTTGTCTGTACATGCTCTCAATAGGGTACAGTCCAAAATATTGACACTTGATAAAGAGTTGCACAGATCAGTAACTTACAAAAACTCACATGAAACAGTAAATCTATACTTTGTAAAAAATCTGTATGTGTTTCCCTAAGTACATGATGTACACGAAAAAAAGATTTATTAGCTACACTTTATAAGCTATATTTTTAAGTCAGTTAATAGATTTAAGAACACTTTATAAATAAGCTAAATTTTTTAAAAAAAGCTATTAGATTTTAAACACACACATTAAAAGTTGTTTTTCTTCTACATGATAGATTCATTAGTTTGAGCAATGTTTCATATCTCATCAACATTATTCCCATCAAAATCTCACATACTCAAGTATCGCCCTGAGTACACCATGCTCCTATCTAAGGGCCATCAGAGCAGTTCAAAATTAACCCTTTACCAAACAACCCAATCTTTTAATGACACTGAAAAAGAACACTTTTGAAAACATTTGTGGGAAAAGGAGAAAATGCTGGTAACCAGCATTTTCTCCTTTTCCCACAAAGTTATCAACCCTTTCATTGACAAATTCCATCATTTGCCACATATTTAATCTGTAGTCTATAAATGCTTCCAGTTTGGACAAATCTAGAAAGTTCTCTTTTCAGATAAACAGCTAAGGCACAGAATATGTGTATTCATCACAAGCTTATAGACTTGTTAGCAGCATGCTTATTTTACATAACACAATATGGTGGACTACTTTTTCTGACGAATGGAAAGTCATGCCTCAGAAAACTTAAAAAGTCCAGTAAAAACTGAATGGCAAATTAAATTAATATGCATTAGAACATATACAAGCAACAAACCAACATAGACATTAAATTTCAGCACAGATATATTCTTAACCTTCACAGCACCAAATCAATCTAACTAAACAAAAGTAGTTCAATGGTTGCTTTTGTCTAGAATTTTTCAGCAAAGCAGACAGTATAGATAAAGATCAGACTTCAAATTTTATACAGTCTGATCTCAGTCTATCAAAGATAATTAAATCTGTGAAAGGTGCTTGAGGGCTGATGCAATAACGTAAATTTAATCAAACCAAATAAACATACAACACTTTTCAAACATTGCAGACACTTACTTCAGTATGTCCCTACAATGAGCAAAACAGTTTTGTAGATACGCTAATAATTGTTCGACATTATCCGTCAAATTTATGCATATCCCATGTGTCTCTTGTTCCTTTAATTTTAAACCACAATCAAGCTATAACAATTAATTAAAACACAATCACTTTAACCATTTACAACAGATCCTTAAGTTCTAATGACCCATTGCAGAAAGGCCTGTGAAAACAATGTGAGAAAAGAAGAAAATGCTGGTGACCAGCATTTTTTTCTTTTCCCACCCAACCATGTTTTCAACCCTGTCAAAGAACTTAATCTTGTTTGTGCAAATTTCCAATCTGATATATGCAGATGTTTTAACTCAATTACCAAAAGACAATATTTTAGGATTGTCCAAATTGAAAGCATCTGCAGACGACAAAATGAAAGTGACTGGAAATTTGAAATTAGTTTTGTGAAAGGTAGAAAACGTTATGGGAAAAGGAGAAAATGCTGGTTACCAGCATTTCCTCCTTTCCCACAATGTTTTCAAAAGACTTCTTTGCCAGGGGTGTCAAAAGTAGGGATTGTGTGGTAATGGGTTAGATCTTAAAGAGCCTACAATTTGTTGCTTTGGAAAGGGTTAAATGTATGCATTTAACCCTTAGGCTGTTAAGCGTGACTCACTGACCTTTTGCAGACTGTGTAGATCAAGATCAGACTGCACAAAACATGCAGTCTGATCATGGATCTACCCCATCCGATTAGTAAAAGTAAGTTTGAAGTAGCATTATTCAGGTTTGCACTATCGCCTTGAGAGTTTATCATCACGTATTTAGCAGGAACGGTGTTAAAAAATGGAGTAAACAGAAATCCAGTTCCTGTTTTACATAGATTCCCTTGCACACTTATTTCTAGTCTGACATAATTATGGATTTTGCTTTTATTATAATAAAGCTTCCATATTTGGAACACAATCACAACAGATTTATCTCTTGTAAACAATTTATTTATCTGTATCTTGGCGCAAACCACTTTAAAAATCATGGCGAAAGTAGAAATTGCTAAGAAATGACTGTTTCTCCCTTGACTAAATAGGTATTTTGCCATCTGAATGAGAAATCCAATAGCCTGAGCCACAATTAAATTGTAAAACTACAAATGCTTTCACTTTGAACAAGTCTAAATTTTGTGGTCTGACAAGGGCATGTATAAGAGGCTCTAATAGACAAGCAATTGTTGACACCCATGCATTTTACTCCAAATTCATTGATAGTAAGACCTGTCATTTTGCCAGCCTCTGTTGACCAAGCAACCTGTATAAGCAAGCATTTATTGATCAAACTCCTGTCGTAACCACCTACCACATAATTCTGACTTTTAATGATCCTGAGAATTAAGCCTTTTGAAAACGTTGTAAGAAAAGGAGAAAATGCTAGTGAACAGGATGTTCTCCTTTTCCCACAATGTCTTGTACCCGTAACAAGCCAAATCTGAGCCTCATTTAAGTTGTTGCCTGTAACACCTTTGAATTTTGACAAGACGTAAAGTTCTGTCATTTATAAAGAGTTGACCCTTTACCAAACAACCCCTGGTTTTTTTGACCCTGAGATAGAAGCCTTTGAAAACATCATGGGAAAAGGAAAAAATGCTGGTAACCAGCATTTTCTCCTTTTCCCACAATGTTTTCTACCCTTAAGGGAAAAAAAATCTATTTTTGAGTTATGTTTACTTTGTCGCCTGCAAGTGCTTTCAATTTGGACCAGTCTAAAATTTGGTTGTTTGGTAAAGAGTTAAACCGGCATATTTTCCGTTTCTGCAAGATGCTTGCTCCATTTATGTTGGACTGTATTTATAAGGGATACATACTTGATTGGAGTTGTAATCTGCCATGCATAAGCCCCCGTAGACTTTTCATCGCCAAATCTAAAACCGTCAATTTTAACTTTCTGCGGTTTTATCTGCTCCATTTTCTTTGTCAGATGTTTCTGAACATTTTTAGCATCTTGTTGCTGGCTTGTGGAAAATCTTTTATTTTCACTGATGGCTGATGCGGCTCTAGCAGTGTGGGGTGGGACTTGTGTTGGAGGGTCAGGCTGTATCAAAGGGCCTGGCTGGGGTGAAATGATTCCTGGGCTTCTGGGTGGAGGCCCTAAAGTGATAAAATCTATCATCACACCTTTTTTAAATTATACTAGTTTTCAATAACCCTTAGGAAGAAATCTTTTGAAAACATTGTGAGAAAAAGAAAATGCTGATGTCCAACATTTTCTCCTCTATCTACAATGTTTTTGGACTTATATAAGACAAACAGGTATATTTAACTCTTTACCAAACAACAAAATTATAGACTGGTTCCAAACTGAATATAGATTATGCAGTCACCTTTATTTGTTGTCTGCAAATGCTTTCACTTTAGAGAGTGGGTGTTTACTCTGGGATTTTTCGTAGGTCCACACATTCGGCACAAGTACTGGTGTAGTTCCCAGGAAGCAGAATCGAGAGAGATTAGCAGAATCGAGACAGATTAGACTAAGTTGTAAGAACTTGTTTCTCAATTGATGTAAAATAAATATGTTTATTTCTTTACCATAAAACAATATTTTAGAAGAATCCAATTTCAGAGCAAATGCAGACAACAATATTTATAGGGTATAAATGACGGTATTTGTAACAGATAGTCTAGAAAACATTGTGGGAAAAGGAGAAAATGCTGGTTACCAGCATTATCTCCTTTTCCCACAAAGTTTTCAATAGGCCTACTTCTCAGAGTTGTTAAAAATCGGGATCGTGTGGTAAAGATTTTTTTAAAACTTGGGATTGTGTGGTAAAGATTAGAGTCTGTGCTACATGGTGACAATATAGACTTGTCCTAATTGAAAGCATTTGCAGACAACAATGTCAGTGTGGTCGAAATGAAGGAATTTGTCTTTAACCCTTTACTCCATAGATACTCATTTCTATGCATTGCTTGTAGGAGCCTTTGGAAAATATTGTGTCAAAAGGTGAAATTGATTGTGATGAGCAATTTCACCTTTTGCCACAATGTTTTCAATGCTATCATAAGTTGTCATATACACATAAGAAACGGCTTCATCCTTGCTGTTATTCACGGTCAATTAGAGATTCCATAGAAATGCCTTATGGGGTAAGGGTTAATACAGCTGAAAACATTGTGAGAAACAGAAAACAAATGCTGGTCACCAGCATTTTCTCCTTTTAACACAATGTTTTCAAAAGGCTTCTTCTTCAGGTTTGTTAAAAGTTCGGATTTTTTGGCAAAGGGTTAAGAAGTAAGCCACATTATTCAAACAAGTGAGGGAGATAAGTTTCTAAATGGTTTAGGTTTCTTCATCAAGCCAGTGTGGTGATCATGTCATTTATCAGATTCAAACTTATTACCTTCCCCTGCCTCCTGTGCTTCTGCATACTCAAAATCATTCATCTGTACTTGAAATATGGAAACATAGGCTTCAGCCTGAGCTCTGTTGAAAAATATTCCTTCATGCAGGGAGGCCATTGGAAACTCACAGAAACTTGACAAACTGAAATGTATGGGCAAGTAAAAAAAAACCTAGTTTAATACAGTTTATGTAAAGAAAAAAAAAAACTTCACCTATCTGTATCTATAACTACACTTTCTGTAAAATTTTCTAGCTTTTCCAAAAGAACAAATATTATTAAACCCTCAAAAATTAAAAAAGTCTCCAGAGTGAAAATTTGTGATTCTTATAACTGAAGTTCTCTAATATGGTTGATAAAGCATTAAGGGAAACTGCTCTCCTCTTCCAACAATGTTTCCAATATAGAAATGTTTTGTGACCCTTCACCTAACAATGCCTGGCTTTCACAACCCTGGAAAAGAAGGCTTTTGAAAACATTGTAACTGGTAAACAGCATTTTTTTCTTTTCCCACAATGTTTTCTACTCTTCCAAAGTAAAGTTTCAATTTTTGAGTCATGTTTATTTTGTCATCTATAAATGCTTTCAATTTGGACAAGTTTAAAATTTTGTCATATGGTAAAGAGTTTACCCATTGCCACACAATCCTTACTTTTGACATTTTATCCTTTTCCAACAATGTTTTCTATAGGCTTCTTTCTCTGGGATTGGTTGGTAAAGATTTAACTCTTTTCCACACCATCATGACTTTTAATGACCCTGAGAAAGATGCCTTTTGAAAACATTATAGGAAAAGGAGAAAAATGCTAGTAATCAGTATTTTTCGTTTTTCCCACCATGTTTTTTTACCCTTCTTACAATAAATTTCAATTTTCGAGCCATACTTATCTAAACATCTGCAAATGCTTTTAATTTTAACTAATCTACAATTTTGTCGTTTGCTTAAGAAGATAACAAAAAACAGTACAGATTGTATCTATAATTCTATTAAAGACTTATCCTAAATGTTGAGAATCAAATGCTTGTTTCCTCTAGTTTTTTTCTCCTCAAAATCTGCCAAAAATAAGAGCATGTAAAGTCATATTTTTACAGTATTAACTCATTACCAAATGACGATATTTTAGGTTTGTCCAAATTGAAAGCATTTTCAGAAAACAACATAAAAATGACTGAAAATATGAAATTTGTTTGGTAAAGGGTAGAAAACATTGTGGAAAAGGGAGAAAATGCTGGTTACCAGCATTTTATCCTTTCCCCATAATGTTTTCTGAAGGCTTCTTTCTCAAGGTCTTCAAAAGTAGGAATTGTATGGTAATGGGTTAAGATAGAATTCAATCAACAAACTAATTTTCAGTACCAAAAGCTATTTAGTTGATTTTGCTAGCATTCAAAATGTGCAAACAACCCCAAAAGGCACGTCTTATACCATCCCTGCAGTGTGTTTGTGTGTGTGTTTACTTACGTTTTATAAACTGGAACAACACCATTTGTTTTCCTTAAATATTTGAGAAATTTTATCAACAGGTGCCTTGGCAGAGAAGATAAGCATTTAACCTGTTACTACACAATCCCTACTTTTGATGACCCTGAGAAAGAAGCCTTTAGAAAACATCGTGGGAAAAGGAGAAAATGCTGGTAACCAGTATTTTCTCCTTTTCGCACAATATTTTCTACTCTTCACAAAACAGATTTCAAATTTTCAGTGACTTTCATTTTGTTGTCTGCAAATCATTTCAATTTGGAGCAGTCTACAATTTTGTTGTTTGGTAAAGAGATAAGATCATTGAATTCTAAACAGTGAAATAAAGGAAAATGTGTTACTTCCATGCAGAGTGGAGACAACATTTGAGCTGAGGAACACTAGAAATCAAAAGCCAAGAGTGAAAACACCATTACTCATAAGGAAAATCTTATGAAAATGTTTTTAGCATTCATATTGCATTCAGGAAATAGCATTCATATTCCATTTAGGAAATAAAGTAATATTGCCAAAGGCATGCTAAAACTTTTAAATGATAAAGCAATACCTATACATATACATAAAAAATGAAGCTTAATTACCCTTCCTCCTTTAACTCCTGCACAACTTCAATAAAGTTGAACCCATACTGCTTTTCTCCCTTGACATATGACACATACGTAGGGTCCAATAGAAATATACACTGAAAATAAACATTCAAAAGTAATGGTCCATCTACAATACAATACAATACAATACAATACAATAATTGTAAATGTAGGCCTCAAGCCCAAAATACAACATTACCAAAATATGCATATAACATGCTATGTGTCCCCTGACATATTGTTAATACATACAATTATTTCATCCATTTATTAAAATAGAAACCCATAGTTTACTGACCATCAGACAGCAAACTTGTGAAAACATTGTTGCTTAAATTGAGAATTTTCTCTATCTCACCAATTGAAGAACAATTCTTTTGAAATTAGCAGGTAAAATACAGAAAGGGATATAGAAATGGCATACATTTGTATAGCAAGCCTAAAGATCATTTTTGTTTTAAATGTCAGAGGTTTATCCTGGACGAATCTTAAAGTTTTTATTTCCTATCAAAGCATTGAGAAATTCCTCTTGAGTTTGAAACTCAACAAATTTGTAAAATCAACAAATATGATACTTAATCCTCACGAAATACTGATAAATCGTCTCTCCCACTTCACAAAATACTGATAAATCCTCTTTCCCACCTCAAAAAATACTGATAAATCATCTTTTACCTCACAAAATACTGATAAATCCTCTTTCGTAGCTCACAAAATACTGATAAATCCTCCTTCCCACATCACAAAATACTTATAAATCCTCCCTCCCACCTCACAAAATACTAAAAAATCCTCCCTCCCACCTCTCAAAATATTAATAAATCCTCTCTCCCCCCTCACAAAATACCGATAAATCCTCTCTTGACTCACAAAAAAGTGATAAATCCTCTCTCACCTCACAAAATATTAATAAATCGTCTTTCCCACCTCACAAAATACTGATAAATCCTCTCTTGCCTCACAAAATACTGATAAATCCTCTCTCCCACCTCACAAAATGCTGATAAATCCTTTCTCCCACCTCACAAAATACCAACAAATTCTCCCTTGCTTATTTTAATCCTCTCTCCCACCTCACAAAATACTGATAAATACCTCACAAAATACTGATAAATCCTCTCTCCCACCTCACAAAATACTGATAAATCCTCTCTCCCACCTCACAAAATACTGACAAATTCTCTCCCACCTCACAAATACTGATAAATCCTCTGTCTCACTTCACAAAATACCGATTAATCCTCTCTCTCAATTCACAAAATACCGATAAATCCTCTCTCTCACTTCACAAAATACCGATAAATCCTCTCCCACCTCACAAAATACTGACAAATTCTCTCTTGCCTCACAAATTAAATACTGATTAATCCTCTCTCTCACTTCACAAAATACTGATAAATCCTCTCCCACCTCACAAAATACTGATAAATCCTCTTTCCCACCTCACAATATGCTGATAAATCCTCTTTTCCACCTCACAAAATACTGATAAATCCCCTCTCCCACTTCACAAAATACAAATAGAGAAAATATTACAAATGTCACTTTAAAGGAGTGCTATTCATAAAATATATGTGGTTAACTCTTTACCATACAATCTCTGAGAAAGATACCTTTTGATAAGACTGTGGGAAGAGGAGAAAATGCTGGTAACCAGCATCTTCTTCTTTTCCTATAATGTTTTCTTACCTTCACAACAGAAAATTCAATTGTGGATCACATTTATTTCGTCGTCTACAAAATGAATTCAATTTGGAAAAGCCTTAGATTTTGTTGTTTGTTAAAGAATTAACTCTTTTCCAAACAACAAAATTTTAGATTGGCCCAACAAAACCATATGCAAATGATTAAATGAACATGATGAAAAAATGGAACTTGTTTTGTGAAAGGTATAAAACACTGGGAAAAGGTGAAAATGCTGGTTTCCCACAATGTTTTCAGAAGGCTTTTCTCTCAGGGTTGTTAAAAGCCGGGATTATGTGGTAAAGAGTTAATAGGAAGAGTTTGAGACACAACTACAGTCCGCTCCATATATTACGAGATCCGTTTCAACGAGATACCGCTTATAACGTAAATCTTGCTGAGTCCCAGCAGAATCCCTTCTTTTCTTCTTTTATTTTATACCGCGTAGAACGAGATTGGTTACGCCGAGATATCGGCTACAACGTAAAAAAGTCAAGGCCCCCAGCCTAAATTTCCCACCTTACAACGAGGTCTATTGATAAAATACGTCATCTGCATTAATTAGTTTGTCACCATGCAAGGCAATATTATTGAATAATTATCGGATTAACTGTCTAACATTAAACTATTGTCACGTTTTGGATATGTTTGCGCCATGGGCTAAATTGATCCGTAGGTAATTAAATGTTATCACACATTATTTTTAGCAGTTTATACATGTAGCTTATGACTGACCAGTTCTGATGAATGAAATGAAAACTTTACGTCGGTTCTTTGAGTGCGAGTCGGACATTGATCAGAGCACATTTTCAAACTTAGTGAGTATTGAACAATTACTGGAGGATAAAATCAAAAACAAAAAAGGCTATCTAACGTAACAGCATTTTTCAAATAAATGCATATTTAATTTTTAAAATGCTAAAATTCGGGTAAATATCTCGTAAATACATATATAATACATTGTACAGTAAATCGACAGAGTTATCTGTCTTTGTATACTCTTCAAAAAGAAGGTAATTAGCTACTTCCGGTGTAAACGAAAGTAAACAGTATGAAAGTCTGTATCCCTACGTATCTTTACGATGTTTGATTTCCGATTTGGTTATAACGAGACCCGGTTACAACGAGATGATACTTCTTGTCCCCGCGATCTCGCTGTATCCGGAGTGCACTGTAGACCATAGAAAGGATTACGATCATACTGTACTTGTATCAAGAGTCTTACCTCTGCATAAATGTACTTGTTACCAATCACTGCATCACTCAGTTTCTGGAGAAATGTTTCCTGAAAAGACAAGGAAATCAAGATCATCATATGCCGGCACCAATGCTGTGCCACAGTTGCTTGGATTTCAATGGAAATTCCTATTTAACTCTTTACAACACAATCCTGATTTTTGATGATCCTGAGAAAGAAAGCCTTTGAAAACATTGTGGGAAAAGGAGAAAATGCTGGTAACCAGCATTTTCTCCTTTTCCCACAATGTTTTCTACCCTTTCCCAATCAAATTTCAATTTCTGATTCACATTTATTCTGTTGTCTGCAAATGCTTTCAACTTGGACTTGTCCAAAATTTTGTCGTTTGGTAAACAGTAAAAAAAAGAGTCATAACTGTGTCTGAAATACTTAAATCATCTACCCCTATTGTATGGATTCCCCTTTTGATTGTGAACAACTTATCCGAGTTTAAAGTAACGAGAAGTTCCAGAAAATATTTTGGCACAACACCGACAGACAATGAAGCCAGGGCAACAACAATACCTCAATGTTTGCACTAACTCTTTACCACACAATCCCGACTTGTAACAACCATGAGAAAGAAGCCTTTTGAAAACATTGTGGGAATAGAAGAAAATGCTGGTAACTAGCATTTTCTCCTTTTCCCACAATGTTTTCTACCATTTCCAAGACAAATTTCAATTTTTGAGCCATACTTATGTTGACATCTGCAAATGCTTTCAATTTGGACTGGTCTACAATTTCGTTGTTTGGTAAAGAGTTAAACAGTTAGCTTAAAACCGGCAGCTACATAGAGCAGAACCTATTTACTTCTAAAATTAAGGAAATTAATTCTGGAAAAAGATAACTTATATGAACAAATAAAGGGAAAAGGACAAAACCATACCCTTGAGAGAGAATCTGATTAGTGTAACTCTTGACATAGGTGGTCCTATTAGAGGGGTTTTACTTTACATAAAGTTCACAGTAGATAACTTAATTTAGATTAATACAATATAAACCAAATCCAACCTTGTCTGTCTGGATTCTCTCTGGGTCCCAGTAATGTTGTACCCATATTTCTGGATTAATGGCACTAGCTGAAGGAACTTTGACCCCTAGCAAAAAGTGGTTTGGGCTTCTATGGGTCTGATCTACATCATTCATCACACTGTTCACAAAGATAGAGATACCCTGTGAATAAAAAAATAACTCTTGTAATACAATAAACTAGACATGAAGACATTCTCAGTCAGTGCTTTTACTATTAGATTGCTTTTTCAACTCTTTACCAAAGGACAAAATTTTTAACTGGTCTAAGTTGAGAGCATTTGTAGATGACAAAATAAACATAACTAAAATACTGAAATTTGTTTCCAGCAGGGAAGAAAACATTGTGGGATAAGAAGAAAATGCTGGTTACCTGCATTTTCTCCTTTTCCCACAATGTTTTCAGACAGCTTCTATCTCAGGGTCGTAAAAACCAGGGATTGTTTGGTAAAGGGTTAACTCTTAGACCTTTTCAAACTGGAAAGCGTTTGCAAACAACAAATTTCTAATGATGAAATTTGCCTGTGACAGGGGAAACCGAAAATATTCCTGGTTAGTGCAGATTGTGTAGGAAAGGATCAAGGCTATTTTTATCAGAATATCTGCCATGAAAGGGGAAAAAGCTGATCCGAGGTCAAGTTTCATGTTTAGTACAGTCTGATTTTGGTCTCTATTGACTTCTTTAGCAACTAAACAAGACTTTCTAGGGTTAATTTGATGGTATGCTTGTTTGTTTCTATAAATTTCTATATAAGAGAAAAGTTTAGGTGCAAATTGAAAGCATTTAATTTGTTGGCAATAAAATAACAGTGACTCAAAAATTGATTTTTTTTTGAGAAGGGTACAAAACATTGACAGACAGCATTTTCTCCTTTAACTTATTACCAACTTGTTACAAAACCTTCAGCTCGGGACGACATGATTCACCACAACCGTGAACAAGTTTCAAAGTCCCCTGACACCTGATCGTACAACTAATAATGTTTCTAAACACTGTCTAATGCACTTGTAAAATGTTATGTGTAAAACCTCTTCCTTACTTGTTGAATGTCTGGTCCAGATACAAGATACTCTAGCCTCAGCTGTACCAAGTGGGAATCTGTGTACAGAGAACCATCAAATACACTGGAACCAACCATGGCTACCATCACTTGATTCTGCATATCAGAAAATCAAAGTGCTGAAAGCACTGACACATGCAGTTCATTCCAATATATTTCATATCAAAGGTAATACATGTACAAGTTTTACAGCTTCTTTCACTCACTCTCAATAGTGTCTTCTTGTAAACTCCACATGCATTTATGTCAAGGTATTGGTATTTTAACCTTTTTCCCAGATCACCAAATTCTAGACTCACTGACATTTAACCCATTACCACACAATCTCTACTTTTGACGCCCCTGAGAAAGAAGCCTTTTGAAAACACTGTGGGAAAAGGAGAAAATGCTGGTAACAAGCATTTTCTCCTTTTCCCACAGTGTTTTCTACTGTTCCCAGAACAAATTTCAATTTTTCAGTCACCTTTATTTTGTCGTCTGCAAATGCTTTCAATTTGGACCAGTCTAAATTTTTCTTGTGTGGTAATGGGTTAAAGGGTAGACATTGATCACCGTTGTCTTGATTCAAACCTAGATACTTTACAGTCAGAGACTTAAACTCTACTCCTAAATTATTGTCTTTCACACAAAAAGACAAAGTGTCATTTTGTATAGTGTAAGCGTTCATCATTCTTCCACAATTTTCCACAATTCAACAATAGTTATACAAGATTTTTCTTTCTTGTTTTTTTCTATGAGAGTTCAATGCTATTTATAAAAGCTTACCTTCTATCACGACGGTCTGTGCACCTATGCATGTGTTTCCTGGCTTTCTCACACCAGTACTGACATATCTTTCTTTCAAACTCAATGACTATATCCTCACATGCATCGAAGGTGAGGGGTGAAAAAATTGCTGGAAAGAAAGTTTATCTCAAAATAGTTACTTACAAAATTAATATTCAGTTGTTTTTATACCTGCAGACTCCTCATGTTTTGTAGTTGCGATATCACCTTGATGACCAGAAAAAGACATTTGAAAAAATACTACATGTACAAAAATTTTGGAAAAATGAAAAACTCATAAGACTTTCTCACTGAGTATCCTTCTGATGAATACAGCTCATCCAGTCGAGGTGTTGCATCATCCACGAGCCAGCGATATTTTTCCAACTTGACTGGATTGATGACGCGTAAAATACTACTTAATCCCCAGACAGTCTCGTGATCTTTAATGGTGTACAGGTTCTGGATGTAAGTATCTTTCACTGGATTCTCTATATTAACAAATATAAAATAACACAAACCATGTCAGAGATGCTTAGTGACTTGGATATTTTGGTTTGAAACTAGCCTGGGTTCCAGTCCTTTCATCTTTTTCTTCTTCTGTTATGTGGACATTACTTTGTAAAAAATGACAGCCTGGGTACATTAGAAAATCTATTGCAGCCAGATCTAGTTTATTCCATATCACAACAGGTTAAACTAGATTTTGCTGTAATTGTTTTTTTAATGTAAATGATGTTACGGGAGACCACTCCTTCATGTAGGCCTATAGCTTTGTCCCAATTTAAATACAATACCTGACAACTGCGCCAGGGAGATATGTTTTTGGCTCAGTGGTTATGGTAATGGTCTTATAATCCTTGAAAACGAGGTTATTTGTCCCTTCAAGGGTTCGAATCCCGCCAGATGCTGTTTGTATTTGAGCTATGCATTTATTTGTTTCTTTGTTACGGACTTTGTTCGTAAGAGTTTGTAGTGGTAAAAATAGCTTTATAAAGTCAAAAAATGTGCTCACCTATTGCGGTTAGAATCTTCCCTCTGGAAGTACCTTCCAGATGAAAACTGAAACAAATTTAAAAAACTTAACACAGTTATCAGCAAAAGCCAATTAGATGCACTGAACTTGTACACTTGTAATGGAAGCAATCAACATAAATAAAACTACATCAACAAATGAAAACATAATGAAGCTCAAGACATTTGCCTGATGAAAGCATCTTCTGTTTTTGTAACATAGATTTTGAAAAGTAATTGTCAACACAGTCATCAGTGTGTGATAATCTATATAATTTTTTCATTTCTTTACCAGCCGCCTAGGATTTCAGACTGGTCCAAATTGAAATCATTGAAAGATAACAAATATTTTTTTTGCTAAAATTATGAAAGTTGTGACTGAAAGGGTAGAAAACATAATGGAAGAGGAAGAAAATACTTGTTTCCAATATGTTCACAGGTCCTTTTAATTAGGGTCATTAAATTTTGGTTTGTATGCTAAACGGTTAACTCTTAACCAGACAATAAGATTTTTTGAATCATCACACTTACAAAAAATAGGAGATGAAAATAAAAAGTAGTGAAATGATGAGGTTTGCCTTTAACCCTTTCCCAAACGGCAAAATTTGGACCAGACCAAGATGAAAGCATTTTGCAGATGACAAATTAACAGTTGCTAAAAAGATGATTTTTCTATGTGAAAGGGTAGAAAACCTTGTGGGAAAAGAAGAAAATGGTGGTTACCAGCATTTTCTACTTTTCCCACAATGTTTTCCAAAGGCTTCTATTCCTGACCAGGGATTGTTTGGGAAAGGGTTAAAAAGGTAGAAAACACTGCAGGAAAAAGATAAAATGCTGGTTATCAGCATTTTCTCTTATGCATATAATATTTTCAAAAGCCTTTTTCCTGAATACATCAAAACACAGCATTATATGTTCAAAGTTAATCCGAGCACTCAGTATATGTTGTATTAGGTCTGATTAGACCTAACTCATTGTAGGCAGCACAACCCATGAGGAACTGTATACCACTTCATTCTAACACCAGAAAGTAAAATATCAGCCTCGTCCTAACTGAAAGCATTTTGAGATGACAATTTTAATGTGTCTCGGGTGTTGAGATTTATCTTGGAAAGTATATAAAACATCGTTGAAAAGGAGAAAATGCTGGACACCAGCATTTTCTCCTTTTCCAACAATGTTTCCTTCCATTTCAAAGACAAATTCCATCATCAAAGCCAAATCTGAAATGTAGTCTCCAAGTGTTTTCAATATGTACAAGGATGCACTTTAGTCGTGAGGTAAAGAGTAAAACAGACATGATTAATCTTTTATTCATGCTTCTTACTTTTCTTGCAGTGCACACAGTCTGATATAAAACCCAGGATAAGGGTTATAAGGCAGCTCTGGTCGGCTCAACAACACATGTAGCAGTTTTCTAAACTCTCGCTGAACCTCTGTTTCTTCCAGGTATTTCTCGAATCTCCTGAGATGTGGACTGAAGAAATCTGGAGGTGGCCTATAGGTGGCTCTTGGAACCATGACAGATAACTAAAAGATAAATATGAGATAAATTGGATGTGACATAAATAGGTGTGTGTGATAAATTTTCATTAAACAAGTCTAAGGAAAATATTAATATAAATAAGTTTGGTGAGATTGTTAACATTTTATCTAGACAAGTTTTAATAAAATTTTATCTTGAACACCAACAACTGTCAGATTCTTTTTATCACATCATGATATCTAACAAGCTATAGCTCAAAATACGCAGAATAATGAATAGATGAACCTTGTGATATTAACCCTTTACCAAACAATGACGATTTTCAACGACCCGTAGAAGAAAGCCTTTAGAAAACATTGCAGGAAAAGGAGAAAATGCTGGTAAGCAGCATTTTCTCCTTTTCCCACAAAGTTTTCTACCCTATGAAAAAAACTTGCGCCATTTGAGCCATTATGAAATAGTCATCTGCAATAGGTTTTAATTTGGATAGTTCTAAAATTCTGCCATGTGGTTAAGGGTTGACCCATTATCACACCATCCCTTCCTTTGATGACCCTGAGGAAGAAGTCTTTATAAAACATTGTGGAAAAAATAGAAACAGCATTTTCTCCTTTACCCACAATGTTTTCTACCCTTCACAAAACAAATTTCAAATTTTTAGTCACTTTTAGTTTGTCGTCTGCAAATGCTTTCGATTTGGACATACCTAAAATTTTGTTGTTTGGTAATGAGTTAATAATGTGTAAGATAAGACAATTTATAAAGGGTATATCAGACTGAAAATAAAGGAGGTTATGTGATAAATCTGCATAGTTAGCTCTTTACCAGGTAAGAAAATTATAGACTTTCAAAAACTGAAACCTTTTGCAGAGGTTTTTGAAAACTTATTGGGAAAAGGAAAAAAATCCTTGTAACCACCATTTCCTTCTTTCCCACAATATTTTCTAGTCTTCTAGGCATAAATTCTGTCATGTGGGGCACGTTTATACTGTCATCTGCAAATGTTTTCAATTTGGACCAGTCTAAAGATTTTTTCTGTGTGTAAAAGCTTTACCTTTCACCACACAATCCCAAAGTTTAATGACCCTGAGATAAAAGCCTTCTAAAAACATTATGGGAAAAGGACAAAATGCTGGTGACCAGCATTTTCTCCTTTTCCCACAATGTTTTCTTCCCTTCCCAGAAGAAATTTCAAATTTTCAGTTATCTTTATTTTGTCATCTGCAAATGCTTTGAATTTGGACCAGTCTAAAATTTTGTCGTTTGGTAAAGAGTTAACCCCTTCACCACACAACCTGAGTTTTAACAACCCTAACAGAGATGACCCGTGAAAACATTGTGGGACAAGGAGAAAATGCTGGTAACCAGCATTTTCTCCTTCTCCCACAATGTTTTCTATATTTTCAGAGACAAATAACATCATTTACCTTGTTTTCTGCAAATCTTTTCAATTTCTACAAATCTAAATTCTTGTTGTTAAGTAGTGGATAGAGGTGATAAAAAAAATGGTTTCACCATGAAAAGATTTAATTTTTTACCAAACGACAACATCTTAGACTTGTCCAAACTGAAAGCATTTGCAGACAACAATATAAACATGCCTAAAATGATGAAATTTGTCTTCAATATGATAGAAAACATTGATGAATAAGGGGAAAATGCTGGTTACCAGCATTTTCTCCTTTTCCCACAACATTTTCAAAAGGCTTCTTCCTTAAGGGTGTTAAACTCGGGTGTTGTGCGGTAAAGGGTTAATATATTTACCTCCGTCCCAAGGGTTTGTAGGTCATCATCATCGTCCTCTGTAAGACCAGTTAACCCAGATCGAATAGAGCCAGACCTACTCTGTTTAGTAGCAGCAGTGCCTGTTTTCTGCAAAATGAGTTGAAAAAAAAAAGGAATAATATGAATAACACGACTAAAGTATCAAAGTAAGATCAGAAAATTAGAATAAAGTAAAATTCTAACTTGGAAAATAAAAACACAATAATTAACCCTTTTCCAAACGACAAAATTTTAGACTGGTCCAAATTGGAAGCATTTGCAGACTACAAAATAGAGGTTACTCAAAAATTGAAAACTGTTTCCAGCAGGGTAGAAAACATTGTGGGAAAAGGAGAAAATGCTGATTACCAGCATTTTCTTCTTTTCCCACAATGTTTTCACGAGGCTTCAATCTCAGGGCCGTAAAAACCAGTGATTGTTTTGGTAAAGGGTTAAAAGAGCTTGCTTTTGTACAAAATATGACTAGTTCATCGCTTTTGAAAGCTTTGTAGAAACAGGACTAACTGCCTGTTGCAAGCAAATTTTACTTTTCACACACTGTTTCCCATTATCGAGGAACAACTGTTCGACAAAAATATTTTACTGGCCTTCAAATGTTTGTTCTATGCACTGGTTGTGGTTAAACATGGTAGGTCTCCAAATATACAATATTTTCATTCTTTACCATTCAAAAGAAAAGTAAACTTGTCTAAATTAAAAGGATTTTGCAGACGACAATAGAAAAGTAACTGAGTGGTGAAAGTTTTCTATGGCACTGTAGGAAACTTTGTGGTATAAGAAGAAAATACTGGTTTTGCAGTCAATTAGTTCAACCCTTTACCAAACAATCCCTGGTTTTTACAACCCTGGGACAGAAAACTTTTGAAAACATTGTGGGAAAAGGAGAAAATGCTGGTAACACAATGTTACCTACCCTGTTGAAAACAAATTTCAATTTTTGATTCACATTTATTATGGTTGTTGTATCTCTTCCCAAGAGGAATTTCAAATTTTCATTTTGTCGTCTGCAAATGCTTTCAATTTGGACCAGTCTAAAATTTTGTGGTTTAGAATCATAAAAAAAGTGTAAAAAACTCACTGGTGTCTTGCCAGCCTTTCCCCTGGAGGTTCCAGGTTTTGAACCTCCAGCTTTAGGCATGGTATTCTTCTACAAATATAATCACCTCCGGTAGTTTACACTTGGCCTTATATCTGTTTCACAAAAAACCTTCCATTATCTGAAAAAAGTAAATACTTGCAGTTTTCTTTACAAGATAAGGGCCAACATTTCATGCACAGAATTAGAAATAGATTTGTTTATTTTCTGCAATCAACTTCACTTGTTTCGAATATCTTTTTTGAAAATACAAGTCGCTGTGAATACAAAAAAAAACAATAACATTAACAAGGGCTGAATTTATAAATAATTATAGAAATAGACAAAATTGCTCATAATCAGATGTTGATAAAATGGTAGATAGGTATGAACCATGCTCTGTAAAAATGGGATTAATGCATCTTCAAAACGTATCAACCCAGATCAACCTGCACAATCTGCACAGGCTGACCTGGGCCGGACTTTGTCACTGTTGCTCAATTTTCTGTATGTCAAAGAACCAGCCTACCTCATAACTCTGTTAATTGTTACACAAATGGATTTTAATCCTGTACTCCATAGATATTCATTTCTACGCATTGTTTTTAGAAGCCTTTGGAAAACATTATGGCAAAAGGTGAAATTGCTTGTGACAAGCAATTTCACCTTTTGTCACAATGTTTTCTATGCTATCAAAATGTGTCATATACACATAAGAAAAGGCTTCATCCACAATGTTATTTAGGGTCAATTTGAGATACCATAGAAAAGCCTTATGGGGTAAAGGGTTATGGTTATGTGATTACTTACATGGTATCCTATGTCATGGAGATGCTCTAAGCCCCCTTTTATTAGAGCAAGGCTCATGTGAACATATAATTCATCTCTTAACTATACTATCCAACAATTTCATGAACCTGAGAAAATTTACTTTTAAACATTGTGGGATCAGCAAAGAAAGCTGGTAACCAGCATGTCTATTCTTAGACAATTTAACCCTTATTCTTTAGATCAGTACATGGAAAAAACCCAAATTTTCTTATTTCAAAGGTATTTTTCTAGGAAAGATATTGTCTTATTGAAGAGTAAAGATCCAAAATCAGACTTGGGATTAAGATAAATCCCTTGACTTTTTGCACAATAATATTTGTCTCCTGTAAATGTTTTGGATTCAAATTTTTTCTGTTTTTTTTCTTCGTTTTCGGTTTGTTTAAGATTAAATAACTCAAGAGTATTCTAACCATTTTATTCCTTTCCTATATACTAAAGCTGACTGATTCAATACAGGTCCTTCAGGACGGTACAAATTATATAATATATCCGAATAATTGCAACACCCGAATTTCTTTTCCTACGAGCAGACTGACGAATTGTGAGAAAAACAAATTCGAACTATGGTAGTTAAAGAGTCTGTGATTATTCTTTTTCTAAATAGGAATATTGATCTCTTAGAATTCGAAGTTTAACTTTAAGGTAAAACACAATGCTCAAGTTCACCATAAATTTCTACTAGCGTTTCTAAACGGCTCGCGAAAACAGATGACAATCTTTACAAAATGATTTAACTACATGAAATCAGACACGAAATCAATTCAGTTATGCAAGATTCAAGTACAATTTCGATTTATGAATTTGCTGAAAATAATAATTTGTTACTTTAAGATTATGAGGATGTGTCGAATTTCTAGGTAAAGCGTTGTTTACATTCCGTACATCCGTTGATATACAGTGAGAGTTACTTCCCTTGTTTGTGTGAATTCATATATTGTACTTTTCCACAATTGTCCACAACGGCCGGTTAGCTCAGTCGGTTAGAGCGTCGTGCTAATAACGCGAATGTCGTGGGTTCGACCCCCACACTGGCCAAATATTTTCGTCCTTTTTTTTATTTATAACTACAAACTTTAACCCTGTCCAAATTGAAAGCATTTACAGACGACAATTTCATGAATTTCAGCGTGGGTCAAATGGTGCCATCGTTTATTGATTTTGTAGAAATCACTGTGGGAAAAGGAGTAAATCTGGTGACTAGCTTTTTCTCCTTTTTCCACAATGTTTTCTACCCTATCAAAGAGAATTCGCAGCATTTGAGACACACTGAAATTGTCGTCTGCAAATGCTGTCAATTTAGATCAGTCTAGAATTTTGTCGTTTGGTAATAGGTTAGGGTCCATGGAGTTAAAAAAGAAATGGCCAATGGCTAGAAGTTTCAGCCCTGTGCGGACTTCGCAGGCAGACCTGAATCGATAATCTTTTACAAATGCATCAAGCCCCCTTTTCACAGAGAACGACTCGTATACACCAAAACTACAAAATTTTAGGCTTGCCATACAATCCCGACCCTGAGAAAGAATTAAGCCTATAGAAAACATTGTAGGAAAAGAAGAAAATGCTGGTAACCAGCATTTTCTCCTTTTCCCACAACATTTTCTACCCTATCAAAGTAAGAAATCATCATATTACCAAGATTTAATTTGTTGCCTGCAGATGTTTTGAATTTGGTTCACTCCAAAAATTTGTTGTATGATAAAGAGTTAAACCCATAATTGTATGGTAAAAGGTTACACGACAGATAAACCATGAGCATGGGGGCTATAGATTCGGCTGTGAAACCAGTTTTGAGCTGGAAGGAAGTAAATCGTTGACACATTCGTTAGTGTATAGCACACAAAGAATGAACATGCATCAACGAACGTATTTTTCTACCCGCTGTAAAATTAATCAACGTTAAAGCGTAGATCTACCTCCGAACATTGTATTTTGGTATATGGTTTCACTACTGTTTTTTGCTTCTTTTCAAAATGGCTGCGAATTCCGGTAAGTTTTTTATTATTTATTTGCAAGGACTCGAACTTTCTAAAATATTTGTGTTTATAGTTACGTTAGTTCTTTGTTGTTTGTTTATTTATTTATTTATCTATTTATTTATCTGTTTATTTATTGCAATGATTATATGCTACTCAAAATTTGCTAGAGATCACCATATCATATTTACCCTAGATCTATATGTGACATGTATCGTGTACAGTTTTGCAATGTTACATTACCGCACTGATCAATTCTTTGAAATCACCAGAGGAAATGGACCTTCACCCTTTACCAAACAAAGTCGACTTTCAAAGACACTGAGAAAGAAGCATTTGAAAAACATTGTTGGAAAAGGGGAAAATCACCAGAGGAAATGGACCTTTCACCCTTTACCAAACAAAGTCGAGTGTCAAAGACACTGAGAAAGAAGCCTTTGAAAAACATTGCTGGAAAAGGAGAAAATGCTGGATACCAGCATTTTCTCCTTTTCCCACAATGTTTTCTACCCTATGACAAACAGCATATTATACGTTGCATTTGGTTTTTAGTCAGAAAACGCTTTCAACTTGGACAAATCTAGAATTCTATAGTGTGGTAAAGAGTTAACGCAAAACTGTTGTAACATATTATATTATATACCCATACTGAAATATATAACTGATCCCTATCAAAGTGCGAGTTGTATAATTATATAGCTGCTAGTTCGCTGTCATTATTTGCAAAGATTTGAACTTTGCAAAGAAAAATCATTGCTAGACTGTGGGGGAGAATTTATCTGGTGTAATGTTTTAATTATTTACTTACAGTATTTGCCAAACGATAGAATTCTAAACTTGCCCAAATTGAAAGCATTTGCAGACGACAAACTAAACTTGGCTCAAATGATAACTTGCTTACTTTCAAAGGCGGTAAAAAAATCAGTATTGTGCGGTAATAGATTAACTCCCTACCAAACAACAATATTCTAGGTTTGTCCAAATCAAAAGTAGATGACAAAATAAAAGTGACTGAAAATTTGAAATCTGTTTTGTGAAGAGTAGAAAACATTGTGGGTAAAGGAGAAAACGCTGATTACCAGCATTTTTTCCGTTTCCGACAATGTTTCCAAAAGTCTTTTTCATGGTCGTGAATATCAGGGATTGTTCAGTAAAGATTTAAATAAGTACAAATAAGGCTAAATCTTTTAGCTTTAACTCTCATGTTATTGTTATATTATACAATATTGTTATTTTTAAGTCATGTTTTGGGGAATGATATCTACTTATCGGAAAGTGTAGATCTAAGATCAGATTGCACGCTCTGTGCAGTCTGATCTTGATCTACACTGTCCACAAAAAGGTCAGCGAGTCGCGCTTAGCAGCCAAATGGTTAATTCATTTCGCTTAAGATAAGGCTTAATTAAGATTCGGTTAATTGGATTTCTGTAAGAAAGGACAGCAAACATTGTGGGAAAAGGAGAAAATGCTGGTTACCAACATTTTCTCCTTTTCTCACAACGTTTTTAAAGACATTCATTATTAGACTTAAAACCAGAGAAAGATAATTTTAGGAAAAGATAACGAAAAAACTTCCTGCACTAGAGCATAGATCTATATATTAATTTTCTGGATAACAACTAAAGCTTTTTTTGTGACAGAAACTCTTAAGATCTATCAGAAAGATAACGGGGATATTTGAACAGTTACATAATGTAAATATGAGTTTCTGGGTGTAATACATGAGATCGATGTAATCTAATGCAATTATAATTCAATATTTGTTTTTTTTTTCTTTCATCAGTATATTCTTTCTAATTTTGTATCGAGTCCAATTTTCAAGTGCTAGCTAGATCTAGATCTAGTTTAGTTTATTTGATAGTTAAAAAGAAAAAGAATATACAACAATAAATTTCCATTATCTCCCGTTGGATGGCATTCTACACATACACATCTAATATGGGCATTCTTGGTACAGAACCGGATTACTTTTCTACACGACAACATCTTCGGGAGCCAAGATTACGATCACTACGTGGATCTTACCTTGGCTGATTGAGCCCGATTTCGAGATTCCTGCGATGCGCCCTCTATTGGATGCTGGTTATTACCCCCCTTTACCTCATATTTCTAAAAGCAAATGAAATATCGTTATACAAACCGCTTACGAATACACATGAAGCGATAACTAAGCGGACATCCTTGTGGATTTCCGTGTTTACCTTCTATACGGAAGGTAGCGACCTTATTCTATTTTTATCAAAGATGAAATGCTACGAGCGATTTCATTCGTTGTAAATAGAGGTGGCTGCATCCGATGAAAAAGCGTATCGGGTGAACGTAAAAATCAAGCTCGATCCGCCAAGGGTAGAGTAACGTAGTGAATCGTCATCCTTGGCTTGCGAAGATACACGACAACCGTTAATTTTAATTTCAAACTAAAATAAAAGTTCACTCAATTAAATGCTACATAGCGCGACTCATTCATCTGTGCTAGCATGTAACCCATGCACCTTCCATTTATTAAAACAGCCCCTACAGGCTTGGGTAGTAGCTTCGGTGTATGCCCTACTTTTCTGTAGTGTATGGGGTCGGTGATGCGTCACAGCAAACAGGTCGAATATTCGAAGGAAACGACAACGATAAATTCCAAGAGAGACCTAAAATTTTATTGTCGCTTTACTCAGTTCGAACTGTTAACCCTTTACTCCACAGATACTCATTTTGACGCATCAAGGACAGACAGCTTTTGAAAACATTGTGGGAAAAGGAGAAATTGCTCGTAACGAGCAATTTCTCCTTTTCCCACAATGTTTTCCACTCAATCTGATATTTGTATCCTCATTTGTCCATATTTTTGACATCATATCTTTATTTGCCACTGACATGGTAGAGCATCAAATTGGCATATCAAGTAAAGGGTTAAATTTTCACGGCTTATCAAATAGATCAACGAAATTTGCACTATTCAATGCTAAGATGAGGTAATAAATTTCGTATTTTACGTCATGAAAGAGTAGTTTTACCGGGCTTTGAAATACGAGCGAAATGGGCACAAAATGAATACGCAACATTGGATTCAAAGAAAAAATATTTTTTTATTTTATTAGGTGCGTATTTGTTGTCTGTGATACTGAGTTATAAGAAAAGGTTTTTTTTTTGTACCTCGATAAAAAGATCGACAAAAAATCTGCGAAGGCTGAACTGGGTCGATGCCTTTCACAAATGCATTAAGCCCTTTTTCACAGAGCATGGCTTATACTCAAATTTAGAATAGATCTTTTAAAATAGTGGAACTTTTGTAAACATAACAATCTGTTTTTATACACTGAAGGTCCAAATGTTAGTCGCTGGCAGAAAAATGAGTTTAAAAGTTAGGTCAAAAGCTGCCAGTTCTCCCTATCGTTTGTTTTGCTTTTTACCAGTTTTTAAAATTATTTTTTTCTGTTAACATTTAACACTTGGACCGAATATATATTTAACAGATTTTCATCTTCACAATAATTTAAACGGCATGATCCGAATTCTAATGCATTTTTAATGAATACCTGCCTTGTTTATTATTGGCTGCTTTCGTGACTTCAACTTATCGAAACGAAACTAGATCTATATCTATTTCATAATAATGATTTTACGATACTTCCCATACTTCTAAATCTTCCTCTCTCTGCAGGCGGAAGGGCTTGTTTTGACATTTAACCCTTAGTAGCGCCGTTCAGAACTTTACTTACTGTTGCGGCCAGTCGCGGCCAGTCTACTCAAAGATCAGACAGCAATAAACGTGCAGTCTGATCTTTGATTTACACTGTTCGCTTAGCCGAGGTATTCCGGATAAGAGCAACATTGAAGTTGCAATTATCCGGATCTTTTCTAGGCTAGAAACGTTGTCTGCGCATGTCATATTCTTCGAAGATTCGACCTGTCTGCTATGACGCATCACTGTCCCCAAAATTGAGGGCGGGGGGAATGTTGTTTGTAGTAATACGCGCTTTAAAGTAGCAGTGGAGAAAATCGCTTTTATCAGTATGTATGAGGAAAAATCAGGCCTGTTTTAGCTCCAGATTTCTCTAAACTGCTGATCAAAGCTGAATGAATCGCACTAGGTAGCGTTATATTGAGTAAACGTTTGTTGTAGTTCGTGATTCAAAGTAACAGTTGTCGCGTAGAAAAGTAGTCCGGTTCTGTACCCAGGATGCCAAAAGTAGATAGATGAGGGTCATTTCTCTTCGTAATGAAATGATCCATGGGTCATTTTGTATGGGAGGATTATTTCTCTGTATTACACCTGCAATGATTATGATTACGTTTCGACGCCCCTAATTCTTTAACTCTTTACCAAACGACAAAATTTGAGACTTGTCCAACTTGAAAGCATTTGCAGACGTCAAAATAAACATGACTCAAAAAAAAAAAAAAAAATAAAACTTGACTTTAGAAGAGTAGAAAAACTTGTGGGAAAAGGAGAAAATGCTGGTTACCAGCATTTTCTCCTTTTCCCACAATGTTTTCAAAAGGCTTCTTCCTCTCGGTCGTAAAAACCAGGGATTGTTAACTTTTGTGAAGGGTTAATGAACCTATTTAATCTTCCCTTTTCAGTTTTAATTCAAAAGAAGAGGAACCATAAGCCATCAATAGTTTTAAACTTCCATCTACCTATTCAACGAACATTCTACATAATTCTGATCTAATTAATCCTTTCCCAAACAAGCCCTAGTGGGGTCCGTCGGCCCATGCATTCGGCACGAGTACTGGTGTAGTTCCCAGGAAGCAGAATCGAAAGAGATTAGTATAAGTTGTCAGAACTTGTTTCTCAATCGATGTAAAATAAATATGTTTAAAACAAGCCCTGGTTTTTACGTGTCTGCAGTAAAAGTCTTTTGAAAACACTGTGGGAAAAGGAGAAATTGCTCGTTACGAGCAATTTCTCCTCTTCCCACAATGTTTGCTACCCTTTTCGAGAACTTTCTGCCATTTTCTCAAAATCCAAAATTGTCGTCTGCAAACTCTTTCAATTTGGAAGAGTCCAAAATTTGTCGTTTGGGAAAGGGTTAAAGCTAAACGTGACTTTATTCTTCACCGAAGGAAACAGATTGACCCTGTACCCCATAAGGCATTTCTATGGTATCTCTAATTGACCCTAAATAACAGCAAGGATATAGCCGTTTTTCGTGCATAGCATTTAAATAAGGAGTTAAAAGCATCTACAAAAAGTATCGACTCAGATCAGCCTGCGCAATTTGTGCACGCGGACCTGAATCGAAACGTTTTGCTGCTTGTCAATTTTCTGTGTGACAATTGACCAGTCTACCTAACGATTAAGTCCGTTGGTAGACAAGCTTAACCCTTTACCCATGAGGTATTTCTATGGCATCTCTAATTGACCCTAAATAACAGCAAGGATGAAGCTGTTTTTTGTGCATATGACACCTTTTGATAGCAAAGAAAACACTATGCCAAAGGTAAAATTGCTCGTCACGTGCAATTACACCTTTTGCCACAATGTTTTCCAAAGGCCCCTACAAGTAATGCTTAGAAATGAGTATCTATGGAGTAAAGAGTTTAGAAATTGTACAAAATGAAAGCAATTGCAGACATAATAAATGCGACTCGAAATTTGTTCTTGGGTGGGCAGAAAACATTGTCGGAAAGGAGAAAATGCTGGCCAATAGCATTTTCTCCTTTTCCCACAGTGTTTTCAAAAACTTCCATCTGCGGTGTTTTTGAACCAGGAGCGTTTGGTAAAGGTTTAAATCATTACCACACAATCCCTACTTTTGACGCCCCTGAGAAAGAAGCCTTTAGAAAACATTGTGGGAAAAGGAGAAAATGCTGGTAACCAGCATTTTCTCCTTTTCCCACAATGTTTTCTACCCTTCACAAAACAAATTTCAAATTTTTAGTCACTTTTATTTTGTCGTCTGCAAATGCTTTGAATTTAGACAAACGTAAAATTTTGTCGTTTGGTAATGAGTTAAGGTGATTTTTTGCGGACAGTGTAGATCGAGGATTAGACTGCACAGAACCTGTGGTCTGATCTTAAACGCTGTCCGATACGGTGAGAATATTTCGTTGAAAATAATATTTGACAATACATGTATTTTGGTCGCCAACTCCTTATATCATATATTTAAGATTTTACAAATAAACAAAATTCTAGATTCGCACAAAATTCAAAATTGTTACAGATGACAAAATAAGGTGTGGCTCAAAATAGGAAATATGTCTTTAAAAAGGCAGAATACATCGTAGGCAAAGGAGAGAATGCTTTTTATCTCGATAATATTTCCAGAAAAGTTTGATTTATCGCGATAGTTCATTTAAACTATCGCAATAGTCGTCTCGTATGTCCTGGCAAAAATGTGCCACCGTAGGGACCTTTTCAAGGAAAGTGTTGATCTAAAAATGTCATTATCTCCCGCTAAATGGCATTCTATAAATACTCATCAATCTAATTTGGGCATCCTGGGTACAGAACCGAACCACTTTCCTACGCGACAATCGTTACTTTGAATTTCAAACTAAAATAACCGTTTACTCAAAAAAACGCTACCTCGTGCGATTCATTCGGCTATGATCAGTAGTTTAGAGAAAAAATCTGGGGCTAAAACGGGCCTGATGTTTCCTCAAAAAACCATTTTCTCCATTGCTACTTTATAGCGCGTATTACTACAGTCTGCCCGATATCGGGGATAGTGATGCGTCATGATATGAGACAGGTCGAATCTTCGAAGAATATGATATGAGCAGACAACGCTTAAAATGTCCCATGACTCTTAAGTGTTCGTTTTTTTTTTAATTTAAATAACAGGAAGGATACGGTTTACTGACATGGAAAGACGGAATTAATTTAGTGTCGAATTGACAATGGAATTAAGCGTTCAAAGTAAGATATTTTACATGTAAATTCCGGTTTGGAACATACGATCCGTCAAGCAAAAAGAGACTATCTGAGATTTCCGTATATCCAGTAGATGAAAACAGATCAACGATAGTGCAGGTCAGTTAAAGTTGATCATTCAAAATTGATTTTTTAACAAGGTACAATGACCACTTTTCATTCAGAAAATATCATAAAAGCGGAAAGTGTCGACCCTGGTCAGACTGCGCAATTTGCGCAGTCTGACCAGGTTGATACTTTCTTTTCGCAGTTTCCAGAAGGTCCCTTTTTGTGTGATGGGTCACATATATATCTGGAAATTTATGCATTTTAAAAGCTTTACAGTACTTTCAGTTTATTTCATATTTCACCGTTACCGTGATAAATCAGTAAAATAAAACGTTCAAACCGACAATGAAAATCCCAAGTTTGCTCATTCAAAGGGTATATTTTTGTAAACATATCTCCACGACGGACAGTGTAGATCCAAGATCAGACTGCACGTTATATACAGTCTGATCATGATCCACACTGTCCGCTAACGTCATTTGGTCGTGCTTTGCGACTGTGGGTTATAAACACTTATTGTACTCGTGGGATTTCTGCTACACATGCACTGGCCGCCGCGATGTAATGGAAATAATGCTGAAAACGGCGTCAACACTTTACCAAACGACAAAAATTCTAGACTGGTCCAAATTGAAAGCACTTGCAGACGACAAAATAGATGTAACTCAAAAAATGAAATTTGTTTCCAGCAGGATTAAAAACATTGTGGGAAAAAGAGAAAATGCTGGTTACCAGCATTTTCTCTTTTTCCCACAATGTTTTCAAAAGGCTTCTATCTCAGGGTCGTAAGAACCAGGGATTGCTTGGTAAAGGGTTAAACACCAATCAATCAATCAATCAATCAATCAATCAATCAATCAATCAGCTATATGATGACTTGCTTGGAATAGAGCGAACAGAAATGAAACCCTTTAACACATGGTCCCGAATATTAACGACCCTGGCGAGCTTTTAGTTTCAAAATTCTTTTTTCTGCTATTGCCTGTAACGTTTCCAAATGCAAATTCTTTACATATGGGTTGCAACACGAGAAAAAGGGCATTCGGACCTTTGCGTAAAGTTTCGTCTCAGATTAGCCTGCGCAGTCCGCGCAGGCTAATCTGAGACGGCACTTTACGACTACTATAGACTTTGTGGATCAGTTGCTATGCGAAAACCAGAAAATTACATAAAAACGGAAAGTTTCGTTTCGGATTAGCCTGCGCGGACTACGCAGTCTGATCCGAAATGACACTTTACGCAAATATCTGAATGTCCATTTTCGCATGTTACAGACCATGTCGTGTAAGTCATAATAATCGCCATAATTCTACGCGGTTAGAATGAAATTTACTTTTATTTTGTAAATAGGTTTTTTATTCAGTTGGACTTGACTGGGACTTTAAAGTTAGTATGTTGTTTGGTATAGATTAAAGATGAATAGGACACCTGCTGCAGATAAAGTACACTGTGATAAAAAAAATGAAACTTAATCTTCTAGAGCAAGCAAAATTGTACATGTACATCATCAGATTACATGCAGTAATTTTAATCCTGAACGCTTTACCAAACGACAAAATTTTAGACTGGTCCAAATAGAAAGCACTTCTTTGTATTGGTGTCTAACGCCATTTTAACTGATTAGGTCATTTCATGGCTTTCAGTGACGCACCCATGGATGTGTTATCAGCATTTTCTCCTTTTCCCACAATGTTTTCAAAAGGCTTCTTTGTCAGGTTCGTAAAAATGCGGCATAGTAGATGAGTAGATGAGCGGTATCTGCGCATGTAGTATATATGCGTCGAAGATTGGGCCTGTCTTATATGACACATCACCCATTCCCCGATACTTGAGAAAAGTAGGGCTTATATCGAAGCTAAACCCAAGCCTGTAGGGACTGTTTTAATAAATGGCCGGTGCATAGGTTACCTGCTAGCTGATCATAACTGAATAAATCGCACGAGGTAGTGTTTTATTGAGTAAACGGTTCTTTGATTTTAAAATTCAAGGTAAAGATTGTTGTTTTGAAAAAAATAGTCCTCTTATGTACCCAGAATGCTAGTATTAGATAGATGTGCGTTGTCTGCGCATGCCATATTCTTCGGAGATTCGACTGTCTTATATGACGCATCACTACTAGCCCCGAAAGCGGGCTGACTGTAATATTACGCTCTATAAAGTAGCAATGCTGAAAATAGCTTTTACATATCAATACGTTTGAGGAGAACTGAGACTTGGTTTAGCAACAGATTTCTCTAAACTGGTGATGATAGTTGAGTGAATTGCACGAGGTGGCGTTTTATTGGGTAAACCTTTTTTTTGTTTTAAATTCAAAGTAACGGTTGTCGCGTAGGAAAGTGGTTCGGCTCTGTACCCAGCATGAACTGGCCACCGTTGTATACCGTGTATTACCTTTACACGTAGTTGTATCAGAAGCGGTAACCAGTCTATACCCAGCATGCCAATATCAGATAGATGAGTATTTATAGAATGCCATCTAGCGGGAGATAATGGATAGATGTGTATTTGTAGAATGCCATCTAGCGGGAGATAATGAGTAGACGAGTCTAAAATTCCTCCGTCTGTCAAAAGGTCAATTATCATATAGCCCTGCAACACGTGAAAATGAGCATTCCGACAGTTGCGTAAAATGTCGTCTCGGATCAACCTGCGTAGTCCGTACAGCCCGATTCGAGACGGCACTTTACGTCTACATTCGAGACTTGCACAAAACAGAAATTTACTTAAAAACTGAAGGTGTTGTCTCGGATTAGCCTGCGCAGGCTGATCCGGGATGATACTTTACGCAAATGTTTGAAAGCCTTTTTTTGCGTGTTGCTAGCAATATTGTCTCGTCAATGCATACATTTTTTTTTACCCTTGCCCAATATTATCAAGTACCTCGCAAGCTATGCATTGAGCTACCAAGCACATATTTGGGTGTGTGTGTGTGGGAGGGGAGCTTTGGCCACGTCTTATACAAAACGTACGTGGCCAAAACGTCCTGGCCCAAACGTAGGTGGCCAAAACGTCCTGGCCAAAACGTAGGTGGCAAAAACGTCCTAGCCAAAACGTACGTGGCCAAAATGTACCTGGCTAAAACGTACGTGGCCAAAACATCCTAGCCAAAACGTACATGGCCAAAACGTCCTAGCCAAAACGTACGTGGCCAAAAGGTCCTAGTCAAAACGTACGTGGCCAAACCATATGTGGCCAAAACGTCCAAGCCAAAACGTACGTGGCCAAAATGTCCTAGCCAAAATGTCCGTGCCCAATACGTATGTGGCCAAAACGTCCTAGCCAAAACATATGTGGCCAAAATGTTGTAGCCAAAATGTACGTGGCCAAAAAGTCCTAGCCAAAACGTCCTAGTCAAAACGTACCTGGCCAAAACGTCCAAGCCAAAATGTCCTAGCCAAAACGTACGTGGCTAAAACGTCCAAGTCAAAACGTCCTAGCCAAAACGTACGTGGCTAAAACATCCTAGCCAAAACGTACGTAGCCAAAACGTCCTAGCCAAAACGTACGTGGCCAAAACGTCCTAGCCAAAACGTACGTGGCCAAAACTTACCTGGCCAAAACGTACGTGGCCAAAACTTACCTGGCCAAAACGTACGTGGCTAAAACGTCCTAGCCAAAACGAACGTGGCCAAAACGTCCTAGCCAAAACGTATGTGGCCAAAATGTCCCGGCCAAAACGTCCATGGCCAGAACGTACGTGGCCAAAATGTCTTTGCCAAAACGTATATGGCCAAAATGTATGTGGCCAAAATGTCTCGGCCAAAACGTATGTGGCCAAAACGTACTTTGCCAAAACGTCCCTGGTCAAAACGTCCTAGCCAAAACATATGTGGCCAAAACCTATGTGGCCAAAACGTCCTGGCCAAAACGTCCATGGAAAAAATGTCCTGGCCAAAATGTACGTGGCCAAAACGTATGTGGCCAAAACGTCCTGGTCAAAACGTCCGTTGCCAGAATGTACGTGACCAAAACATCCGTGGCCAAAACGTCCTAGCTAAAACGTATTTGGCCAAAACGTCCGTGGCCAAAACGTACGTTGCCAAAACGTCCGTGGCCAAACCGTGGGTGGCCAAAATATCCTGGCCAAAGTGTCCTGGCCAAAGCGTCTGGGGCAACACGTCCGTGGCCAAAACGTCCTAGCCAAAACGTACGTGGCCAAAACATCCGTGGGCAAAACGTCCGTTGCCAAAGTGTCCTGGTCAAAGCGTCCGGGGCAAAACGTCCAAGGCCAAAACGTAGGTGGCCAAAATGTCCTGGCCAAAACGTCCGTGGCCAAAACGTAGGTGGCCAAAATGTCCTGGCCAAAACGTCCGTGGCCAAAACGTCCGAGGCCAAAACGTAGGTGGCCAAAATGTCCTGGCCAAAACGTCCGTTGCCAAAACGTCCGTTGCCAAAACGTCCATGGCCAAAACTTACGTAGCATAAATGTCCTACATTCTTTGCAGACACAGTAGGAAAAAGAGACAATGCTGGTAACCAACATTTCCTCCATTTTCCACAATGTTCCTGCGCTTTCAAAGAAAAAGTATCACACACTGAGCCTTATAAAATTTGTCGTCTGCATATGATTTCAGGTCAGACAAATCTAAAATCTCGTCATTTGATAATTAACACAATATGAGTAGGGGATGTTTCTTTACCTAAAATTAGTGTCACAGGCCTATTGACCCATCAGCAGTTTTGCACGGGTATAAGTCAGGATTTTCTACTTTTCTACCTTTCCCACAACGCTTTCTACCTTTTAACCCTTTGGCTGCTAAGCGCGACTCGTTGACCTTTTTCGGACAGTGTAGATCAAGTTCAGACTGCACATAACGGGCAGTCTGATCTTTGATCTATACTGTCCGATAAGGATATATCTTTCCCAAAAACAGAACTTTGAAACAGTAATATTTGGCTTATTAACCCTTTACCAAACAATCCCTGCTTTCTACGACCTTAAGAAAGAAGCCTTTTGAAAGCATTGTGGGAAAAGGAGAAAATGCTGGTAACCAGCATTTTCTCCTTTTCCCACAATGTTTTCTACCCCGCTGGAAACAAATTTCCCACGATGTTTTCTACCCTGATGGAAACAAATATCAGTGTTTCAGTTACATTAATTTTGTCGTCTGCAAGTGGTTTCAATTTGGACCAGTCTAAAATTTTGTCGTTTGGTAAAGGGTTAATATCGATTTGAAAATCTTATGCTAGTTATTTAGCAGGATAAGAGTTTAAGTACAAGTTTCATGATTAGAAGAACATCTAAGTTGTAGTCTGCAAATGCTTTCAATTTGGACTAGCCCACAAAATTTGTCGTCTGGTAATGAGTTAATAAGAAGAGTAATAGTGCCGCAAAGCATCATGGACCCTTGGTTAACCACATGATCAGGCGGATTGACCATACCACTTACAAACTTAGTCACAAGAACATGGTCAATACAGGAAACATTTCCCTGATTCTGCTTAATTTTCAACCGAAAGTAAAAAAAGTCTACTTTTGCTCTTCCAACGTCTTTTTTTAAATCCTGTGCAGTTTGGTCTTGATCTACACTGTCCGCCAAGGTCAGCCAAGGGTTAAAAACTATACACAGACAGATCGTAAAGGGTCTTATTTTTATCGAAATTGTTTGATAGGGGCCTAAATGTATTCTTATGGGCTTCCCCCTTTCCAAGAGACCCCATTTATTTTACGACCCTTAGGAAAATGCTGGTAACAATGTTATACTGATTTATTTTGATATTCTTGTTTTATTCAGACCGTGGAGAACCAGCTGCGTTCATAAACCTAGCCATGGAAAACAGTGAGTTTATTCTGTTCATCCGTTTGTTCGTCCGTCGCCTGTCTGTCTTTTGATGTCCTTGCTTTATTCAAACCGAAAAGGCAACTCAGTTTTGTTCATAATCATAGAAATTGAAAACAGCAAGTATTATTTGTTTCTGTCAGTACCTTCGTCCGATTGACTCACCGTCCTCCCAACCGACCGACCGTTCGTCCGTCCGACCGTCCACCCGCCCTCCTCCTCGCTCGCTGGACATACCACCCGCCCGACTGATCGTCCGACCATCTTCCAGCCCATCTCTCTATCTATTTGTCTATTTGTCTCTTTGTCTACCAACCAATCTACCTGTCTATCTATAGATGTGCATTCGTCCTTCCGCCAGTCAGTCCCTCCGTCCGTCTTGCTGTTTGTCTCTCTGTCTGCATATATGTACATGTATGTTTCTCCATAGGTCTACCTGCCAGGCAACTTGCCTGTCTGTTTGTCTGATAGAAAACGACTAAAAAAAACCAGGAAAATTGAAACAAGAGCCAAGACAGCGATTTAACCCTTTACCACACAATGACGACTTTTAACACCCCTGAAAGAACATGATTTTGAAAACATTGTGGAAAAAGGAGACAATGCTGGTTACCAGCATTTTCTCCTTTTTCCACAATGTTTTCTTCCTTATCAAAGAAAAATCATTTCATATGAACCACATTAAATTTGACATCAGCAAATGCTTTCAATTCAGACAGGTCTAAAATTTTGTTAACTCTTTACCACACGACAGAATTTTAGACTGGTTCAAATTGAAAGCATTTGCAGACGACAAAATAAACGTGACTGAAAAATTGAAATTTGTTCTGGGAAGGGTAGAAAACACTGTGGGAAAAGGAGAAAATGCTGGTTACCAGCATTTTCTCCTTTTCTTACAGTGTTTTCAAAAGGCTTCTTTCTCAGGGGCGTCAAAAGTAGGGATTGTGTGGTAATGGGTTAACCACAGTTCTGTTATTATTCGAGCTCTGCTCTGGCCAAAGGGGGCATAATGCATTTCTGTGATGTATCATACCATGCAAGTCATCACATAATTATGGATACATGAATACCCATTCTGTATAACAAACGTCCATATCACTAGGTAGAACGACCTTTGAACATGCAGAAAATTTACTTATAGCAAAAAGTTTCGGCTCATGTCAGCCTGCGCGGATTGCGCAGGCTGACACGAGCCGATACTTTTTTCAGATGCATTAACCCATTACCACACAATCCCTACTTTTGACGACCCTGAGAAAGAAGCCTTTAGAAAATATTGTGGGAAAAGGAAAAAAATGCTGGTAACCAGCATTTTTTCCTTTTCCCACAATGTTTTCTACCCTTCCCAAATCAAATTTCAAATTTTTTAATCACATTTAATTTGTCGTCTGCAAATGCTTTCAATTTGGACTAGTCCAAAGTATTGTCGTTTGGTAATAAGTTAAGCCCCCTTTTCACATAACATGGCTCGTTTATATCGAAGTCATTATTACAGTGATTATCGACACTTATAACTAAATGGAAGTCACCGAAACGTCCTCAATTATCTCAAACATATTTTTCCTTGTTACGATTTAACTCTTTACCAAACGACAAAAGTTTAGACTGGTTCAAATTGAAAGCATTTGCAGACGACAAAGTAAAGGTTCCTGAAAAATTGAAATTTGTTCTGGGAAGGGTAGAAAACACTGTGAAAAAAGGAGAAAATGCTGGTTACCAACATTTTCTCATTTTCCTACAGCGTTTTCAAATGCCTTCTTTCTCAGGGGTGTAAAGAGTCGGGATTGAGTTGTAATTGGTTAAATATGGCAAGCAGAATTTGTTTTTCATGGTTGACCTTCTATTCGTTGGTTGTCGGTTTTATGCAGAGAAATGACCCTCCCCTACAAAATGACCCATGGGTCATTCCACTACGTAAAATAATGACCCGGGGCATCATTCTACGTAGAGAAATGACCCCAGACCGTAGAGAAAGGACCGCCCTCTAGTAGTCTGGAGTCATTTCTCTACGTAGAATAATGACCAGGGTCATTCGTCTACGTAGTGAAATGACCTATGTGTCATTTTGTGGGGGGGGGGGTTAATTTCTCTGCATTACACCGGAATTTTATCCATTTCTAACAATGTTTTCAAAGTTTCTAACAAAGATTGTCTCTCTAATTGATAAGATTTAACCCATTACCACACAATCCCAACTTTTGACACTCCCGAGAAAGAAACCTTTAGAAAACATTGTGGGAAAAGGAGAAAATGCTGTTAGCCAGCATTGCCTCCTTTTCCCACAATGTTTTCTACCCTTCACAAAACAAATTTCAAATTTTCTGCCACTTTTATTTTGTCGTCTGCAAATGCTTTCGATTTGGTCAAACCTCATATTTTGTCATTTGGTAATGAGTTAACTGATTTGATTCGATAGACGAAGAAATTTGATAATAAAATGCTTTTCTTACCTTTCATTGCAATTCTAAATTTCCATGTAATAGAACACAAGTCAAACATTGCTCTTTTAATGTAGTTGATCTGTAAAAGAAAGTAGCTATTTCCACTATAATATTATCCTACAAAATTTGCTATGATTAAAAATGAGTATTATCGGACTACTTTCAACGAGCCACTTTTTCCTTTTTATTTCCTTCTTAGAATTATCATTTATAAACCTAATTCCTATATTCTCATTACAAAAGGAGATAATAATTACCCCCCTTTTCAGAAAACTGACAAAAATGTCAATAAATAATTTCAAGATAGACATCAAATGAAGTTCTGGTCGGTTAAATGGTGCGAAAATATTATTTATTTCATGCTTTCCAGCAGGATATCGAGAAATAGCAGTGAAAATATTTTTCGATCTAACACTGGTACCACCAGTGAAAATACCGATTTTCAAGTTCTTGTTGCCTAGGTAAATTGCGCGTGCCTGACAACCAGATGGGAAACATGACGTCATATACCTTACATTTCTCACGCTTGACGTAATATTTTAATGCGTTGCTATGCGGGAGGGGTACGCCACGGGGAATAACGGAAAAGAACTGTACTAGATTTTGATAAAGCTCCTCCCAGAAAGGGTTAGAAGCATGACATAAATGGAACATTTGTTATTTTTTTTTCGATGAAAGATCGAAATTTATTTCATCTCGTGATCACCATCGGTAATATTTTTCACGAGTGGCTGCAGCCACTCGTGAAAAATATTACCGATGGTGTCCACTCGATGAAATAAATTTCGATCTTTCACCGATAAAAACAAATATCCTCTATATCGTACGGTTTAGATCAAGATCAATGATAACCTATTGTGTTTTACCAGCCGATATAGCTCAGTAGGTAGAGCGTAGGACTCGTGAACACGATGTTTCGGGTCACTACAGGTTGTGGGTTTGTATCCCCTGCTGGCCAACTAACCTTACTAATAGTCTTTCGGATGAGACATTAAACCGAGGTCCCGTGTGACGGTGCTATACGCCGAGCACGTTAAAGAACGAGGCGCAGCTCTCAGTAGTTTCGACCTGTATCCTTGCACTATCCCTCACAACAACTAACTGTCTTCTGGGGGCGTCGCTCAGATGGGCAACCGGTAGCGACGATAAATAAACGAAAATAATCAACCGACCTATTATTCTTTCCTTGTTGTTTCCAGATCATTCTTCATCCGTGAGAATACGAAATCATTCAGAAAATGAGGATCAAAGAGGTAAGTTGATTGAATGGTGAATTTCGCCGCTTTCAATATTTCTGTTATATATCACGGCGATTGTTCACCTATTCATATATCTCCTGAGTTTCGCAAGGACAAAGCTAGAGCTCGGAAGTGTACTTCCTGAGTTTCGCAAGGACAAAGCTAGAGCTCGAAAGTGTACCGCCAAAGGCGCACGCCGACGAAAAACCCAGTACTGACAACTGGGCTCGAACCCGAGGATCTCCACGTTGCAAGTCCGCTACTGGGCCATGCAGGACCCCTCACAGCCGTGAGCAAGTGGTATAGATGTTAAGGTAAGACCTGTGTAATGGAAAATAGCTATTTCCACTAAAATATCATCCTGCAAAATTAGCTATAATTAAAAATGAGTATTATTGAACTACTTTCACCTTTTCATTTTTTCCATTTTTTCCTTCTTTGAATTATCATTGATAAATCTATCTTAAAACCGCTATATTCTCAATTGAGAAAAAGATAATAATTACCTCCCTTGTTAGAAAACTATCAAAAGTATCAAAAAGAAGTTTCAAGATAGACATAAACGGAATTTCTGATCCGTTAGAAATGTGCAAAAATATTATTTCGGCATAAATCCCTATTTATCCATATTTAACAACCAATTAAAATTTTTGCCCAATATTCACCGGAAGTGCATTACACAGGTCTTAACTTAACTTTCACGGAACGTCGTGTTTAAAACCTGGCAAAGAAGCTCTTTGAAAGTATTGCGGTACAAGTGAGAAATGAGATGATTATTGGTTACAAGCATTTGGACCATGATCTGTGAAAGGGGGGCTTAATGCATCTGCGAAAAGTATCGACCCAGGTCAGCCTGCGCATTTCGCGCAGGCTGACCTGAGTCGATACTTTTCGCTATTTAGATACCGGTTGAAAATGTGTAAATTAAACCGCGGCCGAACTGAATGCAGTCTAGGTGAGGATAACCATCCGGCTACCTTTAACGTTTCAAGAGAAGAAGAGATACGAACAATGCTGTGCGAAATGATTTTATTTCTTTTTGTAAAGTATGTCAAAGGCTCATTCTACCTTATGATTCAGTCGATTGAAGGAATAAAATGGCTTTGTAAATCCATAACTATTTGACGATTTGTGTGATGTACTACACCGTGAAGATGCATTAACCCTTTACCACATAATCCCGACTTTTAACATCCCAGTGAAAGAAGCCTTATGAAAACATTGTGGGAAAAGGAGAAAGTGCTGGTAACCAGCATTTTCTACTTTTCCCACAATGTTTTCTTCCCTTCCTTAAATATATCTTAATTCTTCAATCACATTTATTTTGTTGTCTGTAAAGGCTTTCAATTTGGACCAGTCTAAAATTTTGTCGTTTAATAAAGTGTAAAGTCATTACCAAACGACAAAATTTTATGTTCTTCCAAATCCAAAGCATTTGCAGGCGACAAAATAAAAGTGACCAAAATTTGAAATTTGTTCTGTGAAGGGTAGAAAAGATTGTGGGAAAAGGAGAAAATGCGGGTTACCAGCGTTTTCTCCTTTCCCCAGATTGTTTTCTGAAGACTTCTTTATCAGGGTCGTCAAAAGTAGGGATTGTGTGGTAATGGGTTAAACCCCCTCTTGTTAGGACATAGTAAAGTTATTTTTCAGAGTCTTACGAGAACATTAATTTTGTTAGCAAAAAAAATCTTGGTAGGCCCCTTGAACTCCAGCTAATCAAAAGAAGTTGTAGATTACAAATAAAACGTTGTAAAATGTTTTTTTTTTTCTTTGATAGGGTAGAAAACATTATTGGAAAAGGAGAAAAAGCTGGTTACCAGCATTTTCTCCTTTTCCAAAAATGTTTTAAAAGGCTTCTTCCATGTCGTTAAAAAGTTGAGATTGTTTTGTCAAGGATTAAATTGAAATATTTACTTTCTGAGAACAAAATGCGGTTTATGTGTCACCCTAATGGTTGAGTGATTTCAGGATTTCCCTATCTCATTAAGTTACGGAAATATTTCAAAATTGTCAAAATGGATGGGTATCCCCCTCTTTTTTCAAATAACTTTGAATTTCAAACTAAAATAAAGTTTTACGGTATTAAACGCTACCTGGTGGGATGCATTCAGCTACGATCAGCAGTTTGGAGAAATCTTGAGCTAGAACAGGCCTCGAACGTATTGAATGTCTGAGTGTCCCTTGTCACGTGTTGCAAGCCATGTCATACTTCTACGTTTTGAATTACTTTGTTTAGTGCCCTTATTGTATCTTGTAAATACTTCGGTGTAAATACAGTTCTGGGTCTGTATTCACCGACCATTCTTAAGAATGTTCTTGGTCTTATTCTTTACGATATCCTGACTGTGAAAGTAACAGAACTTCTTTAGCCAATCAGAAGTTCTGTTACTTTCACACTGACAAAATTCTGAAGAATAAGACTAAGAATGTTACTAAGAATGGTTGGGGAATACGGGCCCTGTTCTGTTCTGTACAGCACCCAGGACAAGACGAAATCTCGTGCTACCTCAAGAGGAGACCAGGTACCTACGACAATGGTTACGAATGCTATTCTATCCGGCCATACGTATCCGGGAAAAATCCTGTGTGTTCAATTTTGTCTACGTTCTAATTTTCCTACTACAGCTAAGCAAAATTGTTCTGGTCACAACACAGGTTTGTTTGATTTTAGGATTACCTTTCTTCTCTTTTGCGTTGGTTTGTTCGATCTTTGTTTTCAACTTTCCTTCTTTCCATTTTTCCTTTTCCATCGACACAACTTTGAACCACTAGCTGTTGGAATTTCAAACGCAAAAGCAAATAGAACCACGGGACATGTCAATAGAAGTGCTTATGACTTTGTGGGATTAAGGTAACGCCGTGCCCTAGGCATAGATGGTATGGTCCATCAGTGGAAGTGACAAATAGATGGTATGGTCCATCAGTGGAAGTGACAAATACCTGTTTGGTCTTATCCCGGTCGTTGTTTGAGCCGCATGCGTCATCATCGTCATCGTCGACATGCGAATACTTCGATAATTTCTCATTCCCCTGTCATTATCGAAAGAATTTACTGTAAACTTGGCCTAGCAGTTTGTACGGAGCCCCAATGGCTCAGTGGGTGGTGTACAGGGCTTTTTAGAAAGGAGATCGCTGGTTCAATCACCGGCTCAGCGAAGTTTTTTCCGATGATAGTCATTGCGACACCGTTGACCATTTTTTCGATGATAGTTATGTGGAAAACCTGCCAATGACTTAGAAATAAGATTATTAGGGGTACTGGTAACAGAAATTCCAGGAAAGCATGGATAGTTACACTGGCTGCCGTGATATAACTGAAATGAAATTGAAAACGGCTTTAAACGTTATAAAATCAGTGAATCTAAAAAAAAAAAACTCAAAACTGTTTATCTCAGGAGGGGAAACAATACCAGTAAAAAAAATATGTAGTTTAAAAGCATATTTGAGAGTCATCTCCCTTTCTGGACTTGCACGCAGTACAACACTGTTGAACACTTGGGCTTCTTAGAGCGATTTATTGACCTTTTACAGACAGAGTAGATCAAGATCAGATTGTACAAAACGTACAATCTGATCTTGATCTACACTGTTCGATAAGGAGATATTTCTCTCCAAAATATAAGTTTGGAAATACTAACATTCTGGTTTTCTCAATCGACTTCGAATATTAACTCTTTCAGCTGCAAAATACACCGCTCAAAAGAGTAAAGGATCACACAAACAACAAAATTCAAATCGTTCATTTTACTGAACACGCAGTACTTGTGCTCTGATTACCATCAAGTTACAGTTATAGTAGACAAAATAACTCGATTTTTCTCTTGTTTGTTTGATTTTAAATGGTGATAGGCATGTTAAGATAAAAACAAAAAAAAAATGTTTTTCGTGTTATTTTGTTAAACAATTCATATTTATTTTCCAATGTTACGTCGATATCGTTGTCAAATCTTACGGAAGAAGAAAATTATCAACCTATACATCACCCGTTTAACAAAACAGCCCCTATATGTTTGGGTAATAGGCTAATAGGTTCGGTATAAGCCCTACTTTTCCCAAGTATTGGGGAATGGGTGATGCGTCACAGCAGACAGGTCGAATCTTCGAATATGACATGCACGAACACCGCTGGAGCCTAACTTTAGCACCTACAACCAGCTTTCTTATTGCTTAGCCCTTTTCCAGACAACACAATTCAGACTCTGAACTGTAGAATAGCATATCTCACTGGAGAAAAATTTATATTTTCAATTCTATATTTAGATGTACCATTTTGGTGACGATAGACGGAGCTTCAGTTCTATCGTAAATCGAGGTCACATTGTCTTACGTCATCTATTTCTGCAGTATTGGGACTCGAGTAAGTAGGTTTGATTTTTTAACCCTTTACCACACAATACATAGTTTTAACGACCGTTCGGAAGAAGGCATTGAGGGAAAGCGAGAAAATCCCAGTAACCAGCATTTTCCCCTTTTCCCAAACTTTTTTCAATCCCATGGAAGGCAAATCCTATTTTCTTTTAACCACCTGTAGTTTATTTTCTACAGATGCTATCAAATTGGACAAGTCTAAATTTTTGACGTATGGTAAAGATTTGATATAAATGACATACATTTATCAGGTACTAACCCCACCCGTCAAAACTCGGCCGAAGTACATCTAACCTCGTTGGTATCAAAGAGGGTTTCCATTTTGAAAACTGTCAGATGATCTTCAATATGTGAATCGCCTGGCAACAACATTCCATGTGATCATCGGCACACCTCGGGTGATGGGAGCCATCACATCCCTCAACTGTAACTGGTGGATTGATATGTAGCAGATCGATATATTCATCGCCCGGAAATACGCCAGTTTCCCGCTTTGAAAAATGAAAGGCTCCTCTAACAAAAGAAAACTTGAGTTTCAATTTTTTATCATAGCATTTCTTGCTTTACTTCATTTGACAAAGACTTAGAACATTTATTTTTATTTGGTTAATCATATTCCGATTGAAAGTTTCACCGACAAATAAAGATGTAAATAACTTCATCGAGGTCGTTTATGTCGTTGCTATACAACTATCGGAGGCGTGCTATATATGTATATAAAATCACCTGATTCTCAGTTCAAATGGAAACGACCGTAATACGGACGAGGTTAGATGTAGGTACGGAATCAGCCGAGTTGTGACGAGTGTGGCTCAGCAATGGCAAAAAAATGCTATAGTATTTCCAGTAGAACTAGCTATACCAAGAAATCTCGTAAGTTTTCTATTGCAAGTAGGTACATGAAAACCAGAAATAGCTTTTACTTTAGCTTCCACAGATTTTATCTGCCCTTGTCCAAGAACATGACCTAAAAATTCACTTTTAACAAGATTAATTGTTAATTTGGCTTTACTCAGTGTGTCAAAAATTCTCTGATAGTCTTTAGATGTTAATCCCAATCATCGCTGTGAATGATGACATCATCGATGTAGATTATGCAGTCGTCCAATTAAGATATTATCAGGTTAATAAGACGTTGAAATGTTGCTGGCGCGTTTGTCATCCCAAAGGGCACAACTTTGTACTGATAAAGTCCATCAGGAGTTACAAGTGCAGAGATCTCTTTAGCTCTGTCAGTAAGAGAAATTTGCTGAAATTCTTTCAGAAGATCAAATTTAGAAACATATTATGCATGACCAATATTGTCTATGCAGTCATCTACTCTTGGCACTGGAAACAAATCAGTCATGGTTATATTAGTAACATTTGTATAGTCAGTGCACATACGATAAGTTCCATCTGGCTTTGGTATAACAAGAATACAAGAAACTCCGTTCACTTTGACTAGATTCAATAAAGTCTTTCTCCAATAAATACCGAATTTCCTCTCTAAGATGTTTCTTATACATTGAGCTTCATTCATATCAGGGAATAGGTGCTCATATTCAGAAATTAATTTTTTTCCATTCATCTTTTTGGTTATTGTCTAAATGTGAAAGTTTTTTTTATCTAAATTTCTAAACATGACAGAATTCTGAAATTTTTAACAAATAGGGTTAGACTTGTTAAAGTTCATTTCTTCACAATTTATGTCTTCAGGGTTAATGTAATTTTGATTTTGAGGGACAGTGGAAACTGCATTTATTTGTGAAATATTTGAATTATCCCTATCAAAATATTCTTTTAACATATTTATTTGACATAATTGATTTTGCCTTCGTCTGTCAGAAGTTGTTATCTCATCATTTAAGTCACTGGTTTTTTTCTCTACACAATAAGATCCAAAATATCTTACATGTAGAGGCCTACCAGGAATTGGTAGAAGATCTAAAACTTCATCTCCAGCTTTAAAATTTCCTTTTTTACTATACTTGTCATACCTTTTTTTTTTCTTTTTTTCATTTTACAATTGAGTTTTCTATAAATTTGATTTTGCCACCTCACAAGCTTTAAATAAACTGTTCCTAAAGTCAGATACATACTGAAGTAAATTGAAAGGATAGTCTTCTTGTGAAAGAATTTTTTTCTATTGAAAGTTTTTAAGGTCCACGTACTGTGTGGCCACAAAAATTGCTCAAAGGGACTAAAACCAAGATATTTCTGTACAGATTCTCTTCCTGCAAAGAGTAAAAGATTTATGCCTTCATCCCAATCCCTTGTGTGTAAAAGCAATATGACCTTATCATATCTTTAAAGGTCTTGTGTAATCGCTGAAGGGCACCTTAGCTTTCAGGATGATATGCAGATGACCTACATTTTTTAATTCCCAATTCATGCATTACTTGTTGGAAAATGGTAGACATAAAATTTGAACCTTGATCAGATTGAACAGATTTAGGAAGCCCTACAAAAGTGAAAAAAATCACTAAAGCTTTGACTATTATTTTACTCTTTATACTTCTTAAAGGTATTGCTTCAAGAAAACGGGTGGAAGCACACATAATAGTCAGAAGGTACACATTACCAGCCTTAGTTTTTGGCAACGGACCCACACAATCAATTATGATCCTGCTAAAGGTTCATCAAATGCAGGGATAAGTTGTAGTTTAGCCTTAGGTGTGGCCTGATTGGCTTTGCCTACCGTTTGACAAGTATAGTAAGACTTACAATAATGTGATGCATCTGCTTTTAGACCAGGCCAATAAAATGGTTAAGAACATTGCAATGGGTTTTATTGATACCTAAATGACCCGATATATGTGGTTCAGGAGCTAAGCTTAATATTTCTAATCTTTAGGACTTAGGAATGACAACTTGATGATTAACAGCCCACTCATCATCAACAGAGACTTCGGAGGGCGCCATTTTCTCATTAATATTCTATTTTTTATATAAAAACATGTCCTGTGAAAGATCTATTTCATTAACAGCTTTTTCTTAAAATAAAGGTGCTATTTCCGGATCATTGTGTTGGTCTACACTTAGTTTTGACCTTGACTCTGTATCATGGCCTTCCTTAACGAACGGTGAAGACATATAATCAAATTCTGATGAATTATTTTGAGAATTTGTCTGACTTTCAGACGAGTTTTGTGAAATAGACCTCTTAATTTCATTTTTAAATAAATGGCCCAAAGAATCAAATAATTCCGACACATTTTACTAATTCTGTATCCACAAAGCCACAAGTCTAACTTCAAAATCCCAAATCACATAGTGAGTTACTCCTATTTAATTACATCAGCTTGGAAAATACTAAATAAATAGTATTTTCTCGAAAGATGACACCATGGATTAGTAAACAGCTTGTTTACTAACAACCTGTCTCTGAAAATAACAACAATGGAAAAACCAGTGAATATTTCTCATGTTTCTAGAACGTTCTGAAAACAGGTCACTGTATATTCTATTTACATAAAAGTGTATACATGTACGAGTGATTTCCCATTTATGATTATATTTTTTCCGAAAAACAGCCGGAGTTCTATTCATGTATCAACTTATATATTTAGCATAAAGGTCAGGGCAGGTTAAATGAGTCGATAGTTATAGAATGACTTTATTTTCAGCCTGGGAAACTTTGCCATATCCCCCGTCACGCGGTGATTTCGCAGTGTATGACATACAAGAACTGAGAGGAATGATAAACTTTGCTGTGTCACAGGTAGTAAGCTCTGTAGTCAATATCTGTCTGTCTGTCCGTCCGTCCACACTGTTTCTAGTGGACTGAGGTAAAACAAGGATCTGGGTCGATTTCATATTTGCGAAAGAGTAGAAGTAAGATATTTTGTAGTATGTGTCTTTCTATGGTCACTGTTTTGTTATATCAAGGCCGAGGTCAAACTAGAACTAATGTCTATTGAACGTTTTCTTTTTGTAAAGTTTAAAAAAGACGCATATTGTTGGTAGAATCTCTGAAGAAGAACAAAAAGGACAATATATGTTAAAATAAGGCAGGGGTCCGTGTTCACCAACCATTCTTACGAATGATCTTACTGTTATTCTTCAACATTTTCTAAGTTTGAAAGCAACACAACTCTTGATTGGCCTAACCGAAAGGTTTAGCCAATCAGGGGTTATGTTACTTTCAAAGTTTGAAAGAATACGGACTCTGGTCTGTCCTATTTCTATCATTGATGAATTGTCGCCAACATGGTATCACAAAGGTGATATCGAAGATGAATTAGATAACGTATGTTTTATGAAAATTTATATTGAAAATAAAGTCACGATTCTACACATTGCTACCAGAATCAAATTGAAAATAAGAATACTAGTATCCATAAGTACACAGTTGTTTATGGGTAAAGAGACGGATAGAAGCAGGGATGTATGGATGCATGGTATAGATGTTAATGGATCCTACAAGCCCATTATTAGTTGTACGGTCAGGTGGCAAGGGACTTGAAAACTTATTCACGGCTGTGGTGAATCATATCGCTCTGAGCCAAAGGCTACAAAGTTTTACTATTCCAACATTTGTTAAGCGAATTTTACCTGTTCTTTCTTTTTTCTTTTTATTTTGTTTGTTTGTTTGTTTGAAAAATTGAGTGCGATGACGAAGTAGAAGTTTTCTTCGAAGTGCCCCAATTCAATGAAAACTAACGTCACCGGGAATTGACGTCACTGAAACCTTGGTTATACGTGCTAAAACGTGCAGCTTGGCGCATAATCTTGATGTTAATCTTGGTCCACGCCACAATGTTGATGTCTTATTGATAGTGTAGTCATGTACGAAGCTCCCGAAATGTAAACTGCTTAACGTTGGTTTTTGCCAGTGTACATAATAAACATGTGCGGGGTATATTATTCAATCAGATAACGAGAAATTTCTTTGCAGTATAATACGAATTTTTGTATGTTTGTATGCAACATATTGTGTGTTTATGGGGGGGATGAGGGCGATACGTGTACGCTGATCAGATTGTCGATGTGGTTATGTTTTAAACTTTCAGTATTACAATGCTGAAGACCATGCAACTGGTTTCTACGTACAAAGAGGAACCGACAATATGACTATCAACTTCAAGTACTTTGATTTTCCCGGTTTCAACGACTCCGAATCGTCCGCAGGACTGAAGGTTTACGGTAAAATTGTCGTTTGCGCATGTCATATTCTTGGAAGAATCCACCTGTCTTCTTTGGCGCGTTACCCATCCCCGAATACTTGGGAAAAGTAGGGCTTGTAACAGCTATTACCCGAGCCTGTAGAGCCTGTTTTAATAAATGGCCTGTGCATAGGTTACATGCTAGCTGATCATAGCCTCAGATAGCGTGTCGTCAAGCACAAGTTCATTTTATTCTAAAATTCAAAGTAACGGTTGTTGTTTTGAAAAGTAGTCTGGTTATGTTATCAGAATGCCCAAATTAGATAGATGTGTATTTTGTAGAACGCCATCTAGCGGGAGGTAATGGTAATATTGATGACAATAAATGAGCCATGTTCTGTGACAAGAGGGTTTAATGCATCGGCAAAAATCTAATCTTGTCGTAAAGTGACGTCTCGGATTAGCCTGCGCGAACTGCGCAGGCTGATCCGAGACGACACTGTACGCAAATGTCCGAATGTCCTTTTTCGCGTTTATCTTAATATGCTAACGAAAAGCACGAAACGATGAGGTTGTAAATAAACATTTTTTTTGTCTTAAAGAGTTAACAGTTCCTGTCAACCATGGCCTGAAAAAGGAGGTGAATAGTTCAACACTGGAGCCTTACTACACGTATAATATTCTGGAGGAGTTTAAATACTGGAATCTTACGCAGCCTTTCAAAAGGTAAGCCTTTCTTTTGTTTCAAATTTCCAACGAAGCCGAAACTTACGTTTTACCAAAGGTCACTGAAACTCCACTGGTTGATCATAGTATCCTGATGTTCATTATCAGACACCGTTACTATAAATAGCACTGCTACAACATCGTATTATTGGAGAGGTCATCAGACCTCTCCAACAGTGTTGAGTTTAAAAGGCAGACTGCCTCAGAAATTGCTGTCTTAATCCAATCTTTGTAGGGGAATTGTTCCGATACACAGTCTGTTTCGTCATGATTTTATAAAGAAATCGAAGTCTAAAAACTGAAATAGGAAATAGACGTGGTTTGTTTCTATATCACGAATTTCAACAAAATTGTAAGGATTTAATTGCATATTCCCTTTCCAACAATTTTAATTTTGTATTACAATCTTAAATCTTAACAAAAAGAAGAAAAAGAAAAAAGAATTTCGTTAAAGATAGAAACGAACACAGCGGAAAAAATCACGTGACCTTAAAACGCGGGAAGAAGGTCGTGTGACTTACATAAATTACAAGGACGGATGAATACGGAATCCTGTTTTTGCCATCCACTTGATGAATGTGTATTTACAACTGAACAGATTTCAAGTACCCGTTTATTGTCTTGCTTGTTTCTTTACATGTACCTAGATTATATTTAACCTAAAAGCATAAAAAGTATTAGAAAAAAATGATGTCGACCTCTCCTGGCTTCTTTTTCAAAGAAGCCACTTGTAAACAACTCAAAGGCAGTCGTCACAGTACTGTTTATCGTAACGGTGTTAATGAAGATTTCACCATTCCGTTATATATACAGACGATCAGTAATATGCTTTTATAAGTTTTTCAATGATCGACTAAGGAAAATCTTAATATTCCTTGATAACCCAAACCAGCTTAAAAGGCATGTGGTTTGACCTACATAATCCACAAACCACACGTCAAGTGTAAAAAACGGCATGTCGTCTAGATTTTTGAGTGATTTCCTTGCCTCATTGCAGTAGCTCATACATACTTGGACATGTATATATATGCGACTTAAATACATGTATTGAATGCGATAAAATCAGACAGGACTGTGAAAAATACATACATGACAATCAAATCTGAAACTCCTTTTCATTCTTTTGAGCCATAGATAAATTACTAATTTATTGATTCAGACACATTTCTACATTTGGCTAAGGAGAATAGATGGGAACTTTACACCAAATAGTTTTGCCAATTAGACATTGATTGTTTGCGCTAGCCTGCTATGGAAGTTTTAGAATTCTTGAGAATAACAGAGTAAGTGTAAGGTTTTGAAAAGATATGTCTAAGCCAGAAGCTGCCAAATCATTTTTCTAAAGCTATATGGATTCCACTCTTCTTTGATTAACCGTTATGTTCGAATTATAGCATGTTCCTGTTCACGGTATTTTCCTTTTATGTACTTTTTAGATTACTGTCCGTTGTGTTGAGATTTTCCCTACATTCTGTCCGAGTTTACGACGCGACAAGAAAGGTCCGATGTCTCAATATACAAGGATGGGTATGTTGTTTAATTTTATGGCCTGCAACACACGAAAAGGGCATTGGAACATTTGCGTAAAGTGTCATCTCGGATCAGCTTGCGCAATCTGCGTAGGCTTATCAGAGACGGCACTGTTTGACTACATTAGATTTTGTTCTTCAGTAGACATGTGCAAAACAGAAAATTACATAAAAACGCAAATTGTCATCTTGGATTAGCCTGCGCTGATTGGGCAGGCTGATCCGAGACGACAATTTACACAGATGTTCGAATTCTCATTTTCGCTTGTTGCACACCATTTTTCATTAGCATCGTTTTCATCAGTACATATATATATATAGGATCTTACATGAGTTGGAGTTTGATAAAAAAAAATCATTACAGAAGTCTATGAAAATTGTGATTAAAATTAGATCTAATTAAGCGAGCCCTTGGCCAGCTTAATACCATTTTTTCTTGGCGCAAATGAATGATTCTTTTTTATTATATACCTAGCAGTGAAATCCTGGAATATCCCAGTGTAATACATTTTGATATCATCACTAGTGACGATATCAACTTTCACTATCACTTCCTGTCGTAATTGATGTATTCATCCGCACCATGTCCCTGATTTCTTCTCTCTATCCAAAGTATTGATATCGACTTTTAAACAAAAATTAAAAAATAATACTGTTAATAAGGTATATAATAAATAGAATAATCAACTGGTTATTTTTGATATGAAAAATATCTCACTCGGATGCGTCGTAAGGCGTTAAAAAAACTCGTGCTGCGCACTCGTTTTTTCAACGCCTATCAACGCATCATCGTGAAATATTTTTCATATCAAAAATAACCAGTTGATTATCCTCTATTGATCACATTGCGATATTTCACTTATTTTAGATCAGAAGATGCAAAACCATCTGTAGATGCACCCGCTGTAATATCCTTCAAACTAATTCACTTCCATAAGATATGTACAAAATTACGTCAAAAGTGAGGTCACACAAATATGATATCAAACATGTATAGGACAAGAGAGTTTGTGATAGCTGTTTTACATTGAAAACAAGAGAGTTTATGCGATAAATGTGTATCTCAGTTTTGTGCTAATGTACATGTATACATACGTGTATATCAATGCACTGAATGTATTTATATAATCCAACACTCATTCAGAGCCACAGGATATTTTCTCCTGTTACCAACATTTTTTTTCAATAGTGATCTGCAGCAGTAACACACTACCCTCAAAAGGAAGACAGTCAGAGATTTTGATGTTATCGAAATCTGTCTGCTGTTCTTGACTCCAGATCCAACGGGCAAGCCGTCTTAGTCTTCTTAGATTTGCAAGACTGCTTAGCTGAAAGATGACCTTTAAGAAGAGTGTTAAGAGGTTGTACTATTTGCGTGTAGCTCTTGACAAAGCGACGGTAGTATCCTGTAAAACCAAGGAATTAGCGCAACTCTTTGAAATTTTAGGTGTAGGCCAAGTCATTACTGCTGCAATCCTTTCAGAATCTGTCTAGATTCCTTTTTTCTGAAATGATGTGGCCCAGGTACTTGATTGTGGACTGAAAGAATTCGCACTTTGAGGGCCTAGGGCGAAAATGGTGTTGATCAAGTCACTGGAAGACAGCTTCAAGTCACTATGAATGCTCCTCAAAAGTTTTTGAAAAGCTGAGAATATCATGTAGAAAGATGATGCATTCCTCTAGATGCATACCTCCCATGCATTTCTCCATAAGACGATGGAAAGTAGCTGGAGCGTTGGTAAGACCAAATCCCATTCCATTCCATTCACCGAATCCTAAAAGTCCAACAGAAAATGTTGTTTTGGGCCTGTCTTCTTCTTCCACTTTCACCTGCCAGTATGCCGAATGGAGATAAGTTTTGCTGAAGAACTTTGCAGAGGAGAGAACATCTATTGTGTCATCGAATCTAGGCAGCATATAAGCATCCTTCCGAGGCGGTTGTTCAACTTTCTCCAGCCAACATAAAAGAAGAGGGCACCATTCGATTTTCTGATGAGAACAATGTTTGAAGAATATGGCGAGCCTGATTCACGCATGACTCCATCCTGAAGCATTTCCATAAGATACTTTTTTACTTCCTCAAACATCGCTGGTGGAATCCGTCTGTATGGTTCCTTAAATGGTGTTGGATCATCTTAGACAATTTTGTGTTTCACCAGGTTTGTCTTCCCAATAGCCTTGGTACCTGAGCAAAATAAGTGTTGCCATTTCCCAAGCACTTGGTGTAGCTTCTCAACTTGTCCCTGAGACGATATAGATGATTATATCCAAGGGAGCGTCAGATTGATTCTTTGAAGAAGCACTTTCTGTGTCATGAATCAAGTTATCCTCTGCACTTGCCTTGGTGATCTCGTATAGTAGAGCCTTCGGCTCGATGGTCAAAGTTTAGGCTGTAATATTGCAGATTTTGATAGGGATCCTACGACTGGAGGTACTCTCCAATTGCAAGAATCTTTGCAAAACAGTATCGGAAATATTGGTATCGACAGATGTTTCAATCACTGCACACTTAACATCGGAGGGTAAATGTCTGGCCATATCATGAATGGTTTTGGTCTAAAAAGTACCAATAGTAACTGGCTTACGACCTAGGTTAGGTTTTCAAAAGCGCTTCTGTTCGTTGGTTGTTGAAATTCGAGATTGTGTCGTAAACGGTGAAAAAGTGATTAGTTTTTTTCTGTGTTCTGTATTTTCATTTTTTAGATAACATTTGTTGACGATACAAACAACGGTCAAGTGCTTGTTGATTTAGAGACATTAACGAGCAGGCTGGAGTGTGCAAGTATCGGTTATAATGTTGAAGGTATACATAGATTTGTAATGTTATATATTGAATATGTTAAGAATAATTTGAGATATGATGTAAAAGTTGTCTTAACCCTTCACAAAACAGTCCCTGGTTTTTATGACCCGAAATAGAAGCTTTTTTGAAACACTGTGGTAAAAGGAGAAAATGCTGGTAAGCAATGCAGTATTTTCTCCTTTTCCAACAATGTTTTCTACCCTGCTGGAAACAAATCAATATTTGAGTTATATTTATTTTTGTCGTCTGCAAGTGCTTACAATATGGACCAGTCCAAAATTTTGATAAAGCATTCAATCTAAGATGATCCCATTTCTGAAAGTGTCTGTAAATGTATGAGATTTTTTTTTGCTTCTCAGTAATTTATCGAAATCTAACGGCGAATTAGATCTTTATCCTTATAATTAATTCACCGGTGTATATTTTAATTGTTATTTTTGACATATCAAGAATAATTATAGAATATTTAATGAAATGGTAGGGAGTGCACGTCACGTTTTTTTGACCTTGTCATCATCACTAATGACGTCACCGTTACAGCAAGTCCATACCCGACTAGATTGAGAAGATCTAGTTTGCTTGAAACACGTGAACACATATTTCTTAGCAAATCTTTTGCTTAAATGAAGAAGTTGTCCAAAAAATGCGATTGTCTACATAAGATGCCTTATCCTTCATGACCAGCAGTAAGATACCTGTGGTAACCAGCATTTTCTTCTTTTCTCTCAAGGTTTTCTTCCTGTTCATAAACGTTGATCATTCTAAGAGATACATGTGAATTATTGACTGCAAACATTTTTAACTTAAATGAGTCCAGTTTGTCGTTCTTTGGTAAAGTGCTAAATTTATGGGGTTGTTTTGCTGAATAGGCCAATAGATTGGTACGGTTATAATGTCGAAAATGTCCATAAATTGAGGTTATAATGTTGAATATGTCCATAAATTATGAGGTCATAATGTTGAATTTGTCCATAAATTGAGGTTTTAATCTTGAATATGTCCATAAATTAAGAGGTTTTAATGTTGAATTTGTCCATAACTTTATGAGGTTATAATGCTGAATATATTCATACATTCGTGAGGTTTATAATGTTGAATATGGCCATACATTGAGCTTATGATGTTGAATATGTCCATAAATTGAGCTTATGATGTTGAATGTGTGCATATATTTATGACGTTATAATGTTGAATGCGTCCGCGAATCATGGGTTTATGATGTATTTGTTTATAAATTTGTGCGGCTGTAATCTTCAATTTTTCCACAAAAATAGATCGATGCATGTTATATTGCATTCAGTCAACATGAACTAAGTCGTCTGCATATGAATTTGCCGACCGAATCCTGGGGAAGAACGGTACCTTCACATGCAGAAAATTTAATAATAGCAAAAGGTATCGACCCAGGTCAGTCAGTGTGGACTGTACAGGCTGACCTGGGTCGATATCTTTTTGAAAATGCATTAAGTCCCGTTTTCACAGAGCATGGCTCATATATCTTTTACTATTAGATCTACTAACTCTTGGTTTGTGGTTTTGTTAACCCTTTACCTGTAAATACAAATTTGCGCCTCAAAACCTGAGAAAAAAACTTCTGTAAAAGTATAGACAACCAACACGAATGAAGGTTTTGTATACGCCTACAATATGAAACCATTGTGACAAAAGGTGAAATTTCTCCTAATGAGCAGCTTTCTTTCTTTTCTTTCATAACGTTACCAAAAATGGAGGGAAAAAAATCTGCAAAAATAAATGTATTACATGTAGATTTCTATCTTATTATTTTTGCTTTAACAGATGCAGATCTTTTGAACAGTTCCGGGTCGATTGGAAAGGGAGTTATCGCCCTTTGTTCTCTCTCGCTAATTGTTACTGTAGTTATGGTCGTCATTAGTGTTATATTGTGCGTGGTAAGTTTTTCTGTGTTTGTCTATATATTGAACCAAGGAAGCATAGTATTGTTTGGATTCAATATATTGAACTGATCTGTCTTTATATTAATGCATTCGTCCATATATTGAATCAAAGAAGCATGGTATGGATTGAATTCATCTAATTATTTAACCAAGCCGTATTTGTATTAATTCATTGTTCCTTATTGAACCAAAGAACCATGATATGCTTTCATTTAGACATTATATTAATCGAAAATTCCTTGTCATTATTCCAATCAAACTATCTATTTAACCAACAGTTTTTATATCATACCAAATCAATCATTTATATATTCAACTTGACAACATATTACACGAAGTTTGCTTTGTGTAAAACAACCGATAATGCATTACACCGCTCTATCTTTATATTGTTTCGCTCTACCTTTATATTGATTCGTTTCGTCTTTTTATCGATACTAGCTCGGGAGTTTTTTTTTTAAACTTACATCGGAGAAAAACCCGCGCTTTAACAAAAGTGACGACAAAGCATTTTTCCTTTCACCTTAGTGCCCTTAATAAATGCATAGGCTCTTTTCATTTAAAAATAAAAAGGGCCTATAATATTTTCATTTTAATGTTGCTTTTACCAGTATGTGTAATAAGGTAGCGAACAGTGAAGTTCCAATATCAGACTGCACAGGTTTTTGGCTGACTTAATTGTCCTTGGCCAAATCGTTCTGTCCGAAACGTTTCGGCAATAGCAATATTGAAATGAAATGATTCTGGATCTTTTTTTTTCTAAACGAAAAGGGGCTGCTCATATATTTAGTGCTCTAAGGTTTAGGGGAAAAAGGCTTAGTCATCATTTTCGATCAAGAGCATCTTTTTTCCGGTGTTGGTATAAAGAAAACGCCGCTGCAAGTAACGATACAAAAATTAATCGATGCAGTATAATAATTATATACAGATTGGTTCAATATATTGTTGAATCCAAACAATACCATGATACTTTGGTTCAAAAGAGGGACAGATGCATTAATATAAACACATTTTGGGTCAATATATTGATGAGTCCAAACAATAACATGCTTCTTTGCTGTAAAATATGGACGAATGTAATAAAATAAACTCAGTTTGGTTCAATATATTAATGAATCCAATCAATTCTATGCTTCTTAGGTTCAGAATATCGACGAATGCATTGATATAAAGACAGTTTGGTTCAATATATTGACGAATCAAAACAATGCTATGCTTCCTTGGTTCAATATATGGACAAATGCATTAATAAAAACACAGTTTGGTTCAATATATTGATGAAACCAATCAATACCATGCTTCTTTCGTTCAATATATGGACAAATGCATTTAAATAGAGACAGTTTGCTTCAATACATTGATGAACCCAAGCAATACCATGCTTCTTTGGTTCAATAAATGGACACATGCATTAATATAAAGACAGTTTGGTTCAGTATATTGATGAACCCACCAGATGACATGCTTCTTTGATTCAACATATGGAGAAATGCATTTAAAACAAACACAGTTTGGTTCCATATACATGTATATATATTTTCATATAAAATATAGTTGTAATGAAGCTATGTATTACAACAATGCTGCAATGAACTGTAAAAGAACGATATAAGACAGCCATGGCTTTCCATAAAATACGATTCCAAATATGGCAGTATACGTATGTATTCATTTGCAATTTGATTGGTCAAAATTTTACACAGTTATATTCATCCGCCATTCATAAAAACGAAATTACTGGTTACTACATTATTATTTGTTTAATTTTATTTTACCTTTTTCAAATAAAATATCTATAATTTGCAATATTTCGTCGTTGAAAAGGTGAAGGTATATAATCAAAGGAATATAATGCTGAAGTGACTTTCCTGGTGCGTGTACTTACTTCTTGCTGCGTAAGAAAATTTTGACATTACGCTCGACCTTCGGTCTCGCACGATACCAAATTTCCTCGCGCTGCTCAAAGCGTTGTCTGTGCATGTCATATCCTTCAAAGATTCGACCTGTCTGCTATGACGCATCACCCATACCATATATACATGTACTTGGGAAAAGTACGACTTCTACCGGACTGCGCAGGCTGAACTGGGTCGACGCCTTTCGCAGATGCATTAAACCCCTTTTAGCATTGCCCAATTACTTTTTTTTATTGCATTTCAGAAAACAAAAATGTATATGAGAGATTATTACAGACTATTCTATAGGCCTTTGAATGACGAGGAGACAGATTTACCATTGATTGAATATATACGTTTCTTCAAAATGTGGGACTATATTACCATTTTATCGGATTGTTTCACTCTGTATGCCACAAATTGGATTGTATTTAGAAATCAGGTAAAATTTGGGTGTTAGACGTGACATCTACAATCAGCAATAGGGAAGTCGAGATGTGACTCATCAGCATCATCATCAGCATTATAATCATATTCCTCCTCTATCCACCTCCTCATCATTGTCATCACCATGATCATCATCACCACCGTCATAATTATAATCGAGATCACTGTCTTCGTCGTCATCATCATCATTATCGGCATCATCATGATCGTCATCACCGACATCTTTGCCACGGCAACCATCACCACCACCACCACCACCACCACCATCACCACCACCAATACCATCATCACCACCAACACCATCATCATCATCATGACCACTACCAGCACCACAACCACCATCATCTCTGTCGACATTGTTTTTCTTAATTAACGTTGCAAGTAAGTATCTGTTGCTTTTCATGTATATAAATATCATAGTCGGATTGCTCTTATAACTCTTAACCACACAAAAAAGTTTAGACTGGATAAGAAAGGGAAAGCATTTGCAGACGACAGAAAAAAGGTGACTGAAAAAAAATTATTCTGGGAAGTGTAGAAAACACTGTGGGAAAAGGAGAAAATGCTGGTTACCAGCATTTTCTCCTTTTCCCACAGTGTTTTCAAAAGGCTTCATTCTCAGGGGCGTCAAAAGTAGGGATTGTGTGGTAATGGGTTAATTATATTTGTATAGGATGTTAATTCCTGACAACAACATGTCTTTAAACACGACCTCTTTCGATCTTTATTGACGATAAAAAATGGAATGTTCTTAAGGACTTGATTCAATAAGCGGGTGGTATAAATTCAAGATCAGATTACAAGTTCTGTGCAGCTTGATCTTGATCTATACCATACGTAATTGCCGATGTTCCGCCTATGGTGCCCACAAGTTTAGGAATGATCAAACGGGCGATTAAAAGTACAACTCTAAGATGCAGTCAGGGTCCGTATTTTCACCAAGTATCTTGGATAACATCTAAAGTCTTATTTTTTGAAATTTCATAAGTGAAGCACTTTTTATTGGTTGGCCAATCTCTTGAGAACCAGTCTAAGACGTTTATTGAGAGTTGCTTGCGAAAAAGGGCTCGGATTTATCTCTACCTGTAAGCACGTAATACTGACTTGTGGTTTCTTTTCTTTTATTTTATTTTCAAACTAGGAATCGACCTGGATAATTGAAACACTTGATTCCTATGCAGTTTTATTGAGCGTTGGTGGTTTTGGGACCTGGCTGACGTTTTTACGATTTTTCAAGTTTCACAATAAATTTTACGTAAGTTTCTCTAAAAATGTTATGGCAAAATCTAAATAACATATGTTCTTAGCACACGACCAGACTGCACAAAGCACGCAGACTGATTTTGCATCTGCACTAGTCTACATCATGGGGATGCATGATATAAAATCTTTTCTTACCTTTGAAATATTTGGCGGAGTAATATATCCGTTTACAAAAACAGTTCCTTTTACTCTTTTCCACACGATGAAGTTTTGAACTTACCTAAACTGAAAACATTGGTACATGACAAATTCAGTGTATCTCAAGGCATAATTCCTGTCTATGAAACTGTAAGAATACATTTTGGCAAAGGGAGCTATTTCCCAGGATTTTCGCCTTTTTATGAAACCTGAAGGGTCTTATTATGTTGTGGCCCCAGTCTTACGTCAGCCTGTCCGTCTGTCTAACTGACTTTTAGCAATTTCTTGAGTCCGCAACTTCTCCCACAGTTTTCCACTAGAATAAGTTCACTTATCAATATGAATTTCTAGTATGTTTAGTTGTGCATGTGACTCTAAAAATTTGGATCACTTTCCAAATCATCATTTCGATGTTTTGTAGTTACTGTTTGCTACTTTGAACCGAGCCATGTTTGACGTGCTGGCCTACTTACTGTGTGTGCTTATCTTGTTCATTGGTTTCGTAACAAGCGGATACGTGGTCATGGCGCCTTATCACGTCAAGGTAGGTAGTTTTAGAATACTCTGTGATATTTGTTGTGATTGCACTTTATTTTACGCCCATATATACATGTTATGATGCCTCTTGTTGTTTGCCCGTCTATCTGTCCATCTCCTTGCTATTTTGTGTCTTCTTTGCATCTCTTGAGCTCCCCCTCAGTTTGATTTTCGAAATACTTCACACATGTATGCACATTGGTGGGATAACGAGTTGAGCAGAAGCTTCAGACACCATGCTCCAAGGTCAAGGTCACAGCAGGGGTTCAAGGCCACATGTTTTTAATTTGGGTACACTTCTATTAACTCGTAAACCCCTGGACTGATTCCAACGCTAGCCTTTCAGGTTAAGATATTGGTATCGATATACCCAAACAAATAATAAGAAAGTTTTGATGTGTCAAAAAAGGTATACTGTTGTATTATGTGGACCCCTTCTTGTCATTTTGCTGACACATTTCTCTCAAAGATCTTTCCTGTTTCAGTTCGGTACACCTGAATGGTCGGCAGAAACGCTAATTTCGGTTGTCAATGGAGACGAGATGTTTTTCACTATGAACATTCTAGAGGTGAAGAAGACAGGTGGAGACTGGGTCTGGTTGTTTTCAAGGTTCTACTTTGGTGCCTATATTGCAGTATTCACCATTGTTGTCATCAACTTGCTCGTCGCTATCTTTATGAGTGCTTACGAGGCAGTAAGGGTAAGGATCCATTTAACTATTAGCTCAAGGACTATATAGAGGATATTTGTTTTTTTCGGTGAAAGATCGAAATTTATGTCATCGAGTGGACATCATCGGTAATATTTTCACGCCACTCGTGAAAATTTTACCGATGATGTTCGGTCGATGAAATAAATTGCGATCTTTCACCGAAAAAAAACTAATATTCTATTTATTTCATGCTTTTAACCCTTTCTGGGAGGAGCTTTATCAAAATCAAGTAGTTCTTTTCCGTTATTCCCCGCGGCGTACCCTTCCCGCATGGCAACGCATTACAATATTACGCCAAGCGCGAGAAATGTAAGGTATATGACATCTTATTTCCCATTTTGCTGCGCCACTCATGAAAATATTGCCGATGATGTTCACGAGATGAAATAAATTGCGATCTTTCACCGAAAAAAACTAATATTCTATTTATTTCATGCTTTTAACCCTTTCTGGGAGGAGCTTTATCAAAGTCCAGTAGTTCTTTTCCGTTATTCCCCGTGGCGTACCCCTCCCGCATAGCAACGCATTACAATATTACGTCAAGCGCGAGTAATGTAAGGTATATGACGTCATATTTCCCATCTGGTTGCGAGGCATGTGCAATTTACTTAGGCAACAAGAACGTTAAAATCGGTATTTTCACTGGTGGTACCAGTGTAAGATCGAAAAATATTTTCACTGTTATTTCTCGATATCCTACCGGAAAGCATGAAATAAATATAGGGGATATCCTTTTTTTTTATGAAATATTGGAATTTATGCATGTTGTCAGGCAGGTTATCGAGAAATATAGTTGAAATATTTTTCATAAGTTCATGGTTATGACCATTGAAAAATACCGATTTTTTGTGTTCTAACTCTTCGATTGAAGGCAGAAACAGTTGCGCCTGCGTACTAGTTACCAAGGTAAAATGCGCATGCCTCTGGATCAGATGGAAAATGTCGTAGTTTACCTAACAATTCTTGAGCTTGACGTTATATTGTAATGTTTTGCTTTGCGGAGAAGGTATGCCATGGGAAATAACCAAGAACTGTATCTGATTTTGATGTAGGTTCCCCCTAAAAAGTGTTAAAAGCATGAAATATATAAAATATTTGTTTTTTCTCTGTGAAAGATCGAAATTTATTTCATCTCGTGAACACCATCCATCATATTTTGACGAGTGAGGCACGAAAGTTATTTCATTTCGTGTAAGTATGATCAATGATGTTCACGAGATGAAATGTATTTTACTGAAAAAAAAAAAGAAACAAATATTATCTATTATTTCATCGTGAAAACATTACCGTTGATGTTCCCTAGATGAATATTACCTTTTTGTCCTTGTCCTACTAAATTTTCATACTCCATCTCTCGGATCATCATCAAACAATGAGTTTCTTTTTAAACAATTTAGTGCAACATTTGTAGTATTTACGTTATGCAAGGGCAGCTATAATGTACTATATCGTCGGTTTACTTCAAAAACCTCGTAACTACAGCTTGTAACAAGCTGTAATTACGAGGTTTTCGAAGTAAGCCGACGATATGCATTTATGCTTTTTTCCCTGTAATGCTGTATTTTGGACCGATGGCCTACACTTACAATAAAAAAAGACTAAAGATTGTAAAGACCACCACTAAAAACACCACCACAACAAAAACCAACACGACTATCCAAACCACCTTTACCACTATCACTACAAGCAAGAAATAAACATCACTACCGCTGCGGCCAGCAACATTGCTGCCAACAAAAACAACATCAACAACAAAATGCTTCTGCCATCACAGCAGTTTCACCACCACAACAACACCAGCGACAAAATGCTGCCACTACTGCCGCTTCACCACCAACAACAACACCAACGACAAAATGCCGCCACCTGCACCGCCGCTTCACCACCAACAACAACACCATTCATGAAATGCCATCGCCACCACCGCCGCTTCACCACCAACAACAACACCAGTCATAAAATGCCTCCCCCACCACCGCCGCTTCACCACCACCAACGAGACAAACAACACCAGTCATAAAATGCCTCCCCCACCACCGCCGCTTCACCACCACCAACAACACCGACTATAAAATGCCTCCCCCACCACCGCCTCTTCACCACCACCAACGAGACAAAAAACACCAATCATAAAATGTCGCTGCCACCATCGCCTCTCCACCCTACCACCACCAACACCAACAACACCATCCATAAAACACCGCCACCACCGCCTCTTCACCACCACCACTAACAACAACAACAACAACAACAACCATAAAACGCCACCACTGCCACCTCATAACAACCAACAACAACACCAACATAACTCTGCTGCCACTTCACCACAACCAACAAGACCAACCATAAAACGCCCCCACCACTACAGCCGCTTCACCACTACCAACAACACCAACGATTAAACGCCGCCGCCATCACTGCTGCTTCATCACCAACACGAACAACAACCATAAAATGCCGCCACCAATACGGCTGCTTTTCCACCACCACCAACATCAAACGTAAAACGCCGCCGGAATCACCGCTGCTTCAACACCACCATCACCAACAAAAACCATAAAACACCGCCACAGCCACAGCCACAGCCACTTCACCACCACCACAACCAACAACAACACCAACACAACGCCCCCACCACCGTCGCGTCACCACCACCACCAACAACAACACCCAACAACCATTAAATGCCGCCGCCATCACTGCTGCTTCATCACCAACACGAACATAACCATAAAACACCGCCGGCATCACCGCTGCTTCAACACCACCACCACCAACAAAAACCATAAAACACCGCCATCACCGTCGCTTCACCACCACCACCACAAACAACAACAACAACCATAAAACGCCGCCACAGCCACTTCACCACCATCACAACCAACAACAACACCAACAAAACGCTGCCACCACCACCGCTTCACCACCACCAACAAAAACAACAACAATTAAAAAACATGGTTGTTATATTAACAATCAATTTTACTCAATTTGTAGTTCTAAATTTCAAGGCACGACAGGAACTGAGCATTTTAGCTTGTTACAATCATTTTCTCCTTTTTCACATTCAATTATTTTCTGTTTGTTCAGAACAAACCCCATTGTTCAATAGCCACTTATCATTTCTCGTCTGAAAGCACTTTCAAATAAACCCATCCTAAAATGATTTTATTTTGCTAAATAGGTTTAATCAATAATAGGACTTCGAGTAAAAACATTGTCGCAAAAACGCTTTTTATACTGTCAACTATGACTACAGGAGTACTACAGACAAAGACCAGAAGACCGGGACCTCAGTCCAGTAGAAGTAGCAATAAAGCGTTTTTTGGAAAAGTCCACGGAAAATGCCGACCGAGGCTCGATGGAATTCCGAACTTCCATCGGAAATTTACTGGGCAGCGACGTATCCAACGTGGGCGAGCTGGAGTCACTGAAAGTCGAATTAGCGAAGTTTATCCAATTCGACAGATCGAATCAACAGCTGTACGTGTTTCACCCGAGGACCTTAAGGGCATTTGTTGTGGAAAATAGTGACGACGAATCGTATCAGCTGGACTGCATTTTGTTCAAACTGCATTTCCACTTCTTTCCTCGGAGACGTTCTTCGTAGCCTTTTCAGCATACAATCCTAAGTTTTAACGACCGAAAGGAAGAAGCCCTTTGAAAAACATTGTGGGGAAAAGGAGAAAATGCTGGTAACCAGCATCTTCTCCTTTTTCCCACAGTATTTCTATCCTATCTAAGAGTTCAATCATTATGGTTACATTTAAATTGTTGTCTGCAAAGCTCTGAATTTGGAAAAGTCTTTATTTTGGTCGTTTGTTAAGGGTTTAACTCATTACCAAACGACAATATTTCAGGCTTGTTCAGATCGAAAGCATATGCAGACGACAAAATAAAAGTGACTGAAAATTTGTTTTGTGAATGTTAGAAAACATTGTGGGAAAAGGAGAAAATGCTGGTCACCAGCATTTTCTCCTTTACCCACAATGTTTTCTAAAGGCTTATTTCTAAGGGGCGTCAAAAGTAGGGATTGTGTGGTAATGGGTTAAAAGCTGTACTCAATGTAGATATGAAACGCTTGCAACGGCTCTAAACCCTTCTCCTGTTAAATACTGTAAGTGAAATGAACTTTCAAGCTGAGAGTAGGAAACCAAAGTTTGATACTTTAAAGAAGTTTTCTGAGGTAAAATGTCTTGTTGGGACAGTGTGGATTAGAAATCAGACTGAATGTTCTGTGGAGTCTTATCCTGATCTACGTTGTCTGCAATGGTCTAACTATCGTGTTTAGCAGCTTTTAAACAGAATTTAAGTGTATCTTGGGCGTCAGTGACAGACGGGTATTTCTTTACTTTTTCTACATGATAATTTAATTCAACCAGTTTGCTTCAACAAATACAAACAACCTGAAGAAAAGTGATATACAGTATATAATAGACTTGAAACTGTTAAGGTTTCGATGAACATCTTTCTCATTTCAAAGCAGATCAACACCTTAGTCTCTTGTAAATTGTAAACAAAACTTGCATATCTAATATACATGTTAGCCTAGCAGATAACAAAAATTTGAGCTCCACAAAATATGTGCTCTTTTTTTTCTGACCAATGCCCCCACCCATTCCCGACCTTGCCGAGACGGAAAGAGGTAGGAGAGAGAGAGAGAGAGAGAGAGAGAGAGAGCGAGAGAGAGGATAGAGATAGTGAAGAGAGAGAGAAGAGAGATAAAGAGAAAGGAGAGAAGAGGAGAGGAGCGAGAGAATGAGGGCAGAGAAGGGGAGAGGAGTGAAAGAGAGAGGAAGATGAGAGAGGAGAGGAGATGGCGAGAAGAGAGAGGAGCGAGAGAGAGGACAGAGGCAGAGGAGAGAGAGGAAGATGAGAGAGGAGAGGAGATGAAGAGAAGAGAGAGGAGAGAGAGAGTGAAAAAAGAGAAGAGAGAGAGAAAAGGGAGAGGAAAGAGATGGGAGAGAGAGAGAGAGAGTGCACAAAAGTTGTCTAAATCCTTCTGCAAAAAGTTCAAAACCAATTTCCAAAGCACTGTGATGTTTTTACAAATAGTTTATGTAAAGGCTCATGTATGAGCCGTTCTCTTTGAGAAAGGAGCTAAATGCTCCGCAAAAAGTATCGACCCTGGTCAGCCGATATTTGACATACAAAAGGACGACCGATAGCACATGTGCTATCGGTCGTCCTTTTGTATGTCAAATATCCATTTTACCTACAGATTGAGTCAATCGGTATACTAAATGGATTCTGTGGGTCCCTAGTTATGTGATATATTGCTTAACTCTTTACCACACAATTCCGACTTTTAACAACCCTGAAAAGAAAGCCTTTGAAAACATTGTGGTAAAAAGAAAAATGCTGGTAACCAACACAACTTAAAGCTGAAATTGAGGAGACTCAAGAGTCCTTGCGGCGTTTGTTAGCCTTCTCAGTTCCTCGACCAAAAGTACCTTGTTTCCCAATCCTCGACCAGTTAATTGAAAAATTGTCAACACTTTCCAAACGAAAAGGTCGAGTTTGAGGATGCTGAAACACACTTGTCATCTACACCAATTAAACCAAAAACAAATGGGGATTCTTTGCTAATGTTTGATTTAGACATTTCCCATAAATATCATTCAGATTTCTCCACTCTACAAGAACTTCAAGATAAAACAGATAAGCAAACTAGCGAATTACAACATTTAACTCATACGCAGCAGAACATACAAAAGGCATTGCAAGAGCCAATAATGCACTCACGTAGAAAGGTAAAGTTTTCTAGACTGATATAACAGAAAATGCATCTGTCTTCTACGCAGAGCGGAGAATATGAAGCTAGGTCGTCTAGACCTACAGACATAAACACAAATGTGTCTTAAAGACAGAATGACTAAATGATAAGTCAGGGATGGCTTTAGTGACAACAGCATCCCCAAGGCATCTCAAATCCAAAATGAGCACAGATAGACAACAGTCTTATAGATTGGATACCCATCAAGATCAAAGAGAAAGACTACAGCCTTCTAGACTGGACTCCCATTACACAGAAGAGCATAACATACAGTCTTCTAGACTAAACACTATTCAGAGTAGGCCTGATTTTCGGTCTTCTAGACTGGAAACCCAGCAAAGTATTAAACAAATAGATAACAGTTTATTAAAGTCAGTCCTTTAGATTGGATGATGAGTGTAGGGTAGCTGGTGATTTTCAGTTTTATAGGCAAGACACTGGTACCCCTCACCAGGTAAGCAATGAAAGACCAATGGTGATTCAAAACAATGCAAAAGAATTAAGTTCAATGAAAAGAAATCCATGTCTGGGGATCAAGTGTCTGAATTTCATCCTGATAGTTCAAATATTTGCTCTCAGTTCAGTTCACGTTTCCCTAAGGCATTATCTATGAACAGGAGAGGGGATCCACTTAGAACTCCCAGGAATCTAAGATTCGATGAAAGGACTAGTTGGTTTTCCTTCAAAATGTTTTTGATAGCTGCAGGTCTGTATATCATTGGTGTGACCAGGAATGTAGGGACTACAAAGTCCTGGAGTTTTGAGGGTAAAGCACTTGATTACTTTACCATTGCTACCAGAATGGGGGAAGATTGCAGCTTCGATGAAATTCTGAGAAAGCTTGAAAATAGGTTTGGATCCGTTGATCTTACCGAAACAACTAGGGTGCATTTTCAAAATGCTTCTCAAAAAAATGAGGAATCTTTAGAAGATTGGGCAGACAGAGTTATGTCACTGGCAACTTCAGCTTTCAAAGATCTTTGAACATGTTAAGAGTATACAAGAAGCCTTAAATGCCGTAAAGCATCATCAGTACATCTCGCAGGCAGTTGATGGAGAGAAAACAAAACTTTGCAGACACGATGATTTGTCTGTCAAGTTGATCACATTAGAAGATGTAAAAAGGATAGTTAATAAGGCTTAAACAGCAAACAAGTCAGAAAGTAAAACTAATAGAGACCAAAAATAAAACAAAATTCTGTTGTAAAAGTTCTAGGAAAATTTACAGATTCAATTGGGGATTATTGTTTAGAACGAGAAACATTGTCTATGAGAAAGGAATTCTAATGCCTCGAACTATTAGATTACTAGGGGGGTAAACTAATCTTATGTTTTGTAAACCCCACGGACAATTTTAAATCATTCAGAAGAAAAAAGACATAATAGCCAGTGCTTATTAAGTTGAATCAGTTTTTAAAGATATTGGCAACCAAGATTTGGCTTTTAGTCAAATGAGTTGTGAGGGATCTATGTCCGTGATGGCTTTTAGCTGCAACGGTTCAGATAAGACAACAAATTTGCCAGACTTTTGGAAATTGTTTTTGAAGCATCAAAATCAGGCTTACAATTCCAGGCAGGCAGGCAGGACATTTGGTAAGGGTCCTACGGGATTACTCTGATGTCTATGCTGAAGATGATTTTGATATATGCAACTTTACGGCAATAGAACATGCTAGTAACACCGGAGATGCAAACCCCATTAAGCAAAAGTTGCACAGAACGCCAGCAGTCTCCATCAATGAAGAGGAAGCTCACCTCATAAACATGCTAAATATTGGTGTCATTCAGAAAACATGTTCCGAATGGGCTTCCTCTCCCGTTCTCATAAGAAAAAGGAACAGTTCGCTGGTGTATAGATTATAAATTATAGCCTTGAATGAGGTTACTGTAAAAGATAGATTTCCATTACCTCATTACCTTTGTCGAAGATTGTTAAGATACGTTGGCTGGGAATGTCTGGTTTTCCAAACTAGACGGAAATTTCGCATACTGGCAAGTTCGTGTCAAGCTAGACGACCGTAAGATGACATCATTTTTGACAAAAACCGGCTTCTTTTAGCATATTAGAATGGGTTTCTGTCTAACAAACGCTCCGGCAACATTTTTAATGGAAGCGAACTTTATTCTAAAAGGTCTGACATGGAAAGTTGCTCTAGCTTTTTTGAATGATATCTTGGTCATGGAGAAAACATTTGAAGATCACAAAAGAAACTTGTGTCATGTCTTGCAAAGGTTCAGAGTACATGGCATGAAATAAAAGCCAAGGAAATGTGCTTTTTCAATCGGAAGTTGAATACCTGGGTAGAAATGTCAATGGCGATTTCCTTTCAATGACACAGGAAGACACAGAAACGGTCAGAAATTGGCCTTGGCCAACTTCTGAAAAAGATGTAGAAAGGTTCCTTGGACTGGCAAATTACCACAGGTTGTTTGTCAAGAATTCCGCAGAGTTAGCCCAACCTTTGTACAAACTGACAGGGGGTTGTCCCTGTTTTTGGGGAGAAAGGGAGAAAAAGTCCTTTGAAGCCTTAAAAACAGCATTGACGAGCCCACTGGTGTTAGTGCTCAATACCTAAAACAACGGAATAATTGATCTTGGCTGTAGATACGTCCAAAGGTGCCGAATTTATTCAAGCTCAAAATGGTGCAGAGAGAGTCATTGCTTGTAGCAGTTTCTCTCTAACACCAGAACAAAAGATCTACCGCACTACCTGAAAAGAGCTTCTCGCTATAGTCAGGTTTACTAGACAGTTTCGATATTACCTTTTAGTTAACATCTTTACTGTACGTACTGACCACTCCAGTCTTCTTCAAAGAACCGCAAGGTCCGCTGGCTAGATGAATTGAGGAACTTTCCCAATACCATATGATAGTAAAACACTGTGCGGGTATCAGACAGGGAAATGCAGATGCACTCTCAAGGATCCCAGATCCTTTAAGTCCATGTTCTGATTATGAAGCTGGCATTAAGCTTGAAGATTTGCCATGTGGAAGTTGCCACCAATGCTCTAGGGCACATCGACAATGGGCAAGATTTTGCGAAGACATCGATGAAGCAGTAGGTTTAGCAAAGCGCATATGGGAGGCAACTCCCCAAGGGGGTGCACCATAAAGAAGTAGATGCTCAGGAAGGTAAACCAAGTCCAGTAGGAATTAATAAAACCACTAAAGATGCCGCAAAGGTAGGGAAAAGGGGGCCAGGGCGATCTTTTAGATCTCATGGCCTCGGGCAATATCCAAGGAATGGGCGAGTCAGAGGCCCATTTTGACATTTTGATATCACAGGAAGACTTTTGTCGTCCCATTTCATGTTGCCTTGTACAAACAAGCATTTCTAGTGCTCATCAAGGGGTTGGCGAACCTCAAACCTGGGGTTACTTGAATAAAGATATAAGGTATCACAGCAGACCGACAAGAAGCTAGGTACGCTTTTAGCGTGGCTAGAACACAACAAGCAACCAAATGAGAAGGATCTCTTCATAGCTAGCGTCGAAGAGAAGAACCACCGGTTGAATAAGGAGATTATCGTCTCAGAAATGGAGTATTGTTTAAATATGATGAGAAGGAGAGGGCAAGCGGGGATTTGCCTTTAGTGATTCCTGACAGCCTCAAAGAATCTGCTATGTTCCTCCATCATGACATTTCATCATTGGGTATCAGGGAGTCGCGAGAACTAAACAAAAACTTAAAGAAAAGTTCTACTGGTTTCATATGACTCGGGACATTGAAAATTATGTTCTCACATGCGATGTGTGTAACAAAAACAAGAAAAACAAACACAATGGCGAAGTTCCCCTTACAGAATTTCAGGTCAATGAACATTGTCTAATGATGTTGGACCTTTTTACTAAGTGGGTGGAATGTATTCCATTAGCATCTCAGCGGGCTGAAGAAACTGCAAAGGCTGCAGTAGATAATTTCTTTTCGCGTATGGGGTTCCCTTTCCACATTCTATCTGATCAGGGAATAAATTTTCATTGTAAGATGTTTGAGTCCCTTGGAATAAGCTTACAGATCCACAAGGCAAGGACTACTCCTTATCGACCTTCTGCCAACGGTCAGGTTGAGCGATTCAACCCAATCTTGTTGAATGCTGTCAGGTGATCAATACATCCAACAAATTGCAATGGCTATGAGGGCATCAGTTAACAGAAGTACTGGGTACACTCCTAACAAATTAATGTTGGGGAGAGAAGTTAATGCTCCAGCACAATTGATGTTTGTGAACCAAAAGGTCCAATCAAAGGACTATTGCGAGTATGTATCGGATCTTGAAAAAAAAAAAATTGCAAATAGCTCACGATACAGCAAGGGCAAACTTTAAATGTTCCTCAAAGCGAATGAAAAGAAATTATGATCTCAAGATCTTGTTAAGACCTTACGCCATGGGTGACATTGTGTATCTTTTAGGTACCGCTGTCATTAAGGGCAAGAGCAAAAATATATGTTCACCATGGAAGGGCCCGGCAATAACCATACAGAAATTGTCAACTTACATTTATAAGGTGAAATTGAATAAGTCAATATTTGTCGTAAACCATGATAGAATGATGCCTTGCAGGGATCGTAACTAACCAACTTGGTTAAAAAAGTACAAGGAGTCAACAGACGACCAAATAATGCCCCCTGATGAGAATGATACTCTTTATTGTATTTGTCGCAAGCCTTCGAAAGGCAGGCTCGTGATACAGTGTGATTTTTGCAATAAATGGTATCATCCGTCATGTGTGAATATAAGCATTTCAGACTCCTTGCAAATTGACAAATATAAGTGTGAAAACTGTAAGGTAAATGGAACCAGGGTAGAGTATTAAGAATGTTTATACTCCATTTAAGACATCAAGATGTCACATCTCACAGAGGTAAACAAACTCTTGAGCGGTGACTTCACCATGAAAGGCCTGCTCAGGCGGGAGAGGGACCAGACTTCTAGTCTGGTATCCATCTTCGTGCACGACATCACAGATACGCAGGCAGAACAGCTGCTGTACTTTCGGAACCAGAGGACAAAGACGAGGCAAATGAGCCAACAGAGAGAGCAGTGGTCAGCCCAACTCACCATGTCCGGTAGGTCGATTAGAGACAGGAGGGACTTCTAGTCCCAGAAAATCCCAAAGGCTGGATGCAGCTTCTAGTCCTGCCAGTGCGGAGATAACAAACACAAAGCATACTCGGAAGAAAAAATCTGTCAGCCCGACCTAACTAAAGATAAAGGTATCCGACAGCGCACAGTCACGTCAGCTGGACCTGCAGGTATTCAAATTCACGTAAGGAAAATTGTTGGCTGTTATACAGAGAAGAAAATGCCCTTGGAAAAACCCTTCCACTCAAATAAGGAAGAGGCAGTGGACGGAACAAGCAGTTTAAAAAGGGAAGAGAGAAATCGAAATACGAAGAAGCCAACGAAAGTGCGAACGTGTAGTGTCCCGGGATGTGTTTCCTCGGAAACCCGTTTTATGAAACCACACGCTTTTAGGGAGTACATACCTGGGATATTTCAGGACGGGCTTCCTTACGATGACAGACATTATGAATGCACGCACGGTTAAAGCTTTTGGACAGGCAGCAAGATGGTTACTTGGGAAACCAGCCACTATCTTTTTTATGGGTTTAGCATCTTCTAGACACTGTAGGGCACTGTGAGGTTTCAGAGGTACAACAGAATGCCATGATTAGTATGTGCTAGCATCTGAAAGCCAACCAACCGGAGGTCTTCGGTTTGGCTGGGGCCAACTCTGCAGGTGATCTGGTCCACTGGAAGATATTTCTTTTGATAGTGGCTATCTTGAACTAGGAAGAAAGAGAGTACTGGAAGACAAATTTTGGAGAGTCAACTGATGATCGCCATGTAGATCAAACTGCTCGATATCCTACTGCTGTAGACTCTCATTTCCACCTTGACTGTACTCTGAGCAATTTATGTTTTTCTGGTAAAGGTTCTTTGCAGGATATCCTTAAGGCTATTCCAGTGGACCCAGACAAGCAGATTACCCTTGTTGGAACCGTAGCAGTCTACTGTGATTCAAATACCTTTTTGTCACCTTAACCTCTTCTAGACAGTGAGCCAGTATTGAAGGTTGCTACGGGCCTTCATCCAAGACATGCTTCTTTCCCAGTTCGCAAGATGGACGTGTTTGTGCTCTGGGGGAAGTAGGATTGGATAGAACAGAACCGGTGAGGGATTGGTCTAGCCAGCTGATACTATTGGAAAAAGTTCTGCCGTTACTACAGGATAGACACGTTCTTGTATTGCACTGTAGGGGGATGGATGGAGATTGTGGAACAGAAGCCTTTCTGGAACTACTACTTTTTGTACGGAAACATGCCAAACCTGTTCATCGGATCCACTTGCATTGCCTTACGGGAAACTCATATCAATACCCTTTTCGGCTTCACAAACAAGATCAAGTATTTTAGACAAGATCAGATCGATGCAAGATGTTGGGAGAGGATCACTTACTGTTGGAATCAGACGTACCCTATTTCAATGTTGGAAAACATTGCGTGTCATCATCTGGTCAGCTATATACCGTAGAGATCGTGTCCTTGGCCTTCTGTACGACCACCTAGACCGGTTTTCATGGTATCCGGTTAAAACGTCTGCATGTCAGAAGATTCGGACCCAAGAAGATTCGGTCATAGGATAACCAGCGATTTTCGAGAAGATTCGGCCCACGATGCTTTATAGTTGTTTTAGAGAAATACCTTAAGCAGGAGAATATTTTTTGAAACATCACAGTATGTTTCATAGAAGTTTAAAAGCACGCGGGTCTGCCTAAATTCCAATAAGATATATACCTGCGTCAAAGAATTGTGAATTACTGATTATGGAAATGTTTTCAAATTCAAAACATTTATTATTTGTTGGTATATTTGTGGTAAAACAAGCAAACAAGAAAATTTCGCAAATTTTTCATATTTCCACATCACAATAATGTCACATATTCGTACGACTGCTCATTTAATCATACATGTTAATAAATATGACACGTGTCAGTTTCTTTACAGTTTTGTCCCCAATCTATTATGAACACATCTTCCGCTGTTGGTAATAGATCATCTGCTGTATCAAATACAGGGTTAAACATGACTTTGACGTGTCCTTAAATTCTTACTGTATTGTCAGGTTTGGATACTCAGGCCTCTACCAGCTCTCAAAATTTGAGGAGAAGCTACTTATCCCTAGTCTGAGAATTAGGAGAAGTTTTTCAAAATAGGGAGAAGTGGTCAGACTTCGAGAACTTAAGACAGACTTTAAAAACAGGATGTGAGCGGAACTGTACAAGGTAATAATAATATTTTAACCATTTACCAGTTTAATTAAATAGAAAACCATGTCAAAACATGAAATTGTATAATATTTTCTATGTAATCAATATCTTTATTTCTATAAGTAGCTATTTAATTCTTTGCAACTGACCAAAGTTTTAGACAAGTTCGAATAGAAAGCATATGCAGATGACAAATAAAATGGGGCACAAATGACAGTATCTGTCTTTAACTCTTTACCAAACCACAAAATTTGAAAGCACTTGCAGATGACAAATTAAACGTAATTCAAAAATTGAAATTTGTTTCAAGCAGGGTAGAAAACATTGTTGGAAAAGGAGAAAATGCTGGCTACTCGCATTTTCTCCTTTTCCAGCAATGTTTTCAAAAGACTTCTATCTCAGGGTTGTAAAAACCAGGGATTGTTTGGTGAAAGTTAAAGAATATGAAAACAATATGACAAAAGAACAAAATGCTGGTTACCAACAATTCTTTCTTTTTCCACAATGTTTGCAAAAGCCTTCCTCATCAGGGTCTTTAAAACTCAGGACTGTGTGGTAAAGACTTAAACATGTTTCTTGTTTCCCCAGCTCTGTTTATACACTTTCTGGATGCAAAACATTATGGAAAGAAAACACATTACTTGGATGAGTAATGGTTTCTCTAGGCACATTTTTGTTATCTTTTTTCTTAAATCTTCCAAGCACTATTATTGTCAACATCCTGGACAGAACTTTTGGCTGAAAATCGTGAAACGTTTTCACTATTTTTGCTAATTTAATATCAAATCAAACTTTATCTTTACTTGAAATAATTCTCTTTTGTGTATCGGTTATACTTGATGGTGATATCTCTGCTTTAACCTTGTACCATGCAACTTCGTATTTTCTAGACCCCTCCATCCCCACCCCGTTCCCCGAAAAACACACACACAAAAAAAAAAGAAAAGAAAAAAGAAAACATTATGTGAAGGGAGAAAATGCTGGTAACCAGCATTTTCTCCATTTCACACAATGCTTTTTTTACAAGTTAGGTGACAAAGCCAGTCGATTTTTATGTTACATTTCATTTGTGGTGTGTAACAAAATTATCTCCCGCTAGATTGCATTCTATAAATACACATCTATCTAGGCATTCTAGGTACAGAAGCGTAGTAATTTTTCAAAACAACAACCGTTACTTTGAATCCCAAATGAAATAAACGTTTACTCAACAAAACGCTACTTGGTGTTATTCATTCTGCTATGTTCAGCTAGCATGTAACCTATGCACCGACCATTTATTAAAACAAACCTTACATGCTTGGGTTATAGGCTAATACCTTCGATATAAACCCTACTTTTCCCGATATACGGGGGATGGGTTATTCGTCATAGCAGACAGGTCGAATCATCGAAGAATATGGCATGCGCAGACAACGCATCAAAGTTCCTCTGCAGCGAGCTGGTGTAATGTAGAGAAATGACCCTCCCCAACATAATGACCCATGTGTCATTTCTGACCTGAGTCATTATTCTACGTGAAGAAATGACCCCAGCAGTTCACTACGTAGAGAAATGACCCGGGTCATTAATCTACGTAGAGAAATGACCGAGATAATTTCTCTACGAAGAATAATGACCCGGGTCATTTTGTAGTAAAAGGTAATTTCTCTGCATTACACCGGCAGTAGTCGAGTTTGAATAATAAGATATCTTATAAAGGACAGAGAAATAAAGTGAACCTCGATTTGATAGGTGAATACAAGGGAAAAAACATTGTTACACAAGGACAAAAAGATCTTACTCGCCACGGACTTTTTTGCCCTGCAACAACGTTTATGCTTCAACGCACAATTAAAAGTCTTCATATGAAGGTACAAATAAGTCTCCATATGAAGGTATTGGCCGATCAAATGATACAGTTCTATTTTTAACGCGTATGAATACATACAAGGAAGATAAATGGTGAACGTAATATGTAATGTTTGGTAGTTTAATTACTCATATAAAATGTGTTCTGGATTGTGAATGCATTCAGCTGTATACAGGAGAAAGATTTACAAGTTTGCTATCCTTGTTAGATTGGGATAACATTGTCGATAAAGTATTACTATGACGAGAGGTTTGAAATTCAGCGAAGCTTTTTGGGTAAGTCTTTTTTATCTTAACCCAAAGATCCCTGAGAGCGATGCACTGACCTTTTGCGGACAGTGTATATCAAGATCAGACTGCACAGAACGTGCAGTCTGATCTTTGATCTACACTGTCCGATAAGGTGATATTTTTCTAAGCATTATTCGGGTTTATTTTTATACTATCGGCTTAAAGTTTCATTTTAGTTATTTAGCAGGATCAGGGATGATATTACTTCTACATTAAATACTACTACTACTTCTACTACTATTGGAACGCTGCGTGCTTCAGTGGTAAAGTGTAGGGCTCGTGACCCGCAGGAACTGGGTCTGAGCCTTATTTGAAGCACTGGGTCTATTTTTGGGCGTGTCTTCGGATAAGACACTCTTGAATCCTACCCTAGTGCCGCTTCTCGTTAAGCGCAGGACATACATGTACATGTATATAAGCGAGCTTTCCGTGCTTCAGTGGTAAAGTGTAGGGATCGTAACCCGCAGGAACTGGGTCTGAGCCTTATTTGAAGCACTAGGTCTATTGTTGGCGTGTCCTTGGATAAGACATAGTCCTCGCCTAGTACCGGTACTCGTTAAGCACAGGACAAACATGTATACATGTATACAAGCGAGCTTTTGCTGTGATTGAAAAAATATTGAAAGCTCTAAACAATACTATCATAATTACTGCTGATGCTAATTTTTCTCGTGAACACCATCGGTAATATTTTCACTCGTGGCTGCGCCACTCGTGAAAATATTACCGATGGTGTCCACTGGATGAAATAAATTTCGATCTTTCACCGAAAAAAAATATCCTCTATATATCTATAAATAAATTATATAATACTTATTATAGATATTAAGTATTCATACATAAAACTTAAATATTCAAATCGTGTAATTATATGTACACACTGTCTTTTAGAAATCTATTTCAGGAAGTAAAAATGAAGAAGTTTCGTGTAAAAGAGTTTAATTTCTTTCTAAACGAACCAATTGACTTTTACTCCTTTATCCAAACAATCCTTGTTTTTTTGCGGGTCAGGATTAGAAGCCTTTTGAAAATATTGTGGGAAAAGGAGAAAATGCTGTTAACCAGCATTTTCTCCTTTTCCCACAATGTTTTCTACCCTATCATATAGAAGAATCATCTATTTCGCAACTGTTAATTTGTCATCTGCAAAATGCTTTGAATTTGGTCTGGTCCAAATTTGCCGTTTGGGAAAGGGTTAAAGGCCAAGTTGTGGCGAAAAGTACACAAGTCGAAGGAAAAAAATCATAGAGGATACTAGTATTTTTTTTTTCGGTGAAATATCGAAATTTATCTCATCGAGTAAACCACATCGGTAATATTTTCCACGAGGGGCGAAGCCACGAGTGAAAATATTACCGATGGTGTTCACGAGATGAACTAAATTTCGATCTTTCACCCCAAAAAATATATTCTGTTTATTTCATGCATTCAAACCTCTCTAGGAGGAGCTTATCACAATCCAGTACAGTTCTTTTCCGTAATTTTACGTGGTGTATCCCTCCCGCACGGCAACACATTATAGTATTACTTCAAACGTTAGGAAATGTAAGGTAAATGACGTCATATTTCCATCTGGTTGTGAGGCACGCACAATTTACATAGCCAATAAGAACATGAAAATCGATATTTTCACCGGTCGCACCAGCGTAATATCGAAAAATATTTTCACTGCTATTTCTCGATAACCTACCGGAAAGCAAGAAATAAAGGTGTAATAGTCAGCTTCACTAGCAGATTTTTTACCTGTCAGCATGGAGACCTTTGACAGACTGAACTCTAACATTTTGTCAGCCTCATGATTAGATCCATACTACAGGGTGTCCGGAAAGTAAAGGTAACACTTTTGTACATATGTAATATGACGTTAAAAATAAGATAAGTAGAAAGAAATAAACATACATGTATATAAAATATGTAACTTTTTTGTGTGGTAATTTTATATATTTTTCATAAAAACACGCATTTTTATATACATTTCAAATCAGAAGCATATTTTTGTCATTGGCGTCATTTTAGTAATTAATGCCGTTTTCAATTTGACGGCCTTTTATGCTCTTTCTTTTCTGAACAAACACACAATGAAATTTTCACTCATTTTAAAATGTAATGAATTTTGAATTAAATTATCACACAAAAAACTTACCCGTTTTATCTACAGGTAAATATATATTTGATCACTTTATCTTATATTTTTAAGCCAAAACGTAAATGTATAAAAGTGTTACTTTACTTTCCGGACATCCTGAATTAAAGATGAAAATTTACTCGTTTTCTGCAGTTTATTTTTAGCCCGTTTGGATCTACACTTTATGACACTATGATGATTTTTGTACCCTCCCTGCCAAACTCATTACGTCAGAACGCATTCCCCTCTCATTGCTGTCGATTGTTTCGACGATAGTTATGTGGGAAAGCAGCCTGTGGATTGGAAAGAATATTGTGCGGAGTACTGGTTAAATAAGCCCCAGGAAAACATGGATAGGTGCTGGCTGCGGCGATATAATTAACCATAATTTTGAAAACGACGTCAAACACCATACAATCAATCAATTCGTACCAAATGTTGGCCCTGACCGTTCCATAGTGGCACAGATAACGAGTAATAGAACAATGAATTGCATTTTATTATATACCCAGCAGTGAAATCCTGGAATTTCCCAGTGTAATAAATTTTGATATCATCACTAGTGACGATATCAATAATAAATAGAATAATTAACTGGTTATTTTTGATATGAAAAATATCTCACTCGGACGCGTCGTAAGGCGTTAAAAAAATCGTGCTGCGCACTCGTTTTTTCAACGCCTAACAACGCATCCTCGTGAGATATTTTTCGTATCAAAAACAACCAGTTGATTATCCTCTACCTCTTTGAGCCATCAAATGAAGCACGCTTTTTTAAATGAAGAAAATTTCCTTGAGTTTCTTTCCAGTACACCATATTTTTCGTCTATTCTTTTATGCTTACATAAATGACCAATACCTGAGCCATTTTACACACTGTATAAGTTTTAACAGCGCTTTTCTCTGGCTGTAAAAATTATCGTAAATGCTTTGAATCAAATTTGCCTGGCTTTTGATACCCGAATGAGGGCCATTCTTCAGTTAGTTCCCTTGATTCTTCTCCACTACAACATTGGTCCTTATAAGAGGATTACTTAGATTTTATCCTTGATTTTCTTGCACTGAACAGCTATGTTCTTGTAATAATATTGCGAGTAAATCTAGTTAGATTGTTTTACAAATCAATGTATGGGTAGTTCCTAATGATTAAGAATAGAATCTGAATTGAACTACATGCCGGCCTTAAACAAACATAATAAATAGTCATTATATTCATCGCAACATCCCCAATGAGAACCAATGATAAAAACAAAGGAATACAGGTAAAAGGACACTCTATTGTTTGGATACCTTTATTGTTACTCTGCCAAGGGAGATAATTTGATTTCCAAAAATGGCTCTCATTGTTTACATATGGCCATTAGTTGGCCTTTAGATAACGATCAAGACCTGCTACCTATTTATAGAAAACAAGTTTTAAGGTAAATAGATACGATGAAATGCGATACAGTTTTCAACGTGTTATCTTTGGCGAATGAATACATTTTTATCTAGCGACAGACAACGTCTAAAATCGTCGTGACAGAAAGAGAAGTCGCTCGTACACCGAAAGGAATAGAAGAGTCAAAGCGAAATTCATAAATTAAGGATCCATAAAATTCCATTTTATCTCATAAGCGACCGAATCATGAGGTAAATTTAAGAAATAATCTTCTTTCTATCGTGGTATATCGTTCAATAAACCACAGTTGTGAGTTATGAGGCGCAATAAATAATCCCCTCATTGAATGACGTCACTCGCTATAGGATGACGTCACTCTACATGGATTGTCGCAGATTTTACCACGTTTTCCTTGCACTGTGTTTATAGAGCCAAAGTCGCGTGTCATGATAGAATAGTTCTTGGAGACGTAGAGCATTGGCCGATGGCTAAAAGTTTCAACTCAGGTCAGCCTGCGCGGACTGTGCAGGCTGACCTGAGTCGATACTTTTTCTAGGTGCATTAAGCCCCCCCCCCCTTTTTTTACAGAGCATCGCTCAAGGACACTTCACCGTAATTATTTGCCTTCTTTTGGTAATCAATAATAAATGTCTGCTTAATGCAGGTGGCCGTGTTTGATAGAGTTGGCCGCTATGATAGGGTTCAATGTAAGGAGGTTTACGAGATGTATGTAATAAATAAGTTATATTAACACAAAAGTATATTATTACTGAAGTACATGGTATTTTGTATAAAAACAAGAAATCTAAGATGCTATATAGGCAACCTGGTTTTATATTTCATTTTGTGTATATGTTTATTTCATGCTTTCCGGTAGGATGTTGAGAAATAACAGTGAAAGTATTTTTCGATCTTACACCAGTGAAAATACCGATTTTCACGTTCTTGTTGCCTAGGTAAATTGCGCGTGCCTAACAACTAGATGGGAAATATGACGTCATATACCTTACATTTCTCGTGCTTGACGTAACGTTGCTATGCGGAAGAGGTACGCCACGGGGAATGAGGGAAAAGAATTGTACTGAATTTTGATAAAGCTCCTCCCAGAAAGGGTTAAAAGCATAAAATAAATAGAATATTTGTTTTTTTCGGTGAAAGATCGAAATTTATTTCATCTCGTGAACACCATCGGTAATATTTTCACGACTGGCTGCGCCACTCGTGAAAATATTACCGATGGTGTCCACTCGATGAAATAATTTTCGATCTTATACCGAAAAAAACAAATATCCTCTATTTCTTGTTTCTCTATTCGAGAAAGTGCCTTATACTAAGCAGGCTGAACCAGGTCAATAGATTTATAGATGTATTAAACTTCCAAGTATTTTGTATAAATATACCTTTGTATGGTCTTAGGGCGAGAAACTGTCACTGTGTCAGATTTTAGATACAGCAAGCAACAAAGATATCAAAGTAATCTGAAAAACGATACATAACGCCTAAAAACATTATCGCACAATGTAGAGTTTTAATGACTATAAGTAAGAAATATTTTGAAAAAAAATGCACAGAAAGTACTGGTAACCAGGTTTTTCTCCTTTCCATAGAAAGCTTTCTGATATTTCAAAGATAAATCCCATCAATGGAGCCACGGCTTACTTGTCGTCTGCAAATGCTCTCAATTTGGTATCAAGTTTAAATCTTTGTCGTCTGCTCAATACATGTAAGTTACACCTTGTCAAAATAACATAGTGAAAGCGTGGGTGATATTTTGATGTATCTATTTGCATGAATAATATGTATACCTTCACGCTGAGATGACGAAGTACGTATTTAGATACGAGCCATGCTCTGTGAAAAGCGGGCTTAATGCATCTGCGAGAAGTATCGACCCAGGTCGGCCTGCGCAGTTCGCGCAGGCTGACCTGGGCCGATACTTGTCGCTATTGGTTAATTTTCTGTATGTCAAAGGACCGGTCTACCTCATGACAAAACTTTAGACTTATCCAAGTTGACAGCATTTGCCGACGAAACTTAAATGTGATTAACATTGATTTTTTTCTTTTTAAATAGGGAGGAAAACATTGTGAGGGAAAAAGTATTATTGGCAAATTAAAAAAAAGTTAAACGTGTACAAATGAATGTTGAAAGGTAAAGAAAAAGATCAGACTACAGGTGCCTAAATCCTGATCCTGTCAGGAGACAAACACGAAAAAAATGCGCTCAACGTGAGATGATAAGCCGGCTGATCTTGTCTACACTTTTCGGAGAAAAACATCAAATGTTGCGCTCAACGTGAGACGGACTATCCCATTACCACACAATTCCGATTTTTCACCTCTCTGGAAAAAAAGACTTAGGAAAACATTGTGGGAAAAGGAGAAAATGCTGGTTACCAGCATTTTCTCCTTTTCCTACAATGTTTTCATAATTCTTTTATCCTTCAGTGTGGTTAATATTTGGTATTGTTTGATACAGGGTTAAACCTCCTGAACGAAACATGAAGCAGACGATTTCTTGTTTAAACACTTGTTCATTTTGAAAGTATTTGCAGACAACACGTAAAATGTGGTTTGATTTATGCGGTTTTGAGATTACCAGTAATTTATCCCTTTTTTCACACTCTTTTCAATACCCCTGTCTCGCAAGGTCGGTTCAAACTCGGCTGGTATTGTAAAAGGTTGAAAACAAGGATCTTTTTTAAGTTGAGAAGGAAGTGTTCCTCTTCAATATGATTATTTCAATGTTACACTTTAATGGGATTAGAGAGAGAGAGAGAGAGAGAGAGCAGAAATAGAGAGAAAGAGAGCAGGAAGAGGGGAGATGGAGACAGGCAGACAGACCAACGGACAGAGAGAGAGAGAGACGGACAGAGACAGACAGAAAGACAGACACACGAAAGAGAGAGAGAGAGAGAGAGAGACAGAGAGCAGGAAGAGACACAGAGAGAGCAGAAAGGGGGAGATGGAAACAGGCAGACTGACCAACGGACAGAGAGAGAGAGAGAGAGAGAGAGAGAGAGGGGGTCGCAAGAGGAGAGAGAGGGATAGAGATGAAGAGACAGACAGATGGAGGAATGAATGGAGTACTGAGACAGGAAGGGTGGAGAGAGAGAGAGATTGAGAGAGGGTGGCAAGAGGAGAGGGAGAGATGGACAGACAGAGGTGAAAAGGGATATTTTTCTTATTCAAATGGCATGGGTTAGAATAAGACTGCATTAAAACGTGCAGTTCGATCTTGGATCTAGACAATTCGCTTGTTTAGTCAAGCCTTTCAACAGAAAGTCTCCCCAAGTTTCATTTGCTTTTAATTTAACCCATTACAACACAATCCCTACTTTTTACGATCCTGAGAAAAAAGCCTATAGAAAACATTATGGGAAAAGGAGAAAATGCTGGTAACCAGCATTTTCTCCTTTTCCCACAACGTTTTCTACCCTTTTTAAAATATTTTAAATTTTCAGTCACTTTTATTTCGTTGTCTGAAATCGCTTTCGATTTGGACAGGCCTAAAACATTATCGTTTTGCTATGAGTTAAGCTATCGAATAAGGTCGAGATTACATATTTGGCACCGAAACAGTTAAAGGGGCGTAATGCTTAGCTGATAGATTTTGACCGAAGTTCTTATTTATAAGGGGAGAAAGATGGGGGGGTTGTTGCAGGGCGAGGTGGCTGGGGAGGTGGAGGTGGAGACCGTTGAATTTTCGTAGGAAAATATCTAACATACATGGAAAATGATTGGACTGTTTTTATCAACAATTTTATGAAAAGAAAATCCTTGCAAATATAATTTGCTTTGGCAGGAAATCGAGCGTGCGACTTTCAAACTATTAACTCAATGACTCTATAGCCTGATTTGGGCAACTGTTATTCTTCTGTGCTCGAAATGAGTTTGTTCTTCGTTTTTTTTGCAATAACCGCTTTTGCGTTACTAACGGAATGCGGATCTTTTTTTCCAGCTAAAAGATACGACAGAATCTGCGGAATTCTAAGCCTATTCTTTAAGTATGAATATTTTTGCACCTAAAGAAAATTACAAGTCTGTTTTTAATTAAAATTTTTCTTAAAAAAAATAAGAAACGTAAAATGGCTACGTGCCACTTTAAGACGTACAAACAGGAAACCAGCATTCCGTCGGTTTACTTAAAAAACCTTGTAACTACAGTTTATTTCAAGCCGTATTTATGAGGTTTTTGAGGTAAAGCGACTATTTTATCTTAGTCCACCCAGCTGCAAGTTTGTCGAGTTTGACCCCGGAAGAAGTATGATAGCTAGTTGATAAAAAGCTGGTTCAGTTTCAACTAAACATGATAACTGTACAATAGTCACCGGTTAACTCTTTACCAAACAACAACCATGTAGACTTGTCCAAATTCAAGGCATTTGCAGACGACAGATTAAATGCGGCGTAGATGTTAGGGTTTGTCTGAAAGGGTAGAACACATTTCGGGAAAAGGAGAACATGCTGGTTACCAGCATGTTCTCCTTTTCCCGAAATGTTTTCAAAAGCTTTTTTCCGTTACATGGTCGTTTTAACTCGGGATTGTGAAGTTAAGGGTTTTAATTTGAAGCTTTCACGCTTAAGTCCTTCTCACACAACTTCAAATTTTTAACGAACTAAAGAAAGAGAAAAACTCTTGAAGACATTGTGGGAAAAGGAGAAAGTGATGATAGAGGGTCATCCGCGGCAAAGTTGTTTACTCCAAACGGCAAAATTTTTAGGCTTATATCCAAATTGAAAAGATTTTCAGACAACAATACAAGGGCGTCTCAAAACTTGATTTCTTTTTTGAGAGAGTAGAAAATATTGTGAGAAAAGGAGTAAAATGCTACTCAGTAGCATTTTCTCCTCTTCTCACAGTGTTTTCAAAACTCATCTTATTTCCTTAATCCCATTTTTGTTTGTTTGTTTTTTGTTACCAGCATTTTCTCCTGTCCTCACAATGTTTTCGAAACTGATCTTGTTACCAGAACTTTCTCCTCTTCTTACAATGTTTTAAAAACTTATATTATTTAGGGGTGTTTTTGTAAAGCAAAAACTCTTAGGGTAAGACCTGTTTAATGGAAAACAGCTTTTTTCACTAAAATATCATCCTGCAAAATTAGCTATAAGTAAAAATGAGTATTATTGAACTACTTTCAAGGCTTCACTTTTTCCATTTTTTCCCTCTTTGAATTATCATTTATAAGTCTAACACCACTATATTCTCAATGCAAAAAGAGATAATAATTACCTCCCTTTACAGAAAACTAACAAAAGTATCAAAAAATAATTTCAAGATAGACATAAACGGAATTTCTGATCCGTTAGAAATGTGCAAAAATATTTTTTCTGTCATAAATCCTTATTTATCCTTATTTATCAACTAATTAGAATTTTTGCCGGAAATGCATTACACAAGTATAACCTTGAGTGCCAAATAAGTGTCTCTTTAAGTGTCAGAATGTCGTCTGCAAAAGCCTTCAATTTGTACCAGGCTAAAATCTTATCGTCTGTTAAAAGGTTTAAAATATAAAACTTAGTCGTTGTTAGCAATATATTAGTAATACATTCAACTTACACTTTTTCTCAAAATGATCTCAGCAAGACCAAAAATAAAAGTCATGAAATAAGATCAAATGTCAAGTGTAGCGATCTATTGTTCTTGAGATGATTTTGTTTCCTCGTACATTGAGTTGGTTTTATTTATTTTGTTTTTCTATTGTTTTATAGACATTTATATTTGAGTAGTGCTGTGTGAAAACGGAGTTAAATGCATCTCAGCAATACAAAACAAACCATTTCATAGTTACTGATCCATTAGATTCAATTTTGTCCACTAATTGACTAAGTTATGGGGGCTGGATGGTCCGCGGAAGGCTTCGACATGCAGAACATGTGTGACCCACCGCACAAAAAGGGACCATCTGGGAACTGCGAAAAGTGTCAACCTGGTCAGGCTGCACGAATTTTGCAGGCTGACGAGGATTGACGCTTTTCGCTTATACTGACATTTTCTGCATGAAAAGTGGTCACTGACCTGCACTATCGTTGAACTCTATTCATTTAATTGATGTACAGAATTCCCAGATGGTCCCTACAGAATTCCCAGATGGGGACCATCTGGGAATTCTGTAGAGATCATCTGGGAATTCTGAATTGTGTGTGACGGGTCACATAATTATATTTATAATAAAAAAGTACCGACTCATGTCAGCCGGCTCAAACTGCGGAGGCTGACATGAATCGAAACTTTTTTTTGCAAATAATTAAGGTAAGACCTATGTGTGTAATGGAAAACAGTTATTTATACTTAAAATCACCGTGCAAAATTAGCTATAAGTAAAAATGAGTATTATTGAATTACTTTCACCAATTCATTTTTTCCATTTTTTCCTTCTTTGAATTATCATTTATAAATCTAAAACCACTATATTCTCAATTTAAAAAGAGATAATAATTACCTCCCTTTTCAGAAAACTAACAAAAGTATCAAAAAATAATTCCAAGATAGATATAAACTGAATTTCTGATCCGTTAGAAATGCGAAAAAATATTATTTCTGCATGAATCCTTATTTATACTTATTTAACAACCAATTAGATTTTTCACCGGAAGTGCATTACATAGGTCTTACCTTAAACCCCCTTTCCACAGATATTGTTCTTATGTATTGTACTTTCGCTTTGCATTTTTTTCCTCACAATACTAACGTTCCCTTTCTTTCATTCATTGAACATTACTTTTCTTCCTTCAACAAGTTTCATGTCTGTCTCACCGGCTTTGTCAGTTCCGGGTTACATGACTTATCGAAACTTTTGTGCTTTTAGTAAATTTTCCAGGTGAATCATGCTCTTACAAATGGGGCTTAATGCTTCTCGGTACTGCATGGTACCCAGCAAGTGTTCAAAGATTTATTTATTATACTGCAAAGAAATCAGATACCGTGATCTGATTGGTTAACATGCCGGGAACATATATATCATGTTCCCTGGCAAAAACCACGTAGAGCCAGTTTCCCTTTTAAGTGCCACGTAAACATCACTACACTTGCAACACAACATCAAAATGGCGGCGTCGATCGATCACTAGACTGCACGTTTATGCACAAACTGCATATTTTATTGACGTCAGTTTCCTGTGACATCGGTTCTTATTGAATTGAGGCACCAAGAAGGGAATTTCTATTTCGCCAGCATACTCGATTCGTCACGGAGATTATAATACAGGAAAATTTCGTTAATCCTGACCGTACAACTAATAGATCTATTGACTATAAAATTCATCTATCTTAAAAAAAATGGTGGAATTCTGATGTAGAATGATCATTGAACATGCAGAAAATCTTCTGAGAGTAAAAGGTTTGAAACATGTCGGCCGGTGTGGACTGTGCAGGCTGACCTGCGTCAATACTCTTTGAAGATGCATGCATTAGGTCCCCTTTTTAAAGAGCATGGCTAAATTGTCAAAGGTCCAGTCTATTCTATGATTCGGTCTTTTTTCGACAGACTGAAACCTTATGTCATGCAATGACCTGTTTTGTATGATGCATTTAGGAACACGCATTAACCCATTGCCACAAAATCCCGACTTTAGACGACCCTGAGAAAGGAACCATTAGAAAACATTGTGAGAAAAGGAGAAAATGCTGGTAACCAGCATTTTCTCCTTTTCCCACATTGTTTTCTACCCTTCACAAAACAACTTTTAAATTTTCCAGTCACTTTGATCATGTCGTCTTCAAATGCTTTCGATTTGGACAAGCCTAAAATTTTGTCGTTTGGAAACGAAAGCCATATTCCTTTTTTTTTTTTATGTAATCTCTTTCAGGATTCGGACATCACAGGGACGCTGGGTTGGGATAGACTATGTAAACGAATGAAAGATGGGAGAAATGTCTGTTCGGCAGTTTTACAATATATCAAAGAAAGGTACGATCAAAGTTCGAAGAGTATTCTAACAATTACTTACGCTATTTTTGGAACAAAACGCTGATGTATTTCCTGTTGACGTCCACGGTATCATTGTTGTGCAAAAACTAACCTTTTCCAACATTATTGTCCCATACCTAACTACTGCGATTGGCTCAAATGTTAGATTATTGGCCTTTCGTCCGAGAGTTCTATGGCACAAGTCCTGCCCGGTCCTTTTTTCTGCCATGCATTTGTACATTTGTTTCTTTGTCATGGACTTTTTTCGTATGTATTTGAGCTATGTATTTATTTGTTTCTTTGTTGTAGACTTTTTTCGTCAGTTGGGGACTCGTCCGGGATTGGCCATTGAGCCATTAATCCTATTTGTTGTCCAAAAATGGACTTTCTGCCTAATAAGGCTCTGAGTCACCAATAAATGTTGACTTTAAGAGGGTTTTGTTACGGGAGACCACTCCTACATGCATGGCTTTGTCCCGATTTAAATACAACACCTAACTATACCTAACTGTTGCGTTGGGGAGATATGTCTGGCTCAATGGTAAGGCTATTGGCCTATCGTCCGGGCATTCTAAGGTTCGAATCCTGCTCCGACCCTTATTTCTGCCATGAATTTGTTCATCGTGTCTCTGTGACAGATTTTGTTCGTAAGAACATATTTAAGTTATGCTCTGAGGGGGATTAAAACATTTACAAAAAGTATCGACTCAGATCAGCCTGCGCAGTCCGCGCAGGCTGACCTGAGCCGACACTTTTTGCTTTTGTTAAATTCTATGCATGTCAAAGGACCACTGTAACTCATGATTAATTTGTTGTTATATAAAACAGGATTGTATAGATCTGTCATACTATGATGACATGCTTGCTATCATTATGGGAATGCGTTAAGTCCCATTTTCACAGAGCGTAGCTCATTTACATGTATATGCTTTTAACTTAAACAGTCTATCACAAGGGGAACCCATACAAAAAAGGTTTGTAACCCTCAGTTTGGGGGTTTTTGTTGTTTTTTTTTTAAGGGGGGGGGGGGGCAAAAAAATGACCCTTTTTCGACTTTGAATTTTAATTCAAAGTAGAAATGCAGACAGGTGTTGGCACCTGCAAAAGGGATTCTTGTTCAATTTTTTACCACGAAAAAAAAATGAAAATGGTGTTTGTAAAGCAATAGCTCCTCTCCATTCCAAACAGACAGACGGACGGACGGGCAGACGGCTGGACAGGCGGGCACGAAGATAGATGAAGAAAGGACGTACGTCAGACGGACGTATAGCTAGGTATCTAGCTAGTTGGACAGACAGATAGATAGAAAGATTTAGATAGAAAGATTACACACAGCGGTACGTATCATTCAAGATGGGACGGAAAAACGACTGACAAAAGAACGGGTATCTGACGTATAAAAAAATCTGCAAGATGTTTGTGATGAAGACAGAACATGACATGAGGACAGGAATATTTACGTTGTCACGGTAAATACAGGTGTAAATGTTTATTCTCATAACTTGGCTAGACAGTTTTTTATCCTTAACCTTTTACCAGTTGAGACAGTTTTTGCCCATTTAGATAAAAAAAAAACGTTGCCCAAACGACAGAAAATATCTTTGATAGGATAAAAAAGTAAACGTGCGAAAAGGATAAAATACTACTTAACCCTTTCCCAAACAAGCCCTGGTTTTACGTGTCTGCAGTCAAAGTCTTTGAAAACTCTGTGGGAAAAGGAGAAATTGCTCGTAACGAGCAATTTCTCCATTTCCAACAGTGTTTTCTACCCTTTTTGAGAACTTTCTGCAATTTTCTCCAAACCTAGAATTGATGTCTGCAAACTCTTTCGGTTTTGAAGGGTTCAAAATTTGTTGTTTGGGAAAGGGTTAACTCTTTACCAAACGATCTAAATTTAGACTAGTCAAACTTGAATGCATTTGCAAACAAAAAAATAAGTATGACTCAAAAATTGAAATTTGTTTTGGAAAGGGAAGAAAACATTGTGGGAAAAGGAGAAAATGCTGGTTACCAGCATTTTCTTCTTTTCCCACAATCTTTTCAGACGGCTTCCTTCTTAGGGTCGTGAAAACCAGATATTGTTTTGGAAAGGGTTAATAGCATTTTCTCCTTTTTCTACATATTTTTAAAGCCCCACTTTTCGGTATTGTAGAAAAATTCGACATTGTGTGGTGATAAAGGGTGAAACTGCAAAGTTAAATGAAATAGATCAGCCAATATTAAATATTTAGATATTCTTGGTTCTTGGTTTTTTTAACAAGAAAACTTATATTATTTCGGAAAGTTTGGACCCAAAGATCAGACTGCTCATTAAGGTGTGAAAGTTAATTCTCATAACCTGGAGAGACAGTTTTACCTGTAACCCCTTTTCTTGTCGACAGTCTCTTCTTACGAGCAAAGTCTGTAACAAAGAAACAAATGAACAAATGCATAGCTGAATTAAAAATCGCCTCTGGCGGGATTCGAAGCCATGGTGGACAAATTCCATGAGGTTTAAAAGACCAATACCATAACCACTGAGCCAAAGAGATATCGCTCTAACGCAGTAGTCAGGTATTGTATTTAAATCGGGAAAAAGCTATGCACGAAGGAGTGGTCTCCCATAACACACACCTTTCTTAGATTCCTCATTTATTGATGACTCAAAGCCTTATTAGGCAGAAAGTCTATTTTTGGACAACAGATGGGATTAACGACTCAATGGCCAATCCCGGAAGATCACCCATCTTACGAACTAAGTCCATAACAAACAAACAAATGAACAAATGCATAGCTCAAATACGAACCGCCTCTGGAGGGATTCAAACTCATGGCGGATAAGATCGTCGATTTTCGAGGTTTAAAAGACCAATACCATAACCACTGAGCCAAAGAGATATCTCTTTGGCTCAGTGGTTATGGTAATGGTCTCGACCTGTCTGCTTTTACGCATCACCCATCCCCCGTATACCTGGGAAAAGTAAGGCTCATCATGTCGTAGCTATTAGCCTATTACCTAAGCATGAAGGGATTGTTTTAATAACTTGTCGGTGCATTGGTTACATGCTAGCCGATCATAGCTGAATGAATGGCACCAAGTAGGGTTTTAATGGGTAAACATTTATTTCATTTGAAATTCAAAGTAAAGGTTTTTATTTTGAGAAATTTCTCCGCTTCTGAACGTAGAACGCCCAAATTAGATAGATGTGTATTTGTAGACTGCCATCTAGCGGGAGATGATGGACAACGATATAAATGTAACTCAAAGATTGAATTTTGTTTTGGAGAGGGAAAGAAAAAATTGTGGTAAAAATAGAAAATACTTATTACAAAAAACGACGAAAACAACATCAACAGCGTAGCGTTCAGTGATATCAGAATTATGCTCTTTCCAGGGCCAAGGCAGAAACCGACTACAGCAAAGCACTGTCCAATATATCCAGGAAAGCTGACGGCAAGGAAGAGACTGGGTAAGCCATTTTGACTCAGGGCGATATTATTCCCCCGAGCAACAAAACTTATACATCCAAATTGAAAGCATTTGCAGACGACAAATTAAACAAAACCAACCCGTGTTTTCACTACCCCGAGCCTTTTGAAAATTGTTGGAAAAGGAGAAAATGCTGAAAAGGAGAGTAGACGGCAGGAAAGAGATCGGGTTAGCCATATTGACCAAGGTCGTTATTATTCACCCTGTGCCAAGCAACAAAACTTATACATCCAAATTGAAAGCGTTTACAGACGACAAATTTTATCTACACCACCCGTATTTTCATGACCCTTTGGTAGAGGCCTTTTGAAAACATTGTGGGCAAAGGATTGAAGAAAGTCAGAAACGAGGCTCGGCTATGATTATATTACAGTATTATTATTTCAGCGATATCGAATTTTTGGGATGCCTTTATAACATAGATGATCCTCGACACGTATTGCCTTACGTAAACCTTGTACCACAAGAGGGCAACTCTTTACGATAGCCTATGAAAACATTGTGGGCAAAGGAGAAAATGATACGAAGCGGCATTTGCCCCTTTTCACACAACGTTTTCCACCCAATAAATGTCAAATCTTATCAACTGAACCACATTTAATTTGTCGTCTGCAAATGCTTTCAATTTGAATTCTCTTAAAATTTTGTCGTTGGAAAAAGAGTTGAGAAAAAGTTACAGAAGTAGTTGTATAAATTATGTTTACAAATTACACCTATAATAACTTTGAAATTTTACATATATAGCAACAACCATGTTCGTAGCATATTTACACAAGTCTTGATGTATGAAAAGGGGGCTTAATGCATTTGCAAAATGTATGGACTTAGATCGGCCTGCGCAGTCCGCGCAGGCTGACCTAAGTCGACACTTTTTGTCGACCTAAGTCGACACTTTTTGCTGTTTTTGTGCATGTCAGAAAGGTATGTTATGTTATTTTAAACATACTTATTTTACATCGAGTGAGAAATAAGTTTTTACAGCTTATACTAATCTCTCTCGATTCTGCTTACTGGGAACTACACCAGTACTACACCAGTACTCGCGCCGAATGTGTGGGCCAATGAAAGATCCCAAACTTGACAAACGGCTCCCAGGTATCGAACTCGGGACCTCGTAGTTATGAGACCGATGCTCTAACTCACGACCACGGACGCCACAAAGAGATGTTATATCTGGTGACTTGAGTAGGTATTTGAACAAAAAGGATTTTAAAGGATCTGTAATTATGTCGTCGGTTTACTTCAAAAACCTCGTAACTGCAGCTTGTAACAAGGTGTAGTTACGAGGTTTTGGAAGTAAACCGACAATGTGATGATTTGCTTTGTACAGTCCATCACGATGATGCATTAAGCCCCCTTTTGCCGGACTGCTCATGAATATCTTTCCAGGGATCTTGGAATAAGTTGGCGCGACCTGAAAGCCCAAACAGAGAGGATAGCGTCCTTTCACGAGGAGGCTGCGAAACATTTTAACGCGCTCGCGGATGAATTGTCCAAGTTCAGTGATGAACAGAAACGAGAGAAAACTAAGGTAACTGCTACGGATCTTTTTTTCAGTACCCCTTTGTTACATGTTACCTCTTTTATTTCGAGCCGTGCTCTGTGAAACGGTGTCTTATTACATCTGCAAAATGACTCGACTCAGGTCAGCCTGCGCAGTCCGCGCAGGCTGACCTGAGTCGAATCATTTTGCTATCGGTTAATTTTCTGTCCGTCAAAGACAGTGTACTTCGTACGTCAGGAGGCCGTTAAACTAACTGGAGTCTGTGGATTTATTATTATGGAATGACTTACAAAGTATATCATGTATTACAAAGATGTATAAATTCCTTTATTTCCAGAGCAATAGCTGATATATATATAAAAAAAAAACAGCCTTTGAAAAGAGGATTTCGTAAATTTTTGTAATACAATGCACCAAACAAGTCGCCATACAGTATCTATACTTCTCAGTGTCCGAAAAAGATTAGTCATAAAGAAGAATGGTCCTTTCTCATACAGAAAAACGTTTTGACCCGGGCCAGCTTTCACTGATTACTCAGGATCACGTGGGACGATGCTTTTTGAAGTTAGATTGAGTCCTCTTTTTGACAGAGCTTGATTCATTCATTAGTACTTCTGTGTTTAATAAAAAAATGAATTAATTTTCGAAAAAACAACAGGCATAGTTAATGGTTCAGTATTCCTCAATTTCTCTCTTTCCCCACCCCAGCCTCAAAATAAATTAGTCTTTCTTTCTAAAAACCTTTTTTGTTAAATTTTCATTGCTAAATATGTATTGTATTTTAATACATTGCGGATAATCAACTAGGTCTGTGTCATATTAAAAATCTGTTAATAGAATGGGTGTGATGCTGTTGAAAAAAAAATCGAGTCCGAAAGACAAGTTTTTTAATGGCATCATACCCCATTAGAGTGATAAGTTTCAATTTCACACACAACCAGTTGATCATCTATTTATTAGATTTCCAAATCACCTGTTTGTTTTTTAATAATTATCAAAAATGGTACAATTTGAACAATATGAAAAAAAAGTAGTTCCGGCAAACATTCAAAACCTATATCGCCACTATAGTGATGATATCGTATCTATTATCACTGGTGGTGTTATTCACTGTGAAATCAGTACTTCACTGATAGGAGTATAATAAATAGAGGATATTTGTTTTTTCGGTGAAAGATCGAAATTTATTTCATCGAGTGAACACCATTGGTAATATTTTCACGAGTGGCGCAACCACGAGTGGCACAGCCACGAGTGAAAATATTACCGATGGTGTTCACTCGATGAAATAAATTTCGATCTTTCACCGAAAAAAAAAAACCAAACAAATATTCTATTTATTTCATGCCTTTAATTCTTTCTGGGAGGAGCTTTATTAAAATCCCATCGAGTTCTTTTCCGTTATTCCCCGTGGCGTACCCCTCCCGCATAGCAACGCATTACAATATTACGTCAAGCGCGTGAAATGTAAGGCATATGACGTCATATTTCCTATCTGGTTATGAGGCACGCGCAATATTTATCTAGGCAACAAGAACGTAAAAATCGATATTTTCACTGGTGGTACCAGTGTAAGATTGAAAAATATTTTCACTGCTATTTCTCGATATCCTACCGGAATGCATGAAATAAAACATATTTCCGTTTCGTATCTTAGAAATAAAAAAAAATATTTTCGTTTTGTATCTTTCTTTTATTGCAGACAGAAGATAACACAAAGAAATATATACAGAGTAAACGGAACGAATACCAGAAAACAATGAATGTATGTAATCTATCATTCTTTTAAGTCCTTAGAGCGCCTTTTATGACTACAATTGCTTTTGTGGCAAGTTAAGATCAAGATCAGACTGCACAAAATGTGCAGTCTGATCTTGGATCTACACTGTCCGATAAGGAAGTGTCCTTTCCCTGAAAATACCTTTTAAATAGAAAAAAAAAAATCGGGAATTTTTGTTGGCTTGAAAATTTTAATTCACTTATTTAGCGGTATAAGTGTAACTTAACTCTCTGCCAAACGACAAAATTTTAGACTGGTCGAAATTGAAAGAACTCGCAGACGACAAATTAAACGTAACTCAAAAATTTATTTCTTTTTTCCAGCAGGGGAGAAAACATAGTGGGAAAAGGAGAAAATGCTGGTTACCAGCATTTTCTCATTTTCCCACAATGTTTTCTAAAGGCTTCTATCTCAGGGTCGTAAAACCAGGAATTGTTTGGTAAAGGGTTAATAGTCTATGGTAATTTTCACTTTTCAGGCAAAAAAGACGTATGAAACCAAGTGTATAGACTTTGACGATGCTGAAATAAATCTTAATACCCTCAAGACATCAGTCACAACGAAAAAGAATGATCTTGAAAAGGTAATGTCATTTTGATGAAAACACGAATAAACTTGTGGCACTCATTGTACCGCTATTGACAACGTTAGTAGCCTTCGTGGACGAAGTACAGCTGCAGATCAAGATCAGATTCCACAAAAAAATTATTCTGATCTTCGACTTACTCCGTCCGCTACATGGCTGTAACTGTAACCAAAATATTAATGCAAATGGTATTTCTAATGCATCGTACTGACGTTTTATTTAGCTCTTGCATGCCCGAGTTGGCTTAGAAATCTTTGTCGAAATTGTTGCTACCTTCCATGAGTTAAGAAATTCCAGTAAAAATAATAAATGCGAAGAGAACAGTAATAACGGCATTAATTGCTAATAAAGCATTTTTAGAAAAAAAAGCAGTCTCAATTTTTTTTAAAGTTATTGGCATAATTTTCCATCTCAAGCATAATTCGACTTCATCTATGAGATGGTAGTTCAGTCTGAAAAAGATAATACTCTTTAAATCATGCTGCTTTTCATCAGGTTATCGAGAAATAACAGTGAAATATTTTTCGATATTTCATGGTTACGACCAGTGAAAAATACTTTTTTTATACTCTCACTCTTCTACTGAAGGCGTTGATAGGACTATTAATACTAGTTAACTTTGTAAAAGAAATAATAACGAGATCACACGAAATCCTAAAATCATTCACATATGTGGATGGATATATATTTAACAGTATACACTTATTAGGGTGCAACTTTAACAAAAATAGGTGTTTCCTTGTCTTAAACTATATATGTACTATAATAAGACTATTACATTTTCTAATCTTGGCTGTGAAAGTTTTTTGTTATTATTATCATTATTGTTTGCATTTTCTTTTTGAAATAGACAGCATGCGTTTGTAACAAAATAGTTTTTTAGACAACATTCATTAACAAGTCAAATATGCGCTTTTATTTTCACGATGTTTATTGCATAGGCTACAAGGAACAAAGATAAAGCAAAGGAAAGCAGGAATAGCGCTGGTAAGATATAACCGTCTTGGGATTTAAATTTTTTTAACTTGAACAGAGTTAAGTATTTCAAAAATACCACTGTATGGATGAAAGAACACGTATTTATAAATATCAAGACTTCCTTTTTCTATCGACATTTGCTTCTCATATCTGAAAGTAACAGTTAAGTTACTCACGTTTCCTACACTATTCAAGGCAATAGTCGACTATTTAATGGATTTGACATAAAAAGTTTTTGGATATGAGATCAGAGTGCACGGTTTGCGTGTCAGATCTTGATTTAAATGAAATAAACTAGGGGTAGATAACTTTCATTAAATAACATCAGTGCACGTTTCATCTCAGAATCAAAGCGAAGATCAGAAGCAAAAATACACCTGGTCATACTACATGTATACAGTCTAGGGGTTTATTGCCTATTTTTTCTCTGCTCATAGATACCTCATATAGAAGTGCCATCAACACACTGGAAAGTGTTCGTCAGATTTGGGAAGAACAGACTGCGGCAGCATGTAACGTAAGTATGTTCGTTAGGTTCACACTATTTGTTACCTCCTTTTTTGCATATATATATACTCGTAGCTAACAATAAGCACATGGTTTCTGCCGGTACCGAGTGATGTAGCGTTTCTGCCGGTACCGAGTGATGTAGCGTTTCAACCGGTACCGAGTGATGTAGCGTTTCAGCCGGTACCGAGTGATGTAGCGTTTCTGCCGGTACCGAGTGATGTAGCGTTTCAACCGGTACTGAGTGATTAAGCGTTTCAGCCGGTACTGAGTGATGTAGTGTTTCAACTGGTGCTGAGTGATGTAGCGTTTGAATGTGATGAAACGTCACATATCGTGTCTGAAACGTCACTATTGAGATTTCAGCGTCTAAATTTGTCTTCTACTTCCTTTGCATCAACGTGTTTACTTAAGTCATTACCAAACCATAATAGTTTAGGCTTGTCCAAATCTAAAGAATTTGCAGATGACAATATAGAAATGACTGAAAATTTGAAAAGTGTTTATGAATGATAGAAATCATTATGGGAAAAGGAGAAAATGCTGGTGACCAGCATTTTCTCTTTTTCCCACAATGTTTTCTATAGGCTTTTTGTTCAGGGTCTTCAGAAGTAGGGATTGTGTGGTAATGGGTTAGTGTCTTTGAAAGGACACAAAACAACGCTTTCTTTCTATGCGGTTTCCCTTGATTATTTTACCAAACAAAATAGCAGTATCGCTATTTCACTAAACAAAATAGAAGCAGAGCTCTATTTTATTCTTCTGGCTGCGTTTTCAAGCAACTTCTTTGTAGAGTCTAGTTACAATTAGTTAAAATTTTGGATTATGTGGTTAAGAATTCACTGAATGATTGTGCAATGTATCGATTTATACTGCGGTCAATGCATCCAATCATGTCTTCTGTCCATGCGCTTTCTCTTGGCTATTTTACTTAACAAAATAGCAGCGCTCTATTTTATGGTGCTGGCTGTATTTTCACAATAAAGCAAGTAGTAGTCGTCACAAGTGAAAAAAAAAAAAATGGCTACATGATTTAAAGACAACCCAGAAAAAAGTGCAAAAAAATTGTCTTGTAATGAGAGTAAGCTCTTACAAAGATTCGTTTGCGGTTGCATGTTCAGTTATTAGGCACCAATAGAACAAACACATCTTTATAACAACTACCACGCCACAGTTTTTTTCCTGTTCAAATTGAAAGCTTTTGCAAATGACAATTTCAGTGCAGCTCAATGATGCGATTTTTGTTTGATACGGTAGAAAATAGCATTTTCTCCTTTTCCCGCAACGTTTTTAAAAGACTCCTTATTCAGGGGTGTTAAAAATTGGGTTTGTGTGATTAAAAGATTATTTCGTTGTAGACAATGGAGGATCTTGAGGTGAAAAGAATAGAGCGTTTACGGGACATTTTGTGGAGGTGTGCAAATGTGGACTCGATCACGTGTGTTGGACATGACGACGTAAGTATGGGCATTTTTGTTCGGTGAACCTTTGCTGATCCGTTCATCAGATTCTTCGGTTGTCATTCGGTAAACCTTGGGTATTCCGTTTATCAGATCCCTCGGTTATCATTCGGCTAACCTCGGATGATCCGTTTATCAAATCCCTTGGCTATCATCTGGTCCGTTTATCAATTCCCTTGCCAATCATTTTGCATAAAGAGATCCGTAATCCCTTGGCTGTCATTTGGCAAACATTGTGTGATTCGTAATCCCTTGGCTGTCATTTGGAAAACATCGTGTGATTCGTTTATCAAATCCCTTGGCTATCATTTGGCAAACGTCCTGTGATCTGTAATCCCTTGGGTATCATTTGGCAAACATCGTGTATTCCGTTCATCAAACCCCACGGCTATCATTTGGCAAACCTCGTGAGATTCGTTGATCCAGACCCTCGTCTGTCATTCAGCAAACCTCTGGCGATCCGTTGATCAAAATTCCTCGGCTACAGTACGATACCTGATATGCAATATAATGGTTACTTCCCGCACACAGCAAAAGTGTCTAGAGATCGGTACATTCCGCAATCTTCGGGTAATCTGTTGATCGAATACCTCTGCTTTCAGTCGGAAAAGCAAGGCTGATCAGTTCATCAAATCCCTCGGCTTTCATTCAGCCAATCTCGGGTGATTCGTTAATCAAATCCCTTGTGATCTATTACAAGACACAAATCATAGTGTTCAACAGGAAATTCTGAAATATTACATGTCACTATCTCCTTTCATTTTCAGTGCAGCGAAAAGGTTCGGCTCACATTAGAAAGCTGCGACGTACAAAAGGATATACAAGATTTTATAGATAACAACGCGACAGGGAGTGCAAGACCAGGTAATGCAGGGATTCTGGGTGTCTTTTACCTTTGTTTTGCTTGGTGTTTTAACCCTTTACTCCATAGATACTCATTTCTACACATTGCTTGTAGCAGCCTTTGGAAAACATTGTGGCAAAAGGTGAAATTGCTCGTGACGAGCAATTTCACCTTTTACCACAATGTTTTCTACACTATCAAAAGGTGTCATATACACATAGGAAACGGCCTTATCCTTGCTGTTATTTAGGATCAATTAGGGATACCATAGAAATGCCTTATGGGGTAAAGGGTTGATGCTGTTTCCAAAAAGAATTTCAGTTATATCTCAAAGACAAAAGAGTGTTTTCATGGGTTTTCTCAATCAGTACCACACATGATATTCTTTCCAAGCCACTTGCTTTAACCCTTACGGAACCAAAGGCGAAAACAGTTACTCTTGCGGACTATATAGATCAAGATCGGACTGCATAAAACGTACAGTCTGATCTTTGATCTATACCCCCAGTTGTGTAACCAAGCCTATACAATCAAAATCTTTGTAAGTTTCAATGGATTATGATTATAGCCGTAGAAAAAGGTCGAGTTTATTTTGCCCTGAAAGAGTCGATTCCAAATGAACAAAGCGGTTTATGTTCAGAGACAGACACACAGCCATATATATAGATTTATTAATTAACTATTGGATATATAGAAGTTATACAAGGAAATCGGTCCAGGCGATACCAGTCACATTTCTGATTTCGTATAGTACACAGGTCGTGACCCCGGCTTAATACGACTTGACCTCCGATCTATACAGTTGACCTCGTATCAATATTGATGACCCGCGACCAATACAGAAATCCTTGAACATGATTGGTCAAAAGCTCAGTGGCGTGAGCGTCTGCGCTTACTTTTAGCTAATCACGTTCCAGGAGGCGGCAAAGTAAACGTAACCCAAAAATTGATATTTGTTTCCAGCAGAGTAGAAAACATTGTGGGAAAAAGGAGAAAATGCTGGTTACCAGCATTTTCCCCTTTTCCCATAATGTTTTCAGAAGGCCTCTTTTTCAGGGTTGTAAAAACCAGAGGTTGTTTGGTAAAGCGTTAATTAATAAAATTGTCATTAATCAAGTGATTTCGTATTGGCCCAGTTACAGGTCCTCGGTCAGCCGTATTGACCCTCGGCCTTCGGTCTCGGGCCAATACGGCTGACCTCGGACCTGTAACTGGGCCAATACGAAATCACTTGATTAATAACATTATAATATAATATAAATATAATCGTGGACACGAAACTTATTCTGTGGCACCACTCGTGAAAATATTAACTTGGTGCGCCATTTGACACTATACTTGTTCTTACATCGGAGCAAACGACGTCCTCTAAAATGGCTTGCAACACACGAAAAGGGGCATTCGGACATTTGCGTAAAGTGTCTTCTCGGATCAACCTGCGCAGTCCGCACAGGCTAATCCGAGACGGCACTTTCCGTTTTTATGTAAATTTCTGTTTTCTGCAAATCTACTACAGCACAAAAATCTAATGTAGTCGTAAAGTGCCGTCTCGGATTAGCCTGCGCAGTCCGCGCAGGCTAATCCGAAACGGCACTTTACGCAAATGTCCGAATGCCCCTTTTCGCGTGTTGAAAGCCCTTAATATACTTGTAATAGTCGCAAACCAGTCTTTGTGTATATTTTCAGCGCCAGTTGAATATGAAAGCTATTACAAATCACAGGAACCACAGAGCCATAAACCAACAAATCGAGCCCCAATGCCTGCACTTGGTCGACCACCCCAGCTACCCCCTGCTTCAACTAGACCTAACGCTAACATAGGTAAGTTCTAGGCAAGGTATGATAAAATTGGAAATGTTTGCAAATTTAGGACATTCGTTATTTGCAGGTATCTTAAGGTAAAATGAAAGCGAATAGAAACGTTTACATTTTTTTTTGGCAGTTTCGCGAAATCGCAAAAATTTCCCCATCGCGAAAATTTCTGCCTGCACAGTAGCTTTCGCATAAGAGCCACGCTCTGAAAAGTTGGTTTAACCCATTACCACACAATCCCTACTCTTGACGACCCTGAGAAAGAAGCCTTTAAAAAACAACATTGTGGGATAAGGAGAAAATGTTGGTCACCAGCATTTTCTCCTTTTGCAACGGTGTTTTATACTTTTCACAAAACAAATTTCAAAAATTTTGAGTCACTTTTTATTTGTCGTCTGCAAATGCTTCCGACTTTAACAAAGAAGGCTTTTGAAAACAACGTGGGGAAAAGGAGAAAATGGAGGTGACCAACATTTTCTCCTTTTACCACCATGTTTTCAACCCCATTAAAAAAGAATTTCATCATTTGAATCCCTTTTGAATTTTTCCTCTGCAAATGCTTTGAAGTTGGACCATTCTAAACCTTCATGCATGGCTTTGACCCGATTTAAATACAATACCTAACAAAGGCGTTGGGGAGATATCTCTTTAGCTAAGTGGTCATAGGATTGGTCTTTTATATCTCGAAAAACGCGGATATTTTTCTTCCCCGGGTTCGAATCCCGCCGGGTGCAGTTTGTATTACATCTATACAGCTTTTGCTTATTTTCATGTTCATAAGATGGGCGAACGGCGGGGATTTGCCATTGAGCAATTAATCCCATTTGTTGTACAGACTTTATGCTCAATAAGGCATTGAGTCATCAACAAATGATGACTTTAAGAGGGGGTCTGTTACGGGAGACTACTCCTTCATGCATGGCTTTGTCCCGATTTAAATACAATACCTAACAACTGCGTTACGGAGATAGGTGAAATACAAACCGGTGTATTCGAACCTATGCGAACAAAAGCCTCGGATTTTCGAGGTTTTAAAGACCGACACCATAACCACTGAACTATAGCGATATCTCCCTATCGTAGTTGTTGTATTGAATTGTATTGAATTCGGGATGAAGCCATGCATGAAGGAGTATTATTTCATGCTTTCCGGTAGGATATCGAGAAAAAGCAGTGAAAATATTTTTCGATCTTACACTGGTACCACCAGTGAAAATACTGATTTTCACGTTCTTGTTGCCTAGGTAAATTGCGCGTGCCTAACAACCAGATGGGAAATATGACGTCATATACCTTACATTTCTCGCGCTTGGCGTAATATTGTAATGCGTTGCTATGCGGGAGGGGTACGCCACGGGGAATAATGGAGAAGAACTGTTCTGGATTTTGATAAAGCTCCTCCCAGAAAGGTTTAAAAGCATGAAATAAATACAGGTAGAAAATTTGTTTTTTTCGGTGAAAGGTCGAATATTACCGATGGTGTCCACTCGATGAAATAAGTTTCGATCTTTCACCGAAAAAAAACAAATATCCTCTATGTCTCCCGTAACAAAACAAGCATTCTAGATGTTCGTTTTGTCAGCTGTTTTAAATGTATCTCTGTTTTTTTCAGACGAAGGAGCCTATGCGTCCGTCAGTATGACTGGTCAATGTAAAGTATATTTGAAAGTTGTCCGCAATCATTTAACGGTGGTAGTTGTTCTTTAGTAGCTATATTAATCCTTCTTCACCTTGCTATAACCTTCTTTGACCTTTAACCTTTAGCAGGCTTAATTGACCTATAAGTGTCTGTGGCACTTAGTTTTATTGATCTCTCTCTGACTGAAATACATCTTTACTAACCTTTATAACATTCACATTTTGAAATTCAAAGACCTTCACCTGACCTGTAACATATTCACTGTTTGTAATCTTTTACTGACCTTTACATTCACATATCATTTTTAACCTTTCACCTCTTGGAAATTTTGTTGACTTTTAGTAACGTTCACTAACTATTTACACTGATTTATGTCTCGGCCAGACGAGGAATTCCTGAATCTTGCAAATTGAAAGAATATGGAGACGATTACTTTGGAAGTTATGCAAGTCAACCGAAGTTTTCTGATAGGGTAAAAACATCGTGGGAAAAGGAGAAAAATTAATGCTGGTAAGCCAGGATTTTCTCCTTTTTACACAATGTTTTCTAAATACTCGTACTTCAGGGTCAATAAAACTGGGGATCGTGTCGTAAAAGGTTAAACTCATTTCAGCTAATCACCGTTGGAAACCTTACACTTGTAGTAACCTTCATTGACCTTCACCCAATAGTAACCTTTATTGACCTTTCACCTTTTAGTTTCTTTTTTTTATTTTTTTTGTCCCTTATATCAATCCTTTTAGCGCTAGATTTATAGACTCTTTCGATTGCTTTAAACCAAATTTTAACCCAGAAAGTAGAAAAGAATCTTTCTGGCTTGATTACAAAATTAACGATTAAGATCCAAGATCAGACAGCACGTTCTGTGCAGCACGATCTTGATTTATGCTGTCCACAGAAGCCTCTACTTTCGTCTACGCCATTGAAAGGGTTTATTAATTTTCATTTTGCCTTTTCATTAACTACAATCGGAGCTTAAATGTAGAAAAACCAAAACGTATTGTCTCATAAATGCCTTTCCTGGCTCTTGGGGACTGTCGCTTTAGGAAAAATGTTGGAAAAGTAACTATTGCTTGTAAAAGGCAGTTCTTTTCCATGTTGATGTTTTCCGTTCATAAGGAAGAACTCCTTAATTTCCTATCCTTAACTTTTTTAAGCGTACATGTCAGTTGTACTAGCTTCTGATTGAGATATAGTGAACCAGCCTGTAGAATAATTGGGTAGTTCTCTAGATCTAGCAGATGACTAAATCTTAGACTGGTTCAAACTTCAAGGATTTGCAGACGACAAATAAGTTGTCTAATAAGTAATCTGACTGGGATCTTTAATGGTTCGAAAACACTGTAGGCAAAAGGCAAAGTGTCTGTAACCAGCATTTTCTCCAATACCTACAACGTTTTCAAAGCCTTTTGCCTCGGGGCCGTTACAACATAAGTTTGTTAATTGATGACAGGTGAATTCAAGGTAATTTTTTTGCTTAGCCTAAAATATGAGTCTTTACGGCCCTTAAAGCAAGTTTTATTAATAAGTCATTCATTTAACTTAGAAAAAGAATTTATGGGTATGGAAAGGCAATAATTTGGGTAACTGCCTTAAGGAATTACTCTCACGAGCTGGAAAAAATGAATCTGTGTGATGAAAAGTGAAAAATAGTTCATACAGAGGAAAACGAACAGTTCTTACCCCAGCGACAGTTATTGAGTCTTGCCCCAGCTGTGTCTTCCCCAACGCCCGTAGTATTGCTTAATACAGTTTAAATGGTCCAGAATCTAATATTGACATCCGTTTGTAGGACCTCTCAGGGATTTAACTTTTTGTAGTCAGTCACAGGCCATACTAATTTTGCTAATGATAATAAAAATAAATAGAAATGAATAAACAAATATTTATTTATTCATTTATTTATTCAAATATCTTTATAATTTCTCTGTTTTCAGGGTAGCCCGTCCGAACTACAGGTCACCGTCGGAGAAACCTTGGAATTTATAGGTAGATCAAAAGAGAACATGTTGAAAGTCAAAACATGCACGGATAAACACAGGGTCGGTTTAATACCTGAATCATGTGTCGTCCCAATGACTTAACCCTTTCCAAAACAATCACTGGTTTTCACGACCCTTAGAAAGATGCCTTCTGAAAACATTGTTGGAAAAGGAGAAAATGCTGGTAACCAGCATTTTCTCCTTTTCCAACAAGGTTTTCTTCCCTTCCAAAGACAAATTTCAATTTTTGATTCACAACCATTTCAGCGTATGCAAATGCTTTCAATCTCGACTACCCTAGAATTATGTCCTTTGGTAAAGAGTTGAAAGTAAGAGGTCCTTCCATAACAATATTTGTTTTTGTGGACAGTATAGATTAAGAACAGACTATACAAGATGTGCCATCCAATGTTGGTATAAATTGATATGTTGATATGAACCTCGCTGACAAAAGCTTGAAACATCACCATTTACAAAGGTAGTGGAGTGGACTTGTAATAGAAAACAGCTATTTCCACTAGAATAATATTCTGCAAAATTTGCTATCATTATTGTACTACTTTAACCGACCCACCTTTTTTCCATTTTTTCCTTCTTTAAATTATCATTTATAAATCTAAAGCAAGAACAATTTACTTTTGATTTTATTGACAAAAGAAATGGCTTGATTGATATTGATTAAGTCGGTAGAGACCCTGGGCCATATTTTTATCGGTCAAGAGTTCGAACAACTGTGAAACCTGCATTTTTGAGGCACCCCTTGTTGATGGACCGCAAGACCACTTGCAATTTTTATGTGTTCAACCGATCGTGATTTACATGCATGCCTTTCTCCTAAATATGATGTCAAGTAATGTTATGTAAATAAGCTTGTTTTAGTTCTTAAATAAATGTATTTATTTACTTGTTTATTTTAAATGCTTTGCCTTTCAAAATCGATTTACAGCACACTGTGCCGAAGCTCGATGTTCGGGTATATAGGGCAGGGCTAGCAATGCACGGGTCGTGAGATTGAATCTCGCCTCGATCGAAACTCATTCCGAGGATGGATGAATTTTTTCTATACTGCAAAGAGATTTCTCGTGATCTGATTGGATATTATGCCGTGAATATATATTTTTGTACACTGGTAAAATCTATGTAGAAGTAGTTTCCCTTGAGGGAGCTCGATATACACTCTTTCAAGACAACATCCAAAATGGCATTGTCGATCGATACAAGCCGTTCGCAAGACAAACATACTGTGAAGCCTGCACAATTATGACTAGTTTCCCTAGATGGTTGTCATGAAAGCGGAAGGAATGGGTTATCTTTTGAATAATTGAACATGTATAGTTTGATATACTGTCGTTTGTTGTCATTCTAAAACAAGTACACAGGGTTAAACGGGTCATTCCTTTGTCAGGTGACAGGGCTAGCAAGCGATTAGAATGCGTTGTTACTTACCTTAAGTTGTTTAAATCCATGTTTGAATAAAAGTTCGTCGAGTACTTATTGCAGTATTAACATCATTAAGTTCGTGCACCAACTCAACCAAGGATTCGGTGAGGTCAGTTCTTCAGTGATGTCATTTGTTATTGAATTGGGACAGTCAGTCGGGGAATTCTTTTTCGTCATTGTACTCAAATCGGGAGACTATAAAAGTGGAGCTTTCGCTGGAAAACTTTGCAGTATAATAAATTCGATGTATGGTCAGGTGGCAGGAACTTGGAAAGTTGTTCACGACTGTGGCGAATCATGTGCCGAAGCGGCTCGGGGCGGCATGATTCGCCATAGCCGTGAACAAATTTCCAAGTCCTTTGGCATCTGACCGCACAACTAATATTGGGACACGATTCATTTCTGTAGAGCTGGCCTGTTTAAGGTTACTAGAAGATCTGACGTTACTAGCAGCAGTTTATATATCAATGGCTGCAACTTCTTAAACAATATAGGTACAAGCAACAACAATAAGTACCATGCTTGATCGGATTCTTCCCGATGTAAATACAATACCTGACAACTGCGTCAGAGAGATATCTCTTTGGCTCAGTGGTTATGGTATTGGTTTTTTTTTTTTGTCTCTTCAAGGATTCGAATCCTGCCAGATGCGGTTTGTATTCGAGCTATGCATTTAATTGTTTCTTTGTTACGGACTTTGTACGTAAGAGTTTAGTATTTTCCTATTCCAATAGGCCACTGTGCCATCTTAAGTGCTTGTAAAACAAATAAAAAAGTATAACAAGTAATATTTCTAGACAAAAACAAGAAAAAGAACTAGAGTTTTATTAATTTTCTATTGAGTAAATTCACATTGATAGGTCCCTGGGCCTGGCATATATATTCTCCTTTTGGAGGCCACGAGTCCATCTGTGGGTGCCGGCACGAACTGACAGGACATCCAAGCTCCACAACTACAATGACCGTTCATTTTCTCCAGGGGTCCACAGGGTTCGTGTAGGGTGCGAAATCTCTCACAGATACCTGTACGGAGAGAAAAAGTTGTTAATGATGGAGCACCCAAATGGGGTTTGTGTAACATCGCCTTTCATCGTCAAAATCGTGCGCATTCCGCTAAGCTTCATGGAACCGGAACTCGATGCGGGGAAGCAGCGTCTATCGTCCGATTGATTACGGATTACCCGAGTTTAGCCGAGTCTGTACGTTTTTCGGCGATGTAAGGCGATGTTACACGAATCCTGTTATGGTGTCCTATCTTTACCTTAAATATAGGATTAACTCATTACCAAACGACAAAATTTGAGGTTTGTCCAAATCGAAAGCTTTTGCAGACGACAAAATAAAAGTGACTGAAATTTTGAAATTTGTTTTGTAAAGGGTAGAAAATGCTGGTTACCAGCATTTTCTCCTTTTCCCACAATGTTTTCTAAAGGCTTCTTTCTCAGAGTCGTCAAAAACCAAACATCATCTGACAAAATTTTAGATTCGTCCACAGATCACAAATCATTCGTATGTAAAGTGATTGAAGTCGTATCGAAACGGGTAAGAAAGCACTGCAGGAAAAGGGTAAAACATTGGATGAAATGTTTTCTCCTTGTTTCCTTCCGTGTTTTTCAAAAGCCATTGCTTCTCTATGTTGTAGGCGCATAAATCGATCCTGCAAACGACTAGCGATTTCTCCTTTTTCACACATACTTTTCGCGTGCTTTATGTTATGTTGAATACTAGCACATACATTTAATAGGATGTTTTTAGATATGTCCACTGCCTTTTTAAAAATAAATGAACTAATAGGTGGATTTTAAACCGTTTTCAACAGCAGTTCCGTATTATAGTGGTAGCACCTTACATATCAGTGCATTCCTAGGACACTGTTTACCAGCAATGCTAAATATTGACAATCTGATATTTATAAGTCCGGAAATCAAATTAAGCTCATGAACTCCTGAGATTTCCCTCTTTGTCTAAAGTTTAGAGATAGATAGTATTACGGGAGACCACTGCTTCATGCATAGCTTCGTCCTAATTTAAATACAATACCTGATAACTGCATCAGAGAGATAATCTACATAACCACTGAGCCAAACAGATATCTGAGTCAGATATCTCTTTGGCTCAGTGGTTATGGTATTGGTCTTTTAATCCTCGAAAAACGAGGATATTTGTCCTTTCAAGGGTTCGAATCCCGCCATATGCGGTTGGTATTTGAGCTCTGCATTTGTTTGTTTCTTTGTTACGGATATTTTTCGTTAGATGGGAGCTCGTCCAGGATTGGCCATTGAGCCAAGAATCCCATTTGTTTTCCAAACTCGGATTTTGTGCCTAGTAAGGCTTTGAGTCATCAATAAATGGTGACTCTAAGAGAGTGAGTGTCGCGGGAGACCACTGTTTCACGCATAGTTTCGTCCAGATTATAATACAATACCTGATATCTGCGTCAGAGAGATATCTCTTTGGTTATGGTGTTGGTCTTGTAATCCTCAAAAAACGAGGATATTTGTCTCTTAGAGGTTGGAATCCCGCCAGATGCGATTTTTATTTAAGTTATGAATTTATTTGTTTCTTTGATACGGTCTTTGTTCGTAAGAATGAATAGATAGATAGATAGATAGATAGATAGATAGATAGATAGATAGATCTAAACTTGTCTTATCGTTGGAAGCCGTTATCATGTCAAAGAAAAAAAGAAAGGGTTTTATGAAACATATATGAGAGTGATATTACATCCAAGTATGTTTCTTTAGCACGGCCCCGCTCCTTGATCTGAGAATGCTTCCTACGGACCTCGGTCTTTATTCACCAACCATTCTCTAGAATATTTTTAGTCTTCCGCTGAAGAATATTTAAATTTGAAAGTAACACTACTTCTGATTGCCTAAACCATTTGGTTTAGCCAATCAGAAGTTGTGTTACTTTCAAAACTGGAAAATTCTTGAGAATTAGATAAGGAATATTCTTAAGAATGTTTGAGTTAAATCATATGCTTCTAACAAACTCAGCTACCTGGTTTTGGAGTTGCGAGTCCAGGTTCTGGTAGGAAGAGCGGGGGTCCTCTCTTACTGACCACCATGAAGTCTGGCTTGGCGTAGCAGCATTCGTTGGCGCCACATTCTGTATCACTATGGCAAATAGAGCCAACTGTAGCCTGTGTATAAGTAAATGATGTGGATATTTTTTCAATCTTTTTTTTTTTTAATTTCCTGACGAGCCGTAGAAAACGCAGTCGGTAGCGCACAGAATTTCAGAAAAGGGGATCGTTAGGTTCGAATCTCTGCCTCTGCCAATTTCTTACCTAGGATCGATGATAGTCATTGTGACAAGATTCATTTCTCTCACCGCTGATCATTGTTTCGACGACTCTTATGTGCGAAAGCAGCCAGTGGCTTGGAAAAATATTATGCGAAGGTAACAGAAACCACAGGAGCACACTGATAGGTGCGCTGGAGTTCAACACTGTACAATCAATTAATTCATTTTTTATCAATTATGTCAACTTTGGGACCGTTTATTGGCCGACTCATTCGGCTCAGGTACTGGTGTAGTTCTAAGGAAGCAGAATCGAGAGAGATTAGCGTAAGTTATATGAACGTGTTTTTCAAGTTATATGAACGTGTTTTTCAATCGATGTAAAAGAAATATGCTTAAACTAAACTAATCAATCAATTAATTTCATATTCATTGTGGAAACGTTAATGAATTACTGCATCACTGTCTTACAAGTGAATCATTACTACATTAGCAAACATTCTCATCGTAACTATTATGGGAGCCCACTCCTTCCTGCATGATTTCGGACAACAAATGGGATTAATGGCTCAATAACCAATTCCGGACTAGCCTCCATCTTACAAACAAAGTCTATAACAAAGAAACAAATAAATGCATAGCTCAAATACAAACCGCATCTGGAGGGATTCGAACCCTTGGGGGGGACAAATAACCTCGTTCTTTGAGGATCAAGAGACCAATATCATAACCACTGAGCCAAAAAAAAATACGTCTGATGCAGTTGTCAAGTATTGTATTTAAATCGGGACGAAGCTATGCATGAAGCAGTGGTCTCCCGTAACAGTGACTCAAAATTAAAATCTGCAAGGTAAAAAGAAAACATTGTAGGAAAAAGGAGAAAATGCTGGTTCTCCTTTTTTCTCATAATGTGTTCAAAAGCATTCTTCCATAAGGCCGTTAAAATAAAATCATGACCGTATACCTTTGTCGTTGTAACACAGACAATCACTATAAGTAACGTCGTCCAGAAACTCATTTTAAGCATAGAGTCGAAACGAAAAACTGTGTAAGTATAAATTAGGTTCCTTTATGAACTTGCCACGGAAAAGTATGTATTCGGTCGAACAGTTCTTATCATCTATTTTTTTGTAGGTGAGGTCACTGAAAGATAACTTGAAAAAAAAAATGTATTTTTGGAGCTGAAATATATCGTTACCATATGCTTCAACCCATGTCCTGGTTGCCCTTTAAACCTAGCACAAAACATTCGCCTGTATCGACCCGAGGAAGAAGGCTTTTGAAAACATTGTAGGAAAAGGAAAGAATGTGGGTTCTACCCTCTCTGAGACAAATCTCATCATATGAGCCACATTTAATTTGTCGACTTTAAGGTAAGACCTGTGTAATGGAAAACAACTCTTTCCACTAAAATATCATCCTGCAAAATTAGCTATAATTAAAAATGAGTATTATCAATTCTCAATTCAAAAAGGTATAATAATTACCTCCCTTTTCAGAAAACTAACAAAAGTATCAAAAAATAATTCCAAGATAGACATACACGGAATTTCTGATCCCTTAGAAATGTGCCGAAAAATATTCTGCATAAATCCTTATTTATCCTTATTTTCATACGAACAAAGTCCGTAACAAAGAAACAAATGAATAAATGCATGGCAGAAATAAGGTACCGAGCGGGATTCGAACCCCGAACTCCCGGACGCAAGGCCAATACCATAACCACTGAGCCAAAGAGATATCTCCCTGACGCAGTAGCCAGGTATTGTATTTAAATCGGGAGAATGCCATGCAGGAAGGAGTGGTCTCCCGTAACAATTTATCAAGCAATCAAAATTTTTGCCCCATGTTCACCGGAAGTGCATTACACAGGTCTTACCTTAAATGAGTTTGATGAAGAGATTTTAGCTATTTGATATATCATTCAATGGCACTGGAAATTTCAAACAGTTCGTATATGACATGTCTAAGCAAGGTGATGAGTGGCAGGTCCTTTTTCAGGATACTCGAACAAGTTTAGGTTCTATATTCATCAACCATTCTTATGTACATTCCAGGTGTTACAGAGTTAAGCCTTCGAGCCCGAAGTAACACTTCGGAGTAAAGAAATTCAAACATAATTTCTGGAGAAAACATCGCTTTTTTTGGACAGTGTGAATCCTAGTTTAGACTAAACTTTCTATGCACTCTGATCTTGATCTATACTGAACGCAACAGGTTTGTGAGTCGCGCTTATCAGCCGAAAGGTTAAAAAAAATAAGTGGATGTAGCTATAACTCTATACTCAAAAATCCCGAATTTTAGCGACCCAAAGGTAGAGATCTTTCGAAAACATTGTTGGAAAAGTAGAAAATGCTGGTGAACAGCATTTTCTACTTTTCCCACAATGTTTTCTGTCCTGCCAAAGAACTTCAATTCATTTTTACCAGTCATACTTGTTGTCTTTAGATACCTTTATTTCGAATGAGTCTAAATTTTGTTGTTTGATTAATTTAGCATGATTGATCCTTAGGTACCCAAGAGTTCCAGATAAGGGGGGGTTGGGGTGGGTTGATGGTATTCTAAATCCATTACTTCTCTTCCAAACCCTATGTTGTGGGTTCTCATTAGAATCGTCTCGATAAGACAATTCTAATGAGTACCCGTAAGATAGGGTTTAGTGGAGAATAACTAATTTCTAAACAGCGATTACGTAATCGCTGTTTTTAATAATATTGGTTTTATATTGTTTCGATTTTTTTCGATGCATCATATGATAAGCACTCTCTGGCGACCAAAACTTCACTGTCCACCTCTGTTTTTCAAATAAAAATTTACCGGGTGTGTCTGTTCTTTTGTTTATTGATAAATTACCTCCCTCGGTACTTTGATTTCAATTATGAAATCAAAATCACTCCCTCTATCTGGAGCTCTGCAGTAACCAATAAAGCCGATGGACATTTTCATTCTGGAACAGAAACCAGATCATTTCAGATTTATGGCTTCCATTTGTCTGTTATGTTTCAGAAAAGCGAACCCCGACAGTGTATATCAAAGATCAGACGACACGTTTTGCAGTCTTCACAGAACTTTTCGTAGGACCCGCTTATGAAACGGTCATGGGTAAATCTAACCTAGGCCTCAAATTGTAACAAACAAACAAATACATGTATAGCTCAAGTACAAACTGCATCCGGCATGATTCGAACCTACGAAGGCCAAATATCCTCGTTTTTCGAGGATTATAAGACCAGTACCATAACCACTGAGCCAAAGAGATATCTCTCTGACGCAATTGTTAGGTATTGAATTTAAATCAGGACGAAGCTATGCATAGATGAATTGTCTCCCGTAGCCAAATAATTCAAAAGTATGAGTCAAAACATCAATTTTATTTATTACAGTTAAGATTAATTTATTCATAATACATAGATACATTTCAAGGGGTGTTTGCAGGGTATTCACACTGGAATGCCCCAGGACCTGGTATGAAAACGGATCTTTTCCTTTTCGATGCAATGAGGTCGTCTTTGGGAGGTACGGTCTCAGCGGGAACGAACTGACAAGCCATGGTATCAGGGCACCCACAATGGCCGTTAGCCTTCTCAAATACTCCGCAGTTTTCGTGAAGGGAACGGTATCTTTCGCACACTCCTGTAATATTATGACAAAATGACAAATAAAGTTTATTTTACACTTTATCACATCATCTTGAGTTAATGACCCTGAGAAGGAGCCTTTTTGATTAAAATGTGGGAAAAGGGGAAAATGCAGGTTACCAACGTTTTCTCCTTTTCCCACACGTTTTCTCTATCTCTCAAGAAACAATTTTCAATATTCTAACCACAACTGAGTTTGAGTCTGCAAATGGTTTCAATTTAGACAGGTCTAAAGTTTTGTAGATCTAATTTGGGAAAGAGTTTTAGAAAAGTTTAATTTGTTGTTCAGACAAGGTAAGAGGTTTGGATTCAATTAGCCTTTCTGTTTTCGGATATGCAGTGGCGATCAATTTGGCATCCCATGTGTGCCTTGGTGATTGCACCTTACTCCGGCTTCTTTTTAAGAAAAGTACTGCACTAAGATCAAGACAAATTCTAGTAAAGATTCAGTAGTAAAAAAAAAAGACAAGAATGTACCTTGTGCAAATAGCTGCCCAAACCATGTGAATGCCTAAGCTTGTTTTTCGAAAAGCAAGTTCGATTAAGCAGAGTTTTAAACTTGTTTCGTAAATTAAATCATTAAAAAGCTACTTGTGGTGTCCGGGTTCGTGAGGCAGAGCATCGACCTCGTATTCATAAACTCCCGAGTTCAATACCAGGAAGCGGGTGTCAACTTCGGGATTTTTCATTGGCCCACACATTCGATGCTAGAACTGGTGTAGTTCCCGTCAAGTAGAATCGAGAGAGGTAAGTATAAGTTGTAAGAACTTGCTTCTCAATCCATGTAAAATAGATATGTTTAAAAATAAACGCATCGTCATAGGGGAAAAAACACCTTCTTTGATAATGTAAATACTCACAAACTGTGCAGTTTGCGGTCAAACTAATGTAAACAAACATGTATGTATAAGTTATTGATCATATATTTCATTTGTATGAAATTAAATCGGAGGGAGGCGAAGCCGACCGACGATTTAGTTTCATACAAATGAAATATATTGATCAATAACTAACTTACAGTTTGCCCTACTTTCTAACTGACTGACGGCTGCGGATGGGTGGAAAGAGCCATACAAGAACGACAGAAACTTCGGTTCACCACGCCTCTTTTGATTGACGGTTGTGCGAACGTGCGTTTTGAGTCGTACGGCGTTATCTCTTATTTATGATGTCCTTGAACTAGCTTCAGGACGATTGTCTGCAGTCAGTCTCAATCGGCATATCACGGGTGATGGTAGCCATAATATCCTTCGTCTGTATCTAGTGGATTGATATGCAGCAGATCGGTACATTCATCGCCCAGAAATACGTCGGTTTTACCCGTTCTGAAAATTGTCAGGCTCCTCTTACAAAAGAAAACTTGGGTTTTAATTTACTATCGAAATCTTTCGAGCCATATTTCAGATGACAAGCAGTTTGTACATTAATTTTTTATCAATTCCAATTGAAGTTTTAACCGACAGATAGACATGTAAATGACTTCACCCAGGTCGTTTATGTCGTTGCTAAACGAATCACGTTGGCCCACCATGTATAAGATCACGTGACTCGCAGTTCAAATGTAAACGACCGTTATACGGACGAGGTTAGATGTAGGGTCGGAATCGGCTGAATTTCATGCTCAATGAAGCAATAGATTCAGCAATGGTAGCATGCTTTGAGCCGATTGATGACGAGAAAATTATAAAAAATTTATTTTCCCCGACACAGGCGACGTTTCGCTAATAAAACTGTGTACAATAAACACCCATGTCCCTCTAAAGTGGCTCACTGTCCAGGTTCTGTTTCATTTTTAACCCATACCAGATAAGTCCTCTTTTTTGCTGCCCTGAGGCAGAAGGCGTGTGAAAATATTGTGGGAAGAGGAGAATTTGCTTGTAAGTAGCATTTTCTCCTATCCTGCTATGTTTCTTTTTTTCTTTCCACAGACAAATCCTATAATTTGAGCAAGTACAAAGTTGTTGTCTGCCAACGTTTTTAAATTGGACCAAAGCCAAATTTCCCAGCCTGGTAAAGACTTCGTTACCAGGGTCGTTAAAACCAGAGGTTTTTGGTAAAGGGTTAAATACCACGTGGTCAAGTACGAGTTGTTTAGTCCCGATATTCACGTGGAAATTACGTCACTTTTTTGGCAATGATGCAATTACTTGGAATAGTCCCCTCCCCTTTTACAACAGTGTATGCATTAGATTGGTATTTACTCGGCAAAGACCAGCTAAAATACTGTGGGCGGAGCTTCTCGTTAACCGGGATACAACTGTATATAGGTCAACCATTTAATGATTAAGTGGTCACATATTGCAACATATTGAGTCTGTATGGAATTAAATCGAGCAATTTTGAACGAAATCCGGCGTTTTCATTGGTTTAGAAAGTAGGGCAAACTGTAAAGATTTCAATATGTTTTTCGTTCTGATTTTATATCTAGATCTAGTCCAAAGTTCTAAATTGCTAGCTGACTGAAAAAAAAAATCCAACTGTAAATTCAAAGAGGAGCGTAAAACTTAAGTCTAGCGTATACTTCTAATAATAACTCCACTCAAACTGCAAGCGTTCAATACTATAATTAGGTCATGAATTACGTCATTTTTACGTCATGAAGTTTTACCCTTGTGAAATATCAATTAAAAGGAAATTGTCGGATTTACAAAACAAAAGAGCATTTAGAATTATTTAAGTGCATATTTGTTGTCTGTGATATTGAATTGGATCTATTAGGAATGAAGAGATTTTTTTATGGAGGTATGAAAAAAAACTAATCCACACTTCTGTATGAAACCGCCCCCAGAAGCTTTTATTTCATAGGGTCTAGATCTACTCTTTGAAAGGTGGTTTCAATAATTTGCTGAAAATTTTGACCGGATTCGCCTGCTCAGGCCGAGTAGGCTGACCTGTGTCGGACCTTTTTCCTATAGGTCAAATTCCTGTATTTCCCAGGACCATTCTCCTTATACTTCCGTTCAATGTTAGGCCAAAAAGATTGTATGGTCAGCCTGCGCAGGCTGACACGGCTCTATACATTTTGCAGATGCAAATCCGCTTTTTCAATGAGCATGACTCATTTAGAGACTTTACTTTAGCTCTTAAGGTCTACGGAGGCTGCCGATATTAAACGAGGATCCTTAATAAGAGAACGTCGATGTTACACGATATTCACCGATGATTTAGGGGTCGTAATCCAAATTAATTTCGAATGTATATATAGTCATTCTTGTAGCCCTACCCTTGTAGTACCCCTTGTCATACCTGTGTCCCGTTTAGAGTGGATCTGCGCTGGCAGTACAAGGGGGACGTCTCTCTTGCTAACCACCATGAACTCAGGTTGAATGTAACAGCACTCGCCCGTCCCACAATCCGTGTCGTTTTTACATACCATGCCCTGTTTGGATTATGGAGAAATACAAATATTACCAAGAATTAACCATAAGGCTACCAAGTGCGAATCAAGTACCTTTTGCGGACAGTGTAGATTAAGATCAGACTGCACAGAACGTGCAGTCTGATCTTGGATCTACACTGTCCGATAAGAAGATATTTTCTCCCAAAAAAAATAATAATTTTGACGTAGCAACATTTAGCGTTTATAATACCAAGCAGGTTAATGATAAAAACAGAAATTGTGACAAAGAATTCCGTAGATTCTATTTTGGAAGGACATTTCGTTCAATGGCTAGATCTAGCACTGAACAGCAGATTTTTTTTCCCGTGGTCTTTGACGTCATTTCATTTTTGGAAGGATGGGTGGGGTAGTACTCATCATAGTACTGTCGCTGCGGATTGAATGAAAAATATGTTGAAAACGGAATACAGGATTTTAACATCATCATATTTAAGAATATCCGGAATACTTCTAGCCAAGCCAAATAGCAGACGAGCCAGGCCGGGTGGCCCAGTGGTTGTAGTATCCGACTCCTGACCTGGTGTTTGTGAGTTCGATACCGAGTTGAGGCCAACTTTCTTTCCCGGGCGATTTTTTGCCTCTCATCTCGGATGCATGTGAGAAATGTAGTCAATGACTTGGAAAAAAAATTGTGCCACTAGTGGTGTGAGAAAGCCAGGTAACACATGCGCATGTGCACGGACCGCCGTGATATGACCTAAGCTGTTAAAATGGCGTTAGACTCCAATTCAACCAATCAATTAATCAACCTGTTAATAAGTCAATCAATCTACCAATCAATCAGGTCGCATGCGAATAAAACATTACCTGGACCGAAGTCAAAGCGCACAACAGAAATATAGCTACACTATACATTGTGCCCGTGTAGGTCATTTGTTGAACCTCTCCTAGATGGTCTCCTATACAATACTAACTAAAACTCGCAAAAGTCTCGCTTCTTATCTTTCTCGCTTTAATATAGCCTACTGCGTCATAAAATTGTCTTACTTTTTATCAGACGAGAATTTTTTTTACCTGTCAAATTTGAAAGTTCTTTTTAACCCATTACCACACAATCCCTACTTTTGACGACCCTAAGAAAAGAAGCCTTTAGAAACCATTGTGGGAAAAGGAGAAAATGCTGTTTTCTACCCTTCCCAAGACAAAATTAAATTTTTGAGTTCCGTTTATTTTATCGTCAGCAAATTTTATCCTTTCGATTTGGACAAACCTAAAATTTTGTCGTTTGGTAATGAGTTAAACAATAAGTGTTGTGTGGAAGATATATATCTGGACAGCCAGAGAAAAGGCGCAGTGAAACTTTTAAAGTGTACGTAATGGTTCAGATATTGATCAGCTCTGTAAACAAATGTAAAAAAAAAACGATAAGAATGGCGTACGGGATAAGGAGGCTCAAGGGATCTGTCCGCGTTTAACACCGGAAACAGCAATAGCGATAGCTTTAGGTTACCAGCATTATCTCCTTTTCCTATTATCACGAAACATGTCCGTAACAAAGAAAAAAAATAATTGCAATGCACAGCTTAAATAAAATCCGTATCTAGCGGGATTCGAACCAACGAAGAACAAATATCCTCATTTTTCAGGGGATTAAAAGACCAATACCATAACCATTGAGCCAAAGAGATATCTCTGACGTAGCTGTCAGGTATTGTATTTAACTCAGGACGAAGCCATGCAAGAAGGAGTTGTCTCCCGTAACACAGCCCCTTCTTAAAGTCATCATTTTTTTGATGACTCAAAGTCTTACTAGTCAGGAAGTCCGTTTTGGACAATAAATAGGATTAATGACTCAAATTCCAGTATAGATCAAGATCAGACTTCACAGAATGGGTAGTCAGTCTATACAATCAAAATCTTTGTACGTTTCATTGGATTGTATTTAGAGCGGTCAAAAGAGTTCGTGTTCATTTATTTGGCGCTGGCAGAGTTAACCTTTAATCATCCAAGCCTGACTCACTGACCTTTTGCAGACAGTGTAGATCAAGATCAGACTGCACAGAACGTGCAGCCTGATCTTGAATCTACACTGTCCGATAATTAGATGTTATTCCCGAAAAACATCACTTTAGAATTGCAATATCTAGGTTTTTACTATCGAATTGAAAATTTCATATTAGTTATTTAGAAGAATAAAAGTTAAAGGGCACAGCACTGAAAGGACGAAGCTGAATGCGCCCAAATTTTGACTCTAAGCACAGTCTTGTGCGAATGTTATGAGAAAAAAAATAAGACAGTAAATATTTAATAACAGCTCAATTGTATTTCGTTTCCTTTTCTTTTCAAATAACGCGTTACAGAAAATGAATTATTCATTATTCATTTCGACAATTATATTTGTCAACTGTCATTCAACAAAACTCTTTAACGATTTGTACATTCATTTGTGTTACTCGATACGGATTAGAACTATGGGTAAGAGTTAAAAAGTAAAACTGTTTTAAATGTAATGTTTGTGCTTTAGAAATAAAATGTAATGTGCTTTAGACATTAAATATAAAATTGGTGTTTTAGACATATACGTTACTTAAGTATTTCTTAGAAAAATGAATTTAGACACTGATTATTTCATGCTTTCCGGTAGGATATCGAGAAATAGCAGTAAAAATATTTTTCGATCTTACACTGGTACGACCAGTGAAAATACCGATTTTCACGTTCTTGTCGCCTAGGTAAATTGCGCGTGCCTAACGACATGATGGCAAATATGACGTCATATACCTTACATTTCTCGCGCATGACGTAACGTTGCTATGCGGAAGGGGTACGCCACGGGGAATAAGGGAAAATAATTGTACTGAATTTTGATAAAGCTCCTCCCAGAAAGGGTTAAAAGCATGAAATAAATAGAATATTTGTTTTTTTTTTTTCGGTGAAAGATCGAAATTTATTTCATCTCGTGAACACCATCGGTAATATTTTCACTCGTGGCTGCGCCACTCGTGAAAATATTACCGATGGTGTCCACTCGATGAAATAAATTTCGATCTTACACCGAAAAAAACAAATATCCTCTATATATTATGTAAGTGTTTTAAACATTAAATATAATGTAGCGAAATTACATTTTATGTTTTGGATAGTAGATGTTATGTTAGTGTTCTAGACATTAATTGTAATGAAAGTTAAACTGACATTACATTAAACATTAAATTATAAAATCTGTAATGTTAGTGTTTTAGACATAGAATCATGTAATTTATGTATTTTATTATCATTATTTTCTTTTAATATATAAATTCAATGTAATTCAACGTGATTTAGACATGAAACGTGATTTCTTTTCAAATACGTGTACATATATGGAGTGCAATACGTGAAAAGGTGCATTCGGACATTTGCGTAAAGTGTCGTCCCGGATTAGCCTGCGCAGTCCGCGCAGGCTAATCCGAGACGGCCCTTTACGACTACATTAGATTTTGTGCTACAGTAGACTTGCGTAAAACAGAAAATTACATAAAATCGGAAAGTGTCGTTTCAGATTAGCCTGTACGGAGTGCACACGCTATCAGAGACGACACTTTACGCAAATGTCCGAATTACCCTTTTCGCATGTTGCACTCCATATAAAAAAAAGTATAGTATAAGTATATAAGTTTCAGACAATATATGTAAAGTGTTTCAAAAATTCGTCTGATCGTCTCTCTACATGCATTCACTCTGGCACCTCACATAAAATTAGAATTGGAATTAATTTTATTATTAACTGTTTTGTTTAAGTACTGTATATTAACTATTTATGTAATATTTTAATACTAGTCTCTTGTAATAATTCTTCAGGAGAACGCTATTTACTGGAATAGTTCCTGTATGTATTTTAGCTTTGCTTTGTTTACAAATCAGACATATATTCCTACCGGAAAGCATGAAATAAAACTTATAAATAGAGGGTATGGGGGGGGAGGGGGTTGAAAGATCGAAATTTATATCATCGAGTGAATACCATCGGTAATATTTTCACAAGTGGCGCAACCACGAGTGAAAATATTACCGACGGTGTTCACGAGATGAAATAAGTTTCGATCTTTCACCGACAAAAAACCCCAACTATCCTGTTCATTTCATGCTTTTAACCCTTTCTAGGAGGAGCTTTTATCAAAATCCAGTTCAGTTCTTTTCCGTTATTCCCCGTGGCGTGCCCCTCCCGCATAGCAACGCATTACAATATTACGTCAAGCGCGAGAAAATGTAAGGTATATGACGTCATATTTCCCATCTGGTTGTCAGGCACGCGCAGTTTACCTAGGCAACAAGAACGTGAACATCCGTATTTTCACTGGTGGTACCAGTGTAAGATCGAAAAATATTTTCACTGCTATTTCTCGATATCCTACTGGAAAGCATGAAATAAAACTTATTATTGGCTAAACCAGTCAACTAGTTTATCCAATCAGATGCTGTTTTATCTTCTAAATCCAGATTTAGACTTTGAGAATAAAACCACATTGGTTGGTTAATACTGACATTTGTTTAAATCCTTATCAAACGAGAAAATTTTAGACTGGTCCACACTCAAGGACGACAAAATAAAAGTAACTCGAAAATTGAAATTTGTTTTCAGCAGGGTAGAAAACTTTGTGGGAAAAGGAGAAAATGCTGGTAACCAGCATTTTCTCCTTTTCCCACAATGTTTTTATCTCAGGGTCGTAAAAACCAGGGATTGTTTAGTAAAGGGTTAATCCTCAGGCTGGTAAGCGTGACTCAATGACCTTTCGGGGACAATGTAGGCTGGCATGAATGGTATTTTTGCTTCGGTTGAACTTTTTGTATTTTCTTGTCGTGATTGTTGTTGTTGTTGTTGCTGCTGCTGACGCTGCTGCCTTTTTTTTAACAGATCAGTCCAGATGAAAAAAAAATACAAGCAATTACCGAAAATAACCTCCCAGTCCGCCATTTTGATTCGAATCAAAAATAAAAAATAAAATATAAAAATGTCACTACAGAATGGGTCATTGTAGATCTATACATGTATAAAGTTTAATGAAATTCCGTCCAATGGTATTGGGAATATTTACCCGCACGGACACATGGGTTGAAGGACAGACGGAAGGACGGATGGACAACGCCAAAACTATATCCATCCGCCTTCGGCGGGGGATAGAAAGACCTGTAAGACCTGCACATTCGTAGAGTTTTTGGGGGGTAGCCTGGATTGTGCAAAGGATCAAAGTGAAAGTGCCTCAATAGGCGAAATGAACCGATAACTGCGCGATTGTTCAATGAACAAAGTGTAGGTAATGGGCCTAATATAATCATTATTGCGTTCCCGTACGCTTTCAACGCTAATTTTATCAACTCAACCCTTTTCTGGTCTTGAAAATACAACCCACACGGAAACTTAGACAAATTTTTCATCCTATATGCTTGACTAAGCATGCAGACAGTGTCTAAACAACACCAGACTGCGCCATCTTGAAAGTATTAAACATTAAACGAAAGCAGTATCTTTAAACAAAGCTCCAGATAGATCGAGTGATTTTGATTTGAAAATGAAAAATATCAATTATTATCTTTGAAACCCTATGTTGTAGGTACTCATTTGAATCGTCTCATCGATGAAATACATTTCGATCTTTCACTGAAAAAAAAATATCGTCTATGTATTACATGTAATTTTAAATTTAGAAAAAAAAAATGAGCATTAGACAAAAAATGTTCCTAAAAATAGTTAGTGTCTTTCTGGGTCATCTAAGGTTAAAGAGACACTCGTAAGACTCGTCAGGATGAAAAATATAATTTATGCACGCTCTCATAAATATGCAAATCTGATTAAATACAAATTTCCATTTTATGTAAATTGCTGTATACACTATCTGTACCTTATTACATTGTTTTGTTAGTGTCAAACCTGTCTGTGCTGTCCCTTTGTCCGTCCGTTCTTCTTTCAATCATATGCCTATCTATCTTATTGTCTGCCTGTCTGTCTGTCTACTTCTCTATTCAGCTTATCCGCTGCCTTTGTGTCTTTCTTGTTTATCTGAAGTCGACTTTGCAATTGCTTTTTACCACTGGTTACAATGAAGTACATTCTTTTCCCACAACGCTTTGTCCATTTCATTCTGTTGAAAAAATAAGACAAAAAAAAAGACATTTCTTTTCCTCTCAGTATCAATATTCCGTTCCAAAATCCCCCCCCCCCCCCCCCCCCCAATCATCCCCAAAAATTGTTTGTGCAACATTGCACTAAATGTGTCAAGTACTGTAAAAAACAAGGATTTCGAAAGCGAGTGATCCGTACCTAATATGGAGTGCAACACGCGAAAAGGGTCATTCGGACATTTGCGTAAAGTGTCGTCTCGGATCAGCCTGCGCAGTCCGCGCAGGCTAATCCGAAACGACACTTTCCGATTTTATGTGATTTTCTGTTTTACACAAGTCTACTGTAGCACAAAATCTAATGTAGTCGTAAAGTGCCGTCTCGGATTAGCCTGCGCGGACTGCGCAGGCTAATCCGGGACGACACTTTACGCAAATGTCCGAATGCACCTTTTCGCGTGTTGCACTCCATATGGAAAGTATTTGTTTTAATCCCTTATCATACAAAAAACATGACAGACTCGCTAAAATCTTAAAATCCAAAGAGTTTCATATGAGAGAATAGCTGTGGTCGATATTGTTTGACTTTCATTTGGAAAGGTAGAGAAAAAAAATGTGAGTAACAGGAAAAAATGCCGGTTACCACGATATTTCTCCTTTCCTACAATGTTTTAACCCTTTACCACACTGTAACGATTTTTGACAACATTGAGATAGAAGCCTTTTGAAAGCATCGTGGAAAAAGGAGAAAATGCTGGTACCCAGCATTTTCTTCTTTTCCCACAATGTTTCCTACCCTTCCTAAATCAAATTTAGTTTCGTCGGTCACATTTATTTTGTCGTCTGCTAATGCTTTCAATTTGGACTAATGCAACTTTGTCGTTTGGTAAAGATTTAAGAAAACTTCTTATCCTCATTGTCATTTAAACTCGCGGGATTGTAAGGGAAAGGGTTTTACAATGAAGACAGTTGTGTACTTCATAAACTGTTCAAGATAAAGTGTCAAGATTCTTTTCGCTTTTGCTTTTAATCTTTTTTGAGTTTTCTATAATGTAACATGATAATAGCTTTTGTTAAATGAGCAAGTACGATATTAAATAGCGAAAAGGATTTTTTGTATGGTTAAATATTTGTTAAAAAGTTTTAGTTTTTTTTTTTTTCTTTTTTGAAATGCAAAAAAGGATTTTTGTGAATGATATATATATATATGTTAAAGAATTTTGCTTTTTCTTCAAATACAGAAAAACACTTATTTTTTTTGGTGAGTAACATTTTAAAAGGGTTTTCTACCCCTTTAGTTGCTAAGCGCAAATCAGTAAGCATTTGAGGACAGTGTAGATCAAAATTAGACTGCATAGAGCGTGCAATCTGATCTAGGATCTACAGTGTTCGACAAAGAGATAGTTTTCTCTGCAATAAAGAAAAAAAAGAAAAGAACTGTGTAGAACGTTACATACTATATACTACAGAAGTTGTATTACCGTGATTAAACCATTACCACACAATCCCTACTTTTGACGCCCCTGAGAAAGAAGCCTTTTGAAAACATTGTAGGAAAAGGAGAAAATGCTGGTAACCAGCATTTTCTCCTTTTCCCACAGTGTTTTCTACCCTTCCCAGAACCAATTTCAATTTTTCAGTCACCTTTATATTGTCTGCAAATGCTTTCATTTTGAACCAGTCTAAATTGTTGTCGTGTGGTAAAGTGTTAAAGACAGGAATTAGACTTTACACTGGCTGTTAGCTGATTTTTGATTCACAGTGTTCAACAATTAATTTATGATTTTCCCCCCATATATTTGTAAGTCGCAATACGTATCTCTTTACCACACAGTCCCGACTTTTAACGACCCTGAGAAAGAAAGCTCCAGAAAACATTGTTGAAAAGAGGAGAAAATACTGGGTACCAGCATTTTCTCCTTTTCCCACATTTTTTTCTACTCTTCTAAGGTCAAGCTTCTTTTTTTGGGGGGGGGGGGATCACATTCATTTTGTGTGTCGTCTGCAAATGCTTTCCATTTGGACAAGTCTAAAATTTCTGTTGTTTGGTAAAGAAGTATTTTACTCGAGTGAAAATAATGTGCATATAATATGAATACTCTAACTGTATAGAGTACACTTTTCGTCTCCAAGAAGGCAGTATTTGAAACTATGGTAACAAAAGAAGATCCTTTTGCCAAAATCTTTTTACATATATACGCGTTGAAGTATCAACCATTTATCCACTTTCATTGTCTGTATCATGAGAAAGTATTTTCATGATTGCCCTTTACAAATTGTTTCATGTATAATAGGGCTTCGCCCTTATTCTTATCAAAAAGCGAAGTGAAACTTTCAAGTACAAAGTAAATACCCAAAAATTGCTATTTCAAAGATTTATTTTTTGAGGAAAATATCTTTTAAACGGGCAGTGTAGATCAAGATCAGACTGCACGTTCTGTGCAGTCTGAACTTGATCTACACTGTCCGCTAAAGGTCGGTGAATTGAGCTTACTTGGATAAGTTTTAAAAGTGAAGTGTTAAATCTAAGACAATGTTTAGCTGTACAATTCTCTCTGGAGTGATTTACATATAAATTACAATCTTCTCTAGGATAGCAAACAGTTCATTTAAGTGTGAAACTAGTGACGGGAAAAAAAGTTAAAACTGACAAATTCTGAATCGGATTTCTAGATAAATTTGTATCGTGGTTTATGAGTTAATTCGCGTTTTCATTGCCAGGTAGTCTTCCTTTCTTTCTTTCTTTTCTTTCTTTCTTTCTTTCTTTCTTTCTTTCTTTTCCTCCTTCCCTCCCTCCCTCCCTCCTTCCTTCCTGCCTTCCTTCCTTCCTTCCTTCCTTCCTTCCTTCTTTTCCTTCCTTCGTTTCCTTCCTTTCCTTTCTTTCTTTTTTTTTTCTTTCTTTCTTTCTTTCTGTCTTTCTTTCTTTCTCCCCATTTTTTTTTCTTGCGTCTCCCAAATAGCTCAATTCGAATTTCCTCTAATTTCCCTTCGATCACTTTTTGTTAGCATGAAGATCTGCATCTCTCTCTGTCTGTCTTTCTCTATTTTTTCTCTCTTTCTCTCCGTCTGTCTGTCTGTCTCTCTAAGTATATATATTTTGGTTTCAAAGCCGATAGACATTTTAGTTCATGAATGAAAATGTGAGCTGAAATCCCTTTACCAAGCAAGACCGAGTTTATATTACCCTTAGGAAAGATAACTTTGCAAAACATGGTGAGAAAAGGAGAAAATGCTAGCTGCCAGCCTCTATTGGATTTGTAATAAAACGTCACTCAAAGCACTCAATGTATCATCGGTTTACTTCCAAAACCTCGTAACTACAGCTTGTAAAAAGCTGTAGTTACGAGATTTTGGAAGTAAACCGATGGCATGTCATGTATCTCATATAAGGACCAGAAGCCTTAAAACTTAACAAAGATATTGTATTGTATTGAAGCTTCGTTTCTCATTCGTAGCGTAAGAGTTTTAGAACCCTTTACCCCATAAGGCATTTCTATGGTATCTCTAATTGACCCTAAATAACAGCAAGAATGAACCTGTTTCTTATGTGTATATGACACCTTTTGATAGCATAGAAAACATTGTGGCAAAAGGTGAAATTGCTCGTCACGAGCAATTTCACCTTTTGCCACAATGTTTTCCAAAAGCTCATACAAGCAATGTGTAGAAATGAGTATCTATGGAGTAAAGGGTTAAAAGATGACCGGTGTATGTCAACAAATATTGGCTAAAAACATCATAAAGATGCCGTTGTAAATTCTCTCTGAATGGCTTGTGCCACGCCCCCTGTTCATTTCTGATGGCAATTTAACCTTTACCATCCGGAATCTGATAATGGTAACAGTTGAAAAAGAAGAAAATTCCGTTAGGGATGTGAGCATCTGATTTGGATTATAAGATTATGTCTATAACCAATGTTGGAAGAGAGGGAGTGTGCAGAACAAGATCAGACTGCATGTTTGCGCAGACTGATCTTGATCTATACCCTCCGCAAAACAAAAAAGAAAACATTGACGTATATCGCAGTAAAAGCGTAGTGAAGACGAGCACTTATCTAAAGATGTATATTGTCAAAAGAGATGTTATATGTGGTAAACATAAAATCATAGACAAAAGAAAAGTCTAGAAATTAAGCAGGGTTTGTAAACATTGCAGTAAGAAGGGTATTGTCTTTTAACAACTAAATGCCCCTTTTTTATAAATTGTCTTTCGTGACAACACAAGGCATTTAGTATATCATAAGCGTGACCTTTGGTAAGACACTTTTCAGCATAGCCATAGTGCTAGTGAAACCCAGTCGTTTTCACTGTGTCTCGAAGGAAATGAAAATGAAGTCTGTCTGTCTATCTTCCCTTTCATTGCTTTCCCTTCCCTTTTATTACCTTGCATTTTCTTGACTTTCCTTTCCTTGCCTTACTCTGTCATGCCATTCATTACATTACCTTTCTTTGCATTACATTTCCTTGCCTTGCATTCCTTTCCTTGTCCTGTCTTTTCTTGCCTTGCATAGCCTTGCCTATTCTTGCCTTGCCTTTCATTGCAATTCTTTCCTTGTCGTGTCTTTCTTTGCCGTGACTTACATTTCCTTGCATTGCCTTTCCATACCTTGCCTTTCCTCTCATTGTATGCCTTGCCTTCCCATTCCTTTCACTGCCTTTCTTTGGCTGGTCTTACATTTTCTTGCCTTTCCTTTCATTGCCTTTCTTTGACCTGCCTTTCGTTGTCTTGCCTTTCCTTACCTTGCTTTTCTTTCCCTTTCCTTCTCTCCCCTTCCCCTTTTCTTTCTTTCTTTCTTTCTTTCCTTTATTTCTTTCTTTCTCTCGGTCTCTCTCTCTCTCCTGCATTCTCTTGTACTTTCTAAGATTATAAAATACATCTTTGAGAAGACAAAAGATATGGCAGAAATAGGAGAACATGATGATTACAGAATGAATGAATGAATGAGCGAACGAACGAGTGAGTGAGTGAGTGAATAACTGAATGAATGATCAAACGAACGGACGGACGGACGAACGATCGAAGGAATAAACGAATGAAAAACATTTGCTTTGTTGTAACTTGCAGGACATAGAATTCACCAAAAACGAAACAAAGTTAAAGTTAATTAAGGGCGAATTTCAAACAATCAAAAGTTAAATTTGAACCGGACCACTGATCATACCTATTCTTTAATGAACATTGGAACAGAATATGTTCATCGAAAAACATAGATTACGGGATTTCCTCGCTGTTTTTGTTCGGAAAAGTAGTAAAAAATCCGATAGGGCAGATTCAATGGTAGATTGCATGCTTTCTGCGGTCTGATTTCTACCTTCAATCTCCACAAAAATAGGAGTTAAGTTGCGCTCTCTATCACCAAAAGTGTTAAAGATTTGCCTATTATTTGATCTGACATGGTGACGCCTTGTTTTTCTTTAAGCGTATGTGTTTGATAATTTGTTTCTAATGAGTTGTGACCTTATTGACTCTACTAGTGCAGATCTCTTTTTTTCAATTCTTTACAACACAGCCCCGAGCTTAAACTACCATGAAGTAGGTGGCTTTAGAAAACATTGTTGGAAAAGGAGAAAATGCTGGTAACCAGCATTTTCTCCTTTTCCAACAATGTTTTTTTTTTTACTATTTCAAGAACAGTTACTAGTATCTGAAACATTTGATTTGTTTAAATAACTTCAATAAATAAAAGTTTGATTTTGGTTTTTTTTTGGAATTGGGCTAGCTTCAGCTTTTGCTTTACTGGTTTGTTCCCTTTGGCAAGTTCGCATCAGCAATTTTTTTAAAAATACTGATACATTTAAACAATTTTTCAAAAGTCCGCGCGGATTCAGGCTGGCCTGGTCGAAACGTTTTCCTCTTGGTACAACTTTCAGCGTGTTCTAGGACGTTCTGCCTCATGATACATTTTTATTTTTATTCCGGTAGGATATCGAGAAAAAGCAAAGAAAATATTTTTCGATCTTACACTGGTACCACCACTGTAAATACCGATTTTCACGTTCTTGTTGCCTCAAAACCAGATGGGAAATATGACGTCATTTACCTAACATTTCTCGCACTTGACGTAATATTGTAATGCGTTGCTATGGGTGGGGGGTACACCACAGGGATTAACGGAAAAGACTGTACCGGATTTCGATAAAGCTTCTCCCAGAAAGGGTTAAAAGCATGAAAAAATTAGATTTTTTTTTTTCGGTGAAAGATCGACATATATTTCATTGAGTGAACACCATCGGTAATATTTTCACTATTGGCTGCGCCACTTGTGAAAATATTACCGATGGTGTTCACTCAATGAAATGAATTTCGATCTTTTACCGAAACAAACAAATGTCCTCTATTAATCATTGTCTCGAGTGTTCTCTGTTTATATGATAGGAAAATAAAAGGGAGTTTTAAGTTCCGGTGTAATGCAGAGAAATGACTCGCCCCTACAACACGACACATGGGTCATTTCACTACGTACAGAAATGACCCATGGGTCATTTTACATCGTAGAGAAATGATCCGGGTCATTATTTTACGTAAAGAAATAACCCAGGTCACTTCTGTACGTAGAATAATGGCCCGGGTCAATCCTCTACGTAGTGAAATGACCCATGTGTCATTTTGTAGGGAGGGTCATTTCTCTACATTACACCGTGTTAAACACAAGAGTTTAATTTTCATAGTCTTGATGTCAAAATGTGTTGGAAACTGCAAGATTTTGTATAAATTTCTTATTTTTAGCTCAACAACTCGACGGTCAGCGAGCTTTTGTCATAGCACTGTGTCCGTCGTGCGTCCGTGCGTGCTTCGTCGTGCATGTTCTTCTTTGAAACTAAGGATCAAATTTTGCTTTTTGAATAAATAAATAAAATAAATTGAAAGAAAACGGGGGGGTGTAATTTCCTTATTGCACAGTGTAGATCCAAGATCAGAGAGTACATTTTGTGCAGCCTGATCTTGATCTACACTGTCAGCAAAACATGCGTGAGTTGCGCTTTAGCTGCCTAAAGTGACAAATTTTTGACTGTGATTTTAATAGATTAAAACGGAATTTCAAGCTGAAAACTTAGTATCCTTACGAAAGTGTATTTTGTTTAAACAGATATCTGTAGTGTTATTGTAAGATATTATTATAGCAGGTCATCATGAATAAAACAAATATTTACTTAGTCTAGTTCCTATTATAATCCATTATCACATACTTGAACACGGTGAAGACATGTATGTTGAATGTTAGAAACTAACCCCTACTTTGCTAAATAAGTAAAATCGTACTTTCAAGTCGATAGTATGAGCCCAGATTTTACCTCTTCATTGGCTTTTTTTAATTTCTTACGGATGAGACGTTGAAACTAGGTTTTTGTACTAGTTGTATTACCCCTATAATGTAACAGCTTTCTTGTGGCGTCTCCTCTCTGGGCTCTCATAGATGATTATGTTGGAAAGCTTCCAGTAGCTTGGAATAAAATTGTGCAAATTCTGGTAAAAGAGATTCGGGAAAGCATGGATAGGTGAACTGGCGGCCGCGATAATACTGAAACAATGTTTAAAACGGCATTAAACACCATACAATCAATCAATCGCCCTTGTGGACAACCAGGGGCGACGAAAAATTAACACGAAATCAAAATTAAACGGATTGTAAAAATCTAAAATATCAAAGATATCTTAACACGTAAACATGTTTTCAGGTACTTTGCAATACATCTCATGTGACATTTAGAAAAATAGAGGATATTTGGGTTTGTTTTTTCGGTGAAAGATCGAAATTTATTTCATCTCGTGAACACCATCGGTAATATTTTCACGAGTGGCTAAATTTCGTCTCGTGAACACCATCGGTAATATTTTCACGAGTGGCAGCGCCACTCGTGAAAATATTACCGATGGTGTTCACGAGATGAAATAAATTTCGATCTTTCACCGAAAAAACAAAACAAATATTCTATTCATTTAACCCTTTCTGGGAGGAGCATTATCAAATTCCAATACAGTTCTTTTCCGTTATTCCCCGTGGCGTACCCCTTCCCGTATAGCAACGCATTACAATATTACTTCAAGCGCGAGAACTGTAAGGTTAATCACGTCATATTTCCCATCTGGTTGTAAGACACGCACAAGTTACCTAGGCGACAAGAACATGAAAATCGTTATTTTCACTGCTATTTCTCGATATCCTATCGGAAAGCATGAAATAAAAGAAAATATTTGCAGTAATGATAATTCCACGATCCTAAGTGAAGTACTTACAACAGAAAAAGTACAGAACTTGGAAGACAGAAAAAAAAAACATGCAAAAATTATTATCCGCTTGAAAAGTTGATAGTTATTGAGCAGGATAAGGGTTAACTAGAAAAGTAAAAAAAAAAGTTGACTAGTAAGAGGTTCAATTTTCTGTTATAGATGCATTTCCGACTGGAGACACCAAAAAGTATTCTTAACCCTTTACCCCCACTTTGCCGTCTGGTAAAGGGTTTAGAAGATAAGAACCAAGCTCTGAGAAAGGAAAGTTTCTATACTTAGCAGTGAAATCCTGGAATTTCCAAGTGTAATAAATTTTGATATCATCACTAGTGACGATAATAACTTTCACTTTCAATCCCTGCCGTAATTTAGGAACTACTTTTTTTTCATTAAGCACTTATATATAAATGGCGACTTCTTTAGTTTTGTGAAGCCTTGATTTGTTCTTTTAAATTATGTATTCAACGGCACTATGTCCCTGATTTCTTCTCTCTATCCAAAGTATTGATTTCGACTTTCAAACGAAAAATTAAAAATAATAATGTTAATAAGGTATATAATAAATAGAATAATCAACTGGTTATTTTTTATATGAAAAATATCACACTCGGATGCGTCGTAAGGCGTTAAAAAACTCGTGCTGCTCAGTCGTTTTTTCAACACCTAACAACGCATCCTCGTGAGATATTTTTCATATCAAAAATAAACAGTTGATTATTCCCTATTTAATGCATCTCCTTGATACATGATACCAAGCAAGTCATTGTATAATTAATAGGCCAAGAAATCTGTTTTGATTGCATCACGACGTAGTTTTGTCCTTGAACATACAAAAAAGTTGACCGATAGTAAAGAAATTTGACCCATGTTAGCCTGCTCCTACGCCGAATATTCAGGTTGTCATGAATTGATACTATTTGAGGACGCCTTAAACTTTTCACATGGCTCATTGTTGGAGCTAAGATTTGTAATTGCATCTTACAGACTTGAAATCTTTTGCAGTATTTTTATTTTCCTGAATTTGCCAAATATGTGTCCGTTTTAAAACGTGCTGTTTTCTATTATAATAAATAAGATAAATAGACCGAACAATAGATTTATTAATAAAAACTTTCGGTATGAATGCCCAAAAACAAAAGGTGTTGTCGAAATTTGAAATTTGATTTCGTTTGTGTGATATGGAGAGGAAGTGACACAAAGTAAACTTTGCCCATTTACCAATCAAACCTGCATTTTAACGATTTTGGAAATATGGACTGTTAAAAACATTTTGGGAAAAAAAGGAGAAAATTGCTGGTAACCAGAATTTTTACAATGTTTTCCACCCTTAAACCAAACAGTAAAATGTACTAGACTAATCCATTTTGAAGAAATTTACCAACCACATTTCAAAAAATGTTATATTTTGTCCCTGAATAGTCAGAAAAAATCGCAGGAAAATACTTCTATCCCAGGGTCGTTTGGGAAACAGTGAAAAGGGTAACCATTACTCTTTCTTCTGCCAAATGTTTCTCATATGAACCAGAATGAACTTTTTCAAAGATTTAAAACATTGTAGTCTTTTACTGGAAGTTTTCATGTTGTAGTTTGTTTTACGACTAAATAAGGCTGTTGTTTATTTTTATTATTACTATTATTATTATTTTTGTCATTACTACTACTACTATTATAATCATAAAATTCAAGTTTTGCATTTAAAGCAACTTTAAACCAGATCTCCACCAAAATTCTTAATTTTTGTAATCTTATTTTTTAACGTGCAACTGGAATAAAAAGCAAGGGAGATAACTGACGAGTGATCCTGCAAAAAGAAGAAATGCTAACAATATTGAAACCGCATAAAACCACAAGTATTAAATCCATTATCAGCTGATTCACACGCCGATAGCGGCCTGAAATCAATCGAATACAAAGTGTGTTAAATTGGCCTGTTTATTAGCATTATCGAAAGGTGATTTAAACAAATCAGTTTCTGCCTGATTTGATATATTATTACCACAAAGTCGTTCCATTCTACGCCACTTCAAAAATTAAGGTCCACGGCCTCTAACTCATCGGTAAACATCGACGTTTTCGTAAAGGATAATTGACCTATCTTGACAATTTTGATTTTTTATTTGAGAGTCAGGGGCCGTAGAATCCTTAACACATCGGTAAATATCCTAACAAATATCGGTAAAGCACCTGTCCTAACCCACCAAGTGTTTGCATAATATAGGCATAATTGATTCCGATTTCTCTAATCTAAAGAGAAAACTTTACCCCATGATGAGTAGTCCAAAGATTGATATATGTATATCACGTGACGTAAAACACCTTTTTTCTGTTTTACTTTATGTGATGTATTATACGTTATTTCCATGAGGAATTATTTCAAAGAAATAGATAGTTTTTATCACCTGTTTTCCTTCTATTGTAGGTTTGCTTGCAATGGCTGTTCGTTGACATTTTTTCGATTTCTCGAAGGAATCATGCTAAAATTTAAAGAAAAGAACAACAATCTAGTTAAGTCGGAGACTTAAACACTTCACCACTTGGCACACCATCCGTTGTAAGTAGATATGCAAATGGGAACAGAAGGTGTGTACAGCTTTACCGATATTCAAGGAGCAAGGCCTACCAAAGTTGCCCATAAAATGCACCTCGTAACCCCAAGAATGGATGTTGACGTCACAGGTGCCGCATTCAAACGAATGCGAACTCAGATCATTGATCATCCACGTGACGAGGGATTGAAACAACGAGAGCAACTGTGGAATTATCAACAACGATACCGAGGTGCCATAGGAAAATTGAAATCTATCGCAACGAGTGGTATTAGCAATAGTGAAGAACAACTGGCAGGGGACTCTGAAGACAACGTAGAAGAAGAGACTAATCAGTCCTCTGCTCGAAGGAACCAAATATCGGCTGATAAAACATCGCTGCAAACGCGATTTCGAAAGCGTCTTTCAAATAAAATAAGGATCGCATCATTACGTCAGAGTGAATTTTATTTAGAATCTAGAATAAAAAGCCAAACGCAGACAGAGAAAAAGGAGGAAGATAAACATGTCCATCCTGGCATCGAAAGACTTTATTCTTCTGGTCTGATCGTTAAAAATTCCATCTACAAGCAAATACGACACGGGGAAAACGGCGACGACAGGCGCCCACTCCACAGTCAGGATAACTCGCGTATTCTAGAGGCCATTGAAAAGTTTGGGTCGCTTGAGAAACTACCTGACATTAGTCTGCCTAATTCAGAAACACCCGTGCACCATTCTTTGCGGACACTGAAAAGTTTAAGTTCTTATAGCCGACGATTTATTGAGCAAGCATCGCAAGATCGGAGAATGACGCCATTGCAAAGAGCACAGACAATAACTGATGCCTCCAGGCCTGCCATGAAAAAGATCTTTATAATTGGTAAGAGAAATGATCATACAGAAAGGCTTGTAAGGATAAACTGCATTGACCAAGGACACGACGATGATGATGATGGTGATGATGAGGATGACGGTGATGAAAACGATCTCGATGATGATTATGATGACGACGAGTGTGACAACGAGAATGGAATCTTTGGTGCTGAAAAACTTCATTCTAGAGGACTAAATAAGAAACGACCCGAGCATATTACAATACGCAGCAACATTACATCTGTGAATACTCAAGATGATTTGGCTCTTATTCAAGCTAAGCAATCACCATCTGAAGGAATCACAAACTGCTTACGGAACGAGAAAACATTTCACGTGAGCACCAACATCAGTGACATGCATACAAAAAATTCTAATCCTAATTCCAAGCCAATAAACAGGGTTTATAAAGACTTCGTATCTTCAGCAACCGTAACGGCCAACCCAGCTAAAAGTCAAAATAATGTTAATTCATCAAACAAAGAAAGCTTTGTGAAAAATACTTCAGGCAATACAAAAAGTGAAACGATTAAAGAGAAAGATTACAAAATCCAAAACAAGGAAAAAGATGACAAGTATGTAAGAAAAGGGCGAGTGAAATGTTCAAGTCGAAAAGACAAAACCGCCGATAAAGTCTCACATTCCGTGTCGGAAGATAAAGAAAATGAAACCGGTGAAAAAGATGAAAAAAATGACTCTGACGACAGTCTAGATATACCAAAAGAGAGAGTTGGACATACCACCCACTCCATTGAAAGAAAACTTTCAATTCGCAAGCCCTGGGAATGGAAACCAAGCCCTTTTCGATGGATTGACAAACCATACGTCAGGGAGAGTGATAAACCGTATATAGAACGGGTGCTAAACAGGGGGGAAATTATTGACGAATTCAATTATGACTCTTATGCTCGAACTAAACCGTTAAAACTGCAAAGTTATCCCGAGCATGCAGGTTATAAAGATAGATATGGAGTCATGAGATAAGAGTTACGTGTAGATAGCTAGCTTTTAACTGTTTTAACGCATTGCAAACGGGTGGCGACTTTTTTCTCGCGTTGTAGACGGATGACGTTTAGGGTAGAACAATTATAATGAAAAACAGCTATTTCCACAATAATATTATCCTAAAAAAATTGCTGTGATTGAAAATGAGTATTATTGTAATGTTTTGACCGAGCCACTTTTCTCTTCCTAGAATTATTGTTTATAAATATATAGCAACCCTATGCTCAATACAAAAAGAGATAAAAATTACCTCCCTTTTCAGAAATTTTTTTAAAATATTATCATATAATTTCAAGATAGACAACAAATGAATTTCTGGTCGCTTAGAAATATGCAAAAATGTTATATCAGTATAAATCCTTATATATTAACTAATAAGAAATTTTATTCCATGTTGCATTAGAAGCGTTAGGGTGGTAATACTTTAACTTTTTGCGAGAACACATTTTTGAACTGTCCGAATTAAAAGCATTTGCAAACATCAAACAAACTGTTTCTTAAAAGATGGAGTCGTCTGTGAAAGAGTAGAACAGATTATGTGAGGGAGAGAAAATTTAGGTTACCATTATTTTCCCTATTTCCTGAAAAACTTTCAAAACTCTTTTTGTCATGACCGTGACACTGTTTGTTAAAAAATGAAAATGCATAGGATATGCTATTTGTCCACTTGCTAATATTTTCATACTTTTTTTCTGAGTATTCTACATGGATATTTTTTTAAACTTTTCTGCTTCAGGGCCTGTCTCCACCAACCATTCTGAAGAGCGTTCTCTTTTTTTTCTCTACATTATTTTTTAAATCAAAAGGAACGCAGCTTCTGATTGGCTAAAACAAATGGTTTAGCCAGTCAGACGTTGTGTAACTTTCAATTTGTAAAAACTTCCAATTTTTAAAAATCTTGGCTGATAAGACAAAGAATATTATTTCATGCTTTCCGGTAGGTTATCGAGAAATAGCAGTGAAAATATTTTTCGATCTTACACTGGTGCGACCAGTGAAAATACCGATTTTCACGTTCTTGTTGCCTAGGTAAATTGCGCGTGCCTAACAACCAGATGGGAAATATGACGTCATATACCTTACATTTCTCGCGCTTGACGTAACGTTGCTATGCGGGAGGGGTACGCAACGGGGAATAACGGAAAAGAACTGTACTGAATTTTGATAAAGCTTCTCACAGAAAGGGTTAAAAGCATGAAATAAATAGAATATTTGTTTTTTTCGGTGAAAGATCGAAATTTATTTCATCTCGTGAACACCATCGGTAATATTTTCACTCGTGGCTGTGCCACTCGTGAAAATATTACCGATGGTGTCCACTCGATGAAATAATTTTCGATCTTTCACCGAAAAAAACAAATATCCTCTATTTCTTATTCAGAATTGTTGGTGAATACAGGCTCTTTGTCCTCAAAATAAGGTTTAAGAGGTAGAGTGTTAAGACTTAACAGTGCAATTCGTATCAATGAAAATTATACTTCTTCAATTCTCAATAAAAATGGTACATGTACTTACTTCAATTTTTGAAAAGAAAGAAATCAAGATCGTTGCAATTTCAATGCCGTTTCGGTCTTAATTGCTCATGGAATATTGTTGCAACCTGAACCTGGCATTGGCTTTCCAAGGATTCTTATTTTTTTGAAACTTCGATACCTAACAATATTAACATCAATCAAAGCATTCCGAAAGCTAAAGTGGTGCTTGTCAAGGAAGCCGTTGTGTGAAATAAACTATTTGTACGATATAGATATATTGGCTTGAAAATCAACCAACTAAGCAAATGAATACATCCTTGGTGGAAGGCAGAGTACTCATGATAAAGGTGGAATCATTTGTGCATTGGTGGTCTCCCTTCGACCATTATGAATCAGGATTAACGCCCCTTGACAGGACGATGCATGCTGGAGAGAAAGAGAAACCATGCGAATATATCGAATCAAATTAAGTTTAAACCTAAAAACTATAATTTTCACTAGAATTTCAGTCATATTATGGAGACGGCTTACATAATTATGTCGCGGCTTTCACCAGGTTGAGACTAGGGCTCTGACGTTTCTTGCTAAAGTCCCTCGAAAAACCAAGAGCTGCCATTGAGGCTCGAACCCGGGGCTTCCACCGCTGCGCCACACAGGACTCCTGTTCAAACGTCTCGAGTCGAAAGGAAATTTGCAGTTAAGAGTTGGTCTCTTTGAACCCAAGGTACTTAATCACTAACCAGTTTTTTTTCATTCTCAAGGATTTTCTGAACTTGAAAGTACCACATCTTCTGAATGTCTATATACATTCTTCTTTTCTTTGTCGTTCAAAATGGAGAAAAAATATAAATAATAAAAATGTGTATAACTTGTGTTGTGGAGAGATATTTGCCTTTGAAAAAGGTATATACTGTTCCAAAATTAAGTTTATATTGGAATAAAAGCATCTCTTTCTTTAATGATCAATCAAACAGAAAAAACAACGGGAAAAATAATAAAAAATATATATCATTTTAATGAGAATCCACATATGTTTGCACAACAAAAAATGTAAAAAAATGCCTGGTTTTGAGTATGGTAAATATATCAATATGCATCTATTGACCATTGAGTTAAGAGTTAGATAATTTCAACGAATTAAGGGTTAATTAAGAAATGATTTTCTTTCTATCGTGGTTTATTGTTCAATAAACCACAGTTGTGAGTTATGAGGCACAATAAATAACCCACGACAGCGAAAGTCCGAGTGGTTTATTCATTGCACCTCATAACTCACAACGTGGTTATTGAATGATAAACCACGACAGAAAGGAGATTATTTTGATTCTAGATAACATTACCAACTCTTAATCAAAAGAAACAAATTCATACTTAATGTGAAAACGCGGTTGAAGATTATCACACTGGAGAGACATTAGGTACTTGCTCCAAGTCAGCGTTAATGCTCCTGTCAATTCAACGCACCTTCTCCAGTAAAAAACATGGCTGCGCTGCGCCCAAGAATTTTGCTAGGTTAGCAGCAAAACATACTTCTAAAACAACCAGATGAGTAGATGTGCAGGAGACGCTTGTCGCACGGAATGTTAGTGCATATTTCTGTATTGTTCTTTTGGTGATTGGAAATTTCTTAAAGACGTTTAATCCAACAAACGTCCATCAGCGACTATGATTTCTTATCAGTCAACACGCGGGAGTCATCAAAAAGCTTTGTTAAACGTATGAACACAATAATATGAAGTTTGCGCTTTTCCAGGTGAAATATATATGCTTTATTCACCACATTTCAAACAAAAACTATACTGACATTCATTAAAGAGCAACTTTCTGTCAATTTTTGTAGGCAACGCTCTAGGCTCCAAAACTGAACAAGAGGGCCGAGATGACCCTGGATCGCTCACCTGAATTTTTGAGAGGACCATAGCCTACTTTGTTTTTATTTTTGAGGTATTTAACATTGGCAACAAATCAATTTTTTGGAAAGCAATTTTCAAAAGGTCACCTTTAAAAGTTATTTCAAAATCTGACCGTCAATTTCAGAATAGAAGAATTTTTAAGAATTTCTTAATTTCGGTATAGTGCAAGTAGCCCCCATTCTGCAGAGCCATGTTTCTTGACGGATCAAAATTTTGCAAACATTAAAAGGGTTCAACCAAGAAATATCTCTCTAAAAATATTTTAAAATCTGGCCAGCGGTTTCAGAGAAGATTTTTAAAGAATTTCTTAGACAATTCCATTTGGTTGCATTGAATAGCTTTTAAAGAGGACCTCCCAAGGAACATTCAAGCCAAGTTCATTCCAAATTGGCCCAGCGGTTAGGAGGAGTTGATGTTTACAGATTTATTGACGACGCACGACGGACACCGGGTGATCATAAAAGCTCCCCTTCAGCACGTTGTGCTCGGTTGAGCTAATAAAACGACCAAGCTCCTGAGTTGAAACAGAGAACGATATTGTATGCGATTGTCTTCGAGTTTAATCAAACATTTTTTTTTTAACAATATGTCTAATTAACTCTATCTGTCCGTCTTTCGGTTTTTCTGTCCGTCAGGTTTATTGTCCTTTTGTTGCTTTGAAATGAAATGTGGTTATATACATGAAGAGCTTGGTGACAGACAATGTCATGCAAAAGGTGGATAACTATCATGCAGAGATCCATAACTATTATAACTATCATCTTTGATATGGATTACAACAAGCGAAAAGGGGCATTCGGACTTTTGCGTAAAGTGTCGTCTCGGATCAGCCTGCGCAGACAATCCGAGACGACATTTTCCGTTTTCATGTAATTTTCTGTTTCATACAAGTCTACTGTAGCACAAAATCTAATGTGGTCGTAAAGTGCCGTCTCGGATCGCAGGCTGATCCGAAACGACACTTTACGCAAATGCCCGAATGCTACTTTTCGCGTATTGCAAGGTATATCTTCATCACAAGACTTCACTTCGTTAATATAAATTAATGATAATGATCATGAACGAACAACCATTCACATACCTTGTCAGCTGCACACCTTAAAGTATCTACTTATATCTAATACTACCAGATTTTTGTGTTTTCATCGAGATATAAAATGCAATTGCCTTATTACATGGCAAATAACGCCCGAACACAAAAATCTGCACTCAACCCTTATAATTGCACTCGCTGTTCAAAAATCACCTTTCAAAAATGATAGAGAGAAAAAAATCACGGACAAATACGACAGTTAATACGAGTTAATTTCCTTCGCGGATTCTTGGTTGAACGGGCATGAATACACAATCTACTTTTAGCTTTTCAACATTTTGTTTTTTGTCGAAGACCGCCATTTTACTGGCTTTGAAATCATACTTTCGATGATTTATCGAACAAAATTTAAGAATAAAATATATATGTAGATCTATATGAACAATACAATCAACTATCTACACTTGAGGCTAAGCGGACGATGTGTTCTTTCGAGTGACCTTTTCATAATTTGTAAAGAATATGCGTATGTACCGTCTGCAGATCTGTTCTAGATGAGTATCTATCTGTTGCCGATATAAGACTTGGTCTATCCTATGTTTCTTGTAAGATATTGTAACGACCCTGGGGTACGGGGGTAAGGTAGAATGAACTGACTGACTGACTTGCCGACCCAGGCCGCGCAAAGCCGGATTTCGGTGTCAAACTTTGGTAGAGTGATTGACTGAACAACGCTGGATAAACTTAAACGATGAAATTTAATTGAATAGAAAGTTAGACGAATACCACCTTCCTCACACCTCACACACTACCGGAAGCATGACGCGCACAATTCACTTCAAGAAATAGATGTCTACAACTAAGAACAATAATTCGCGTATCCCTTCACCTATGGGGATCGTAATGCTGGTGTCCCTAAGCGTCGAGACCTAGCGCAGTACTATGAAGGGTTGCCAGTCATAACCCAGTAATTCCCAAAGCGAGCTCTAACTATCAGCGCGACCATTTATCATTTACCTTGTACTGCCCAGTCGTGTCTCTTCCCACACCAAATGACGCCCACCCCTTACGTCTCGAAGTTCCCTGGGTTTCTAATCCCGAAAAATAAGGAAACAAACTGAACGGTATGAATACACAGTCAATACGCCCCTTTAAATGCAAAACAGGAATATTATGGTCGAAACACTCACTTCATTTTGATTACCACAAGAATAACTTTGTGAAATGCAATGAGTAGATCTTATATTAAGTTTTCGCTTTGTTCGTTTGGTGACAACTTAATGTTCTGGACCGGAACCAAGAGTCGCAGAACCGCTCAAAACGCTTCCTTATATAGGTTTCAGCTGGACAGTTGTCAAGGACTGTCCAGAATTCTCACGCTTCATTTTCAAGCGAGTAAATCTATCCAGGAAACCTACCAATGAATCAAGTCTGTCCAGGAATACGGCTTCCTGATCGGTCAATGGTTTACAATGTAACATAACGATAAAATCCGAGCACCCATGGACCGAATGAAAGTCAACACGGCTCTCAATTTCAAGTTGATAGAAGTTTCTTTGGATGCTTATCGCTATAAGTTATGGGTCATAAATACAGTAAAAGAAAAGGAGATAAGATTCTGTCATCAAAGTATGAAGAACATTCACAACAACCAAGTTGTGTGAATACCACAGTAATTGTGGCGAATGACAAAATGTAAACCGACAGTCACAACGGTAAACTCATTTGTTTCGATCAGCATACACGATAGTTCATATCGAGTCCATGAATATTCCTCACTTTACGGGTGTAAATGACTGATTGATTTGCGAGCATGCTTCCGAATAGGACAAAAACACAACAAAGATTTACAATTACATTAAATCTGTATTTACAAGAAGAAGCCAGAATTTTGCACTGACCCAGACAGGTTCGGATCAAAGCATAACCTGACTTTATGTCAGGTATGCTTCACATCCCCCCGCCTTTCAAAAAGTTCGTCCCGAACTTAATGACAGACAGAGAAGGCAAATAATGCAAGAAAAAGTTTCAAACTTTATATACAAAATAGTCCTTAATGTAAGGTATTAAATGAGACACAATTCAATTTATCAAGTTCATGTCCCTTAATGTAAGGTAGTTAATTGAATTAGTAAATGACTAATGTATTGAGCAAAATCTCTCAACCATCTTCATTGACATAAAGAGAGAAAAAGAAAAAAAAAATGATGACATGACAAACAAGAGCCGTCAGAGACGGGTTATGCTCCCCGAACAAGTGCTTGTCATAAAATATAAGAAATTGATATAAATTCACTTCTTTTATCCTAGAAGAAGCTGTTCATGCCCCCCAAAATTTGAAGTGAAAAGGCAATTACTATCTTAGAGATAGCCAACAAAAACTTGTAGAGGACAATAAGCCCAATAAGCCCCCTTTAAGCCTCCTTTTCCCATAAGACAGTATTGGATCATTGCAATAAATACAAAGGGTGTGTGGTTTGTAGCATTTTTTAATAATAATTAAAAATTCGAAATTTCATAAAATTTTGAGCAGTCATGTATTAAATATTACATAAAACAATTTTTTACATGAAGCCCCCTTTTTCCGAGACGCAGCCTGAAATTGAGAAAAAGGAAGAGAGGTACCTGGGCAACGTTCCAACAAGTTCAGATTTGAAATTTTACAAAGGTTTGAGCACTGATAAAGGAGAACCTAGTGAAAAACAATTTTTTCCATGAAGTCCCCTTTTTCCGTGATGCAGCCTTAATTTAAGAAACCAGGAAAGATGTATTTGCGCATTAATAATTCATAGATTGCAAAAACAAAGGGCACATGTTGAAACTTGTAAAACAAGGTATAACCATGAAATGTTGACAAAAACTGAACAAGATATTAGTAAAAATTGCAATTTTGCAGTAGGGCCCCTTTTTCATTTTACAAGAAACCCCCTTTTTCCATGACAGAGGGTCAAATTGAAAAACACAGAGATAAAGAAAGAAGAGCACATGGTGAAACTCTTAAAAAAACAATATAACCATGAAGTTTAATGAAATTTTGACCAAAACTGAATGAAATATTAGTAAAAAATGGAATCTTGCAAGAAGCCCCCTTTTTCCATGACAGAACGTCAACTTAAAAAATGCCCAGATTAAAAATAGCAAGGGCACATGCTAAGACTTTCCATAAACAATCTAACCATGAAGTTTCATGATATTCTGACCAAAACTGAATGAGATATTGGTAAAAATTGCAATTTTGCATTAAGCCCCTTTTTTCCATGACACGGGGTCAAATTGAAAATCCGGGAAAAGTATATCGGCGCATAACCCCAAGGAGTTCATATATGAAGTTTCATCCAATTTGGTCCAAGGGTTGTAGAGAAATCGCTTCGGACGGACAGACGGACGGACGGACGGACGGACGGAAGGACGGACAGACGAAGCGGCGACTATATGCTCGCCCTTCGGGGAGCATAAAAATGGTTTACAATGAATTTGACCTTGACAATTCTGATAACAATGTATATTTCCCAGATAAAATTATATTTACTTTGGAAAGGTCTACGAATTAATCCTTTCTTACAAAATTAATTCATATGCAAATTGTAAGACTTTGACATGATGGTTACTTTGATTGCAAATTAGCCCTACAAACAAACATTTCTTTTACAAATAATCTTTGCAATACATAGGAATTTACTATTTGGCGAATAGCTCTTGTAAAGACTTCAACTTTCTCGAAGAACTTATAGCTGTTATGGAACATAGCAAATGTAAACAATTCAAACATTTTCAACCATCCTAAACATTTGCCTTGTTTACACTGTATATCATCTACCAACACATTATTAAAACTTATCTCAGCATAATCATTGCTGAACTGTGTGGGAAATTCATAATTACTATTCGACCTACTTAATTAAAAAAAATTATATGAGGTAAAGAAAATATAACACTTCTTCTTCTTCTTTCGTTCACATATTCATGTTATGAAATGGGAGGGGAATTAACCACTTCCTGGTATATTACCAGTACTTTAATTAGATATGAGAAAAAAATGCATGTAGTATTGGATTTTTATACTTTATCATCATGTCACTTATTCATGTAAAAGGAGAGGCATTTACCATTTCCTGGGCATTACCAGTACTTTACCAACAGTCTTCAGCCTTGAAGGTGTCAGTCCCTAAATCTTCTGGCAGACAGGTTTTTCTATCCAGGAGGAGGACAGAGCATATTTGGTGCCATCCGGCAAAGTAGCCTCCTCCACCCTCTGGATACAAAGCAGGTTTGACGAGATACATTTCACTTTCGGATGTGAGACCCCTGCCTTCAACGCCCTAGTTTTTGCCTCATTTAATACTTCTGCCACCTCTCCACCCTCATATACTGAAGGGGCACCCAGAAAAAAGAAATTTGGATCGTTCGCAAAACGATCATTTACCCTCTCCTTCACTTTGTTTGTTTTCTTACCACTCTCCTTCCGTACCATTTTTTTTCTATTGAATCTGACTTGACGCTCCATTAGCTGGATTATCTCGTCCACCACCTCCCTTGTCCTCCTATCATTCTTCTCTTTCTTTGTCTCGACATCTACCCACTCCTCTATGTTCCTGTCCTCTTCTCCCTTCTTCTCTGAATCCTGACCTGATGTTTCTTCTTTTCCTTTCTTCTGTCCTTCTTCCACCACCCCTTCGCTGTTTGTCTCCACCTCCATCTCATCTTTCTCATCTTCTGCACTCTTTCGGTCTTTTTGTCTTACACTTTCCTCCTCCTGAGCCTCTCCATTTTCTTCTATACACCTCTCAGCTATCCCTTCCTTATCCTCCTTCCCGGTTTCTCCTCTCTCTTCTTCTCTTATCTCTTCTGTCATTACCCCTTCTTTGCATTCCTCCCTCTCTTCTACCTCTTCCACAAATGTGAAACTGTCGGTGGTTGGTGTTGGTATTTTTGGCATAAAAAGAATTCTCCCCCACCGTTCTTACCGGGGCAGGGAGGGAATGCTTAGTGGCCATGTGGCTGTATAGCTCCTTCCCCCGACTTCTGGCTACGCTTTAGGGGCAAAAATCGCATTGGATTTTTTCCCCATGCTTGTCACGATGGTGGCTCTTGAGGCTGTCAAGCTTGTGAAATTTCTTTTTGCATATTTGGCAGGCATATTGCATCGGAACAATTCTGTATCTTGCAACAGGCATTCTACTTGAGCTACAAGAGATAGAGAAATGTCTTACAACACATCTTTCAGTGAATCAGATCAATTTCACTGAACTATTTTTTTTTACAAGCAAGTTATAGACATTTCTAAAGTAATTTCTGACTGACACGGAGTTTATAGACTGAACCATGTTGATAATTTTTCGAAACATGGTTTCAGTTTATTTACATGAACGACTTTAAAATTTGATTTTGCATATTTCTGAATTTTATAAGTAGCATCAGATATGATACTAATTATCTTGTAGGGTCCATCCCTGCGGAACTGTAACTTTGGATACTTTCCTTTTGTACGGGTATACAAGCACAGCCAGACTGCATCCTTAACCTTGAATTTGGGTAGAGTCATGGATCTGTCATAATGAAACTTTTGTTTGGCACTTGCTCTGAGCATTTTGTCCCGTGCAATTTCATGGGCAGACCTAAGATCTTGCTTTAAATGACTTAAGTACTTATTTACTGGTTGTTTTAAACTGTAGTCTGAAGAAGTACCAAATAATAAGTCTACTGGTAAATTTACTTCTCTGCCCAACATTAGTAGATTGGGTGTGACACCAGTACTTTCATGTTCAGAGGACCTATAAGCCATCAAGATAAAGGGTAACAGTTCATCCAAGTCTTTCTGTGAAGGGGCTATATATGTACTTAACATGTCTGCAATGGTCCTGTTAAAACGCCCTACTAGCCCATCACTCTGTGGATGAAACGGGGTGGTTCTTGTCCTATCAATTTTGAGGTAACTGCAAAGGAACTGAAAAAGATCATACTCAAATTGTCTCCCTTGATCAGTATGGATTTCTTTAGGTGTGCCAGATCTAGTTATGAATCGTTCAACAAAATGTTTTGCTATGGTGGAAGCATCTATTGATTGAATTGGGATGGCTTCGACCCATTTCGTGAAACAGTCTGTTATATAACAAGATATAACAAGAACGTACTTATGACGAGCGTTAGTTTCAGTCAAAGGTCCTAGAATATCAATTTCAATACGCTACACTGGGATCCCTACATTATATGTCTTCATTTCAGCCTAAATGGGCCTTGGGGGCATTTTACGTGCTCGACATTCAAAGCATTTACTGCAATGCTGAATAACATCATCCTTATAGCCAACCCAATAAAAGCAGCTACGAATTCTGGCAATAGTTTCTGAAATACCTAAATGCCCTGCACAGACATTATCATGAAGAAGGATCAAAATTTCAGTTTTCCAGTTTTCAGGTACAACTATCTGCAGTCTGCAATTGCCAGACAGTTCATGCCATTCTCTGTGTAAGACATTATCCTTGATTTTTAACCTTTCCCACTGAGCAAATAGAAATTTGCATTCTTTGCCCAAATGCGAAATATCAGACCATGTTGGGCGAGATAGGCCTCGCTCCAACCAATCTGTAACTGGTTTTAGTATTACATCTGCTCTCTGTCATTCACTTATTTCGACCAATGGTTTAGTTTTCAACCAATTGGAGGCATCGATTGTGTCTTCTTATTCACCAGTATCCATTGAGTCTGAATCAGATCTCAATTGCACTTTTCTAATCAAAGTCAAAGTGTCCTCTGTCTTTTCCTTTTGTGCATTTTCAAAATTGTTTTTGCAGGCAATGCGAACAAGTGCCACATGGCAGACGAGACAATCCATCAGCTTTGCTGTTCATCCATTCAGGCCTGAACTGAACTGTTAGATCATATTATACGGACAGAATTTCTAACCACCTAGTTAATTGACCTTCGGGGTTTGTGAAACGAAGTAGCCATGAAACGAATTAGATATGATAAGGCACCATGATCTGTTCGTACAACCACTTTAGAACCATAGAGGTAGTGATGAAAATGTTTCACACTATCTATTATAGCCAAAAGTTCCTTTCTATTTATGCAGTAATTAGTTTCTGATTTTGATAGGGTTTTGCTGTAGTAAGCTATAACTTTTATGGCTATCTTGAATTTGAGATAGGACTCCAGCAATTGCACAAGAAGAAGCATGTGTATCCAGAATATAGGGCTGACCAAGGATAAGATAGGCTAGAATTGAGGCAGAAGTTAACAATTGCTTCAATTTGTCAAAAGATTCCTGACATTTTTCATTCCAACCTTTAAGAAGCTTGCTACTCTTATCACAAAGTTTGTAGAGAGGTCTTGCTATATTAGCAAAGGACTGTACATAGCGTCTGTAATAAGAGCATAATCCTAGAAAGCTTTTCAATTGCTTTACAGTGGTCGGCTCTCTCCAATTTTTGACTGCAGCAATTTTATCAGGATCTGTAGAAACACCTTCTTTTGAAAAAATATGGCCCAGAAAAATAACTTTGCTTTGAAAGAAATGGCATTTCTTGGGTGGAATTTTTAAGCTAACTTCAGATAAGCAACTTAAGGCTTTCCCCAATCTTTCTAAATGCTCATCAAAAGTTTTAGAAAATATTATGACATCATCTAAATACAATAAGCAAACAGTCCATCGAAGTCCAGCAAGCACATGTTCCATTAAACGTTGGAAAGTGGGGGGTCCATTACAGACTCCAAAAGGTAGAACTCGGAATTGATGAAGCCCTGAGAAGGAATAAAAGGCTGTTTTGGCAGCATTATCTGGGTCCATAGCAACTTGAGAGTACCCTTTTTGTAAATGAATGACTGAGAACCATTCAGTGCCCTGCAAAGCATCAAAACAGTCGTTGATGTTTGGCAGTGGGTATGAATCTTTTATTGTAACTGCATTTACTGCGCGGAAGTCAATGCAAAAGCGCGTCGATCCATCGTGTTTCGAAACTAAGACTATAGGACTTGCCCAAGGACTGGTTGATGGTTCAATAATCTTGTTTTCCAGCATTGCTTTTATTTCATTTTCAGCAATTTCACGCTTATTAAGTGGCAAGCGCCTCATGGGTTGCTTTATAGGTTTACTGTCACCAATATTGATTTTATGCTGTACTATGCTTGTTTGACCAAGATCAAATTTGGATTTAGCAAAGGCATTTTGGTGTTTCAATAAAAGTTTGTGAAACAATACCTTTTGGTCCTCATTCAAATTTGAAATATTTGCTTCCCAGACTGCATGCAAATGTTCAGGCAAAGAGTCGAAGTAATTCTTTGGGCCAATGCTAAGATTTCTTCATGAGCTCAATTCAGGTTGTACAATTTTGCGAGAATTGATATCAACTGGAGAAATACTTTCCACCAGTTCAGCCATTGCAGCTGTTGTTTTGGGGTGAAAAGTCCTAGTTTCACCAGATAAATTTATCAGTCTAAGTGGCACTTTACTATAAAAAGGGTTAATAATGGACTTGGCTGCCAAAACACCTTTTTTCGATAAGGTAGAATCAGGATTAGTCTCCACTAAAGCAGACTGGATGGGATGGATTTGATTTTGCGTACCAACAACAGAGGCATTGACGATTCTTTCGGTTCCAGGTGAATGACAACCTTTGATTCCAAGCAGATTCTAAAAACAGAATTAAGTTCACTCTCTAATTTGCAATGTACAGGTTGACCATCGATCTTAACAGTATCTTCCCCTAGATTCAAATGGAAGTTATTCATTTTCATAAAGTCTCTTGCTAGAATGACAGGAACCTCTATGTTAGTTATGACTACATTGTGAAGAAATACTTGATTTGTTCCACATATAGCAACGGATAGAAAGATTTTACCAGCTGCACTGGATTGGTCTCCGTTTGCCATTCTCAAATAAAGGACACAGTCATTCACAAAAGGTTTCATAGTGGGTATTTTCTCAAAAATACTCCTGTTCATGACAGTAATCGTGCTACCTGAATCTAAAAGAGCATATGTTTCGACTCCGTGAATGCTTATATCAATGACCATCCCATCTCCCCTTGAATCTTTATTAAAATTGCTTGAAAATTTTGAAACTGTGGGTCTCTTGATTTCAAATCGAGTAGCTGAAACTTGACCCTCAGTGTCAGCTACCATTAGTTTCCCCGGTTCGATGCATCAGTTCTTGACTGATTATTATTATTCTTGAATTTGGAGAGGCAGTTCTTGGCAATGCGGCCTTGAATATTACATTGAAAGCAAATTCCCGTCTCTGGGAACTTTCCAGATTTTGCAGTGGTGTGAGACCTATTATTCGAAGGCCTGTTCCTTTGACCATTTTTATGACGGTCCCCATGTGTATTAAACGGCGAGCCTTTGGAAGCGTCTTGATGGCTTACGTTATTATCGCGAAGTTTACCGAGTATTTGATCAAGTTTCTGGTCATGTTCCAGAAATTTACCCTGGAAGTGTGAAATATCATTGCCACCTTCATGCTCTGGTTGTATCAGGCGGGCGAATCTATTATTATGACGCGAATTTAATGTTTTCTCACTTTTCAGAGCCGCGCGCACCGCTTCATCGACCGATTTTGGTTCCCTAACTTCTATGAATGCGCGCAAAGACGCGTCGTTGATGGAGTCTAAGAAATGATTAACAGCTAGCTCTTCCCGCACATCTTCGGGAATACGGGGGTATGCCTTCCGAGACAACCTTTTAATTTCGTCCCCTAATTCTACTAAACTTTCCGATGATTTACGGAGCCTTTGTCGCAGTTTTTCACGGGTCATTGTAGTCTGTTCTCCAGGCTGAAATCTAGCCCTCAGTTTACTGACTAAATGTGCATAGTTGTTTCTATCAGCAATGGACATATATAACACGGAGATGGCGTGGCCTCTCAATCGAGTGCATAATTGGCGGGCCGTTGTTCTGCAAGCCCCAACAGTTTTCTTCCGCAGTGATTTCGGATTGAATTAGGTATTCATCGATGTCTTCCGATCCATCGAAAGGCGCGACCTTACAAAATGTTGTAGGCCTATGGTTTCTAAACTTTCGAGAATCCATTAGGAAATTATTATTTCCGTTCTCGAAATGTCGTTGTCTATACCGGGAATTAGGCACATTCTCTGAGAAATAATACCCAGGAGAATTTGAGCGCGAGCGCGCATTTAAAAACGGATTAGTTTCATACATCCTTCTACCATTCCTATCGGCTCTCAAACGCGAAGAGGACTCGTCTGTCCTATTTTGATTCCGATCATCGGGTAGACTATGAGAATGGTCAAATCGGACCGGGATGGACCGTTGTCTAGCCTGTCGGGACCTGAGTGAAGAATTTTCTGCCCTTAGCGCGGCGATTTCGAGTCTTAACTTTTGTTCAAGGGATGAGGGTCTGGCTTCATTATCTGGGCTCCGATCCGAATCTTCATATTTGGACGGATCTCTTCCTCGGTAGGAACCCGCGGAAGAAGTACCGACAGTAACGAAGCTGTCCTCAGGGAAGGTCGGGACACCGGTTCCGGTCGTACCAGTGCATGCAACGTTACGACATTCCCCGCCATCCTGCTGAGCAACATAATCTGCGTCGTCATGGTTCAAACTGTTTGAAGCCATGCTCCTGTAATAAAAGTCAGCTTGGCCGATACAAGTAAAAAAATGTTTATTGCGTTTATTTATGCACGAAATTCAAATTCCGTCTGCACTTAAAGGGTTCTAAGGAAAACGAAAAACACTAATACAGAATCCGTCTACTTCCGACCTGAAACGCGTTATATCACAATTCCTTCTTTACATTATTTCTCCCTTATTCGCTCTATCTATCCAAATTACTTTAAGGTGCAATGCGTATTCCAATGAACGGCGCCTATAGATTTCAAAGGAATAATTGCAGCTTACTGATACAAGAACACCAACTTGGATACCAACTGGCAAAGAATCCCACCTCTGCCACCAAAAATCTGTAACGACCCTGGGGTACGGGGGTAAGGTAGAATGGACTGACTGACTGACTGACTGACTGACTTGCCGACCCAGTGGGATTTCAGTGTCAAACTTTGGTAGAGTGATTGACTGAACAATACCGGATAAACTTAAACGATGAAATTTAATTTAATAGAAAGTTAGACGAATACCACCTTCCTCACACCTCACATACTTCCGGAAGCATGACGTCCACAATTCACTACAAGAAATAAATGTCTACAACTAAGAACAATAATTCGCGTATCCCTTCACCTATGGAGATCGTAACTCCGGTGTCCCTAAGCGTCGAGACCTAGCGCAGTACCATGAAGGGTCGCCGGCCATGACCCAGTAATTCCCAAAGCCAGCTCCAACTATCAGCGCCACCATTTATCACTTACCTTGTACTGCCCAGTCGTGTCTCTTCCCAAAACAAATGACGCCCACCCCTTACGTCTCAAAGTTCCCTCGGTTTCTAATCCCGAAAAATAAGGAAACAAACTAAACGGTATGAATACACAGTCAATACGCCCCTTTAAATGCAAAACAGGAATATTATGGTCGAAACACTCACTTCATTTTGATTACCACAAGAATAACTTTGTGAAATGCAATGAGTATATCATATATTAAGTTTTCGCTTTGTTCTTTTGGTTACAACTTAATGTTGTGGACCGGAACCAAGAGTCGCAGAACAGTTCGAAACGCTTCCTTATATAGGTTTCAACTGGACAGTTGTCAAGGACTGTCCAGAATTTTCACGCTTCATTGGTTAATTGGTCAATCTGTCCAGGAAACCTCCTAATGAATCGAGTCTGTCCAGGAATACGGCTTCCTGATTGGTCAGTGACTTACAATGTAACATAACGATAAAATCCTAGCATCCATGGACCGAATGAAAGTCAACACGGCTCTCAATTTCAAGTTGATAGAAGTTTCTTTGGATGCTTATCGTTATAAATTATGGGTCATAAATGCAGTAAAAGAAAAGGAGACAAGATTCTGTCATCAAACTATGAAGAACATTCACAACAACCAAGTTGTGTGAATACCACAGTAATTGTGGCGAATGACAGAATGTAAACCGACAGTCACAACGGTAAACTCATTTGTTTCGATCAACATACACGATAGTTCATATCGAGTCCATGAATATTCCTCACTTTACGGGTGTAAATGACTGATTGATTTGCTAGCATGCTTCCGAATGGGACAAGAACACAATAAAGATTTACAATTACATTAAATCCATATTTACAAGAAGAAGCCAGAAGTTTGCATTGACCCAGACAGGTTCAGATCAAAGCATAACCTGACTTTATATCAGTAGTCTATATTCACTTCTTTCGATCACAGGAATTTGACATTCTATAGCCAAAATAATGATAAAATATGAAAAAAAATCTCCCCTGTATAATATAAACACAAGGAATGCAACGTCTCGATTGCTGGCGCTAGCACCTGACAGCCTTTCCCAACCAAAATCACCCACGAAACAAACATAAAAAATAATCTCATTTAGCCTAGCGATAGACAAGACAATAATGTATCTGCGACATCCGGCGATACCTCAGTAGACACCTTTCAACCGGACATATCCGTCATGTTTTACAGCTCTATCAGGAGATTTTGATTTATCCGGGTGGCCATTCGCTGACGTCACAGAAAGTAGCAGGTAGCGTATTTTCGTATTACTTATTACTATTATTTTTTTCGTTTTTAAGATACTTATGGACATCACATGATACTAAAGACTTTTCTAGAATCTTTTCGTTCAAACGCCATTTTTCAGATATCTGGGCCCAAAACTAGTGAAAAATTCTCTAATAAGTTAATTCCTCAATTTATGAACCTCAGTTTGAGGGTTATTATAGCCTGCACAAATCACAGGTGAGGAGGACATACTGGACCAAAATGGTGATGGGGCGAGCTGATAACTGGGCAAAATGGCATTGGGCGAAGTGGTGAAGGGGCGAAATGATAAAGGGGCGAGATGGCATTGGGCGAATCGGCAAAGGCTGAATTGGCAAAAGGGCGAAACGGTAATTGGGCGAAATGATGATTGGACGAGGTGGCAATTGGGCAAAATGAAAAAGGCAAAATGGGTAGGGGACAAGACGGCAAAGGGCGAAATGGGAAGATAAGTTTGGTGAAATGGGAATTGGCGAAATGGAATTGGGCGAACTGGGAAGACACCGTGAATAGAGAGTCTGAAAGGTCGACGTCATCATCCCTCACAACGTACGTCAGTGTGACGTCACAGGTAGTGATATCGGACCCTTGTTATAAAGTCAGTGTGCGTGTTTGGTAAGACTTTTTTTTTCGGCGAAATGGGAAAGTTGGGCGAGATGGCTTCTGGGCAAAATGAAAAGTGGGCCAAAATGATTTTGGGCAAAACGGGAAATGGGGAGGACAGATATTTGGCGAAATGGGAAAAGGGCAAAGTTGGCAGGGGCGAAAAAAGAATGGGCGAAACGTGAAAAATTCTGGCGAAATGGGAATGGGCGAAATGGGATTGGGAGAACTGGAAATAAACCCTATTCACTGTTGGCATAATGTTTAATTTTAATGTGCAAATAAAGTTAAACACGCATCATTTTGTCCAGGTTTATCCGTTAGTTTCCTTTTTGCAAGTTTTTCACCGTGAATCATCTACTCCGGAACTTGGTACCAGCTGAAGTGATGACAAGCAAACACTGTCCCTGTCCAGGGTAAGAAAATTCTTAATTTTGAGGCTCTATCGCGGTATTGTGGATCATTGAGGATGCCTGCAATAACGGAACATATTTATGTTTGAAATGCACAACAAGAAATTCCGTGAAAATGATTTCAATGTCACTTTTTATTGTAAAACGATCTGCCTGGTACTGCCTAAAATATTTGTCAACGTTAAAACCCATCTGTTATCTTACAAACGATTGTAACAAATTTCAATCCATAATTAATTATCCATATACATTCCAGTCACTGCTGCATGTATGTAATCCAGAGTTTTGTCCAAACAATAATGGATCTCGGAAAAAAAAATGATAAAACGCGGAAGGCTTGAGTACGGCAACTTGCGACAATGTAAAAAATACTGGACGGCGTCTTGCTAGCTAACTGTTAGGCGATTTATTTTGAAAATAATAAAATTTAACGCTGTAGCGTGCGCGAAAAGGTATTATTACTAACTAGTATCACGTTCACAATTGCTACCATATTTAAAGATAATTTATTTGTTGGAGGATGGTGCTATGGAAAGGATACGGCGCACGACTTGACTGTCCCATGCCTTTCCAATACCATTACTGCTGCGATTCTTGGTGGTCCTTTTCTAATGTAATCGTATTTTTTTGCCTTTCCGTGACGTAAGAATGCTGAATATGTTATTCGTCCTGATTAATCCATTCCCACGTAATCCCGACTTTTTAGCTCACCTGAGCACACGTGCTTTTAGGATCACCCGGTGTTCGTCGTCCGTCGTGCGTGAACTGGTGCGTCGTGCGTCAGTGCGTTGTGTGTCGTCAACAATTCTTTAAACATCAACCCCTCTGTTTTTAAACCACTGGGCCAATTTGGACCAAACTTAGCTGGAATATTCCTTGGGAGATCCTCTTTCAAAATATTTACAGAATTTGATTCCATCAAAAACTCTGGCTGCCATGGCAACCAAATGGAATTTTTTAGGAAATTCTTTAAAAAAAATCTGCTCCTGAAACTGCTGGTCAGATTATTAAATAGTTTTACAGAGATGTTCCTTTGATGACCTTTTCAAAAAGTGTTCGTGAAATTTTGATCCGTCAAGAAAAATGGCTCTGGTGAATGGGGGCTACTTGCAATATTCTAACATGAAGACATTCTTAATAATTCTTCTTCTCTGAAACCGCTGGTCAGATTTTAAAATAATTTCACGGAGATGTTCCTTGGATGACACTTTTCAAAACTTGTTCAAGAAATTCTGATCCGTCACGAAACATGGCTCTGGTGAATGGGGCTACTTGTACTATACGGAAATGAAGAAATTATTGAAAATTCCCCTTCTCTGAAACTGCTGGTCAGATTAATAATTTTACACAGATGTTCCTTTGGTAACCCTTTTCAAAATTGTTCGCGAAATTTTTATCCGTCAAGAAACATGGCTCTGGTGAATGGGGGCCTCTTGCGATATACGGAAAAGAAGAAATTTAAAAAAATTCTTCTTCTCTAAAACTGCGGGTCAGATTTTGAAATAGTTTCACAGAAATGTTCCTTTGGTGATCCTTTCCAAAAATTCCTTTGGTGATCCGTTTCAAAAAAATGTTTGCGAAATTTTGATTTATCGAAAAACATGGCTCTGGGGAATGGGGCTACTTGCACTATACGGAAATAAAGAAATTATTAAAGATTCTTTTTCTCTGAAACTGCGGGTCAGACACTGAAACAATTTCAGACTGATGTTCCATTTCAAATGTTGTTCGCGAATTTTTTATCCGTCCAGAGACATACATGTAGCTCTGTTGAACGGGGGCTACTTGCACTATAGAATAAGAAATTCTAAAAAAATCTTCTTCTGTGAAATGGCTGGTCAAAACAAAATAATTTCATAGAAATGATCCTTGGATGACCCCTTTCAAAAACTGTTCGTGAAATTTTGATCCTTCAAAAAACCACAGCCTTTTGTTGGTACTTCATGTGGTGCTCTTGTTTGATTTATGTTATTAGCACAGGAATTTGACAAAAATAAATGATAAAATATGAAAAAAAATCTCCCCTAGACTCTAAAGTATAAACACAAGGGATGCAACGTCTCGATTGCCAGCGCCAGCACAAGACAGCCTTTCCCACCCAAAATCACCCACGAAACAAACATTGATCAATAAGAACCAGGAAGTGTATTTTTGGATTAAGTATAGAGTCAAATATATTTTCTTTAAAAGAGAATACGGTCAAATACTTATGTTAGTTACTTCTAGAAAAAATTTAAGTATCATGTGATGTCCATAAATATATCTTAAAAACGAAAAAGATAATAGTAATACGTCATCCGAAAATACGCTTCCTGGCTCTTTCCGTGACGTCAGCGAATGGCCTCTTCGATGGATAGAAATTGTCAAAAAAATTGTAAAACATGACGGCTATCTCCGCTTAAAAGGTGTCTACTTAGGAATCGCCGAATGTTGCAGGTGCATTTTTGTGTTGTCTATCGCTAGGCTAAAGGAAATTATGATCAATGTTTGTTTCGTGGGTGATTTTGGGTGCTAAAGGCTGACTTGTGCTAGCGCCGGCAATGGAGACGTTGCATTCCTTGTGTTTATATTATATAGGAGAGACTTTTTTTCATCATATTTGATCATTTATTGTGGTTACAGAATGTCAAATTCCTGTATTATTAGTAGCTATCGAGCATGTGCTCTTCTTCGAGAAATTGTCCTTGGGCGATCAATCCAAAAATTTATTTGCAAAATTATGATTCATCAAATCATTGCTGTGTTGATGATTGTAGGGGTGGTGACAGATTTTGAAATGACTTTCAATGACCTTTTCAAAACCGCTTGGAAGTTTCAATAACACCCCCCCCCCCTCCAAAAGAAAAGGGCTATGGTCCTCAAAAACTCAGGTGAGCGATTTGGGGCTATCTTGGCCCTTTTGAAGACTTGGGACAATACCCGCAAATGAAGGGCATTAGAACCTGCAACGAGATAAAAGAATGCGTCAAAATGGACTCTTTTCCTGCATCGCACTTCTGTAAGTTGCCGGACAGTTAATTTAGTAAAATTTTCATGTTGCCGTACGCCAACCAATCAAGTCGCCGTACTCCCCAGGATTATTGTTTTCGACAATAATTCAATCAAATCTTGATTGTTGCATATTAAACTTATACCGAAGTCAGTTTCAAATGTCCGGAATATTATGATGTTAAAAACAAAGGGTAAAAAGATTTGTAACAACGAAAACCGAACGATTTTCGATGAGATATGGTTGTTTGAGCAGTACCAGCTAGTAGGATTTCGCTGTTTTTTGCAACATGCAAGAATACTATTTTCGATTCACAAACATGGACAACAATTGGACATCTCTAAACAGCGATGCTTGTACTTTCAAAGGAAGACACTCATTAAAAACCACTCTAAAAAACGATTTATTCACCCCACTCCGACCCATCATTGCCTTTTGTATCGATAAGCTGGTACCAAGTTCCGTAGTCGATGATACACGGTGTTTTTTAAAGAAAAAGAAATCGATCTTTTTCCATTTGACTGATTCAGCGATGGAACTCTAAATATAGCCCATAAACAGTTAATATGAAATCTGAAATTAGATACCAACAACAATTTGGAAAAACCGAAAGTAGTGCTATTGCGTTCATCGAAAATGACATGCAGGTTTTTTCATCACATGACCCGATTCTGACCAATCAAAAAACGATTTTACACCACGAGTGCAATTATTATGATTTAAATGGGAGTCATACTCTGTGAAAAAGGGACATAATGCATCTACGAAAAGAATCGGACCTGGAACGAGACTTTTCGCTATAGGTCAATTTTCGGAGTGTTCAAGGGCCAGTCTACCTCCGGATTGAATTTTATATTTTTTTCATGTGTCTGTTTTTGGAAATGTTATGGGTAAAGAAACATGACGTCATTTAAGCTGGGGGATAATTTTCCCGTCACAGTGAATGTTTTCCTCCTGCCAAAAATCTGGTTAATTGACTTGAGATCATTAGTCTTAAAAGTGGCATTCATTGACAAAATAATCAGAGGAAATATAATTATTATATATATTTTCTTTCATCAGCTTGTGGTTAATATGGGGAAATATTTGCCTCAAAAGGGAAAGGTTCGCGAAAATAACGAGTGCCTTACGGCATACCTCGCAAATATTTCCACATATATTACACCAAGCTGATGAAATAAACTCTAAGTATGTGATGGGCTGCTGGGTAGCATGAATCATGCAGACGTATTAAGTCCTCTTTTCACAATAAACTGCATGGGATGAAGTTCAAGGTGGAAGTTATTCTCTTTTTTCCCAAGGAAAAAAAAATAGGATAAAAGCTCAGCAAACACAGGAGGAAATGAGAAAATGCTAACTTGGAGCGATTTCTCCTTTTCCCACAATAAATTTTCAAAGTGACAACAGCTATACTTCAACAGCTTTAAATTTCCCTTTTCAGTTTGCTTGTTTTGGTGTGTAAAACCGTACAACAGTATCTTAATCATTTACGGTGACAGTTCACAGATTCGGTTTTTCTCCTCTCTCTCTTTCTCTCTCTCTTTACTAACAAAACAGGAAGAAAGTGCTATGTTCTCTCCAGTGCACAAATACTATTACAATTCGCCAAAAACACCTACATGTACATGTAAGTGCACTTTTAATTCACTATCTTTAACAAAAATACTTGAGCTTTGGGATGGGCGCTAATATTTGTGATGATTATACGTTAAAGAGACATTGGTTCATAGTGGAAATATGTATACATCAAGCCCTCTTTTTCCATGACACGGTATCAAACAGAAAAAAGTATCGGCATACTATGATAGGGAACACATGTACGCATTACTCATCAATTTTCGTAAAGAATTTAGAAAATATCTATTTGTCAGGGTGGACGGACAAATAGACAACACACAAAGTATAGCCCTCCGCGGATAAAAGGTAACACTCGGGCATTATGGAAGTTGCCCTGATTATTTCACAGTGTAGCTTTTATGGGGATTTTTTTTACCTACATATAGTGGTCAGGATTATTAATTTGTACTGAGAAACGCTGGTTCTTTCGCCACTTCCGGGGCTAGTTATGTCAAATATCATGGTACAATAAAGCTGCTGACATATACTGCTGAATGCTAAGAAGGCCATAAATGAAGGAGTTACAGCTGTTGTGTGATTTTAATTATATCGTTATGTACCATCCGAACACAGAAATCCGTATCTAGAGATTCGACAGGATGTCACTGAGCTCAATCGTAAAGCATATTAAGCAGTAGAAAGAAAGGTTACTTCCAGTTTTGGATTCACGTTAATAAGATTTTCAAACGCGTAAATGTGTTTTCTTCACACATCATTGCGAGATTTTAAATGTTTTAAATTCGTTATAAAATGTTTTTGAAAATTATTTTACATTCGTTTTGACCCTTGTAGGGTTTTGTAGATTTGAATATAGTTCCGATTATTGAAGTTTCCTTTGAACTGATTTGAAGTACATGAGAAAGCGAAAAGTGTTCGTTACCAGAAATTTCTCTTTATCCAAGTGTAAAACTCGGGATTGTGGAGTAAAGGGTAAATGTTGCCCTTTTGTAGCTTTTGTGTTTGTGTATCTCTCACATTATGCTGCATAAGTGCGATGCCAAAGATTCCTTGTAGTCCTCCTTTAGTTTTTTATTTCTCTTTGTATTTTCTTTTTTAATAGTTTTTTTCAAATTTCCTGGGAACTGACCGAACGGTTTGTCTGTCATATTAATTTTACCTTTGTTGAAAATATATGTTCGATGCAAACCAAATGGTTTGCCTTTGATGTCCATTGCCCAATTCCGAGACATTTTTTCATTTTGGTGCCGTAGATGATCGAAATTCCTCCGACCATAGCCCATTGATTGCTGCGTTAAATCTGTCCGTAGTTGCAACCTCATGTTTTGTATGGATGCTGTTTTTCCTGGCGGCTTTCTGATTACTTTGTTGACGTCGCTCTTCGGTCTATATTTGGAAAGTTGCCTCAAATAAGTCTCCTCAATTTTTTTTTCTTTCATATCTGGAGCTCTTAAATCAATCCCAGAGCTTCTACGAGCAGCATTTTCTATATCATTTTCTGCATCCCAAGCTCCTCTAACCATTTTCATTACACTATAATTATAAGTACTATTAATAGAGACACTGTCAACAGGCTTTGAAGATTCAAGATCAGATAAATCTCCTTTACTCAATCTATATCTCCGTTTTTCATGTTTCGACACTTCTGGCTGCATTGAATCCACTACATCTGCGACACTGACACGTTCGGCTTGAATTTTTGAGATATACTTCTGTAGGTCACCAAGACTTTCCTTCTTTTGTAGCAGGGTCCTGTACATTGTGTTTGCATTACGCAGGTATGGATATACGACGTTGATACAACAGTTGTTGTTCCCGAGTAAATCAGCCAAGAGCACTACATGTTTAATTATTTCAAAGCAGGTGCTGTATTCCTGAAAGAAAGTTTCACTGCAGTGCATGTATTTCTCCAACAAGTTATGGTTTGTAAAAAGATTATACAATCTCCTCTTTTGGAATGAAATCGACAGTAAATCGAAAATGTTACGGAAACAATCCCATGCTGTCACATGTTCATCATAGCAAATTGAAATGTGGTGCAAAAATACAGTCTTTATGATGTAGGAAGACACTGGATTGTGTGTGTCATCAGACTTTCGAAAGGTAAGGAGAACAAACACTTTGAGAGCCATAAAGACACTTCTGTGATGCTCACTGATTTCTTGAATCATTTTTGTCTCCTCTCGAGAGTTTGAAATTCGCCAACAGATCTTCTTTTCACAGGTATTGCAAACCTTTGGGATAAGACTACGCGAACCGGTTTCCGACAAAAGATACTCCGATTCGTGCAAACCGTATGACGGTAGAAAATCAACCAATACACAGATTTCATTTGCTGGAATTTCCTCGTCTGGTGATCCTTCAATGTCTTTTGCGAGCAGTGAACAAAAAGTGCTACTCCATTTTAAAATAAGATCACAGTGCTTTACATAGGAATTACCAAATTCAGCCACTGAAGCTATGGTCAAGGATCCTCTTTTCATTTCTACTTTGCACTTTGAACACCCCTTCTTTCTCTTTCGTCCGATACATTCTATTCCGTAGTAAATTCGAAATACTGAATTGCAATTGCAAGTAGTGTTAATAGCATTCAAAAGTTCGTGCTGAAATCGCTGTCTGACATCTGATGGTGAAAGGAATACCCCTCTTGACTCATGAAACGAAAAACGCCTGCCTCTGTCAGATATTTTGTAGATGTTCATATGTCCGTTACAAGACTCCAAAGTCTGTCTGTCTAAATCTTTACCAATAGCTAAACGTGCTAAAAAATCAAACTCAATTACTGGAAATCTTTTCACGTTTCCTATACTGTAACGTCGAGAGCTTGCTGAATCAAAACTCCATATCCTTGTTTTCTCCGCCATACTTCCTGCCATTTCAATATTCTGCACAACGAAATATCGACTCCTCTTATTCAGTACAGATAAATAACGATTAAGAAGAGTTTTTGTAGCGTTAACAATATCATCTATTTCGGAACGTGAAAAATTAACGAAATAATGGCTACGTATTTCTTCTAAAATACCCTCCATTTGATAATCAAACTATTTAGAATGGTTGAGCAATGATCAATAAACGAATTTTGTATTGTCACTAAAAGAATTCGACGCCTTTTTCTTGAACTCCTCTAAGGTTGAAGATGGCTTGATAAGTCTCCCTTATCCCGTGGATTCCTGTTTTTTGTTGAAATATTGTTGTAACAGGTGTCACACCCTTTAAGTATACCACTACAACATAAACAAGAGGACCATGATGGTCCTATATCGCTCACCTGAGTACCAAGCAGCACAGGTCTAAATATAGATATATACCAAATAACAAGGTTCAAGGCCAAGTGATAATGAAACGAAAGCAGCAAATTGTTGCAATTTAACTTAAGACTTTGAAGTTCCATTCCATACAAGCAAGAAATACTGTAAAAATGAAGATCAAAGTGGAATTACTCAAAATTCGTACTAGGCAGAGTTATTGTTCTTGCGCATTGTACTCCGTAATATTGCAACAAACATGCATACCAAGTTTGAAGTCGTTCTGACTTAAGATGACAGTTATATTCAGGGCAGGCACTAAATGCTGTAAAAATGACATTCAAAGGGAAATAACTTAAAGACAGCACAAGGTACAATTACAATTCTTAGACACTGCACTTCCAAATATTGCAACAAATAAGCATACCAAATTTCAAGTCATTCCTCCTCAAGATGACAAAGTTTTGCTCCGGACAAAGCAAGAAATGCTTTAAAAATGAAGGTCAAAGGGGGAATAAACTCAAACTTTGTGCGAGGAAGTTATGGTTCTTGTGCAATGCACTCCATACTTTTTCAACAATCACGAATAATTATCAAATTTGAAGATGTTCAGGTTGTAGATGACAAAGTTATATTCCAGACAAGCAGAAAATGTTGTGAAATTTTCAATCAAAAGGATATAACATATAGTATGAAGAAGTAGAGTTATGGTTCTTTCACACTGCACTCCGTAATATTGCAACAAACACAAATACCAAGTTTCAAGTCAATTGGACTGGAGATGACAAAGTTATGCTCTGGACTAAGAACTGTTCGAAAGAACTTTGTAATTCAAGGGCAAATAACTTCAGTTGTTCTGGTCTGATATCACCCATAATCGAACTCATCTGAGATCTAAGAGTCATATATCTTTTGTCCAAGTTTGGAACTAATTGGTTGATATTTGTAGATGCTAGAGTGTAAACAAAGTGAAAGATAGCAAGTTTTCGAATTCAAGGGCAAATAACTCCAGTTGCTCTGGTCTGATTACACCAATAATGAAACTCATCCGAGATCTTATAGTCATGTATATTTTGTCCAAGTCTGGTGTCAATTGGTTAATAATTGTAGGACCTAAAGTGAAAACAAGTCAAATATACCAATTTTTCTAATTCAAGGGCAAATAACCCCGGTTGTTCTGGTCCGATTAGACCCATAATCGAACTCAGCCGAGATCTTATAGTGATATATATTTGACCAAGTTTGGTGCTTATTAGTTGATATTTGTAGATTCTAGAGTGTAAACAAAGTGAAATATAGTAATTTTTCGAATTCAAGGGCAAATAACTCCAGACGTTCTGGCCCGATTAGACCCATAATCGAACTCATCCGAGATCTTATAGTGATATACACTTTGATCAAGTTAAGTGCTCATTGGTTGATATTTGTAGATGCTAGAGTGTAAACAAGGAAATGTGATCGGACGACTGATGGGCGGACGGACGGACGACGGACGCCGACGGACGGTGAGTGATCACAATAGCTCACTCTGAGCGCTTCCTGCTCTGGTGAGCTTAAACAAAAATAAAAGACATGAAATAAATAAAATCTCTCTGTTATGAAGTACAGTAACAAAATCTCACCAAGGAAGAGCAAAAGCATGTCTGTGCAAAACTGATGTCTGAAATGAATGAATAGTAAATTCTTATATTTGTGTGTGTGTGTGCGCGCGTGCACAAGCGGAACTTATTGCTTAGTCTTTTTGCAATACGTCAAGAATGATTTCCGAGGTTTGAGTTTTGTCATCAAGAACACGCATATATCCGAATTTATTGTTTGAAGCACTTAATGATCGTTTTCGGCAGTATTTCGAATAACCACAATATGTTTTTAAACCGGATTAATTCCGTCGTAATTTTAGCATAACCGGTATTAAATATAATGAGTCTTTTGTAACTTTTGAAAAAGAAGAAAACAATGGCAAAATATAAAGTTAGCCGTTAACTACACTGTTACAAAATACCACGAATTTGGCACAACGTTTTTTAGCACATAGAAATACATTTTAGGAGCCTCATTGAAAGACCCAGAACTGTTAAATAATTCTTTTTTAACGCATAATTAACTCTTTACCCACTGATAGAGTAATTTTACAGAAAACTATTTCGAAAGCACGGTGACAAGCACGAGAAAGAGTGGTTTACAACATTTTACTAGTTTTACCGCAGTGTTTCCTATCCTTTAGAAGATAACATCTTATTGTCTAACCCACAATAGAGTTTTCCCTCTCAATGCTTTTAGTACGGATAAGTCTCTGATAACTTAGTATGGTTAACAGTGTATTCTTAAGGAAATAAGTAGTACATGATCATATCGATTATAAAATGTTCACTGAAATCATTTGTATTAAATGCTATCAGGTTTCAAGATATTTCAAAGGGTAGGCATACTCTGAAAAATGCACAATTCATAACAGTTATGATAGAACAAAGGGTTCTTTCAATGTATTGGAAATTGTTAAAATAAGATTCGACCATACTTCTACGTGTAAAAAGGAGTCCCTTAACGTAATGGAACAATCAAATGGGTAATTTACGGAAGCCTAAGACTTTCTTACATCCCGTCGTGCGTGGTTAGAGATCGTGCGAGTAGTATAAATACTGGGGATAATAGGCCAAAGACCACGCCCATGCTTAAAACGCGTTATGTGCGTCACATGCTTAAGTTTGTGGTTAACGTGTCATGTGGTTGAATGTGTGTTTGACGTGTTATACGCTTGAGTTTGTGGTTAATGTCCTATCTGGTTGAATGTGTGGTTGATATATAATATGGTAAGTTTTACGGTTAACGTGTCATGTAGTTGAATGTGTGGTTAACGTGTTACATGTATATGCTTGAGTTTGTGGTAAATGTTTTTATCTGGTTGAATGTGGGGTTGATATATAATATGGTTAGTTTTATGGTTAACGTATTATTATACTTGAGTCTGTGGTTAATGTGTCATGTGGCTGAGTTTGTGACCATACGTTTTTAAAAGAAAACATCTCTTTAAATTAAAAAAAATATATTTATAATGTTATACAATAAGCATTGGCTTGAGAAAAAACTAGAAAAGAAAATTTTGCACTCGCCTAAAACGACAATATTTAAAGATGGTAGGAGGTTTTTGGAGTTTCCTGGTGCTACAGTTGACGTTGCCAATTATTACGATAACTCGAATAGTCCAAGAAAAATAATACCTGCTGTGTATTACAAAGTTAGTAAATTCATTGCTGAAACGAGTGAAGAAATTATTTCATCGAGTGGTATTGTAATTGTCACAGACAGGGGGGATAAATTCACTACAACTTATGAAACTTGTTGGTTCCATACTTATCTTCATTATTTAACTGAGATATTTACAGAACATTATGAAGAAGATGTAAAACCTTTGTATTATGATAAAGAGGATGGTAGGTTTGCTTATCCTTTTATGATGTTAGAAATTAAGTGTAGAACATTTCCATACCGTGTTGGACCTAAATTAGATTTATTTTTTTTGGCGGCCTTACCCAAACGTACCATTAGAAACTATATTAAAAAGATTAGAAACGGAGTACGTTGAAGACGTTATAAAAGATTTATACCCGATTAGTGATAGTGAAGATGAAGAAGATTATGAAGAAATAACTACCATGCAAGTGTTAGGTATTAATGCAACTGAATCTTTTAAAGAGGAGACATGCATAATATGCAATGAAAACGAGTTTAATGTATTTTGTAATTGTGGTCTTATAGGTATGTGTGATGCTTGTGACTCATGTGGATTAAAATCTTGTCCTATGAGTAGAAAGGAAGCCACAATCAAACGTAAAATATAACTATCCCTTTTATTAGAATTTTTTTTATGCTCAAAAATAATTTCAACCATGTTTAAGCTGAAAATTATGTTTTACTCTATCTTATAATGGCCTAACGCTAAAGTGTGTATGTCATCCTCCAATATATGCCTTTTATCATCAATTGCGCTTAAAGCTATTTTGTTTATCTCCTCTGTGTAAATTTCATGCCCAAAGCTCCTAAACACATTCATCTTTCTAAGGTGTTCCTTTCTTGTAAACAAACAATTTTTATAATCCTCATGGATATTACTTTTATTAACAACAGATTTCTTAACCCCCTTGCATTTCTTACTTTCCTCCCCGTCTAACATTTTATAAGAACACAGTTTAGCCCTAAGTCCCACAAACTCTTCTGTAATATCTCCACCAACCTCATTTTTAAACATTCCAGGTACTTTCTTATTACAACCAGTCGGTATACCTGATAAATTGTCTTTTGGATAATTACTAGTATCAAACTTACTCTCTACATCGTTAGCTTTATCCTTATAAAAGTCTTCAGTTTGTATTTCATACATCAAGCTGTCCGTAACAGTGAATAGAAGTTTAGCTTTATCTCCATATTTCTGCTTAACATTGTTGTAGTGGAAATCATACATTAAAGTTTTACTTGAATCTAAAATACACGTTCCTAAATAAACCGGTTTATTAAAAAGTAACCTCGTCTTTTTCATGTGAATAGCGACCAGTTGCCCACAAAAAAATATTACAATGAGCAAAGTTAGGTTTTGCAGTTAATTCTTCCGCTTTTACTTTATCGTTAACTAACCTAACATCCACTCGATTTCTAATGTTTTCCATTGTTTTACCAAATACCGGGTTATTCATTAACTTAAAAAAAATCCTTTTCAAACTCATTATTAGCTTTTGTTTTTAAATTAGTATTAAGCTCAATAAAACGTGTAAGCCATTCACTTTCTTTAAATTTAATTCCTCTATGAATACTTATTATTTTTAATCTCAAACTCTCATACTGCTTAAGATTTTCGTAGTGAATCGCATACTTTTCTTTATCCCGCATGTTTGGGATTAGCTTATTAACTTTATCTACTTTAATCCCCTCAGGAGCTACGGGGTAATCTTTGTGTAATTCGTGTAATCCCATAGGATACTCTAAATCAACCTCCAAAATACAGGGATTCCGATCCCATTTATTTAATTCGCCCTCACTCATCCATTTAAAACTATGTGTAGGAAGTGGTTTGCTCATTGCCCATCCATACAGGTTATTAGCATCCAAATAAGTTATATACTTTGTAGGTTTACTAGAATCATATTTATCACCCATATATTTATTGTTAGATTTTCCGTATCTATTATTAATCGTTGACAATCCTCCTCTGATACCCCTTTCTACCATTAACAACAGATAATAACTCAACTTTTAATGCCGCATCCTAAGCTAAACCCGGCGCTGTGAAGTAATGAGCAGGATCTAAGCTGTAATTCTTACAACAAATGTTTCTAAAGTTTTCAAAAACGTCAGCTGAAAGTAAAACATCAACCTGATTATATAAATTATGGTAATCTTCTAAAATTTTCATCTCAAACGTTTTCCAAACTTTTCGTGCATGTGCATAATCCTCATCACCGATACCTTCATCATTAAGTCTAGAATAAAACGCTTCTTTAGGTGGTAGTTGAGTTTCTTTTAACTTTTCTGGTGAATCCATATATTCCTAAGGATATATACCTTTTCTAGTGAGTATATTAAATTTATTCTCTGTGTAATACCTTTTAACATTGCTTAAAGCATCTTTATCTAGGTTATTAACTAGCTTATCTAAACGTGTAGCCATAAACTTAAAGCTATCAATAAATCGTATTTGATGGTGTAGAGGTTTAGTTTCTCCTTTCTTAGTATAACTCCCAATCTGTATTTTTTGATGAAGCTAATATACCTTTCATGATTGTTAGGAATACAATCAATATCCCCCTCACTACAACCAAGATTTTTTACAAATAAGTGACTATCATAGCCACAAAGGTTATGAAAAACCACAGGTATAAAATTAGATTTTCTATACAATAAATTGCATTTTTTATCTGCGGCTCCCCCGATACCTACCAGTAAATGGCAATGGTCTCTAACCTTATAATTTTTATCAGTAAATTATCCACCATATGTCCAACATTTAGTTTCTTTATCAAAGCTCTCTTTTTCTTTTTCTCCAAATATTTTCTTCGCTGGTATGCTAGTAATTTCTCTAACGTCCTTTTCTAACATTTCCACAAATTTCTGCACTGCATCTTCTCCGGTATAACTTACTAATTTTGGTTTATATACATCATCATCAAAGCATTTAATATAGTAACAAAAGCTAGATGGTTCATGTTTTTGGTATTGTTTAGTATAACTGCTTTCAGGGTTTGGTTCACACGAATGCAATGATTTAATATAAGACTCAAAGTCAGCGTAAACGATAAAAGGAACCTTTTCTGTCCTACAGTAGATTTTAAATTTTAAAATTGTTCCCTTTTCTGGTAAATCTATTTTAACCTGATCATGTTCTTTACAATACTGTATATGCTTTTCCAACGCTTCTTTTGACCAAAAAATATTAAAACATCTTAAGCAGATGTGAGTCTTTCCCCTATGCTTTGTTACTTGAGAAAACAACAAACGACTAATGCTTTTTACCAGACAGTAATGTTTTACTCCGTTTTTCTCTATCAAAAGAAGAATTATATTACTATCCCGTTCCGTAAATTTACTTGTTCTAAGAGGGTAAAGGCCTATTCCATCATAACCAACTACTAAAATGGACAGGGTTGTGTTTTGCTTTTCAAACTTGTCAATATCTTTTAAAGAAACAGGATATTCTATATTTTTCATATCCCAAGGTGTTTTCCTTTTGTTTTAAATTGCAATCAATTCTTTATGGATGGCTATCTGTAGGATTTAATGCCCTTAAAACACACCACAAAAAGCATTTATTATCATCATTTTTCATATTGATGATGGCTTTTTTATCAGCTAGTTCTTTAGGCAGGGGAAAATACGTTCCTCCCCTTGTAGGGTTATACGTTACACTATGTAATTCTAAGTATTCTGCTCTATAAAACTTCCATTTTGTGTCCTCCATAACCTTCAAAGTTATTTGTTCCATAATTCTGTCTACCATATTATTAAATATTTAATCTAAATGGGTTCCTACTTAATTAATTATAGGCTTTTTAGAGTGAAACTGAAATGGTCTAATTTCTTGTGTTATAATGTGTTGAATCGTAATATGAAGACGTAACTTTACCTTAGTTCCTCGATTTTGCCTTAACAACGCAATCATTTTTGGACGTACCCGTTCTAAAAACCTTCCAGGGTATATTCATATAAACCTAAAATAGTGTATTGATTCGCAAATTCTTTTAAAGCAGAACGCGTTTTAACAGGTTCTAACTTATCATCTTTCTCCTGCTTTTTGTATAATTCAGCACTTTTTATTTTTAATGCTTTAAGTTTAGGCGAAATAGCCCTTGGAATTTCTTTAACCTCATCAGGAGTTCATGTCAGGCGTGGCGTTGTCGCAGGATGAAAATTAAATCTGAGGGGAAGTACGTCGTAACTACCTAATGAGTGGGTGTGTCTTACTCTAAACGTAAACCCCGCAAGTGGTTTGTACGCCTTTGTGGAAGTAGCAAGAAGTAAGGAGCACGTAGGATCAGCACTTCTGTCGCACATAATGAGTGGGGTAATCCTACGTGAATCGCAAGTGAAACGTACGTTTCTAGAAATCATACTTACGAAGTAAGAGAAACGTACGGAGCACGGAAGTGTTAAGCGACACAATCGTGCGTCAAATTAGAAGAATGCACGGATAATCACAGTAATATACAAGGGTGCACTTAGTCTCTTCATCATTCACTGGTTCAGCATCCAATATGGCACTACCTAGAAGGATGTGTCATCGTCTTCTACAGCTGTTGTTGCAAAAAGAAGCGAAAGACCGTGATGCAGTGCTGGCAGTAGTTGCTCTGGATCGCCTGCAAGAGAGGCAAAGAAGAAAAAGGCGTTATTGGGTGGAGCCATGGCTGACAAGAAGACCTCTGTTTGGCCAGTATGAGAAGTTGTTCCAGGAGCTTGACCAACAGTCTGCTGGAGACTACCTTGGGTTCATCCGTATGGATAGGAACCTGTTTGCTGAGGTGCTTCAGCGTGTAGCTCCCCGGATCACCAAGGGTCTCAGGTAAGAACAATGTTCACTAACACTGTGTATAGCATTGTTTGTAGGATATCTTTACATTCTTGTATTCTTCAATGAAATTACAAAGATTAACAATGATTAACAAGGATTTATTGAACTCAGGACTTGAATATTACAAGTTTGCAGTACAACAATGTGCATTACATATATCAGGTGAGTGAAATCAGTTTAATATTTGCATAAGTTTGATTTGACATTTGTTCTTTCTATTTATTGTTTGTGTAGGAGGAGAACCCCTCTGGAGCCTGGCCTGAAGCTGGTCGTTACACTTCGGTATCTTGCCACACTGGGAACAGTTACAAGAGTCTCGAGTATTTATTTCGGGTGTCCAACAGTACAATATCTCAGTTCATCCAACAAGTGTGTGCTGCAATTTAAGAAGAGTACAGGTGGGAACTGTTTGGTTTACCACAGGATGATAAGGGACTGCGAGCTTTTGTGAGTTCTCAACCAAGTGGAACTTTCATCACTGCGTTGGGGCCATAGACGGAAAGCACATACAGATCAAGAAGCCTGCCAAAAGTGGCTCTGTCTACTACAACTATAAAGGGTACTTTTCATTCATATTGTTGGCGATAGTCGATGCAGACTTCAAGTTTATCTGGTAACACGGGTAATGCGGGATCAGCTTCAGACGCAGGAGTGTTCAATGGCTCACGGCTCCGTACATGCCTCGAAGAGGAACGCATTGCTTTCCATGATCCAGAACCTCTCCCTGCAGATGACTGCGACATGCCCTACTTCTTTGTTGGCGACGATGCATTTGGCCTACGGAAGTGGATGATGAAGACTTACAGTGCCAAATATCTCTCGCACTCACAAAGTCTTCAACTACCGTATGTCACATGCCCATAGAGTGGTGGAGAACGCATTTGGCATTCTTGCAAACCGCTGGAGATGTCTCTTAACATGCCTACAGCAGAAGCCACCGAATGGAATCAAGGTTGTCGAAGCCTGTTTCACTCTCCATAACTTTCTCCGAGTTAGGCGGCCAAGACTACAGGTCTATGAAGTGGACTATGAAGATGACCAGAGCAACTTGGTACATGGGGCGTGGAGGGCCAACGTGCAACTCCCTGACACAGAACCTGGAGCTGGTGGTAGGCCGAATTTCGAGGGCAAGGTCCAGCGCAACTATTTAAAGGACTATTACAACAGTGATGTGGCTCGTGGACCATGGCAGGACCAGATTGTGAACATGTGAACTGTCTTTGTAGTACAGTGTACATGAACATTGTTTTGATAGACTACTCTTTTGATCATGTGAACTGTCTTTGTCTAATTACTAGAGTTGTCATGATCACAACAAACTAGATGTTATGATGGGAGAATAAAAATCATACATGATATTTATCACTAATAATATACTCTCTCAAAAAAGAAACGCAACATACAGAAAATAGGAAATTTACTTCATATATTATTTTCATAATTTATGATATAAATAATTTACATAGGAATGCAAAAATTGGCACACTTCTTGTTCATGAGTTCTTTTACCTTGGAATATCACAGTTTGTCACATATTGTCAATAAATCACTCATAAATTGTCAATATCTGGTATAATATTTCAAAAAGATAATCTGATGTTGCGTTTCTTTTTTGAGAGAGTATAGTAACCATGTTGTTATGCATACATAGAATAAATAAAACTGTTACATGCAAATAAAAGTATCCTGGCCATTTTTTACACAGTGACCTCATTCCATGGCTCCAAGGAGGTATCGACCTAAGGTGTCCACATGCATGACTATAAGTTGCCAGCTTCGTTGGTGTTAATTTGTGCCATCAAAGTTAACCGACGACGGACGAACGAACGCCAGAGGCATGGTTATCACTTGAGCTTTGCAGACCTTTGTTCAGCAAAGCTATTAAATGTCAGAAGTTAGTGTAATTGACCCTATGATTGTTGGGCCAAAACACATTCTCATCTCAAAATTGAATTTATTGCGCAAACAATAAATACTCTTGGACTGACAGACAAAAATACAACTACATTTTCATCTCAGACTCTTGTTTAATTCATTTTGTAAACAATACCTTTGGAATGGCAGACCAAAAGACGGACTGATGGAAAAGCAAAAAAAATAATGCCTTCACCACCTTATGGGGGAGCCTTAAAGAACACTTGTCTTGAAAGTGTTTACATTGATGGTGGACGTATTAAATAGGACACATGGGTAACAAATCCAACCATTTATTGGGCAACAAGTTTTCACTGGACAACTCCTTAACAATGTCTTTGATTACAATCTAATAGTGAACGTAACAGTCCATATCACACACTACTGCACACTACTCCTTGTCCCCCTTCGTTGCCGGAGTCATCTCCACTGCTCCCTGAGTTGCTTTTGGAGGTTCCGGAGTGATGCGCGGTTCTGACTGATGGTGACTGCGATCCCTTCAACATAGGGGTGAAGCTTTCCGAAAGTATGGAGGGCAAACTGACGTCCATCAGCGGGTCATCCTGGAAAAAAAAAACAATGAAGAGGTTACAACTAAGCATAAATATTACAATGACAGTTAATGTTTTAATGTTATTAATCAAGTGATTTCGAATTGGCCCAGTTACAGGTCCGAGGTCAGCTGTATCGGCTTCGAGGCCGATTTTTTATTAAATTAACCCTATACCAAACAATCTCTGGTTTTTACGACCCTGAAAAAGAAGTCCTCTGATAACTAGGTAACCAGCATTTTCTCCTTTTCCCCACAATGTTTTCTACCCTGCTGGAAACAATTATCAATTTTTGGGTTATGTTTATTTTGCCGCATGCAAGTGCTTTCAATTTGGACCAGTCTAAAATTTGGTCCTTTAGTAAAGGTTTAAATGTTGGCACAGAACCATGATAATGATAACGTAAGAGAAGTGAAAATTAGGTGTACTAGTCACATTTCTTATTTCGTATAGTATACAGGTCGTGACCCCGGCTTAATTCGACTTGACCTCCGATCAATACAGTTGACCTCGTATTAATATATATGACCCGCGACAAATACAGAAATCCTTGAACGTGACTTGTCACAATTAAGCGCAGACGCCCACGCGTCTGAACGTTTGACCAATCACGTTGAAGGATTTCTGTATTGGTCGCGGGTCATCGATACTGATACGAGGTCACATGTATTGATCGGAGGTCAAGTCGCATTAAGCCGGGATCACGACCTGTGAACTATACGAAGTACAAAAAGTGACTAATATCTCGTGGACCGGTTTCCATGTGTAACTTCTATATACGGGCGAAAGACCGCCTATAGGTTACGCGTACGAATAAAACTTAAAATCATCAAATTTCATAACTCAAATTACAAACCCCATAAGACTTTTTTCGGCCATTTTGAATTTTTGTTGATTTTTCGTCCACTGGTGGTGATCTTCCGGTCACAGACTGGACTGTACCAAAATTTCTTTACAAGAGTAAAGATCATTCATTTACTGTCAAATTTCGAGATGAATTTTTCTAATAACAAAATTAAACATAAATCACACAGATTTTGGGAAATGGTTGAATAAACGCGTCTTTTGAGCATATTTCTTTTTTACGAAAAAAAGGGGGAGGAAAAATGACGTGTTCTATGTCACACGCACTGAGTTTGTAACCATACCGATCGACTGTATCTGTACTTCAACATCCTTGACAACCAGAAGGTTGGTTTATTACAAGTAGAATTCCACACATTCAGACAAAATCCATGATTAAATTTAATTATTTTTTTGTTAAAATTTCTTTAAAAGTTATCTATCTACAACGTTTCCCTTTCGTTTGCATATCTTTACAAAAGTTCATTTACTGTCAAATTTCGAGAACTCAGTCAGCATGTTATGAATTTTTCTAATAACAAAATTACACATAAATCACACAGATTTTGGGAAATGGTTGAATAAACGCGTCTTTTGAGCATATTTCTTTTTTACGAAAAAAAGGGGGAGGAAAAATGACGTGTTCTATGTCACACGCACTGAGTTTGTAACCATACCGATCGACTGTATCTGTACTTCAACATCCTTGACAACCAGAAGGTTGGTTTATTACAAGATGAATTCCACACATTCAGACAAAATCCATAAGATTAGATTTAATTATTTTTTTGTTAAAATTTCTTTAAAAGTTTCCCTTTCGTTTGCATATCTTTACAAAAGTTCTGGGAAAGGAATATAAATACTGTTAGTTTCAATGACGTATGAACTACGCAGTGCTTCAAATGACGTCATCTTCTGATGTCCGCCTTGATCCCTCTCGTCCTCTTGCAGTTCGCCCTATTTCGTGTTCGCCTTGGTTTCTAAAAAAACCTTTACTTACGTCTTGTCTTTTTCAACGCATTGAAAAACTACCTCTCAAATTGTTCTTTAATGACGAAAAAGAGTGCTTTAGATAGTGTTGATTTTGAGAAAAATGACAAGACCACAGATAGATCTATATATATTTGGGTACAACATAGATGTGGGGAATTGGATAAAGATATTTTAGGAGATTTGAGATAGGAAGATTGCTTGTGGCATTTTATGGGTTGGTAAGGCCGTTTATTGGGTAAATGGATGGATGGGTGGATGTATGATTCTTATGTGAGAGAAGATTAATTGTATGGTCTAAAGGCTGTCTTAAACATCATTAAATTATTGTCAAGTGCCCTAATTCTGTGACTGTCCTTGAACCGGTGATTTTTTGTTCACATATAATAAAGTACAATGTTTGATGACGTCATATGGTATTTCGGCTGGTAATGCTTACCAATATTCGAATGTTTCATTGCTCTTAAATTTCAGCCAAATACCAGACAAATACATGTAAAAGTCAATTATCTGTTTTATCTGAAAGAGACCGACTTCATTTTTCTTATATCTAAATACACTGTAGTGTTCTTTCTAAAAAAAAAGCACAGATCTACAACTTTCTAGTGTAAAACAACTGAGCTACCAGAATTAGGTCAAGCCATGTTTGCTTAAGAAAGCCGACGGCATGCTGTGTTATACGTGCACATGGAAATTGTTATCAAAGTTAATCTTTGTCATGAAAGTAATCAGAAATAATTTAGAAGTAATTTCTAGCTCATTTCTTTTCTAAATTCTTAATTCTATTATGTTGTTTCCTTGTCATTACGGAATACGGACACTCATGGCTATATTGGGGCGGCCAGTGCACCTGTCTATCCTTTCCTAGAGTTTCTTTGACAAGTACTCAAAATATTCTTTCCAAGCCACCGGCTTCGAAACAATGGTTAGCACTGAGAGAAGAATGAATCTTGTCGCAGTGAATATCATCAATTCACAGGAAAAAAAATTGCCGCGCCCCTGTTCTCAAGTCCTGTACGCTACTGGCTGGGCTACCAAGAGAAGAAGAAGGGATAGATAGATGGGTATAAAGATAGATCTAGATCAACATAATTTTGACAACTTGGATTATTTCTTAGATTTAGTAAGCTGCATTCATTGATACCAATACTTTTTAAAAATCTTCTTATACATCTATATAATAATAATTGGAGTGCAACACGCGAAAAGGGTCATTCGGACATTTGCGTAAAGTGTCGTCCCGGAGAAGCCTGCGCAGTCCGCGCAGGCTAATCCGGGACGGCACTTTACGACTACATTAGATTTTGTGCTACAGTAGACTTCCGTAAAACAGTGAATTACATAAAATCGGAAATTGTCGTTTAGGATTAGCCTGCGCGGACTGCGCAGGCTGATCCGAGACGACACTTTACGCAGATGTTCGAATGTCCCTTTTCGTGTGTTGCACACCATATATAGATGGATAAGAAGGTTTTTACAAAGTATTGGTATCAATATATGCAGCTTACTAAATCTAAGAAATAATCCAAGTTGTCAAAATTATGTTGATCTAGATCTACTCCGAGTTTAGATCGCATTATAGTAATTCAGAGGTATACAAGCAAAATCATTACATACAATCTTACAATTGGTAAGCAGAGCTAGAGAAAGAAAATGTATACAGAGATACACATTTTCTTACACAATCAGAACTGCAAAGGTGGCTGATGTTGAATGTACATCCTGGACCTCGCTTGAAGGAGTCATGTAGCCTACACATACAGGTCCTCACTCTCTGCGCAGGTCGCCATGCATGGTGAGTGTGGTGAGCTTATTTGTCTCATGACCTGGTGGTTGCGAATTCATAGCCTTTCTTTCCGGCGTAATTTCGCCTGTCACCTCTGTGAAGCATGTGAGAAAAGTAGTCGGTGGCTTTGGAAAGAAAGTTGTCTTAGTACTGGTGGGAGAAAGCTAGGAAACACATGTACGTCACCGACCGCCATGATATAACCTTAGCTGTTAAAGTGGCGTTAAACCCCAATACAACCAACCAACCATCTGAGCTGGTCAGGATGACCAGTCCGCAAAGTTCAGTTGGTAGAGTGCAGCAGTCGTGAAGGTGATATTTTGGATCAATATTGAGGGTTTGTTTTGATTCCCACAGCTGTCATCTAAAATTACTGATATTCTTTTGGGTGAAACTGAGGTACCGTGCGATGTTGATATACACTAAACACGATAAAGAACTAGGTATAAGTTAGAAAAGGTTCGTCCTGTGTCTGCACCGTCCACCATACCAATACAAACAGCCCTTGGCGTGGGGGTGGTGCACGATAAACGCAAATTGAATCAATCAGCTGGTCAGGGGTGACAAGGTGAAGGTACTTTTTAGCAGTACCTGGTGAGCATGTAAGCATCCTTTTAGTTTTCACTTTTTTTTTCCAAGGAGCCGATTGTGATGGTTTTCGGCGTGCTACAGACCTTATAACCCAGAAGGAGCTGTATGCCCGTCTGATTTTATTTTCAGACACACTAATTTTTTTAGGAACGTCTCCTTTTCCAAACATGGTTTGGATTAACATCTGATCTTAAAACGAAGTTATCGAGATCTATGATTTGAACCTTTCATTGCTTTTCAAAGGTTGCCAAGCTGGAGAAAAAGACAATTTCTTGCAATTTCACTTTTCATTATTTCTCTACATATTGAATCCCTAAAGAATTTTGACAATATTCTTATTCAAGCGCCTGAAATTTGCGCTTTCTACATTACTTGCTAACGATATTTCTTGTTTATCTATGAACAATGTATAGAGCTAGATGTTAGATCTCTTTCTTTTTTTTTTGCTTGTAGGTTTTCACACCCCTTTGTAGCAAAATGAAAGAGACCAGAAATAATTTATTCTTTATTGTACACAGAGCCATAAAAATACAAGTATTTGTATGTTTATTCCGCCACTTTTTAAGATTACTTCAGTTATTTTCCAGCCATTGCACCTATTCCTGCTTTCCTAGTGTGCCTTTAACCAGGATTACACTAACTTCTTTCCAGCCAAGTGGCTGCTTTCCCACTCTATATTTACCTGATGACAGGTCGCAATGATTATCATTGGTTTTTGGAAAAAAAAAAAACTAGTCAAGCTTGGATTCGCGTCTCCTGATAATTTGGGACCAAATTAATTCTTCGCTAGTTAACCCTTTATCACACAATCCAAAGTTCAAACGGCGGTGAAGGAGAAGGATTCTGAGAATATTGCGGGAAAAGGATAAAATACCAGGAAAATGTTAACCTGTTGAGGACTTTTGTTATATTTGTATCACTTTTGAATTTGTTGTCTGCAGATAAAATGTATCTATTGCCATTGAAAATGTGTTGAGCAGGGTCAAACGAATATATCAGCACTGATCATGTGCCAATTTTTTTTCATATGTCTGAGGAAAAAAGTCTCTTTCGCCCGTTTCTAGACTTTGCCAATTTTCATATTAGTTAATTAATAATCATAAATGTTGACTGCTGCTGTGTGGCCTGCTGCTGTTTGGGCTGCTGCTGTGTGGGCTGCCATTGTGGTTGTTGCCATTGTGGTGGAGGCCATTGTGGTTGCTGCTATTGTGTGGCCTGCTGCTGTTTGGGCTGCTGCTGTATGGGCTGCCATTGTGGGTGTGGCCATTGAAGTTGAGGCCATTGTGGTGGAGGACATTGTGGTTACTGCTGTTGTGGCCACTGCTGCCACTGCGGCGTGGGCAGGGCTGGTTGCTGTTGCTGTTGCTGGTGGCTGTTGCCACTGCCAGGGCTGTAGCTTGTGTGTTGTTGAGGGTCCGGTTGCCGACTGGGAGGGGCACCAAGCGCAGCAGATGGGGCTGTGATGGTGGAGGCTGGTGTAGTGGTGTATACTTTCGGAGCTTCTGGTGGGCCTCCTCTGAGAACTTGTCCCAATTCTCCTCGGACACGCGATGTAGTCTGGACCCAAACCACTGCTGAAATGCCTCTCTCTCAGCCGACAGTCCTAGCTCTCGCATCTGAAATTACACAATGTACATGAATTCATGTTATGAGAAAGAATAATTAATAATAATAATAATCATTCTTATTGTTTGTATTATCGTTATTATTATTATTATTATTATTATATTCATCTGAAAGAAGCCATTAAAAGTCACAGAAATAGTGTCTATACCTTTTACGCCATGATTTCGAATTCCCTAGGCCTCTCCAGAAATTTCAGCAGTGCCTCGTCCATCCATGTCTGTGTCCTTGGCCGCTTGCGCTTCTTCCCTTCCGACACACCGGACACGCTGCTGCTGGCTGAGAGCACATTGTCAGCATCATCCACCCATCTCCACTCTCTGACTCTGCCGAGGTTTGCCGGTACCTCTGGTGGCTGTAAAATGACATAGAAATGACATTTCACAATACAGTCACAAATACACAATACACATGTACACTTTCATTCTGTAGTTGTGTCATTTATAATGATTTTTTATACTGACGTTATAATTTAATGCACATTGTGGTACTCCAAACTTTTAATATTGAAGTTCTGAGTTTAATAAAGGCTATTCTTGACAATGTACCTCTGTGTCATGAGTGTAGAACCTCGGAACGATGTACGCGCGGAGGAACTTGAAACTGCTGAGCTGCCACTTCTTTCGGACTGTGAGAACCTGTTGCCCTGAGCCAGACTTCTTCTTGAGGGGGTTCATCAGCTTTCCAACTTGTGTGCGCTGGTTCTTGAACCAACCTTGAATCTTGGATGCTGAAACATAAGATGAAAACACCACTAAAGAAAGGTCTGGGAATTACACAGTATAATCTTGTTATTACTGCAACATGGCTGAAACTATTCCCTATACTTACTTCTTTTCCCATTACATACTATTTTAGTGGAAATGTTGGGGAATATTTACACATATTTGTTAGCCAAAATGTTACTCACCATGAAAGTTCATTTGGGCAGCCATTTGGTCCAGAACCTTCCTCTTGTACTGGGTGTTGCTGCACTTGGAGTTGCCCTTGTTGTAGAACTAGTCATGCTGCCCAAAACAACTCCACCAGTCTGGCCTCCTCCTCGCTGTTGAAATCATAGCAAGACAAGCTCTGCTTGCATCGGACTCCACACCTGAGCCTTCTTCTTCTTCTCCTTCAGCCCTTTCCCCTTCTCTCTCCTCTGCAGCTACTTGTCTTTCCCTCTCTCCCTTCTCCTCCTTTCTTCTGATTCCTATTCCCTACTCTTCTTTCCCTTTTAAGAATAACTTTAAAAAAACATGTATGTGTATAGGCAGGCTCGCAGAAATAAAACCTCAATTTGACTGTCAAAACTTCTGTGAATCTTGTAGATTTTTGTATAATATGTAGTATTCATACCCAACAAATACAGAGAAGGTCAAATGAAGATTTTAATTGAACATGTACCAAGAATATAGATACATAGATTTAAGACTACATAAAACATACGTTTAAAGTTATAAACAAATCACAGAGCTTACGCAAATACAACAGTGCTTGTCAGTAAATTATTCGGCGGCCTAGGGGCACATAGACTCTTTTGCTTTCTGCATGAAACAAAATCAGACTCCACAAATATTTATCTGCTATGCTGATTTGTTTGTTCAAACATTTAAGAAAAAAAATTGTCGTAAGTTTTTATGGATTGTATTTTCAGATTACTTATTGAGCACTGTTCACGAGTAATGCCAGCTAGTTTTTGTGTAACATCTATCCCGCTTTCAACAACAAGATGGCACAAATGCTGTCACTCAGAGCATGTTATGCTGGAATTATTATATTGCAATGAAATATGTCGTAATCTGATTGCTTAACATGCCGGGAACTTATATCATGTACCCTGTCAAAAACTACGTAAAGCCTGTTTCCCTTTTGAGTGCCCCGTAAACATCACTACACGTGCAACAAAATATCCAAAACGGCGGCGTCGATGGATCACCAGACTGCACGTTTATGCACCAAATTGCACATCAGCTTGCAGTGACGTCAGTTTTCATTGAATTAGGACATTCAGAAGGGAATTTCTATTTCGTCAGCATACTCGATTCTTATGATTGTAAAAAGGAAAAAATTCGCTTAACGCGCTTTGAAAGGGTAAAACTTTGCAGCTTAATAAATCCGTTGTACGGTCGGGTGGCAGGAGACTGGGAAAATTGTTCAGGGCTGTGTTTAATCATGTCGCCCCGAGCAGAAGGCAAGGTGGCGTAACGAAGGGTAGATAATAATGTAAAGATGTAGGTCGATTCCGTGACAAAGTTAAACACCCTAAATCCTGATAAGGGGTAACAGGGGCAAGTTAACAAATAATAGACTTTGAGCAACCAATAGGCACCACCTCCCGTGAGAATTTTCGGCATAATTATCTTCTGAAACCCAAGGTCTCCCGAGCACTTTGCCAAAGTCTGCCATAGAGGTCGAAGGTAATCAGGTGCATAGTTGTTTAAGAGATCTCAATAAGTAGCAGTTCAGGTTAAATTTTCATTCCATTTTTAACTCACCTGAGCACAACGTGCTCAATGTGAGGTGTTGTGATGTCCCTTTGTCAGACGTCCATCGTCCGTCAACAATTTCTTAAAACATCCTCTTCTCCAACACCTCTTGGTCAATCTTGATGAAACTTGGTAGGAATGTTCATAGGGTAAGGCGCTACAAAAATTGTTAAAAAATGAATTCCACCGGTCAGAATTTATTTTCGCTTGTGATGCGAAGGGGTTAACTGTCAGTGCAATAATGAAGAATTTAGACTGCAGTCAACTTAAATTGACTCTTATACCATTGAATAATTTTAAGGTACCCAATGTTGCAGTTTTTTCTTATTGACATAAATTTATCCTTACATCGACTATTGCTCAATCTCCCCAAAATTTCTTTCATTCAGTGTCTTTAAAAAAGTCATTCGCTCTGCAATTTACAAGAGAGGTAAGCTGACTAAGTTAGTACTTGTCACATTTTCATTCAGAAACTTTCTTTTCCACCATTCTCTCTTTTTCAGCACAGTCAGTAACAACGCCCAACTGTACATCCTTCTCTTCACTATTGAATCTACTTCCATGTTGGGCACCAACCAGGTTCAATACAATAGCGAGAACAAATGATCCAATACCATATCCCAATAGATGGTAAAGGAATGATCTTGGCCCGAATGTTTCAAAGAGAAAACCAGTCAAGCGTAAATAAATAATTCCACCTATTGATCCCCCCAAAAGTAAAAATGTTATCGCCATTCCAGTCATTTCGACGTGATAATCGCCCCAGCCGATACCGGATGGAAACAGGGGCGCGTGAAAGAGCCCAGTTGATACAGATAATACCCACAGAGCTGTTGCATTAGTTGTAGCAAAGATATTTAGAAAAATGGTTGATATCAGAACACCGGATGTCTCGATGAGAATAAGAATACGAATCGGAATATATCGTGCAGCTATAAATCCCGAAACACGACCAACAGCGAAACTTATCCAAAATACAGTGTTAATGTAACTTCCATCGCTGACAGAAAACCCTAGTTGCTCTATGGAATATGCACGAATGAATTTTCCGAGTATACGTTCTCCGCCAACAATGTTGATAAAATAAACGAAGAGAAGCCCGAATATTTCGACACCGTACAAAAATCGTCCACCTGTACATGTTGCAGGATTTATCATCTTTTTCACTCCTTCAATAAAATTTTTACCGCGTCTATTCGATTTCGCTGATTTATCCTTGTTGGTTCGTACGTCTGTTTCTCTCTGCCTGTATTTACGCTGTCTTCGGATGTGATACGTGTAGAAAACAGAGGAGAGCGCTAAAGTTATCAAAGCTGAAATCAAATATGCGATTTCTATTCTAGATTCACGGATGTATTCAATATCCCCGCCATGTTGGTACCCTGGACCTGACATTGACTTGTTCAAATGCATCATGGAACTTTTGGTTGATACATTGCTGCCGAGCTTTGAAGTTTGATTGACGGAAATATTCTGATTGGTTCTTGGTTTTGGAACAGCAAGAAACGGGTTTGCAATGAGTGGTATAATGAAGGAACCAATCCCAAATCCACCATGAAGAATGTGTAGGGGAGACGCAGCTTTCTCTTTCCACAACTTTAGTATTAGCTTCTGGCCAGCTGAAATGATAAAGAAAATAGAGAAAAAGTCTAACTCAGTAACTTTATTGTTATTTAAAGCGACCTGAAAGGTTGTGAAATTAAATTAGTTTGGTTTTTCCGTGACGAAAAGTTGCAAATATAGGTCTATATCTTTTCAACAGTGGGGGGGAATCTTGAGGAGCATACACTCTAAGCTTTTCTCTTTCAACTGCTTTTTGCTTTAGAGATGTTTCTGACCTGAGTTATAGCTTTCTAAATTTGATCATAATGTCACGTAGCTTTGAAAGAGGCTCCCTTCCTGTTACCTTTCCAAGACGAAAGGTTCGATTGGTTTCTCCAATATCAACTTTGCCCCAGCGCCATCAGACAATACATCACATTGTTCTACACCTGTTATTCTACTATATCAGGCTCTGTATATCAGATATTTGTTTCGTGTTGTGTTGACTGAAGTGTTCGCCTTTGCCAAAGCCAGACCCAAAGCCTTTGGCTGTTTGTTTCGGCTCTCTGACGATGCAAAATAATTGATATAATGCTAGTTAGATATGGAAGGGGAGAGCTGAATTTGTAGCAACCGTTTTACAAATATTGGTAAGTTTGGGGGATCTACTCTCCATTTAAAATAATATCTGATATTTGAGATGAAACTTTTCATGTTGTCCTACGTGTCTACTCCATCATATTTCCTCTAGAATCAAGTGCTCCTTTCTTCCAGAAATGGAACGCAAAATGCTCCAAAGGCGTCACAGCTTATGGAACCTAAACGGTAAAAAAATGTAATTGAGTTTACATTTATCTATCTAATCTATCCTGGTGGGAACCCTTCCCCACCCCTAAAAAATACATAGGGTAACAGAGCTTCAGCTAGAGGGAGTGATTTTGAGTTTAAAGTTGAAAATATTCATTATTCTCAACTAAACCCTATGTTTTGGGTACTCATTAACTAAACCCTAGAACGAGTGATTTTGATTTCAAAGTTGAAAATATTCATTGTTCTCAACTAAACTCGCTCGTAATGTACTTATTAATTATATTCTATGTTGTGGGTACTCATTAGAAACGTCTTGACGAGACGATTCTAATGAGTATCCACAACATAGGGTTTGGAAGAGAAATAACGTATTTAGGATACACTCCTTCTTATCTGGAGCTCTGGGGTAATGTAAATAACCTGACTGACCGATATTGATAACCCCTTCAAAAGTTCCTTGCACAACGATGACAAACCAGAGGAGTTCTACGACAGGTGAGAAGGGAACAAAGACAGTGGCTGCCGCACCTCCAGTAAGACATACTGCAATCATCAAGTCACAAAATGCCCCAAACTTGTCCACTAGCACTCCCCCTGTAAAATTGTAATAGTAAAAAAGTCAGTGTAATAAGGCCGCTTTCCAGATTATGACGTAACAAGTGGATGGTGTAGACCCAGGATCATACTGCACGTTCTGTGCAGTCTGATCTTGATTACAAATCCCAATTTTCGCCATTGGCACTGAAAACGTCAGCCTTTTTCCAGAGGGCCATATTTTAGACGCTTTCGTGTCAAAAGGCAGTTGCAGACAACAAATGCAACGTAGGTAAAATGATTTAAACTGTTCGCTGTAAAGTTAAAACGTTGTGGAGGAAGGAGGAATTGCTTGTTACCACCATCTTCTAGTTTTCCGGCCATTATTTCAAAACCCTCTTTGCAAGTTCATTCTGACTTGCGATTGTTTGGTAAAAAAGGATTAAGCAAAGGAATCGGGTTTGATACCTATTGCTGAGCCGATAAAGTAGCCCACTGAACGACCGGATACTGCCACTGCTACCTGTTCATAGTCAGCCTTGGTTCGAATCTTAAGATCAATCAGGGTTGGACCGGTGATTTCTAGGTAGAGCCCCTGAAGTGAAAGAATAAGCAAACCTTTTCGCAAACAAACGGTCAAGATGCAAATCGTCGGTTTACTTCAAACACCTCGTAACTAAAGCTTGTTTCAAGTTGTAGTTACGGGGTTTTTGAAGTCAACAGACGAAATGCACTTTGATAAATTGTAGACTCTCAGTAGAGTAAGTAAAACGTTTGAGCTTAGTGCCATTTCGATACCACATTTTAAAGAAAAATCTTAAAATAAGATTTCGCGAATCGAATCAGAGATTGGTCATATCAATGCGACGTTAGAATGAAGCGCGAAGGCAAGGTACAAATTTTGCTTTCAAATAACGGGATTCACGGCGGGGAATCACGTGACACAACAACAACAACAATGACCGTTATTTGAAAAAATTCCCCAACTTCAGGTAAGAAAATCTTCAATAATTCCGTTAATACGTGACCGATTGGAATTCGGTTTGAAGCAGAGAAGGCGGAAGGACTCCAGGGATTTGCTTAATGTGTTAGATTTTTTAAACAACACCTGATAAAAAAGTTATTGACGAGCAAACAAATTATCCAGGGTAAAAAATTTGTTTGCTCGTCAATAACTTTTTTATCAGGTGTTGTTTAAAAAATCTAACATATTAAGCAAATCCCTGGAGTCCTTCCATCTTCTCTGCTTCAAACCAAATTCCAAACGGTCATGTATTAACGGAATTATTGAAGATTTTCTTACCTGAAGTCGGGGAATTTTTTCAAAGAACGGTCATTGTTGTTGTTGTTGTGTCACGTGATTCCCCGCCGTGGGATTGGTCACCGCTTTGCTATCGGTAACTCCTATTTACATGACATCAAATATGACGTCATAGTACGTATTTAAATACGTTCTCAAACGCGGTTTATGGGACATTCCCACTAACTGCTGCTACCTACAACACTCAAAATATGTTAAGGATCACTAGCTTAAATTTAGCCTCTTGGATCTAGTATGTGTAGCATGAATCAGTTCGTTTTCTTTTTTCTTTCTATATGGAATTATGCCACGTTGATGAAATATGTCATCTGAGGAAATGGATGTGTTTAAAGTCTAAATGATCCCTATCAATATGTGACTATTATTCATGCGCAAAATAAAAAATTGCACCAGTAGGTTAGGTGGCCGGTGTAATGCAGAAAAATGACCCCCATTACAAAATGACCACCGGGTCATTTCTCGACGTAGATGAATGACCCATGGGTCATTTTTCGACGTAGAAAAATGACCCGGGTCATTATTCTACGTCGAGAAATGACCCATGGGTCATTTCTCGAAGTAGAGAAATGACCCATGGGTCATTCCTCTACGTCGAGAAATGACCGTGGGTCATTTTGTAATAGGGTCATTTCTCTGCATTACACCGGCGTAAAGGCCCTATGGCTGCCAAACGCAAACAATGCAGAAGTAAAGATACATTTAAATTACAATCTGTTATTGGACAGACGGACGATCCATGTGTAAGCTGTCAGCAGAAAAATGAAAAACTATGTTAAAAGTTGCCAGTGCCCTCTGTCTCATGTTTACTTTTTACCCAATTTGAAAGTTCATTTTTTAGCTCACCTGAGCACAACATGCTCAAGGGGAGCTTTTAGGGTCACTGGGTGTCCGTCGTCCTTCGTGCGTCGTCCGTCGTGCGTCGTCAACAATTCTTTAAACATCAACTCCTCCTAAACCGCTGGGCCAATTTGGACCAAACTTGGAAGGTCTTCTTTAAAAATTGTTCACAGAATTTGATTCCGTCAAAAACTCTGGTTGTCATGGTAACCAAATAGAATTTTTTAGCAAATTCTTTAAAAATCTTCTCCTCTGAAACCGCTGGTCGGATTTTGAAATTATTTCACAGATATGTTCCTTGGGTGACCCTTTTCAAAAACTGTTCGTGAAATTTTGATCCGTCAAAAATGTGGCTCTGGTGAATGGGGGCTACTTGCACTATACAGAAATGAAGGAATTCTTTGAAAATCTTCTCCTCTGAAACCGCTGGTCGGATTTTGAAATAATTTCACAGATATGTTCCTTGGGTGACCTTTTTCAAAAACTGTTCGTGAAATTTTGATCCGTCAAGAATGTGGCTCTGGTGAATGGGGGCTACTTACACTATACAGAAATGAAGGAATTCTTAAAAAATCTTCTTCTCTGAAACCGCTGGTCAGATTTTGAAATAATTTCACAGAGTTGTTCCTTGGGTTACCTTTTTCAAAAACTGTTCGCGAAATTTTGATTGGTCAAGAAACATGGCTCTGGTGAATGGGGGCTACTTACACTATACAGAAATGAAGGAATTCTTAAAAAATCTTCTTCTCTGAAACCGCTGGTCAGATTTTGAAATAATTTCACAGAGTTGTTCCTTGGGTTACCTTTTTCAAAAACTGTTCGCGAAATTTTGATTGGTCAAGAAACATGGCTCTGGTGAATGGGGGCTACTTGCACTATATGGAAATGAAGAAATTCTTGAAAATTCTTCTTCTCCTAGTCAGATTTTAAAATAATTTGACAGAGATGTTCCTTGGGTGATCCTTGCTCTTGTGAATGGGGGCTACTTGCGCTATATGGACATGATGAAATTCTTGAAAATTCTCTTTCTCTGAAACCCCTGGTCAGATTTTAAAAGAAATTTTCCGAAATGTTCCTATGTTCCTTGGGTGACCCTTTTCAAAACTTGTTCGTAAACTTTGATCCATCAAGAAACATGGCTCTCGTGGATGGGGGATACTTGGTCTTATACAGAAATGAAGAATTCTTAAAAATTCTTCTTTTAAAAATTCTTCTTTTTGAAACTGATGATCATATTTCGAAATTAATTTTACATGTGACCTTTTGAAAATTGCTTAGCAAAATTATAAATTTGGTTCCAATGTTTCAATACCTCAAAAAAAAATAGGCTATGGTCATCTCAAATATTCAGGTGAGCGATCCAGGGCCATCTTGGCCCTCTTGTTTTTTTTGTTTTTTTTTTGCAGTGATGAACACCTCGACCGAAAGCACAAAGACAAATTGTCATCTTTTCACTATTTTGCATAACTGGCATGAATTTGAAAGCATTTTACCACTCCATTGTTTACTTTTGGAAGCCATACTATTTGGAAGGGCCAAAAAATATTCATTCTCACTTTTGTCTTCCTTTCTATTGATAGTTTGCAGACCTGTATGATCGCCTTACTTAATTCAAAGATGGATCATTGTGAAATCGTCAAAATCGGAAAAGTCCTTTACATTTCTCAATGTATAAAAATATTACTTAAAATCTGTCATGGTTTTCCTTTCTGAATTTGCGTGTTACTAGATTGAATTTATGCTGCGTGACACTCTTAATCGAGGGCATTGATGGGGAGAAAATGGGCGAATGTCTCTATCTAAAAATTAGCCATGCTGTCAAAGGAGTGTTTTGGAAAAAGTATCAACCATGATCAGCCTATGTAGTCCGCGCAGACCTTCCTTGGCCGTTTTTTACTGACCAAATACTTACCTTGTAATAGCAGAAGACATTTAGAAAAAATGAGGTAGACGTTTAGAATTTCTTATGAAACAAAAACATTAGAATAATCTAAAAGATTAAAAATGCTTAGGTTTTGAATTTCTTATGAAACAAAAACATTAGAATAATCTAAAAGATTTAAAATGCTTACCAAGCATACCCATACAAGGACTAAGAACACAGTCTTTATGATTTTCTGCACTTTATTCATTCTAGCATTTCAGTTAAATGAAAAATAATCACTTTGTTTTCCAAACGGAGTGTTAGATTCGAACTGTACATATTATGACCTATGATCTAACACTGTGGCAAATTTTCATTGGTGGTCTAATTTGATAAAATGCCCAGATAAGGAGGGCCACAAGAAAATCCAGGTGCCATACACAAAAAAAAACTTTATATCCCCGCCAGCGTTTTGAAAGAAAAGTGTCAAGTTCAAGGGGAGATAATTCCTCAACTACGAAGAGTTGATTCTTGAAAATTGCAAATCTTCAATATATGATCAATTTACACGTATGTGCAAAGTTTAAATACAATTGAAGGAAAACTGCAGGAGTTTTCGGCACAAAACTACTAGTATTTTGTACACAGACGGACAGACACGCAGACAGGCAGGCTGATTCCAGGATATGATCAATTTACACGTATGTGCAAAGTTTAAATACAATTGAAGGAAAACTGCAGGAGTTTTCGGCACAAAACTACTAGTATTTTGTACACAGACGGACAGACACGCAGACAGGCAGGTTGATTCCAGGATACCCCTGAAAACATTATTTGAGTCCTGTGACAACCAAACAGACCTCGATAATTCATGTTAGAGGCTAAGGAAATAGTCATAAGGATGGGAAAGATATAAACCATATTATTTTAACTAACTCAAATGTACAGATTTTACAAGAGACTATTTTGAAAACATTGTAAAATACGAAAAAAATGAATAATACTTCAATATGTGTTCACAAAATGTTGGATTAATGCGTCCTCGTGATTGAACGTACCGAGCACGTCATCACATAACTATGATTCTGTTGAAAAAAAAAAAAACGCCCAACAACCAAAAGGATCTTCTGGTAAAAAGGTCCATCACATATAGAAAACCAAAAAGTACCAAAAAGTATCGACCCAGGTCAGCCTGCGCAATCCGCGCAGGCTGACCTGGGTCGATGCTTTTTCCAAATGTATTAAAACCCCTTTTTTGCCTGTTTGCAGGGATAACATAATAATTTTAAAAAAAAAAGTAGAGCAAGCGACGTGACGTTCAAGCTGCCCAAAGTCTAATGCAGACTGTTTGTCTGTTTATCGCATGTGACATAAATTCAGGGGCTACCTTATCGTTGGAAAAACAGCAAATCCTTCCACACAGTAATTGTGTCAACCCTTTCTTTCACTGCCAGCTAGAAAGATTCAACTCTTCACAAGGTTTTCTAACCCTTTTTCGGCTATATTTAAATTTTAAGCCGATAATAATAAAATCAACTATTTTTGCCATTTCAAGGGTATTACTTTGGGAGAAATATGACATCGGATAGTGTAGATCCACGATTAGACTGCACGTTTAGTCCAGTCTGATCTTGGTCTACACTGTCCGCTAAAGGTCAATGAATCGGGCTTAGCAGCTCATGGTTAAGTAACTTTTTATTGTAATTTTATTTTATCCTTAATGGTTGACTGCTTACTTGTAGCAAAGTTAGTATGTGCTATTGAAGAAGATAAGAAAAGTGGTACAGCTATAGGTTTGGGTCTGAACACATTCCTAGGGCAGAAAAATAAATGTTACCATGCGATTTAGGCACGGCAGATTAAATATGGTTTTTATGATAAGTGGCGCTGTATTCTGTCATGATGAAAATTTACAAACTATACTGACAATGTGCATGGCAAATCAATGATTTACTGAAGGCGGCTTCTCTAGATATAAAAGTCGAATTATAGAAAACAACGGTATAAAACTCTTGAACTCATTCCTGTGTACATCACATATACATGTATTTTCGAAGCCGTTCAAATAGAATGCCTTTGCAGATGATAATAAGATACATGTGCCTGGATTCGTGAGATTTGGCCCTGTGAAAAAGTACATAGAAACATTGTAGGAAAAAGAAGAAAATGCTGGTTATCAGCATTTCTTTTTTTCTTCCTTTTTTTCCAACAAAGTTTTCCAAAGACTTCTTTCTCGGGGTCGTTTAATCTCGGGATCGTGTGGTAAAGGGTAAACCTCTTTCTTTACTTTGACCACGAAATAATACGCAGCACTACAGATGTAACAGAATTAAGAACACCTGCTATCGACAAGCTTTTCTCCACTTTATTTTCTTTATTGTCATTCAACAAAGAAAACCACTACGTCCTGTTTCTTTTTAGGAAAAAAAAAATGTGTTGTATCCTTGCGCGTATTTTGTCAGAAAGTAGACTTGTGAGGCGATTTATTAATCAGGCTAGGCGGAGTATGTTATATGCAGCAAAGGATAGATCAATACAGCTTAGTCGTATAGGAATTTCATTCGCTGTAACCTCAATTCTGATAACGGCGTGGGTGCTATTTATATATCGAAGTCGCTTGTATCATATAAAAGTTAACATTCATTTAGGATTTATATACACGTGATCTGCGCATTTCTGTAATAGCTGTTAGAATATTTTTTATAAAGAAATATGTCAGATTTGGAGCTTTGATTTAGATTTACCTTTGACCAAACATTCCGGTAAGATTTTTTTATTTACCGTCTTACGTGGTTGCTTTTATTTACATGTATCTTATACCAGAAAAATCTATAAGGCCTAGCTGGGCTTACATGTGGATATAGAATTACACTCGTTAAGATCTGAATCTATATATATAGATATAGGCATACGTAGTTTACATACGAGCTATGCTGTATGAAAATGTGGCTTAATGCATCTGAAAAATGTATCGACCCAGGTCAGAAGCACGATACGCGCTAACCTATAGCTCGAGACTGTTTGCTTTTCAAAAGACCCATCTAACTTATGATTCAGCCATCCGTTCGATAAACTGGATTTGGTTCCCTAAATGGGCGTTGTCTGAGCATATCATATTCTTTGACCTGTCTTATATGACGCATCACTCCCCCCAATATTGGTGGGATTGCAGTAATACGTATTATAAAGTAGCAATGAAAAAAATGGTTTTTATCAATACGTATTAACTACAAGCTGATGAAATAAATCATAGATGGTTATTTTTGTCAGTGAATGCCACTTAAAACTAGTAATTGCATTTAAGTAGAAAAAAAGGTAGTTCCAGATTTTCGGCAGGAGGAAAATGTTCAGTGTGACGGGGAAATGATTCCCCAACTTAAATTACGACATTTCTTTACCCATAACATTTCTTACTTAACTCTTTACCACACAATCCCGACTTTTAACGCCCCTGAGAAAGAAGCTTTTTATAAAAATTGTGGGAAAAGGAGAAAATGCTGCTAACCAGCATTTTATCCTTTTCCCACAATATGTTTTCTACCCTTTCCAAATCAAAAATCAATTTTTGATTCAAATTTATTTAGTAGCCTGTAGATACTTTCAATTTGGACTTGCCAAAATTTTGTCGTTTGGTAAATAGTTAAACCACCGTGTACAGGAGTGATCGCCAACACAACTTCAAGTTTTCAACCCTTATCCTTCTAAATAACTGAAATGAAATTTGCTATTTGCTCTTTAAAAAACGAAGATTGCGATTTCAAAGTTACATTTTAGTGAATAATACTTCCTCATCGGACAGTGTAGATTCAAGATCAGACTGCACGTTCTGTGCAGTCTGATCTTGATCTACGCTGTCTGCGAGTCGCGCTGAGCAGCCTAAGGGTTAATGTAAACTTATGGGGTCAGTCTGTGAAAAGGGCGGAGGGCGAGGCCGGTTGGATTGGGGTGGGGGGTGGAGGGGCGGAGAGTTTAATGCATCTGCAAAAAGTATCCACCCAGATCTGCCTTGTGTCGAAACATTTTGTTATTGTGTAATTTTCTGCATATCGAACGCCCGCTCCTATTCATGATTCATCCTTACTTTAGATATTTATCGATTCGTATGGTACGACGACTTGCCTCACAATCTATAATGCATTTGCGGATGTGCATTTTTCAACCTTGCCTTCTCGAGAACACTGCTAAAGTGTGTTCATAACAAGAGGGGCCATAATGGTCCTATATCGTTCCACTGGCTTTTTAACCCTTTACCTCACAAATCGAAGTTTTAATGACCCTGACAGAGAAGGCTTTCAAAAACATCGTGAGAAAAAGACAATGCGTTATCAGCCAGTATTTTCTCCTTTTCCCACTGTTTCCTAACCTATCAAAGACAGAAATAGTCTTTTAAGCTACATTTAACATATTTTTATGCAATGGCTTTATACTTGGAACAGTAAAAAAAAACACTTTGAGTCATTTCTTATATAGTAAATTTAATGTAAAATGCGCTTCTAATGATGGCACTGACAGAGAAATACAGCATAAAAAGTGTGTATGGTAATAAACTTACTTTCAAGACATAACCTCCATCCAGTCCGCCATACAAAAACAGTCATATCTTTTTTAAATGCAAAGATTATGTTAGTGAATATAAGCATTTTTCATTAGCATGAATAGTAAAATTCTGTAAAAAAAATTAAGTGCTAGGAACCTTATTCTAATTCAAACATTCAATCCATGTAAGCATAACCATTAGCATCAAAATAAACCAATTTCCCTTATAACAGAACATTTCCTCTCAAAAAACTTGAAAACCAAACTCCAATAATGTATAAGTGCAGTTTGATAATCAATGGAGGTAAAGAGTAACAAATTTTATCTTGTATAACGAGTTATTTCCCTTGTTTACTATTTTTAAATTGCACTCACAATATAAGCCCATTAGAAACTTGTGATCTCCGGGACCGAGCCAATTTTGACCCCAGGGCTATGATATGAAGGAAATTGATAAAGGTCCATCAGATAAAGGTGCATGCCAAATTTGGTAGCCTTGCGACTTATGGTTTCAGACAAGAAGATTTGCAAAGGATATTCAATATTTTTCAGTTTTGTTGCCATTGCAGTTTTTGAAGGAATCTAATTCTTTCCAGAAATTTTAAAGAGGACCATGGCAATTTCATTTCTATGAAGTTTCATCAAATTTGGATGGATAGTTTCAGAGAAGTTTGTGCAAGTTAATGCCCGCACGGACGGACGCACTCACTGACACGCACGACGGACACGGCCATGACATAAGCCCGCTGGCCCTTAGGCCAGTGGAGCTAAAAACGAATTTCAATTTGGAACTATTTTGGAAATAGTCTGTGTTTCACACAATAATTCCAAGTAAGCTGCTGGAAGATCGCCGTAAGGACAACTGAGATATTAACTAGATCGAACGAAATTAATACGTTCCTCACCGTAATTATTAATAGTAATCCATCACGCAAAAAAGGGACCATCTGGGAATTCTGTACATCAATTAGATAAAAACGGATTAACGATAGTGCAGATCAGTTTAAGTTGATAATTCAAAAATGACAAGGTACAATGACCGCTTTTCATACAGAAAATATCATTAAAGCGAAAAATCTCAACCCTGGTCAGCCTGCGCAATTCGCACAGTCCGACCAGGGATGACACTTTTCGCAGTTCCTAGAAGGTCCCTATTCGCGTGATGGGTCACATATACACATAATCATACTACTTATTTTTTTTTTCATTTTATATTCTATAAAAACAAAGTTATGTAGTAGCAACCACGGAAATATAGAAGGTATCGCTTTAGGACTGAATGTTTCTTGATACATATGGAACCAAATTAACTCTACCAAACGACAAAAATCTTCAACTGTTCCAAACTGAACGCATTTGCAGACGACTACTGATTCTGAATATGGTTTAACTCTTTTACCAGACGACTAAATATCATGCTGGTCCATATTCAATAAAATTTGTTTTATTAAGGATAGAAAACATTGGGGGAAAACGAGAAAATGCTGGTCACCAGCATTTTCTCGTTTTCCCACAATGTTTTCAAAAGCGTTTTTCTTTAAAGGCGTCAAAACTCGGATTTGCGTGATAAAAAGTTTTCTTTTGTCCGTTTATTTAAAGACATCGTGGGATAAAAAGAAAATGCTGGTTACCAGCATCTTCTCCTTTTCTCGCGGAGTTTACAAAAGCTCCTTCTCTTTCGGATTATGAGGCAAAGGGTAAAACTGTTCTGTTTGAACACTTACACCGTTACACCTGCGGATAGTCTGATCTAAATCTTGAACACTGAGCTTGGGCTGTCTTTCAGTATACCTGTCTGCATCTTTCCTTCTGACTCTCTCTCTCTCTCTCTCTCTCTCTCTCTCTCTCTCTCTCTCTCTCTTCTCTGTCTGCCTGTCTGTCTGTCTGCCTCTGTATGTTCGTCTATCAGTTCATCTGTCTGACCTTCTCGCTGTCTCTCTCTCCTGCTTCTCTGTTTCCCTTGCTCTCCTTCTCATTTTCTCTAACGCCCTTTCTTTCTCTCTGTTTCAATCTGTCTCTCTCTCTCTCTCTCGCTCTCATATATATATATAGATCTACATATAATAAGTTAATATTCAGATCTATACCTATTGACCCATATTGACCTTCCGACTATATCATTCATATCCGTTTATACAAGGATTCAGTGTAACATGTGATGTCATCTAAAATCTCCAACTTTTATCTCATGTTTGCTATATAACCTGAACTCATGTTTACTCTTATCACAAGTTGTAAATAGTTGGCAGTCGGACTTTCAAACAGCTGGAAATAGGTGGGTGTTTATAGTGTTTTTGAAGCTTTTGGTCAAGTGTTGAGTTCTTTTTTTTTTTCATCTTCATGTCTTCTGTTCGATGTAAAAGATGTTTTTTTTTTTAATTTAACCCTTTATTACATTATCCCTTGTTTACCCTTATCTGGAGTTGTAAATAGGTGGCTGTCGGAGTTTCGAATAGTTGAAAACAGTTCGGGGTGGTTAAATCTATAGTTTATATTTGAAGGATAAATTTTGACTGTATCCTCAAACTTTTGGTTACGCCTAGAGGCTTCTTTTTATTTCGTCACTCTTTCTTCTGAAAGGTAAAGGATGTTTATGTTTTTAATTTCAGCCTTTTGTACGTAATCTCGTTTTATGATGATTTTCAGAAAGAAAAGTTTAAAAAATATATGAGAAAAGGAGAAAATGCTGGCAACAAGCATTTTCTCCTTTTCCCACAATTTTTCCTGCCCTTGTGAAGACACAGATTCTATGCCAGTCATGAAGAAGACTTTGAAATACGTCTGGTTTGTTTGTTTCCAAAGGTAATGCCATGACGGTCAGTTACGCATCAATGTGTTTCCTGGCTTTCTCACAACTGTACTTACTTAACTTTCTTCCCAAAGCCACTGACTACTTATCTTACATGCATTGATCAGTGGTTAGAGAATAATTTTAGAAAATAATGGTAGATCTAATCGGTATTTGCTCCTTTTTATTCCGCGATGTTTGCTTTGTATTCGTTGCGAGATATAGCACCTTTTTTATATTTTAGTCCCTTAATTAGCAGACATCAAAATCCTAGGTTTGTCCGAATTGGAAGCGTTTGTAGACAACATGGGGCCATTTTTAGATCATTTTGCTGCGAATTAAACTTTCCTTGTATAACACTGTTGAATAGGCCTACTGCTAGATTTACTTTTCGCTGAGAAAATAAAGAAACTAGATCTATACGCTTGTAAATATAGTCAAACCTGTATAAGACAGCCAGCTCTGGGACTGACCCAAAGTGGCTGTCTTATACAGGTGGCTGTCTTATCCAGGTTCTATAACAGAGGTGACTCAATACGTCCAAAATTATGGACTGACCCAACTTGAAAGACGCTACAGGCAATAGATTTGATGTGGCCAAAAATCATGTAACTTTTTTCGGGATTGTTTGGACAAGAGCTAATAACCCATCTGAATGACTTGAGAATCCACCAAAATTATTAAATTATTTGACATTTTCCAATTAACTCTTTACTAGACTACAAAATTTTAGACTGGTCCCAATTCAAAGCATAAGCAGATGACAAAATTAGAGTGAGTCAAACATTGAATTAAATAGATAAAACTCAGGCGTTCAGGAAGGCCTTATGGGTTAGTCTACAGATCTACATTCCATTACGGAAGTTCTTGTTACGACATCAAATACAACGTCATAGTTCTATTTTTAAACTATCGACGCTTGTGTTTTAATCCCGTAATATTCCAACAAACCTTTGCGATTAGACCCCTAATAGAAAACAGCTATTTCCACAATAATATTATCCTAGAAAATTTACTATGATTAAAAAAGAGTGTTATTGTAATGCTTTAACCAAACCACTTTTCCCTTTTTGTTTTTTCTAGAATTATCATTTATAAATCTAAAACCACTAGATCTATATTTTCATTTCAAAGAGAAATAGTAATTACCTCCCTTTCTTGGAAACACTAACAAAAGTATCTACAAATAATTTCAAGATAGGCATTAAGAAATTTCTAAAATGTACAAAAGTATTATACCTGTATAAATCCGTATTTATCGACTTTCAAGAAAATTTTATGCAATGCAGGACTAGAGATATTAGGGGTCTACTACCTTTGAGTCGAGGATCTCGTAGCTCTTTAACCCCTTACCACACAATCCGGACTTTTAATACCCCCCTGTGAAAGAAGCCTTTTGAAAACATTGTTGGAGAAAATGGTGGTTACCATAATGTTCTCCTTTTCCCACAATGTTTTCTAAAGGCTTCTTTCTTAGAGTCGTCAAAAGTTGGGATTAGAAGTGCCACTCGTCATTATCTCCATGAGGACATTTGCCTTTTTTTTTTGGCACATGCAATCTTCAATCTGATAATGGATTCTCTTCGTATGGTAGTACATGTATTTATTTTGAAAATCTCACCATCACAGTGGAATGTAATAGACTATGTCGTCTGCAAACGCTTTCAATTTGGACCAGTCTAAAAATTGTGTCGTCTGAAGTATGACGGATATAATTAGTACAAAACGCTAGCCTAATTTCCGGTAAGCTGTCGCCCAGGGTGAAGTGATGTTACCAACCAACCCTTTACCATACAATGACGACATTTAATAACCCTAGGGAAGAAACCTTTTGGGAAAAAAATGTGGGAATAGAAGATGCTGGTTTCCAGGATTTTCTACTTTTCCCACAAAGTTTTCTACTCTACCACAAGAAAATTGAGTGATTTGGACCACTATGAAATTCTCGTTTGCAAATGCTTTCAATTTGGACAGGTCTAAAGTTTTAACTCTTTCCCATACGACACAGTTTTAGATAGGTCGAAAATGCAAGCATATGCAGACGACAAACTGAATTATATTAGATCTACTATTTTTGTTTTTTGATACGATAGAAAAAGAGAAAATAGATCTATTGGATGCCAGCATTTTCTCCTCTTCCCACAATGTTGTCCAGAGGCTTATTCCGCGTGGTCGTTTGAAAAAGGCCAGTGTATGGTAAAGAGTTAAAAGTGCTTTTCGCTTCTTTTGTTGCCTTTGAGGAGTGTGTAGATCAAGATTAGGCTGCACAAGACGTGCTATCTAATCTTGATTTACACTTTCCAATGAGGAGATTTTTACCCCCCCCCCACCCCCCACCCCCCCCCCCCCCAAAAAAAAAACTTTTAGAATAGCAATATTTGGTTTTTTGCCCTCTGCTTCAAAGTTTGTCCTCTACTCAGCAATGAGTATGGATTGGACGATATCTTTGTGGAAAAGAAGTCATTTGCTCGGAAAAATGTGGAGTATAGTAGATCTACTGGTGAAAAGAATTTCACGAAGCATGGGTGCTATTGACCACATTCAATGCTTTAATTTATTAATTGATAAATTCATTCGTTCAATCATTTATTCAATTATCTATTTATCTATTTATTTACTTATCAGATCTAGACGTGTTGTGCAATCAATTAATGTAAACGATGGCCCTGGAAGGATTCGAGGCTATTGCTGGCAAGTGGACGCTGGTCAAAAATGAAGGTTTCGACGAATATTTGTCCGCCATGGGTTAGTATCGATATTATAAGGAAACTTGTCCAAGTATTAGTGGAAAAAAAATCTCAAGGCAATCATTAATGAGTACACGGTATAGCTGATATAGAGGATTTTTTTTCGATGAAAGATCGAATTTCATTTTATCGAGTGAACATTTTATCGAGTGATCGAATTTCATTTTATCGAGTGAGCATTTTATCGAGAGATCGAATTTCATTTTATCGAGTGAACATCATCGATAATATTTTCACGAGTGGCAGCTGCCACTCGTGAAAATATTATCGATGATGTTCACTCGATGAAAGCCACTCGTGAAAATATAACCGATGATGTTCAATCGATGAAACAAATTTCGATCTTTCACCGAAAATAAACAACAAATATTCCATCTAGTTCATGCTTTTAACCGTTTCTGGGAGAAGCTTTATCAAAATCCAGTAGTTCTTTTCAGTTATCCTCCGTGGAGTACCCCTCTGCATACTAACACATTACAATATTACGTCAACCGCGAGAAATGTAAGGTAAATGACGTCATATTTCAATCTGGTTGTGAGTCACGCGCATTTTTACCTAGGTAACTAGAGTATAAAAATCGGTATTTTCACTAGACATACTCGTGAAATATCGAAAAATATTTTCACCGCTGTTCCTCGATATCCTATAACAGAAAGCATGAAATAAAATGTTGAAACGGTTTGAAACACCACATTTACAAACAAATCACCGCTTACCTTCCCAGGTGTGGGATATATCAAGCGTAAGCTAGCCGGAGCTGTGTCAACAACGATGGAAATCATAAAAGAAGGGGACAACCAGATTCGAATCATCACGAAAGGGCCTAAAAACACGGACACAACCATCAGAGTTGGCGAGGAGAAAGAAGAGGATGACCCCTTTGACAATAAAATTATGGTATTTATTGACCTTCTCTTTCATGTCTATAAGTGAGAACATGGGCTTTTGCGTACGGCATATATCCCAGATCAGACTGCACAGAACGTGCAGTCTGATCTGGAATATATACCGTCCGCTTGTTTCGATAGTATGGTTGGTTGTTAGGCTCAATAATGAGACACTACGTTGACCTTTTTCCTATTGGGACATTTACTGTACACCGGTCAAAAAGTAACATCGCCCTTTAGGACAGTTATTTGTAGGCTTACTGTGTTGGTTGTTTGGTGTTTAACCCCGATTTCAACATTATTTCAGTTTTATCGCGCCGGCTAGTGCATTTATCCATGTTTTCCTGGGATCTCCATAACCAGTACTCCGTGCAATATTCTTTCGGGGCCACTAGCTGTTTTACACGTAACCAGTCGAAGTTGGACGAGTCTGCAGTTTTTTTCATTGTGGTAAATAAGTAAGTATTTGATGTTTTGAGTTGTTTATCCTTGTGGTTTCATTTGTACATAGGCAAAAGTCACGTGGGATCCTGTTTCTAAGGTGATGAAGACCGAGGTTAATCCGATTGCCGATTCCCAAGGCAAGAAAACGATCGTTGAACGAAAGCCTATGGGTGATAATGAACTCTTGATGGTAACTATACAATCTAACGGCGAGATTTTTCTCATTAACTATTTAAAATTGTCACGTTGTCTCAGTTGTCACGCATCTTTCTATCGTATTTCTTAGATCCTTAGCAGACAACGAAATTGCCGCCTTGTATACGTTGTGACGAATATTCTGTTACATGGCGTAGACTGAGCTGGTTGTCGTCTAAGCCCTTTACATTCTCACCTCTTTCCATAATGTTTCAATATTTCCAAGGATGTGTTCCGTTTTTGAGCCACATTTATAGTCGTCCTCTACAGATGCTTTCAGTATGGATGGCCCTGTAATTTTGTCGTTGGGTTAGAAGTTAACCCATTACCACACAATCCCTACTTTTGACGCCCCTGAGAAAGAAGCCTTTTGAAAACACTGTAGGAAAAGGAGAAAATGCTGGTAACCAGCATTTTCTCCTTTTCCCATAGTGATTTCTACCCTTCCCAGAACAAATTTCAATTTTTCAGTCACCTTTAATTTGTCGTCTGCAAATGCTTCCAATTTGAACCAGTCTAAAATTTTGTTGTGTGATAAAGAATTAATAGGTGCGGATCTAAAGCACTACATAAGAATCGTATTAACCCGTTACAATTCCTGGTTTGTACAACCCTGAGATACAAGCCTTTTGAAGACATCGTGGGAAAAGGAGAAAATTTTACCATTTTCTCCTTTTCCTACCATGTTTTTTACCCCACTTGGAAAAAATTCCAAATTTCGAGGTACATTCAATTTGTCGGCTGCAAGTGCTTTCAATCTGGACTAGTCTAAAATTTTGTCATTTGGTAATTAGTTAAATGATCCTATTCAAAGCAAGCATCCACATAAGTGTATAATGTGTCTTGGGTTGCATAATGACCTCCCTTTAACAATTATATGCAAATAATATAGGCTTAAGGTAGTATGATAGGGTTCTGGTAAATATTTATAAGCTGAGACTGAAGATTTTCATAGAACTGACCAGCCCGCATAGCTCAATAGGTAGAGCGTAGGACTCGTGATGTTTTGAGTCACTTGAAGTGTGTTTTCGATCCCCAGGACTGGCTATCTAAAAGTACAAACAGTGTTTCGGATAAGACCTAAAAGCGAGGTCCCGTGTGACGGCGCTATACATGTACACCGAGCATGTACCAGGTGTAATTTAAGATTGGTTTCACCCTCTATCTGCACTATCCCTGCGTATATTCCCCGTAACAATACTAACAGTCTTCATGGGACACCGACCATATGGGCAACCTGTGATGACGATAAATAAACGCAAATTCATTAAGTCTATACCACATGAGAAAATTTTAGACTGGTCCAAATTGAAAACATTTGCAGACTACAAAATAAAGGTGAATGAAAAATTGAAATTTGTTCTGGGAAGGGTAGAAAGGTGAATGAAAAATTGAAATTTGTTCTGGGAAGGGTAGAAAACACTGTGGGAAAAGGAGAAAATGCTGGTTACCAGCATTTTCTCCTTTTCCCGCAGTGTTTTCAAAAGGCTTCTTTCTCAGGGGCGTCAAAAGTAGGGATTGTGTGGTAATGGGTTAACTAATCAATCTTTTCATTGAAATGACTGTAACCATATTTGTCTACAATCAAGACCTCAGCTAAATGTTATCGAAATTGATTGATTTTCTTATATATCCATCCTCGCAACCGATCGCCCATGTGGATATCGCCCCTAAGGGACTGCATGGTGCATGCAGCGAAGACTTGTGCATAGTGCAGGGTAAAACCTATCCTAAGGCACACGGGGTATTTAACCCTTTCCCAAACAATCCCTGGTTTTTACGGGTCAGGAATAGAAGCCTTTTGAAAACATTGTGGCAAACAGAAGAAAATGCTGGTAACCAGCATTTTCTCCTTTTCCCACAATGTTTTCTACCCTATCATATAGAAAAATCATCTTTTTAGCAACTGTTAAGTTGTCATCTGTAGAATGCTTTCAGTTTGGTCTGGTCCAAAATTTGCCGTTTGGGAAAGGGTTAAAGCTACTCAGTACGAAGAACCTTGGTTTAAAGTCACAATCATGAGGTAGATTGGTGCTTTTACATGCATAAAATTGACCAATAGCAAAACCTTTCAGCCATGTCAACCTGCACGCTGACACGGGCTGAAAGTTTTTTGCAGATTTACTGAGTCCCCTTTTCAAAGGGCATTGCTCAAATATAACGAAAAATTCTTTCCTTCTTTTTCAGGAGATATCCCTACCAAACGAAAATTTAGCGTGTAAAAGATACTTTAAGAAAAGCGAAAGTTGAGGACAATGGATGGTAGCCATTTTTTGTTACTGCACTTTATTTTTCACAACATATCATGTTATTTCTGGTTTTAAAAGAAACTACTGCCAAAAGCGGACTTTGAGGAGCATTTTAAGCCCAAAATATATGGATAGTATTATGTATGTTTGTTTTTTAGTCAAACACTGTATTAACCCATTACCACATATTCCCTACTTTTGACGCTCCCTGACAGAATGTTTAGAAAACATTGTGGGAAAAGGAGAAAATGCTGGTAACCAGCATTTTCTCCTTTTCCCACAATGTTTTCTACTCTTCACAAAACAAATTTCAAATTTTCAGTCACTTTTATTTTGTCGTCTGCAAATGCTTTCAATTTGGACAAGCCTTAAATATTGTCGTTTGGTAAGGAGTTAAGGTAGTGGACTGGTAATAGGAAACAGCTATTTCCAATCTAATATTATCCTACAAAATTTGCTATAACTAAAAACGAGTATTATTGTACAACTTTAACTGAGCCACTTTTTCCTTTTTTTCCTTCCTAGAATTGTCATTTATAAATCTTAAACCGCTATGTTCTCAATACAAAGGGAAATAATAATTACCTCCCTTTTCTGGAAACTAACAAAAATATCAACACATAATTTCAAGATAGACATCAAAGGAATTTCTGGTCGGTTAAAAATGTGCAAAAGTATTATACATGTATCTGTATAAATCCGTATTTATGCCATGCTGCTCTAGAAGTATCACGGGTTTAATATCATAACAGCCTAGCTAATATCACAGCAGCCTGTACGCCTACACATGTCTTTCCTGGCTTTCTCACAACAGACCTCTCTTTTCAAGCCTCTGACTACTTTTCTCGAATACATCAAAGGCAAAAATCACCAGAAAGAAAGTGTGTCGCAACTGGGTATCAAACCAGAAGTTACATACGCTTTACCCTTTACCAAACGACAGTATTTTAGACAGGGCCAAATCGAAAGCATTTGCAGACGACAAAATAAAAGTGACTGAACATTTGAAATGTGTTTTGTGAAGGGTAGATAGCATTGTGGGAAAAGGAGAAAATGCTGGTTACCAGCATTTTCTCCTTTTCCCACAATGTTTCCTAAAGGCTTCTTTCTCAGGGCGTCAAAAGTAGAGATTGTGTGGTAATGGGTTAACCACTGAGCTACCCAGCCAAGCTAGATATTTGTATGAGTGTAGAGCTTCTGGCGGCTGGAATAGAATCCACGAAGACCTAGAAAGATTTTTATATCATAGGTTTGAGTATATAAGAGGACAGAATAGATCAAAGAGCAGACTGCAAGTTCTGTACAACCTGATCTAGATCTATGCTGCCCAAACAATCCAATTTTTTCACCAATTACGCGGACATAGTCATAAATCAACTGATCTCTTTACTTAGCCGTAGAAAAGAAGCCTTTTGAAAATATTATGGGAAAAGGAGAAAATGCTGGTAACCAGCATTTTCTCCTTTTCCCACAATGTTTTCTATCTTCCTACAACAAATTTCATTGTTTAAGTTACATTTAATTAATTCTCTGCAAATGTTTGCAATATGAACACGCCGTGAAGGGTAGTATTGCACTTGTATCACTTATTTCTATGAATCAAAGGTTAGTTCAAGCATATAGGCCTCTGAAACTTCATTGGTCTATCAAGGGATAATGCAATTTTCATTTTTGGACACCGTTACCATAAAAAGCACACTGGGGATTGCCTCTGTATCATAAAATTATAGTAAGACAAGATTCATTATCTCCAGCTGGATGGCACTCTACATATCAATCTAATTTGAGAATTCTGGGTACGGAACCGGACTACTTTTCTACGGCAACAACTGATCTTTGAATTACAAACTAAAATAAACGTTTACTCAATAAAACTCTACCTGGTGCGATTCAGTCAGCTATGATCAGCAGTTCAGAGGAATCTGGAGCTAAAAAAGGCCCGATTTTTTCTCAAAAACATCGATGAAAACAATTTTCTCCATTGCTACTTTATAGCGCGTATTACTACAATCCCCCCAATATTGGGAAAGATTCCTTCTGAAAACAATGTGAGAAAAGGAGAAAATGTTAGTGACCAGCATTTTCTCCTTTTCCCACAATGTTTTCTACCCTTCCCAAACCACATTACAATTTTTTAGTTACCTCATTTCTATTGTCTGCAAATGCTTTCCATTTGGACTAGCCTAAAATTATGTCGTTTGGTATGGAGTTAACCCATTACCACACAATCCCTACTTTTGACGCCCCTGAGAAAGAAGCCTTTTTTTGAAAACACTGTGGGAAAGGAGAAAATACTGGTAACCAGCATTTTCTCCTTTTCCCACTTTGTTTTCTACCCTTCTCAGAACAAATTTCAAATTTTCAGTCACGTTTATTTTGTCGTCTGCAAATGCTTTCAATTTGGACCAGTCTAAAATTTTCTTGTGTGGTATAGAGTTAAGGAAGATTTAAGTATACATTCCGTGATATGCAGACGATACACCACTGTGCTAGATCTATACGTGTTCGTTGGTCGACCAAGGACAATTTTAGTTTTCCCTGGTAGATCAATAGAGCTCCAAAGGCCTGTGGTTCAGGTTGAATGTCCCTTACTTCCACCGAAGTATCGAGAGTCGTGTTGTTACGCCTAAAATTGGACCAGTATTTTGTTTCAGTATGTATCATTGGACCCTGCTCTGTCAATAGGGAGCTTGATACATCTTCACGATGCAAAGCTGAAGGCATCACATGACCATGGATCAATACACTCCATTTCGTCTTAACTCATTACCAAACGACAAAGTTTTAGTTTTGTCCAAATTCAAAGCATATATTTAATTTGCGGACGACAATAAAATTAACTTGAAATTTGAAATTTGTGTTTGTTAAGGGTAGAAAACATTGTAGGAAAAGGAGAAAATGCTGTTTACCAGCATTTTCTCCTTTTCCCGCTATGTTTTCTAAAGGCTTCTTTCTCACGGTCATCAAAAGTAGGGATTGTATGGAAATGGGTTAACTAACGACTGGATCATTTGGTAGACTGGTCATCTGACATGCAGAAAATCTAAAGAAATCAAAAAGTTTTGCACCATGTCAGCCTGCGCAACATGGACCAGTCCTGTTTGCGGATGCGTTAAGCCCCCATTTCACAGAGCGTGGCTCTAATGTATGTTTATGCGTTAAATTATTTTAAATGTCAATTTTGTATGTGACATGAATAAGATTTCAAAAATAAAATATTGTCTTCTTTGCTTAACCTGACCAATGTATTTTATTTGTGCCATATTCCCTGAAAATGAGGTTTTATGAAAACTGCTTAACGCTTTCCTAAACAAGCCCTTGCTTTTACATCTGCAGTATAAGTCTTTTGAAAACACTATGGGAAAAGGAGAAATTGCTCATAACGAGCTATTTCTCCTTTTTCCACAGCGTTTTCTACCCATTTGGAGAACTTTCTGTTATTTTTTGTGGGAAAAAGAGAAAATGGTGGTAACCAGCATTTTCTCTTTTTCCCACAATGTTTTCTACTCTTCACAAAATAAATTTCAAATTTTCAGTCACTTTTATTTTGCTGTCGTCAAATGCTTTCAATTTGGACAAGCCTAAAATTTTGTCGTTTCATAATGAGTTAAAAAGAAATTCAACCCAGTGATAATAATTTCAAAACATGACTTCAAAGAAAAAATGTTTGCAGGAAAATAATCTCACAGTATAGGACCGTGCAGACCAAGACCAGACTGCCCTTTTGTTCACTGATAAGCGCTTGGCAGCCCTGGGTTAAAATGTATGTGAAGACCTTGATTCACTAGGTCTGCTGAATGATAAAGTTTGACTTGGCTATCAGTTGTACAGAGACTAAGTGCATGTCTAGATTTGTCAAACACCGCTGTGTACACAATAATATTATCTCCTGTTTGCTCTGATCTTGACTTGTGTTGGCTCTTAACTCATTATCAAACGACAAAATTTTTGGCTAGTCCTAATCGAAAGCATTTACAGACGCCAAAACAAAAAGGGACTTAAAATTTGAAATTTGTTTTGTGAAGGGTAGAAAACATTGTGGGAAACGGAGAAAATGCTGGTTACCAGCATTTTCTCCTTTTCCCTCAATGGTTTTAAAAGGCTTCTATCTAAGGGTAATAAAAACCAGGCATTGTTTGGAAAAGGGTTAACTTAATACAAATAAGAGGGCCAAGATGGCCCTGGATCGCTAACCTGAATTTTTGAGATGACCATAGCCTATTTTTTTTGAGGTATTGAAACACGGGAACCAAATTTATAATTTTGCTAAGCAACTTTCAAAAGGTAACCTGTAAAATTAATTTCGAAATCTGACCATCAGTTTCAAAAAGAAGAATTTTTAAGAATATTTCATTTCTGTATAAGACCAAGTATCCCCCATCCACGAGAGCCATGTTTCTTGATGGATCAAGTTTTGAAAAGGGTCACCCAAGGAACATTTCGGAAAATTTCTTTTAAAATCTGACCAGGGGTTACAGAGAAAGAGAATTTTCAAGAATTTCATCATGTCCATATAGTGCAAGTAGCCCCCATTCACAAGAACAAGGATCACCCAAGGAACATCTCTGTCAAATTATTTCAAAATCTGACCACCCGTTTCAGAGAAGAAGAATTTTCAAGAATTTCGTCATTTCAATATAGTACAAGTAGCCCCCATTCACCAGAGCCATGTTTCTTGACAGATCAAAATTTAGTGAACAATTTTTGAAAAGGGTCACCCAAGGATCATCTCTGTGAAATCATTTCAATATTTGTCCAGCCATTTCAGAGAAGAAGAATTTTTAAAAATTTCCTCATTTCCCTATAGTGCAAGTAGCCCCCATTCACCAGAGCCATGTTTCTTGACCAATCAAAATTTTGCAAACTTTTTTTGAAAAGGGTCAATCAAGGAACATCCTTGAGAAAATATTTCAAAATCTGACCAGTGGTTTCAGAGAAGAAAAATTTTTAAGAATTTCCTCATATTCCTATAGTGCAAGTAGCCCCCATTCACCAGAGCCATGTTTCTTGACCAATCAAAATTTCGCGAACAATTTTTGAAAAGGGTCACCCAAGGAACAACTCTGTGAAATTATTTCAAAATCTGACCAGCGGTTTCAGAGAAGAAGATTTCCTAAGAATTCCTTCATTTCTGTATAGTGCAAGTAGCCCCCATTCACCAGGGCCACATTTATTGACGGATCAAAATTTCATGAACACTTTTTGAGAAGGGTCACCCAAGGAACATATCTGTGAAATTATTTCAAAATCCGACCAGCGGTTTCAGAGGAGAAGATTTTTAAAGAATTCCTTCATTTCTTTATAGTGCAAGTAGCCCCCATTCACCAGAGCCATGTTTCTTGACCAATCAAAATTTCACGAACACTTTTTGAAAAGAGTCACCCAAGGAACATATCTGTGAAATAATTTCAAAATCCGACCAGCGGTTTCAGAGGAGAAGATTTTTAAAGAATTTGCTTAAAAATTCCATTTGGTTGCCATGGCAACCAGAGTTTTTGAAGGAATCAAATTCTGTGAACAATTTTTAAAGAGGACCTCCCAAGGAACATTCCTGCCAAGTTTGGTCCAAATTGGCCCAGTGGTTTAGGAGGAGTTGATGTTTAAAGAATTGTTGATGACGCACGACGGACGACGCACGGCGGACGCCCAGTGACCCTAAAAGCTCCCCTTGAGCACGTTGTGCTCAGGTGAGCTAAAAATGAAAGGCATACAGAACAAAAAGACACACACAGAGCATAAAATAGTACTAGTATATCGTACAAGTTTTTCTTCTGAAGAAATGCCTATCTTAGCTAAAAAAGCAAGAAAACATTCATGTATTTCATTTCTGTTTATTTTTTATTCTTTTTTCAATTTTTGATTATCAATATTTTAACTTTCATCAGTTTATACAAAAATTATCTTTATCATTTTACTATAGTATATACGATGACATGCATACTAAACTTCAGTAATGGACATTGTTAACAAGAGAGGTGACACCTACACCATTTTCTCCTTCTACTGATTTTATTATCCCTGGCAGCAAAACATTTTATTATCCCTGGCATCAAAACATTCTGAAAACATTGTGCCAAAAGGAGAAATTGCTCATACTGAGCAATTTCTCCTTTTGCCACAATATTTTCACACATACTCGTGAAGACTATCTGTATTCTACTAAGATCTTTACAAAGTCAGCAGCTTCAGGCTTCTTTTCCTGAGGTAATGAATCAGATACTAGTAGTATGATAAAAGTGATCAAAATTAATGTTATGCCTCATTTACAAAACAATTTTGTTCTGACTTTAATATTTGAAAACGAGCCAAGAGATTGGCTATGCTATAGCCAATCAGATTACTTGCCCTGAAAGATAACACTGCATACGAATGAAACAAGAGGGCTATTTTCCTTAAAGCACTCACCTGAGTTGCATCATATATGGTTGATATAGCAGAAGAGGTCCTGATTTTATGATGCAGCATGCATGCATTTAAGTGACCTACTTTTTTACTAACTTAACCTAGTTTTGAACTTATCAGATTATATCATCCAGACAAATATTCAGAACGTTCATTAGTATTCAACTAAAAATGTAGTCTCTAAACTGCACATATTTTCTAGATTTGGCTAACTTGCCTACTTTTAATCTGTTGTTCTGTAGTGACCAATTTCAATCTAGTCTGAGATTTCAAAAATATAAAGTTTTTGACCAAGTTTCATTTGTATCAGGCTCAAAATGGGGCCTCTAGACTGCACACAAGGTTTTTCTAAGGTTAAGCCTAGAGATCTCCCTTTTGACCCAACATGACCTAATTCCAACTTTATCTTAACCCATTACCACACAATCCCTACTTTTGATGACCATGAAAAAGAAGCCTTTTGAAAACACTGTGGAAAAAGGAGAAAATGCTGGTAACCAGCATTTTCTCCTTTTTCCACTATGTTTTCTACCCTTCACAAACAAATTTCAAATTTTCAGTCATTTTTATTTTGTCTTCTGAAAATTCTTTCGATTAGGACAAACATAAAATTTTGTCGTTTGGTAATGAGTTAAATATCATCAAGACAAGTATTCTGGCCAAGTTTTCAGGGTATCAGGCTGCTATATATTGCATCTTGAGTGCACAAAAGCTTTAAACTGAGTCCTGCTACCTAATTTTTGACACAATGTGACTAGAATGAGACCTAGCATAGAATTAAGAATAATTGGTGATTATGAACGCTAATCAATCAGAAATTTTACAATATAAATCAGAAATGCTATGAAAAGGCAAAATGGCAATGGCAAGATTAAGGATTTGTTCACTGTCTCTTCTTTTTCCAAATCAGATCTAACACTAAGAGCTGTCACTGAATGTGACTTTATACCCCCGCTAGTGCTTTGATAGTATTTTGTACACAGACAGACACACGAACAGACGGACACACAGGCTGATTCCGGTATACCCCTGAAAACATTTTTTTGCAGGAGTATAAAAATAATATGAACAAATATATGAACCTTGCCCTATAAAAAAGAGGCTTAACCCTTTCCCAAATGACAAATTTTAGACTCTTCCAAACCAAGAGGGTTTGAAGACAACAATTTTAACTTTCATAACAATGGCAGAAAACACTGTGGGACAAGGAGAAATTGCTCGTTACAAGCAATTTCTCCTTTTCCCTCAGTGTTTTCAAAAGACTTGTACTGCAGACACGTAAAAACAAGGGCTTGTTTGGGAAAGGCTTAATGAATCTGGAATAAGTATCAACCCCGGTAAAATTCGCACAGTAATATGAAAACTTATGTATTAGAAAAATACAACCATACCAAAAACAGTTCTTGTGTGTGAGCTCTAAGAAAAGGGAGGTTAATGCATCTGAGGAGAAAAAATAAAGTACTGACCCATGCTAGCCCAGGTAGTCTGCATTAACCCTTTCCCAAACGACAAATTTTGGACTCTTCCAAACCAAAAGAGTTTGTAGACGAAAATCTTAGATTTGGAGAAAATGGCAGAATTTTTAAAGAAGGGTAGGAAACACTGTGTGAAAAGGAGTAATTGCTCGTTACGAGCAATTTCTCCTTTTTCCACAATGTTTTCAAAGGACCCTTTCCCTACAGCATGGCTCAAGTTTATGTAAACTGAAAAACCAAAATAAATCACAGTATTTTATCAGCTTTTAACAATAATATAGTCCTCCTGCAAGATTAACCCATTACCGCGCAATACTTTTGACGACCCTGAGAAAGAAGCCTTTAGAAAACATTGAAGGGAAAAGGAGAAAATGCTGGTAACCAGCATTTTCTCCTTTCCAAAAATGATTTCTAGCCTTCACAAACAATTTTCAAAATTTCTGTTGCTTTTGTCATCCGCAACTGCCTTTGATTTTGGCAAACCGAAAATTTTGTCATTTGGTAACGAGTTAAAAGGCAGTTTTGTCATACCCCAGAATATATTAGTGGTCAGTGTAGATCAGAGATCAGACTGCATTATTTGTGCATTCTGATCTTGATGTATACTATCCACAAAAGTTTCTTGTATCAGCTATGGTATGAAAACGGACGAAAAACAGAAAAAAATTACAGTTATCATACTGATATAATATTTTGCCTATGGACTTGGAGGCTGTGGATTACCTCTTTATCAAATGACAAAATCTTTTAACTTGTCCTAATTGAAAGTATTAATTTGCAGATGACAAACTAAATGTTGCACAAATAAGGGGTGTTTTTTTTCTATTTTGGAACAGTAGAAAACATTCTGGGAATAGGAGAAAACGATTGTTACCGGTCCATGTATTTTCTCCTATTTTTTCAATGGGTTGTTAAAACTCACAGCATAACCCTCAAACATGACACAGGTTACTCATTGGTCTGATTCTTATATGTATCCCAATTTATACCACTTAAGTCTTTACCACACAATCCCGATTTTTAACGACCCTGAGAAGGAAAACTTCTGAAAACATTCTGGGAAAAGGAGAAAATGCTGGTAACCAGCATTTTCTCCTTTTCCCACAATGTTTTCTGCCCTCCCAAAATCAAAATTCCATTTTCACATCAGATTGATTTTGTCAACTGCAAACGCTTTCAATTTGGACAAGCTCAAAATTTTGTTGTTTGGTAGAGTTAATAGCTACTATTTCTGTATTTCAACATCTAAGTCCCCCGTCTCTCTCTCTCTCTCTCTCTCTCTCTCTCTCTCTCTCTCTCTCTCTCTCTCTCTCTCTCTCTCTCTCTCTCTCTCTCTCTCCCTCCCTCTTTCCCATTCAAGTTTGTACATGAGATGTGTGGGATGGGCTGGAATGCTCGCTGGACACTTCATGGTCAGTTTCTGACTGTGAGGCTTCTTCTGAACTTTCAGGTTTTTCATCAACTTGGTTCACCTCCGCAACCACATCAATCGTTTTCACAGGCAATGGTAATTCTGATGGCACCAAATCTTGGATTCCGTGTTTTCGAAGAAGGCCTCTAAGTGTTTCGATTTCAGATTCTTGAGCAGCGCAATACTCTCGGTATTTCATCAGTTCCTGTTCACAGGCATCTCGAAGGCGTTTCTCCCTCTGCAGTTTCTTCTCTGCCTGTTTTTTCACTGACAAGACAATGCCTGAAAGTAAATACAAAGAGATTCACTCAACCCTTAACAAAAACTCTTGTGTTTAACAACCTTGAGAAAGATGACTTTTGAAAACATTGTTGGAAAAGGAGAAAATGCTGATCATCAGCATTTTCTCCTTTTCCCTCAATGGTTTCTAGCCCTTTAAAGACAAATACAATCATTTGTAACATACCGGTATATTGCCATTGAAAAATGTTTTTGTTTCGACAAGTATTGCCTTCTATATCTGTATTCATCTACTTTTCTCAAAAACATGGTTAATCTTATATTCCAAAATCTTCTAAATTTAACAGTAATACCACTTCTGATTGGCTAAACAATTTGGCATAGCCAATCAAAAGTGATGTTATTTTCAAATTCATAAAATTTTAGATATAAATATTTAGAATCTTTTCTTATGAATCTGGCCTTTTCTATCACTTTTATACAATCACAGTACAATTATGAAAAATAGTAAAGGGCTATCGGCACAAGGCACTTTAAAAGATAATGGGAAATGATGGAAAAAAATCACATTGAGCAATTGCACTTTTGCACTTTAATCCTAAATGCTTTCCACATATCTATAACCTGTTCAGCATGAACCCATTACCACACAATCCCTACTTTTGGCAACCCTGAGAAAGAAGCCTTTAGAAAACACGGTGGAAAAAGGAGAAAATGCTGGTAACCAGCATTTTATCCTTTTCCCATAATGTTTTCTACCCTTCACCAATTAAATTTTAAATTTTCAGTCACTTTTTTTTGTCGTCTGCAAATGCTTTTGATTTGGACAAACCTTATTTTTTGTCATTTGGTGACGAGTTAACTCATATTTACCCTTTACCCCATAAGGCATTTCTATGGTATCTCTAATTGACCCTTACTAACAGCAAGGATGAAGCCGTTTCTTTGGTGTATATGACACCTTTTGATAGTTTAGAAAACATTGTGGCAAAAGGTGAAATTGCTCGTCACGAGCAATTTCACCTTTTGCCATAATGTTTTCCAAAGGCTCCGACAAGCAAAGCATAGAAATGTGTATCTATGGAGTAAAGGGTTAACACATATCCTGCTGAATAACTGAAATGAAATTTTCAATTTTACAGTAAAAACCCAAATATAGCTATTCCTAAGTTATGTTTTTGGGAATAATTTCCCCTTATTAGACAGTGTAGATCATGATCAGACTGCACGTTCTGTGCAGTCTGATCATGATCTCCACTTTCTGCAAAAGGTCAATCAGTCGTGCTTAGCAGTATAAGGGTTAATTATCAGTACTTTACAAAATACACCAAAGGACAATGAATATATACACCTACTAAGGGAAGCTACTGCATGTAAATTACTTTTGGTAATATATATTTATCTCCCTTGACATGCTACTTCAAACTAAAGTTGTTTCTGCAAACTTTGATAGCAACTTTGACAGATAAAAAAATGGAAATGCATGTGACCATCATTTTCTCCTTTATCCACAATGTTCTATATCCTTTCAAAGTACAGAGCTTGAATTTCAAACGAATTAGCCATCTGCAAGTGAGCCATGTGCAAAAAGTAGGATTTTTTTTTAACAGAAGGCCAATGAAATAGTTCATACAAATAGCCTCCAACAGCAAGAATTGAACCCAGGATAACTAGTTGCCAAGGGGAACATTCCACCATGTCGGTACAAAAGGCAGTTCTATAGCAAGGTGGTAAAATTGTTCCCTTATACAAACACGGCCTATACAGTAGTATCTGGTAATCATCATTTTTACCTTTATCTAAAATGTTTTCCACGGTTTCAAAAACAAACTCTAGCATTTGAACCACATTTGAACTAAATTCGGACAAGTTTGAAATATTGCTGTGTGGTAAAGAGCTGACATAGAACACTACAGCTTCAATAAAGTTATTGTACGAAAAAATAATGACTACCTCACTGCGGCACTAAATACATTTCAGGTATAGAAAATATAGCACCAGACCATTGGAAAAGGAAGACTGCTGGTTACTAGCATATTCTCCTTTTCCACTGTGTACTTACATAGTGTTTATTCTAGAGCGGAATAGCAGGGCGCGCCGCCCTGCCCCTTTTTCACTCCGCCCTGCTGCCCTCGAATCTGTGAACACCCGCCCTGTTGCCCTTTTCAAATACATACAAAACTTGTCTGTGTATTGTTCTGGTTTCAGAACAAACCTCCGCGCTACATGGGCAAAAAACTCATCTTCAGTGTCTCGGCTCTGTCTCGTCAAGCTTGCACAGTCATAAAAAGTCGCCATAAATTTCTTCCGACCTGACTATATTCATGAAATACAGCCGATCTAAGACTAAGGGTGACACTAATTATCGTTTATCAACTTCGTCAGTTAAGACCGGACAGCAGGGTGTTATAATCCTTCTCTGTCATTAACTTGCTAAACCATCCCTTTATCCCTCGAAACCCTGACTTTTTTCCCCCACAGGTACTTTAACGTCTGCTAATATTTTTAAATGACGTCACACAATCAGTGAAATTTATCAGTACTTGAATAGTTTTAAAATAAAGCTGAATTAACACTAATTGCAGCTGGAGATTATCATTTCGTATATTTTTTGCATAAATTACTTATGGGTGATAAAACAAAATTGCCAACTATCTTGAAAATACTCGATGTTTGCTATTCAAGCATCGGCAATTTTTTTAAAGCAAAATCTGCATTGCAGTGTTCTATTTTTAGCAGTCTATTTATAGAATGGCTATGCAGTAGTACACTAATCCATCAGTAGGCCTGCCTACACATTTTGTAATTCTTTCTATGTAATAATTAAGTTTTTTTTACTTTTATTTTTAATCAAAATTATTGCCATTTCTTAAAACAGCTGAGAAGAAGGGGTTTTTTTTATAATTACTCTGGACATTTTTTGTTATCTGACGAGAAGTTAGGTAGTGGACCTGTAATAGAAAACAGCTATTTCCACAATATTATTATCCTACAAAATTTGCTAAAATGAGTACTATTGTACTACTTTAACTGAGCCAATTTTTCCTTTTTTTCCTTCCTAGAATTATTATATATAAATCCAAAACCATTGTATTCTCATTACAAATCAAATTAATAATTACCTCCCTTTTTTGAAAACTATCAAAAGTATCAACAATTGTTTTTAAGAGACATCAAAGGCATTTCTAGTTGGTCAAAAATATGCATAAGTATTTTATCTGTATAAATCCGTATTTATCAACTATCTAGAACTTTTATTCCATGCTACACCAGAAGTGTTAAGGGTCTACTGCATTAAAACTAAGTGTGACTGCATCATGGGATCATAAATTACATGGCAATCATAACCTGTATAGTCAGATTGTGTTGCTTTGAGTCTATGAGTTGATAAGAATCTTTTCTTATTCTTTTCTTTAATATGCAATTCATATCCAAAGTTATAGTTAGAACTTGTTTCAAAAAGAGTGAAGGACACTGATTTGCCTTTATCTGATATGAGAAGTCATTCAACAAGGCAATGTTCCTCCCTGCCCCTTTTTCCTGCCTCCCTGCCCCTTTTTCCTGCCTCCCTGCCCTTTTGCCTGGTCTAGAATAATCACTATTACATGTTTGCAAATGCCTTTTACTTCAAGGTTGTTCAAACTGGTAACCAGCATTTTTCCCCTTTTCCCATAATGTTTTCTATCCTACTGGAAACAAATTTCAATTTTTGAATTGTGTTTACTTTGTCGTCTGCAAGTGCTTTCAATCTGGAGCAGTGTTAAATTTTGTTGTTGGGTAAAGAGCTAATACAAGATGCTGTAACAGGGGTATACAGTAATTCCAATATATACAGAGCCCCTAATAAGAAGGAGTGATGGTATTCTATATCCATTTTTTTTGTTTGAAACCCTATGTTGTGTGTACTCATTAGAATTGTCTCAATGAGACAATTCTAATGAGTACCCACAAAATAGGGTTTAGTGGAGAGTAACCGGCATTTTAAACTTTAAAACCAAAATCACTCCCTCTATTTGGAGGTTTGTACAAACCATTTAAAATCCTCGTCACCCTCCAGAGACGTAGAATGATCAAAAGCCCTGCCCCACTCTCAGGTCCCTCATTGTTACGATAAACAATATCCAGCACTAGCGATACAATCACGACAACTGCGTCAAAGAGCTCTAATTTTTCCCTGAAGAAGCCCAGTCGTAAGACACATATGCGTACAATTATCTCGACAACGAATATCCCTAGTATGCTAATACTGGTATAATGTAACACATGGGGTGCTATTGACTCGCTTGCTTCAGCAGGAAATACTTTCAGATCCAGTAAAAGTTCAGTGATGACAAGAAGGCTATCGAATATCACAAGGCACACAATGGCTATTTGGAATTTACTCGTGTGAATGATGTAGCGTAGTTTGTCGTTGAAGTTATGAAACTGTGGCTTCGTTTCGTCGGAGTCTGTTGTGATAGAGCTGGAGGAATCGTCCTTTTCAATTACCTTCTCCAGGTCGTCTTGGAGTTTATGAAATCCTTCCATTTGAATCTGCAAAGAGAAAATGAATTCTTTGCCGCAAAATCCAGACTTTCATTGGAGGACAGAAAGACGCTTTTTAAAACACTGTATATGTGGGAAAAGAGAAAAATTCTGGTAACCAGCATTTTCTTCTTTTCCCACAATTGTTTCTCCTTTATCGAAGGAAAACTTTCACAGTTTGCAAAGTTCAACTAGTCATATGCAATGCTTAACCCTTTCCCAAATGGCAAATTTTGGACCAGACCAAATTGAAAGCATTTTGCAAATGACAAATTAACAGTTGCTAAAAAGATGATTTTTCTATATGATAGGGTAGAAAACATTGTGGGAAAAGGAGAAAATGCTGGTTACCAGCATTTTCTCCTTTTCCCACAATGTTTTCAAAAGGCTTCTATTCCTGACCCGTAAAAACCAGGGATTGTTTGGGAAAGGGTTAAGATCTGGACAAGTCTTAAAGTTTAGCATGTGATAAAGGGCTAGTACAGTATTGGTACGGCTCAGCACCATTTTGCATTTGTTTTCACTATACTCGTGCATATCGGTGACAACTTCAGAAGCTTTAGTAGACAGTGTAGATAAAGATCAGACTGGACAGAACATGCAGTGAACGCTCTCCTTGTCCTGCACCCCAACTGCATTTGTAGCCTGTGAGAAAAACAAATATATATATATTTTGAAATTCAGTTATGAAAGAGTTAATGTGGCCATGACATGATGAGTTAGATGGAATTGTTTAATATCAATTTATTGAAAAATAGCACCACTGATTGAGAGCGAGAGACAGAGAGAGACATAGAGAGAGAAAACAAAAAAAAGTCAATATCTGTTGTTAATGTTGCATATGTTTATACACGTTTTACCTTTCAAATATCTTATAAACAGCGAAACTTGAAAATTACTCGGAGCATTGTTTTGTACGAAATCCCATGACAATGAAGTCGGTCAAGAGGTTTGATACGCCCCTCGCTGTGAATTGTAATTGTCTACTTATATTCAAATATACCTTCATATTGACGTTTCGTGTGATTTTTACTTGCTCAAGAGAGACAGGGCCTTTCTTTTTGGACAAATGCTGTTAAACTTTCCTCTTTGCAATTCGTTCCATTTGTTTACAAAGCAACTTTCCACAGAAAGTAATGTCTTTGTTATTGTTTTGTAGTCTCGTTGAAAATCTCACTACATGCGAGATTAGCCTTGAGAGGCCCTGCTAGAGGAAGATATTCTGACGATTGCATGGTAACTGAATTTTTACTATAAATAATCCTTGGATTTCACGAGCCTGAAACAGACAGACACCTTTTGAAAAAAATCCAGGGAAAAGCAGGAAATGCTGGTAACCAGCATTTTCTCCTTTCCCCAAAATGTTTTCTACCCTTCCAGAACATTTTTTTTTTCAATTTTGAGTCACATTTTGTCGTCTGCATATGCTTTCAATTTGGACTGGAGTACTATAGTCCAAAATTTTGCCGTTTGAAACTTTGATAAAAAGTTAACTCAGCTTTCACGTCAATCTTGAAATTATTTGTTGATACTTTTGTTAGTTTCTAGAAAAGATAAGTAATTAATTATCTCATTTTGTAATGAGGATATATAGTGGCTTTAGATTTATAAAAGATAATTCTATGAAGGAAAATAATGAAAAAGGTGGCTCGGTAAAAGTACGTAGATCTAGTACAATAATAGTAATTTTTAATCATAGCAAATTTGGTCGGATAATATCATAGTGGGAATGTCTGTTTTCTATGACGGGTCCACTACTTTAATATTATCTAACAATTTTATATGTGAGAACATTTGCAGACGACAAACAAAATGCACCTCAAATGATGGGATTTGTGTTTCAAAAAGACGAAAACATAACGATGGAAAAGTGACAGTGACGATTAACCCTTTCCCAAACAGCGAATTTTGGACCAGACCAAATTGAAAGCATTTTGCAAATGACAAATTAAAAGATTAAAAGATTATTTTTCTATATGGTAGGGTAGAAAAGACTGTGGGAAAAAGAGAAAATGCTGGTTACCAGCATTTTCTCCTTTTCCCACAATGTTTTCAAAAGGCTTCTTTTCCTGACCCGTAAAAACCAGGGAATGTTTGGGAAAGGTTTAAATATTGAGTATTGGTCAGATTTTCCTCCCTTTTTTCCGACGACGTTTTAAACCTTTACAAAGCAGTCGCGAGTTTTATGAAAGACTCTGCGAAAGAAAGCGTTTAAAAACATTTTTAGAAAAGTAGGAAATGCTTATTCCTTTATTCTTTATCTGTAATCTGTTTCATCCTTTCTGGCACAAATCCCATAATTTATAAAACGTTTTATTGTAGTCTGCATTTACTTTCACTTTGGAACAATCCATTCCGACGGTTTTCTATTTGGATAAAGTGTTAACCTTTTACCACACAATGACGACTTTTAACGCCCCTGAGAAGATAGTCTTTTGAAAACATTGTGGGAAAAGGAGAAAATGCTGGTAACCAGCATTTTCTCCTTTTCCCACAAAGTTTTTAACGTTACCCTATCAAAGCATAATTGCACCAATCGAGCCACCTTGAAATTGTCGTCTGCAAATGCTCTCAATAGATAGATCTAAAATTTTGCCGTGTGGTAACGGTTTAACAAGTTTTCTGGTTCAGGGTCACGAAACCACGTGGTTATTTGGCAACGGTGCAGCACTGGGGTTTCCCAGGGGAGCAAACCCAAGGTTTCCGGGTTCCAAGAAACGTCGATCCTACATATTGATTATATGGCGATGAAGTTTTCGGTAAATCACTGTTTGGTCATTTAGAAGAAGAAATATAAAGGATGGTTGGGTCTTTTTCGTTTTTTTTTTTTTTTTGAAAATGAGACAGACGTAATTTCACAAATGAAAGCTTAAATGCTTCAAAAGAACAACCAATAATTTTCAAGGGTTTGTTTGCAAGATAGGCATATCTTATTTATTGATAACTGTTTTACGTCATTTTTCAACCTTAATCCAATCATACGGCGAAAGTTCAGATAGTGAAAATATATATATATACTACTCAAACTTTGATGGGGATCACTTACATATTTCTATATGGGTTTATATGTTACAACAGTTTTGCATAAACTCTTTACCATATTGTAAAAATCTAGATTTGTCCAAGTTGAAAGCATTTGCTGTCCAAAACCTAAATGCAACGTGCACTATGCTGTCTGTAATAGGGTTGAAAACATCGTTGGAAAAGGAGAAAATGTTGGTATCCAGCATTTTCTCCTTTTCCAACAATGTGTTTCCAAAGTCTTCTTTCTCAGTGTCTTTAATAGTCGGCATCGTAAGGTAAAGGCTTTCCAATGGTCATTTTATAGATCAGTGTGGCAACGTAACATACTGTAAAACCCATAGGCCTCTGAAACTCCATTGGTCTGTAAAGGGATAAAGAAATTTTCATTATCGGAAACTGTTACTATAAATAGCACACCGGGGATTCCCTCTCTATTGTATATGATAAATTAAATACAATAGAGAGGGAATCCCCAATGTACTATATATAGTAACAGTGGTAATAAAAGTTTGTAAATATATTCAGTGATATACAGGCGATGCTATGAATGTTCGATGATCGACCAAGGACAATTTTATTGTTCTGTGATAGACCAATAGAGCTTCAAAGGCCTGTGGTAAAACCATACACGATACATGCCACATATATATGATGAATCTTTTAGGGCGATCCCTAGCAAATATTGAGTAGTCTATATAGATCTATCACCGATCTTTGTCGTTCACAATTGCAAATACCGTTATTTTAACCCTTTACTCCATAGATACTCATTTCTACGCATTGCTTGTAGGAACCTCTGGAAAACATTGTGGCAAAAGGTGAAATTGCTCATCACAAGCAATTTCACCTTTTGCCACAATATTTTCTATGCTATCAAAAGGTGTCATATACACATAAGAAATGGTTTCATCCTTGCTGTTATTTTGGGTCAGAGTAGAGATACCATAGAAATGCCTTGTGGGGTAAAAGGTTAACATACGCTTTCTAATTTTCTAGACAGATTTTAACCCTTTAGCTGCGAAACACAACTCGAGGATCTTTTGCAGTCAGAGTAGATCATAATGGGCTGTGTGATCTTGAATCTACACTGTCCGATAACGATAATTGCCCCTCCCCCACGTAACTTTAGAATAGCATAATGTACGTGGGTCTTTAACTATACTGCTCAAAATTTGCTAGGGGTCACCCTATCAGATTTACCCTAGATCTATATGTGACATGAATCATGTTTAGTTATACAGTATGTAATATTACTACACTGATCAATTAAATCACCAGAGGTAATGGATTTTCGCCCTTTGCCAAACAAAGTCGAGTGTTAAAGAGACTGAGAAAGAAGCCTTTGAAAAACATTGTTGGAAAAGGAGAAAATGCTGGATACCAGCATTTTTTCCTTTTCCCACAATGTTTTCTACCCTATAGCATACAGCATACTGTACGTTGCATTTGGTTTTTAGTCTGCAAATGCCTTCAACTTTGACAAATCTAGAATTTCATTGTGTGGTTTTGTGTTAATAGAGTTAACGCAAAACTGTTGTAACATATATACACATACTGAAATATGTAAGTGATCCCTATCAAAGTGTGAGTAGTATATTAACTTGAAAGTTTCATGTAAGCTATTTACATGTAGCAGGTTAAAGGTTAAACTAAGCTCTGATTTTGAACTCATTTTAGACCTTTACCAAATACATGTAATCCCTGTTTTTTTTTTTCGAACCGGAGGAAGAAACCTTCTGAAAACATTGTGGGAAAAGGAGAAAATGCTGTTTTTTTCTTACTCTTGTAAAGTAAAGTTTTAATTTCTGAGATATTCATTTTTGGACAAGTCTAAAATTTTGTTGTTTGGTGAAGAGTTAAGGAGGAGGGTGAGCTGAATAAGTAAATAAATTACGGTTATCTAACTCTTAACACTCAATAGACCTAGGTCACTCTGAAATAATGCGAGCGCGGTTTTCACTGAAAACTGAAATAGTTTTCATAGTATAGGCTCGATTAAGCAAGCGAATGGTATATATCAAGATCAGATTGCACTTTCTGTGCAGTCAGATCTTGATATATCGATAGGTGAGTGCAACACTATTCTAAGTGCCTGTACATTGAACAGGCACTTAGAACAGTGTTGCACTCACCTATCGATATATCGTCTGAAAATGACAATGCTTTCGCCTATGTAGGTAGACGTGACTCTATCAAGAATCTTGAGGACGCTTTCGTTGAAAAGATGATCCCAGTTGATCCGGAGTATTTTCCGTAAATAGCCCGCTATCCCATCTTTCTTTTAAAATCTGCGGGGTTCATGCTTGGCTCGTAAACCGGACAGTTCAGGTTCGAGTCTGATGGGAAGGACTTTTTTGTGGGAGTGTCCTTGGGAAGACACTTTGGAGCCCTAGCCGAGCAACACACATTACTATGTGAACTGTCGTCGTGATATGTCCGAAATAATGTTGAAAGTGGCGAGAAACATCATTCAATAAATCAGAATCTAATCTTTTTTCTGTCATATTCCGCACACTTTTTTTTTTCTCTGTCGTACACGCTCTGGAAACTTTACAAATGAACCAGATGCTTATATGTTCTGAGCAATTTGCTATTTGCCATATTTATTTCTTTAAACCAGCAATTTCTATACTTTTATTGCATTATATTGAAAAGTCGGTCTGCATGAAGACAAAGAAACAAACAGAAAGTAACATGATAGGTTTATTTTCCTGGATTAAGCCTTGATAACCTCCCTTTTCCTGGAAAATTAAAGGCGACCTAACGGCCAAAAGTAAACGATAAAGTAGAGACAATGCAGACAAATTTAATTCACACCTTTAAAAGTATGTATCATACCACTACGAGTCTGGTAAAGTGCTAGAGCGCAGCCCAGTAAAGTTCTAGGTACAAAAAGAATGAATCCTAGAGCTAGAATCGTTTCACCCATTACCACACAATCCCTGCTTTTGACGACCCTGAGAAAGAAGCCTTTTGAAAACATTGTGGGAAAAGGAGAAAATGCTGGTAACCAGCATTTTCTCCTTTCCCCGCAATGTTTTCTACTCTTCACAAAACAAATTTCGAGTGTTCACGGTTACTTGTATTTCGTCGTCTGCAAATGCTTTCAATTTGGACAAACCTAAAATTTTGTCCTTTGGTAATGAGTTAAATAATTCTACGCTAGCTTTGCAATTGTTTTTTTTTCTGTCAGCTACTGGACCTGTAACAGATTGACCTGCATCTTCGCAAGCCAAGGCTGACGATTCACTACGCTACTCTTCCCTTGATTTTTACATTCCCCGATACGCTTTTTCATTGGATGTAGCCAGCTCTAACTGCAACGAATGAAATCGTTCGAAGCATTTCATCTTTGATAAAAATAGAATAAGGTCGCGACCTTTTGAATGGAAGGTAAACATGGAAACCCACGTGGATGTCTGCATATCGCTCCATGTGTATTCGTAAGCGATTTGTAAAACGATATTTCAGTGGCTTTTAGAAATATGATGTAAAGGGGGGAGGGGGGGGAGGTAATAACCAGCATCCAATAGAGGGCGCATCGCAAGATTCTCGAAATCAGGCTTAATCAGCCAAGGTAAGATCCACGTGATCGTAACCTCGGCTCGCGAAGATGAAGAACCTGGTGAGTCTCACTTAACTATTAGGCGTCCAAGGGCGACTCACAAACCTTTATCGGACAGTGTAGATTAAGATCAGACTGCACAGAACGTGCAGTCTGATCATGTATCTACAATGTTCGCCAAGGAGACAGAATAAAATAACTTTGGATTAGCAATATTCGATTTTTTTTTGAAGTTTCATTTAAGTTATTCAGTAGGTTAAAGGTTAATACTGTATGTATATGGAGAAAAGATGATGATGATGATGATGATGACGATGATGATGATAATTGTTTAAGGGCATAAGATAACAAATCATTATTGGTTAACTCATTACCAGACGACAAAATTTTAAGCTTGTCCAAACCGAAAGTATTTGCAGACGACAAAATGAAATTTACTGAAAATTTGAAATTTGTTTTGTGAAGGGTAGAAAACATTGTGGGAAAAGGAGAAAATGCTGATTAGTATTCTAAAGGCTTCTATCTCAGGGTCGTCAAAAGTATGGATTGTGTTGTAATTGGTTAGCGTACGGTTTTTATGTCCTAAATCTCAAAACATTGTGGGAGAAAGTGGAGTGTTTTTACAGGTTAAAGCTGGCACCATATCAGAGGCAATTCCGAATCCCGAAAGGAACCTGTCCGCCGCTGAATTAATAAATGATTATTTTTGTACAGCGCGAGAACTGGTTAAGTTTCGTAAACTTAGATCTTCTTGATCTAATTCAAAATGACCTTAGATTTTACTTTGCCAATCAGAATTCATATGAACGATTATCACAAAAATACTAAATATTATATGACCACAGGCATTTGACATTCTATAACCAAAATAAATGATAAAATATGAAGAAAAAAAATCTCCCCTATATAATAAAAGTGTTTATATTATAATTATAGGGGAGATTTCTTTTCATATTTTATCATTTATTTTGGTTATAGAAACTGAATGTCAAGTTCGTGTGATATGACAGATAACAAAACAAATTTGGATGAAACCAACTTATACGAGTAAACCAAAATAAGTCGGAAATCAGTCAGAAAAAAATAACTGATGTACGTCACTCTTCCGGGCCTCCTTTACGGATATACCCGATGTTGTACATTGAATTCCCGAACATTATTCGCCTATTTCCGCCTGGGGTATTCTACTTTCTATTTTTAGAATCTTGACAGCCACGGATGACGACAGGTGATCGCGGATACACGACATTTCACAAACAAACCCCGGAAGAGAGAGATAAGCTTGTTTAACATGGATCTGTAAGTTGAAAGTTATCAGCTATAATTTATAAGCATTCGTATTGCAGTGCATTTCTATTGATTATTTGACATGGATTACGTAGACAGACTGAAGATTGCGTGGCAGACGGAGTTTGGCATTGAAATACCATCAGATTTCGTTGCGCGAGTGGATTGTCAAAACTTGACCTCTGAAAATGCCTCGGGCGAAATATTAAATAAATTGTCAAGTGCATCTGAGAAAACTAAAGCTGTAATCGAGGATTTAAAAAGGAAATTAAAGCAGGAGGAGTTCTTTTTCGAACGAATAAAAGAAGAAATTAAATCACAGAAGAACCGCGATAGTTGTGGTGGGCAGGAAATGAACGAAAGTTTAGTGTATGCACAAGTAAACAAACCAGGCAAAAGTAAACAGCTTGAGTCATCAGAACAAAATGATAAAAATTTAAGTGAGAGTGATCAGATATTGACAGGGACTTGTCAGCCTGGCATGTATGAAGACATTGATTTGTCATGCACTACTGAGCCATCGAATATGGATAATAAAACTTTTATAGTGAAAACTGAATCCCTTTCTGGGCAAAAGAAAGTAAATGTTCGAGGATCAGTAAAAGACAAGATTAAGATATTTGAAATCAGTGAATCATCGAGTGATGAAAGTGGAGGAGCAGATGGGGACTACGAACAGTTAGCTCAAATTTCCCCACCCCCACCTATATCCAAAGATTCCGTCTCGGAAACATTCAGAAAACGGCAACAACATAATTCCTATGAAGAAATTGCACTTCCATTTTTAAGCAAGACTAGCACAGATCAGAACCAGGTAGAAAATAAACTTAGTTCAGAAGCTGCACACCAGCAGACTGTATGTATATCTAGTATTACTTCTGTGAAAACTCAGGTAGAGCATCCATGTAAACAGGAAGATAACCAGTCTAAGAAAAACGGGCTCTCTCAGTCAGGTAAAATACCTCCACCTATTCCAGCTCGTAAATATAGAGACTATAAGGAAGATTTTGATGATATAGTTAGAAAAAGGGAGGAAGTCCCAGCACCAACATTCAGTGACAATGAGCCCAGATTATCAGGCTCTTTAAAGAAGACCATAGTGTCTGATCCAAAACCACTTGGTGATGCAAACAATATTACGAAAGGGAAATCAGGGATAAGGCTAAGTGATGCAGATCCTGGTGGTGATTACTGTTCACTCAGTGAAGTGACCTCATTTAAAAAGGATTCTGGGAAACATATAACACTAGTCAAAGTTACAAGTAACGGATCAGACAAGAGCGATGGAGAGAAAAAACAAGTTTTAGGAGGAAGAAGGAGTTTTAAAGTGCTAAGTGTGAAAAGATCAAAAGAGCTTTCAAAATCAACTGATGATCTAAGCTCAATTAAAGTAGACTCTTCACGGTCGAGTGCACCAAAGGAGGCTAAGTCAATCGAAGATTTATGCTCGACTGCTTTTTATGATGATGTTTACATTCCTGATGAGAGTGACACAACAGATGCAGACATGAAAAAATTATTTGGACGTAAAAATGATGATACGCAGAAAGGGAAGGGGGAGCCAAATGTTGTAGGTAGTCGGTGTAAATCTCTCTCCAGCAGTAGCTCGGAGGGAGACGAGGATTTAATGAAAACAGTGCCTATTGAAATATCCATAAGAGATGAGCAAAATGAACATGTGAAAAATGCAAAAGACATGAAAAACAATAAAGAATCTAATGTAAATGCAAAAAGCAAGAAAACTAAACATGTTCCGGATTATGAACAATGGAATTTTCAAACACTGCTTACAAAAACAGGAATAAGTGTTGCCGAGCATGAAAATCTCACGGATACCGCCAGTGAGGATGACAATATTTACGATAACGTTGCTGACAAGCAGGAGACAGTGTCTGGACATAGCGATGATTCTGGTGTCTCAGAGACCACCACTCCCGATGAAAATCGTACCGCTGATCAGCTACGTGTGGATAGTATTACCGGAAGTCCTGATCTTCGGAGCTCAAAGTTATCATCTAGTACAAGTTCGAGAGTTTCAACAACTTGTAAGTTACAACTTAAATTTTTCTCTCTGCTTCCCTGCTTTACATACTTAACCCTTTCCCACAGGACAGAATTTTAGACCTGGTCTAAATCCAAAGCACATGAAGATGCAAAACTTGAATGGAAAATGTAGGAAAAGGTTTTCAAAAGCCCTGTTTCTTAAGGCCGTCAAAAGTCAGGATTGTGTGGGAAAGGGTTAAAGGAATTGTATTTTATAGTATCAAAAAATATTTAGATATCAAAGGTTGTGACAAGCAATTTCTCCATTTTGTGCAAATTACAATTTTTTTCAAAATTTGGTGATGTACTAGTAGTGTGTCAGAAAACAACTTTATCCTCAATGCTTTGTTATTTTGATATCATTATAAATTATACGCACAAAAATAAATTTTGCTCTTCTTAATGGTTTAGCAAACAATCCCAAGTTTTTGCATCTGTAGGAATGAAGCTTTCAGAAAAGATTGTGGAAAAAGGAGAAAATGTTGGTGACCAGTATTTTCTCCTTTTTCCACAATGTATTCTACTCTTCCCAAAATGAATTTCAATTTTTGAGCCACATTAATTTTTTCATCCGCAAATGGTTCCAATTTGGAGTGGTCTAAAGTTATCCCATTTGGAGAGTTAACAGTCTGAGTCCAGAGTTTTAATAACCCAAAGGAACAGGGCTTATGAAAACATTATGGGTAAAGGAGAAAGTGCTGGTTAACATGCCAGAAATTTTGATAATTATTTGGGAAAAAAGTGAGGTCTAAAAATAGACTCCAAAGGTTATTGATTCATATACATGTTTAATATGTCACACCCATATACATTTCTTTGAATAGAAATTATCCCAAGTGACACTTATTTTTAGGAATTCAATGAGCCGTGTATGAGGCAATCCCCCATTGCGTATACCATTAAGGCTTTTGAAAACAATATAGGCAAAGGTTAAAAATGTTAGGAAAAACTAATTTTTTGTTTTCCCAGATGTTACGGTTTAAACCTCTTCTAAACAGTCCCTGGTTTTTATCTGAGAAAGAAAACTTTCTGAAAACATTGTGGGAAAAGGAGAAAATACTGGTAACCAGCATTTTCTCCTTTTCCCACAATGTTTTCTTCCTTTTCCCAAAACAAATTCCAATTTTTGAGTCACTTTTATTTTGTTGTCTGCAAATGCCTTGAATTTGGACCATTCTAAAATTTTGTCGTTTGGTAAAGAGTTCAAGATTTGATCCACTGCCCGAACTTACACTGTTTGGGAGGGAGTTAGCTTCTATGTGTTAATGGATATGTGAAAACACAGTGACAAAAGAACAGTCATGAGTAATTTTCATTTTGTCACAATGTTTTAAAATCTTGTCTGTTGTGAGAAAGGAAAACAAGTGAAGTCATCTGCTGATGTAAAAGAGCTTGGTCACAGACGTTATAAATTTTTCTTTGAAACTTTGATATCATAGCTAAAGATAGGTCAAGAGGGACTCTCATATCTAGCAAATATTTGCTTTTATAACCTGTTACCACAAAAATTTTGGACCTATCCAAATTGAAAGCATTTGCAGATGACAATTTCAAAGTGGCTCAATTGGTGTAATTTTACTTTGATAGGATAGGAAACATTGTGGGAAAAGGTGAAAATGCTGGTAACCAGCATTTTCACCTTTGGCCACAATGTTTTCTACCCATTCAAAGGCAGTTCCCGGTATTTGAGCCCTATTTATATTGTCCTATGCGAATGCTTTCAGTTTGAAGAAGAACAGAATTTGTCGTCTGGCATAGGGTTAAGACCCAAGAGAAAGAGGCTTGTGAAAACTTAAAGGGAAAAAGGTGAAAATGCTCATAACCAACATTTTATGATTTTTATCCTTTTTCTACAGTGTTTTGTGACCTTTTAGGATAAGTACCACATTAAATAGAGCAAGTTAATTAGATATCTGCTAAATGGGGTGAAATTGTCTTAACCCCTAACCCCATAAGGCATTTCTATGGTATCTCTAATTGATCCTCAGTAACAGCAAGGGACGAAGCAATTTCTTACATGTATATGACACTTTTGATAGCATAGAAAACATTGTGACAAAAGGTGAAATTGCTCATAACAAAGGCTCAGGACTACAAGCAATGTGTAGAAATGAGTATCTATGGAGTAAAGGGTTAAATTGTGTCATTTGGTAAAAAGTGAAAGATCATCTCTCTAGCCAATTCCTCACGATCTTGAAATTTTGACAAGGTTATAATGGTTTCCAGCTTTTTCTTTTCCCCACAATATTTTCATCTATAAGGAATCACTTTTTGGGTCGTAAAAACTTAGGATTGTATGGTAAAAAGTTGACCACATGTGAACATGTTGTTATTGGGTCATGGTTTATGTCCTTGGGCAAGGCACTTTACCCAGCCCTTGTATTAGTGGATCATGACGTAAGAAAATTGATTGGTTAGGTTTACTATCACAGTGACATGACTTTCCCTTCACCAAACAATCCCAGATTTTAAAGGTGGCCCTTCAGATTTTTGGTCAGAAATTGTACAAAAATGCAAAAAAATCATCTTTATACTCCCAAAGCCTTTAAATTTTCATTCATAAAACCCAAGTAGACGAACACCGTCCGACAACAGGAGAAATTAGAGATTTACTACAGCCCAGGTGGACACCGACGGGAGACATGTTCTATTTTTAGATGATCAATTCGCTCATTTACATACAGGAATACACAGACGAAGTTCCAAACATAGCGTCCGAAGAAGACATTATGGAAAATAATTATTACATATTTGTTATGTAATGGAATTTAAGTCTTATGAGTCACGTGCCAGTCACTTGGCATTCCCGAAATGCTTTATTGATTTTTGGCGCGAAATCTAAAAATACCTTAAGAGGCTACGTAGCCTTAAAGGGAATACACTGTACCAGCAAAAAATTTTTTTTTCGTAATTTTATGAATCTGAATTATTGAAGATTTGTATTATTTTTTCATATGAATTTCATTGATATATATATTTTCTAATTTGGTGAGATGTAAAAATTCTGAATACCTACCTTTAAGGTTCAAGACCCAAACTCTCGTATTTAAAGATAGAAGCTGTTGAGATGTGCTGAATATGCTTTACGCAAAACGTCGGTATTACACGGTATTTACCGATGAGTTAGTGAATCTACACCACCTGGTAACTCTGATATTATTAACTGACAGAAGCTTTCAAGATTGGCTGTCACAGAGCTCCATTTAAGAGGGAGTGATGGTATTCTGAATCCACTATTTTTCTCTCAAACCCAATTTTGTGGGTACACATTAGAATCGTGTGGAGGAGACGATTATAATGAGTACCCACAACATAGGTTTTTGTTGAGAAGAATTATTGTTTTCTATTTTGAAATCAAAATCACTCCCTCGATCTGGAGCTCTGGACAGAGTAGCTTTTACCAAAATGTTCATGATTACCAACGATTTAGGGGCCCAATATAGACTTTAAAAACCAGGAGGATATTCCGTTGACGGGCATTTTCTTCTTTTTCCAATATAGGTTTCTACCGTTCTAAAGAGAAATTGGTCTTTTGAGCTTAACATATTTTATTTGTCGTCTGCATCAATAATTATATGTCTCTGGTTTTTACATGTTGATTGTTGAGAGTTTAACTCTTTACCACACAATCCTGACTGTTAACGACCCTGAGAAAGAGGCCTTCTGAAAACATTGTGGGAAAAGAAGAAAATGCTGGTGACCAGCATTTTCTCCTTTTCCCACAATGTTTTCTTCCCTTCCTAAAACAATTTTCAAATTTCCAGACACTTTCATGTTGTCGTCTGCAAATGCTTTCATTTTGGACCAGTCTAAAATTTTGTCATTTGGTATTTATTCATTATTCATTTCTGTAGTATGCTTTCCATGATGTTTTGGTTCATTCGGATAGAAAATGGCTATGAAAAGAAATTCATGAATTTTATTATAAAAGAAAGGAAAACTAAAATGGGTGTTGGCCCGTCAGTGAGGGTGTGAAAACCTTAAAAGTTTGGCGAATGACATCATTTGTAATAGGTTTTGCATCCTTTTCAAGCAGACATCTTTATTGTTGTATTTGCAGCAGACGACATTTATCATTTTAACTCATTACCAAACGACAAAATTTTAGGATTGTCCAAATTGAAAGCATTTGCAGATGACGAAATAAAAGTGACTGAAAAATTGAAATTTGTCGTGTGAAGGGTAGGAAAACATTGTGGGAAAAAGGTTACCAGCATTTTCTCCTTTTCCCACAGTGTTTTCAAAAGGCTTCTTTCTCGGGGGCATCAAAAGTAGGGATTGTGTGGTAATGGGTTAAATCACATACATTGATGAATTGGAAGTGAAAGCTTTAAATTGAATCCTTTGCCACACAATAACAACTTTTAACGACTCTGGGAAAGAAGCCTTTAATTTGAAAACATTTTGGGAAAAGGAGAAAATGCTGGTAACCAAAATTATGGACTAGTCTAAATTGTAAGCATTTGGAGACGACAAAATAGACTTCTATCAAAAACTAAAATTTGATTTGGGAATGGTAGAAAACATTGTGGATAAAGGATAAAATGCTGGTTACCGGCATTTTCTCCTTATGCCACAATGTTTTCAAAAGTCTTTTTCTCTGTTTCCTGTAATGTTTTCAAAATATTTAAAAAAAGATTCGTCTTCAGCGTTATCAAAATTTCAGGTCTATTCCGTATTTGGTAAATTCAAGGTCTATTACGGTATATAACCAACAGTAACTACACTTTATAGCTCTTTTTTGACATGATCATGTAATATTATCATAAATTTACACACTGGATGATCAATAGGTTTATATAAACATTTCAATTACTCATATTAAATCAACAGTTGCAGCCAAAGGTAAATAGTACAGGTGTTAAAACGCATATGAATTTAACCCTTTACTCCATAGATACTCATTTCTACACATCGCTTGTAGCACTGCCTTTGGAAAACATTGTGCAAAAGGTGAAATTGCTCGTGACGAGCAATTTCACCTTTTGTCACAATGTTTTCTATGCTATCAAAAGGCGTCATTTACACATAAGAAATGGCTTCATCCTTGCTGTCATTTAGGGTCAATTAGAGATGCCATAGAAATGCCGAAAGTACCGAAAGTATTGTGAAGATAACAATCTGTTATTCCACAGTCAGTTCAATTAGTTCACATGCTAGTTGCTGATTGAAAGTATAAATTCTGAAATTGGGGGAAATAAATATAACTCCCCCCCCCCCTTTCCCCCAAAAGAAAATAGCAACTTAGCAACCTGGCAGCTTTTGACCTACTCAATATATTTTTCACTTTTGAAGACATAGTGAGTAAAGGTATAAACCAGCCTATGCTCCTTTTCTCACAAGGTTTTCTTCCCATTGACTTAATGAAAGACAACTCTAACCATCTGACTTTTTCATTAACCCTTTACCAAGCGACAAAATTTTAGACTAGTCCAAATCGAAAGCACTTGCACACGACAAAATAAACATACCGGGTAACTCAAAATCAATAACTCAAAAACATAACATAACTCAAAAATATAACTCAGAAAATGAAACTTGTTTCCTTTCCAGCAGGGTAGAAAACATTGTGGGAATAGGAGAAAATGCTGGTAATACCTACTACAATTTTTTGACCGGAACAAACAAGCTGATTTGATAACCTAGGATAAAATTTTTGACTTGTTCATTTTGAACAACACATACATTATAGTCATAATGAATTTCTGCTTGTCGGGGTTGTATTCCATCCAACTGGCTTCATCAAACTGATTCATCAAGTACACTTGAGTTTTAAAGACACTGCAACATTGTGGGAAAAGGAGAAAATGCTGGTAACCAACATTTTCTCCTTTTCCCACAATGTTTTCTAGTGTTTCACTGACAACTCCCAATAGTTTGCCTTATCAATTATGTCACTTGCAAATTTAAATGCTTTTAAATTGGATCAGTCTAAAATTAAGTTTTATGGTGATAAGTTAAGACCAGTCATAGGGAAATGTATAGATTAGTAATATAAAAGGATGTTAAACAGGAAACAGTATATTGTCCCCTTTCCAAACAACAGTGTAACGACACTGTGGGGACACTGTGGGAGCGTGCTTTTGAAAATCAAAATTGAGAGAATATGAGCAAGCGCTGGTTGCCAATATTTTTTCCATTTCTCGCAATGTTTTCTTATCTCCCAGAGTCAAATCTTAACATTTTGAGCTGCAGTTTGTTTGGCATCCACAGCAGCTTTGAATTTGGATGAGTCAACGATTTTTGTCAGTGGGTAAAGGCTTCACCCTTTCCCTGAAACGACAAATTTTGGACTCTTCCAAACTGAAGGAGTTTGCAGACAACAATTTTAAATTTGATGAAAATGGTAGAAAGTTCTCCAAAAGGGCAGAAAACACTGTGGGAAAAGGAGAAATTGCTCGTTACGAGCAATTTCTCCTTTTCCCACTGTGTTTTCAAAAGACTTTTACTGTAGACACGTAAAAACCAGGGCTTGTTTGGGAAAGGGTTAATGTAACCCTTTACAAAGTAACAAAATTAAGACATCTTCAGCTTGAAAGCATTTCAGAGGGAAGAAAAAAGTAACTTATCCCTTTATCACACAATTCTGACTTTTAACTCTTTACCAAACAGTATGATTTTCGAATAGTCCAAATTGGCAGCATTTGCAGACAACAAAATTAATGTGACTAAAATATTGAAATTTGTTTTGGGATGGAAAGAAAATATTGTGGGAAAAGGAGAAAATGCTGGTTACCAGCATTTTCTCCTTTTCCCACAATGTTTTCTAAAGGCTTCTGTCTCAGGGTTGTTAAAAGTCAGGATTGTGTGGTAAAGTGTGAAAGACCCTCTAGGAAGACATCCTTGGAAGCCAGATTTTTAAAAAGCATTAAAGTTACGTTGCTTTCCATGCTTTCTCCTTTTTTCACAGTGTTTTTGACCTTTTCAAAGAAAATTTCCATCATTGCTGGTTATCAGCAGTTTTGCCTTTTCCCACAATGGTTTTTAGAAAACATCTACCTGAGGGTCGCTAAAACTCATCATTATGTGGTAAAGTGTTAACTCATTACTAAACAACAATATTTTAGGCTTGTCCAGATTGAAAACATTTGCAGATGACAAAATAAAAGTGACTGAAAATTTGAAATTTGTTTTGTAAAGAGTTGAAAACATTGTGGTAAAAGAAGAAAATGCTTGTTACCAGCATTTTCTCTTATTCCTACAATGTTTTCAGAAGGTTTTTTTTTTCAGGGTCATGCCCGCCCGGGTGGCTCATTGGTGAGTGTGTCGGACTCATGACTTAGTGGTTGTGAGTTTGATACCTGGTTGAGGCAAACTTTCTTTCTGGCGTATTTCCGCCTCTCATCTCTGCTGAAGCATGTGAGAAAAGTAGTCGGTGGCTTTGGAAAGAAAGTTGTGTTAGTACTGGTATGAGAAAGCCAGGAAACACATGTGCGTCACCAACCGCCATGATATGATCTTAGCTGTGAAAGTGGCGTTAAACCCCAATACAACCAACCAACCAAATCTCAGGGTCGTTAAAAGTTGGGATTGTGCGGTAATGGGTTAATTAAAACAAAGGACTGTGTTGGAATAGGTTAAATCTGAGTAACTCCAGCAAAAGATTCTGGCTTGAAAGAGAAAGATCCTAACAAATTTATGGTAGACAAAAATTGGAAAATCAATGCTTTGAATTGCTCATAGATTTTTGTGGAACAGGAATGTACAAGTTGTTTTTGCTCCTCTTTTACACACTAGTATAATGAAAAAGGAAGCTCATCAGCGCAGTTGAACCATGGATCTACCCTTTAACCCTTTACCACACAGGAAAATTTTAGACTGGTCCAAATTGAAAGTATTTGCAGACGCCAAAATAAAGGTGACTAAAAGATTAAACCTTTACTCCATAGATACTCATTTTGACGCATCAACAACATGCAGCTTTTGAAAACATCGCAGGGAAAAGGAGAAATTGCTCGTAACAAGCAATTTCTCCTTTTCCCACAATGTTTTCCGCTCAATCAGATATTTGTATCCTCATTTGTCCATATTTTGACATCATATCTTTATTTGCTGCTGAAATGGAAGAGGTCTCAAATTGGCATAACAGGTAAAGGGTTAAAATTTGGATTGGGAAGGGTAGAAAACATTGTGGAAAAAGGAGAAAATGCTGGTTACCAGCGTTTTCTCCTTTTCCCACAGTGTTTTCAAAAGACTTCTTTCTCTGGGTCGTTAAAAGTCGGGATTGTGTGGTAATGAGTTAACCCTTTACTACCCAATCCATACATTTAACGACCCTGGGAAAGAAGCCTTTTGAAAACATTGGTAACCGGCATTTTCTTCTTTTCCAACAATGTTTTCTACCCCTCCTAAAACTAGTTTCAAATTTTTGTTATTAATATCCTGCAGACCCTGTCTATTGGTTATTTATGTTTACACAGCTGACCAAATTCTAAACCATTCTATAATATCAGATTTTAACTGCTTCTTATCTCTCTGGCTGTAAGGATATTTCTATAACTATCCCATTACCACACAATCCCTACTTTTTATGCACCTGAGAAAGAAGCCATTTGAAAACACTGCAGGAAAAGGAGAAAAGTGTTTCTACAGGTTGGTCCAAATTGAAAGCACTTGTAGTTGACATGATAAATGTAAAAATTAAATTAAATTAAATTAAAATTTGTTTCCAGGAGGGTCGAAAACATTGTAGGAAAAGGAGAAAATGCTGGTTACCACCATTTTCTCCTGTTCCCAAAATGTTTTCACAAAGCTTCTATCTCAGGGTCATAAAAACCAGGGATTGTTTGGTAAAGGGTTTAAGACTGGTCCAAATTTGAAAGATGACAAAATAAATGTGACTGAAAAGTTGAAATTTGGATTTAGAAGGGAAGAAAACATTGTGGATAAAGGAGAAAATGCTGGTTACCAGTATTTTCTCCTTTTCTCACATTAGTGTTTTGCAGAAAGCTTCTTTCTCAGGGTCATTAAGTCAGGATTGTGAGGTTTAGGAATTGATGGGATTCAAGTTTGAAAGTGTTGAAAAAGATAATGGTAACAGGAGATAATGCTGGTAATGAGCATTTTCTCCTTCTCGCACAATATTTTCAAAAAGCATCTTCCCCAGGATTACAGGGAGTTGTTTGAGAAAGGGTTGAAGTGTTCACAGAAACTTTTAAAACAATTTCCTGGTTTTTCATTGTATATTTTTTCCCTGTGGAACATCTGTTTCAAATTAAACATTTGAAAAATTCCAGATGCTCTCATGAATCCTTAAGTTCAACCCAGTGTGCCACAGACAAAATTTTAGACTTGTCCAAATGATGCTGTAAATGTTACAGTTGAGAAATCAAATATATCTCAGATTATAGGAGGAGTCTCTGAAAGGGTAGAGAAAATTGTAGTAAAAGGAGAAATTGTTCACTTTCATACAATGTTTTTAAGAGTCTTCTTCTGTACAGGTTTGTGAAAATATGGAAGTTTTGGGTAGAAAGGTAAATGCTTTCTAGTGCATCTTGGCATACCTGCATTAAGTTTTACTGCATTCTTTAAAGACACAATATTTAAACAGGTGAATTTCAAAAACCTGGCATTTAATTGTTCATTTAACTTGTTACCAAACGACAGAATTGTAGACTGGTCCAAATTAACCGTATTTGCAGATGACAAAATAAACGTGACTGAATAATTGAAATTTGGTTTGGAAAGTGTAGAAAACATTGTGGGAAAAGGAGAAAATGCTGGTTACCAGCATTTTCTCCTTTTCTCACAGTGTTTCCAAAAGGCTTCTTTCTCAGGGTTGTTGAAAAGTTGGATTGTGTAGTAAAGAGTTAAAACCAAGTCTCCTACAATATATCACATTCTATTGCAGTCTGATCTTGCCTGTCGGTTTGCACAAAACCTTGTTTATGATTTCCCATAGCAAATTGCCAGAATTTAACTCATCACCACACGACAATATTCTAGACTGGTCCAAATCAAAAGCATTTGCAGACTACAAAAGTGACTGAAAATTTGAAATTTGTTTTGTGAAGTGTAAAAAACATTGTGTTACCAGCATTTTCTCCTTTTCCCACAATGTTTTCTACAAGCTTCTTTCTCAGGGTCGTCAAAAGTAGGGATAATGTGCGTTATTTGGTTAAGACTTTGCCTAATTTTAAAGCATTTTCAAGCAACAAATCTTGGGACCTAGAGGCCCTGGGTTCAACGCTCTCTAGATCCTCTGAGCTCTTCATGGGAGTGTCCTTAGGCAAGATACTTTAGATTTTCAGTCACTTTTATTTTGTCATCTGCAAATGCTTTTGATTTGGACAGACCTAAAATTCAGTCGTTTGGTAATGAGTTAAAGATACACCATTACAGCTGGAGTGGGAATGGGTTAAAGCTTTACAATGAGTAGAATCTAGATAGCTTTGTAAACATAGATCAAATATTGATATAACGTGTAATTCTGATGAAGAAAGCAAGGGATTTGTCGTTGATTGAAAATGGAAACTCTGATTGTTCATTTCTGCATGCCAAGATTACGATCACTATGTGGATCTTACCTTGGCTGATTGAGCCCAATTTCTAGATTTCTTCGATGCACCCTTTATTGGATGCTGGTTATTACCCCTTTTACATCATATTTCTAAAAGCCAATGAAATATTGTTTTACAAACCACTTACGAATACGCATGAAGTGATTAACTTAGCAGACATCCACGTGGGTTTCTATGTTTAAATTACCTTCTATTCGAAAGGTAGCGACCTTGTTCTATTGTTATCAAAGATGAAATGCTACAAGTGATTTCATTCGTTGCAGTTAGAGCTGGCTGCATCCAATGAAAAAGCATATTAGGGGAATGTAAAAATGAAGCTTGATCCGCCAAGGGTAGAGTAGCGTAGTGAATCATCAACCTTGGCTTGCGAAGATGCTGGTTGTTATGTTGATGGCTAATTTGTAATAAAACCATTTGCATTGCAACCTTCAGGGGCAACATTTGGCATGAAGGTACAAGAATGATTATAATTTCATAAAATAAATATAAAATTGGTCACATGTTAATTAGATGAAAGCGAGTAAATAGAGGATATTTGTTTTTTTTTGGTGAAAGATCGAAATATATTTCATCGAGTGAACACCATCAGTAATATTTTCACGAGTGGCACAGCCACAAGTGAAAATATTACCGATGGTGTTCACGAGATCTTTCACCGAAAAAAACAAATGTTCTATTTATTTTATGCTTTTAACCCTTTCTGGGAGGAGCTTTATCAAAATTCAGTACAGTTCTTTTCCCTTATTCCCCGTGGCGTACCCCTCCCGCATAGCAACGTTACGTCAAGCGCGGGAAATGTAAGGTATATGACGTCATATTTCCCGTCTGGTTGTTAGGCACGCGTAATTTGCCTAGGCAACAAGAACGTGAAAATCGGTATTTTCACTGGTGGTACCAGTGTAAGATCGAAAAATATTTTCACTGCTATTTCTCGATATCCCACCGGAAAGCATGAAATAAGGACTTATCTTTAAGAGCAAAGGGTTTATTATGTCTATATTTAAGATTGTGCTCTGACGATTATGCAGAGCATTTAGCAGTATACATCAATATTATAGCCAAAAGGAAAAAATTATTAACCCATGATGTATGTCAGGTGTTTAACCCTTTGCCACACAAGGCTGACCTTATATGACTTGGAGGAAGAAGCCTTTTGAAAACGTTGTGGGAAAAGGAGAAAATGCTGGTAACCAGCATTTTCTCCTTTTCCCACACTGTTTTCTATCCTATCAAAGAAAAAATGCATCATTTGAGCTACATTGGAGTTGTAGTCTGCAAGTGTCTTAAATTTGGACAAGTCGAAAATTTTGTTGTGAGGTAAAGGGTAAAACTCCTTAGATGATGACCAGATTTGTACTTATCCACTTTAAAAGTATTTACAGATGACAAATTTTATATGGATCAAGGCATACTAGGCAGTGTGTTTGAAAGGAATAGTAAAACAATGTGGGAAAAGGAGATAATGCTGGCAACCAGCATTTTCTCCTTTTCCCTCTATGTTTTCAAAGGTTCTTCGAGATCTTCTTTAACCCATTACCACTCAATCCCTACTTTTGACGCCCCTGAGAAAGAAGCCTTTTGAAAACACTGTGGGAAAAGGAGAAAATGCTGGTAACCAGCATTTTCTCCTTTTCCCACAGTGTTTTCTACCCTTTTCAGAACAAATTTCTATTTTTCAGTCACCTTTATTTTGTCGTCTGCAAATGCTTTCAATTTGGACCAGTTCAAAATTGTCTCGTGTGGTAATGAGTTAAAGTAGAGGATTGTTTCAAGTGAAGGATTAAAAGCTGTCAGTCACCTTGCCCTGTCCGGCATAATTATAGATGAGTGCTGTTAGATACTCATTTTAGTACAGATAACTGTCCCCGAGTATAAATTTAGTGTTTTGATGGGCTGCATCTGGGGGTGCAGGGACAATTAACAGCCCCCCCCCTCGCCAAAAAAAAAAAAATGGGAGAAATCTTCATTATAACTATAGGCATATTTAAACTCACAAATCTTTTTGTAAATCGACGACAAAACTAGAATTTGAACATACATGTTGCTAAATGTGTATTCATTAATCCCTTGTTTCAAATACAGATTTGAATTCGAGAAAAAAAGGTTTTTGGCAAAATAAAGTTAATAGTCATTCTAAAATCTCCATTAAAATAAGCTCTGCTCAAAAATGGAAGCTTTTTTTAAAGTCATATCTACCGACTGATGACCTACACAATTCGGTCACACATGTCAAAAATCTTATTAAATATACATGTACTTACTGATGTACACATTGTTACCGCCCATGTATCTTGTCTGCTATTGTGATTTTAACTCCTTAGCACACATTTTCCCCGACTTACAAAGGCTATGAGGAAGAGAGCTTTTGAAAACATTGTGGGAAAAGGAGAAAATGCTGGTGACCAGCATTTTCTCCTTTTCCCACAATGTTTTCTATCCTATCAAGGAAAATTAAATCATTTTGGCCATCTTTTTATATAATATGTCTTCTGCAAATGCTTTGAATTTTTGCCGGTTTACTTTTTTATTGCCTTGATAAAGAGTCAAACCCAGTATGAGCCCAAATATACCTTACATATTTTCAGTCCAGATCTTTATGTATTAGACTTGAAACTATTACAGTGTAGTGTCCTTGGTAATGTGAGGTAGGGGCATCTGCCATGTAACCATAAGGTGCCGAGTTCGATACCTAGGAGTGACTATCGGCTTTGGGATCAAGTATTATGGCCCACTCATTTCGCCTATGTACAGGATAAGGTGCAGTTCCAAAGAAGCATAAGGATAAACAAGCATTTTCTCCTTTCTTTACGCTGTTTTCTACCCTTTCTGGCAGACTTCCATCATTAGACCCATATTTGATTTGTTGTCTTAAGTTTGGTTTAGTTGGTATCATCTTCACAAGCCAAGGGTTACGATCCACTACGCTACTCTACCCTTGGCGGATTGAGCTTGATTTCGACAATCACCCGATACACATTTTCATTGGTTGCAACTAGCTCTATTAACTGCATCAAATCAGATCGCTCGTAGCATTTCATCTTTGATAAAAATAGAACAGTGTCACGATAAAAATAGAAGGTATACATGAATACCTCCTTGGATGTGTGCAGGATCCATAATGATTTATTACCAAAGAAAACATAGACGAACACAGCTGACACAGCTTTCTTTCAAAAACCACTGACCACTTTTCTCACATGCATCAGGGTTTAGAGTCAAAAAATGGACGGAAAGAAAGTTTGCCACAACCGGTTGTAAAACCTGTAACCACCTGGTCCCGAGTCAGATACTTTATCCACTGAGCTACTCATCCAGGCAAATAGTTCATTGCTTTGGATTTGAAAAAAAAGTTTAAAATTTTGTCGTCTATATGAACTCTGTAACAAAATGAATGTGACTCAAAATTGAAATCTACTTATTTTTAGGTTTGAAAACATTGTGGAAAAAGGAGAAAATGCTGGCAACCTTTTTTATATGCCCAAAGGGTCGTATTAAGTTATACCCCCGGTCGTCTGTCGGTCTGTCTGCCCGTCCATCCTGTAGCAACTTCTTCTTGTGTGCATAACTCCTCCTACAGTTTCCATTGGAATTATTTGAAACTTGTCACAATGAATCTCCATGTTGTCTTGTTGTGCACCTGGGTCTTAGAATTTGGATCGCAGGTTGCGTTCTAAAATTATCTGCCCTTGATTTCTAATATAACCAACTTTTCACTTTGAATTTTTGTACAGGCCATTACTTCCATACTATAAAAGGTATCAACTTGAAACTACATACACTACTAGAACACATTATGGTGAAGTGCAGTGCAGATGAACCATAACTCTGTCCTCTTTATTTTTTGAGTTACTGCTCATTGTTAATTTTCAGTTTGAATTTTTGTCAGACCATAACTTCTAAACTATAAAAGCACTGATAGCACCCATCATGGAAAAGTGCAATGCCAATGAACCATAACTCTGCCACTTTTATTTTTTGAGTTATTGCCCTTTGTTAATTTTCAGTTTGAATTTTTGTAAAGACCATAACTTCCAATCTTCAAAATCCATCATCTTGAAACTTCAAAGAATAATAGAACACATTATGAAGAGGTGCATTGTACAAGAACCATAAATCTGCCATCCTTCTTTTTGAGTTTTTGCCCTTTGTTAGTTTTCACTTTGAATTTTCGTCTGGGCCAAAATTTCTAAAATATAGAAGCTGTGATCTTAAACCTTCAAAGGGTGATAGAACACCATGTGGATGAGAGCAGTTCACAAAATTTGTAATTGTAACTGTACCACTCTTTTTTTTTTCAGTTATTGCCCTTTAATATTTTTCACATATCATGGAGAATAACTGCTCCACGCTCAATTTGGCCCATCAGTCATTTCAACTCATTTCACTGACACTCCCCTTTGGGCATATATGGGCTACTCTGCAAAGCTCTTGTTCACTATGTTTTCAAATGCCCTCATCTTCAGTCATGAAAGTTCAGAGTTGTGAGGGATTTCAAGAGTTAACTCTTTGCCACACAATCCTGACTTTAACGACATTGAGAAAGAAGCCTTTTGAAAACATTGTGGGAAAAGGAGAAAATGCTGGTAACCAGCATTTTCTCCTTTTCCAACAATGTTTTCTACCCCTCCCAAAAGGCATTTCCAATGTTGAGTCACATTCATTTTGTCATCTGCAATTGCTTTCAGATTGGACCAGTCTATTATTTTGTTGTTTGGTAAGGAGTTGAAGTGTTAAAATTTGTTGCAAAACAGTGTAGCAGGTGGTGGTGAGTTTATTATATTTTCTCAAAAGGTGTTTTTTGTCATAGACGAGTGGAAAGGTAATTGGAACATAAACAGAGTTTGTAAACTTTGAGGTAAACATTGAGAGATCTGAAGAAGCTTCAAGTTTAGATAGAGGCTATAATGTTTAATCATTTACCAAACAACCCCTGGTTATCACACCCCTTGGAAGGAAGGCTTTTGAAAACATTGTGTGAAAAGACGAAATTGCTGGAAACCAGCATTTTCTTCTTTTAACACAATGTTTTCTATCCTCTCAGAGATAAAAATTATCATTTGAGCTATGTTTAAATTGTTGACTGCTTAATATGTTTTCAATTTTGTCTGGTACAAAAGTTAGTCGATTGTTAATGGATCAATCATGTACTGAATAAGCTATGTTTTAATGACTCACTGGATGAAGCCTTTTGAAAACATTGTGGGAAAAGAAGAAATTGCTGGAAACCAGCAATTTCTTCGCCCCACAATGTTTTCCTTTCTTCAAAGGCTGTTCTGTATAAAATTTTTCTCTTAATATTTTCTGTATGTCCAAAGACCAATGTACCAGACTGGAACATTCTGGATGATGGACAAAATTGATTATATGGTTACATTATGATGACTAATGAATTTGTAGGTGCAGTGTATAACAGAAAATGCATTAATCCTTTACCACACAATCCCGATTTTTGATAACCCTGAGGAAGAAGCCGTCTTAAAACATTGTGGGAAAAGGAGAAAATGCTTGTGTTTTCAGAAGGCTTCTTTCTCAGGGGCGTCAAAAGTAGGGATTGTGTGGTAATGGGTTAAAGCTCAGGGTTTTGTTGTGAAGAGTTGTGGCTTGGACAGATTTCAGAATAGCATTTTGATAATGTTTTTGAAATTTTATGTTGAATTTGGGATGTACAAGTAATTTCAAAATGGATATTTTATTTGCAAGATGTATTGAATGCCGAGGTTTACAACATTGTGACAAAAGAGATAAAATCCTTGTTCTTCCTCAGTGCACTCCCAGGTTTGCAATCACTCCCACAACATCATAAAGAGATAAAATCATGATTTGACTTTCAACTATTACTGCACGAAAATACAATTACCATACATCAAGCTTTAACCCATTGCCACACAATCCCTACTTTTAATGCCCCTGAAAAAGAAGCCTTTTGAAAACACTGTGGGAAAAGGAGAAAATGCTGGTATCCAGCATTTTCTCCTTTTCCCGCAATGTTTTCTACCCGTCACAAAATAAATTTCAAATTTTCATTCACATTTATTTTGTCGTCTGCAAACGCTTTCAGTTTGGACCAGTCTAAAATTTTCACGTGTGGTATTTATGAGTTAACCTTTATCCTGTTGTATAATTGAAATGAAATCTTGAAGGCATAGTACAAACCCAAATTTTGCTGTTTCAAAGTTATGTTTTCGGGTATGGTATCTCCTCAGCGGATAGTGTAGATCCAAGATCAGACTGCACATTTTGTACATATCAACGCTTTCCTGGAGTTTCCTACACAGGTACTTTGCACTAAACTCTTCCAGATCCACAGGCTGTTAATTTTCCCACATTTCCATCGTCAAGAATTGATCTACATGTCAGAGAGGAAAGGTGCAATATTTATTATGATTCTTTTTTAAAAGAAATTCTTCATGCATGGCTTAATGTCCTGATTAAAGCACAATACCTGATCATGGGGTAACTTCTATTACGCACACCACGCACGTGCGTTATGTAAAAAAATCAAGAATAGGTCGTTACAGGTTGCCTCTTTTCACGTATTTTTCAGTTCGGACGTTTTCTAAAACAGCCAAGATCAGAAATATGTTGATTTTACGGCTCCGATTCCATTCGGCTGATTCCAAATTGCTCTCGTTACCTCTGTGGTAATAGTATTGGTCTTTTAACTCTTTACCAAACAACAAAATTTTAGACTGATTCAAATTGAAAGCACTTGCAGATGACAAAATAAATGTTACTCAAAAAAGCATAATTTGTTTCCAGCAGGGAAGAAAACATTGTGGAAAAGGAGAAAATGCTGGTTACCAGCATTTTCTCCTTTCCCACAATGTTTTCAAAAGGCTTCTCTCTCAGGGCCATCATGGATTTGAATTCTGCCAGATGGGGTTTTTATTTCAACTTTGCATTTGTTGCGAACTGTCATGTTTGTATGAAATTGCTCAAGCTGAGGATTTGAAACTAATTAAGCGATCCCCTCAGCCCTGGATTCATCTTCACGAGCCAAGGTTACGATCACTGTGTGAATCTTACCTTGGCTGCTTGAGCCCGATTTAGAGATTCCTGCGATGCGCCCTCTATTGGATGCTGGTTATAGCCACCCTTTACATCATATTTCTAAAAGCCAATGAAATATTGTTTTACAAACTGCTTACGAATACACATGAAGCGATAAGCAGACATCCACATGGGTTTCCATGTTTACGTTCTGTTCGAAATGTAGCGACCTTGTTCTATTTTTATCAAAGATGAAATGCTAGGAGCGATTTCATTCATTGCAGTTAGAGCTGGCTGCATCTAATGAAAAAGCGTATCGAAGGAGTGTAAAAATCAAGCTGGATCCACCAAGGGTAGAGGAGTGTAATGAATCTTCAGCCTTGGCTTGCGACACGGCGGGGAATCACGTGACACAACAACAACAACAATGACCGTTATTTGAAAAAATTCCCTGACTTCAGGTAAGAAAATTTTCAATAATTCCGTTAATACGTGACCGATTGGAATTTGGTTTGCAGCAGAGAAGGCGGAAGGACTGCGGGGATTTGCTTGATGTGTTAGATTTTTTAAACAACATATGATAAAAAAGTTATTGACAAGCAAAAAAATTTTTTACCCTGGATAATTTGTTTGCTCGTCAATAACCTTTTTTATCAGGTGTTGTTTAAAAAATCTAACACATCAAGCAAATCCCCGGAGTCCTTCCGCCTCCTCTGCTGCAAACCAAATTTCAATCGGTCACATATTAACAGAATTATTGAAGATTTTCTTACCGGAAGTTGGGGAATTTTTTCAAATAACGGTCATTGTTGTTGTTGTTGTGTCACGTGATTCCCCGCCATGTTGCAAAGATGCCCTGAATTGAGCTACATGGCTCAGCCCCAGCTGTAACACTACTTACTGTCGGTACGCAAAGCAAGTCAGGACACATTTGTTGATCATAGTGGCTGCAGAATACCACTATAATTAGCATTACTGAATTTTACAAGAGAGAAATACTTAAACCTTCACCAAACAATCCCTGTTTTTTACGACTGTGAGATAGAAGCTTTTTGAAAACATTGTGGGAAAAGGAGAAAATGCTGGTAACCAGCATTTTCTCCTTTACCCACATTTTTTTCTTCTCTTTCAGACACAGATACCAAAATCTGTGCTACATTCAACATGTCCTCACTGTGTTCTTTCAATTTGGCCCAGTCTAAAATATTGTCATGTGGTAAGAGACAACTATTGTCTATTGTATTAGTACATAATTCTATAATCATTGAAATTTTGGGGTTTTAAAAAACTTCCTTTCTGCTGACATACAATAAAAGAATTCATTGTATCACCCTTAACTCTTTACCACACAATCCTGACTTTTAATGACCCTGAGAAAACAAGCCTTTTGAAAACATTACGGGACAAGGAGAAAATGCTGGTAACTAGCATTTTCCCCTTTTTCCAAAATGTTTTCTACCCTTCACAAAACAAATTTCAAATTTTCATTCACTTTTATTTTGTTGTCTGCAAATGCTTTCGATTTGTTGAAACCTAAAATATTGTTGTTTGGTAATTGAGTTATATCATGTCCACACAATTCAGTTTTATTTAAAGATCATGAGGAGAGAAGCTTTTTGAAACATAATCGGAAAAGGAGAAAATGCTGGTAACCAATATTATTGTCTTCTCAAAGGCAGAATTATTGTCATTTCGAGCTACATTGAATTTGTTGCCTGAAAAATGCTTTCAGTTTGGTCAAGTCAAAAATTTTGTTGTCTTATAAAGATTTAAGCCTTTACCACAAAATCTCAGGTTTTAACGGCCATTAAGAAGCCTTTTGAAAACATGGTGAGAAAAGGAGAAAATGCCAGCAATCAGCAATTATTTCTGCCCTTTCAAAGAGAAATTTCATCATTGGAACTACATGTAAACTGCTCTCTGCTAATTGCTTTCTATTTGGACAAGTTTACATTTTGTAAAGAGTTAATGCTTTGCCTAACAATCCCAACTTTTAATGATCCTCTGAGGGAAACAATGCATTTGAAAACATTGTTGGAAAAGACAAAATACTGGTAAACAGCAACTACTGTAAAAAAATATCTTTTGTCATTATCCTTCTTTGAAATGAGGTTGTTGATCTGTCTGTCTGTCAATATATCTGTCCTTTAATTTAGACTAAAAGTCAGGGTCATAAATGTATTAACCCATTACCACACAAGCCCTACTTTTGACACCCCTGAGAAAAAAGCCTTTTGAAAACACTGTGGGAAAAGGAGAAAATGCTGGTAACCAGCATTTTCTCCTTTTCCCACAGTGTTTTCTAACCTTCCCAGGAACAAATTTCAATTTTTCAGTCACCTTTATTTTGTTGTCTGCAAAGGCTTTCAATTTGGACCAGTCTAAAATTTTGTCGTGTGGTAAAGGGTTAAGCATACAGATTTCAACCATTTTCTTTGAAAAGTAGGCCTTTTATAGCCTTTGTGAGAAAGGAAAATTGCAAACTTTGCACAATTTTTTCTACTTTTTAACCCTTTACCAAACAATTCCTGGTTTTTACGACCCAGAAGAAGCCTTCTAAAAACATTGTGGGAAAAGGAAAAAATGCTTGTGAAAGCATTTTCTCCTTTTCCCACTTATAATGTTCTATTCTTTTAAAGTCAAGATTCAATCTTTGAGTCACATAATATTTTGTTGTCTGCAAATGCTTTCGATTTGGACAATCCAAAAATTTTGTTGTTTGGTAAAGAGTTAAAAGAGGCATTTTATCATTCAACTACATGTTATAGGGGTCCTGCATGGCTCAGTGAAGTGCAGGGTTCATGACCTGAATGTTGCAGGTTTAAGCCTCACTGGCTCCACTTGGTTTTTGTCAGGAGTGTCCTTGGGCAAGACACCTCAGAGCCCAAGCCTAGTGCAGGAAGACATGAATAATTATGTGAACCCAGTTGCCGTTATTTGACTCAAATAATGTTTAAAGCGGCGTAAAACACCATTCATAAAAAGAAACAATTATGTTGACACCTGGAACAGCTTTGAATTTGTAGAAGTGTTTTACCGTTTACACACAATTATTATCCCTACTTATGATGACCCTGAGAAAGAAGCCTTTAGAAAACATTGTGGGAAAAGGAGAAAATGCTGGTTATCAGCATTTTCTCCTTTTTCCACAATGTTTTCTACTATTCACAACACAAATTTCAAATTTTCACTTACCGGTACTTTTATTTTGTTGTCTGCAAATGCTTTCGATTTGGACAAGCCAAAAATATTGTCGTTTGGTAATGAGTTATAGCATTTTCTCCTTTTCCCACAATGTTTTCTATTCTCCACAAAGCAAATTTCAAGTTTTCAGTCACTTTTATTTTGTCCTTTGCAAATGCTTTTCATTTGTACAAGCCAAAAATATCGTTGTTTGGTAAAGAGTTAACGTTAATTTTGTTGTTTCAATGTAAAAAGGTAATTGATATTCTGAAGGGATGGAGAAATAAACAAATCCTAGAAATAAAACAGAAATCCCACCAGTAAATACTGAGTGAAAATATGAAATTTACCTCATTTACGTATGACATGGTATGTATGACATCCTAGTGTAGTTCACGACTGTATGACAACCTTGTTTAACTCTTTACCACACAAGAAAATTTTAGACTGGTCCAAATTGAAAGCATTTGCAGACGACAAAATAAAGGCGACTCAAAAATAGAAATTTGTTCTGGTTAGGGTAGAAAACACTGTGGGAAAAGGAGAAAATGCTGGTTACCAGCATTTTCTCCTTTTCCCACAGTGTTTTCAAAAGGCTTCTTTCTGTAAGGGGCGTCAAAAGTAGGGATTGTGTGGTAATGGGTTAATTCACGATTCAACCCTTTGCCTGCTGCAGATGAAATTTTATGCCATACGAAAATTATATAAGTGTGGCTATAGGAAAAATTGCTCAATATAAGCCATTTCTCTTTGGACCTCTATGGAAATTTCTGAGATATTTATTATTACCTTTCTAACCTAAGTTCATGTTTGGGTTATTTGTATTTTACATGTCTGCCCGGGTGGCTCAGTGGTGAGCATGTCGGACTCTTGACCTAGCTGGTGGTTGTGAGTTTTATACCTGGTTGAGGGGAACTTTCTTTCTGGCATATTTTCGCCTCTCACCTCTGCTGAAGCATTTGAGAAAAGTAGTTGGTGACTTTAGAAAGAGAGTTGTGCTAGGGCTGGTATGAGAATTTAGCCAGGAAAGACAATCATGTGTGTCACAGACCGCCATGATATGGCACGAGCAGTTTTCACCTTTTGCCACAAAATTTTCCAAAGGCTGACCTACAATCAATGCGTAGAAATGAGTATCTATGGAGTAAAGGGTTAACTCTTTACCACACAATCCTGACTTTTATTGATCCTGAGAAAAAAAGCTTTTGAAAACATTGTAGGAAAAGGAAATAAATGATGATAATCAGCATTTTCTCCTTTTCCCACAATATTTTCAAACATTCCCAGCGCAGATTTCAATTTTTTAGGCACATAAATTTTGTAGTCTGCTAATACTTTCAATTTGAAAAAGTCTAAAATTTTGTAGCCCAATCCAAATTGAAAGTACATGTTTTTGCAGACAACGAAATAAACATGATGGCTGAAAAATTAAAACTTGTTTTGGAAAGGGTAGAAAACATTATAAGAAAGGAGAAAATGGTGGTTACCTGCATTTTCTCCTTTTTCTACAATGTTTTCCAAAGGCATTTTTACTCATGGTTGTTAAATGTTGAAATTATTTGGTAGAGAGTTAACCATTTACCAAAATGATACTACCTAGAAGACGAGGACTTTTGACAATATTGTGGGAAAAGAAGAAAATGCTGGTTACCAGCATTTTCTTCTTTTCCCACAATATTTTCCATCCTTCCAAGAACATCTTTCAGTTTTTGAGTCACAGTTATTTTTCGTCTGCAAATACTTTCAGTTTCGACAAGTCTGTTTGGTAAAGTGTAAAGGAAGGAACAGGTTACTTTGCCCCACCTTTCCATTGGGATAGGTGGGCTTGATTTAAATACATGATGTTAATGGTATTATTTTTGTCCTATTTTGTAGGAAATAAAATAACAAAATAGAACAAATAATGAATTTAATGTTTTCAGCATCTGCATTTTTTTTTTTTTGCCAGTTTACATGAATTCCTTTTCAACTCCTAAGTATAACCAAACAACAAAATTTGAGATGCCCTCAATTTAACCCATTACCAAAACAGTCCCTGTTTTTTTAACAGTAACAATCCAGAGGAAGAAGCTGTCTGAAAACAATGTGGGTAAAGGAGAAAGTGGTTCCAATCAGCATTTTCTTCTTTTACCGCAAGGTTTTCTACTCTTACAAAGTTAAGTTTCAATTTTTCAATCACATTTCTCATCTACATATACTGCATGTGGAAATTGGACAAGTCAAAAATTTTGTCATTTGGTAAAGAGTTAAAAGAATCTGCATTTGTAAAGCAGTTTCTACTTTTCCCGCAATGTTTTCAGAGTTCAGACTGGATATTTAGTGCATGTACTGCAATTGAACTTACTTTTGACACCTGAAATCTAGGGAAATTATTTTAATGTTTTCAAAAGGCCTCTTTCCCAGGGTTGTTAAAAGTCGGGATTGTGTGGTAAAGGATTAATGTTGTGAGGGTTTATTGTCAAAATAAAAAAGCAAACACATTTTTTATCATTGAACTCTGTGGTCTACATTTACATACAATAATTTACTCGCCCTGTAACCATTGGCTGTTTTTTTGACTATCCCTGCAGTAGGTATATCTCCACTATACACTAAAAAATTAAATATACTTGACCAGATTAAAAGAATTTGCAGGCAGCACATCAAATGTAGATCAAATGCTGATGTTTATCTTTGAAAGGGATGAAAACATTGTTGCAAAAGGAGAAAATGCGGGTGACCAGCATTTTCTCCTTTTCCCTCAATGTTTTCAAAGGCCTTCTTTCTCTCTCTGGGATTGCATGTTAGCTGCAGACTTTACCGAAATGAAAAAATTTTAGACTGGTCCAATTTCAAAGCATTTGCGGACGACAAAATGAATGTGACTAAAGAATGGAAATTTGTTTTAGGAAGGAAAGAAAATATTGTGGGAAAAGGAGAAATGCTGGTTACCAGCATGTTCTCCTTTTCCCACAATGTTTTCAAAAGGCTTCTTTCACAGGGGCATCTTAGGTAGGCATTGCATGGTAAAGGGTTGAAGGGCAAAATAAGTAAAATGTATTCTCCATACAACAAAATAGTAAACAAGAAAGATTTTTTCCCTTAACCCTTAGACTTTCTCATCGTACAACACTAAGTCAACATAAATATAGTTTATATTTATTTTGAATGGTAATTTAGTACGTTAGCACTAGTGAGAGCAAGCGTACATACATGTCTTCGGATACATCACATACATCAACTAAACATAAACATATGTAGTAATACACCAACTCTTGTTTAGCTTGACCGAATTTGATCTGTACTTCTTCTCCTAGATGCTTTGTCTACAACAACAACTAACAAGAAATCCTTTGTTAAGCAAAACAGAAAAGCTGGTATGAGCAGCGACACAAATATATGAGTACATGTGACACCTTGACATTTTTCAAATTGTCTCAATACTGGTAAGTACAATGCATAACTATGTGTAATGCAATAGCATTTAACCCTTTACCACGTAATGCATTTCTAAAGTATCTCAAACTGGCCCAAAATGATAGCAAGGATGAAGCCGTTTCTTATGTGTATATGACACCTTTTGATAGCATAGAAAACATTGTGACAAAAGGTGAAATTGCTCGTCACGAGCAATTTCACCTTTTGCCACAATGTTTTCCAAAGGCCCCTACAAGCAATGCGTAGAAGTGAGTATCTATGGAGTAAAGGGTTAATTAACGAAGTAATGATTGTTGTTTCTTTCAGCACTATTTTTGACAATATAAGTATTGCTCATTGCAGTTATCAATTATTCTATGGCCGACTCGCCCAGGAAAAACCAGAGATAAAAACTACATGTAGAAAAAACTCTGGAAACCTGTGCCCATTTGTCAACATCTAGTGCCATGGAATGTTGGGCCTCATTCAATGAATCTGATCTTTTAGCTACGTACCGAATAACAAATAAATAGTGTAACTATGACAATAAGAAAGCCCATGGAAATCAAGTGATTTCTTTCTAAGTGTTACACATGTATTGATGGTACTCTTGCAATAAATAATGGACAGTGCTTCAGAGCTACAGTGCTGTTCCAGGTACCCAGGCTGACTTTCACAAAGAAAAACGTCTGTACACATTGCCCTCACAAAGCTGATTGAACCTTGTACCAACTACATGTACAACATGCTCATAGATCCCGTGCTTCATACCTTACAGGTACTCATCGAAGCGTCATCGAAAAAGGAAATATAATTTCCTTCTAACTCCTTTCTCAAACGCAGGAAATTATATTTATAATGTACTGCTCGATATGTGGGGTCTTGGATGACTCGTGGTAAAGTGTAGCACTGAGTGTGTAACCTGGAGGCCCTCGGGACTAATTTATTCACCAACCATTTTCATGAACAATAGTAGTACGATTCTGCCAGATTTTCTAAATTTGAATGTATCATATCTTCTGATTGACAAAACCAAATGGCTTAGCCAATCAGAAGTTGTGTTACTTTCAAATTTAGAAAATTCTGTAGAATGAGACTGGCAATCTTTGTTATACTAGTGGTCTGTGAATACAGGCCAGGGTTTCAGCTTAACTCCTTACCCATGTGCGGATCCAAAGGGGGGGGATTGGGGGTCGGGACTCCCTGGAATTTTGACAAAAATGTGATTATTGGATTCGTGAATGGGACCGCTTTGATATTGCACAGCATTTATGTAAAATACAATCCTGATTAAATGTGTGGATAGTGTCCCCTGGAATGAAAATAGGCATTTAGTTTAATTCTTAATCGTCCTTAAGGCAACAGTTATGAAAGATTAGAGTGTGGGGTTGTGTACATGTAATACATAATAGCAGATATTCAGCAATACTATGCACTTGTAAAATGATCACAGGGCTTTTACAAAATAATATGTATCAGGAATAATTCAGAAGCATAAATCACAGATCAGACCAGGTTTTCTCATATCTTTACTTAAAATTGTATTAAAGCGTTACAAAATTACATCATTGAAACATCAATGGAGATTTCTGCCATTTGTAAGCAAAAGTCAGGTAAGCCAAATGCGTTCGTTAATACAGCATGAGTCAATATCTCTTTGACAAATAATTTAAATGCATTTGAACCATGCAAAAAGCATTGATACAAAGACAGCCTGCCAAATGTTTGCGGTGAGATGTAAAAGGCAAAATGTTCTAATCATGTATCTTGTATAATTTAGAAACAAATGGCTGACAATAAAAGTCTGTAAGGTTACTGGTAGGTCGGTCGATCTTTGATCTGCATTTGTATACCGGCAGCAACATTTCTATTCAACAAATGTAAGAAAGAAATAAAGTTTTAACCCATTACCACACAATCCCTACTTTAGACGCCCCTGAGAAAGAAGCCTTTTGAAAACACTGTAGGAAAAGGAGAAAATGCTGGTTACCAGCATTTTCTCCTTTTCCCACAGTGTTTTCTACCCTTCCCAGGGCAAATTTCAATTTTTAAGTCACTTTTTTTTTTGTCATCTGCAAATGCTTTCAAAATGAACCAGTCTAAAATTTTGTCGTGTGGTAAAGAGTTAACATAAATAGTAAATACATCAATAAAAAAAAGGTTCTAAATGTGGACATCTCCTCATGGTTAGAACTGGAAACACTGACTTTTCTTGTAAATGGCTTAACCCATTACCACACAATCCCTACTTTTGACGCCCCTGAGAAAGAAGCCTTTGGAAAACGTTGTGGGAAAAGGAGAAAATGCTGGTAACCAGCATTTTCTCCTTTTCCCACAATGTTTTCTACCTTTCACAAAACAAATTTCAATTTTTCAATCACTTTTATTTTGTCGTCTGCAAATTCCTTCGATTTGGACCTGTCTGAAATTTTGTCGTTTGGTAATGGGTTAAGCATCCACTGAAATCCGGAAATCGAAGTATCATTTAACAAGACGAGTGCGTTTTCGGTGGGACCCCCGGGGAAAAATATCTGGATCCGCACATGTTACCAAATGACTAATCTAAATTGAAAGCATTTGCAGATGACAAATTACGCAACTCAAAAAGTGAAATTTGTTTCCAGCAGGGTAGGGAACATTGTAGGAAAAGGTGACCCACGATGTTTTCAAATGCCTGCTATCGTAAAAACCAGGGTTTGGGAATGATTTAAGACACTTGGTTTCTGTGGGAATGTCCTTAGGTAAGACAGTGCAGCCATTGATGTCTAGTGAAGTGAATCACCGAACATACATTAACCCTTTGCTACACAATGCAGACTTTGGCCACTCCTGGAAAAGGAGCTGTTTGAAAATCCGAGATGGCACTTTACTTCTACATTAGATTTTGTGCAAAACAGAAATTACATAGAAATGGAAAGTGTTATTTCGGATTGGCTTGCACAGACTGCACAATGCTTATCCAAGACAACACTTTACGCAAATGTCCCTTTTTGGGTGTTTCAGGCCATATGACCTAAAGCTTTAAATTCTGAGGAGAAATTGTTGGTAACTGTGTTAAAATGTTAAAAAAAACCCCTGAAGTCAATTTATTCCTTCTGTTTCAAAGTTTTCAAGAGTGGTTAAATTTGCAACATGACAAAGATAGCAGCCTGCTAACGGTAATGCATGAAGTTGACATATCACATCAATTCAACCCTTTACCAAACAATCCTGGTTTTAATGACCCTTTGGAGAGTATTTAATGTCATTTATCTTGACAAAGTGAAAGAATGTATTGACTCATTACCAAATGACAATATTTTGGGCTTGTCTAAATCGAAAGCATTTGCACAAGACAAGATAAAAGTAACTGAAAGTTTGGAATTTGTTTTGTGAAGAGTAGAAAAAATTGTGGGAAAAGGAGAAAATGCTGGTCACCAGCATTTTCTCCTTTTCCCGCAATGTTTTCCAAAGGTTTCCTTCTTTAAGGGTCGTCAAAAGTAGGGATTGTGTGGTAAAGGATTAAGGCCGTAATTTATTCATTGCGGACTAAATTTAATTTAAAATTAGGTCAAGCCTAACTGTAAACATTTCATTTTTAAGTGATCATCACAGTGCATTCTTTTCTCTTGTTGCATGATTGATGGATGATGTGGTGTCTTTTGCAGCTTTAACCCATTACCACACAAGAAAAAAATAGACTGGTCCAAATTGAAAGCATTTGCAGATGAAAAAATAAAGGTGACTGAAAAATTGAAATTTGTTTGGGAAGGGTAGAAAACCCTGTGGGAAAAGGAGAAAATGCTGGTTACCAGCATTTTCTCCTTTTCCCACAGGGTTTTCAAAAGGCTTCTTTCTCAGGGGCGTCAAAAGTAGGGATAGTGTGGTAATGGGTTAACCCTTTAACACACAATCCCGAGTTTTAACGACCCTGAAGAAGACTGCCTTTGAAAATATTGTGGGAAAAGCAGAAAATGTGGGTAACCAGTATTTTCTTCTTTTTCTCACTATGTTTGATTGGGTTCAAGACATAATCAACAGCTCATATATTCATGATGGTCTCACTAGAATTAGGCAAGAAATACCCAGTGGTTTAGGTTAGGATCAAACCCAGCTCTTACAGATTGCAAGTCCATACACCCCCACCACTGAATCATGTATTGGGGTGTCCAGTGCATTTATCAGGATTTCTTGTTATAATTATTTTGCGCAGGATTCTTCCAAAGCCACTGGCTGCTTTCCCACATTAGTATCATCAAAGCAATATGATCTAAAAAGAGAGAAGAATCATCCTGTGGCCGTGATTATCATCAATCCTTTGGGAGACTTCAAGTAGAGGACTCAAACCAGCAACTTCATGTTCTGAAGTCAAGTGCGCTGCCGACTGGACTATTAGGGCTCTGCAACTTGCACTACTGATTATTTCAACACAAACTAAGTTTTCAATTTGCAAAGACATTGAAATTGCTCCTGTTTTCATCGACCATTTGTATAATATTATTCTTGGTCTTATTCTCCAGCATTATCTAAGTTTGAAAGTAACACAACTTCTGATTGGCCAATCAGGAGTTGTGTTACTTCCAGACTCAGAGAGTCTTGCAGAGATATTATGCCAAAAATTAACCTTCTTCACAATGACAGAATGATGGATATGGACCTTAATTTCATCATTTCAATCACTATACAGCACAAGTTTTATCTACATGGCGTGCCAAAGCTCATAATTACAGAGCTCCAGATAGAGAGAGTGAGCATATTCTAAAGTCATTACGTCTCTATGAAACCATATGTTGTTGGTACTTATTAGAATTGTCTCATCAAGACAATTCTAATGAATACACACAACATAGGGTCTAATGTAGAATAATTTCATATTTTCAATTTTGTAAAAAAAATCACCCCCTCTATCTGCAGCTCTGTAATTCTGTTGTTTGTAAGTTAATCAAGAATGAGGCCTTTAGCAGACAACAAATTTGCATACCAAACTTGTCCATTTTGAGAGCCGATAAACATCTTGAACCACAAATAAGCCTCAAATGATGTGATTTCCCCTAAAAAGGAACAGAAAACATGGTGGGATACCATGTTTTCATAGCCTATCACCTTGCAACACATTATCTCCCACTACATGGCATTCTACAAATGCTCATCTATCTAATTTGGGCATCCTGGGTACAGAACCGGACTACATTTCTAAGCGACAACCGTTACTTTGAATTTCAGACTAAAGTAAATTCTCACTCAATAAAACACTACCTGGTGCATTTCACTCAGCTACGATCAGCAGTTTAGAGCAATCCGGAGCTAAAACAGGCCTAATTTTTCCTCATTCATATCGAAGAAAGCTCATTTTCTTCATTGCTACTTTATTGTGCGTATTACTAATCTCCCCGTAATCATCGAGAGTGATGCATCATATCAGGCAGGTCAAATCTTCAAAGAAGGGCTTGTTTAAACTCAGGATTCCTTAGTAAAGGGTTAACCCTTTACTCCATAGATACTCATTTTGACTTACCAACAAAAGATAGCTTTTGAAAACATTGTGGGAAAAGGAGAAATTGCTCGTAATGAGCAATTTCTCCTTTTCCGACAATGTTTTTTACTCAATCAGATATTTGTATCCTCATTTATCCATATTTTTGACATCATATCTTTATTTGCTGCTGAAATGGAAGAGCCTCAAATTGGCATATTAGGTAAAGGGTTAAAAAAAAAAACCATAGCTAATTAGTAAGAGGTGGGTGGGGAAACTCCATGTAATTAGTGCATTTTTTATGTTGTCAACCTGGCCTTAACATAGATTATTGATTTATTTATATGACCACTTTGACAGTTTGGTCATTTTGGTGATGAATGACTGTTAACTCTTTACCAAACAACAAAATTTTAGACTGATCCAAATTGAAAGCACTTGCAGACGACAAATTGAATGAGACATAAATGATGAGATTTATCATTGACAGGGTAGAAAACATTGTAGGAAAAGGAGAAAATGCTGGTTACCAGCATTTTCTGCTTTTCCCACAATGTTTTCAAAAGCCATCTCTTCCTGGGGGTCATCAAAAGTCGGGATTGTGTGGGAAAGAGTTAACTCTTTACCATACAAAAAATGTGCAACCTTCCTGAAATTGAAAGCATTTTTTCTGGTGATGTGAGTACGAATGTTGCACAGATGATGAGAATTTGTCTTCGATAGGATAAGAAATATTGTGGGTTAAGGAGAAAATTCTGGTTGCCACAATTTTCTCCTTTACCCACATTGTTTACAAAAAAGCTTATTCTTCAGGGTCGTTGAAACTTTTGAGTGTGTTGCAAAGGGGTTGAGTGACCATTGCCCAGTCACTGACCCACTGGTAAATGTATCGTTGCTGACCAGTTATCTCATGTACCAAGTCATACCACTTGCCATAGAAACTGTAGGTAGAAGGTATTTGAAAATATTATGGTAAGAGAAGAAAATACTGGTATCGATCAATCAATAAATCAATCAATTAACCCTTTACTCCATAGATACTCATTTCTACGCATTGCTTGTAGGAGCCTTTGGAAAACTTTTGTTGCAAAAGGTGAAATTGCTCGTGACGAGAAATTTCACCTTTTGCCACAATGTTTACTACACTATCAAAAGGTGTTGTATACACATAAGAAACAGCTTCATCCATGCTATTATTTAGGGTCAATTAGAAATACCATGGAAATGCCTAAATATGGGGTAAAGGGTTATCAAACAAATCAACCAGCCAAACCAACCATCCAACCAACCAATCAACCAATCAACCAGCAAGCCAGCCAACAAGCCAACCAACCAGTCAACCGACCAGCTAACCAAAATTTATGACCACTGTGAGGGCCCCTCTTTAACCCTTTTCCAAACAACAAACTTTTGGACTAGACCAAATTGTAAGCATTTGCAGACGACAATTCAACTCTTGCTTAAAAGATTATTTCTGTCTATGATAGGGTAGAAAACATTGTGGGAAAAGGAGAAAATGCTGGTTACCAGCATTTTCTCCTTTTCCCACAATGTTTTCAAAAGGCTTCTATTCCAGACCCGTAAAAACCAGGGATTGTTTGGGAAAGGGTTAAGCTTGTTGTTGATTATACAGGGAAAACACTATGACTGAAAATAACAACAATATACATGCACTGTTGAAAGGGGCTTATTTCTTTACTACACAATATCGACTTTTAATGACCCTGCGAAAGAAGCCTTTTGAAAACATTGTGGGAAAAGGAGAAAATGCTGTTCTCTGCAAATGCTCTTAATTTGGGCCAGTCTGCAATTTGTCATTTGGTAAATATTAGTGAAACATAAAACATGATGATGCGTATTTCATAATTTTTCATCTTGCTGAGGGCTTGAGAAGCATTTACTTCATTAGTATAACCAATGTAAAGTTACACCTTTTACCACACAACCGTAGGAAGAGGCTTCTTGAAAACACCCTGAAAAAGGAGAAGATCATGGTATTCAGGATTTTCTACTTTTCCCACAAGGTTTTCTATCCTACCAAAAACAACTTTCATCATTTAAGCTACTTGTGTCTTTTGTCTGCATTATGCTTTAACAGGCCCGTAGGAACAGGGGGGGCTAGGGGGGGCTCAGCCCCCCCAATAATTTTGAAAATCATAGTAACTAAAATATGAGTTTTTAGCGCAATGCAACTACCACGCAAAAAATCTCAGTATTTCAAAGTTAGCCCCCCCAATCTTGAAATGCTTCCTACGTGGCTGTTTAAATAGTTTCAATTAAGTCCAAAATTTTGTCATTTAGTTGAAAGTTAACCTTTTACCACACAATGAAGACTTTTAACCACCATGAAGAAGAAACCTTTTGAAAACGTGGTGTGAAAAGGAGAAAATGCTTGTAACCAGCATTTTCTCCTTTTCCCACAAAGTTTTCTACCCTATCAAAGCAAAATTGCACCACTTGATGCCACTTTGAAATTGTGGTGACTGGTTTGGAAATGCTTTCAATTTGGATAGGCCTAAAATCATGCCGTATGGTAATGGGTTAAAGATACTATTATGTATTAATTACAGTCATAAATAATTACATGATACAAGGATTTCATGACAGGATGTGTTGCACTTCATCCAGTCCTATACTGTACTAAACAATCTGTTGTTACTGTGATCTTAAACACAAGGGCTTAAATTATCTGAGAACATTGTGAGAAAAGGAGAAAATGCTGGTTGTCAGCTTTTTCTCCTCTTCTTATGTTTTCTACTCTTATGAAGTAATTTAATTGAGCCAGTTATGGGCAAGTTTTAATTGTCATTGGCAAATGTTTTCCACTCTTTATATGCCAGATGACAATTTTCTTGACTGACTGGAATTGAAAGCATTTACTGATGGCAAATGATATGTGGTTCAAATGATTGTGATAACATTGAAAATTACTAGAAAACATTGTGGGAAAAGGAGAAAATGCTGGTTACCAGCATTTTCTCCTTTTCCCAAAATGTTTTCAAAAATCTAATTCCTAGGATCATTAAAACTTTGTATTGTGTGTGGTATATATTGGTTACTTTGGACAAGCCACAAATTTTGTTGCCTTAAGCTAAGGGTTCAGGATATGACAAATACAGTTTATAATTACTGGTACTTGTAATTAATATGAAGGATGGTTTTGATAGTCTGTGGTGCTTTTAGAGATAGTATAGACTATAGACTGTAGAGCCCTAGATCAGATTGCACTGAACTTAATTGCCATCTGATCTTAGCTTACATCTGTCCTTTCATCTTCGCAAGCCAAGGCTGACGATTCTCTACGTTACTCTAGTCCCTTGGTGGATCAAGCTTGATTTTTACATTCCCCCGATACGCTTTTTCAGCAGATGCAGCCAGCTCTAACTGCAGCGAATGAAATCGCTTGTAGCATTTTATCTTTGATAAAGATAGAACAAGGTCGCTACATTTCGAATAGAATGTAAACATGGAAACCCAAATGGATGTCTGCTTATTGCTTCATGTGTATTCGTAAGCGATATTTCATTGGCTTTTAGAAATATGATGTAAAGGGGGGGGGGGGGTAATAACCAGCATCCAATAGAGGGTGCATCAAAGGAATCTCGAAATCAGGCTCAATCAGCCAAGGTAAGATCCATGCAGTGATTGTAACCTTGGCTCGCGAAGATGCTATCCTTTACAAGCAGGTCATCCATCAGACTTATCCATTAACCATATTCTAAGTTCCTCTACCCCTTAATGAATTTTGCTAATATTTTAGCAGAAGCCTCCTGCCATCTGGGTAGGTATTCACCATTACCATTCTTGAGAACATTCTTAGTCTCTTCTTCAGAATTTCCTCAGTGTGAAAGTAACAGAACTTCTGTTTGGTCACTGGCCAAATCTTAGCAAAAACCTAGGCAGTCTAAACAGAGCTTCAGCCCCTCATAGTGCGTTGTCTGCGCATGTCATATTCTTCGAAGATTCGATTGTCTTATATGACGCATCACTGGCCCATAACGCGTGCTGACTGTAATATTACAATCTATAAAGTAGTAATGTAGAAAATAGCTTTCATCAATATGTTTGAGGAGAAATGAGACCTGCTTTAGCTCCAGATTTCTTTAAACTGATGATCATAGCTGAGTGAATTGCATGAGGTAGCATTTTATTGAGTAAATGTTTATTTTAATTTGAAATTCAAAGTAACGGTTGTCGCATAGGAAAGTGGTTTGGTTCTGTACCCAGGATGCCCAAATTAGATAGATGAGTATTTATAGAATGCCATCTAGCCGGAGATGAATGCCTTAAAGGGTAGAGACCACATTTTCAGCTCAATAGTCATGAAACATTATTAGAATCTTGGATGATACCTCTGACATGTTCAAACGTGTGTCGAGTTAGTAAAAAAAAAGGGTCGCTTACATGCATGCATGCATTTACATGTACATCACTTTAGGAACTTAACTCGTTACCAAACGACAAAATTTTAGGTTTGTCCAAATTGAAAGTATTTGCAGACGACAAAATAAAAGTGACTGAAAATTTGAAATTTGTTTTGCGAAGGGTAGAAAACATTGTGGGAAAAGGAGAAAATGCTGGTTACCAGCATTTTCTCCTTTTCCCACAATGTTTTCCAAAGGCTTCTTTTTTTTTCCAAAGGCTTCTTTTTCAGGGTTGTCAAAAGTCGGGATTGTGTGGTAATGGGTTAACTGGATCTCATCAGCCTTATCAACCACAGGCAACTTTACTCATGTGAGCACTTTAGGGCCAATAGCCCTTTTGTGTTCAAAATTGAGTAACTTGGCAAAGTGATGGTTACTTACCACTCTGAAACAGATCAATGTAACTTTTTACCAGTCACATTCCCTAGGTTTAATGACTCTGGGGTAAAAGCCTTTTGAAAACATTTTGGTTGGTTGGTCTTTCCATTAGCAATTTCTTGTACCCACATCAGTTACTCCTACAGTTTACATCACACTAAGTTCAAACTTACCACAATGAATCTCTACGATGTGATACGTGTAGTGCCTGTGACTTTCAAAAAATTGGATATCTGCAGGCTTTCTTGGAAACAACCCATTTAACTGACAACCTCCTTTGGGCCTATATGGGCTGCTTCGCGAAGCTCTTGTACCCATGATGTTTTCAAAAGGCATTGTCCTCAGGGTCGTTAAAATTCAGGAGTGTGTGGTAAAGCGTTAATAAGGGTTTACAAAAGGAAGACATCTATCAGAGGAATTGATTGATAATTTGGTAAGATGTATGCTAGCAGATTGCAGCTTTTCTGTTTTCTCTTTCTTTTTCCCCCAGGTTGCCGTGGTAACAGTTTTGTTGTTTCAGAAGATCAGGCTTTTTAAAAAGCAATGAATCTTTCAACTTGTTTACCTATAATAAACCCTTATCCTGCTGGTTGAGTTAGATTAACTCTTTGCCACACAGTCCAGACTTTTAATGACCCTAAGAAAGAAGCCTTTTGAAAACTTCGTGGGAAAAGGAGAAAATGGTGGTAACCAGCATTTTCTCCTTTTCTACATTTTCCAACACAAATTTCAATTTTTAAACTGTATTTGTTTTGTTGTCTGCAAATTACATGTACATGTATTTCAATGGTCTAGATTGAAAGCATTTGCAGATAACAAAGTAAATGTGTATCAAAAGTTGAAGTTTGATATGGGAAGGGTAGAAAATATTGTAGGAAAAGGAGAAAATGCTGGTTACCACACAATCCTGATTTTTAACAATCCCAGGTGAGAGGGCTTTTGAATACAGGGGAAAAGGAGGAAATGCTGGTAAAATTATTACCAGCATTTTCTTCTTTCCAACAATGTTTTTTAGCCTATCAGAGAATACTTACACCATTTGCGCCACATTGAAATTGTTGACTGTAATTGCTTTCTTTTTGGACAAGTCTTAACTCATTACCAAACAAACAAATTTTTAGGTTTGTCCAAATAGGAAGCAATTGCAGACGACAAAATGAAAGTGACTGAAAGTTTGAAATTTGTTTTGTGAAGGGTAGAAAACATAGTGGGAAAAGGAGAAAATTCTGGTCAATTTTTTTGAAAAGGGTTCTTTCCCAGGGCCGTTAAAAGTCTGGATTGTGTGGAAAAAAGTTAATATTTGCTGTGTGGTAAGGAGTTAAACAGTAAGTTTAAAGTTGTGGAATACAGGGCCATAAGTTAATGAGGAAAAAATTGACAAAATTTCCTAGAATACATCTGGCATGGAGTGCCGTGGAGAGCTTTTAATGATGAGTTAGTTATTACTCACTTTTAAAATTTAACTCTATATATCTTTTACACTGCTGATACCGGATTTAGCTTTTATGGACAGTGTAGATTAAGATCAGACTGCACAGAACATGCAGTCTGATCTCTGATCTGCACTGTCCCCTGCTATATTCTAGATTACGACCAAACTGTGTCTGTTAAGGAAATATATGCGAAGGAAATAGATGTTATATCTTATATGAGAAAAAATTTAAATTATCTTGTAATATAATTTAAGAGTGAAAGAGTTAATACTCCTTTATGAAGGACAGGTTTTTAAAACTCAAAATGTTAGACCAGTCCATTTTGAAAGCATTTGTAGACAACAAAATAGATTTGATAAAAAACAATCTAAATTTGTTTTGGTAATGGTAGAAAACATTGTAGGAAAAGAAGAAATTGCTTGTTATTAATTACCAGCATTTTCACCTTTTCACTTAAAGGTGGCCCTTCAGGTCTTTGGACGAAAATTGTACAAAAATGCAAAAAATTCATCCTTACACTCCCAAAACCTTTTAATTTTCATTCATAAAACCCCAGTAGTCGAACACCGTCCAACAACACGAGAAATTAGAGATTTACTACAGCCCAGGTCGACACCGAGGGGAGACACGTTCTATTTTTAGATTATCAATTCGCTCATTTACAAACAGGTATACACAGACGAAGTTTCAAACATAGCGTTTGAAGAAGACTTTATGGAAAATAATTATTACATGTTTGTTATGTAATGGAATTAAAGCGTTATGAGTCACGTGCCAGTCACTAGGCATTCCCGAAATGCTTTATTGATTTTTGGCGCAAATCTAAAAATATCTTAAGTGGCTACGTAGCCTTTTAAGGGAATACCATCAAAAAAATTTTTTTTTGTAATTTCATGAATCTTAATTATTGATGATTTGTATTATTTTTTCATATGAATTTCAGTGATATATATATATTTTTTAATTTGGTGAGATGAAAAAATTCTAAATACTTTAAAGGTGGGTATTTAGATATATATATCACTGAAATTCATATGAAAAAATGATACAAATCATCAATAATTAAGATTCATGAAATTACAAAAAAAAATTTTTCGCGCCAAAAATCAATAAAGCATTGTGGGAATGTCAAGTGACTGGCACATGAGTCATAATGCTTAAATTCCATTACATAACAAACATGTAATAGTTATTTTCCATAATGTCTTTTTCGGACGTTATGTTTCTGAATTCCTGTAAGTAAATGAGCGAATTGATCATCTAAAAATAGAATGTGTCTCCCGTTGGTGTCAACCTGGGCCGTAGTAAATCTCTAATTTCTCGTGTTGTCGGACGGTTTTCAATTACTGGTGTTTTATGAATGAAAGTAATAAAAGGCTTTGGGAATATAAGGATGATTTTTTTGCACTTTTGTAAAATTTTCGTCCCAAAATCTGAAGGGCCACCTTTAATGTTTTCAAAAGTCTTCTTTCTCTGGGTCGTTAAAAGTCGGGATTGTATTGTAAAGGGTTAAGGCACTTGTAATTTTTCCCATTTTTCAAACCCTTTACCACATAATCCTGTGTTTGAATAATCTTGAGAAAGAAGCCCTTTTGAAAATATTGTGGGAAAAGAAGAAAATGCTGGTAGCCAACATTTTCTCCTTTTCCCTCAATGTTTTTCAAAGCCTCGACTATACGTAAGGGTCATCAAAACTCGGAGTATTGTGGTGAAGGATTATTAATATGGTAGAAAAAGTGGAAATCGTTGTCTGCGCATGTTATATTCTTCAAAGATTCGACTGTCTTATATGACGCATCACTACTAGCCCCGAAAGTGGGCTGATTGTAATATTACGCTCTATAAAGTAGCAATGTTTAAAAATAGCTTTTACGTATCAATACTTTTGAGGAGAAATGGGACGTGCTTTAGCAACAGATTTCTCTAAACTCAGGTGATCATAGATGAGTGAATTGAACGAGGTAGCGTTTTATTGGGTAAACCTTTTTTTTGTTTTAAATTCAAAGTAACGGTTGTCGCGTAGGAAAGTGGTTCGGTTCTGTATCCAGGATGCCCATATCAGATAGATGAGTATTTATAGAATACCATCTAGCGGGAGATAATGAAGTGGAAATGTCTCAATTATGCTCTGAGGGTCAAAACATTGACTTGATCCTTAGGCTGCTAAGTGTGACTTGCTGACCTTTTGCGGACAGTGTAGATCAAGATCAGACTGCACAGAACGTGCAGTCTGATCTATTATCTACACTATCGGACAAGGAGGTATTATTCTCCAACACATAAGTCTGAAAAAGCTGACCTTTTGCGGATAGTGTAGATCAAGATCAGACTGCACAGAACGTGCAGTCTGATCTTTGATCTACACTGTCCGACAAGGAGGTATTATTCTCCAACACATAAGTTTGAAAAAGCAATATTTGAGAAATTAAATTGTAGTTATTTTAGCAGAATACGTTAATGGACGCTCTTCTTTATTCATTTCAGCATGTGTGACAGTCGATGGGGATTCTGTGTTCTTACAGCGAGCAGACAGCATCGAGGGAAAAGCGCCATATATGCCTCACATGCAAGCCATTAGCGATGAAGATACAATTAGTGTCTGCAGTCTCGATGATCAGGTTTGAAGAATTAACCTTTTACCACACAATCCCGACTTTTATCCCGACCCTAATTAAAAAAACTTTTGAAAGCATTTGTGCGAAACTGAGAAATTGCTGGTAACAAGCATTTCTTCTTTTCCCCCAAATGTTTTCTACCCTTCCCAAATCAGATTTCAGTTTTTGATCCAAATTTATGTTGTCGTCTCAAAATACTTCCAATTTTGTCACTTGGTAAAGTGTTAACTCATTACCAAATGACAACTTTAGACTGATTCAAATTGAAATCAAGTGCAGACAACATAATGAATGTGTTTTGGAGAATTGAAATTGTTGTAGGATGGGTAGAAAAAATTGTAGGAAAAGGAAAAAAATGCTGGTTACCAGCATTTTCTCCTATTTCCTCAGTTTTCAAAAGATCCAGAAAACCTGGGATTATTTGCCAAAGTTCACACAATGTTTTTGTACGTTTCAAAGACATTTGTCTCCAACACAAGTTGAAAGCATTCACAGATGACAGATTAGCTGACTACCTCAAATGGTGGAATTTATGTCTGAAAGACTAGAAAACATTGTGGGAAAAGAAGAAAATGCTGGTCACCAGCATTTTCTCCTTTTCCCACAACGTTTTCTAGAGGCTTCTATCTCGGGGTTTGTCATCCTCGGATACCCCGGGGTCTCCCTATTTGCTACGCTACATCGACCCCTGGGACAATTAATTGAATTTCCCTTCCTTTACTGCTGGCCGAATGCTGGCTTTTCATTGGTTCCATCATCATTTTGTGATGGGCGAGTGGACTGTACGCTATGACGTTTCGTATCGATTTTCGGCGGCTCGCTTTACCGCTGGCCGAATGCTGGCTTTTCATTGGTTCCATCATCATTTTGTGATGGGCGAGTGGACTGTACGCTATGACGTTTCGTATCGATTTTCGGCGGCTGATTCAAAGTTTTATTAGTCAATTGTCCCAGGGTCGATGTAGCGTAGCAAATAGGGAGACCCCGGGGTATCCGAGGATGGGGGTTTGTAAAAGCATGGGATCGTTTGGTACAAGGCTAAAGGTAAAAGAAATCTTGTAAAGAATTAAAGAAACACTGTTGTCAGTTAACAGGAAATTTATCACAAAAAAGTTCATTGTATTTTTTGTCTCCTGTGCTTGTCATTTACACACCATGACTGAACAATTTCCGCCTTCAGGTTACTATGCTACACTCTTTAATGCTTTAATGGTTTGGGTCTGTATTCACCAGTCATTGTTACCTTTATTCCAAGTCTCACTCATGATCCAGGAAGTAATACAAAGCCTGATTGGCCAGAGCCAGAATTATTGGTCTAGCCAATCAGAATATATTTTCAAATTTAGATAATCTTGGAGAATAAAAGTAGGAACGTTCTGAAGAACTGTTGTGAATACAGACTTTGAATGCTTGTAACCTGTATTATCTTCTTTTCCGACACTGTCCTCTGAAATTGAAAGGAAAAAAAACACCATTTGAAGGATATACATGTATATCATTTATATTTTATTTGTCTGTAAAATGTTATGGTTTGAGTTTGGATGACTGCAAAATTTGTTATTTTGAACAGTCATGAAATTGACCAAATGGAGAGCATTTGCAGATGTACAAATTAAATTTGAATCAAACAACAGAAAAATGTCCTTGATTTGTTAGAGAGCATTGTGGGAAAAGGACAGTGCTGCTGATAACCAGCATTTTGTCTTGGTCACACAGTGTTTTCCAAAGACTTTTCCTAATAGTCGTAAAAACCCTGGATTGTTTGGTAAAGGGTTAACTCTTTACCACACAATCCTGACTTTTAACGACCCTGAGAAAGAAGCCCTTTGAAAACATTGTGGGAAAAGGAGAAAATGCTGGTAACCAGCATTTTTTTCTTTTTCCAACAATGTTTTTTACCCTTTCCAAAACAAATTTTAATTCTTTAGCCACATTTATTTTCTTGTTTGCAAATACTTTCAATTTGGACAATTTTGTCATGTGGTAAAGAGTTAACCCTTTACCAAACAATCCCTGGTTTTTACGACCCTTGGATTGAAGCTGTTTAAAAATGTTTTGGGAAAAGGAGAAAAAATGCTGGTTACCAGTATTTTCCCCTTTTCACACAATGTTTTTACCCTGCTGGAAACAAACTTCAGTTTTTGAGTTTCATTTATTTTATTGTCTGCTAGTGCTTTCAATTTTGACCAGTTCAAAATTTTGTCGTGTGGTAAAGAATTAACCCTTTACCAAACAATCCCTGGTTTTTACGACCCTAAGATGGAAGCCTTTCGAAAACATTGTGGGAAAAGGAGAAAATGCTGGTAACCAGCATTTTCTCCTTTTCCCACAACGTTTTCTATCTTGTTGGAAACAAATTTCAATTTCTAAGTTACGTTCATTTTGTTGTCTGCAAGTGCTTTCAATTTGGACCAATCTAAAATTTTGTCGTGTGGTAAAGAATTAAGGAATCAAAAGCTAACAGAAAGTACATGTAGGAAACAAGGATAGAAATCAAGGATACTGCAAGATACAGCTCTTCATTTATCTTCCTGCAAAATCATTGTTGCAATCTATACTCATTGATATATCATGCAAATAAGTTGCTCCTATACCAGACGAAATTTTAGCTTAAATGCATTTTCAGACAACGAATTGCGCAAATGATGCAACTTTTGTTTGATAAGGTAGAAAACATTTTGGGAAAAGGAGAAAATGCCAGCTCAAACAGATCAGGTGGTTGGCTCCAACTCTTGCACTGGACATATTTTGAGACTCTTGAAGGTTTGGGTTCCAGCTCTGAGTTGCTGATCTGTATTCACCAACAGTTCTTAAGAACTTTCACTGTCGTATTCTCAAGAATTTTCTTAATTTAAAAGTAACACAACTTCTGATTGGCTAAACCTAATGGTCTATCCAATTAGAAGTTGTGTTTATACTCTCAGAATATATAATAACATGGAGAAGCTTCTAACGAATAGTTGGTGAAAACAGACCCAGATGCTACTAGGGATGTTTTTTTGCCTGATAAAAATGACTAGTAAGATTCAGGGGACAATTTGCCCGTATGGGCAAAATGTTGGATACCTTAGATTATTTATAATCCACTGCTTTCTTTAGGCAATACATTGTACTTGATGGAATGGTTATAGTTCTTTACTGAACAACAGAATTTTTAACTGGTCTATTCACTTCCAACATATCCAACCTATCGTTGAAAGGTTAGAAAGTGAGGAAAGGAGAAAATACTAGCGAGCAGCATTTTCTCTTAATCCTACATCTTTTACCGAAAGAATCAACTCTATCCCTCAGGATTGCTGAAACAGAAGATTTACTGATGTTTCGGTAACACAGACTTATCGAGTAAATCGATTGGATGTTTCGGGAACAAAGCAATTACCGGTATATAGAGTTTATGTATCGCGACATTCTTTACACCCAACGCATGGCTTTATTTTTTTCAGACCTTTGTTATTTAAAACCTTAATTTGTAATTTCCACTATGTTTCAAAAATAATATTTTTGTTATGTACCTCATTTTATGCTGTATGTATTGACTATGTAGATTGCCTATCTATCAAGCGAAAAAATCTCCTAGTGGACCTCTACCAAGGTTGTTCATATGATGCCCCTGGGGTCAAAACTGGCCCCGCCCCGGGGGTCATAAGATTGAAACATAGGAACAAAGAAGGAAAACTTTAAAAATCTTCTTCTCAGAAACTAGAAGGTGCAGAGCTTTGATATTTAGCAGGATTTTAACGGACGCACATTTTCTGCGGCTCGCACGCAGAAATTAAGGGAAGCAGGACCCCCAAAACTTATGCTACTACGTCCCCTGGGACGCATTTTTAATTTTGTTGTCATTGAGTAAAGATTTGACGATTGTGGACCATAAGAAGTAACTGATATCAAAAGATAAAATTTGTCGAGCGTGAACGATAGTACCCAAAGAGTGAAATAATTAAAGGTTTGAACCTATCTATCAATGGGTGAAAAATGCAAAAGTAGATCTAAAAGGTTTGAACAAAACAAAGCCATACATTAGGTATAAAGAACATCACAGATCAAAAACATAATATAATTGCTTTGTTACCGAAACATCCAGTCGATTTACTCTATAAGTCTATGTTACCAAAGTCGTCTGTTACCGAGACATCTGTCACCCAAAAAGAATATCATGACTTTATAATGAGAGAACATTATAATTACAAAATAATTTATAAAGCATATGTTATTTTGTCTTTTCCATTTTAAGCTTGATAAGCCTGATGGAGAAGAATCACACCATGAGAACAAACTTATGTACAGAACAGAACAGCTTCGCATGCGCCACCTGGTGGCAAAGGGCATACTGGAGAGTGAGAAGAGTTACCTCCAGGTTGTTAACCAACTAGTCAAGGTAAGAAATCAAAGCACTGACAGGCATGAAAGTGAGACAAAGCATGATGGTGGATATTATCAGAGCTCCAGATAGAGGCAGTGATTTAGCTTTCAAAATCGAAAATATTAATTTTTCTACTCTAAAAGCCATGTTGTGGTCTCATCGAGACGATTCTAATGAGTACCCACAACATAGGGTTTTGAAGAGAAATAATGGATTCAAAATTACATCACACCCAGTCCCTCTTATCTGGAGCTTTGTATTATGATACTATACTGTAATGTTACTAATCAAGTGATTTCGTATTGGCCCAGTTACAGGTCCGAGGTCAGCCGTATTGGCCTGGCCAATACGGCTGACCTCGGACCTGTAACTGGGCCAATACGAAATCACTTGATTATTGACAGTTTTATTATTTAACCCTTTACCAAACAATCCCAGGTTTTTACGACCCTGAAAAAGAAGCCTCCTGAAAACATTGTGAGAAAAGGAGAAAATGCTGGTAAGCAGCTGGAAACAAATATCAATTTTTGGGTTACGTTTACTTTGCCACCTCTTTGAACATGATTGGCTAAAAGTAAGCGCAGATGCTCAATCAACTGAACTTTTGACCAATCACGTTCAAGGATTTTTGCATTGGTCGCGGGTCATCAATATTGATACGAGGTCAACTGTATTGATCGGAGGTCAAGTCGTATTAAGCCGGGGTCATGACCTGTATACTATAGGAAGTCAGAAATGTGACTAGTATCGCGTGGACCGGTTTCCATGTATTACTTCTATATATCCAATAGTTAATTAATAATACCTTAAAATGCAGAACTTTTTTGTTCATTTGGCCTAAAATTATAATTGACAGGGATCATGTTATGTCAGTATTTACATAACCTGATTCTCATTTCCATGAGAACGAATTATGAACTTGTCCTTTTTGAAAACCTTTGCAGATGAAAAATAAGGTGTGCTTATATGATTGGATGAGTCTCTGATTAGCTAGAAAACAGTTTGTAGAAAACAGTTTGGGAAAAGAAGATAACAATGGTTACCTGCATTTTCTCCTTTTCCCAAAATTTTTTTGAATTCATTCCTTTTTGAAGTTGTTAAAAATTTAAGATTGCTTGATAAAGGATTAAATGAATTACACATATTTTGTGTTTGAAACCTGAGTCTTTGGCATAGGAGGCAATATGCTATACCTCTGCAACACAACCATCTTTATGCTTATATAGAAGATGTTAAAATCATATTTTTAGCTAGTTTTAATTTATTTAATCTTTAATTGATCAACCTATTGTTATTCTTGTAGCTCTATGATAAATATTATCCCTTGCTGGTAGCCAGGTTACAAAGATTACTACCCAAAGAAAATGCAGTTTTGTGTATTTCCTCTTTTCAATCAAGGATGCATAATGAGGCTTGTCAGATGACTGTGTACAACCAGTACCTTGTATATTAGTCTGGCAAGCAAAGAAAGGGGAGTTGAGATGCTCAATGTATGTATGTTATCACAGTAATCTAGATCAAGAGTAGATTCTATTTTTAGATGGGGTATGCATATCACATGGCATAATGGCTAGAGATGAAATATCGCGATTTGCAATTACACACAAATGCAGTTCTGTTATTCGGATGATAATCAACTGAAAATAAATACTGTAGCATCTTTGATGGTTTTTATAACCTCATTTTTTCATTCAAAAATATGATTGATTTTAAATGGAATCAAAAACATTACCAAAAAAATGACGTTTTTACTTGCAGGCCAAACATTATTTACAAAGTGTAGCAATGAGACCACAGTCTATGATAGCATTGGAGGATGTGACGACCATCTTTTATAAGCTGGACGACATCTATCAAGTACATAAAGAATTTGTTGACAACTTGGAGAAGAAAGTGACCTCTTGGTCTGATGATCAAAATATTGGTGAAACTTTCAAAACTTTGGTAAGTTTGATTTTGATTGATTTGCAGCAACCCAGGTAGTGCAGTAGTTAGTGAATAGAGAATATGGGATGGCTTGTTTGAATCTTCGTATTCACCAACCATTCTTAGTAACATTCTTTGTCTTAGTCTCTAAGATTTTTTAATTTGAAAGCAACAGAACTTCTGATTGGCTAAACCAAATGGTTTAACCAATCAGAAGTTCTGTTACTTTCTAATTTAGAAAATTCTGGAGAATAAGACTTGAGAATGCTTCTAAGAATGGTTAATGGATCTGAACCCTGATTTCTTTCCCAGGAAGGAAAATTTTCACTTACACCAAGCTATTCCACAAATCCACCTTTCAGGACTTTGAGTCCTTTGATTCAGGTCTTATTGCTAGACTAACATTATCTACTAGGTTAACCCATTACCACACAATCCCTACTTTTGACGACCCCGCGATAGAAGCCTTTATTTAACATTGTGGGAAAAGGAGAAAATGCTGGTAACCAGCATTTTCTCCTTTTTCCACAATGTTTTCTACCCTACCCAAATCAAATTTCAATTTTTGGTTCACATTCATTTTGTCGTCTGCAAATTCTTTCAGTTTGGACCAGTCTATAATTTTGTCATTTGGTAAAGAGTTAATTTGGTCTTTTTGGTGTTAATTCCAAAGCCACTGATCTATTTTCAGGTGGTATATTTCAAAGTGTATGAAGAATATGTGAACAACTATCAGACTGCTGTTGAAACCATCCACAAATACCAGGAAAATGAGGAAACCAAACTCTTATTTGAGGTATAAGATCTCAATATACTCCTCCTTTTTTAAAAAAATACTTTGCTACGAAATGGCAACATTCTGAAGTTCACCAAATTGAAACCATTTCAGAACTTTAAGTAAGAGGGAGTGATGGTAATCTAAATACGTTATTCCTCTGTGAAACCCTATGTTGTGGGTACTCATTAGAATCGTCTCAATGAGACGATTCTAATGAGTAACCACAATATAGGGTTTAGTTGAGATTAATTAATATTTTCAACTTCGAAATCGAAATCACTCCCTCAAACTGGGGCTCTGTATTTGCAGGCGACAAATTGAATGTGGTCAAGATGATAAATTCTGTGATTGATTGGAGAAAATACACATTGTGGGAAAAAGAAAAAAATGCTAGTCTTCGACATTTTTTCCCCCACAATGTTTTCTTCTAAGGCCACAGGAGTTATCAGTCAGACTTGTTGCTGATTTTGTAACAGTTGTTCAAGGAAATACTCTGAATTACATTATATGATTGAATAATTGAATTTATAATAGAGATAGTACTTCGATAACCATTTTATATTAAAGTAAATGAGCGAACAAAACTGGGCTGAATGCATCTCCATTATCCATGGCACCGAGCAAGCCTTCATAGACTTTGGATCTGTAATACCCATTTGTTTTTAAGAAGTAGACTCAATCATGAAATACACTGGCCCTTGGACATACAGAAAATTGACCAATAGCAGAAAGTCATTTTTTGGCCCAGGTAAGCCTGCGCGGAATATGCATGCTGACCTGGGTCGATACTTTTCGGAGATGCATTAAGCCCCCTTTTCACATATGGCTCATTATGATTGTAAAAGCTTTCAGTATTGCAGACGGATATTAACCCTTTACCACACAATCCCTAATTTTAAGGCCCCTTGGAAAGAAGCCTTTTTAAAAAAATATTGCGGGAAAATGAGAAAATGCTGGTTACCAGCATTTTCTCATTTTCCCACATTGTTTTTTCTCCTTCTCTCAAAACAAATTTCAATCTTCAGTTGCTTTTATTTTGTCATCTGCATCAGTTCTGCGTTTAATTTGGGCTAGTTGTAAACTTTGTCATCTGGTAGAGGGTTAAATTGCACAATAAACCATGCTATGCTTTATAGGAAGCATCAAAACAATATAGAACTTCTTTTTTTCCACAAGCTTATTGGCAAAATTATGGTAGATATGAGTTATGTGAATCAGGATCAGATTGCAAAGAACTTGTAATCTGATCATGGATCTATATTGGTTTTGCTTTTAACAGATTTTGCACACTGCATCTCACTTTATAGATGACAGGGCTGCTATTTTGACCCTTTACCACACAGTGACACCTTTTAATGACCCAGGGAAAGAAGCCCTTTGAAAACATTATGGGAAAAGGAGAAAATGCTGGTAACCAGCATTTTCTCCTTTTCCCACAATGTTTTCTGCCCTATTAAAAAAGAATGCACCATTTGAGCCATGTTTAAACTATTGTCTGCAATTGCTTTCAATCTAGACAAAGTAAAATTTTGGCATCTGGTAAAGGGTTAAATTTCTGTACACAGTGTTTCATATATTCTACTAATAATTACTTTTTTTATCAGGTATAAGAAAAGAGATGTATATAGGATCTGACAGGAGTGAGCTTTTGAGATAAGATTTTATTAAACGAGTCTAGGGAAATGTTATTAAGCGAGCCTTTGGCGAGCCTAATACATTTCTTTTGAAGAGTTTAATATAATTTTATCTCAAAACCCACAGATATCAGATTCTTTTCATCACATAACAATGTTTCACAAATACAGATCAGATGATGCAAAACATTCATAAATGCAGCGGCAGTATTATCTATAAAGACCCTTCACGGTATGAAATACGTACAAAATGATGTCAGAAATGACGTCACACAAATGTGATATCAAATGTGTATGTGATAAGAATATTCGTAATTGGTATATTACACTAAAACAAAGGAGTTTATACAATAAATCCTTCTTTATTTTTGGAGCTCTTAAATCATTCTACTTAATCTACAATTATTGTATGAGAGGTTTTATGATAGAGCGTTGTTTCATTAATGGTCAAAAATGATATTTTTAGAATCTTCCATATCACTTCAGAAAAATAAGAGGCACTACAGAAAGACTAAGATAGAACTAGAACTGGTAAAAATGTTTATAGTGCTATATTGAAAGTAATGTAACTCACCCTCTGCTTGAAGATAGAGTGCCATTTGATTATTTACTACTTGACTGCATTTCCACATTAACACTTTGTATGTTTACTGCCAGTTTTAAGATGGAAAATGAAAAACATTTACATGTAATATGTTTTGAATGATCTATTTAGCTTTTTTATTTCTAAGTCATTCACTGAGATAATAAGAAGTTAGAATTGAAACCCCAAAATTGGGATTCTGAGTTGGTATTTATTGTTTTACTGGCTGATGGTCAGCTTACAAAAAAAAGAGATCGACATGAAGATGAATAAACAGCTGCTTTTGCAGATATATAGTTTAACCCATTACCACACAATCCCTACTTTTGACGCCCCTGAGAAAGAAGCCTTTTGAAAACACTGTAGGAAAAGGAGAAAGTGCTGGTAACCAGCATTTTCTCCTTTTCCCACAGTGTTTTCTACAGTTCCCAGAACAAATTTCAATTTTTCAGTCACCTTTAATTTGTTGTCTGCAAATGCTTTCAATTTGAACCAGTCTAAAATTTTGTCGTTTGGTAAAGAGTTAAAATCCTAATGTACATACCGGTAAATTTATTTTTGCTTTGGGGTCTACATTGTACAAGTTCCAATTTATGCATTAACAGACATAGAATTGCAGCAAAAGAATAATTTACGAGCATAACAATGAATAATGAACAATTGAATACATGTTTTATCATGTATGTATTGTTGTGGCTAGAAAAATTGCAAGTATTCAAAGCTTTAACCCATTACCACACAATCCCTACTTTTGACGCCCCTGAGAAAGAAGCCTTTTGAAAACACTGTGGGAAAAGGAGCTGGTAACCAGCATTTTCTCCTTTTCCCACAGTGTTTCCTACCATTCACAGAACAAATTTCGAATTTTCAGTCACCTTTATTTTTTCGTCTGCAAATGCTTTCAATTTGAACCAGTCTAAAATTTTCTCGTGTGGTAAAGAGTTAATGAAAAGTATGAATAAGAGTATTTAACAGCAAGAGAGTTTTTTACTTTCATTTAACTCTTTACCAAACCGCAAACTTTTAGACTAGTCCAGACTGAAAACATTTGCATATAACAAAGTAAATATGACTCAAAAATTGAAATTTGATATCAGACAGTAGAAAACATTGTTGGAAAAGAAGAAAATGCTGGTTACCAGCATTATCTCCTTTTCCAACAATTTTTTGAAAAGCCTTCTTTCTCAGGGTTGTTACAAGTTGGGTTGGTGGTAAAGGGTTTAGCAGCAATAATTCTGATATTTAAAGTTTTAATGTGGAAATGATGCAGCCTTTAATTCATGATTAACAAAATGTGTTGATCTTTCATGCCCATGTATCATCATGTTTATATATGTACCATAGTGTCTTTAATTAATAATTGTCTAGTGTCTTTTCTTGTTTAACATGTTTTCCTTGTTCAAGTAACCTTTAAAAGGTAATTGGGAAAGGACAGGGCTTGGCTCATTACCAAACGACAAAATTTTAGACAAGTCCAAATCTAGAGCATTTGCAGATGACGAAATAAAAATGACTGAAAATTTGAAATTTGTTTTGTAAAGGGTGGAACACATCGTGGGAAAAGGAGAAAATGCTGGTTACCAGCATTTTCTCCTTTTCCCACAGTGTTTTCAAAAGCCTTCTTTCTCAGGGGCGTCAAAAGTAGGGATTGTGTGGTAATGGTTTAATTGATGTTTTTTTTTTCCTTGTAGATCATGTGGCCTTCAACACACGAAAAGGGGCATTCAGACATATGCGTAAAGTGTTGTCTCGGATCAGCCTGCGCAGTCTGGGCAGGCAAATCCAAAATAACGCTTTCCATTTTTATGTAATTGTCTGTTTTGGGCAAGTGCACTGTAGCACAAAATCTAATGCATTTGTAAATGGCTGTCTTGGATTAGCCTGTGTAGACTACGCTGGCTGATTTTCTGCTTTGGGGAAGTGTACTGTAGCACGAAATTTAATGCAATCGTAAAGTGCCTTCTGGTATTAGTCTGCGCAGGCTGACCCGTAATGACACTTTATGCAAATGTCTGCATGCCCCTTTTTGCGTGTTGCAAGCCCTATAGAGCATGGTCTGGCTGCCTTTTACATACAACGAAGACTGACACCTTTTGCTAATTTGTAAAATGTAAGGGCAGAAATACCGTGAAACTGTAATGTGTCCCATACTCATGGTGACAACTATTCTCAGAGAATTGCTGGGGAAGATGACTCTAAATTGAGACAGTTTGATTTTGTTTAACCCATCACCAAACAACAATATTTTAGACTGGTCAAAATTGAAAGCACTTGCAGACAACAAAATAAAATTGACTGAAAATTTGAAATTTGTTTTGTGAAGGGTAGAAAACATTGTGGGAAAAGGAGAAAATACTGGTTACCAGCATTTTCTCCTTTTCCAACAATGTTTTCTAAAGGCATCTTTCTCAGGGGCGTCAAAAATAGGGATTGTGTGGTAATGGCTAATTGATATCTTAACTCTTTGCCATGTTACAGAATTTCAAACGTAACCAAATTAAAAGCATCTGCAGACAACAAATTTGATTTAGCTCTAGTGGTAATTTTGGTCTTTAAACTGGTAGAAAACATTGTGGGAAAAGGAGAAAATGCTGCTTACCAGTTTTTTCTGCTTTTCCCACCATATTTTCTTCTCTATCCAAGACCAAAATCATCACTAGAGCTACATTTAACACTTCACCACTCAATCCCAGCTTTTAACAACCCTGAGAATGAAAGCCCTTGAAAATATTGTTTGAATGGAGAAAATGCTGGTATCCAGCATTTTCTCCTTCCCCACAATGTTTTTGACTTTTTTCATATCAAATTTCCATTTTTTAGTCACATTTTTTGTCATCTGCAAACATTTTCAATTTGGATTAGTCTAAACTTTTGTTGTTCGGTAAAGAGTTGAATTTGTATTCTGCATATACATTTAGATCTACTCCCAGTTTGGTTGAGTTTAAAAAAAAATTGATAATTTTTGGATCAGTTTATTTTGTAACAGGGTTAAAATTTTAACTACAGAAATTATTAAATTGAATTTATGAAGGGGAAATGAGTTCGAGTAAGCTACTAATAAAAGAAATGTGCTAGAAAATATATTAATAATTTAGGGCTAGTTTTTAAAATATTGAATTATTTAGTTTATTTTAGATAATAATCAATGGAATCTATTGCAAAATTATTATCTCTTTTAACTCTTTACCACACAATCCCGACCTTTAATGACCCTGAGAAAATAGCCTTTGGAAAACAATTTGGGAAAATATTAAAATCAGCATTTTCTCCTTCTCCCAACATGTTTTCCACCCTTCCTAAAACAAATTTCAATATTGCAGCGACATTTATTTTGTCATCTGCAAATGCTTTCAATTTGGATCAGTCTAAATTTTTTTTCGTTTGGAAAAGAGTTAAGAAATACATATACATCTATATGTACCTTTAAAGAATTTGAAAAAATAATGAGTTAGATGTATGTATGTAATATTTTCTTTGTATTTGATGCATTTTTTGGTCATACAGAAAAACAATTTCAATATTTTGTGGCAAAGGCTTAAAAATTTTTTATGTGTATGAAAATAGGCAAAAGAAAAAAAGATGAAATTTTGCAACAGGTGAATGCTGTATTTGAATGCTATACATTGCATTTTTTGACCCTTTACCAAATTATAACCATTTACGTAAATGACCCTGAGAAGGAAGACGTACCAACCAAAATGTTGTGGTGTGATTATCAGCATTTTCACTTTTTCTCTCAGTGTTTTCCAACATCTGAAAAAAATAACTTTGTCAGTTGAGCTACCAGGTACTTTTAATTTATTGACTGCAAAAGCCTCCAGTTTGAACAAGTCCTTGGTAAATAGTTAGGTCTTAGAAACCCTGCTAGAGTACTATTTTTAGGGCCCATATACACCTACCATTCTAAATTGCATACATGTATTTAGTTATTTATAGAATTGAAAAGCAGCATGATTTCTGATTGGCTAAACCAATTGGTTAAACCAATCAGACGTTGCATACCTTGAAATTTAGAAAATTCTTGGAAATGAGAATTAGCATGCAGGTAAGAATGGTTGGTATTATCATTTGCTGAAATTGATTGTAACACCATATTAATTAAATTATTATGTTCATCTAAACCTTCCATTTGTGTATTGACATCTACTCGTCTCACAGAGACCCTAATGCAATTTTTCTTAGCGTCGTCAGATGAGGGATACAGGGCTATTCTGGTACTTTTGTTTGTTGACCTTATATTTTTCCATTGTGATTCTTTAGATATATTTAATCACATATCATAGGTGTATTTTGATGTAGTTTTCATTTGAATATTGAATATTGAATATTATGCTAGGCCTGTTTTCACCAACCATTTTTTAAAACTGTCTTCATCTTGTTCTCCTGAATTCATAAAGTGGAGAGTGACATAACTTCTGATTGGCTAAACCAAATATTTGGTTTAGCCAATCAGAAGTTTGGTTACTTTAAAAATTGGAAAATTTTGACGAATAAAATGTAGAACTTCTTGAGTATGGTTAGTGAATACATTCTGTTTTATTAATATATTTTTGAAATGTTTTTATATCATAATTGGAATGGAAAAGCAAGACTAAATAGTACAGAAGTGTTTAGGTATCTAATATATATCAAAGCTAGTTTACTTTAGATCGGGGTCAGAATTCACCAATCTCAGTAAATAGCATTCATAGTCTTATTCTAGGTAAAGAAAATAACACAGCTTCTGATTGAGTAATCACCATTAGGTTTTGCATTTGTTACTTTGACAAAATGTTCATAATGTTTGGTGAGTACTAGCCTTGTATTTTGCCTCATTTTCATACTTAGTAAAACAGGACCCTGGCTTTCAGCTTTTTACCACACATTCCAGACTTTTTACAACCCTGGAAAAGAAGCCTTCTGAAAACATTATGGGAAAAGGAGAAAATGCTGGTTACCAGCATTTTCTCCTTTTCCCACAATGTTTTCTACCCTATCAAAGGAAAATTGCACCATTTGCGCCACACTGAAATTGTCGTCTGCAAACGCTTTCAATTTGGACAAGGCTAAAATTTTGTCGTTTGGTAAAGAGTTAATGTCCGGTGATTACTAGCCTCGTATTTTGCCTCATTTTCATACCTAGTAAAACGGGGCCCTGGTTTTTAAAGTACTGTAGATTTTATTCTGATCGTTTTAGTGTTCAATGCTTTTTTCAGAAAATGTTTAAATCCAAAGGTAGATCAAACAGCATAGCAAGTATGGATGTAAGTCGACGACTTATCAATCCTTCTACTTGGATCTTTGTGCATCTTGCTATGCCTGAGCAGGTACTTTTGCCTCGTGGTGAAGTGCAAATCATACCATTCTTGTTAATCCTTTTGTACTTTTATCACATATTTATCCTTTTTTGGTATTCTTCCTCACCTTGATATTGTTGTATAGTTTATTTACTTTATACCACACAAAGCTATGGAACAAGGGGTTGGGGGGTAGAGGTTGAACTGACAACCTGTTTTATCATTTTTTTGTATCAACATCAGGTTACGCCAAATGCTTACAAGTTGGGTTTCTGCCTAGATTGAGATTTGATTAGATACAGAAAACTTGAAAATTTGAATTGTGATTTTATTCATGCATGGATATTGACCTTATTTATAGAGATTTAATTCTTTAGCAAGTTTCATAAATTTGTAGTGGTCTGTCAGAAAAATGAACATCAGGTTATACCAAATGCTTTTACGTCGGATTTCTGCCTTGTTTGAGATTCCATTAGATAACAGGAGACTTGAATATTTAAATAGTGGTTTTATTCATGCAAGGGTATGGACCTTATAGATACATATTAAATTCTTATGCAAGTTTCATAAATTCATTGTGGTCAAGAAAAATCCAGATGATGACCTATATGAAATTTGTGTACAACAACTTTGTTGTTACTCAAAAAGATGATAAAACTTGCAGCTTTTGTGACAATCACCAATTTGCACGGTTAATTGTGCAAAGAAATCTTGGTCCGCACTGAGTTACACATGATGTGTATGATTATCCAGCATACGCCAAGCATGGGCACTTTTTTCTTGTCTTAAAAGTCTGTAAGATAACTTTAAAATTGGTGAGGGCTGAAATCGTTAACACAGAAACAAAGGATAGTTATGTGACAAAAGTTAATTATGAAACCAACTAATTTTCTTATCAATGGGTCAATTTGTCTACTTTCTGTCATTATTGAGTAATCGCAGGTTGTTCATAAATGAGTTTCTGTTGATTTCTTCAGTTTTATGCTTTTCATGCATTTTTTACAGTTCTGTTGTACAGTTGTTTCTCCCATAGGCATGGCACTTAGTATGTTGTAATTTGTTGGCCGCAGTTAGATCACACTTTTCTGTTACTTTTGGGTAGATTTTTAACATTTTAATGGTTTTAGTTGTCTTTCTTGGTTTATTGTCCTTATAAACCCTTTACCATAAACTTTTTAGCTCACCTGAGCACGAAGTGCTCATGGTGAGCTATTGTGATCGTGCTGTGTCCGGCGTCCGTCGTCCGTCGTCCGTCGTGCGTCGTGCGTCGTGCGGCGTGCGTCGTGCGTCGTGCGTCGTCCGTCGTCAACTTTTTACCTTGTGTACGCTCTAGAGGCCACAGTTTTAGTCGGATACTCATGAAAATTGGTCAGGATGTTTGTCTCGATGAAATCTCGGACGAGTTCGAAAATGGGTCATGTGGGGTCAAAAACTAGGTCACTAGGTCAAATCTTAGAAAAACCTTGTGTACGCTCTAGAGGCCACATTTTGAGTCGGATACTCATGAAAGTTGGTCAGGATGTTTGTCTCGATGATATCTCGGACGAGTTTGAAAATGGGTCACGTGGGGTCAAAAACTAGGTCACCAGGTCAAATCTTAGAAAAACCTTGTGTACGCTCTAGAGGCCACATTTTCAGTCGGATACTCATGAAAGTTGGTCAGGATCTTTGTCTGGATGATATCTCGGACGAGTTCGAAAATGGGTCACGTGGGGTCAAAAACTAGGTCACCAGGTCAAATCTTAGAAAAACCTTGTGTACGCTCTAGAGGCCACATTTTCAGTCGGATACTCATGAAAGTTGGTCAGGATGTTTGTCTGGATGATATCTCGGACGAGTTCAAAAATGGGTCACGTGGGGTCAAAAACTAGGTCACCAGGTCAAATCTTAGAAAAACCTTTTGTACGCTCTAGAGGCCACATTTTCAGTCGGATACTCATGAAAGTTGGTCAGGATGTTTGTCTGGATGATATCTCAGACGAGTTTGAAAATGGGTCACGTGGGGTCAAAAACTAGGTCACCAGGTCAAATCTTAGAAAAACCTTTTGTACGCTCTAGAGGCCACATTTTCAGTCGGATACTCATGAAAGTTGGTCAGGATGTTTGTCTGGATGATATCTCGGACGAGTTCGAAAATGGGTCACGTGGGGTCAAAAACTAGGTCACCAGGTCAAATCTTAGAAAAACCTTTTGTACGCTCTAGAGGCCACATTTTCAGTCGGATACTCATGAAAGTTGGTCAGGATGTTTGTCTGGATGATATCTCGGACGAGTTTGAAAATGGGTCACGTGGGGTCAAAAACTAGGTCACTAGGTCAAATGTTAGAAAAACCTTTTGTAGGTTCTAAAGGCCACATTTTCAGCCCGAAACTCTTGTAAGTTGGTCAGAATGTTTGTCTTGATGATATCTCAGACAGGTTTGAAAATGGGTCATTGGGAGTTAAAAACTAGGTCACCAGGTCAAATCTTAGAAAAACCTTGTATATGCTCTGGATGCCACATTTTCAGTCCAACACTCTTGAAAATTAGTCAGAATGTTTGCCTTTATAATATCTTGGATGAGTTTGAAAATGGGTCATGTTGGGTCAAAAACTGGGTCAATAGGTCAAATGTTATAAACACCTTTTGTATGCTCTGGAGGACACATTTTCAGTCTGATACTCCTAAAACTTGTTCATAATATTTGTCCTGGTGATACCTTGAATGAGATTGAATATGGGTCATGTGGAGTCAAAAACTAGGTCAATGGGTCAAATATTAGAAAAACCTTGTGTACACTCTAGAGGCTACATTTTCTGCCTGATATTCTTCAGACTTGGTCAGAATGTTTGTTTTGGTGATGTCTCAAAAGAGTTTGATAATGGGTAATTGTCGGGTCCAAAACTAGGTCACTTGATGAAATCTTAGAAAAACCTTTTGTACACTGTAGAGGCCACATTTTCAGTCCAATACTCATGAAACTTGGCCAGAATGTTTGTCTTATTGATATCTCAAAAGTGTTTGATGATGGGTAATGTCTGATAAAAAACTAGGTCACTGGGAAACTAGATGGTGCATGTTTGGTCAATAAACTCAGGTGAGCGATTTCAGGGCCATCATGGCCCTCTTGTATTATAATCTCAAGCTTTAACCCTTCCCACACGATGACAGCTTTTGATGATCCTTTAAAAGAAGCCTTTTGAAAACATTGTGGGAAAAGGAGAAAATGCTGGTAACCAGCATATTTTCCTTTTCCCACAATGTTTTCTACCCTTTCCAAATCAAATTTCAGTTTTTGATTCACATTTATTTTGTTGTCTGCAAATACCTTCAATTTGGACTTGTCCAAAATTTTGTCGTTTGGTAAAGAGTTAGTGGTTTTAGTTGTCTTTCGTAGTTTATTGTCTTTATAAACCCTTCGCCACAAAATTTTACTATTAAATCTTGAGCTTTAATCTTTTCCCACACAATGACAAATTTTGACGACCCATTGACAGAAGCCTTTTGAAAACATTGTGGCGAAAGGAGATGTTTCTATCCTGCTGGAAACAAATTTCAATTTTTGAGTTACGTTTATCATGTTGTCTGCAAGTGCTTTCAATTTGGACCAGTCTAAAATTTTGTTGTGTGATAAAGGGTTAAGAATCAGTAATGTTGATCACAAGGAGAATTGACATTGTCATATTTATGGATTTTTTCTTCATCTTTTCTCAGTTCATCTTTCAATTTGCCACATTTTAAGTTAATATTTTCATATACAAAAATTAGCAAAATATTGATATAGCTTTTGCATGTAAATGGTATTCTTGAAAATACAAGTTAGAGTAACCCTTTCCCAAACAACAAACGTCTCAAAATTACATGATGTGCTGATGATAAATTCAAATTTGTTACAAATGACCTTTAGCTGTCTGATATGGTAGAAAATTTTGTGGGAAAAGGAGAAAATCCTGACTATCAGGATTTTCTCTTTTTCGCCACAATGATTTCAAAAGCCTTTTCAAGGAATGTAAAATCTTGGAATTGTATTGTAAGGGGTTAAGTCATTGTTGTTACGTTCTTGTACAGTTTGTCTAGAGAAAAGTTCTTTTTCTGCATCTAAAACAAGGCTTTTTGAAGGTCCTTCTCCCCCACCCCCTTCCTTGTCTTCATTCTTTGCAAATGTTGTTTATAAAAAGATAATACAGTTTGTACTAAAATTGCTTTCAATATTAAGCATGAGCAAACCCTTCTCTGTTACTCACAAAACAATACCTCTGTTTCACAGGAACAATGATGTCTAATGTTAAATGTGTCGTGGACTTGCTTTGAAACATTTGACCCTTACAAATAATAATTTTTTTTTTAAGGACCAAGAAATAGTTTTGAAAAGATTGTGGTAAAAAAGAGAAAATGATTGCAACCAGAGAATTTTCTCTTTTCTTTCCCATGTTACTGTAGCATGCAATGGCCTTTTTACTCATTCAGGGCTGGTTAGAAGTGCTTATATTTAACCTCTCTCGGAGACAATATCTCATACCCTTTTATCTTGTTACCAAACAACAATACTTTAGGCTTGTCCAAATCAAAAGCACTTGCAGATGACAAAATAAAAGTGACTGAAAATTTGAAATTTGTTTTGGGAAGGGTAGAAAACATTGTGGGAAAAGGAGAAAATGCTGGTTACCAGCATTTTCTCCTTTTCCCACAATGTTTTCTAAAGTCTTCTTTCTCAGGGTCGTTAAAAGTAGGGATTGTGTGGTAATGGGTTATGGATAACTTTCGTCCTTTAACCATGTTTGATAAGTTATCTGCAAATGCTTGAAATGTTTTCTTGATTAGTTCTTTCTCTAAATAGTAGAGAATTCATCATAATTACTGAAATGATGTATTAACTAACCCAAAGAAGCCTTTTGAAAACATTGTGGGAAAAGGAGAAAATGCTCCTTTTCCCACAATGTTTTCTACCCTTCAGAAAAACAAAAAGTTCAAATTTGGAGTCACTTTTGTTGTTTGCAAATGCTTTCGATTTGGACAGACGTAAAATCGTTTGGTTTTGAATGGTGTTTTACGCCGCTTTCAACAGTATTTCAGTCATATCACGGCGACAGTTCACATATTCATTTTTTTAGCCTGGGCATTTTGTTTTTATTTTCTGCTAACACTTTCAAAATTATACAAGTCTAAAATTTTGTCATGTTGTAAAGACTTTTGTTGAGGTTTTCTCACAAGATATCACCACACGGTGTAGATCCAAGATCCAACTGCTTGATCCATGGATAGTGTCCCCCTGCATGTTTTACACATACATGTACATGTACATTCACAGAAAAAGAAACAAAACAGTTTATTTTTATTTTATACAGGGGCAAATACCCAAGAATTAAGTGGGGCTAAGTTGCATTTTGAGAAAAACATGTCAGTATGCTGATCCATTGTAGATAATGGATCAGACTGTACATTCTTTGCAGTCTGACCTTGACCTGCACTGGCTGTAAAAGCAGCAATAGTTTAGAAAGGGTTTTTGAGGGCTGCTTAACCCCTTACCACACGACAAAATTTTAGACTTGTCCAAATGGAAAGCTTTTGCAGACGACAAAATGAACGTAACTCAAAAATTGAAATTTGTTCTGGGAAGGGTAGAAAACACTGTGGGAAAAGGAGAAAATGCTGGTTACCAGCATTTTCTCCTTTTCCCACAATGTTTCCTACCCTTTCCAATTCGATTTTCGATTCACATTTATTTTGTCATCTGCAAATGCTTTCAATTTGGGCAAGTCCGGAATTTGTCGTTTGGTAAAGAGATAATGTCTGAAAATGTCTGATTATTCGGCACTCTATTGGTTAAAATATGACTCTTTCAAAATCAGAACACGCCATGTATATATTTCTGTACATGGGAGAATGATTCAAGTATTGACAAAAAGTTTAAAAGTCATCATTAATGACAGTTTATCTGTGCATGAAATCATTCAAAAGGAAGAAAAAGTTCTCCAGATGACATGTTTGTTTTCCAATTAAGTTCCTCTTTCTTTGCCCCCTTGCCAGAAGACAGATTTTTTAGACTTGTCCAGATTGAAAGCACTTGCAGACGACAAAATAAACATAACTTAAAAATCGAAATTTGTTTCTGGCACGGTAGAAAACATTGTGGATAAAGGAGAAAATGCTGTTTACCAGCATTTTCTCCTTTTCCCACATGTTCTCTGTAAGAAGTCTTCTTTCGCAGGATCATTAAAAGTTGGGATTGTGTGGTAAAGAGTTAACTCTTTAGCACAATGACAAAAGTGTAGACTTGTCCAAATTCAAAACGTTTGCAGATGAAAATTTATAAAAATGGCTGAATGATGGAATTAATATTTGATAAGGTAGAAAACATTGTAGAAAAGGAGAAAATTGCTGGTTACTAACATTTTCTCATTTTCGTACAACTTTTTCAAAATATTCTTTTCATGGGGGTCATTAAAAGTCAGGATAATGTGTGGTAGGGTGTTAATTGTGTACCACATGATCCTGACTTTTAATGATCCTGGAGGAAGAATACTTTTAAAAACATTATGGGAAAAGGAGAAAATGCTGGTTACCATCATTTTCTCCTTTTCCCAAAATGTTTTCTACCTCTTCAAAGACCACTCTTACCATCCTAGCCACACCTAAGTTTTGATGTGCACATGCTTTCAATTTAGACTTGCCTAACTTTATGTATTTTGTATTACATTGCTAAAATTGTGGCAAATATAGTAAAGGCTAGAAAATATTGTGGAAAAAAGAGAAAATACTGGTTCCCACCATTTTCTCCTTTTCCCACAATGTTTTTAAATTCCTGTTTCTCAAGATTGTAGAAAGTCGGCATTGTGTGGGAAAGGGTTAAAGACCCGTAGGCCTTTATCAGCTGTCATTGGAAATTTTGTTGCACAGAGCTGCTGGTAAAATCTTACCAATTCTAGATGTGTTTAAAGAGAGCTAATGTGAAGGTTTGCCGAGACAAATAACAAAAATAGCATGTTAGCAAACTTTCAAACTGAATGTAGGCTTTGCAGAAAATTTTGGGAAAAGTGTAAAATGATGGTAACCAGCATATGTCCCTTTCCCACAATGTTTTCTGTTCTTTTCTATTCAATGTTTTCTATTCTTCTAAGAAATATCCCACCCTCGTAGTAATAATTAGTCTGTACAGGTCTTCAGTTCTACTATTGCTGTGTTTTAAAATATTGCTGTTCAATAAAGGGTAAATCTGCTTTTTTCTGTGTTATTCAGGAACAAATGGAAGCTTTTAAGGACGAAGGAAGTAAACTTGAAGGTGAGTATCATATTAAATTTTGGTTTAACCCTTTACCACAAAGTAAAATTTTAGACTCCGACACTTGTCCATATTAACTCATTACCAAATAACAAAATTTTAGACTTTTTCAAATCAAAAGTATTTGCAGACAATGAAATAAAAGTGACTGAAAATTTGAAACTTATTTTGTGAAGGGTAGAAAGCATTGTGGGAAAAGGAGAAAATGCTGGTTACCAGCACTTTCTCCTTTTTCCACAATGTTTTGAAAAGCAGTCCTTCTCAGGTTGTTAAAGATCAGGATTGTTTGGTAAAAGAATAATGCTGATAACGGAACATGGTGTATGGTATCGCATGTGAAAAGGGGCATTTGGACATTCGGGTAAAGTGTAGTCTCAGATTAGCCTGCGCACTCTGCACAGACTTATCTGAGACGGCACTTTACTTCAGTATTAGATTTTGTCCCACAGTAGACTTGTGCAAAACAAAAAATTACATAAAAATGGAAAGTGTTTTTTTTTTATTAGCCTACATGGAGTGTGCAGACTAATCCAAGATGACACATTACGCAACTGTTAGAATGCCCCTTTTTGCATGTTGCAGGCCTGATAGTATGCCTTAAATTTTGTTCTTCTATCTTGCTGTCCTTCCTTTTGTGTTTTTGTGTTCGTCTATTATTTTATGAACCCAATATCTGATTTTTAATATATATCATGCATGTATGGGGCCCCCCTGTGTGACTCAGTGGTGAGCGTGTCGGACTCATGACCTGGTGGTTGTGAGTTCGATACCTGGTTGAGGCAAACTTTCTTTCCGGCGTATTTTCACCCCTCACCTCTGCTGAACCATATGAGAAAAGTAGTCGATGGCTTTGGAAAGAAAGTTGTGTTAGTACTGGCATGGGAAAGCCAGGAAACACATGGGCATCACTGACTGCCATGATATGGCCTTAGCTGTTAAAGTGGCATTAAACCCAAATACAACCAACCTACATACATGTATGGGCCTTGATGAGAGGATGTGGTTAGAGCAACTAAAGTCATAGTCACTGCAGGGGATAAAAAATTTATGAGCTTTTATCTTCTGATCCCCTGGGCCTGGTTTCTTATTTTGCTCAAATCAGCCAACAAACTCCTTTCAACGTAAGTTGAGTTGGTTATTTGAGACACAATTCACAAGCATGAACAGGCTTTATTAAAGACCCAGTAATGGCTGAAAGTAAACAATGGGATGGTCAAAGGATCTTGGATCTACTCTGTTTAATAAGAAGATATCTTCCCACATAGCATATTTGCTTTTTTTTTAAAGTTTCCTTTAATTTATTAATCCATTGCCACACAATTCCTTTTTTTGATGACCTTGAGAAAGATGCCTTTAGAAAACAATGTGGGAAAAGTAGAAAATGCTAGTAACCAGCATTTTCTCCTTTTGTCACAATGTTTTCTACCCTTCATTAAACAAATTTCAAATTTTCAGTCACTTTTATTTTGTGGTCTGTAAATGCATTCGATTTGTACAGACCTGAAATTTTGTCATTTGGTAATGACTTAAGCAAGTTAGGATTTAATCATATGCGCCTTGATCTTTGTAGATATTCTGCTGAAACCAGTACAGAGAATTCAGACCAACAACCTTGTTTTACATGTAAGTAGATTATTACATTGGTCAATATTCGATATATTGAGATATTTTGCTTAGAATTGAGCCTTGCTTTGAAAACAAGAAGGCATTATACATCTGCAAAAAGTGTAGACTCACAATGTTCAGGAGTCTATGGAAGAAAACTTTTGAGTCACATTTCTTTTTTATTTATGAAATGCTTTCAATTTGGGCAAGTGAAAAGTTAACCCTTTACCGCACAATCCCAAGTTTTATTAACCCTTTACCCCATAAGGCATTTCTATGGTATCTCTTATTGACCCTAAATAAGAGCAAAGCTGTTTCTTATGTGTATATGACACCTTTTGATAGCATAGAAAACACTGTGACAAAAGGTGAAATTGCTCGTGACGAGCAATTTCACCTTTTGCCACAATGTTTTCCAAAGACTGCTACAAGCAATGCGTTGAAATGAGTATCTATGGAGTAAGGGGGTTAACCAAGAGGAAGGTTTTTGATCTTTCACCATGAAAAACAAATAATCCACTATATCATCAATGAATCAATTACTCAATAGTATTCGATATTCCATCTTCAAACTCTGTTTGTCACTTTGGACAAAAGATTTATTTTGTCTTCTGGTAAAGAGTTAACTCTTTCTGTGGTAAAGAGTTGACTCTTTACCACTCAATCACGACTTTGGAAAACATTGTGGGAAAAAGAAGAAATGTTGGTAGGCAGCATTTTCTTCTTTTCACACAATATTTTCTACCCTATCAAAGTCAGAAATCATCAAATTAACAATATTTTATTTGTTGTCTACAGATGCTTTGAACTAAATGGTCCAGTCCAAAAATTTGTTGTTTAGTAAAGTCAGTTAACCCTGTACCGAACAACCCTTGATTCTTACAAGCCTGAGATGGAAGCCTTTTTAAAAAAATTGTGGGAAAAGGATACCAGGATTTTCTCCTTTTCCCACAATGTTTTCTACCCTGCTGGAAACAGATTTCAATTTTTGTGATGCTTTTATTTTGTCTACTTCAAGTGCTTTCAATTTGGACCAGTCTAAAATTTTGTCGTTTGGTAAAGAGATATCTGCTTTTAGGTCTTCTTCCTTGTTTATCACATGCCTAGGCCTCACTGGTTTGGTTGAAAGGGGAAATAAAGGTTGGGCTAATAATGCCAACGCCCATTTTGTCTAAGCAACAAGATGAACATTTTCTTTATTCTGTACTAGAGGACAAAATATCAGATTTGTCCAGTTACCGCTTAACCCTTTGCCAAACGACAAAATTTTAGACTGGTTCAGATTGAAAGCACTTAGAGACAACAAAATAATCATAACTCAGAGATTGAGATTTGCTTCCAGCAGGGTAGAAAACATTGTCGGAAAAGGAGAAAATGCTGGTCACCAGCATTTTCTCCTTTTCCCACAATGTTTTCAAAAGGCTTTTATCTTGGGATTGTCAAAAACCAGGGATTGTTTGTTGCAGGGTTAACCCATTACCACACAATCCCTACTTTTGACGACCCTGAGAAAGACACCTTTACAAAACATTGTGGGAAATGGAGAAAATACTGGCAACCAGCATTTTATCCTTTTCCGACAATGTGTTCCACCCTTCACAAAACAAATATCAAACTTTTAGTCACTTTTATTTTGTGGTCTGCAAAATTTAATGCCTTTGATTTGGACAAGCCTAAAATATTGTTGTCTGGTAGTGAGTAAAGCTGTTTAGCCCAACCCATTGACGTTTTACAGGTAGAGTAGATCCAAAATCAGACTGCACAGAATGTGCAGTCTGATCTTAGATCTACACTATCTGATAAAGGGGGGTATTAATATCTCCAAAAGATAAGCTTGAAGAAGCATCATCTGGGTTTTCCTACCAGCTTGAAATGTCCAATTTATATAGCAAGTTAACAGTTACCCTGTACCAAACAATCCCTGGTTTTTACAATCCTGAGATAAAAGCCTTTTTAAAACATTGTAGGCAAAGGAGAAATTGCTGGTAACCAGCATTTTCTCCTTTTCCCACAATATTTTTTACCCTGCTGGAAACAAATTCCAAATCTTGAGTAAGATTTATTTTTTCATCTGCAAAAGCTTTCAATTTGGAGAAGTCTAACATTTTGTCGTCTGGTGTAGTCTCAGTTTAAGAGCAATGGAAGAGGAAAAAAAATGTGACTCGGATAAAGGGTTTGTCTTTAACCCTTTATTCCATAGGTACTCATTTCGACGTATCGACAACAGAGAGCTTTAGAAAAAAATGTGGGAATAGGAGAAATTGCTTGTAATGTTTTCAACTCAATTGGATATTTGTATCCTCATTTGTCCATATTTGTCCTTTATTTGCTGCTTAAATGGAAGAGCCTCAAATTGGCATATCAGGTAAAGGGTTAAACAGGTAGAAAAGATAGGAAATGGTGGCATCCAGCATTTTCTACTTTTCCAAAAATGTTTTCAAAAGCCTTTTTCCTAAAGGTTGTATCAGCCAATTAGATTGCTAGTCTTGATTGTTGAGTATAGCACCAGGAGGTAATGTCTAAAATCTATACCATTTCAAGATCTCTCATATTGCCAATCCAAGGGAACCACCCCAATTTGTCTAAGAATTGAAAAGTAATGTCTAAAATATATACCATTTAAGGATCTCAGGACCTCATAAATCACACCCTGGGGGCCACCCTGACTTGTCCAAGAATTGAATAGTTATGTCTGAAATCTATACCATTTCAGGATCTCATAAAGCACACCAAAGGGGACCGCCCTGACTTGTCCAAGAATTGAAAAGTAATGTCTAAAATCTGTACCGTTTTAGGATCTAATAAACCAGACCCCTGAGTACCACTCTGACTTGTCCTAGTATTGAAAGGTAATGTCTAAAATCTGTACCATTTCAGGCTCTCATAAAGCACACCCCTGAGGGCCACCCTGACATGAAAAGTAATGTCTAAAATCTGTACCATTTTAGGATCTCATAAAACACACCCCTGGGGGCCACCCTGACTTGGCTAAGAATTGAAAAGTAATGTCTAAAATCTACACCATTTCAGGATTTCATAAAGCAGACCCCTGAGCACCACTCTGTCTTGTCCAAGAATTGAAAATTAATGTCTAAAATCTGTACCATTTCAGGCTGTCATAAAGCACACCCCTGAGGGCCACCCTGACATGAAAAGTAATGTCTAAAATCCATACCATTTTAGGATCTCATAAAACACACCCCTGGGGGCCACCCTGACTTGTCCTAGAATTGAAAAGTAATGTCTAAAATCTATACTGTTTTAAGGATCTCATAAAGCACACCCCAGATGGCCACTCCGATTTATCCAAGAATTGAATAGTTATGTTTAAAACCTACACCATTTCAGGATATCAAAAAGCACATCCCCTGGGAGCCACCCTGACTTGTCCAAGAATTGATTAGTTATGTCTAAAATCCATACCATTTCAGGATATCATAAAGCACGCCCCAGAGGATGACCTTGACTTGTTGAAGAATTAAAAAATGATGTCTATAATCGATACCATTCCAGGGTCTCATAATGCAAAGGCAAGCTGACTACCCTGACTTGTCCAAGAATTGAAAAGGAGTGTTTGAAGTCTGTACCAATTCATGACCTCATCACTGGGGCCACTTTGACTAATTCAAAAGTTGAAAAATAATGTGTAAAATCTATACCATTTCAGGACCTCATTGAGCACACCACTAGGGGCCACTTGGACTAGTTCAAGAGTTGAAAAGTAATGTCTAAAATCTATACCATTTCAGGATCTCATAAAGCACACCCCAGAGGACCACCCTGACCACAAGATTCTGTTGCAAGCTCTAAAACTCAGTGAAGAGAATTTAAAGACTTATAACTCCAGTAATGTTAGTTCTGAACAGGTAAGTTTGGCTGATTGAATGGTACTTTACTTGCTTTCAACTTTATTTCAGTCATTTTATGGCAACAGCTCACATTTTCAGGTGTTTCCTGGGGTTTCACAAGGAGTAGGCTGGGCAATGAAGTGTCTTGCCCAAGGAAACACCCTGTGAGAAAAACCTAGGGGATCCAGTGAGGCTCAAACACAAGGCCACAAATCTTGAATTGTAGGAAACAGGAGAAAATGAAAGATAATCAGTTTTTTCCCTCCTTTTCTCTTAAACCCTGTACTTGACAACAAAAATTTAGCCTTGTCCAAGTTAACTCTTTACCACACGAGAAAATTTTAGACTGGTCCAAATTGAAAGCATTTGCAGACGACAAAATAAAGGTGACTAAAAAATAGAAATTTATTCTGGGAAGGGTAGAAAACACTGTGGGAAAAGGAGAAAATGCTGGTTACCAGCATTTTCTCATCGTCCCATAGTGTTTTCAAAAGGCTTCTTTCTCAGGGGCGTCAAAAGGAGGGATTGTGTGGTAATGGGTTAAAAGCATATGTAGAGGACAATTTCATTATTGCTTCTATGGTGCAAGTTCACTTAAATGGGGTAGGAAAGATTGTGGGAAAAGGAGAAAATGCTGGTTTCTCCTTTTTTTCCACACTGTTTTGAAAAGGCGTCTTTCCCAGGGTCTGTAAAACTGGGGATGGTTTTGTAAAAGACCTGTCGGAGTGAATATGCTGATGGCATATCAAATACTGCTCTAATTAAGTTTGCTTTTTGATAATATAGAATATGATTATTATAATGGGAAAAAGGAAAAAAAATATTGGTGTTTGGGGGTCTAGGACATTTGCCTCCTGGACTTCTGCCACCCGGACTTGTGCCCCCAGACTTTTGCCCCCTTAGGACATCTGCCACCTGGACATTTGCCCCCCGGACATCGGCCAACCTAGAACATCTGCCCCCCTAGGACATATGCCTTCTATGACGTGCCCCCCTGACATGTGCCCCCGGACATCTGCCCCCTTAGGACATATGCCCCCTGGACATCTGCCCTCTCAGTTTGTTTACAGCTTGGATGTCTAGCTCCTTTAAGGGACAATCTCAAAAAAGCAACTGAGATATACATGTATATTGTACATGGTAATTTTGACCGGCACTATGAAAAAGATGTCTCAGCTGTTGTATCATTAAGTGCTACTTTGTTGAAAATCTTCGGCTGATTAATGGATTTCAGTTTTAATATCAAACTTCCAGTAAGATAACTATAGAGCCAGTTCAGGATGTTATTAGTTCTTCAACATCATTTAGAAGAGGCTTATCATTTCCCAGGAGGCAGTTGTCCTGCAGGGGTAAATATCCAGAGGCAGATGTCCTACCAGGGCAAATGACCGGGAGGGTATGTCCTAAGGGGGCAGATGTCCAGGGGGCAAATGTCCTATGGGGGCAGATGCAGATGTCCTACGGGGCTAATGTCCGAGAGGCAGATGTCCAGGGGGCAGATGTCCTAAGGGGGCTGATGTCCTATGAGGGCAAATGCAAGGGGGGCAGATGTCCAGGGGCAGGTGTCCTACGGGGGCAAATGTCCTGATACCTGGTGTTTGGCATTTATCTCTCTATCCAGCATGTTTTTAAAGCCATTTTCCTTGGACCATAATGATGATGAATATTTGAGTTTAACACTATTTTAACGGCTTAGGTCAGATTACAGCAGTCAGTGCACCTATGCATGTGTTTCATAGCTTGTTACACCAGTGCTGATACAACTTTCTTTTCAAGTCAGTTACTACTTTTTCTCATTAGAAGTGAGAGGCAAAACGGAAAGTTTGTTTCAATTAGGAGTTGAACTCAGAACCACAAGGTCAAAAGTCTGGTACGCTTATCACTAGGCTACCCTGCCGGAACCTCAATTGGTGAAATTGTGTGGCAAAGCAATAAGCATAACACACAAACATAAAGTCAGAATTTAAATAGCAGATGATTCATTCTTATACTTTTAATACTTAGGAATTTTAATTGTCAACATTTTTTTCTTCCTTGTATCTGAACTTTTACTAAATGATATTAAATAGAAATAAATCACAAGTTCTGAACCGAAATTCTAACAGTAAGGGCTGACCAACATTATAGCAAGAGCCTCATTAACCCTCAAAATGTGTGAATTACACCAATGCTTGCTATGCGTCAGAATTCAAAGTTGTTACAGATGACAAATAAAGTGCGGCTCAAATGTTACTGGAAGGGTAGAAAACATGGAAAAAGAAGAAATCCTGGTTACCAGCATTTTCTCCTTTTTCCACAATGTTTTCTCTTAGGGTTGTAAATAAAACAGAAGACTGTTTGGTAAAGGCTTAAAGCTTTTACCAGTCCAGGATTTTATCAACATGAAGAAAGCTTTTGAAAAGAATGTGAACCCATTAGCAAAGAATCCCAGGTTTTTATGACCCAGAGGAAGAAGCCTTCTGAAAACATTGGGGGAAATGGAGAAAATGCTGATTACCAGTATTTTCTCCTTTTCCCACAATATTTTCTTCCCTTTCTGTAACATTTAATTTGTCATCTTCAAATCCTTTGAATTTGGACCGGTTTAATTTTTTGTCGTTTGGTGAAGGGTTATCCCATTACCACACAATCCCTACTTTTGATGCCCCTAAGAAAGAAGCCTGTAGAAAACATTGTGGGAAAAGGAGAAAATGCTGGTAACCAGCATCTTCTCCTTTTATGACAATGTTTTCTACCCTTCATAAAAGAAATTTCACATTTTCAGTTACTTTTGTTTCGTCGTCTGCAAATGCTTTCGATTTGGACCAGTCTAAAATATTGTCGTTTGGTAATGGGTTAAGAGAGATACACGTAGGAGCCACTGACAGACTTTAGCATATAAGGAAGTATCATGAGATAGGTTTCTGTAAATTCGTCATTAAAAACAATCATTAGTTTTTGCATGTAATCATTTTATATAACTGATATCATCTGCTCCTTTTTTCTTCCTGTGGAAAAAAAAAAAAAACGGACACTATTTTAGCCCTTTTCCTAACAAAATCCTCTGTTTTGACAACAATGAGAAAAAAAACTTTTTGAAACATTGTGGGTGAAGGAGAAAATACTGACTGTATGTGTGCATTTTCTCCTTGTCCTGAAGAATTCATGTCTTTCCCATCGTCTTTTTTTTTTTTCAGTTTTGAATTTTTCATCTGCAAATAGTTTGAATTTTGAGAGGTTGCAATTTTTGTCATTTTGGCAGAGTCAAGTTAGTTAACTCTTTACCAAACTATCCCGACTTTTAACAACCCTTAGAGGGAAAGCTTTTGAAAACATTACCAACAATGTTTTCTACTCTTCTCAAAACAAATTTCAATTTTTAATCCACATTAAATTTTGATTTGTCGACTGCAAATGCTTTCAAATTGAACCAGTCTAAAATTTTGTTGTTTGGTAAAGAGTTAACTCTCTGACAAAACTCCAAAATGTTAAACTTGTCAAAATTAAAAGCATTTGTAGACGACAAATTAATTAACTCATTACCACACGACAAAATTTTAGGTTTGTCCAAATTGAAAGCATTTACAGATGACAAAATAAAGGTAACTGAAAGATTAAAATTTAGTTTGGGAAGGGTAGAAATCACTGTGGGAAAAGGAGAAAATGCTGGTTACCAGCATTTTCTCCTTTTCCCACAGTGTTTTCAAAAGGCTTCTTTCTCAGGGTTGTTAAAAGTTGGGATTGTGTGGTAAAGAGTTAAATTAATTGAGTTTATCTTTGAAAGGGGAGAAAACATTGTGGGGGGAAAAGGACAAAATGCTGGTTTCTAGCACTTTCTCCAGTCTCCACGTTGTTTCAAAAGGGTGTTTTCCTCAGGGTCGTTAAGACAAGGGATTGTAAAGTGTAAAAAATGTAATGGATTAGAAAATGTTATGAGAAAGTAGTTTAGATGCCCTCACTCTGAGCACCGTATAAAATTGTACATTGGGTGGTAGGTATCTCTATATCTGTCTCAATTGAAAGAAGCCTTTTGAAAACATTGTGGAAAAGGAGAAAATGCTGGTAACCAGCATTTTCTCCTTTTCCCACAATGTTTTCTATCCTTTCCAAATCAAATTTTTTAATATTTAATTAACATTTATTTTGTCATCTGCAAAATTTTAATGCTTTCAGATTGGACAGGTCCAAAATTTTGGCGTTTGGTAAAGAGTTATATTGCCCAATGTTGTTGTTTCTCTTTCAGACACAAGATTCACGTCACTTGGTGAAGAGTGGATTTGTTGTCGAAGTGTCTCGTGACAAGAAGACTAATCGACATTTGAGATATGTTTTCCTTTTCAATGATATTATCATCTGTACGAAACATAAAGGTGGCTCAAAGTAAGCATGGCTTATCAATATTAGTGCAATCAGCGTTGTTGATCAAAGACTGTACAGTCTAATTTTAGAACTACAAAAATATATTACAGTTACGTTGAGCGCCAACGTTTTACCTGCAATGTTTTCAAAAGTCTCTTTCCCCCAGCCTCATTCACCCAGTTTGATGCCCACCTAGGTGGCTCAGTGGTGAGCATGTTTGACTCATGACCTGGTGGTTGTGAGTTTGATACCAAGTTGGGGCAAATTTTCTTTCCAGCATATTTTCACCTCTCACCTCTGCTAAAGCATGCGAGATAAGTAGTCGTTGGTGTTGGAAAGAAAGATGCGTTAGCACTGGTATGAGAAAGCCAGGAAACACATGTGTGTCACCGACCACCACGATATGACCTTAGCTGTGAACCCATTACCACACAATCCCTACTTTTGACACCCCTGAGAAAGAAGCCTTTAGAAAACATTGTGGGAAAAGGAGAAAATGCTGGTAACCAGCATTTTCTCCTTTTCCCACAGTGTTTTCTACCCTTCACTGTTTTTAAAACAAATTTCAAATTTTCAGTCACTTTAATATTGTGATAATTATGCAAATGCTTTCAATTTGGACCAGTCTAAATTATTGTTGTTATGGTAATGGGTTAAAGTGGCATTGAACCCCAATACAACAAACCAACTGATCAACCCAGTTTGATTCAATCTGTAATCGAATGCATGGAAAGTAACATAATGCTTCAAACCTGGGTCCTGAGGATACTCTTCTCTGGGTTGTTAAGACTTTGAATTGTTTAGTAAAGGGTTTAACTCTTTACCACACAAGAAAATTTTAGACTGCTCCGAATTGAAAGCATTTGCAGACAACAAAATAAAGGTGACTGAAAATTAAAATTTGGTTTGGGAAGGGTAAAAAACACTGTGGGAAAAGGAGAAAATGCTGGTTACCAGCATTTTCTCCTTTTCCCATAGTGTTTTCAAAAGGCTCTTTTCTCAGGGTCATTAAAAGTAGGGATTGTGTGGTAAAGAGTTAAACATCTGGAACATGCAAAGTTTTGCTCCACCGTTGGAGAGGGGTTTTAGATTTGAAGAGATTGTATGCAAGTGTAAATGAGGTGTCCATGGTTGTGACATAGAGTGTTGGCCATCATGAGGTCTGGAGTTCGATATCCATAAGTGGTTATCAACTTTGGGACTACAATGGCCCACACATTTAGTGCCAGTACTAGCGTCGTTTCCAGAAAATGGAATCAAGAGAGATTAATCTAAGTTGCAAGAACTTGTTTCTCAATTGATGTAAAATAGATATGTTTAAACTAAAACAAAAGAGGAATTGAATGTGGTTGAACTGATCGGATTTGTCCTTTATTTGTTTACCAAACAACAAAATTACAGACTGGTCCAAATTGAAAGCATTTGCAGACGACAAAATTAAAGTGAATAAAAATTTTCAATTTGTTTTGTGAAGTGTAGAAAACATGTTGGGAAAAGAAGAAAATGCTGGTTACCAGCATTTTCTCCTTTTTCCACCATGTTTTCTAAAGGCTTCTTTCTCAGGGTCTTCAAAAGTAGGGATTATGTGGTAATTGGTCAAACTAAAACAAAGGAGGAATTGAATTTGATTGAACTGATTGGATTTGACCTTTGAAGGATAGAAAACTATGTCAGAAAAAGAGAAAGCGCTGTTTACCCAAAGAAAAAAAGGCTTTTTACCTGTCTTCTGTTTATTTCAACAACATTTTTCAAAAGCATGTAACCCAATCAATTGTTTTGTAACAAGTTGTATAATGTTTAACCCTTTACCACACAATCCCGACTTTTAACGACCTGACTAAAAAGGTCTTTTGGAAAACATTGTGGGAAAAGGAGAAAATGCTGGTCACCAGCATTTTCTCCTTTTCCAACAATGTTTTCTACTCTTCCACAGTCAAGTTCCAATTTTTGAGTCATGTTTATTTTGTCGTCTGCAAGTGCTTTCAATTTAGACCTGTTTAAAATTCTGTCGTTTGGTAGAGTTAATATCTTTTTCAGGCCTAAAGAAGGAGCATTTAAGCTTGTGTGGTGTCTTCCTATGTCTCAACTGACCTTGCATGTTAAAGGTAAGAGATCTTATTCTTAATCCTTAACCACAGAATCCCAACCTTTAACCCTTTCCCAAACGAAAAATTTTTGGACTAGATCAAACTGAAAGCATTTGCAGATGACAAATCAACTCTTGCTGAAAAGATGATTTCTGTCTGTGATAGGGTAGAAAACATTGTGGGAAAAGGAGAAAATGCTGGTTACCAGCATTTTCTCCTTTTCCCACAATGTTTTCAAAAGGCTACTATTCCAGACCCGTAAAAACCAGGGATTGTTTGGGAAAGGGTTAACCATCTTTAGAAGGCCTAGAACAAGTACATTAGCTCAGTTGGTAGCTTGCAGGACTTGAGAACTTGGGGTCCTGGGTTTGATCCCTGGTTGCAACCCCTGGGTCGGCCAGTTTGATGATAGTCACTGCGACAGGATTCATTCCTCTCCCACCACAAACCATTGCTTCCACAATGATCATGTGAGAAAGCAGCCAGTTGCATGGAAAGAAAATTGTGCAAAGTACTGGTAAAAGAAACTCCAGGAACACATGGATAGGTGCACTGGCCACCACAATATAACTGAAATAATGTTGGAAACTGTATTAAACACCATACAATCAATCAATCAGTCAATTGATAACCGTTTTCTGGAAAATTCACAAAACTAGGGATGAAGGCTTTTAACCTTTTACCAAGCAATCCCAGGTTTTCAGAACTCTGGGAAGGAGGGCTTTTGAAAATATTGTGGGAAAAGGAGAAAATGCTGGTTACCAGCATTTTCTCCTTTCCCCACAATGTTTTCTTCCCTATCAAAGACAGGAATCGCCATTTGAGCTACATTGTTGACTTCAAATGCTTTCAGTTTGGTATGGCCCAAAATTTCGTTGTGTGGCAAAAGGTTAAAAACATTGGGGAAAAAAGAAAAACACTTGTAACTAGCACTTCACTCTTTACCTCATCAAAAAGAAATTTAAGCAATTGAGCAGCACTTAATTCGAAATCTGCAAGTGCTTTCAGTCAGACATAAGACTAAAATTTTGGCCTTTGGCAAAGAGTTCTGCTTCTTATTTACCTTTCATACGACCACAAAAGTTTTGAATCATCCAAACTGAAAGCTCTAGTAGTTTTATGATTGGTTGGACAAATAGACTTGAAAACATAATTGGGAAAAAATTAGAATCGGAGTTCTTTCCCCTAATGTTTTTCCTAAACCTTTTACCACATGGCAAAATTTTAGACCTATCCAAATTAAAAGCATTTGCAGATGACGATTTCAAAGTGGTTCAGATGGTGCAATTTTGCTTTGATAGGGTAGAAAACACTGTGGGAAAAGGAGAAAATGCTGGTTACCAGCATTTTTTCATTTTCCAACAATATGTTCAAAAGGCTTCTTCCTTAGGTTTGTTAAAAGTCATCATTGTGTGGTAAAGGGTTAATGTTTTTCTGCTCTTACAGGAACAAATCTTATCAGTTTAGTCCCATCAAAATTTTCATATGCAAATTATGCTTTCAATTTGGACAGGTGTAGATTTTATTGATTGATAAATATACTTTTGTCTTTACCAAACTTCAAAATTTTAGACTGGTCCAAATTGAAAGCACTTGCATAGGACAAAATAAATGTAACTCCAAAATTCAAATTTGTTTCCAGCAGAGTAGAAAACATTGTTGGAAAAGGAGAAAGGCTGTTTCATTGCCAGAATATTTTCTTCTGACTCATTTTTTCAACCACACCACACCCCATTCTTCTGATAGATTTTTAGTATCGCACACAGCCAGTTGATTGTGCTGTATTTCTGTAACTTTAGGTGAGAAAAAGTATACATTAAAGGATAGCCTTGATGAGTTGAAGTACAAAATTGGGACCTTGAAAATAGAACTGCGAGACGAGATGCTGAGAGTGGACAGTGGTAAGGAGGTAAGTCTGATATGGTATTGATGTACTTAACCCATTACCACACAATTGGTGTATTTAACCCGTGATCCACACTGTCAATGTATTTAATTTAATTGGTGTTTTTATCCAATTACCACACGGTCTGTGTTGGTGTATTTGACCAATTACCACACAATTGGTGTATTTTACCAGTGCCACACAATTGGTGTATTTAGCCCATAACCACACAGTCAGTGTATTTCAACCATTATCACACTGTTGGTGTATTTAACCCGTTACCATACAATCGGTGTATTTAACTTGTTACCACACTGTTGGCGTATTTAACCCATTACCACACAGTTGGTGTATTTAACCTGTTACCACACAGTCGGTGTATTTAACCCATTTCCACACTGTTGGTGTATTTAACCCATCATCACACAGTCGGTGTATTTAATCCATTACCACACAATTGGTGTTTTTATTCAATTACCACACGATCGGTGTTGGTGTATTTCACTCATTACCACACAATCAGTGTATTTTACCCATTACCACACAATTGATGTATTTAGCCGATTACCACACAGTCAGTGTATTTCACCCATTAACACAAAATTGGTGTATTTAGCCCATTACCACACAATGGGTGTATTAAACCCATTACCACATGATTGGTGTATTTAACCCATTACCACACAATCCCTACTTGTGATGACCCTGAGAAAGAAGCCTTTAGAAAAGATTGTGGGAAAAGGAAAAAATGCTGATAACCAGCAATTTCTCCTTTTCCCACAATGTTTTCTATCCTTCCCAAACCAAATTTCAACCCTTTGAGTTACATTAATTTTGTCGTCTACAAATGCTTCTGATTTGGACCAGTCTAAAATTATATTGTTTGGTAAAGAGCTTAAGATACACCTTTGCAGCCAGAGAGTAAATAAATGCTGTGAGAACTTGATCTAGTTAGATGCATAAACAATATATTAACCCATTACCAAATGACAAAATTTTAGACTGGTCCAAGTTGAAAGCATTTGCAGACGACAAAATAAAAGGGACTGAAAATTTGAAATTTGTTTTGTGAAGGGTAGAAAACTTTGTGGGAAAAGGAGAAAATGCTGGTTACCAGCATTTTCTCCTTTTCCCACCATGTTTTCCAAAGGCTTCTTTCTCAGGGGTGTCAAAATTAGGGATTGTGTGGTAATGGGTTAAAAAATCTATAAATAAAGGGATAAAGAATCTCAAGGGATTTGTCTTCAATTAACTCTTTACAACATGAGAAAATTTTAGATTGGTCCAAATTTTATAGCATTTGCAAGACAACAAAATAAAGGTGACTGAAAAATTAAAAAAAAATTTAGTTAAGGAAGGGTAGAAAGCGCTGTGGGAAAAGGAGAAAATGCTGGTTTCCAGCATGTCAGCATTTACTCCTTTTCCCACAGTGTTTTCAAAAGGCTTCTCTCTCTGGGTACTTAAAAGTGGAGATTGTGTGGTAATGGATTAAAATTGGGAAACAACCACAGTGATATCTTGGATAGCCTCCAGGAAATAAAATGCATTTTCTATCCGTCGTAATCTCTGCAACCTTGCAACTGCTAGGGGAAACATTTAGCATGAAGATATAGGAATGATTATAGTTTCAAAAAGTTCAGATGAAATTGGTTAACCCATTACCACACAATCCCTACTTTTGACGCCCCCGAGAAAGAAACCTTTAGAAAACGTTGTGGGAAAAGGAGAAAATGCTGGTAACCAGCATTTTCTCCTTTTCCCACAATGTTTTCTATCCCTCCCAACAAAAATTTTAACTTTTGTGTCAGATTAATTTTGTCGTCTGCAAATGCTTCCAATTTGGACCAGTCTTATATTATGTCGTTTGGTAAAGAGTTAAGAGAAATGAAATGAATGAAAACAACTGAAGATTTTCAGACATTGAAGATTAAATATGCCAGTTTCTTTTTTGAATTATTGGATTTAACCCTGTCCCACACATTTCGGACATTTAACAAACATAAAAAAAGACAAGGCTTTGTAAATATGGTGGGAAAAGAAGAAAATGCTGGTGACAGGCGTTTTTTCCTTTTCCCATAATGTTTTCAAAAGGCCTCTTCCTTAGGGTCATTACAAGGCATCATTTTGTGGTAAAGGGTTAATACTTTGATAACTTCGTTTTTTCCAGAAAGCATTCTCTCTTGCTCAAAGACGGGCCATGAGAAATGTGGAAAAACTGAAAAAGAAAATCCAGGAACAGGAAGCTTCGCTTGTGGAGGCGCTGCCTCGATTACCGCTACACCTGGAGGCAGAAGGTTCCAGACCACACACGTTTTTGTTCCCGACGGACTACGAGAGGGAGGAGTGGAGGGAGGCTTTAGAGTTACAGATTATCAAATACAAGGGTAATTTATACTAATTTAGCTTTGAAAAATAATGCACTAATATTCAATATTTCGGCTATTGCCTTTTTCGAGAGAAAGAAATATCATCGCAGCTATTCCCTAAGGAATTCAAAGTGACATTGTAATCTAGCTTTGGTTTCATAGTAAATACAGGGCCATCATGGCCCTACGTAAAACCCTGAAACCTTTACCGAACAATCCCTGTTTTTTTCGACCCAGAGTGAAAAGCCTTCTGAAAACATTGTGGGAAAAGGAGAAAATGCTGGTAACCAGCATTTTCTCTTTTTCCCACAATGTTTTCTAATCTCCTAAAATCAAGTCTCAATTCTTGTGTTTCATTTATTTTGTTGTCTGTCAATTTGGACAAGTCTGAAGATTTTTTTGTTTGGTAAAGAGTTAATACTTTACCAAACAATGCTGACTTTTAATAGTCCTGGGAAAAGAGCCTTTGACAACATTGTGGGAAAAGGAGTGGTAACCAACATTTTCTCCCTTTTCCCACAATGTTTTCTACCCTTCCCTAAAAAAATTCCATTTTTGAGTCACTTGAATTTTGTCATGTGCAACTGCTTTCAATTTGGCCTTTCTAAATTTTGTCGTTGGATAACGATTAATACTAGAATATTTTTGTTTCTGACAGGTGAGTCACCTATACAGCTAACTAACCATGAGTGTGAAGTATTGATTGCATCTACAAAACTACATACACAAGTCAATGGCATTGGAACTGTACTGTTAAAGAAAGGTTTGTATCTTATATTGTCTCTGTTGTTTGTCTACAGAACTGTATACTCAAGAATAAATAGAGTAGGAACAGTATTGTTTACCCATTACCACACAATTCCAAGTTTTAACAACCCTGTTAGAGAAGGCTTTTGAAAACATTGTGGGTAAAGGAGAAAATGCTGGTAACCAGCATTTTCTCCCTTTCCCACCATGTTTTCAAGTTAATCTAAAAGAAAAATCATCATTTCAGTTAGATAATATTTATTGTCTTCAAAGCCTTTCAGTTTGGACCAGTGTTGATTTTTGTTGTTTGGTAAAAAGTTGAAGAAAGGTTTTATTTTAAAATCTCTCTATGTTACAGAAATATTATTTTTATGAAAGCTTGCTTAGTACCATTTTCTCTAGACTCGTTTAACACAGTTTTATCTCAAAGGCCAACTCATGTTAGATCCTGTATGTCAGCATTATGTTTAGAAATTTTAAAGTAGTGGGACAAAATTTGTATTAACCCTTTCCCAAACAGCAAAGTTTTGGAGAGACCAAACTGAAAGCAATTGCAGACGACAAATTAAATGTAATATATATGATGCTTTTTGTCTACAAAAGGGTTTCTAACATTGTGGGGAAAGGAGAAACTGCTTGTTATGAGCAATTTCTCCTTTTCCCACAGTGTTTTCAAAAGACTTTTACTGCAGACACGTAAAAACCAGGGCTTGTTTGGGAGAGGGTTAAACATCAAAGTGCCAAATGAACTCAAAGGAAATTTTCAATCTAGAATTAGACCTAGATGATTGCAATTTCATGGTTGCTTTTTATCTCTAGTGTTCCAGGAAAGCAGACAGTGTAGGTCAAAGATCAGACTGCAAGTTTGATCTTGATCTATCTCAGCTGCAAAGACAGATATAATAATGAAAGGCGCTTTTAGGGTTAAATCTGTATTTCACTTTCAGATGAGGAGATGTTGACTGGTTCTCTAAATGTAACAATCCATAAATTACAAGGACTGGACTCAGTCTGTGGTAAGTCTTTGTCTTCTTCAGTACTTTGATTGAGATTGCAGCAGGCTGGGTAGTTCTTATTCCCAATCCTATATTTTTTTTCTTGATGTAAATAGGGTTTGGAATGGGAATCAATTGGCCTGTGGGACCCCGTGTGGTTTAATCGGGGGGTATAAGAATAAACCACTGCAGTCCCGCGATCGTCACATCTGCCATTTCATCTGGCGGAACAAAAGTGACAGCATGCATGTCGTAAAAGGCGACAAAAGGGGCATCATTTTGTGTTTCATCCATTCCTCATTTATCGTGTTTGTCTTATGTTGTTGCACATGTATGTTATTTTCACCTTGCATTATTGTTTACTGAGTAAGTGCGCCAAATATGACCTAAGTTGTCGACGGGCCATAAAACACTATTCATTCATTCATTCATTGAGATCCAAATCTAATAAATATTGATTCTTCGCATGTCATATTCTTCAAAGATTTAACCTGTTTACATTGAGGCATCACCCAATTCCAGTTCAGGAGAAAATAATATGTGGCTTATAAACTAGCAATGGAGAAATCAATACATTGGTGGAAAAATGTAGCCTGTTTTTTGCTCCAGATATCTTGAAAATTTGATTATTTAAAATGGCAAAAATAGTTTTCACAAATACTCTTATTGTGCTACACATCATTTTATACAGTTTCTAAATATAGACTTTAGGGAAAACAGGATTTGTGCAACATTTTTCCACAGAGATATTAACAAGAAGTGCCTGGGCTTCTACGGAAGCTTTATCCAAACCTGTACGGACTGTTTTAACATAAGGTCGGTGCATAAGTTATAGGCTTACTGATCATAGCTGAATGAATCGTACCAGGTAGCATTTCACTGACCAAATGTTTATTTTATTTTGAAATTCAAAGTACTAGTTGTCATGTTGAGAAGCTGTGTAGATCTGTACCTAGAATTCCCAAATAAGATAGATGCATAAATGACACCTAGTGAAAAATAATGCTTTTATTCTTGTGGACCATCCCCCCATTATGTTATTTTCTCTCATGATTTATCTATACTAAAGCACCTTCAGTAGTTGAAATTTTAGAGCAATATTGACCCTAAACAGAAATACTTAATGACTCTGACAGAAATGACCATTTGAAACAGTGTACGGAAAGTAAAAAGCTAGTCGCGAAAAAAAACCATTGTTAGATTATTTTGTTACGATAAGATGTATAGAATATTGTGACTGAATTCACCACAACATACCTAAACAAGGTGAACGAACAATGCTTTTCACTGGAATGACACCTTTTTTTTTCTCTCCTGTAAAATTTTTCAAAGCATAGATGGAGTTGTTTCACATTCACCCCTCGAAATGCTTTCAATTTAGTCCAGTCCAAAATTTTGCCATCTGCTAAAGAGTTTATTATCACCAGGGGGAATCCGTACCAAAAAGGCATATATATCTCAACATATTTTTGCCACAGTTATGTATTTTCTTAGCTAAACCCTTTACTAATCAATGTGATACTGTAATAATTTTTGTTTACATTTTAAGTATGTTCGGTCATTAATGTTTCATGTACATGTATTCCATGTTATTGATCATTATTGTATTTTACTGTAGAGGTATATTGTTGCCTGGAAATGGATTCCTACGGCCATTTTTACAAGAAAGCACAAACTCGCCTTAGTAAATATATCAATGACGCAGCCTGGGACCAGGACTTTGAACTGGAGTTGGATGGTTCCCAGACTTTAAGAGTTCTCTGTTATAAGAAGTGTCCTGATACAGAGGATGATGTCATTGTAGGAAAGTGTGCTCTAGAGGTAAGCTATTTTTAGCAACACTTTACTTGAGGTGGGCTATATTTAGCAATGCATCGCTTGAGGTGAAATAGATGTAGAAGCTACCAATTTCAAATTTCTCAAGGCAGTTTAAAGTTGGTAGAGGAATAACAGCTACCAATTTCAAATTTCTCAAGGCAGTTTAAAGTTGGTAGAAGAATAACGTTTACCAATTTCGAATTCCTTGAGGCAGTTGAAAGTTGGTACAGGAAGAACAGCTACCAATTTCGAATTTCTCAATGCAGAATTTTAGTCATTTGGTGGAGTTTACTTGGTTTGTAAGCCCTGTACCAAACAATTCTGTGTTTCATTGGCTATGAGAAAGCCTTTGAAAAATCTGTTATTGGAAAGGGTGCACATCATTTCTCCTTTTCCCACTTTGTTTCCTATTCTTTCAAGGAAAAGTAGCTCATTATATGAGTCGAATTAAATCTATAGTTATTTTATAAGTTAATATCGAAAAGTCTTAACAATTATCATTTGACAAAGAATTATCCATTTACCAACTTTAACAATTATTTTAAATTCATCCCAATTGAAATTATCTGAAGACAAAAAATGTAAGATATGACTTAAACTGGTTTTCTTTTTGAAACACGAAAAAACCTAGTGGAAAAAGAAAAAAATAGTTACTTATTATATGTATTTTATATTATTACAGTTAAGTTATTCATGGTTGAACTCCAAGTTTAATGAGAAAACCATCACAATGAACGAGGTAAGATTTTTAAATTTGTCACGCCCATATAGGTAAGATAGAGTGAGATTAACGCATTACCAAACGACAATATTTTAGACTGGTCCAAATTGGAAGCATTTGCAGACGACAAAATAAAAGTGACTGCAAATTTGAAATTTGTTTTGTGAAGGGTAGAAAACATTGTGGGAAAAGGAGAAAATGCTGGTTACCAGCATTTTCCCCTTTTCCCACAAGGTTTTCTAAAGGTTTCTTTCTCAGGGGTGTCAAAAGTAGGGTTTGTGTTGTAATGGGTTAACTTTATAGACATGGTCTCTCTTATTTCAAATATTACTTAACTCATTACCAAACAACAATATTTAAGGCGTGTCCAAATCAAAAGCATTTGCAGATTACAAAATAAAAGTGACTGAAAATTTGAAATTTGTTTTGTGAAGGGTAGAAAACATTGTGGGAAAAGGAGAAAATGCTGGTTATCAGCATTTTCCCCTTTTCCCACAAGGTTTTCTAAAGGTTTCTTTCTCAGGGGTGTCAAAAGTAGGGATTGTGTGGTAATGGGTTAACTTTATAGACATGGTCTCTCTTATTTCAAATATTACTTAACTCTTTACCACACGAGAAAATTTTAGACTGGTCCAAATTGAAAGCATTTGCAGACGACAAAATAAAGGCGACTAGAAATAGAAACTTGTTCTGGGAAGGGTAGAAAACAATGTGGGAAAAGGAGAAAATGCTGGTTACCAGCATTTTCTCCTTTTCCCACAATGTTTTCTAAAGGCTTCTTTCTCAGGGGCATCAAAAGTAGGGATTGTGTTGTAATGGGTTAAAGCACATTCTTCGTCAGGCTGGTGAAATTATTAGATCACTTTGTAAAGCATTGAAAAGTAATACATATGTTGGTTTTTCAGTTAGGAGATGAAAGTAAACATTTCTTGAAACAGACTGCTAAATGTCACTCAGAGTATTGCTTGTTATGGGAGACAACTCCCTCATGCATTGCTTTGTCCCAATTTGAATACAATACCGAACAGCTGCTTTGGAGAGATATCTCTCTCTTTAGCTCAGTGGTTCAGGTATTGGCCTTTCATCTGGGGGTTGTAGGGTTCAAATCCTGCCTGGTCCTTTCTGCCATGCATTTGTACATTTGTTTCTTTGTTACAAACTTAGTTAATAAGATGATATACATGTAGTGGGATTAAAGTGGTGTCCATGTTTGTGAGAAAGAGTGTCAGCCTCATAACCATAAGGTCCTTAGTTTGATACCCAGGAGTGGTTTCCAACTTTGGGATTGATCATTGACCCACACATTCTGAGTTAGGTCTGGTCTAGGTCCCAGAGGCAAAATTGAGAGAGATTAATTGAAGTTGCAAGGAATTGTTTCTAGTCGGTGCAACATAAATATGTTTAACTCATTACCATACGATAAAATTTTAGACTGATTAAAAATGAAAGCATTTGCAAACGACAAAAATAAGGTGACTGAGAAATTGAAATTTGTTCTAGGAAGGGTAGAAAACACTGTGGGAAAAGGAGAAAATGCTGGTTACCAGCATTTTCTCCCTTTCCCACAGCGTTTTCAAAAGGCTTCTTTCTCAGGGGCGTCAAAAGTAGGGATTGTGTGGTAATGGGTTAATCAACTGTAGTAGGATATTTCAGACAAAACAAAAATCATCATCCTAACAGATTTTTGATAAAAAACATTTCCCCCTTTCCCCACATTTTTCCTGAAAAGCTTTCTTTCATCTACTTTGCATGTAATGTTTTGTAGAGATTTCTTTTTTCAGGCCTGTTACAAACTTACGATGGTATGGTAAAGGGTTAAATGATTTTTCTAATGTTTCAGGTTTCTATTACTGTATCTATCCGACATACTCCAGCCTCCAAGACATTGAAGAGAACCCAGTCTAAGCTCAAAACTGGAATATTTGGTGTTAAAATAGAAAATGTCATCAAGTGAGTGGAATCTTTTGGTTCTTACATGCTTTTGATAAACTCCAGAGTTGTAAAGAATGTAGGGGTTTTTAAGGGTTGAAGGCTTGTCCCACTTATGAGACCCATCAGTGATTTTTTTCACATTTAGACACTGAATTTTGTATTTTAAAATATTCAGAATGGTTTCATCTTTTTGCTGCAATGTTTTCAAAGTAAGTCATTGTGTTTTTTGTCCTTTCAGAAGAGAAAGTAAGACAGTGCCCACTATTGTTACAACCTGTGTACAGCAAGTGGAGGCTAGAGGTAAGCTGTTTTCTCAGTGTTTTTATTCTTACCAATAAAGTCCTTAACAAAGAAATAAACAAAAGCATAGCTGAAATTCAAACAACCTCTGGCAGGATTTGAGCCCATGACATGCAAATATCCTCATTTTTTGAGGTTTTGACCAATACCATAACCAATGAGCCAAAGAGATATCTATCCATCACAGTGGTCAGGTATTGTATTTAAATCCGGACAAAGCTGTGCATGAAGGAGTGGTCTCCTATAACACATCCCTTCTCAAAGTCACCATTTATTGATGAGTCAAAGTCTTATTAGGCAGAAAGTCTGTTTTTGGACAAGAAATGGGATTAATGGCTCAATGGCCAATCACGGACGAGCCTCCATCTTACGAACGAAGTCCGTAACAAAGAAACAAATTAACAAATGCATAGCTCAAATACGAACTGCCTTCAGTGGGATTCGAACCCATGATGGGCAAATGTCTTCTTTTTTTGAGGTCTAAAATACACAATGCCACTGAGCCAAAGAGATATTACTCCAATGCAGTGGTACAGTATTGTATTTAAATTAGGTCGAATATATGGGTGAACTAGTCTCTCGTATCATCATGAACATTATAATTTATGATCAGACTGCATAGATAATCATGTCTGACCTTTGATCTGCACAGTGTAACTCCTTACCAAACAATAATTGGTAGACAATACCAAAGTTCTTCGACATGGTAGAAAACAGTGTGGTAAAAGGAGAAAAATCTGGTAACCAACATCTCCTTTTCACATAAGCTTTGAAAGCCTTCTCTAGTGTAGTTAAATTCAAGATTGTATGGAATATGTTTTTTTCTGCAAGAATGTTTTATAACCCTCTACCACACAATGACGACTTTTAATGACACCCTGAGCAAGAAGACTCTCGAAAACGTCGTAGGAAAAGGAGAAAATGCTGCTAACCAGCATTTCTCCTTTTCCCACTGTTTTTAACTCTTATAAAAGAAAAATTGCGTCATTTGAACCACCCCGAAATTGTTGTCTGCAACTGCATTTAATTTAATCCTTTACCACACAATGATGACTTTTGACGACCCTGAAAGAGAAGGCTTTAGACAACATTGTGGGAAAAGGAGAAAATGCTAGTAAATAGCATTTTCTCCTTTTTCCACAATGTTTTCTACCCTGCTGGAGACAAGTTTCAATTCTTGAGTTACATTTATTTGTTGTCTGCAAATGCTTTCAATTTGGACCAGTTTAGAAATTTGTCATTTGGTTAAGAGTTCCGTTTACCACACAATCCCGACTTTTAACGACCTGAGAAAGAAGCCTTTTGAAAACATCGTAGGAAAAGGAGAAAATGCTGATAACCAGCATTTTCTCCTTTTCCCACAATGTTTTCTACCTTTTCCAAAATAATTTTCAATTTTTGAGCCATAATTATTTTGTCATCTGCAAATGCTATCAATTTGGACCGGTCTACAATTTTGTCGTTTGGTAAAGAGTTAAATAAGTCTAAAATTTTGCTGTGCTGTAAAGGATTGAAAGTGAACAGCTGTAAGATGATGGAAAAGTCAGTTTTGAGATGGTAAATTGCTAAAAAGCAGGACAAACAGTATGAATGTTAAATGCATTTATTTATGGCCTTCATCAATCTACCCTCTGCAGGTTTAGAAGAAGTTGGTATTTATAGAGTGTCAGGGGTCACCTCCGATGTACAACATATGAAGAAACTGTTTGATAAAAGTAAGTAAGAATTTATTTCCTTTTATATGAGAGTGAGACTTTCTAAGACAATTTTTTTTCTCTGTTAACCCATTAGCGCACACAATCCCTACTTTTGACGCCCCTGAGAAAGAAGCCGTTAGAAAACATTGTGAGAAAAGGAGAAAATGCTGGTAACCAGCATTTTCTCCTTTTCCCACAGTGTTTTCTACCCTTCACAAAACAAATTTCAAATTTTCAGTCAATTTTTATTGTGTCTGCGAATGCTTTCAATTCGGACATGTCTAAAATTTTGTCGTCTGGTAATGAGTTAGAGATACAGCATTTTGGATTTGATACAGAGTGACAAACACTTTCTGTATTTGGGAGGAAAAGTTTGTGAGAACAGTGTGAGAATTGGAGACAATGCTGGTAAAAAGCATTTTGTCCTTTTTCCACCTTAGTTCTATTCTTTGAAAGATAACCACCAGCCTGTCTCTGTGTCCATCTGGGTGAATATCTCCACCATTGAACAGAATTTAGTGAAACTTTATACATGTGTTCAATAACCCATTCTGCAGAGACTTTTTGTTTTTGTTTTTCGATTCAATGCAATATGGCTAGGTAGGAAGTCTTTTTCGGTAGGCAGATATCATTTCAATGAAATTGCTTGTTATTGTAAACAAATGCTTTGCTTGTGGAAGAATCTGCACTCATCACATGATCCAATATTTTAACAACTTAGTAGAAAAGGCTTTTTGAAACATTGCGGGAAAAGAAGAAAATGCTGGTTCACTGCAATGTCTTCCATCCCCTGAGATCAAATACCATAAATTTAACTCATTACCAAACAACAAAATTTTAGGTCTGTCCAAATTGAAAGCATTTGTAGTGACAAAATAAAAGTGACTATAAATTCGAAATTTGTTTTGTGAAGGGAAGAAAACATTGTGGGAAAAGGAGAAAATGCTGGTTACCAGCATTTTCTCCTTTTCCCACAATGTTTTCAAAAGGCTTCTTTCTCAGGGGAGTCAAAAGTAGGGATTGTGTTGTAATGGTGGGTTAATCATATCTTATTTGTCAACTGCAAAGGCATTCTATGTTAATTCTAAAATCTTTATATATTGGGATCTGCATAGTGACTAACATAACCCATGATGCACAAAGGCCTAAACCCTTTACCCAATAAAGCATTTCTATGGTATCCCTAATTGACCTTAAATAACAGCAAGGTTGAAGCAGTTTCTTATGTGAACCTTTTGATAGCTTAGAAAACATTGTGGCTAAAGGTGAAATTGCTCGTGACGAGCAATTCCACCTTTTGCCCCAATGTTTTCTATAGGCTGTTACAGGCAATGCCTAGAAATGAGTATCCATGGAGTAAAGGGTTAAGGTCTACACTCTGATGCAAAGGCCAATGAAATGTGTAGCAGCTGGATTAAGACTAGTAGAAAACATTGTGATAGGTGGAGGTATCACTAAAATTTTTTTGTATTTTCAGATCCAATAGCTGCCAGTGCTGAAGCAGAGGAGGCTGACATTCATGCTTTAACTGGGGTTCTCAAACTGTACTTCAGGGAGCTTCCGGAACCTTTATTTACAGAACAACACTACCCGTCTTTCATTCAGAGTATAGGTAAGTCTCCTATTGTACCCAGTTGCTGAGTAATGTCATGAAATTTATTATGATTTTTTTTTTGTAATGAATGAGACATGCTCTGGCAAAAGGGGGGTGTATAGGATCTGACATGAGTTGGCAATGAAATAAGCGAATCTAGGGAGCCTTTGGCGAGGTTAATAACATCTTTTCTCAACAAGTTTAACTCTTTACCACACAATCCCAACTTTTGACGACCCTGACAAAGAATCTTTTTGAAAATATTGTGGGAAAAGGAGAAAATGCTGGTAACCAGCATTTTCTCCATTTCCTACAATATTACCTACCCTTCCCAAACCAAACATCAATCATGCAGGCACATTTATTTTGTTGGCTGCTAATGCTTTCAATTTGGACCAGTCTATAACTCTGTTGTTTGGTGAAGAGTTAATTAAATTTTTATATCATACACCAGAGAATGTCAGATTCTTTTTATCACATAATGATATTTTGCAAATCATAAGATAAGAAAATTCAAAACAGTCGACATATGCACACACGGTATTGCCGTACTATCCATGAACCCATTCACTTCTATGAAATATGTACAAAATGATGTCAAAAATGATGTCACATAATAGTGATATCAGATATTTGAAATATAGGATCTGAGATTAGTAGGCATTTGAGATAAGATTTTATCAGAGGAGTCTAGGGAAATGTTAGAAGCGAGCTTAATTACATTCTCTTTGACGAGTTTAATAAAATCTTACCTCAAACGCCCACAAATGTCAGATTCTTTTTATCACATAGTGATATTTCACAAAATATAGATCAGATGATGTATAAACATTCATAAATGCTCCCGCGGTATTAACTATGAGAGCCATTCACTTGTATATGAATTACGTATGAAATGACGTAAAAAATGACATCACACAAATGTGATATTAAACATGAAAATTTGTAATGGGTATAGTACACTGAAAACCAGGGAGGTTATGTGATAAAAGAAAATTCATTATGGGTATATTACACTGAAAATAAGGAGGGTTATGTGATTAAAAGGTATCTTGTGTTGAATTTTACCAAGCAAGTTGTCGTGTAATTATGGGGGCCATGAAATAAATTTTGTTTACCACACAATCTCCACTTTTTACAACCCTGGGAAACAAGCCTTTGGAAAACATTGTGGGAAAAGGAGAAAATGCTGGTAACCGGCATTTTCTCCTTTTCCCACAGTATTTTCTACCCTTCCCAAACCATTTTTTTTTTAGTCACCTTTACTTTGTCGTCTGCAAATGCTTTCAATTTAGATCAGTCTAAAATTATCTCCTGTGGTAAAGAGTTAAAAAAAGACAATATCACAAGGTAGAATAGTCCATTGTGAGCAAAATCTTGGTAACCAGCATTTCTTCTTTTTCCCACATGTTTTTTTTAAAAGCCCCTTTCACCAGGTTTGAAAACTCAAGATTGTGTGATAATGTGTCACCCTAAATGAGTGCTAAATGAACCCAATTCAGGGAAAGTGATTAGAGTGATGTGGTTTTCTTTGACTGGGAAGAAAAACTCATCGAGAAAAAGTACTGTAGATAATGCTGGTTCCCTGTATTTTCTTCGTTTCCCACAATATTTCGTCAATGCTTGTTCTTCAGGTTTGCTAATACTTGAGATTGTGATGTAATGGGTTTATCCATAATTCCATGAGATTTAACGACCCTGAGATTGAAAGCCTTTACAGACAGGTTAGGAAAATTTTCTCCTTTTCCAGGAGTGTTTCTTACCTATCAAATGCAGGTCTGCTAATATTAGCCACATTCAAGTTGTGGTTTGCAAACACATTTGGTTTGGATAAGTGAAACATTTTGTAGTTTATCAGAAGAGTTTTACAAATCAACATTGCGATCTTAATACTTTCTGTCTTTTTTTTCAGAACTCCAAAACGAAGGGGCCAAAGAGAAATGCATGCTTGAACTGTTACATTCATTGCCAGATGCTAATTATTACACCATAGTCTACATGATAGAACATTTAGTGAGAGTTGCAAAACAGTCACATGACAACAAAATGTCCATTAGTAACCTGTCAACCATATTTGGACCTACGTTATTGACCCCAGCTGTCAAAGAGGGGTCAAGTGATCCCATGGTGCAAATGGCAAGAGCAGCGAAAGATGCAACTGTGCAAAGTGAAGTTATTAACTTTTTCTTAAAGCTGGCTTCAAGCGGAAAGAATATTCGGAAATCAGCTGCGAATGATTGAGATGTCATGATATTTTAGAATCAACTTGTGACCGAACAACATTTATCATCCAAATTAAAAGCACTTGAAGACAAGGAGTTGATAAATTGATTGTGGCTATGATCATGAAAATTATCTGGAAAAGGTCAGAAAACATTGCGGGAAAAAGTGCTTGACACAAGATTTTAGTGCAGCTGTTTTTGGAGAAAATGATGAATAATTGTCTGGTAATCATCATCTGCATTGTTGTCATCGTGCAAAAGCTACGACATTTTGCAATATCTTTGTTATTACTGAAGATCAGACATGGACAAATTATTAACCCTTTACACAATCCAGACTTTTAATGACCCTGATAAAGAAGCCTTTGGAAAATATTGTTGGAAAAGGACAAAGTGCTGGTAACCAGCATTTTCTTCTTTTCCCTCAATGTTTTCTACCCTATCAATAAACGTTTTGAGCCACATAGAAATTGTGGTCTGCAAATGCTTTCAGTTTGGACAGGGAGGGCTAAAATTTTGTCTTCTAGTAAAGAGTTAAGTATCAAAAGTGAAACCTATGCAAAGAGGATAGGTAAATGTCAAAGTATATTTGACACAAGTATTCTCCCTTCTCGATTCAGAACTTTCACTGAAAATCAAGCATTGGCAGCCCAGCATTGTCACCCTCATGCCATGCTTTTTGTTTCTCGTTCTTCCACAATTTTTCCACACTCTTTTCCATAGGGTCATTTTTTATACACCCCCCCCCCCCCCACAACAAAGTGGAAGGGGTATACAGGAATCGCAATGGCTGTTTGTCTATAGACACAGATTTGTATAGAGCAATAATTTGTAACACATTTTAAGGTACTGAGCTCAAATTTACATGTAGTTTTCCTGTTTTCCTATAAAGTTGTGCATATGCAATTTTCATGACCCTGCTGCGATTTGTTGTGGAATTATCTCCCCTTGAATTTTCTTCAGCTCTTACTTTTGTACTTAACCATACTGCATCCTGTGACAAAGACCTGTTTTTGTGACAAGGAGCTGGTGGGAGGGGCATAATCACATTTAGTGATAGTTCTAGTTGCTATAGAGTCAAAATGCCAGACACTGATATTTTTTTAGAATGAACTCACAGAAGACTTGAGATTGTATTAGACACATTCTAAAGTATAGAATAGCAACATCTTTTTGGATACTAATTGGAGGAAAACGGCAAAGCATCAGTTTAAAATGAAAACAATAACAAGACTGTTTCACCTTCAATTTTAACCCTTTACCAAACAATCCTTGATTTGTATACTCCAGAAGAAAAAGCTTTCTGAAAACATTGTGGGAAAAGGAGAAAATGCTGGTAACCAGCATTTTCTCCTTTTCCCACAATGTTTTCTACCCTTCAAAAAACATATTTCATGTGTTGGTAGTATTTAATTTGTTGTCTGCAAATGCTTTCAATTTTGTCAAAATTTTAACATTTGGTGAAGATTAAGTCAAGTGCTGAACATCAGGTATGAAAGAATAAATAAACAAGAAAGATTTTGTGTTCATATATTTGTGTTCATAACTGATATTTTCATCTTGTTAACCCTTTCCCAAACATCAAATTTTGGACTCTTCTAAACAGAAAGAGTTTGCAGACGACAATTTTAGATTTGGAGAAAATGGTAGGGAGTTCTCGAAAAGGGTAGAAAATACTGTGCAATTTACGAGCAATTTCTCCTTTTCCCACAGTGTTTTCAAATACTTTTACTGCAGACACATAAAAACCAGGGCCTGTTTTGGAAAGAGTTAATTGTTTATATGTTGTGGAAGACATGCTCCGTGAAAAGGGGGGTTTAATGCATCTGCCTAAAGGATTGATCCATGTCAGCCTGCACAGTCTATGCTATTTGTTAATTTTCTGCATGTCTCATGACCATTCTACTTCATGACTTGGTCGGATGTTAGTCTATTAAGGTTGTCTGGATCTAAAATTGTGTGATGGCTTGCTTGGTATGGTGTATTATCTCTTGACCAAAAGACAAAATTTTAGACTTATCTAAATTGAAACCGTATGTAGATTACAAAATAAATGTGACTGAAAAATTCGAAATTTGTTAAGTGGAAGGTAAAAAACCTTTTGGGAAAAGGAGAAAATGCTGGTTACCAGCATTTTCTCCTTTTCCCACAATGTTTTCAGAAAATATATACCTAGGTGCACTTACTGCCATGATATGACCTAAGCTTTTAATGACGGCATTATACAACCCTGTTGGAGAAAGCTTTTGAAAATATCATTGGAAAAGGAGTAAATGCTTTTAACTTAGTTTTTGGTTTTACCTAAAATAGAGAGTTAATCGCTTGCTGCTTTTCTATCAATGCCTTTTCAGTAAAAAAATCGAACTTTATTTCATGATTTCCAGTAGGATATTGAGAAATAGCAGTGAAAATATTTTTCAATATTACACTGGTACCACCAGTGAAAATACTGATTTTCACGTTCTTCTTGCCTAGGTGAATTGCGTGTGCCTCACAACCAGATGGGAAATAAGACATCACATACCTTACATTTCTCGCACTTGACGTAACGTTGTAATGTGTTGCTATGTGGGAGGGGTACGCCACGAGGAATAACGGAAAAGAATTGTACTGGATTTTGATAAAGCTCCTCCCAGAAAGGCTTAAAAGCATGAAATAAATAGGATATTTTTTTCGGTGAAAGATCGAAATTTATTTCATCTCGTGACCACCATTGGTAATATTTTCACTCGTGGCTGTGCCACTCGTGAAAATATTACCAATGGTGTCCACTCGATGAAATAAATTTTGATCTTTCACCGAAAAAAACAAGTATCCTCTATTTATTATACTCCTATCAGTGAATTACTGGAATTTCACAGTGATTAACATCACTAGTGATGATAAATATGATATCATCACTAGTGAAGATATAGTTTTAGAATGTTTGCAGGAACTACTTTTTTTCCAAGATAGCTCATATTGTGCCATTCTTGATAATTATCAGCATAGACGAGGGTTAATCAGGAACATAATGAATAGGATAATCAACTGGTGGCGTGTGATACTAAGATTTGTCACTCGAATGGGCCTTGATGCAGTAAAAAAACTCGTCCTTCAGACTTTTCTTTTCCCAGTGGCATCACACCATATTCTAGTGACTGATTTTTAATTCATCACATTACCTCCCTTGTTTTCATGGTGATATACCCATTACAAAGTTTCTTATCTTTGACATGTTTGATACCACATTTCGATAAGTGAGTGCAACACTATTCTTAGTGCCTGTACATTGTACAGGCACTTAGAATAGTGTTGCACTCGCCTATCGATTTGTGTGACATCATTTTTTTGCGTCATTTGGTATGTATTACATACAAGTGAATGGGTCTGACGGATATTACTGCGGGTGCATTTATAAACGTTTTTGCATCATTTAATCTAAATTTTGTGAAATGCTCTGATGTAATAAAAAGAATTTGACACTGTGGATATCTGAGTTAAAATTTTATTAAACTTGTCAAGAAAAATTATTATTAAGCTTGCCAAAGCTCGGTTTATAACATTTCCCTAAACTCGTTTAATAAAATCTTATCTCAAAAGCACACTCATATCAGATCCTAATATCACACACACCTTGTTGATTATCCTCTTTATATCAAAAATTATAGATCACAGAAATTTTTAAGTTATTTTTTTTTAATTTTTATTTGCCGAACCTTTGTCTTTTTTGCCTAGCATGAGCATGTTTTTGTATTTTTTCGTGCATTTGATATTCTATGTATTTGTTTACCCCCTTTCACTAAACAAGGAAAATTTATTTTCTTTTATTTTGTATACATAATACTTTTTTTTTGAAAACGAGTCTGTATCACATAGTTATTCGGTACATGTGTACTGCATTTTCGTATCAGTTTTTATTGTTTATCTACTTCTTCAATGTTTATTTGTTTAAGTTGTTTTGTTGTTATCATTGTCGTAATTCTTTTCTAAATGTTGTTATCAGTGTACATGAATGTTAATCATGAATAGATAAACTGCTAATACATATAGGATCTGACATTGTGTTGGCTTTTAACTCTTTACCACACAAGAAAATTTTAGACTGGTCCAAACTGAAAGCATTTGCAGATGACAAAATAAAGGTAACTGAAAAATAGAAATTTGTTCTGGGAAGGGTAGAAAACACTGTGGGAAAAGGAAAAAATGCTGGTTACCAGCATGCTGGTTACCAGCATTTTCTCCTTTTCCCACAGTGTTTTCAAAAGTCTTCTTTCTCTGGGGCGTCAAAAGTAGAGATTGTGTGGTAATGGGTTAAGATAGAATGTTATGGAATGAGTTTTGGGAAATGTTAGTAAGCAAGCCTTGGTAAGCTGAAAAACATTTTCCCGTAACATGTTTAACCCATTACCACACAATCCCTACTTTTGACGCCCCTGAGAAAGAAGCCTTTTGAAAACACTGTAGGAAAAGAAGAAAATGCTGGTAACCAGCATTTTCTCCTTTTCCCACAGTGTTTTCTACCCTTCCCAGAACAAGTTTCAATTTTTCAGTCACCTTTATTTGTCGTCTGCAAATGCTTCCAATTTGAACCAGTCTAAAATTTTTTCGTGTGGTAATGGGTTAACTCTTTACCAGACAACCCTGACTTTTGATGACTCAGAGAATGAGATCATTTGAAAACATTCTGGGAAAAGGAGAAAATGCTTTTCCCTCTATGTTGAATGATGGATTTGTTTTTTGAAAGGGTAAAATTAGAGTCAACCCAGCATAACATAGTTATGAGTTTTAATTGAACCCTAAAGAAGACGGCTATTGAAAACTTTGTGGGGAAAAGGAGAAATGCTGGTAGCCAGCATTTTCTCCATTTCCCACAATGTTTTCGAGAAAATTGTTACTCGGGGTGTTTAACTCTTTACCAAATGACAAAATTTTGGACCAAATTAAAAGCATTTACAGATGACAAAATAATTGTAGTTAAAATGATTATTTTTGTCTTTGATGGCATAGAAAACATTGTGGGAAAAGGATAAAATGTTGTTTACCAGCATTTTCTCCTTTGCCCACGTTTTTTATAAGCCTCTTCCTCAGGGTCGTTAAAACACGAGTTAAAACTTAGGATTGTGTGGTAAAGGATTAAAAGTAAAGTACTTAAAGTGAAAGACTGAAAATAATTCAAGTATATTTTTCAAAAAGTGTTTGTGTGAGCTCATTGAAGGCAATAATGACATAACTGGAAGTGTCCTTTTCATTTATTTAGCAGTTTATTCACTCTGAATGAAAGTTACTTGTTGTAGTGTAGTAAAGGAAGTCATTGATGAAAAGTTTTTTTCTTTTTTATATTAAAATGTATCAGAGGAAGAATTTACATGCATAATAAATTGTTAAAATTTTCTTACCTTGTGTTTTTTTCTTACAGAATCCATCTTATTATACCCCCGCAAAACAATCTTTACACGAGTATACTGGAATCAGCCTGTCTGTCCATCTGTCTGTGTGTTCATCTGTGTACAAAATATGGCTTACTAAATCAATGAACAATCCCATGTTTTAAGGCCATGCTGACTGAGCCACTGACCAATCCTGTTTTCCCGCCCTGCTGACTAATAATCACTGAACAATCCTATGTTTTAAAGGCCATGCTGACTTAACCACTGAACAATCCTGTTTTCAGGCCATGCTGACTTAACCACTGAACAATCCTGTTTTCAGGCCATGCTGACTTAACCACTGAACAATCCTGTTTTCAGGCCATGCTGACTTAACAACTGAACAATCCTACGTTTTAAAGACCGTGCTGAATTAACAACTGAACAATCCTACGTTTTAAAGGCCGTGCTGACTTAACAACTGAACAATCCTACGTTTTAAGGCCGTGCTGACTTAACAATTGAACAATCCTACGTTTTAAGGCCGTGCTGAATTAACAACTGAACAATTCTATGTTTTTGGCCCTTCTGACATAACAACTGAACAATCCAGTTTTTAGGCCATGCTGACTTAACCACTGAACAATCCTATGTTTTAAGGTCATACTGACTTAACCACTTAACATTCCTGTGTTTTAAGGTCATGCTGAGGTAACCATTAAATAATCAATTTGTTTTAAGGGCCCTTCTGACTTAACCACTGATCAATCCCATGTTTTATAGGCTCTGCGGACTTAACCACTGAAAAATCTTATGTTTTATAGGCCTGGCTGACTTAACTTTTCACCAAACAATCCTATGTTTTAAAGGTCCTGCTGACTTAACCACTAAACAATCCTATGTTTTATAGACCCTGCTGACTTCACCAATGAACAGTCCTATGTTTTAAGGCCATGCTGATTCAGCCACTGACCAATCCTGTTTTCCTGCCCTGCTGACTTAACCACTGAACAATCCTATGTTTTACAGCCCCTGCTGCCTGCTGACTTAACAACTGAACAATCCTATGTTTTGAGGCCATGCTGACTCAGCCACTGAGCATTCCTATTTTTTAAAGGCCCTTCTGACGTACACTGAACAATCCAATGTTTTGAGATCATGCTGACTAAAACACGGAACAATCCTATGTTTTAAGGCCATGCCAACCTAACAACTGAATAACCCTATGCTTTAAGGTCATGTTATCCTATGTTTTAAAGGCCCTGCTGACTTAACAACTGAACAATCCTATGTTTTCAGGCCATACTGACAAAATAATTGAACAATCCTATGTTTAAAGGCCATGCTGACTAAACCACTAAACAATCCTGCTTTAAGGCCATGCTGACCAAACAGCAGAACAATCCTATTTTTTAGGTCCTGCTGAGTTAACAACTGAACTATTCTATGTTTTAAGGCCATGCTAACTTAACAACTGAACTATTCTATGTTTTAAGGCCATGCTGACTTAACCACTGAACAATCCTGTTTTAAGGCCATACTAACTTAACAACTGAACTATTCTGTGTTTTAAGGCCGTACTGACTGTACCACTGAACAATCCTATGTTTTAAGGCCATGCTGACCACAACTGAACAATTCTATGTTTTAAGGCCGTACTGACTGTACCACTGAACAATCCTATGTTTCAAGGGCCCTTGTGTCTTAACCACTGATTAATCCTACGTTTTAAAGTCATGCTGACTTCATCACTGAACATTCCTATGTTTTAAGCCATGCTGAATTAACCTTTCACAAAATAATCCTATATTTTAAAGGCCCTTCCTACATAACAACTGAATGGACCTATGTTTAAGGCCATATTGACTTAACAACTGAACATTCTTATGTTTCCAGGCTATGCTGACTTAACCACGGAAAATCCAACATTTTAGGCCATGCTGACTTAACCACTGAACAAACCTATGTTTAAGGCCCTGCTGACTTAACCACAGAACAATCCTATGTGTTTAGGCCATGCTGACTAAACCACTTAAAAATCCTATGTTTTAAGGCCGTGCTGACTTAACCACTGAATAATCCTATGTTATTAGGCCATGCTGACCTAACAACTGAACAATCCTATGTTTTAAGGTCATGCTGACTTTACCACTGAACAATCCTATGTTTTCATGGACCTTCAGACTTAACCACTAAACAATTCTATTTTTTATGGGCCCTTCTGACTTAACCACTTATCAATCCTATGTTTTAAGGCCATGCCAACCTATCAACTGAACAATCCTATGTTTTAAGGCCACTCCGACTAAACCACTGAACAATACTATGTTTTAAAGGCTCTGATGACTTAACCACTTAACAATCCTATGTTTTAAAGGCCCTTTAGACATATCCAACAAACAATCCTTGGTGATAAAGCCCTTCAAACTTAACCAATGAACAATCCTATATCTGAAAGATCCTGCTGACTTAACCAATGAACAATTCTATGTTTTAAAGGCCCTGCTGACATATCCACCAAACAAACCTAGGTTTTAAATGCCCTGCTGATGGATCCACCGAACAAACCTAGATTTTAAAGGCCTTGCTGACTTATCCACCAAACAAACCTAGGTTTTAAAGGCCTTGATGACGTATCCAAAGATATTGAAAACATCAGGAGAAATTTAACAACCCTGAAGAACAAGGCCCCTGAAATCATTATAGGTCAATGGAAGATACTGGTTATCAAAGGCTCTATGTCAATTCAATGTAGGATTGTTTGGTAACGGGTTGAAGTATAGAATTTCAACAACTCGCATTTAAAACATGCTCCAAACAACTTATAATTTTCTACCAATGTTCTTCTATATGTTCATATCAACACTACTCAAGTAAACAAAAAGTGACTAGATCTTCAATTCTTTTTAATTTTTTTTATATATTAACAATACTCATGACAACAGAAAATAATATTTAACCCTTTCCCAAACAACAAATTTTGGACTTTTCCAAACTGAAAGAGTTTGCAGACGACAATTTTAGATTTTGAGAAAATGGCAGAAAGTTCTCAAAAAGGGTAAGAAAACACTGTGGGAAAAGGAGAAATTGCTCGTTACGAGCAATTTCTCCTTTTCCCACAGTGTTTTCAAAAGACTTTTACTGCAGACACGTAAAAACCAGGGCTTGTTTGGGAAAGGGTTAAACAAATCTATTCAGACAGATAAACTGACAAATTTACACAATCAAAGAGAAAAGATCAGAATAAATAATTATTTTTGTGAAAACAAATCGTATTTTTACATGCAACTGAACTCTTTACCAGAGGACAGAATTTTAGACTGGTTTAATTCTAAAGCATTAATGTTGCAGACTAAAACTTGGATGAGGCTTAAAATATGATTTTTGTCTTTGATAGGGAGAAAATACTGGTTTCCTTAATTTTTTTCAAAAGTCGTTTTTATTCAGTAAATAAATGAAACAAATTGCATGAAAGGTCTTTTATTCAATCAAATTCTGACAACATAGACAAAAGAAAATTTTGACTTTTCCCCCCGATTTTGGCTGCTGCCAATTCTGTGCTTAAGTACTTTAACACTCTAACCAGACGACGAAAAATTTAGCCTTGTCCAAATTGAATGCATTTGCAGCCAACAACTTCAACATTGCTCAAATGGTGCAATTTTCCTTTGATGAGGAAGAAAACATAGAGGGAAAAGGAGAAAATGCTGGTTACCAGCATTTTCTCCTTTTCCATCGATGTTTTCATAAGGCATCTTTTCCTAAAGTTGTGAAAATATCAGTATCATGTGGTAAAGAGTTAAAGAAAAGAAAACTTTACCATCTTAACAAAAAAACTTTTAGATGGACAGGTGACAGGCATCATGCAATGACATACATAATTTATTATGTGCTCTTCCAGTCTTGTGCCGAGTAAAACTTGAATATCTCCAATCTATGGCCACAGTGCTAGTATCATTTCAAAATTCCTCTCATTTGCCTGTTCTGATCTTTCAGCTTGATGTCTGCTCTATCCACATTTCCTGTGATACGATCTAACTGCTCGTTCTGAGACTGAATCTCATCTCCAAGACCTTGGGCAAGCCCTTTTAGTCGGCTTAAACCATCAGACATCATATCTGAAAGTATTAAAAAAAACAATGAAGTGTCATTTGCAACAAATTAACTTTAGCTGAAATTATTAAACTAGTGTTTGAATTGCTATAAAACATTGAAAAAAGGGAGAAATAAGCTGGTCTCTTTGACCAAATGTATCCAAGAGCATTCTTTTTTCAGGATCATGCCTAAGCCCAGTAGCTCAGACGGTAGCATTATCTCCCGCTAGATGGCATTCTATAAATACTCATCTATCTGATATGGGCATCCTGGGTACAGAACCAAACCTTTTTCCTACGCGACAGCCATTACTTTGAATTTAAAACCAAAAAAAGTTTTACCCAATAAAACGCTACCTTGTGCAATTCACTCAACTATGATCACCAGTTTAGAGAAATCTGTTGCTAAAGCAGGTCTCATTTCTCCTCAAACGTATTGATACATAACAGCTATTTTCAACATTGCTACTTTATAGAGTGTAATATTACAGTCAGCCCGCTTTCGGGGCTAGTAGTGATGTGTCATATAAGACAGTCGAATCTTCGAAGAATATGACATGCGCAGACAACGAAGACTGTAGCTTAGAGGACTTGAACATAGAAGGTGCTTGTTTCGCCGATTTCTTTCTGAGGATTGATGACAGTCATACACTTTTGTCCACAACCAAAGACAGTGATCACCATTCGAGCTAAGTGTATTTTGTCCTCTGCAAATGCTTTCATTCTTCTTCTTTTGAGTCCAAAATATAGGCAGTAAATTCAATGTAGCTTGAGCGATAAAAATTCTGCCAGAGTTTTTGCTCTACTTCAATTTGTTTTAAAAGTGTTTTTTTTTTTATCTTTGGATCATTTAAAAACTCTGGGCGCTCACTTAACTCTTTACCAAGTGACAAAATTGTGGCTGTGTCCAAATTGAAAGCATTTGCAGACGACAATTTCAGTGTGGCTTCAATGGAGCAATTTTTCTTTGAAAGGGTAGAAAACTTTATGGGAAAGGAGAAAATGCTGGATACCAGCATTTTTTTCTTAATCCCAAATGTTTTCAAAGGGCTTCTTTTCCAGGGCTAACCCATTACCACACAGTCCCTACTTTTGACGCCCCTGAGAAAGAAGCCTTTAGAAAACATTGTGGGAAAAGGAGAAAATGCTGGTACCCAGCATTTCTCCTTTTCCCACAATGTTTTTTACCTTTCACAAAACAAATTTCAATTTTTCAGTCACTTTTATTTTAGTCGTCTGCAAATGCTTTCGATTGCAACAAGTCTAAAATTTTGCAGTTTGGTAATGAGTTAAGTTACATCCTTTACTAGAGAATTACATATTTTAATGATCCAGAGGGGGGAAAGTCTTCAGAAAAACATTGTTGAAAAAGGAGAAAATGTTATGCAGTTTGAGTTTGAGTTTATTTTGTTGTCTGCAAGTGCTTTCAATTTGGACCAGTCCAGAACCTTGTTATATGGCAAAGAGTTCATCTGGATAAGCCTAAAATTTTATTAGCTGGTAAGGGGTTAAGTAAATTAAGTGAAGTGAGCATTTCCTTTTCAAATCAGGATGTACCAAATAATGCTTGTCCTATTTCATCTCAACAGGGATTGTTTCTTATCTTTTACCACATAACCTCTACTTTTACTGGCATTTAGATAGAGAGCTTTTGAAAACTTTGTGAGAAAAGGAGAAAATGCTGGTAACCATCATTTTCTCTTTTTCTCAAATGTTTTTTCCTATGGGAAGGCAAAACTTTGTCACTTGAGTCACCTTTTAATTTGTTGTCTGCAAATGCTCTCAATTTGGACCAGTACAAAAGTGTGATGCCTTGTAAACTGTTAACCCCTTACCACACAATCCCTACTTTTGATGACCCTGAGAAAGAAGCCTATAGAAAACATGGTTGGAAAAGGAGAAAATGCTGGTAACCAGCATTTTCTCATTTTCCCATCATGTTTTCTACCTTTCACAAAACACATTTTAAATTTTTAGTCAATTTTATTTTGTTGTCTGCAAATGCTTTCGGTTTGAACAAACCTAAAATTTTGTCATTTGGTAATGAGTTAAACATATTTTTATTGTCAAAACAAACCCCCGTCATGATTTTCTTTTGTCTACATACACAATTTTGAAATAATGTGTCAACATGAGACATTGCCTGTACTAAGATATGAAATAAGAGGAAGCATTTTCTCCGCAATAAGATTGTTAAAAAATTGTTTACAACTATGAACAGTCATCATGGACTAAGAATAAAGATTGCTAAACAATCCTGTGTTTTCAAGACCCTGATGAAGAAAAGCATTTAAAAACACTGTGGAAAAAGAAGATACTACTGATAAGATGGATCATTTGAATGACACTGGATGTGTCCTCTGGGAGAATATAAAACTTTTCATCTTAAATATTGTTATGGGAGACCTCTCCTTCTGTCCAGATTTGAATACAATATCTGACCACTGCTTTGGAGGAAATATCTCTTTAGCTCAATGGTGTAGATATTGGCCTTTCATCGGTTTAGGATTTGAATCCTGTACAGTCCCTGTACTTCTGCAATGCATTTGTTCATTTGTTTCTTTGCTATGGACTTTGTTCGTAAGAATATGGTTAACCAATAACCACACAATCCCTACTTTTGTCGCCGCTGAGAAAGAAACCTTTAGAAAACATTTTGGGAGAAGGAGAAAATGCTGGTAACCAGCATTTTCTCCTTTTCCCACAATGTTTTCTACCCTTCACAAAACAAATTTCAAATTTTCAGTCACTTTTATTTTGTCGTCTGCAAATGCTTTCCATTTGGACAAGCCTAACATATTGTCGTTTGGTAATGAGTTAATGGGCATGGAGCTAGTGTGGCAAAAGGAGAAATTGCTTGCTACAAACAATGTCTTGTTTTACTGTTTTAACTCTTTACCAAACCTAAGACAAAATTTTAGACTGGTCCAAATTGAAAGCTCTTGCACAAGACAAGATAAGCGTAACTCAAAAACTGAAATTTGCTTCCAACAGAGTAGAAAACATTGTAGGAAAAGGAGAAAATGCTGGTTACCAGCATTTTTTCCTTCTCCCACAATGTTTTCAAAAAGCTTCTCTCTCAGGGTCGTAAAAACCAGGCATAGTTTGGTAAAGAGTTAAAATAGGCTAGCTACCATGTTTTAAAATTGCATTTAATTCTCAATTCCTTTTCCTTAATACAATGTACTGTACATTAATTTTTTTTTATAAATTGATTGACTGTATGGCATTTAAGTTAAACAGTTTAACACCATTTTCAATAATATATCAGTTACATTAGGACGGCTAGTGCACCTACCAACGCTTTTCATGAGTTTCTGTTACCAGTACTCTGCTCAAAATTCATTACCAAGCTACTGCCTGCTTTCTCTCATAACAACTGTTGAAACAATGGTAAGCAGAGAGGAGGGGAATAAATCCTGTAATAAGGACTGAAATCAATCCTCAGAAACAAATTGGCTGAGCTAGGGATCAAACCAGTAAATTCCGGTTCTCAACCCATTACCACACAATCCCTACTTTTGACACCCCTGAGAAAGAAGCCTTTTGAAAACACTGTAGGAAAAGGAGAAAATGCTGGTAACCAGCATTTTCTCCTTTTCCCACAGTGTTTTCTGTCCTTCCTAGAAAAAATCTCAACTTTTCAGTCACCTTTATTTTGTCATCTGCAAAAGCTTTCAATTTTAACCAGTCTAAAATTTTGTTGTATGGTAATGAGTTAAGTCCAGTATTGACAGAGCTATACGGGCTTGGCATTTCCTAAATTACAGACTTTACAATACAATACTTGTATTGTAAATAAAGGCCACCCACCCAAAATACATTATTTCTGAAAATATGCATAACTATAACATGGTATACGTCCCCTTACTTAATGTTACTATAGATGTATTCTACAGAGACTTTACAGTACCTAGATTTTCATTCAGTTGCTGCTCTTTACGACTATGAGTGACTGGAACAATGTACTGTGTTTGTGTTTTCTTAGCTCCTTTCATAAACCTGTCATCTAAATCATCGTCCTCGTAGAAACCCCTCCCATCTTCCGTCCTTAATCGTTCCCCAGGGTGAGGCCTTGACCCGCTTGTTTTCTCTAGTGTATCTTGCAGTTTACTGGGTTTGGGTTCAGGAGGCTTTGGCTGCTGATCTTTATCTTTGTCACCATTCCACCAGTTTTTTATGCCACCAAATATGCTTTTAATTCCTGTTATATGTTTTTGGGATACTTTCAGATCTTGATTGATTTGTGTTGTTTTCTTTTCTATGTTGTTTAGCTGTTCTCTTTGATGAAGTAATTCCTGAAACAGATGAATGGGTAGCAGTACAGACTAGGGGCACAATTATATGCTGTACATTTTCAGCTGTAATAAGTAATATGTAATACAGCTTTCAACTTCGGCCTGTCTTGTGGGTTCTTAACAATGATAATGTCCACTAAAACAATTCAAATTACTATCCATTATAGAAGTTTCAATGAAGATATTTCTTTTTTTTTCCTTTTACATGTAGTAAGTAATTATTTTACACTGACTTTTCCTGTAATTTCAAATCCTACAAACCAGATAAAATCTGATAAATTCCTTTCACAATGCCCATCTTGCTTCACCACACAATCTACAATTTCAACAACCCTGAGGAGGAAGCCTTTTGAAAAAAGTATGGTGAAAGGAGAAAATGCTGGTAACCGGCATTTTCTTTTTAACTCTGCAATATTTTCTATTTGTGTTTAAAAAAATAGAAAATGTGGTGAAAAAGAGAAAATGCTGGTATCCAAATTTTTCTCATTTTCCAGTCATGTTCTCCAAAGTTTTCTTCCTCATAATATTCAAGGTCTTGTCACGTCTTGTGTGATAAAGGTCTCAAGAAAGGTACGACACCATGCCATGATTTCAATACCTATTTTTGAAGCATGAGATTATGACTCATACAGGTGTGTCATTATCATGATCGATTTGATAAAAAAAAAAAGGCAGTGGCTAGAGATACGGTACCGTACCTCTAGCCTATATTAAAGAAATGGCTAGAGATACAGTACCGTACCTCTAGCCCCGGAGTCTAAAGATACGGTACCGTATCTCTAGTCATTCTTATGATATAGGCTAGAGGTATGGTATTTTGTAGATACATGTAAGAAATTATAAATCTACTTCAGTTTTGATTATTATCGTTATTAGTATACGTATTTGTTGTAATTGATTGGCATCAAAGGACAGAAACTCATTAAGTTGCAGTGTGTGAATGTGCACTGATGAGCGAAAATAATAATTGCGTTGATTATTAGGTGAACTTGATTACTTAACCCAGGGATTCTATATAACATATGTATTATCCCTGCTTAACTCTTTCTCAAAAGACAAATTTTACACTCGAAGAATTTGTAAACAATTTAAATTTTGATGAAAAATGGTGGAAAATGGTCATCCAAAAGGGTAGAAAACACTGTTGGAAAATGAGAAATTAGCAGGATTCATTTCTCTCTCACTGCTGTCCAATGTTTTGACAATAGTTATGTGGGAAAGCAGCCAGTGGCTTAGAAAGAATATTGTGCGGAGAACTGGTTAAAAGAATTTATTGTTCACATTATTTTTTGGCCTTAATGTTTGCAATAAATATTTATATATAATTCATGCCGTAAAATTCTGCTTCTACCATACATAAGCAATAATCCACACCAAATTTCAGTTCGAATCGTGGTTACCAGACCCAAACCTAAACACGCAACTCTATCCACCGCTCCCAATCCAAGAGTAGATAAATAAATGGATAGATAAAATAACTTAATAAGTATAAATAGATGGATGGTAGACAGACAGACAGACAGATAGATATCCTTTGTTCTCTCACTCCTGTCCCTCTGGCTTTGAAATTCTTGCCACCATGAATACAGTATTTAAAGCGATATCCCGTAATACTTTATATATCCTTTCTTTTATTTTTGTTTGTACGCGCGGCTGGGCTTTTTGTATTGTCATAGAATCCCTCTAGTAAAACTGCACACTTTCTGCACTTTGATAGCACTCTATTGCGCTTTTAAATGTTTGAAAATCTGCAAATTTCTTCCCGACGTGAATACTATGGGCCATTTTGACCGTATGATACAAAATTGGCTTGAAAGTGCTTTCAGAAAATTTTCCGTGATTGAGTAATAGATTAATTATCAATTTCCGTGATTGAGTAATTGATTATGTCGTTTTCAATAATCAATTAAAGAACAACAAAAGTTAAAATAATGTAAGATCCGCACACATCTTAAGCAATTAAATTCACCTAACTAATCAACGCAACTATTATTTTCGCGCATCGATGCAAACTCGCACACAGCAACGAGTTTCTGTCCTTTGATGTCGAGATTGATACTAATACATACTAATAACGATAATAATCAAAACTGAAGTAAATTTATAATTTCTTACATGTATTTACAAATTACCGTACCTCTAGCCTATATTATAAGAATGACTAGAGATACGGTACTGTATCTTTAGACTCCGGGGCTAGAGGTACGGTACCGTATCTCCAGCCATTTCTTTGATATAGGCTAGAGGTACGGTACCGTATCTCTAGCCACTGCCAAAAAAAAAAACTAGAAACTGTTAATGGCAGAACTAAACTAATTTCTCTTTAATGCTCTCTGTCTTAAACACACTGTGTCTGAAGTTGGCACAATTTCATCAATGGATTCTTTCATCATTTAATCGGGTAAAATGAAAATAAGACTGAATATCTAAATATCTGTGAAATGGAATAGCCATTATGTCATGGAAAAACAATTACAGTACAGAACTCTCTAAACTGCACACAGAAAAGCTTATTGTTATTTTTCTCCGATATATATTTATGATAAATTCTACCTCAGCAGTAGCTATTCCTGTTCTTTCCGAGTCGTCAATACTCGCTAATGCTCTTCTCATGCTATCCAACTGCCTCGATTCAGAATCGTCAATTTCTTGCATGATTCTCTGAATTCTTTCTTCGTGAGACTCGGGATCATCGCGCCGATAATTAACATTTCGTCTGCCGCTTGAGTAATTATCATCATCCTCGTCGAAAGGATTCGAACTTGTGTAGAAAGGGTTTGACATATTGTCTGTCTGTCTATCCCTACGAACTTTTGTTTTCTTCCTTGTAGACTTTAATTAACTTTCCAACTGAAGAGCAAACGGTGTATCGTTACAACGACTACGACATAAGAAATACAACCAAGGCAAGTATCTGTGAAAAGAAACGTTTGAATAAATTATGTCATAAAAATCATAGAAACGGTATTTTCTCTAATGCTACTGAACAAAAGACAAAATGATAAGAGAGGGGAGAGGGAGAGAATCCTCAATCGTATCGGTAAGAAACCGAGACTCTAAGAGCAGGGATCTAATATATCGGGATGCGGTCAAAACGTACCCAAACCAAAACGTACCCAAAAAATAAGTCAAAACGTACCCAAAAGTTAAGTCAAAACGTACCCAAAATTTAAGTCAAAACGTACCCAAAGTAAAATTTTGATTGAAATAATTTCAGTATTAGTAATAGATCGAAAACTTCATGTATCTTACCTTTTAAGGATGTTTTAACTCCAGACTCACTTATATCCTTTTAATTCTTTAAAAATGATGCATGGTTTCAATCCTACGTTACATTCAATTATGGGTGATGTGTTTATGTCAAGACTAATCAGGTGTGACAAACCAGTTGTCATTAACAGTTTTATTTTCATAAAAGATGATTTACAACAATTTGTACACAGTGCTACATAGCATTAATTACATTCATCACCCAGCCCCTTTTCAAAGATAACAAATTATAAGTTAGATCTAGTCAATCAAATGTTTTTTTTTTTCCACACACAAAAAGCACTAGGTTACCTTTAGTTTAATGACACAATCTGTAGTATTTACAATCCTTCTGAAAAATAGCTTTTTACACCATTGTTACAACTTTCTCCTGTTTCTCACATTATTTTTTAGTTTTTACCCTTCGAAACCTTATATTATAACGGTTGTTTGCAGATGTTTTCAATCTAGAAGAGTCCAATATTTTATTGATTGGTAAAGAGTTACGTTTTCAATATTTTCGGTGCAAAACATATCTTATAATATTCGCCCTCTAAATGTTAATATTTCAATTAACTGAAAAATTGTGTAAACATTTATAGTTGTAATGACAAGAAGGTGTAACCGAGTCACCACTCATAGACAAGAAAATCTTTTACATATCCATGTTTAGGGAATTTCCTGATAATAAAAATGTTACAAAGAAGAATTTTCAAAGGGAAGAAAATGAAAATATGAGGAAATTTCCATCAGAGCATTTAATGAATTTAAGAAAAAATCAACCCTTCAGTTTTTCATCTAAAGCAAATTGTCTCTCAAATCATCAATATTTACAAAACATTCAAATATATAATCAGGTAATATACAGTAGCTTAAATACCACTGAATAATTAATTTATTCACCACATAATTATAGTTTATTACACTCTTTTGGGGTGTGAAAATTGCACCTTTTGTTATCAGAACAATGTAATTAACGTATCTCATTTTTAGGAAAGTGCTAATTCTTATGAAGATTTTTTTTCCCGATTTTTTAATTGATAAAATATAATGTTAATAATGATGGATAAGGATATCAAGGTATCTAATGCTTTTTCCCTGTTAATTGTATTTTCCTAAAAAAGAGAGATACACACTCTGTAATTTTATCATGAAGCGTTTGATAGACTAATTAGCTATATGTTCTGTGATATGCTTCGATCATTATTTGTTTTAATCATGTAAGGCAAATTTGAAATAAAGCAGAATTAAAAGTTATCATCATCAAGATGGCGAAAACAATATTTCTATTAATTTGTGGAAAGATAGAAGATAAAAACACCATAAAAATCATGGGTACATTTTGACTTCACATTGGGTACGTTTTGACTCCACTTGGGTACGTTTTGACTTCAGTTGGGTACGTTTTGACTCCACTTGGGTACGTTTTGACTTGGGTACGTTTTGGTTTGGGTACGTTTTGACTGTAAACCAATATATCCATACTAAGAGGGACAACTGTCGGTGAAAACATAGGTGGTGGTTATACTTTCCTTTAAGTCATTACCAAACGACAAAATTTTAGGTTTGTACAAATTGAAAGCATTTGCAGACGACAAAATAAAGGTGACTGAAAATTTGAAATTTGTTTTGTGAAGGGAAGAAAACATAGTGTGAAAAGGTGAAAATTTTCTAAGGGCTTTCGCAATGTTTTCTAAGGGCTTCTTTCTCGGGTCGTCAGAAGTACGGATTGTGTGGTAATGGTTTAATTCACCTTTTAGCTCTTGAACTAAAATAGTCCTACCAACATCGAAAAAAAAAGAGACTCAAGAAACGCAGAGTATGTGCTTTGTGGTCGCCAAGATATAACAATTAAATGACGAGTAAAATAGGTGCAAACTATGTTTAACATCACTTTCAACAATATTTTAGTTGTATCACCGTAACGCCTTTGATAGTTAAGGGTTATCTTTTTTTTTTCATCGGGGCTCTTGATTATGAGTTTTGTTAACTCATTACCAAACGACTATATTTTAGACTGGTCCAAATTGAAAACAGTTGCAGACGACAAAATAAAAGTGACTGAAAATTTGAAATCTGTTTTGTGAAGGGTAGAAAACATTGTTGGAAAAGGAGAAAATGCTGGATACCAGCATTTTCTCCTTTTCTCACAATGTTTTCTAAAGGCTTCTTTCTCAGGGGCGTCAAAAGTCATGTGTGGTAAGAATAACCAGATGCAATCGGTGATGTCAGCGAGATTCGAACCCACAGTAACTTGGTTACAAACTCACCCAAACACCTTAACCTTTGACCTAAACTCAGTATTTCAACAGTCCTAAAGAGTGCGTTTTTTGAAAATATTCCGAGCAAACAAGAAAATAATGGTGACCAGCAATTTATCCTAAGTCGTCACAACTCGGCCGATTCCGTACCTACATCTGAGATGATGAACGGATTACTCGAGGTTTGTTGAATGATTTTATCCTTTCCCTATAATATGTTCGAGTCCTTCAAGAGCAAAAACAATCAATGTATCCACACTGAGTCTCATCCGGCATACCGTGATGGGAGCCATGAAGTTGTATGTAGGTACGGAATCGGCCGAGTTGTGACGAGTGGGACCACTCGTCACAACTCGGCCGATTCCGTACCTATTTGATAGCTCCCATCCCCATCATCCGAGATATGTGGATTTGAGTGGCCCGAGTCCTTCGGGAGCAAAAACAATCAACTGGCCCAAACTGAATATTATTGTCTGCAAATGCTTTTAATTTTGACAATCCTAAAATTTTGTTGCCTGAATCAGAGGTCAGCTCTGAGTCACGGGGGAACTGATGTACGAGCGTCTGACTCACCTCGTTTGTTTTACATCACTAGTAATATCTATAGATATCTGGCGCACCTTAATTTTTTGGAAATTTATTACCTTCGTTTTCAGTCATATTTATACATACTTGACATGTGTGTATCCTCGATCCTAGTACGGTAATTAATGAACTCTTTAGTTTACGAAACCTTTTTTCTTTTGGCAATCATGTACAAATTTGTAAACAACAACCAACTAATTGTGGCTGAAAATTCATTTTTTTTTGTGATAAGCTGAAAACATTGTAGGAAAACGAAAAAAAGGCTGGTTACCAGCATTTTTTTTCCTTTTCCTACAATGTTTTCAAAAGGCTTCCTTTTCAGGGCCGTGAAAACCAGGGATTGTTTGGAAAGGGTCAAATGAAACTTTCAGGTTGATAGTAAAAACCCACATAATGCTATTGCAGACTTCGTTATTATTATTTTTATAACATGTATTACTATTATTATTATTGTTGTTGTTGTTGTTGTTGTTGTAGACTTAGTGTTTATCATTTTTATAACATGTATTATTATTATTATTATTGTTGTTGTTGTTGTTGTAGACTCATTATTATTTTTATAACATGTATTATTATCATTATTATTATTATTGTTGTTTTAGTTGTTATTGTTGTTGTTGTTGTGACTTTTCTTTGAGAAAAATATCACCTAATCTGAAAATGTAGATCCAAGATCAGACTGCACACCATGTGCAGTCTGATCTTGATCTACACTGTTCGCAAGAGGTCAATGAGTTGGGCTTTACAGCCAAAGGGTTCATAAGCTATTTAACCCATTACCACACAATCCCTACTTTTGACGCCTCTGAGAAAGAAGCCTTTTGAAAACACTGTGGGAAAAGGAGAAAATGCTGGTAACCAGCATTTTCTCCTTTTCCCATAGTGTTTTCTACCCTTCCTAGACCAAATTTCAATTTTTCAGTCACCTTTATTCTGTCGTCTGCAAATGCTTTCAATTTTAACCAGTCTAAAATTTTCTTGGGCGGTAAAGAGTTAAAGCGTCTTTCATTGCCCAAAGAGCTGACGGTGAAACAGAATTTATCAGTGATTTACTGTATTTGCACATCACTACATGTGTATCCATGGGCGCGGAGGGATAATTTCGAAATATTTGTAACGAGGTTGTGATAAAAATTTGAAGGTCAAGATGATAATGTTATACCCTTGACACCCCATACTCTCTATCGTCAACGGTTTCCTATTGAAAATGCAAATTTCTATGTGAAGTGTACTTTTTTTAACAGAAATTGTTGTATGTATGTTGAATGTATGAAACAGACTATAGTGAGGTCGTCTGCGGATATATAATCCACCTACTCTCATTGCTTAGTGTAGTAGTTGTTGTTATATTGTTGCTGTATATACATGCTTATAATTCTTCTGAAATTGTGTTACTTCGATATATACAACCTACCGCAAAAACACACAACAGAAATGTGTGACGAGAGAGAGAGAGAGAGAGAGAGAGAGAGAGAGAGAAGTGAGAGGGAGAGAGAGGGTAGGGGTGTGGTGGGACATTATGGTTTAATCTAAGGCGTTAACTCTTTACCAAGCGACAAAATTTTAGGCTTGTCAAAATTGAAAGGTATTGCAGACGACAAATTGAATGTGACTTCAATGATGTAATTTGTCTGTGATAGGGTAGAAAACATTGTGGGAAAAGGAGAAAGTGCTGGTTACCAGCATTTTACATTTTCCAACACTGTTCTCAAAAGCCCTCTACTTCAGGGTCGTCAAAAGTCGGGATCGGATGGGAAAGAGTTAAGTTGTGTCAGCGTTTCTGTTTGAACTATTTGAATATAATCGGAAGAATGTCTTCAATACTATATGGAGTGCAACACGCCAAAAGGTACATTCGGACATTTGCGTAAAGTGTCGTCCCGGATTAGCCTGTGCAGTCCGCGCAGGCTAATCCGAGACGGCACTTTACGACTAGTTTAGATTTTGTGTTACAGTAGACTTGCGTAAAAAGGAAAATCACATAAAATCGGAAAGTGTCGTTTCGGATTAGCCTGTGGGGACTGCACACGCTGATCAGAGACGACACTTTACGCAAATGTCCGAATGACCCTTTTCGCGTGTTGCACTCCAATTATAGTGACTATCTTGACAACCCAGGTATTGTATCAATATTGTTGAACGAAATCCTTGTCAATACACTCTTTAGAGCATTTCTTTTCTTAATATACTCTTAATTAAAATCCCACATGTGTCCTAATGAAAAGTACTTGCAGATGAGCAATTGTAAGCGACCCAAATGATTAAATTTATCTTTGAAAGGGTAGACAATTCTCTGAAAAAGAAGAAAAATGGTCGGTAAGATTCTATTCGCCGATCCGAATTTTCTTTTTTTCCAATAATCTTTTTTTTTTCACCAGGGTTGATTAACAACAAGCGTGTCGTTAAAATGTAACTCGTCAATGTTATGATTCTCCTTTATTGAAGGCAATCGGGGTCCTTAGAAAAGGTTCTTGGTCTTATTCTTCAAGATTTCCTGATTGTGAAAGTAACAGAACTTCTGATTGGCTAAACCATTTGGTTTAGCCAATCAGAGTCTCTGTAACGTGTACTTTCACATTGACAAAATTCTGAAGAATAAGACTAAGAATTTTCTTAAGACGATTCTGTACTTTGATATTTTCTGTCCTCCTTGTCTAAACATTCTAGACTGTCAGCCCTTTGATTGCTTACCGTTTGACTAGTCTAAAAATAGCGCATGTGGTAATAAAAGGTTTAACGTATTTTCGCGGCCTACTCATGCGTGGTCGCTATTCAGAGATTAATTCAGAAACTTTTCCTTACATACTCAGTGTTTAAGAAAGCCCTCACATTTTTAAAGGATACAGCTGGGTATTATTGATCACGTTTGGATATATGTAAAATGATGGGCTCTTCATTGCCACGAGGAATACTTTTTGCGCTCTCAGTAGGTAAGTGCATCTTGTATACAACGCGTGGTTGGTCTGCTCACAGGTGTATTTAGCCTGGGTTCTAGTCTGATCTTTGTGTTTCCTTTTATATATTCAGACATTACTTTGTCAAAAAATATTAGTAATAGTTACGCAACCACTAACAAATTTGTCTGGAACTTGTAAAGACGTGAAATTAATCTTCGATGATAAAAAGCGATTAACCTGCTAAAGAACTAATACACAAAATTTGCCATAGTAAATCCCCAAATGTTGCTGTTACATACATATGTTTTTAGGGAAAAATATGACCTCTGAAAGCCTACCCGTCCGCAAGATTTTTAAAAACATTTTCCCGAATGGTTTCAATATTTTTGGAAACAAAGTTCTATTCAAGATTATGCAGACGCTTTCAAGAATGACTTGGCGAAACTGTGTACAACATTCTTGCTGGTGTAGATTTCAATGAACTCTGCGTTCTTGGAGACACTCTCACACATTGAACGAGAATATCTTATAACTCTTTACAATACTATACCGCCCCTGAGAAAGAAGCCTTTTGAAAACGTGGGAAAAGGAGAAAATGCTGGACCAGCATTTTCTCCTTTTCCCACACTGTTTTCTACCATATTAAAAAAAAATGCTCCATTTGAACCACATTGAAATTTTCGTCTGGAAATGATTTTATTCTGGACAAAGCTTAAATTCTGTCAACAGGTAAAGGGTTAAAAAGATATGAGTAAATTTTCCAGTAAATTGGTAGGGATACTTAGAATAAATATGTCTATTTTTTTTTTAACCAATCACTAATATTTATTTATTCATTTGTTATTAGTACCCAAAAAGTAGGTCAAACGCCAGCACACATAGTTACGACGAAAAAGGTATGTGTGGGTACTGATTAATCTACTGAAAATCTTGAGCAATGCGGATGCGTTTTAGATACTCTCGTACAATGCATGAATTGTATGTTTGATCTTATTTAGTGCGCTAAATATTGATTACTGGCTTCTTATTTTTAAGTTATGAATTTTTAAAGAACCAAACCGTAGCTTTGATAAGTCTGTATAATACATGTAGCTGCAAGGATGCAACAGAAAAAAAGAGTAACTGTTATTTTGTTGCAGTAACTGCACAGCTTCAGAGGTCTGTAACTTGCGTAAGTATCGAAAGCTATGTGGTACGAATTTCAGGGTAGGTTTGGTTAGGTAAGGTAGGCGGGGCCTCACTTGGAGAGACACGTGATGGGGCTATTTTAAGCGCAATGTAAACATCTACCGTGGGGCTGCACATGTTGTTCCTTTCGTATAACCTTTTGGCTGCATAGCGCGACCCACTGACCCTTTGCGGACAGTGTAGACAAGATCAGACTGCACAGAACGTGCAGTCTGATCTTGATCTACATTGCCCGTTAAGGATATGTCTTTTCTTCCGAAAATGCATTTGAAATACCAAAATTTTGGTGTGCACAAGCAGGTTTGAAACTTTGATTTTACGTTATGATTTAGAAGGACAAGGATTAAAGACAACTGACCCGATCACCGTAAAGAGACACCCTGAGAAAAAGGGGTTTAATGTATTTTTCTAGGACATTACAGAACCTTCCAAATAGGGCATCGTAGTATCGTTTCTTCCGAGTGAGAGCTACCCAGGGTCCAACTAAAAACATGGCATCGCATTTATGTTTTTCTGTTTTCATTATTGTCGTTTCCCCCCCCCCCCCCCCCCCTCCGTTTTTGTCATCATCGCTTAACCCCCAGAACCCCCCCCCCCCAACAGTGATTTTGTTAATAATATTGCTTTATGCCATCTGTGTATTTCTCCATCATCTTGGAAAATAACATAATAAGCTATTTTAAAATTCTTTCTCTCTTATTCTATGGCAGAGCTCTAGGCAGACGGAATGTAATTTGATTTTAAAGATGGAAATTTTAATTCTTCTCCACGGAACTTTATGTTATAGGTACTCATTAGAATAGTCTCTTCAAGACGATTCTAATGAGTACCCACAACATAGGGTTTCGAAGAGAAACAATGGATGCCACCACTCCCTCTTACCTGGAGCTCAGCATATGACATTATAATTAGATTATCAAACAGTAAGACACGTTTAAAGTCATTGCACAATTTGGATTCATTTTGCCCCCTGAGAGTTTGACGTATGAGATAGAATGGTCCCCTGACACGCAGAAAATTGTACTTACAGCAAAGGGTATCGACATGGGTCATTATTTTTTGCTGATGCACTAAGCTCCCTTTCCATAGAACATGGTTCACGTGGACTGAATGTAGGTCAAATGGTCAGGTGTGTTTGAACTAAATACAAAGTTAAAGTTTATTTTATGTTTTCATTCTTTTCACACCCCTTGAACTTTTAACCCCCCTTGGCACCTAAGCGTGACACACCGACCTTTTGCGGACAATGTAGATCAAGATCAGACTGCACAGAACGTGCAGTCTGATCTTGGATCTACACTGTCCGATTAGCAGATACATTTTGTCTAAAAATACTGTTGAAATAGCGAAATCTGGGAGTTTTATTATCAGTTTGAAAGTTTAATTTCATTTAATATAGCTGGATAAGGGTTAATATATGTCATATATGGGTGAAATGAAACCTTTAAGTCGACAAATAAACATTTTGCTGTCTCAAAGGTACTTTTTTCGTGTGAGAAATATTTTCTTATCGGACAGGGTAAATCAAAGATCAGACCACGTTCTGTGCAGTCTGATCTTGATCTACACTATCTGTATTATGTCAGAGAGGCGCGCTTGGCAACCTTAGGGTGAGGATCACACATGGTCCTACAATACCTGCTAGGAAAAATAATCCTTTTTCATACAGTAAAACAATGGGGTTTAAAATCCAAAGGATTTTCATTCGGCATCTCGTATGTGATTCAAATAGTGGAACTAGTCATTTAAAAGCTTGAAAACATTGTGGGAAAAGGAGAAAATGCTGGTTACCAGCATTTTCTCCTTTTCCCACAATGATTTCACCAAAGCCTTTCAACTAAAAACTTCTTCTCCAAGCCGTAAATACTCGATGAGGTTGGGGGATGAGAGAGAGAGAGAGAGAGAGAGAGAGCAATTCAATGGTTTAATGACTGAATGGTGTTTTATACCACTTTTAACATTATTTCAGTCATTTCACGGCGACAGTTCACATATCCATGCATTTCTTGGGGGCAGTGTTGGACCGAACTATGGGGTTGACCGAACTATGGGGTTGAACCCCAAAGTTCGTACGAACTTTGGGGTTGAAAATTTTCAACCCCATAGTTCGGTCGGATACCCCATGTTATGCACTATCGGACCGAACTTTGGGGTTGAACCCCAAAGTTCGTACGAACTTTGGGGTTGAAAATTTTCAACGTCATAGTTTGGCTTGAAACCTCATCCCGTCAATTAATCATCATCACCATCATCATCATCATCATCATCATAATAATCGTCGTTGTCGTCGTCATCATCATCATTATTATTATTATCATCATCATCATCACCACCACCATTATCATCATCATTAAAGATGCTTTATTTAGAAAAAGATCGCGTCATTTACATTGTGACACTATGATAATAAGCCAACTTTACCTATATGTTCTGATGATTAGATCTGAATATCCTTGGATTTTCGGCAGCGGAGACATCAACCAACCAATTTTTTTTTTTTTAGACAAAGTCGGAATAAAATACTCTTTCAAGAAAATATAAATCTAAATTAATCCTGATTTTCATATCTGTGTATATCTGCATCTGACAATGATAATGATTATATGCTGCTGCTGCTGCTGATGATGATGATGAATGTTTCAAGACAAACTATGTTGTTGAAAATTTTCAACCCCAAAGTTTGTACGAACTTTGGGGTTCAACTCCATAGTTCGGTCAACTGTTGGACCGAACTATGGGGTTGACCGAACTATGGGGTTGAACCCCAAAGTTCGTACGAACTTTGGGGTTGAAAATTTTTAACGTCAAAGTTTGGCTTGAAACATCATCCCGTCGTTTCATCATCATGATCAATATGATCATCATCATCATCGTCGTCGTCATCATCATCACCATTAAATATGCTTTATTTAGAAAAGATCATGTCATTTACATTGTTACACTATGATAATAAGCCAACTTTATCTGTATGTTCTGATGATAAGAACTGAATATCCTTGGATTTTTGGCAGCGGAGACATCAACCAACCAACTTATTTTTTCACACAAAGTCGGCATAAAATACTCTTTCAAGACAATATAAATCTAGTTTAATCCTGATTTTCATATCTGTGTATATCTGCATCTGACAATGATAATGATTATATGCTGCTGCTGCTGATGATGATGATGAATGTTTCAAGCCAAACTATTTCGTTGAAAATTCAACCCCATAGTTCGGTCAATTGTTGGACCGAACTATGGGGTTGACCGAACTGTGGGTTTGAACCCCAAAGTTCGTGCGAACTTTGGGGTTCAACCCCATAGTTCGGTCAATTGTTGGACCGAACTATGGGATTGACCGAACTATGGGGTTGAACCCCAAAGTTCGTACGAACTTTGGGGTTCAACCCCATAGTTCGGTCGATTTTTAAACCGAACTATGGGGTGACCGAACTATGCGGTTGAACCCCAAAGTTCGTACGAACTTTGGTGTTGACAATTTTCAACGTCATAGTTTGGCTTGAAACATCATCCCGTCGATTATTCATCATCATCATCATCATCGTCGTCGTCGTCATCATCATCACCATCGTCATCTGACGTTTAGCTTGAAATATCATCCCGTTGTTTCATCATCATCATCATTATCATCATCATCACATCGTCCTTGTCGTCGGCGGCGGCGTCGTCGTCATCATCATCATCATCTCCATCAAAGATAAGTTATTTAGAAAAAGATCGCGTCATTTACATTGTGACACTATGATAAAAACCAACTTTACATGTATGTTCTGATGATTAGAACTGGATATCCTTGGATTTTCGGCAGCGGAGAAATCAACCAACCAACATTTTTTTTCACACAAAGTCGCAATCAAATACTCTTTCAAGACAATATAAATCTAGTTTAATCCTGATTTTCATATCAGTGTATATCTGCATCTGATGATGATAGTGATAAAATGCTGCTGCTGCTGATGATGATGATGATGATGAATGTTTCAAGTCAAACTATGTGGTGAAAATTTCCAACCCCAAAGTTCGAACGAACTATGGTGCATTGTTGGACCGAACTATGGCATTGAACCCCAAAGTTCGTTCAATGCCATAGTTCGGTCGAACCCCAAAGTTCGTACGAACTTTGGGGTTCGACCCCATAGTTCGGTCAATTGTTGGACCGAACTATGGGGTTGACCGAACTATGGGATTGAACCTCAAAGTTCGTACAAACTTTGGGGTTGAAAATTTTCAACGTCATAGTTTGGCTTGAAACATCATCCCTTCGATTCATCATCATCATCATCATCATCTACTTTTATCTGTTTATCTTTATCGTGCGTGTAAGCAGCGCTAGAGTGTCGCATCGGATCAGTGCACAAGTGCTGATCTGTTACGATACTATAAACATGAAATTTTTCATAACTTTCTGTTGCGTTTCGAGCAGACACACACACACATAATACATATATATTTTTCATTTCGGATGCTATGGAAAGAATAATAGGCATATATAATGCATCGGCAGCGTTTTTAAACGTGTGATAATAATAGCTTGGACCCAGTTTTATGTATGAAGGTATAGTTTCGTGCATAGATAGACCTAAGTTGTTCCGAAAAACGAAGTATGCAGCTTTTAGACTCGCTCAAAATGGAAACATTCTAATACAACTATTGATAGTAGTAGACATTGTAAGAAAAGGCAATATTGCTCTTTAAGCAAAAGCGTTACCAAATACAAATCGGCGCCACACCATCCATGGAGTTTTCGGAACGAACCATTTTCCCCTGTTTGTTCGATGAAAACCAACTTTGAATGGATGCTGAAATTTCATATGCCCAATCTGTGTAATTTGTTTTCATAAAACCAAATAAATTTACTCTATACTGGTTCTGAGCAGTCGTTCAGAATTATTTTGTGTGCCATAACTAAGTTGCGCATTCCCAACTTTTTTCTTTTAAAGTCGTAGGAAGTGGAAAGTATAAAAATCAAAACCATCAAACCGCACACACAAAAGACAATGGGTGTAGGACAAAAGCCCACTGAAACAAAAGCCCACTACGACAGAAGCCCACTAGAATGAGAGCCCACTAGGACAAAAGCCCACTTCTCGTTATGATCATGTATTTCATTAAAACTTCATCTATTATATTGGGCTAAATGATTCAACACAACAGTTCGCACCGACTATATGGTATAATTTTGCATGTACGCATGTGGCCTTTTTGTTATTGGTCCACGATGAAATTATACATGAAGCTCCCTTTTTCCATGGCACAGCATTTCATTACATAAAAAAATATATAAGAGGTCCATAACAGGATTATACATGTACATTAATTTTCTTTTTTTCCAGAAAATGGCAATGAAAATCTCATCAAAATCTGTAGGGATATTTAGAGTAATTAAATAGATATTAGTGAAAAATGAAATATAGCATGAAGCCCCCTTATTCCTTGATGCAAATCGCAAAACCTTGACAATATGCGATAGGTCACATGACGAGAAACATTCTATAATTCTATTCAAATCCCTCAAAGAAATGTGGGCGGAGTTGTGATCACAAGAAATGGAATGAACAAAAAACATGAAGCCCCCCTTTTCCATGACGCTGCTATAAATCGCAAAACATTGACAATATGCAATAGGTCACATAACGAGAAACAGTTTGTGAAAATTTTACGAACTATGGTGTTCAACCCCAAAGTTCGGTCCGATAGTGCATAACATGGGGTATCCGACCGAACTATGGGGTTGAAAATTTTCAACCCCAAAGTTCGTACGAACTATGGTGTTCAACCCCAAAGTTCGGTCCGATGGTGCATAACATGGGGTATCCGACCGAACTATGGGGTTGAAAATTTTCAACCCCAAAGTTCGTACGAACTTTGGGGTTCAACCCCATAGTTCGGTCAACCCCATAGTTCGGTCCAACAGGGCAGTCTGATCTTGGATCTACACTGTACGATTAGCTGATACATTTTGTCCAAAAATACTGTTGAAATAGCAAAATTTGAGAGTCTTATTATCAGTTTGAAAGTTTAATTTCATTTATACAGCAGGACAAGGCTTAATCCATGTCATGATATGGGCGAAATGAAAACTTTTAAGTCGACAAATAAACATTTTGCTATCTCAAAGCACGCCTGACCATGGGTCAAAAATTCTTTTAGCCATAGGTTTAGCCAATTGGAAAAACAATCAGCCAATTTCAGAGACTTGTGGCCAACCTTTTAGGCTGGATGGGAAAATAAACAATGGAAAACAAATATTTGCTTTTAATAAAACAGTAACAATCTTTACAGTTTCACATATACAGACGATCTTATACTTGTAATTAGCACATAATCAATGATAAAACTCAGAATGATAATCTAGAAGAATATCATACATATATATACATTTTTTTTTTCTTCAAATAAGATTGCATTTTGCAACTGTCTGCTCAAAAAGAAAGAAGAGCAGAATTTTCAATGTAAATTCAATCAACATTAAAGTTTTTCTATTCTTCTTTTCTGCTCAAATATCAAAAACTCTCTTGAAATCAAAGGTGTCTACATCTGGGCCATTTATTTAGAGATTCATCAGATTTTCTAAATTTTGCATGTTGATCGAGCTCCTTAATGCTGTTAAGTCTTGTTTACTGAACCCAAACTCACAATCTGCAGTGGAGACTGGAGGAATAAGCAATCTTTGGGCTAATTCCCAACAAACTGGAAAGGTCTCTTTGTGTCTGGTTACCAGCATTTTCTCCTTTTTCCACAAGGATTTCACTAAAGCCTTTCAACTAAAACCTTCTTCTCCAAGGTCGTAAAAACTCAATGAGGTTGGGGGATAGGGTATGGGGGATGGGAGGGGGTTGAAGAGAGAGAGAGAGAGAGAGAGAGAGAGAGAGAGAGAGAGTATTTGAAGTGCATGGAAATTTTCAATCGTTTCAATGGTTTATTGATTGAATGGTGTTTTATACCACTTTTAACATTATTTCAGTCATTTCACGGCGACAATTCACATATTCATGCATTTCTTAGGTTTCACTAGCACGGGGCTGGGGCTCCAGAGTTTTTTTCCCAAGGACATTTTCACGATAAAATCAATGGACACAGTATGGCTCGAACACAGCACCTCCAGGTCACGAATCCTTCATGATACAAGACAGGACCTCCAGGTCACGAATCCTTCATGATACAAGACAGGACCTCCAGGTCACGAGTCCTTCATGTTACAAGACAGGACCTCCACGTCACGAGTCATTCATTTTACAATACAGGGCCTGCAATTATTTCATTTGCTTAAGAAACGTTGCTGGGGATAGCGGCAATTGCTTTATACAATAAATTACTCTCTGTTTTAGGTAAACCCCAATTAAGGTAGTGGACCTGTACTAGAAAACAGCTATTTCCACAATAATATTATCCTACAAAATTTGTTATGATTCTATAGAGGATATTTGTTTTTTTTCGGTGAAAGATCGAAATTTATTTCATCGAGTGAACACCATCGGTAATATTTTCAAGAATGCGCAACCACGAGTACCCTAACCCTCGAGTGAACACCATCGGTAATATTTTCAAGAGTGGTGCAGCCACGAGTGAAAATATTACCGATGGTGTTCACGAGATGAAATAAATTTCGATCTTTCATCGAAAAAAAAAAAACCAAACAAATATTCTATTTATTTCATGCTTTTAACACTTTCTGGGAAGAGCTTTATCAAAACCTAGTACAGTTATTTTCCGTTATTCCCCGTGGCGTACCCCTCCTGCATAGCAACGCATTATAGTATTACGTCAAGCTCGAGAAATATACTGTATATGACGTCATATTTCCCATTTGGTTGTGAGGCACGCGCAATTTACCTAGGCAACAAGAATGTGAAAATCGGTATTTTCACTGGAGGTACCAGTGTAAGATCGAAAGATGTTTTAACTGCTATTTCTAGATATCCTACCTGAAAGCATGAAATAATCAAAGGGTTGAGAACGCTGAAGTGGTATTTGTTAAGGAAACCCATTGTGTGGAATTAGTAGTTTGAAAGAAACAGAGACATATTGTTCAAATATTGGCTTAAAAGTCAACCAACTAAGCAAATGAATACCTTTTCGGTTGAAGGGAGAGAACTCATGACAAAGTTTGGTTTATTTTTGTATAAGTCGTCTCCCTTTGATCATTAGGAGGAAGCAGAAGTAACGCCCCTTGACAGTAGGATGCATGACGAATAGAGAGAAAAATCCTGTTGATATATCGAAAAAAAAAAAAAAGTTTGTTCCTGAAAACTATAATTTTGAAATATCTCTAGCCGTTAACATTTAATTTCCAACATTGCAATCAATTAGCTCGATCTTTAAATATTCGTGAGCAATCCAATAGAGTAGCGCGACATCATAGGACAACAAGCCATGGAACTAATTGGTTTTGGAACGAAAAAGCCCCTGGTCAGTTGGCAAATTTGTATAATAAAAGGCTATGAGCGAGAGATGCTATTTTCAGTCAAAAATAAGTATCTCAACTATCGATGGCCACGCCCAATGTATTTTAATATGTCATTTCAAATTACATATCTGAGTGCCACCGTAAAACTCATTTGCCTGAGAAAAAATGAGTTTAACTGGGTTTATTTCCTTCGGCTTTGCACAAAATAAGATACAAATGGTTATCAAAGTTCAATCTTGAACTCATAGTGGTATTGTTTTCGACAAATACCACAAAAATGAGTATTATTGAACTACTTTAACCGAGCCAGTTCGTCTTTTTTGTCCTTCCTAGAATTATCATTTAAAAAGCTAAAACCACTACATTCTCTTTACAACAGGAGATAATAATTACTTCCCTTTTCTTGCATCAAGAAATTTTATTCCATACTGCACTAGAAGTGTTACGGGATAATACTACCTTAATACAAGAAAATGTTCATGCATAACATTAATGGCGCCGTCATTCAGTTATTTCTGAGATAAGGCAGATGGCAGCATTTCAAATTGACCAAACGGCCAAAGTAAATTTGTGCAGAACTAGGTGAGAAATGAACTAAGAAGTCCTAAACAATTTTAATTTGAAGCTATGTACAAAAGCAGATGTCATTCGACAAACAACAGAAGTAAATAGTATTAAAAACTAGGTTTCAACTTACCAAATTGAATTTAAAAACTGGGTATGAAAAATGACCAAAAATGATTGAAGTGAGTACGAAATGACAAAAAAAAGATGGGTACGAAATTACCAAAATTGTACGAAATGGCATAGTTACGAAATGACTTGAAGCCGAGTTAACAATATGGCTGCCTTCATAGGTACTTTTCAAAACCGAATAAGAATACATGTATGGGGCCGCCGCTCATGCGGCGCCACAATGAGAGTTTGAGGCTGTAGACTCACAAACTCATCGGTAAATATCGTGTAACATCGACGTTTTCTAGAAGGCTATTCGGCCTATCTCGACAGTTTCCGTCTTTTTATATGAGAATTACAGAAGGTAGACCTTAGGATCGTTAAACTATCAACGCTATGGATAAAAGGGTGAAGGTTGCGAAAATCATAGACATTGATCAGAATGCGCGGAATATGCAGCCTGATCTTGGGTCTCTACCGTTTTGTTGTTCAGTCAAGCCCAATATATCGTCAGTTTACTTCAAAAACCTCCTAACTACAGCTTGTCACAAGCTGTAGTTATGAGGTTTTCGAAAGAAATCGACGATATGCAGATAAAGCCATTTTGAGATTATGAGAATTTTATTTTCAGCGGTCGACAAAGGTCGAGTTGAAATCTTCGGTACTGTAAGCTCTTTAACCCTTCACCACACAATCCTGTACTTAAACTGCCATGGAAAAGAAGTCATTTGAAAACATTGTGGGAAAAAGGAGAAACAAGCATTTTCTCATTTTCCCACAATGTTTTCTACTCTGAAAAAGAATTTAAGCTAATTTGCTCTAATCTTTAATTAAACTTTCTCCTCTGCAGATGTTTTGAATTTGGATGAGAGCAAAACGTATTGTTTGGAAAAACAATCCGTATTTGTACAGTGATGGGTGAACAGTTCAAGTTTTGAAATTTAATAAATCGAACCTCGCTCCGCAAAAAGGGGGCGTAATGCATCTGCAAAAAGTATCGACCCAGATCAGCCTGCGCAGTCCGCGCAGGCTGATCTGGATCGAACCTTTTTGATGTTAGTCAATTTTCTGCTTCGCCAAGGGATCAGTTTACCTCATGACCCGATAGGTTGGTAGAGAAAATTGACTGTATGGATCCGTAACCATAATTATTGCGACTTGTTTGGTATTATGTCTCACGGGCCGAGCCCCGGTAGCTCAGTCGGTAACGTGCAGAACTTGGAGACACAGGGTCCAGGGTTCGATTCCTGGCTACGACCCTAGGCTCGACCCGTGTCTTTTCCGAGGATTGATGATAGTCACTGCGACAGGATTCATTCCTCTCCCACCGCTGACCATTGTTTCGACAATGATCATGTGGGGAAAGCAGCCATTGGCTTGGAAAGAAAATTGTGCGGAGTACTGGTAAAAAAAAATGCAGGAACGCATAACGACGTTAAACGCAATCCAATCAATCAATATGCCTCACGTAGATACAATAAGCCCCCTTATCCAAGAGTATTGATAATTTACATTGTTTTTTCATATTTTTTTTAGCCCAGGGCGACGACAAACAGACTCTTATACAACAGACAGAAGGTCATGGAGTTACTAGTATGATAAAATGGCAGATTCTTATGATCTTTAAAGGTGGCCTTCAGACTTTGGGACGAACATTTTTCAAAAAATACAAAAAAAAAAATCCTTATACTCCCAAAGCCTCAGTTTAACTTTCATTCATAAAACCCTAGTAGCCGAAAACCATCCGACAACAAGAGAAAGTAGAGATTTACCATGGCCCAGGTCGACACCGACGTGAAACACGGTCTATTTTTACATGAGCAACTCGCTCATTTACTTTCCGGAAATACATGAACGAATCTTCAAACATAATGTTCGAAGAAGACATTATGGAAAATAATTCCATGTTTGTTATGTTATAGAATTTAAACGTCATTAGTCACGTGGCAGTCACTTGACGTTCCCACAATGCTTTTTCGATTTCTGGAGCGAAATCTAAAACGAGCTCTAGAGGCTGCGTATCCTTTTATGGGAAAACCATCAAAAAATGATGTTTTTTTTTAGTAATTTTATGATTTTTGATTATTAATGATTTGCATCGTTTTTTTCATATGAATTTCAGTGATATATTTATTCTGTAATTTGGTGAGATGTGAAAATAAAAATACCCACCTTAAAAGTTTCATTTTAACTTTATAGCAGGACAATTTTTTTTTTTAAATTCAAAGCCCTATATAAAAGATAAAGGCCAGAAACTATGCCACCTTCCATATAATTATGCGATCTCAATCTGTCTCATACTCGTCGGTTTGCTTCAAAAACCTCGTAACTACACCTTGAAACAAGCTGTAGTTACGAGTTTTTAAAGCAGCTTGAATCAAGCTGTAGTTAAATAAACGGACGACATATCACATCGCTAGCTTATACCCGGCGCACCGTGACCCCTTAACATCCGTTGCGAAAGGTATTATCCAGGATCAGACTGCACGTAAACCCAGGTCTGATTACCAACTGCACTCACCTGCAGGGCCCGTATTCACCAACGATTCTTGAGCATATTCATCCAAAATTTCCTACATGTGTAAGTAACAGAACCTCTGATTGGCTAAACCGAATGTAGGAAATTCTGGAGACTAAGACAAAAAAAAAACCCCAACCTTTCTTTAGAATGGTCGATAAATACGGGCCGGATAGTCAGACAAACTGTCCAACTCTTTCAGCACTTTCGGCTGAAGGTATGAGCAATTGAAACCCAGAAAGGCCTTACTAGTTACATGCTTGACTGAATAAGCGGAGGGTATAGATCAAAGATCAGACTATGTGCAGTCTGATCTTGATATGTGTCGTCCACATAAGTGTTTGTCATTCACCTTAATGCATTACCAGACGACATTATTTTAGACTGGTCCAAATTCAAAGCATTTGCAGACGACAAAATAAATGTGACTGAAAATTTGAAATTTGTTATGTGAAGGATAGAAAACATTGTGGGAAAAGGAGAAAATGCTGGTGATCAGCATTTTCTCCTTTTCCCACAATCTTTTCTAAAGGCTTCTTTCTGAGGGGCGTCAAGAGTAGGGATTGTGTGGTAATGGGTTAATCGCTGAAAGATTACTCTTTGTATGTAAATACATTTTTTAATTCAGTTACAGACGCTAAAAGTTTTAATTTCGTTGACCCTCCTTTAGGGCAAAGGGTTTCTCGCGATTCTGAATCTTTTCAACTTCGGATGATAGACAATTTTTTTTTTATTTTTTACAAAAAAGAAATGTCACGGTATTTGAATTTAAAATTTTGACACAGATCTAATTTCGACCCCGATTTACCCAAGGTATATAATTAGTTCTTTTCTTTCACGTCTTACGAAGAAATCTCAAGATTTCAACGAACCCGAAGAGAATGGCTTTTAAAAAAATAATAAAAGGCACAACAAAGGTAAACGCTGTTAAACAGTATTTTCTCCCTCTTCCATGATGTTTGACTTTCAAAAAAAAAAAAAAAGATAAATTCCGATATAAGCAAGGTTTATTATGTTGCCTGCAAATGCTTTGATTTTGGACGAGTCCAAAATTTAGTCATGTGGTTAAGGGAAAATAATTTTTAGCTCCACTGGCCGAAGGCCAAAGAGCTTATATGACTTGCAACACGGGAAAAGGGACATTTGGACATTTGCGTAAAGTGTCGTCTCGGATCAGCCTGCGCAGTGCGCGCAGGCTAATCCGAGACGGCACTTTACGACTACATTAGATATTGTGCTACAGTAGACTTTTGCGAAACAGAAAATCACATCAGAACGGTAAGTATCATTTCGGATTAGCCTCTGTGGCCAGCGGCCAGGCTGATCCGAGACGACACTTTGCGCAAACGTCCGAATGCCCCTTTTCGCGTAATGCAGGCCAATTATTATCATGGCGCTGTGTCCTTCGTGTATACGTCAGTGTGTGGGCCCAGAACGTGTAGTCTGATCTCGGGTCTACACTGTCCGCGAAGGACATGTTATTCTCAAAGATATGCCTTTGAAAAAAAAATTTCGTTTTTACAATCGAATTGAAAATCTTAGTTCAATTATTTAGCAGGATAACGGTTAACCACGAGCTTCTCTTTATCCCACAGGTGCCGTGTTCGGGACACCATGCAGTCCAGAGAACCGAGCCAACCTGGCGGACTGTTTGCTGCGGATCAAAGAAAAGATGTATGACCAATCGCTCTTCTGGTTCGGGGACAGCTATGCCACGAACTGTCCAAACGGACCATTTAGTGGCATCGACTGCTCGAACCCGTCACCTGGCCAGGGTTTAAGTGTGGCAACTAGAGTGTTCCCCAATGGCTTCAACGATAGTTTGCTGACAGATTTCATCACTGTGAAGTTCACATCAGATCCAGGTATTCAGTTATTATAATAAAACGACAAAATTTTAGATGGCTCCAGTTTGAATATAGTTGCAGACGACCAAAATTTATATATTGCATAAATAATGAGATTTGTATCAAATTGTCTAGAAAATATCGTGGGAAAAGGAGAAAATGCTGGTTACCAGCCTGCGCAGGCTGACATGTGCCAACACTTCTTTTTTTGGTCTATTTTTTTGTATGTCAAAGACCCAGGCAGTTATACGATGACTTAACCCATTACCACACAATCCCTACTTTTGACGCCCCTGAGAAAGAAGCCTTTTGAAAACACTGTGGGAAAAGGAGAAAATGCTGGTAACCAGCATTTTCTCCTTTTCCCACAGTGTTTTCTACCCTTCCCAAATCAAATTTTTATTTTTGATTCACCTTCATTTTGTCGTCTGCAAATGCTTTCAATTTGGACCAGTCTAAATTTTTCTCGTGTGGTAATGGGTTAAGTGTTATCATGGTTCACGGAGATGAAGCCCCCTTTTTTCCAGAGCTTTATTCAGATTAGGTTACAACTCAAGACAGATTGTTGAATGATACTGTAAGAGTCCTGACTTCAAACCCAAGCTCAGACAAGCCCTCTATAAGGGTTATGATTTTTTTGTTTGTTTTGTATTGGGAGTTTAACGACGGTTTAAAGGTGGCCCTTCAGATTTTGGGACAAAAATTTATAAAAATACAAAAAAGAAATATCTTCCAAAGCCTTTTAATTTTCATTCATAAAGCCACAGCAGTCGAAAGCCATCCGACAACAAGAGAAATAAGAGATCTTCTACGGCCCAGATCGACACGGACGGGAAACACGATCTATTTTTACACGAGCAACTTTATCATTTATATACTGGAAATACACAGACAAAGCTTCAAACCTAGTTTCCGAAGAAGACAATATTGAAAACAATTACATGTTTATTACGTTATGGAATTTAAGCGTCATTAGTCACGTGCCACTCACTTAACATTCCCACAATGCTTTATTTTGGCGTGAAATCTCAAAATACCTTCAGAGGCTAGGTAGCCTTTAAGGGAAAACCATCACTTTCTTTTGTAATTTTATGATTATTTATTATTGATGATTTTTATTGGGGTTTCCCCCCATATAACTTTCAGCGCTATATATATTCTTTAATTTTGTGAAACTTGCCGGAAAGAAAGTCTGGCCCAACCGAGTATCGAACTTGCAACCAGCAAGTTATGAGTCAGATACGCCCACCATTGACACGTAAATGTGGAACGGAAATCATCATCTTCTAGTTTGTGAACATTGTTGTTTTGAAAACATTGTGGAAAAAAAGGAGAAAATGCTTGTTACAAACATTTTCTCCTTTTCCCTCAACATTTTCAAAAGGACTTGTTTCTCAAGGTCTCTGAAAATTAGGATTGTGTCGTAAAGTATTAAATGGTTTTAAATGTACATAATGTGTAGATGGGGAAAACTAAGATTCATAACTCGGGCTCTATGCATATAATATATTATAAAAGACCCACATAGTTAGTGACGCATGGAGTATACCCTCCTCTATATGGAGTGCAACACGCGAAAAGGTGCATTCGGACATTTGCGTAAAGTGTCGTCCCGGATTAGCCTGCGCAGTCCGCGCAGGCTAATCCGAGACGGCACTTTACGACTACATTAGAATTTGTGCTACAGTAGACATGCGTAAAACAGAAAATCACATGAAATCTGAAAGTTTCGTTTCGGATTATCCTGTGCGGACTGCACACGCTGATCCGAGACGACACTTTACGCAAATGTCCGAATGACCCTTTTCGCGTGTTGCACTCCATATAGTGTACTTTATGCCAATGGTTTACCCTGTAATCTTTATCCAGATAATATCAAGGTTTAGGGACTCGGAGAGGAGACGCTTTCCTTGTGACGGTACTGTATATCGAGCACTTCGAAGAAACAGGCTCACCTTGGGATAGGTTTCCAGAACTCCAGATAGAGGGAGTGATTTTGATATCAACCTTTAAAATATTGATTACTCTGCACTAAACCCTATATTTTGGGTACTCATTAGAATCGTCTCATCGAGACGATTCTAATGAGTACCCACAACATAGGGTTTGGAAGAGAAAAAAGTATTTAGAATACCAGCACTCCTTGATATCCGGAGCTTTAAGTTTCGTACTGTATTTTGCACTTTGCTTCCCCCTCCGCGTGTGCCATCAAGCCATAGTGTAGAATGGTTCGGGATCAGCCCCTCTTGTCAATTTAGATAAATGTTATTTAGTTATAAATTCTTAAAATTACGAAAAAAGCTTATAACGACCCACGAAGATATAGAATTGGCAGGTTTGAATTTTCGTCTTTGGTTCACGAAAACATGAATATGGTTTTACAATTACTGCAAAATACCCAGATTTTACACCAGTTGTCTTTCTTTCCTTCCAGGTGAATATACCGGATGTGGAAATACTTTTAGAGTCAACGAGACTGTAATGTTTGACATTGATCCATCGTCAAACCAGACTGTGCGACCGTGGTATGTACGTCACACACCGGAAATGACGTGGAACTCAACGCCTGGGGAATATTATTCACTTTATGTTTATGACGTCGTCAATTACATCACACACGCTGTCTACATTAACATAGAAGGGAACGTTATACCGACCACTGGTGCAAATGTAAGTATGAAGTATGTGTAACAGGATCTATGTAGGTCTTGTTGTGGACAGACAGAAAGACTGTATCTGTAGATAGGTCCTACGAGAATTGATAGATCTTTCTCTGCTCTGAAATATAAACTTCAAACTTAGACTAGTTGCTTAAAACCATACTATAATGTTATTAATCAAGTGATTTCGTATTGGCCCAGTTACAGGTCCGAGGTCAGCCGTATTGGCCCGAGGCCGAAGGCCGAGGGTCAATTCGGCTGACCTCGGACCTGTAACTGGGCCAATACGAAATCACTTGATTAATGACAGTTTTATTAATTAACCCTTTACCAAACAATCTCTGGTTTTTACGGCCCTGAAAAAAAAACCTTCTGAAAACATTGTGAGAAAAGGAGAAAATGCTAGAGACCAGCATTTTCTCCTTTTTCCCACAATGTTTTCTACCCTGCTGGAAACAAATATCAATTTTGGGCTTACGTTTACTTTGCCGCCTCTTTGAACGTGATTGGCTAAAAGTAAACGTAGACGCTCACGCGACTGAACTTTTGACCAATCACGTTCAAGGATTTCTGTATTGGTCGCAGGTCATCAGTACTGATACGAGGTCAACTGTATTGATCGGGGGTCAAGTCGTATTAAGCCGGGGTCACGACCTGTATACCATACGAAGTCAGAAATGTGACTGGTATCGCGTGGACCGGTTTCCATGTATTACTTCTATATATCCAATAGTTAATTAATACTAGGTGTTGACTATCAAAAGAGGAATCCATACAGCGGAGCATGTAACAATACAATTATTTTGACATAGTTATATAATTGTACATTTTCGTCGTAGAGTTTTCGATCAACTTGTGCAATTCATAGAGTTTATTTCACCAGCTTGTAGTTGATATGGGGAAATATTTGCCGAAAAAGAGGAAGGTATGCGAAAATAACGAGTGCCGTAAGGCACGAGTTATTTTCACGCACCTTTCCCCCTTAAGGTAGATATTACCCCATATTAGCCACAAACTGATGAAATAAATGATAATTATTATAGTATTATATTTCCTCTGATTACTTATCAACGAATGTCACTTTTAAAACTAGTCATTGCATGGAAATAAAAAAAAAAGTAGTTCCAGATTTTCGGCAGGAGGAAAATATTCAGTGTGACGGGAAAATAATTCCCCTGGCCAAAATTACGACATTTATTTCATGCCTTCTGGTAGGATATCGAAAAATAGCAGTGAAAATATTTTTCGATCTTACACTGGTACAACCAGTGAAAATATCGATTTTCACGTTCTTGTTGCCCAGGTAAATTGCGCGTGCCTAACAACCAGATGGGAAATATGACGTCATATACCTTACATTTCTCGCGCTTGACGTAACGTTGCTATGCAGGAGGGGTACGCCACGGGGAATGAGGGAAAAGAATTGTACTGAATTTTGATAAAGCTCCTTCCAGAAAGGGTTAAAAGCATAACATAAATAGAATATTTGTTTTTATCGGTGAAAGATCGAAATTTATTTCATCTCCTGAACAGCATCGGTAATATTTTCACTCGTGGCTGCGCCACTCGAGAAAATATTACCGATCGTGTCCACTTGATGAAATAAATTTCGATCTTACACCGAAAAAAACAAATATCCTCTATTTCTTTACCCATAACATTTTGAAAATAGACACATGTATGATGAAATATGATATATAATATCTCTGTAACTGCTGAAGATATTAACTCAAATTTGCATATCTGTTTACTACATACATGTATCTAGAGGGGAATATGTATAACCTGTAATCATCAAAATATTTTTTACATATAGTTATGGATCTACCCCTTTTTCGAATTAAATTTTTCACTGAAAAAGAAGCACTTGTGACCGAACTTTGGCACTCTCGTTTCCTTCAGACTGAGCCATAAAAATGTTTCAATATTTGTATTCCGTACCTTCTTACTCCATCCATTTTTTTGATTTCAGGTGATTGATGCCTACCACGGGCCTCTAGCTACACGCAATCAGGAGAGTGTGTATGCATTCTTGCTGTTCAAACAAAACGGGTATTTGGACCCAGCCGCAGCCCAGGAATGGTATAACGTGAGCCACCCCCTGGGAACCATGGCATCATCAAGTCATATACCGGATTTTATGACTCTGTTGAACATGACTGGTGAGTTGTACCGGAACTAACCGGAATAAAACGATGCCGAGTTTTATTCCTTTTCCAAACAGCCATAAATGACTCTTAGGAAGAAGACTTTAAAACATTGTGGTAAAGGTAGATAATGCTGGTTCATAATGGTTAAAATTGACTTTAAACGACCGAGAAGAAGAAGGCTCTTGAAAACAATTTGGGAAAAGGAAAAAATGCTGGTTAGAAAGAAAGTATAATAAAAGTAAGTAGATCTAGTAACTCATGTTTTTTTTTCAAACGGAGCCATACAATTCTAGGAACAGTAAAGCGGTGAATTTCTGTTCAAGAAATGTTTGTTGAAGGTGCATGTCTCAGCCAGAAATACACCGCTTTACTCATTGTGAAAGAATGGAGGGATTTGATTTGTGAAGTAAATGACAATATTACTAGACTATACTGCAAAGGAAATTCTCGTGATCTGATCGGATAATATGCCCCGAACATTTATATCATGTACACTGCAAAACCAACGTAAAAACAGTTTTTCTACCGGAAGCCCCGTATACATGACTACACTATCAACACAACGTCCAAAATGGCGGCGTTGATCACGATTTATATCAGGATTACGCGCCAAGCTGCACGTTGTACCACGTATTACCAAGGTTTCAGTGACGCCAGTTCCTAGTGACGTCAGTTTTCATTGAATTTGGGGCACTCAGAAGGGAAATTCTACTTCGTCAGCGTAGTCAATTAAAAAAAAAAAAACGTAAAATTCGCATAAGAGACGCTTGAATGGTAAAACTTTGCAGTTTTATAAATTCGTTGTACGATCAGGTGGCATGGGACTTGGAAACATGATCACGACTGTGGTAAGTCATTTCGCCACCTCGCCTTTGGCTTAAGGCGACATGATCGTGAACACGTTTCGAAGCCCCTTGCTACCTGACCGTACAACTAATATTGTTCTTGGCATTGTACAATGTTCCTGTTGATTGTCAATCTAAATGGAGAATTTGCTGTTTCTGCTTTTGTAGGACCGATTGCAGTAAACTGGATGGTTGCCATTGGCGACGAGTACGCAGCCGGAACGATGTATTCTCGTGGGATTGTCGCCATGTGCCCAGTTTTCGTTGGTCTTGGTAGGTGCATTCGATTATTAACATTAACCCTTTATTAGGGGACAAAATTTCAGTTTTGTCAAAATTGAAGGTATTCGCTAATGAAGACTTCATGTGGCTTAAATGGTGTATTTTTCCTTCGATAGGGTCGTTAACATTGTGAGAAAATGAAGGAAATGCTGTTTACTCCTTTTAAATATACAGGCCAGTGTAAAAATGTTTATTGAAATAGAATAGTAGCGGAAGGACCAGTGTGCGTGCCTATAAAATTTTGTACAGTGCTCAACTGAGTTTGTGCTCAAACTTTCAAGTCTCGTTTAAGCTTAGTAAAGTAAGAAAATTTAGATTAAATGCTTTGATTAGGCAGAAAACGCCCAATGCTAGACTAAGTTTATTCTAAAACTTTGAAGTCTCATTCATGCTTAATTAAGTTTGATAATTTGAATTAGATCTTTTGATAAGGCAGAAAAAAGTCCATGCTCAACTAAGTCTGTGCTCAACCTTTGAAGTTTCATTTATGTAAGTACAGAACAAACATTTGAATAAGATGCTTTGGATTAGGTAGAAAAAACAATGTTCATGCTCATAAAAGTTTGTGCTCAGACTTTTAAATCTCGTTTAAGCTTGATACAGTAAAAATATTGAATTAAATGCTTGATAGGGCAGAAAAAACAGTCCATGCTTATTTAAGATTATGCTCAAACTTTAAGATATCATCTACGATAAGTATAGAATGCAAATTTGAGGCGAATGCTTTATTTAGGCAGAAAGGAAGGTCATGCTCAACTAAGTTTATGCTGGAACTTTGAAATGTAATTTATATTGGTACAGTATGAAAAATTTGATTAAAATGTTTTGATCAAAAAAAAAAATCTATGCCCATTTAAGTCCGTGCTCAAACTTGAAAGTCTAATTTATGATTATTATAGTATGAAAATTTAGGTAAATGCTTTGGTTAAGCAGGAAGAAAGAAAAAGAAAAATAAGTCAGTGCTCATCTTAGTTTGTGCTCGAACTTTAAAGTTTCATTATTTTTTCAACTTTAATATGAAAAAGTTGATTTGAATGCTTTGATATTAGTAGGCAGAAAAAAAGAAAAACTTTCAAGCTTAGAAGTTAGTCCATCAGTTTTATCAAATTACACTATATAGCTTTGACATTTTAAGCTCAGGTAGGTTGAGCAAAAAGAAATAACACGTTTCGTAAGCAATGACAGAGTTTTAAATGTGTAAAAAATGTGGCATAAGCCAGTTTGAACCCAGATAAAATAATCGATTAACTGAATTGGAAATCAACGCTGTTTTAACAGCTTACGTTATGTCACGGCTGTCAGTGCACCTACGCATAATTATGTTTTCTAACACCAGTACTGACACAGCATTCTTTTCAAGTCACTGTGCACTTTCCCATATGCATCAGAGGCCAGAGGCGATAAGTCGCCTAAAGGAAGGTTTGTATCAAGCGGGAATCGAGCTCACAACCACCTGAGCTCGTATTCACCAACCATTCTTGAGAATATTCTTAGTCTTATTCTCCAAGGTTTACTACATTTGTAAGGAACACAAATTCTGATTGGCTAAACCATTCGGTTTAGCCCATCAGAATTTGTGTTACTTACAAATGTAGAAAATTCTGGAGAATAAGACAAAGAATGTTCTTAAGAATGGTTGGTGAATACGAGCCCAGGTCGCGAGTCCGATATTCTAGCCACGGGACTACCCGGGCGGGCTAAAAATAGAAATAGATAAATAAATAAATATATGTAAATAAATTACAGTGTATAATGTTTAAACTTTTGCAGCTCTGGACATGGTGCCCCGCCCCTTTTTACCAAATCCGGTCTCTTTGACTGTAAATATGGACATTGCATTTCAAGTCGAGGCTCTGACATATGGTGCTTGCTGCAGAATCTACAGTGAGGCGTAAGTTATCCGACTTTTCACCGGGGCCCTTCTCCATTACCAGTCTTTAACCCCCTACCAAACGATAAAATTTTAGACATGTCTAAATTGAAAACCTTTGCATACGATAAAATAAACCCAACTCAAAAATTGAAATTTGTTTCAAGCAAGGGAGAAAACGTGGTGGGAAAAGGAGAAAATGCTTGTTACCAACATTTTCGCCTGTTCCCACAAAGTTTTCAAAATCCTTCTATCTCAGAGTCGGAATCGTTTGGTACAGGGTAAACTGTTTAACGATCAACAACATTTTGAACTCGGCCCAATTGAAAGCATTTGACAACGACAATTCAAATGTAATTGAAAAGCTGATTTATGTTTTTGATCGGGTAGAACACAATGTGGATGAAAGGGAGAAAATGCTGGTGACAAACATTTTCTCTTTTGCGGCAATGTTTTCAAATGCCTTTGCCTTTCAGGCTCGTTGACACTCCCGAGTTGAGTTGAAAAGGTTAAACCTTTACGTAACTCAGATAAACCAAGTGCTGATAAGCATCGCTTCTTCAGAGAGATAGAAACCTGATTTATAATAACAGTGGGAATTTTCAGCCCATTGTTTTTGACCCAACCTCATGTTTTAACGCTTTTTAAGTTCTCCTCCTTCGAAAAATTCCTCACTCAGTTTAATTGTGCAAGTCCATAAAAGGACCGAAACACAGGCGTTTGAAACTCCTTTGGTTTTTCGGAGAACACTAAAATTTTCATCGGTAGATCATCGAACTGTGTTACTTAACCCTATCCCAAACAAGCCCTGGTTTTAACGTATCTGCAGTAAAATTCTTTTGAAAACACTGTAGGAAAAGGAGAAATTGCTCGTGACGAGCAATTTCTCATTCTCCCACAGGGTTTGTACCCTTCTTGAGAACTTTCTGGCATTTTCTCCAAATCTAAAATTGTCGTCTGCAAACTCTTTTGGTTTGGAAGAGTCCAAAATTTGCCGTTTGGGAAAGGGTTAAAATAATACAACGATACATCGCACTTACATATTTATTACAACGTTTAGGTGGTGTGCCAAAGTTTTATTTTGAGTCGATAACGAAAAACAGCAGTTTTCATTGGTCGAGCATGGAACATTGTTACTAAATATAGAATATTTGTGCATTCTCGTCTATTTTGTATATGAAAACTTATATACAAAACAGAAGCGATGTCCAATGTGCTATTTTGAGTAACGATGTTCAATGATGGAGGATTAAGAATTTCGGTATTCCTAATAATCCAAGTGGCTGTCAGTGACGTATGACTCCACTTGATTTTCATCGATACTGTCCAGAAAAAAGGCCCATTTGATCAAGTATAGCTTCCAATGAGTTAAGGTAAGACCTGTATAATGTAAAACAGCTATTTCCACTAAAATATCATCCTGCAAAATTAGCTATAATCAAAAATGAGTATACTACTTTCACCAATTCATTTTTTTCCATTTTTTCCTTCTTTGCATTATCATTTATAAATCTAAAACCACTATATTCTCTATTCAAAAACAGCTAATAATTACCTCCCTTTTCAGAAAACTAACACAAGTATCAAAAAAATAATTTCAAGATGGACATAAACGGAATTTCTGATGCGTTAGAAATGTGCAACAATATTATTTCTGCATAAATCCTTATTTATCCTTATTTATCAAAAATTAGAATTTTTTTTAACCGGAAGTGCATTACACAGGTCTTACCTTAATCGAGTATGTTTCTCTTTATACAGTGCAAGAACCCTTACGTTGAATCCTATTGGCAACGAACTTTTACAATCTTCTGCGACCAGGAGTGGCCTTGTTCAAACCTTCACGTTCGAAAAACTTGGGCTGTACTTTATGGCTCGAAATTTTACAGGTAAAACATTTCACCGGTGTGTATTTTAGTTGTGTCTTATTACCTGAGTAGCGCTACACTTAACTCTTTACCACACGACAAAATTATAGACTGGTTCAAATTGAAAGCATTTGCAGACGACAAAATAAAGGTGACTGAAAAATTGAAATTTGTACTGGGAAGGGTAGAAAACACTGTGAGAAAAGGAGAAAATGCTGGTTACCAGCATTTTCTCCTTTTCCCACAGTGTTTTCAAAAGGCTTCTTTCCCAGGGGCGTCAAAAGTAGGGATTGTGTCGTAATGGGTAAAAAGAGGTTTCTTGCATCTTCTTGGTCTTTTACACCAAACACATAGCTATAGATTCATAAAGTTCATGAGGTAGAATGGTGCTTTGGTTTGCAAAAAAAAAAAAAAAAAAATCGAAAAGCAAAAAGTTTTAACCCGTGTCAGCCTGCACAAAATGTGCAGGCTGACATGGGTTGATACTTTTTATAGATGAATTAAATGGTGTCCGTGGTTGTGAGGCAGAGCGTCGGCCTCGTAACCATAAGGTCTGGAGTTTGATACACGTGAGCGGATGTCAACTTTTGGATATTTAATTAGCCCATAATTTCGGCGCAAGTTATGTCGTAGTTCCCAGGAAGCAGAGTCGAGAGAGATTTGTATACGTTGTAAGAACTTGTTTCTCAGTCGATATAAAATAAAGTGTTTGAAATAATTCAGTTCTCTATATATATATATTGACATAGCGTGCTTGACTAATGTGTATTTCAATCAGATATGAATCAGACATCCTGTATTAAAAAACGAACATATTTCGTAATTTCAACAAAGGTTTCTATGTTTAGGAGTATAGTACTAATATCTGTATTAAAAAACCACCTTTTTGACTGTGTCTTATTTGCTTTCTTGATTCAAGTTATACTGTACCTAAATCGGTAAAGTCCGTGATTTTCGAGGTCTGTCGGCAAAAATTCCGTTCATAAGCGACAGTATTGTCGATTGTCGATCATATACGAATTAAGCTGGTCGGTAAAGTCCGTCATGCACACATAGAATACCAGCGTCCATATTTTCAAACCAATATTAAGAAGGTGCATAGTCTTATTCTCTGGGATTTTCTTAATGTCAGAGAAACACCACTTCTGATTTGCTTAGTCAATCAGAAATTATGTTCCTATCACATTTAGAAACAACCTAGAGAATAAGACAAAGGATATTCTTAAGATAATTTATACGGACTCATATTTCGCCGATTTATATGCATACACATTTTTTTTTTATAAATGGACTTTTTAAAAAATGGAAAGTAGAAATTTAATGAGGAGGAAATCGGATGGATGGTGGTGTAAGAAGAGACAGTGGGATTGTTGCTTGGACTGGGAGGAATATGTGTAAAACAACTGAAAGGAAAATATTTGAGAATAAAAGAAGCGGGAGAATAGATGGATTAAAATGATAGTGTTTGACGCCAACGCGGACTGCGCAGGCTGACAAACGTCGATACTTTTTGCAGATTTATTATACCCCATGTTCACAAAGTACTCAATACATTTATTATCAAATTGAGAAATAAAACAACTCTCATGTAACAGGTGAAACGTACACTATGATTGCCTTTGACCCGGATGTTCCGTCTCCAACAGTCGGTAACGGAAGTCATCCTCTACTTCATCAAATGCAGATCAATATTATGGACGGCAATTTCACTTCCGGTAACTCTTACACTTATATTTTACGGCACAATTTTACAGTGGTACCAATTGTAAGTAACGACTTTCAACTGTATTATTCAAGTTCTAATGGCTACCGAAAAGTTGCGGAATCTTTTGCCATAATATTACACTGGGACCAAATATAAACTAGAATTAGTATATAGAAGTAAGAAACTGCGTTACTTCAATTATATGAACGGTCCGTTCAGTACCAAATAAGAAACTTGGCCATCACCAACTCGGCCAATTTAAGGTTTAACTCTGCCAGTTGGAATAAGGACAGCAATTTGGGTCGTTGCTCAATTTTGCTCCTTCATTGATATTGCAGGCGGCGAAACACTTTTAAATCTTTCACTATTGGATATATAAATTGCATTTTCTCAAAAGTTAGAAATACATTTTCATTACAAGAGACAGTTCGGTCATAATTTAGAAAACGTAAGTTTTCATACAAAATTTGATTGGTCGGTCCAGTAATGTGATTATTTGATTTTTTTTAATAACAGAGTGATTCCAAGAAAGTATTTCTGATTATTGATGCTTTGCAAAGCGAATTATGTCGGCTTAAGAACAAAAAAAATGAAATGATTACGTCATCTTAATTTCAGGCGAAGAAGTAATTCCCTGGAATGGCCCGTATCCTCCAAATGACGAGCCCCATTACTACTACTTTCTGTTGTACAAGCATACAGACACCGTCAACGCAACACATATGATGTCATATGCTGCCGACTGTGGTACACGGCTGGCTGGAAGGTATGAAAGTTTCAACTGTATGATATGGAGTGCAACACACGAAAAGGTGCATTTGGACATTTGCGTAAAGTGTCGTCCCGGATTAGCCTGCGCAGTCCGCGCAGGCTAATCCGAGACGGCACTTTACGAATACATTAGATTTTGTGCTACAGTAGACTTGCGTAAAACAGAAAATCACATAAAATCGGAAAGTGTCGTTTCGGATTAGCCTGTGCGGACTGCACACGCTGATCAGAGACTACACTTTACGCAAATGTCCGAATGACCCTTTTCACGTGTTGCACTCCATATGGGTCATCTTTCGTGAAAAGGGGGCTTAATGCATCTGCAAAAAAAGTATTGAAAAAGGTCAGCCTGCGCAGTCCGCGCAGGCTGACCTTTTTCGAAACTTTTTTGCCACTGGTCAAAAGACCAGTCTACTTCAGATTTCAGACAGGAATTAGGTAAATTAGATGTCATAGATCCACAATTATATAATGACTTGCTTTGTTTATTGTACAAGACGGGAATGCACGGAAACCCCCTATGCCAGATCTCTGCTGATTTCTTAGTTCATCAACCAAGCACTTATGATCTCGTTGTCGTTTCCAAAACAGCACAGGAAGCTAAGTCGGAAGCCATCAGCACTTGTCGTATAGGCATGGAAGGTTCGAGTCCAAAGTACTTGAAAATTACGACAAGGGGCATACGAAAGTCATTTCAACAAAGTGCTTTTATTCCTCCACGAAATTTTAAATACACTAAAAGGCAAGATCTACGAAGTTCGTTAGTGAAGAAACATAATTATATACTCAATGTAAATGTATTATATTTCAACAATTCAGGTGCCTCTATGACATCAACCGAGCTGTGACCGAAAACAACTTTACATTAGTAGGTGCAAACTGGTTTAGAGCCGTTAGGGACCCGTATGTGAGATACCGAAACATCCAGAGTAATCCGAATGTTACAGAAGCGCAGTGTACCGGACAACCCGGCTATACAGTGAACTGTGAAACGTCGGCTTCTAATATACTACTCTTCAATAGTGTGCTTATTACAGTTGCTTCACTCCTTGGCATTGTGTATAGTGCTTTCTAAGTTTTAGTATAAATTCATTTCTATTCTTTCATACTGAGTCTTTAAAGACGATTCCTGTTTTAACTCTTTACCAAACGACAAAATTTTAGACTGATCCAAATTGAAAGCATTTGCAAACTACAAAATAAACGAAACTCATTTTGCTTCCAGCAGGGTAGAAAACATTGTGGGAAAAGAAGAAAATGCTGGTTACCAGCATTTTCTCCTTTTCCCACAGTGTTTTCTAAAGGCTCCTTTCTAAAACATTGTTGGAAAAGGAGAAAATGCTGGTTACCAGCATTTTCTCCTTTTTCCACAGTGTTTTCTAAAGGCTTCTTTCTAAAGGTCGTCAAAAGTACGGATTGTCTGGTATGGGTTTACAAAACAGTATTTGTCATTTTACCCTAGTGTTTCCCTTTATAATCATAAAATTTATGTAAAGTCGATTTTTCTTTCTTTCAAATATTTCATCTCTTTATGTGTGTCACGCATCCATTTTCTTTTTTTCGTGTCGAAAATGATGTTTGCTTATGGAACTAAATCTGCTCAGCTATTTTAACATATCGGTGCTTCAAGTCTTAAATCTTCAACAACTTCGAACGACGAAAGTAGTTCCTGGGGTAAGTGTAGATCAAGATCAGACTTTAAAGAAAAATCAGTCAAATCTTTATCTACATGTTGTGCTATTTGATTCCTTTCGAACAACAATAACCATAACAACAGATGTGACTTCTTTTGAATAAGAAATGTAATATGGAACTTATGACTCAGTCTTTACCAGTCGACGATATATCGTCGGTTTACTTCAAAAACCTCATAACTACAACTTGGTTCAAGCTGTAGTTACGAGGTTTTTGAAGTAAATCGACGATATTATGTCGCTGATAATTTTACCTGCTTTAATTCTGATAAGAAGGATTGAATGAATGAAGTGGAGTTCTGAATTCTCTTTATTAACTGCTTTTCAAAGTTTAAAGATCTTTTCAATTTAAATGTCTTTCTAGTATTCATATTATTGTTGTGAAGATAATACAAAGTTATTCCATGTAATACAGTTTTATTCCACATTACAAAGACCTATTTCTAATTATTGTATGCTTTTTTTTTTATTTGCAATACGAAAATTCTTCCAAATGTTTTCTGTTTTTTGAATGTTTGTTTTAATATTATTATACATAGAAAAGGCATTTTATGTGGAAATTCAATTTGTTTTTGTTCGAAAAATGTGAAAAGAGGCACCAGATTTATTTTTTTGCAATTCCTTTTGAATCAAACAAAGTATATATCAAGTGTGTTTTTATATTAGTTGAAATAAATATAATATCTAATAATTAGATGTGTTTTTTTGTATTCTGTGCAGCAAAATAATAATGTTACTATGCCGTTCTTCCTTCCTTCCTTCCTTCCTTCCTTCCTTCCTTCCTTCCTTTCTTTCTTTCTTTCTTTCTTTCTTTCTTTCTTTCTTTCTTTCTTTCCTTTTCTTTCTTTCTTTCTTTCTTTCTTTCTTATTTTCTTTCTTTCTTTCATTCATTTTTATGGCTAGTAAATTAGTACCTTTATCTAGGTTTCAATGTATATAAATTCATATCTATCATGCATAAAACAAGATCTACAATGTATATCATTTCACTCAAGATAATTTCTTCATTGAAACTTAAGGAGTTTACCACAAGACTAGAATGTATAGAATCACTCTATTTGAAAGCATTTGCGGACAACAATTCAAAAATGGCTGAAAAATCAAACGTTTCATTGATAGAGTAGAAAACATTGTGGGAAAAGGAGAAAATGCTGGTAACCAGCATTTTCTCCTTTTCCCACAAATTTTCAAAAGGCTTCTTTCATGGGGGTGTGAAAAGTCGGGATTATGTGGTAAATACCATAATGGTGGGACATCCAATGGTGGATCTGAATCTACACTGTCACCGAAAGAGTACTGATTTTCGCCTAGGTGTAATATTCCAAAACAAATCGACACAAATTGACAGAAGGCGGCAGAGATAAAAGCTGGATTTAAAATGAAGTGTTTTCGCTAACATAAAATTTGACGTCACCTCGATTAAATGACTTACAAATATAACCTCTTTTCTACATGACTGTGTGTTATGAGGATTTCATTTGGCGTTCTTTTAAGGTAGTGTACCCGTAAGAGAATACCGCTATTTCCGCTATAACATTATGCTACAAAATTTGCTATGATTAAAACATGAGTGTTTTGTACTACTTTAACCAATTACCACACAATTCCTACTTTTGACAACCCTGAGAAAGAAACCTTAATAAAACATTGGGAGAAAATGCTGGTAACCAGCATTTTCTCCTTATCTCACAATGTTTTCTACTTTTCCCAAAACAAATTTCAAATTATCAGTCACTGTTATTTTATTGTCTGCAAATGCTTTCGATTTGGACAAACCTAAACTTTTGATTTTGTCGTTTGGTAAAGAGTTAACAGAGCCAGATGTTTTCTTTTTGTCCCTTTTAGAATTATCATTTATAAATCTGAAACCACTATATTTTCATGACAGAGGGAGATATTAATTACCTCCCTTCTGGAAACTAAGAAAAGTATCATCAAATCATTTTAAGACAGACATCAAAGGGATTTCTGGTCTGTTAGGAATGTGGAAAAGTATTATGTCAGTATTAATTCGTATTCATCAACTATCAAGAGTCCTTGCTGCACTAGAATTGTTGTGTGTGTTTACTACCGTAAGAAACAAAGTGACATCTGACGAAATTTTAAATAAGTCATATAGAGTCTTGCAAAAAAAAAACCAAAAAAAACGGAAAGTGTAGGTCCAAGATCAGACTGCACTTTCTGTGCAGTCTGATCTTGATCTACAGTGTCCGAATAAGGGATTCTGGCTCTGCTAAATTAGTACAAAATACTCATCTTTTAATCATAGCAAATTTTAAAGCAACATTTAAATCTATGCTAAGGGCCAAACGGGGAAGAGCGGGCAACGGTTTAACTCTTTTCCACACAATTCCGACTTTTAGCAACCCTGTGAAAGAAGCTTTTGAAAACATTGTGGGAAATGGAGGAAATGCTAGTAACCAGCATTTTCTCCTTTCCACAATGTTTTCTTCCCTGTCCAAATCAAATTTCGATGTTGCTTTCGTTCGAGTCCGCCCTTATATTGCTTTCGTTCGAGTCCGCGCTTTTGTTGTTTTCGTTCGAGTCCGCGCTTATATTGCTTTCGTTCGAGTCCGCGCTTATATTGCTTTCGTTCGAGTCCGCGCTTATATTGCTTTCGTTCGAGTCCGCGCTCATGTTGTTTTCGGTCGAGTCCGCGTTTTATGTTGCTTTCGGTCGAGTCCGCGCTGATATTGCTTTCGTTCGAGTCCGCCTTTATGTTGCTTTCGTTCGAGTCCGCGCTTATGTTGCTTTCGTTCGAATCCGCGCTTATGTTGCTTTCGTTCGAGTCCGCGCTGATGTTGGTTTCGTTCGAGTCCACGCTTATGTTGCTTTCGTTCAAGTCCTGTCTGCTCTGACGCATCATGAGGTAGAATCTTCCATTGACATGTAGATTATTTACCAATGAGTGAGCTTTACTTAAAATTGGAATTTTCTGAGATCCTCTCTCTCTCCCTGTCTGTCTGTCTGTCTCTCACAGGTTGTGTCTCAGCAGCTGTCCCATCATCCTCTTGCACAGGCTGTCTATTTCTCCAGCCTATCTATTCAAGATACATTATTGTTTGTACAGCCATGAACAAGTTCTCAAATCCTCTAAAACCTGACCGAACAACGAACTCATTATACTGCAAAGTTTATACTGCAGCTTGACATAGTCTTGATTTTAATCTTGATCAACGCCGCCATTCTAGCTGTTGTGCTGATAGTGTACTCATGTATACGGGGCTCCCAAGAGAGAGACTGTTTTTACGTTGGTTTTGCCAGTGTACATGATATATATGTCCGGGGCATATTATCAAATCAGATCACAAGAAATTTCTTTGCAGTATAATAAAATATTATTTATTCATTGATGACTAAATTTGAACGCCATTATTAAGTCAGGGAATTGGCCACATTTTAGATTCCGACAGTTCCTCTTGAAAAACTCAAACAACGGACATCCAAGATCAGACTGCACGTTTTGTGCTGTCTAATCTTGATCTATACTGTCTGTAAAGGCGTCTCAACCTTGTCCTCTGCTGTTTAAAACATACATGACAAAACAACACTAAAGCAAAAAGATTTCCTTTTTTTATTTTTTATTTTTTTTTTTCAAACATGAAATAAAACGAGATCAAGATTAATATTTCATTCAAAAGCATTCATCGAGACAGAGAACGTGTTAACGTCAGGTGGAAACATTAGACATGGGGGTGTCATCTTCTCTTAGTATGTTTCTGAAATAAGTATAAATACTGTTTTGGTACAGGTTAACTCTTTACCCAACAATCCCTACTTTTAATGACCCCGAGAAAGAGGCCTTTTGAAAACATTTTGGGAAAAGGAGAAAATGCTGGTAACCAGCATTTTCTCCTTTTCCCAAAATATTTTCTACCTTTCTCAAAACACATTTCAATTTTTGCGCCATGTTTATTTTGTCGCCTGCAAATGCTTTCAACTTCGACCAGTCTAAAATTTTATGGTTTGGTAAAGAGTTAATTTAAAGGCAAATATTGTTTCAAAAATGTAATTTTTTCTGCAGCAAAATAAAATGAATTTCTCTTTTGTGGAAAAAAAAAAATGAATTATGTGTGTTCTTAGCTCGCCTTAGAGGAGTACAGTGTCAATCATCTCGTCTTGATATATGTGACGCGTCACGCAAAAATGGACCATCTGGGAACTGTGAAAAGTGTCGACCCTGGTCAACACTTTTATGATATTTTCTGTATGAAAAGTGGTCATTCTACCTTACTATACAATCATTTTTGAACTATCAGCTTAAATAGACCAGCGCTTTCTTTGATATGTTTTCATCTTATTGATAAACGGAATTTGTCTCTTTTCGCGTGACGGGTCACATATTTCTGCAAGATGTGAACATTAAAATATTGGTACAGAAGTATCTGGAAGGCAGACATTGTATCAAAAAACGATAGCATGATTTTATTCTACCAAAGCGTGATGAATTATATTTTTTGAAGCAATGAAATGTATATGTGTGTTTTAAGCTGATACATTGTGACCCTGTAAAACTACCGGTCCGATTCTGCGATCGTGCAAGAAAATTCTTGTTTCGTATTTAAAAAAGATAAACTTACTAAATCTCCTACGAGACAAGCCTGCGACACCACCTCTTCCCATCATTCCAAACCTGAAGTGCTTTCCAAAGCCACGTGACATTGATCCACCAATGGGAGATAAGGCACGGCGTCTGGGGAACATTGGGCGTCTACCCCCAAGGATACCGCTACCGCCTGTATGTGGAATCAAAGGTAATATTAGATAATTACCGAAAGTCTAGAATACTAAGAACAACATTTAATGATCGTACATGCACATTTCCCCCGTCTATTAACTATTGAACAAATATAATGCAGAATTAATATCTTGACTGTTCGAAAAGATGATCATACAGAAGGCCCAAAACATAAATTATGCATGAGAAACTTATAATAAGAAAAATTGGATACCCCAAACATACCGTCCGTATCTTCCTAAAGGCCAACTAGTAGCCAAAAATAAACAAAGCGCGAGTTGAATTGCACCGTATCTTCCTAAAGGCCAACTAGCAGCCAAAAATAAACAAAGCGCGAGTTGAATTGCATTTATATTAAAATCATATGTTGTAAAAGTATGAAAAATATTATGAAAATGACAATCTGCGATCGTGCAATTGCTGTGTGTAAATGTTACGGGCTGGAAGAAAAATTAACTTCAATCCTTAAAGCGTCGAGTAAATTAGGATAAGGATTAATAAGCACAAGTCCAGATGAAGTAAATGAACAAGAAAATAGTGATGCATGACATCAATGGCGCCTAAAATCAGTTGTTTCTGAATTAGGGCACATTATACAGCGGGTTCCTTTTTTACGCCAAGGGCATCACTTGAACAAACTTTGTAGAGGTCCACGTAGTGGTATTACAATGACAAAATTTAAAGTCTAGGCTATCTTGGATACGATCTGGTTTTTATCAGTCTCGCAATGAAATTACTGTATTTTAAATTTAAAAAGAATGACAGAAAAAGTCCAAATAGAAAAACAAAGTTTGTACGGGCTCTATCTGTTAATGGTAGTAGGGCCTACCGTATTTTCAACATGCATGTTTTCTTTTTCAAAAGCACTGAACCAGCCTATGTTGTAAACAATACGGCTTCCTCCACAGGCACTTTCCAAAAGCGAATGAAAATATAGCGCCGCCGCTCATACGGCGCCACAATTACATACCTCTACCAAATTTGGGATATCTTGGGAATCCTCCAATACCTCCGCCGATAGGGGGTAGTGGCATCGGCATCTGCATCTTTCTGGGTAACATCATTGGTCTTGTGCTCATTGGGTTAAAGCTGCTGCCTAGCGCAGCGCCACCTATGCGACTGTCTAATCGAGGTTGAGGAGGAGGAGCTGGAAAAGTGTTCATTTATTTTCAAAAGCAAAAAAAAAGTATACAGAAAAGAAGATTACACACTATTTAACCCATTACCACACAATCGCTACTTTTGACGCCCCTGAGAAAGAAGCCTTTTGAAAACACTGTAGGAAAAGGAGAAAATGCTGGTAACCAGCATTTTCTCCTTTTCCCACAGTGTTTTCTACCCTTCCCAGAACAAATTTCTATTTTTCAGTCACCTTTATTTTGTTGTCTGCAAATGCTTTCAATTTGGACAAGTCTAAACCTTTCTCGTGTGGTAATGAGTTAAATGCATATACATGCACATGAAAGAAAGTGTAGATGAAATCAGTGCCAACGCACTTAAGGTAGCAGCGAATTTCTTGTCTGGCTTCGAATAAATACCACTAGATCTAATTTCTGTGTACAGTTCTATGTTTTTTCTTCACCACGTAAACTAATATAACTCAAAACGGTAAGTCCTACCCTTGAGATTTTCGTATACAAGTTCACCAGGGTCAAAGTTCTCAAGAAACGAGGTAATAGTTTTACTTAAGATGAAAATCGTTTGTTACCTTAAATTAAAAAGACAAATGAAACATATTTTAATTTTTTCTCAGAACATACAGTATCAAATTGATCTGCTTTGTTTGAATATTACGGGCAGAACTATTTTGTTAGTGTACGAACCTGGTTTTGTATACATGCGAATCGAGGCAAAAACCTACCAGAAACAAAAACCTGACCTAAATAAAGATAGTGGGCTTCAAAATCAATCAATACAATGTACATGCACATGTGATGTGGGAACAATGTGATGTGGGAACAATGACAGCGGGATAAACTCACTGCCAAAAACAGAAAAAGTATGCATCTTGTGTCCAGTTTTTCATTGACTTGTAAAGTGTACAGGTCGTTGATGCTACGTGAATTTCGCCAATTTTCTAACACGTTTATGGAACCATGTCAGTTTTCAAAGGTGATAGTGAGGTCATACTAAAAGCTCGTGTACTTACGCATGTAACTGTGTTGTCCTCCATGATGGGAACCAGAGGCTCCTCCCCCAATCACCCCAGAGCTTCCCAGAATTCCTCCCTCCACTGAAAATGCATCGAATGAAAAGAGATAAGGCCCCCTTAAGAATTTACATCGATATTATTGTAATATTTCTTGAATTGTGATTTTTTTCTTTGTAAATATTTCATGTTTGTATAGTATTTGAGCCATACTTTGTGGGAAAAAAGGATCTTAATGCATCTGCAACAAGTATCGACCAGGTCAGCCTGCGCAATCCGCGCAGGCTGACCTGAATCGAAACTTCTTGCTCTAGGTAAATTTCTTGCTTGTATAAAGACCAGTTTAGCAATTTCCAGTGGTAGTTCCTTCGCTACTTGTGTCTTATCTCGGCCCCACCGGATAGGTCAGTGGTTAGCATATCTGTCTCGTAACCTGATGGTTGTGGATTCGATACCCGACTGAGGTAAACTTTCTTTCCGGCGATTTTTCGCCCTTCATCTCTGATGCTTGTGAGAAAAGTAGTCAGTGGCTTGGAAAGAAAATTGTGTGAAGAAATCAACGAAACACATGCATGGGTGCACTGATCGCTGTGATATAACCTAAGCTGTTGAAATGGAGTTAAACTACGACATTATCTCCCGCTAGATGGCATTCTACAAATGCACATCTATCTAATTTGGGCATTCTGGGTACAGAATCGCACAACTTTTCTGCGCGACAACTGTTTGCTTTGAATTTCAAACTAAAATAAACCTTTATCCATAATAGAACTTGTTGCGATTTATTCAGCTGTGATCAGCAGTTTAGAGAAATCTGGACCTAAAACAGGCCTGATTTCTCCTCAAACGTATTGATAAAAGCCATTTTTCTTAATTATCTCTGTTGCTACTGCGCAGATAACGTAAACTCTTATACCAACATAGACAAAAAATACTGATACACAAGCATACGAACGAACATGCATAATAATGTCCTGTTTTATCAGTTATTACAGTGAATGACAGACAGTAAATGAAAGAAAAACAATCAGACATTTTTGCTATCACTTACCTCCGTTCCTGTCCACAAACAATCCGTTATCGTCGAATCCATTGTCGAAATAGTTATTATCGAATCCGTTGTTGTCAAATCCGTTGTTATCGAATCCGTTATTATCGAACCCGTTATTATCAAAGAAATCGTTGTTTCGTCTTCCATCAAAATTACCTGTGAAATACAACAGACATAGATTTAGATATTGAGGATATTTGTTTTTTAAGTGAAACTTTTAATTATAATAATGTACACGAGCTTTGTGCGGTACGACCGCCTTCTTGTAGTGTGACCTTGTGATACAATGCCAGCAGTAATGTTCATTGGAACATTACTGCAGGCATTGTATCAGAGGATCATACTAGAAGAAGGCGGTTGTACCGCCCAAAGCTCGTGTACATTATTATAATTTAAAGTTACATTTCTCAAGTGGAGGATATAATATTTTGTTTTAGGTGAAAGATGGAAATTTATTTAGATCTAATAGAGTGAACACTATCGGTAATATTTTCACGAGTGCGCAGCCACTCGTGAAAATATTACTGATAGTGTCCACTCGATGAAATAAATGTCGATCTTTCACAAAAAAAAAAATCTATTTATATCACGTTTTTAACCCTATGTGGGTAGGCTTTATCAAAATCCTGTACAGTTCTTCAGTTATTCCCCGTAGCATACCCCTCCCGCATAGCAACGCATGACTATATTACGTCAAGCGCGAGAAATGTAAGGTAAATGACGTCATATTTCAATCTGGTTGTGAGTCACGCGCAATTTACCAAGGTAACTAGAATATAAAAATCGGATTTTCACTGGTCGTACCCGTGGAATATTGAAAAATTCTTTCACTGCTATTCCTCGATATCCTACCGTACAGCATGAAACATACATACATTTTTATTCAGTATCTTGGCCATCGGTCTATACTACAAAGATGCCAAAACTGAAAAGAACAGTACTAGATTTTGATTAAAATCCCCCCAGAAAGCGTGAAAAAAATTGAATAATTTTTTGTTTTTTTGATTAAAGATCGAAATTTATTTCATCTCGTGAACACCATCGGTGATATTTTCACGAGTGGCGCAGCCAGCCACTCGTGAAAATATTACCGATGATGTTCACCCGAAGAAATAAATTTCGATCCTTTAACTGACAGAAAAAAATCAAATCTCATCTATTTATTTAAATCCATGATAGAAAAGGGCTGTAAGAGATTTAAGTAACTTACCAAAGACTTGGCTGAATAATAACACAGACATCGTTAACGTCACACGAGTTATCGTCATTTTTATTTTCTGTTTTCTGAAATAATCATATAATCAGTAAAATATTAATATAAATAGATAGAATATAGATATGAATAGATACATGCGTAAATGTTAAAGATTGTAACAATTGGAAGAAAAAAAATAAAAGAATGAAAAATTTAACGACCAAAACGAACGAATGTGCGAGGAACAAGCGAACACATATGTAGACGCATAAATCAATGATTGAATGATTAAAATATAAATAGATAAATACATAGATAAACAAATAAATAAGTAAATAAATGAAGAAGAGCTAAAAAAGTAGGAAAAGAAATATAAGGTTGAACACATTAACTACCAATCGAACAAAAAAACCTTAAGGAACGAACAAGCGAACATAAATAGATAAATAAATAAATAAATAAATAAATAGAATTTTATATAGAAGACACGTATCCCCTTTCTTGTAAAATAATGACTGCGTTTTACGAAGAACCGTATATTGGAAGATTATTTTGTCGTATTCTCCTTAGAAATGAAAGAAAACAAAAACTTACTTTCAGGGCCTTCAAAGTTGATCTGATCTTTCTACGTGGTTTCCCTTCGAAATTCTGCAAAACTCTGTTTAATAAGTTGCAAACGAACGAATATATATACCCCTTGTCCATTACAGGAACACAGACATTGCGACATCGTGACATGTTTTTTGTCGCCGACCCTTAATATCCTTTGCTCTAACGCGTATCTTGGACAGTACTTGACTTAAAATCTATAGACTGCTATTTACATTAACACTTAGGATGGTAAGCACGACTTACTGACCTTTTGCGAACAGTGTAGATCAAGATCAGACTGCACAGACGTGCAGTCTGATCTTTGATCTGCACTGTCCGATTAGGAGATATTATTATTCAAAACATACTTTTAAAATATCAATAGTTTTGTTCGTACTATCGAACAAAACATTTTATTTTAGTTATTTAGAATGATAAGGGTTAAATTGATGATTTCTCGAGCAAATAGGAGTTTTAAACATTTTGATGATTGGATAAATCTAACATATCCGACAGTGTGGATCAAGGATCAGACTGCACGTTCTGTGCAGTCTGATCTTTGATCTACACTGTCCACAAAAGGCCCAAAACATCGGGCTTGGCAGCCCACGTATTGAACAATATTGCGAAAAGGGGCATTCGAACATTTGCGTAAAGTGTCGTCCCGGATTAGCCTGCACGTTTTCCACAGGCTAATCCTAAACGACGTGTTCTATTTTTATGTGATTGTCTGTTTTGTGCAAGTCTATAGTAGCACAAAATCTAATGTAGTCGTAAAGTGCTGTCTTTGATTAGCTTGCGCGGACTGTACAGGCTGATCCGGCGCGACATATTACGCAAATGTTTCAATGTCCCTTCTCGCGTGTTTCAAGCCAATTATAGCATTGCAGATAAGGGGGAAAGCGGCATTTATCAATTCTAGATGCACAATTAATTTTATTCGTCTATTCACTTTAAACATTGTTTATGGGTATTTATAATTATAAATACTAAGTACACACAACAAAGATTTTTAAACTTGAAAATATCTGTACTTTTATGAATAGTAAGCTGATGGCAACTTAGAATGCTTTTTCTGAATAGATAGGTCAAGATCAGACTGTCCTAGGTGCCTAGTCTGATCTGATGTCTAGGTATATTCGACATAGCTCCCTAAGCAGTTAAGAACATCGTATGATTTCTGCGATTTTCTAGAATTTATTATTTCTTGTTGGGGTACTTTAAACAAAGGATACATTAATATTTCAGCTCTTAACTCAATCTTAAAAGAGTATAATAATTGGAGTGCAACACGTGAATAGGTGCATTAGGACATTTGCGTAAAGTGTCGTCCCGGATTAGCCAGCGCAGTCTGCGCAGGCTAATCCGACATTTTATTTTACTACTACATTAGATTTTGTGCTACAGTAGACATGTGCAAAAGAGAAAATTACATAAAAATGGAAAATGTCGTCTTGGATTAGCCTGCGCGGACTGCACAGGTTGATCCGAGGGGACACTTTACGTAGATGTCCGAATGCCCCTTTTTGCGTGTTGCAACCCATATCATCTAGGCATGTCTGTTAAACCCATTACCACACAATCCCTACTTTTGACGACCCTGAGAAAGAAGCCTTTCGAAAAACATCGTGGGAAAAAGAGAAAATGCTGGTAACCAGCATTTTCTCTTTTTCCCACAATGTTTTCGACCCTTCAGAAACAAATTTCAAATTTTGTTTTGTCGTCTGCAAATGCTGTCGAATTGGACATGCCTAGAATAATGTCTTGTGGTAATGAGTTAAAAGTATTTGCAGACCACATATTCCATATTGCCAAGCTGATGGAATTGTATCTAAAACGGCAGAAAAGATTGTGAGACGAGGAGAAAGCAATGCTTTCCAACATTTTCTCTTTATCTCACAAGAATTTTAAAAGCTCGCTTCCTTGGGTACGGTATACTACGGAACTGCGTCGTGAATAGCAAGGGGTACGGACAAAACCCCCCTAGGACAAAACCCCCCTGGACAAAACCCCCCTGGACAAAACCCCCACACCCTTAAGTGAAAAGTGGACAAAACCCCCCTGGTTGTAAAAAATAATTAATTTGTATAAGTTAAATTGATTTTTTAAGTTTTTTTTTTCTTAAAATTGCTTTTATGACCAAAAATGTGTTTTTAAAAAGTTTTTTTTTCTTTATGACCAAAAATGTGTTTTTTAATTTTTTTTTCTTAGTACATTAATATGAAATGTTAATTTTTTTTTTCTTTATGACCAGAAATGTGTTACCAGCATTTTCTCCTTTTCCCACATTGTTTTCAAAAGGCTTCTTTCTCAGGGGCGTGAAAAGTAGGGATTCTGTGGTAATGGGTTAAATTTATTGAAAATGAAGGAAATATGTGTTTTTAAAAAGTTTTTTTTTCTTTATGACCAAAAATGTGTTTTTTAATTTTTTTTTCTTAGTACATTAATATGAAATGTTAATTTTTTTTTTCTTTATGACTAGAAATGTGTTACCAGCATTTTCTCCTTTTCCCACATTGTTTTCAAAAGGCTTCTTTCTCAGGGGCGTGAAAAGTAGGGATTCTGTGGTAATGGGTTAAATTTATTGAAAATGAAGGAAATATCGAGTTTAAGGTGCTTTTTTTTTTTTTCACGACCCTGAAGAAGAAGCCTTTTGAAAACACTGTTGAAAAAGGAGAAAATGCTGGTATTGAGCATTTTCTCCTTTTCCTACAGTGTTTTCTACCCTTCACAAAACAATTTCAAATTTTCAGTCACTTTTATTTTGTCGTCTGAAAATGATTTCGATATGCACAAACCCTAAAATTTTGTCGCTCGGTATGAGTTAAGTGTTCGTCAATTAAGATGAGCGTGTGCGTAAAATTTCCAACAATTTAACATGAGCATGAAGCCAATATGCTGAGCAGACTGGACACCCTACACTGTGCATTTAGAATATTTTGTGATCGTCTCAAAAGACTTTGAGTCACTACCTATCTATAGAGCGCGTAGTGATTACTTTGGTCAGACTGTGGATGCCCAGGCTGATCTGAGTCTTCACTTTTACGCATATTTATAACAATTGGAAACGCCACGCACAGGCTTTAATACATTACATGTATATGGTTACATGGTATTTTACTACTGAAATTCATGGTGTTGTTTGATGAGCTTCATTTGCGTATTATAAAATTTTTGAATTAGACCAATTTGGTGTGTTTTCTTTTCCACGTCACTAGCTGTGCATATTGTTGACCCCCTTTTGGAAAGTGGTGTGAGAAAAGAAAAAAAAATGCTTGTCATATGCAGCAATTTCTTCTTTTCCCACACTGATTTCTATCCAACACTATGTACTTTTTCAAATCTCATCCACTTTCTAGTTTCTTATACAACTACTTTCAATACTTGGTGTTACAAAATTTTGTCCTCTGACCACCCAAATACCAAGTTAAAAGTTCAGTTTTCCTATTGCAAGTACAATGAAATTTTATTCCATTTTGTCTAAACCTGTTTAAAAAATAAAGTAAAAAGGCAAAATATATGGAAAGCATGTAAAAATATGAGCTGTTTATATGCTTTTTATATATGATGGGGGTTTTGTCCTAGGGGGGTTTTATCCTAGGGGGGTTTTGTCCTAGGGGGGTTTTGTCCAGGGGGGTTTTGTCCTAGGGGGGTTTTGTCCTAGGGGGGTTTTGTCTTACACTCAATAGCAATGACCATGAGACAAAATTTCAGACTAGTCTGAATTGAAAGCAATTTCAGACAACAACATAAATGTGACTCAAAAGTTGAACTTTGTTTCATGAAGGATAGAAAATATTGTAGGAAAAAGTGTAACGTTATGAGTGAAAACTCAGTTACCAAGAACTTAAGACTGACTGAGGAGGCGTGTTTTGGGAGAAGCTAATTTTCTTAGATCTGGGCTATTGATGCCTTATTTGTCTGGCTGGCAATATGAATATTGATATTGGTAGTGGGAGTGTTTTGGCTTCCTATATATGTGGTGTAACATTGTGATCAGGGGAGAGATGTGAGGACAGAGAGTGAATTAGTGAATTAATATCTCTGTAGAGAGAAGGTTAAGATCAGGACAAAATGTTGTCTTACCATCTAAATGAAGTGATAAGATCTGGAATGAGAGAAGAATTGGTTTTAATAACTAAGAAGAGTTTTACTGAGTAACTAATTCATTTTCGAATACCATGTTTGAGTAGTTTACTTGTGTCGTAAATAAAAAAACACGTAGAATAGTAGAACCGCGTTTATATCATATTTGAAGAACTAAAATCCACTATACGATCGAGACATTAGACGCATAACGTTACGAAAGAGTTGCTAGGTACATTTACTAGTACTAAGGACAATTTAGTATGTTATGAAATATGACATGGTAAAAACGTTAATTAACGTTAATGGTTCATTACGTCACACACGTCACGCTGTGTAGATCACGTGCTTGTCAAACATAACGGGAAAATTGCTTATAAGATAATTGTTTTATTGACATAATAACGACGTGTTTACCATATCTTAATTAACTTTTTTAGTTCTTATGTAATCAAACCTAAACTAACCAATCTCTAGATTTAACTCTTTACCCCACGAGAAAATTTTAAACTAGTCCAAATTCAAAGCATTTGCAGATGACAAAAAAAAGGTGAATGAAAAATAGAAATTTGTTCTGGGAAGGGTAGAAAACACTGTGGGAAAAGGAGAAAATGCTGGTTACCAGCATTTTCTCCTTTTCCCACAGTGTTTTCAAAAGTCTTCTTTCTCAGGGGCGTCAAAAGTAGGGATTGTGTGGTAATGGGTTAAAGAACCAAAAGAAAAAGGCTTCTTCTCCTTTTCCCATAATGTTTTCTATCTTTTAAAAGACAGATCAAATCATTTGCATCACATTTTGTTGTATGTAATTGGTTTCAATCTAAGAAAATTCTAGAATTTTGCGGCTTGGTTAAGCGTTTAGTACCACACTGGATGCACTACAAACAGTTTACCTTTGTAGCCAAGTTGGGGCCTGCGGCAACTAATGCTATAGTAGTCATAAAGTATAATTGTAAATTTGGCTTCTTTCCCATCATGCGCAGTTTTGTCTGCGCCTAAGGACAGTGTAAAAAAGATCAGACTTCGCAAAACTGGCCGCCTGATCTAGATGCTGTGCAAGTTGTATATTGTTGGACGTTAAGATAAAAAGATACCGCAAAAAATTAATGTTTTTGTCTCTTACGTGTAAAATTTTAACCCTTAAAGGTAGCCCTTCAGATTTTGGGACGAAAATTATACAAAAATACATAAAAATCATCCTTATACTCCCAAAGCATTATAATTTTCATTCATTAAACCCCAGTTGTCGAAAACCATCCGACAACAAGAGAAATTAGAGCCCAGGTCAACTCTGAAGGGAAACACGGTCTATTTTTACATGAGCAACTCGCTCATTAACATATCGGAAATATACAGACGAAGCTTCAAACATAGCATCCGAAGTTCTAGACATTCTGGAAAATAACATGTTTGTTATGTTATGGAATTTAATAGTCATTAGTCACGTGCAAGTCACTTAACATTTCCACAATACTTTTTTGATTTTGGCGGGAAATCTAGAAATAGCTTAAAAGGCTACGTAGCCTTTTAAGGAAATACCACCAAAAATTTTTTATGTGTAATTTTATGATTCTTAATTACTGATAATTTGTATTGTTTTTTCATATAAATTTCATTGACATACATATTTTTTAATTTGGTGTGATGTGAAAATTCTAATTCCCACCTTTAAGACGCTTAGCGCGACTCACTGGGACTTTCTGGATGGTGTAGATCAAGATCAGACTGCACAGAAAGTGGAATCTGATCTTGATGTACACTGGCCGATACGAATAAAGTTTCTTTAAAAAAAAAAAAGGTACTTTTGTAATGGCAAAATTTTGGTTTTAACTACATGTATCGGCGTAAGAGTTTCGCTTCACTTTTTCACCAAAATGTCGTTTAACTCATTACCAAACGACGAAAGTTTAGGCTTGTTCAAATCCAAAGCATTAATTTTGCGGACGACGAAATGAAATTGACTGAAAATTTCAAATTTGTTTTGTGAAGGGTAGAAAACATTGTGGGAAAAGGAGAAAATGCTGGGTACCAGCATTTTCTCCTTTTCCCACAATGTTTTCCAAAAGGCTTCTTTCTCAGGGTCGTCAAAAGGAGGGATTTGTGGTAATCCGAAACGCATTTTACGTCGAGATAAGATTTTTGATCTTCAGTAGACTTGTATAAAACAGACAATTACAATAAAACTGAAAGCGTAGTCTTAGATTAGCCCGCGTTGACTGCGCAGCCTGATCTGAGACGACATTTTACGCAAATGTCCGAATGCCCCTTTTTGCGTGTTGCAAGTCATATAATGTAAACTTAGATCAACAGGCCGAACCACTCGCTAAGTCGGTAGTGTCAGGACTTGAGAATAGGGTGTCGATCCCTTGATCGGCAAATTTCGTTCCCAGGATTGAAGTTGTTCATTGGGGCATAATTCATTATTTTTTCTCACCGCTGATCATTGTTTCGACGATGGGAATGAGAAAAAGCAGCCAGTAGTTTGGAAGGAATATTGTAAAGTACTGGTAAAAGAAATCCCAAGAAAGCATGTGTAGGTGCTCTAGCTGTCGCTGTATAACTGAAGTAAAGTTGAAAACGACGTTAAACGCCATAAAATCAATCAACCAATCGATTGATCGATCAATCAATCAATCAATCAATCAATCAATCAATCAGTCAGCAAGATAATCAATTAATTAATCAATCAAAACTTAATTCAAATTCAGTCAGTCAGTCAGTCAGTCAGTCAGTCAGTCAGTCATCAGTCAGTCAGTTTAAATCAAAATCAAGCAATCAAGCAATCGATCAACCGGCCAACCAACCAACCAACCAACCAACCAGTCAATCAACCAATCAATTAATCAATCAATTGGAAATCAATAAAAAATCAATCAAATAATAAATCAGTCAGTCAGTCAGTCAGTCAGTCAGTCAGTCAGTCAGTCTGCCAGTCAGCCAGTAAGTCAACCAGTCAAATCAAATAATAAATAAATCAGTCAGTCAGTCAGTCAGTCAGTCAGTCAGTCAGTCAGTCAGTCAAATCAAATGATATATCAGTCAGTCAGTCAGTCAGTCAGTCAGCCAGTCAAATCAAATAATAAATCAGTCAGTCAGTCAGTCAGCCAGTCAAATCAAATAATAAATCAGTCAGTCAGTCAGTTATTCAATCAATTGAGAGAGTCAGTTATGTTTTAAAGGTAAGCTCAAGTTATATTGGAATGATAAAGAAAAGTAGCAACTGAAATTTAACTGAAGTCTCTATGAATTTATTATAATAATCATGAAATTGTATATGGACCACACGTCTAAATAGTTAAAATAAAGATACTGGAATTAGTTATTGTGCTGTGCATCAAAATTTCTTGTAAAACGTTGATATCTAATACATATATATATACATGTATGTGGGCTATGCTCTGTGAAAAGGGAGCTTATTGCATTTGCAAAAAGTATCGATTCAGGTCAGCCTGCGCAGCCGCGCAGGCTGACCTGAATCGAAACTTTTTGCTCTTAGCCAATCTTAAGCATGTCTAAAGACCGTCCTACCTCAGGATTCAGTCGGTTGTTTGACTATAAGGATTTTAGGGACTCTCTATTGTGAGGTAGAATGGTCCCTGGACATGCAGAAAATTGAGCAAAAGCAAAAAGTGTCGACTCAGGTAAGCTTGCGCGAACTACGAAGGTAGATATGAGTCGATACTTTTTGCAGATGCAAGTAACTTCCTTTTCACAGTACATGGTCTATTACACGTCGCTTTATTTCACGAAGAGAGTCAAATTTTCTTCGCTACAAGAATCGTAAAATGACCTCTGGTCATCGAACCATCATGTTCCCTTACAAAATTCTCTAGTGTTCCGTCAGCTTTCATGGTCTTAACTTTTTGTAAAGCTTCCTCAAGTTCATCTGTGCTCAGATACGACCAGAACGACTCCCCATCCCGCCAAGTTTTCAGCAATGGACCATCAGGGTCGTTGTAACTGGCAAACCAGTCCGAACCAAGAATACGAACCTCTTCCGGTTTTGAGAACCCCGCCTTCATTGCCATGCTGACAAATTGATCGTATCTAGGCAACCGAAGAAGATATTTTTGCAGGGCTGATGGCGCCAAGTTTACGAACCATTGACCTTGGTACTGTTCTGGGTATTGTATAATGGCGGTTAAAAGACCTCCAGGTTTTAAGACGCGGTGTACTTCTATAAAGGCTTTTGATGTGTTAGGAAATGGATCATTCTCCGTCTCAGGTAGGTCTTTGTCTAGGTGATGTAAAACCTGGAAGAAGAAATAAATAAATTGATTGAAATAAGTAGGAAATAGGTCCGGACTGCGAAACGCCTGTCCCATCATTTCGATACTAGTATTGTATGGTTAAACTCTTTACCAAACGACAAAATTATAAACTGGTCCAAACTGAAAGCATTTGCAGATAACAAAATAAATGTGACTAAAAAATTGGAATTTGGTTTGGGAAGGGTAGAAAACATTGTGGGAAAAGGAGAAAATGCTGGTTACCAGCATTTTCTCCTTTTTCCATAATGTTTTCAAAAGGCTTCTTTCTCAGGGTCGTCAAAAGTCGGGATTGTTTGGTAAAGAGTTAAAGAATGTTAGCCTTTACGACACAATCCTGAATTTTAACGACCCTGAGAAAAAACCCTTTTGAAAACATTGTAGAAAAAGGAGAAAATGCTGATTACCAGCATTTTCTTCTTTTCCCACACTGTTTTCTAATCTATCTAACACAGAAATCCTCATTTTAGCAAAATTCCATTTGTGGTCTGGAAATGCTTCCAATTCGGTCCAGCCCAAAATGTTATTATGTGGTAAAGAGTTAAGTTCAGTTTTTTTTTAAGCTCACAGAGTATTTATCAGAATAGGAAAATCCGCCAGTGAAGATCAAAAGTAAGCTTCACGAATTATGCAGGCCTACTGTCGTCGAAGACGCATGTAATGGTACCAAGCAACTTAACTGTTTACAACATTATTCCGAATTTTAACGACAATAAAGGAGAAGCTTTTAAAACCATCGGGAAAAAGAATAAAATGCTGGTAATCAACAGTGTACTCTGCATTTTCTCCTTTTTCAAAAATGTTTTCTACCCCATCGAGGAAGTGAGATTCATTTGTATCGCTTTCGAGTTTCACATCTAATAACGCCTCCAACTTTCTAGAGTCGAACATTTGCCCTTTGGTAAAGAGTTAAACATTAAAAATCCAACGTACAAGAAAATATTGATGGATAACATGAATTGCGCCGCAAAACAGTTGTTTCTGGAATACGACACATTAAAACTAACGAAAATAAATTAATGCAGAACTAAGTGGAAATGAACTGAGAAGTCCTAAACAATCCCTAGAATGCAATGAATGGGTATAAAACGACCAAAATGGGTAGGAAATGATCGATGTGAGTACAAAAAATGGCTAAAATATTAGAAATAGATGGATACGAAGATACGAAAAATTGTACGAAATGGCCTAGGTACGAAATGACCTAGTTACGAAATGACTTGAAGCCGAAAAAGCAATATGGCTGCCTCCATAGGTACTTTTTCAAAACCGAATGTAAAATATAGTGCCGTAGTGCCGCCGATCATGCGGCGCCACAGTAAACAAACTGGAGACAGAAATCTTCCCCTCAGATCAACGGTAAGTTTTAGAGGAAAAGCGATATTGGATGAGATGCCTTACGCAGTTGAACATAAGGGCGTCAAATTGTTCCCTGTCAAACGGTATTTCTGGTAGAATGCCATGTTTGACTTCACAAACCCTGCCGCTCTCTGTGTACGAACGCAATTTCTTCTCGGCTTGTTTTAACATACCATTGGACGCATCCACGAGGCTGAGTTTACCTGAACAGAATAAAGGAGACATGTGCTAGGCACAAAAACTGAAGTTTCCCGTCTCCAGGATATACTTCGTAAACATATGTCTTTAACCCTTTACCAAACAACGAAATTTCAGACCTGTCCACTCTGAAAGTATCTTGAGACCTTAAGATCAGTATGGTTCAGATAATAAGCTTTGTCTCTAAAAAGGTATAAAACATTGTGGAAAAAGGAGAAAATGCTGGTAACCAGCATTTTCTCCTTTTCCCACAATGTTTCAAAAAAGTGAGTATTTCAGGGTTGCGATGCCATGAATGTAGCAAAAAAAAAAAGCTCATGACAAAGGCCTCTTCCAAATAAAACCTGACATTTAAGTTTTTTCTGTATGTGACTCGTGCTGTGGCAGTGGACTATACTGCATCTCTGTGATGCTTAATACAATGCAAGATATAAAATTGGATCGTTAAAATCCATATTAAACAAACAACGGACTGAATCAATATGTAGTATGGTCCCTTCACATGCAGAATATTTGTAACAAGAGGACCGAGATGGCCCTGGGTCGCTCACCTGAATTTTTGAGAGGTCAATAACCAACTTTTTTAAAGTATTGAAATTTTGGAAATAAAGTCAGTATTTTGCCAAGCAATTGTAAATAGGCCGCCTTTAAAAGTCATTTCAAAATCTGGTACCACTCCTACAATCATCACCACAGCCATGTTTTTTTTTTTTTACGAATCAGAATTATGCAAATAAAATTTAAGATAGGTTGACCAAAGACCTTTTCTTGAACGAGTGCACATGTCCGATACTGTCTGAAAATATTAAGTTGAATAAGAGCACATCATGAGGGTGTCAATGATTGGCTGTTGGTTGGGTAGTTAGAATTCCATGTCGCAAAGGGACATAATTTGGAAAAATCAATTTTGGAGTTACCTGCCCTTGTTGTATAGGCTGCTTTTTTTTTTTTTACTAGTAAACAATTATTCCCAGTTTCAAGTACATGCGTTGAGTGGAAGCTGAGATATAAGAAAATGTCAAAGTTTTCGCACAACAACAACAACAACAACAACAACAACAACAACAACAACGCAGATGAAGACAACAGGGCTATATCAATACCTCGATGTTTTCTTTGAAACAGCTAAGCTAAATAAGGGGTATAATATAAGGATCATATCTGTGACATAATTTCAAAAACTGAACAGTGGATTAAGAGAAGAATTTCTTTAAAGATTTCTTTGTGTCCGTAAAGTGCAAATAGCTTCCACCAACCACAAGCACGTTTCTTGATGGATCAAATTTCACAAACAAATTATCAAAAGGGGCACCCAAGGAAAATTTCAGAGAAATTATTTCAAAATCTGACGAGGGGTTTTAGAGAAGAAGAATTTCAAAGAATTTATTTTCGTCCATACAGTGCAAAGATCCCCAATCCCAACCCGGCCATGTTTTTCGACGGATCAAAACTTCACGAACGAACTTTTAAAAGGGTCACTGAAATAACATATCTGTGATATTATTTCAAAACCGTATCGGTGGTTTCAGAGGAGAAGATTTTTAAAGAATTTCTCGGAAAAATTCCTTTTGGTTGCCTTGGCAACCAGAGTTTTTTATGGAGTTAGACACTTTTTAAAGAGGACATCCAAAAGAACATTCCAGGCAAGTGTGGTCCAAATCAGCCTTGCGGTTTAGGAGGAGATGTTTAACCCTTTACTCCATAAATACTCATTTCAACGCATTGCTTGTAGGAGCCTTTGGAAAACATTGTTTCATGCGGTGAAATTGCTCGTGACGATCAATGTCACCTTTTGTCACAATGTTTTCTGTGCTATGAAAAGAAGTCATATACACATGAAAAATGGCTTCATCCATGTTGTTATTTAGGGTCAATTAGAGATACCATAGAAATGCCTTACGGGGTAAAGGGTTAAAGAATCATTTATATTGCTGAAAGCAAAGAGCCCCCCCCCCCCCCCCACTCCACCACGGACACGGACACAACGTGATCCTAAAAGTTCCCCTAGAGCACATTGTGCTTAGGTGAGCTAAAAAGCAGAACGTTTCGACCTGGTTTGCTACTTTTTGTAAGATTTATTAAACTCGCCCCCCCCCCCCCTTTCACACAGCATGGTTCATATAAGATATACATACTAACGGAAAGCGATACTCATCCTCGATATCAGGAGACCGCAGCCACACAACAAGAATATCCAGAAGTGTAGCTGTGCTCTTATCCTTCGGTTTTAATTCGTAACTCTTAACCCTTCGGCTGCTAAGCGACTCAGTGACCCTTAGCGGACACTGTAGATCAAGATCAGACTGCATAGAACATGAAATTCCGGTATTAAACCTTTACTCCATAAATACTCATTCTGACGTATCAACAACAGACAGCTTTTGAAAACATTGTGGGAAAAGGAGAAATTGCTCGTAACGAGCAATTTCTCCTTTTCCAACAATGTTTTCCACTCTATCAGATATTTGTATCCTCATTTGCACATACTTTTGACATCATATCTTTATTTGCTGCTGAAATGGAAGAGACTCAAATTGGCATATCAGGTAAAGGGTTAAAGGTGCATGTTATTACGGGAGATCACTCCTTCATGCATAGCTTTGTCCGGATTTAAACACAATACCTGTCCACTGCGTTGGGGAGATATCTTTTTGGCACAGTGGTTATGGTGTCAGTCTTTTAAACCTCGAAAATCGAGGGTCTTGTCCATGGCATGTCCCGCCAGATGCGATTTGTATTTTCAGCTATGTTTACTTGTTCATTTGTGTCTTTGTTATGGACTTTGTTTGTAAAAAGAATTCAATTTCAATTCAATTCAATTATTTATTCTGTACATATTAGGCCTCTGGCCCATTATACAAACACTTCAGAAATCAAAACACCTTGGAGTGCCGCCCTATCTACAAAATATATATTTAAGACTAAAACTTAGGGAACCTATGAATTTACTTACCAACACCTAGATTTAACATCGCTTGGCTGTAATTGCCTGTCCCGCATCCAGCATCTAGAATGTGTAAATGCTAGAGAATATAAGAGAAAAACTGTAATTTCAACATTTTTAAAGTCTCGTACCTTTGACAAATATTAACAAATATATTAAACCAGTCGTATGGTATGTCATGGATGAAAAAGGCACATGCAAAATTTTGTTTGAAATAATTGATGAACGCTGGAGTAAATAACATAAGGGAAATATCTTTAACTCACAGGTCGTTATGTGCGACTGAACAGTCAGTTGCAGACACTACAAATGAAGACCAGGCAGCACAGATCGTGCAGTCTGATGTCTGATCAGTATACCGCTAGTTCTTGCTGACGATAAGATGTTGATAACGCGTTATCCAGCTGTTTACTATGTGGTAGAAATTTTCATTAAATGAAATAAGCAGTTATGCAAAGATTAATCCTGACTTTTAACACCTCTAAGAAAGAAGCCTGTTGAAAACATTGTGGGAACAGGAGAAAATGCTGGTAACCAGCATCTTCTCCTTTTCCCACAATGTTTCCTTTCCTTTATAAAACAAATTTCAATTCTCTAATCATATTTATTCTGTCTTCTGCAAATGCTATCAATTTGGATCAATCCAAAATGTTGTCGTTTGCTAAAGAATTAAGAAATAAATAAACATGATTCGGGAGAAGGAACAATTAATAATTGCAAACAGTTGTTTTTTCACAGGCAACTGTCTTAACTTTATGGAAAAAAACTTTACTTTTCGGTGTTGTCTCAGATGTCACTCTACTAGATTCTTGTTACATTGAAAATAGAGTGACATTCCATGTCTTTGACCCTCCGCTGTACCTTTATGGGCAAACCCACAGCTTTGTTCTTTGTTTCTATGAAATACATGTCTAATAGTCTACACAACGAGAGAAAGAAATCGGTACCTCAATCGAGTACATTTTTGTTATTTTTTCTCAAACACTGCTACTCTTGAAAAATCACGGTTTAGAAGCTCAACACCACACTCCCCTCACCTGCTTCCCCCAGGTGGTAGATCGTCTTTCTTTAGGTAAACACAGGCACAAAATAGCTCCCAATAAGTTAACAAAGTTGCACTTAGCTTCCACAAAAATCATCAAATCAACACCAGAAATATACTCCAAGCATGTACTTGCATATTTATTCTGATAAAGAAAAAAAATTCAAATGGGACTACTTTTGCTACTATAATTCGCAGAGGTGTTATTCCCTTAGTAATGAAAACAAATGCTTACTTCCGGTAGTTTCTCAGTTACTCTGGTAATCTCGTCAAGTAGTTTGTCAGCCCCAAAAGCAACTCTTCCTTTGTCGTAGTTTTCACAAACAGCGTCATAATCTGTGTATTGACTCATGTTTCAGACAAGATAGTGTGCAACAAGACTGAGAGAGGTAGTTAATGTTGTTGCTAAGCTTCTGTTGTCTCCCCTAAGAAAAATAGACCCTGATATTAAGCCATTTATGATTCGTTTTATGACTCACCATTTAAAGACGAAGCAGTGGTCATATATGACCACTGCTGGTTTTAAAATGCATTTAGGTGTAATGCATATCATGTAAAAGGATTTAGATCATTGTAAAGGTAACAACCCGCCTTATTAGGGTCGGTCCAAGTGTTAGCTTTCGAGACCCGGTTGTTCATTTCAGTCTGTATATAGCGTGCAAGACTTGGAAGCACAGGGTTCAGGCTTCGATTCCTGGCTACGGCCCATGGCTCGGCCAATTTCTTTCCGAGGATTGATGATAGTCACTGCGGCAGGATTCATTCATCTCCCACCATTGACCTTTGTTTCGACGATGGTAATGTCGGAAAGCAGCCAGTGGCTTAGAAAGAAATTTGTGCGATGTAATGGTAAAAGAAACTCCAGGAACGCATAGAGAGGTGCACTGGCCCCCGCGATATAATTGAAATAATGTTGACGTTAAAAAAACCTCTTTTTTTCTCAAACAAAAGACTTTTTTCTTCAGCACTTCGATATATACATGTAATTAGAAATGGGGCCTTTTCGTTCTAAAACCAGTTCGTACCTTGGCCTGTTCGTCCCATGATTGCTCGCTACTCAATTTGACTGTGTATGAATATAATATTATATAGATCGATATCGAAATAATTCATTGTAGTGTTTGGAAATAATCTGTTACTGCCAAAGATATCTCATAATCATAATTTTCAGGTACAACCTGACTTTTATTCGATATATTTACATAGTATCTCTCTCTATCCATAATGCATTCTACTGTCATGTGACTCCTCCTAATGATCGAAGGGAGACCATCAACACAAATATAATCCTAACTTTGACATGAGTACTCTTCCTTCAACCCAAAAGGTGCTTATTTGCTCAATAGGTCGACTTTCAAGCAAATATTTGAATAATATTTCTTTTTTTGTAATTATCAATTCCACACAATGGCTTCTGTGACAATTACCACTCCAGTGTTTTCAATACTTTGATTTGACGTGTTTTATCGATTCCGATTGAAGTATTCACCGACAGATAGATAGATGTGAATAACTTCATCGAGGGTGTTTATGTCGTTGCCAAACGACTTACAGCTAATGCAAAATATCACGTGATAGGCAATTTAAATGGAAAAGGCTGTTAGAGAACGAGAGACGAGGTTGGATGTAGGTATGGAATCGGCCGAGTTGTAACGAGTGCTGCTGCAACGGAATTATATTGCAGGAAAGTTTTTTCCCTTTCTGCTTCCTTAACCCTTGGGTTGCTAAGCGCCACCTACTGACATTCAGCAGAGAGTGAAGATCAAGATCAGACTGCACAAAACGTGCAGTCTGATCTTTGTTCTACATTGTCCGATAGCGGCATATTTTCTTCCCCTAAAATAACTTTAAAAACACCAAAATTTGGTTTGTTACAACAGGCTTAAATATTAGTCATTCTCTGCTGTTTTTGCTGTTTTTTCTCCAGACTTAGAAGTGACAGACGGGAATGAAAGAGTAACGGTCGGCGGTTGATAGGTAGTCTAGTTCTGTACCCAAAATGCAATAATCACATATGTTTGTATTCGAAAAGTGCCTCCTACCGAAAGGTAATGTAATCGGACTACTTTCAAGAGGGTGTGGTTTGGACCACATCGCTGGCAATCTATAAATACTAATTTTTCAGACGAGACGTCAAACCAAGGTCCCCTGTGACGATGCTATACACATAGCACATCATAGAACCAGGCGTAACTAAGGACGGACTTCGTCCTGTATCTTGCTCGACACCCTGTCACATGACCAATAGGCTTCAAGAGGGCCGGTGGCGACGATAAAAAAAACATTCAAAAATATAGGTCACAAGTCAGCCTTTACATTTAAGGCAAACAAACGACCGAAAACCTTAAATCGATGTGTGTGGCTCATTGTGCTCTTTTTCCTGGACAATCAAAAAATAAGATAATGGTCCGTATTCACCAACCATTCTTACGAACGTTCTTTGTCTTATTCTTCAAGGGTCCCTGACTGTAAAAGTAACAGAACTTTTGATTGGCTAAACCAAATGGTTTAGCCAATCAGAAGTTCTGTTACTTTCACATGGACGAAATTTTAAAGAATAAAACTAAGAATGTTCTTAAAAATGGTTGGTGAATACGGAAACAGACTTCACAAAATAGTAGATATCGATTGATTGTATGGTGTTTGATTCCATTTTGACCCGTTCAATTATACAGCGTTGGCTAGTGCACCTATCAATGCTTTCCTAGAGTTTCCGCTGCCAGTTCTTTGCACAATATTCTTCTCATACCATTTACTTATTGCTAATATACTTTTACGATGTTTTCTCCGAGCCGCAGGCTACTTTTCTACATAACCATCGTCGAAAAAATGATAAGCGGTGAAATAAACTTGATTTACAAAAAGTACAGTCTGATGTTTGACAAAGAACAAAGTCTGATGTTTGATTATCTTGTCCAATAAGGCCCATTGTAGACCATTGTTTCGACGATAATTATGTGGGAAAGCAGCCAGTACCTTGGAAAGAAAATTGAGATGTGCGGAGTACGGGTAAGAGAGACCCCAGGAAAGCACGGATAGATGCACTGGCCGCAGCGATGTAAATGAAATAATATTAAAAACGGCGTTTCGATACCATCAATCAATCAATTAATCAATCAATCAATCAATTAACTGTACAATAAGATGAGAAGTTTTTTGCTTAGATGCTATACGTAGTCTTAACATGATCTGGTTCTCTCTTTAAATTCATTTTGACATTATAATCCCGATCTCCTACATCCCAATGGCAAAAGCATTTTAAAAAAATTGTGGAAAAAGGAGAAAATGCTGGTAACTAGCATTTTTTCCTTTTTCTACATTAATTTTTTTTAAAGATATTTAAAGAAAAGTCAGATCCTTTGAGTAAAGTGTATTGCTTTATTATTGTCTGCAAATGCTTTTGATTTGGACCAGTCCTGCTAAATAACCAAAATGATTTTTTTTCAATTCCATAGTAAAAATTCAAATATTGCTATTTCAAAGTTATGTTTCGGGGAATAGTATCTCTTTATCGAACAGTGTAGATCGAAGATCAGACTGCACGTTCTGTGCAGTCTGATCTTGATCTACACTGTCCGCAAAAGGTCATTAGGTCGCGCTTAGCAGCTTACAGGTTAAAATTTTGAAAGCGTGTAGAAGAATAACTCAACCGAGTAAACAAATGTATATTACCATATTTATGGTTGGTTGGTTGTATTGGGGTTTAACGCCACTTTAACAGCTAAGGTCATATCATGGCGGTCCAATAAATATTTATGGTTTATGGATGAAAAATATAAAGACTTTTCCTCATTTAACCCTTTACCAGAAGACAAAATTTTATAGCCTTGCCCAAAGTGAAAGCATTTGCAGACGACAATTTCATTGTGGCTCAAATGGAGTATTTTTTTTCTTTGAAAGAGGCGAAAACATTGTGGGAAAAGAAGAAAATGCTGGTTACCAGCATTTTCTTCTTTTCCCATAATGTTTTCTTAAGGCTTCCTCCTCAGGGTCGTCAAAAGTAGGGATTGTGTGATAATGGGTAAAAACGACAAGAGTGATTGTGTTGAAGGTATTCAACATATGAAATGCGTTTTCTAGTTGTTTTAATTTGTGCAGTCTTGCAGCCACCAGGGGCAACATTTGGCATAAAGACAGTACAACGATTATTGTTTTCACATCCCACCAAATTGAAAAATATATATATCACGGAAATTTATATGAAAAAAACAATATAAATCATCAATAATTAACTCTTTACCACAGAATAAGACTGGTCCAAATTGAAAGCATTTGCAGACGACAAAATAAAGGTGACTGAAAAATTGAAATTTGTTCTGGGAAGGGTAGAAAACACTGTGGGAAAAGGAGAAAATGCTGGTTACCAGCATTTTCTCCTTTTCCCGCATTGTTTTCAAAAGGCTTCTTCCTCAGGGGCGTCAAAAGTAGGGATTGTGTGGTAATGGGTTAAGAGTCATAAAATTACAAAAAAAAAAAAATGATGGTATTCCCTTAAAAGGCTGTAATTATTTTCCATAATATCTGCTTCAGACGCTATGTCTGAAGCTTCGTCTGTATATTTCCGGTGTGTAAATGTGCGAGTTGATCATGTACAAATAGACCCTATTTCCCGTCGGTGTCGACCTGGGCTGTAGTAAATCTCTTATTTCTCATGTTGTCGGATGGTTTTCGACTACTAGGGTTTTATGAATGAAAATTATAAGGCTTTTGGAGTATAAAGATGATTTTTTTTAAATTGTTGTAAAATTTTCATCCCAAAATCTGAAGGGCCACCTTTAAAACTAACTGGAAGTTGCCCGAATATGAATGTAGATGAAACTTAAACTTGGTCATGCTTTATGATTTAGAGTCAAATCAAAGCTGAATAAATTTATTTCATCCATCGACCAATTGTAGGTCAAGTTTTTATGGACTGATTTGTACGACAAAAGTACTAATGGATTTTTTTTTGTGCTTGATTTACAATATCTTTTTGATAAGCCCCTACCCCACCCCATCCCCCAGGCAGAGAAAGGTTAACACATGGTCAACAAAGGTGCAAATGAAGTCAGTGACACAAATTTCTTGTAAGGTGATGATTGAATTGTGTTTTACGTCCCCTACAACAATTGTTATTTTATAAAACCTTCCCAAGCAGTTTATTAATCTAGTGTATTTCCGTTTGATGGGTTTTTGGTAAGTTATGAACGCTTGAAACCGGATAGACTAACCACGGTATGTGGCCAAAGTTTGGCATTTTGCCTGAAAATGACGTCCAGGCTGTTATGACGTAAGTTTTAGGCGCGGAAAGTGTTATGATTTTTGGGGTTTATTGACTAAAAGAAATGCTGCAAAAGGTATAGTTATTCAAAGTAAAAAAGAGAGTGAAAATGTTTCGGTTTAGATCTACTCTTACTATTAACTTTTTTATTCTTCATTTGATGTAAATGTCATAGAGCTAGCTTCTTGCGTATGTAGACATTTCAAACCGAATTACATGTATAAATATGGACCCATGAACGATAGGATTATATACACTGAGTTATTTCATGCCTTCCGGTAGGATATCGAGAAATAGCAGTGAAAATATTTTTCGATCTTACACTGGTACGACCAGTGAAAATACCGATTTGAAATCACGTTCTTGTTGCCTAGGGTAATTGCGCGTGCCTAACAACCAGATGGGAAATATGACGTCATATACCTTACATTTCTCGCGCTTGACGTAACGTTGCTATGCGGGAGGGGTACGCCACGGGGAATAACGGAAAAGAACTGTACTGAATTTTGATAAAGCTCCTCCCAGAAAGGGTTAAAAGCATGAAATAAATAGAATATTTGTTTTTTTCGGTGAAAGATCGAAATTTATTTCATCTCGTGAACACCATCGGTAATATTTTCACTCGTGGCTGCGCCACTCGTGAAAATATTACCGATGGTGTCCACTCGATGAAATAAATTTCGATCTTTCACCGAAAAAAACCAAAATCCTCTATGTATTACCATCCTAACGCTTCTAGTGCAAGATGGAATGAAAATTCTAATTAATTGATAAATAAGGATTTATACCGATATAATATTTTTGTGCATTTCTAACCGACCAGAAATACCTTTGATGTCCATTTTGAAATTATTTTTGTTAGTTTTCAGAAAAGGGAGGTAATTATTATCTCCCTTTGTTTTGAGAATAGAGTGGCCCTAGGGTTATAAATGATAATTCTAAGACGGAAAAAATGGAAAAAGTGTCTCGGTCAAATTAGTACAACAGTACTCATTTTCAATCATAGTATTTTTTTTAGGATAATATTGTAGGGGAAATAGCCGTTTTCCATTAAATGGTACCACCTTAATCCTTTCCCAAACGACAAATTTTGGACTCTTCCAAACTGAAAGAGTTTGCAGACGACAATTTTAGATTTTGAAAGAATGGCAAAAAGTTCTCGAAAAGAGTAGAAAACACTGTTGGAAAAAGAGAAATTGCTCGTTACGAGCAATTTCTCCTTTTCCCACAGGGGCTTTAGAAGACTTTAACTGCAGACACGTAAAATCAGGTCTTGTTTGGGAAAGAGTTAACCCATTACTACACAATCCCTACTTTTAACACCCCTGTGAAAGAAGCCTTTAGAAAACATTGTGGAAAAAGGAGAAAATGCTGGTAACCAGCATTTTCTCCTTTTCCCACAATGTTTTCTACCCTTGACAAAACAAATTTCAAATTTTCAGTCACTTTTATTTTGTCGTCTGCAAATGCTTTCAATTTGGACCAGTCTAAAATATTGTCGTCTGGTAATGGGTTAAGGTGAAAATGTAGGATACTTCGTTGTCTTCTAATCGTTTTATATGGCAAACAGAATCTCACATTCTTATTTATGTATATTACCATTTGCATCAAACTCATTGACTATAATTTATATGACGCGAGCCTAGGCTCGTCCCAAGTCAGCCGGTGTAATGCAGAGAAATGACCCTCCCCTACAAAATGACCCGGATCATTTTTCTACGTAGAGAAATGACCCTAGAAGTCATTTCACTACGTAGAGGAATGACTCGGGTCATTATTCTACGTAGAGAAAATACCCTCTGGGGTCATTTCTCTACGTAGGATAATGACCCGGGTCATTCCTCTGCGTAGGGAAATGACCCATGGGTCATTTTGTAGGGGAGGGTAATTTCTCTGCATTACACCGGCGTGGACTGCAGAATCGTCACTTTTCGATGAAGCATCAAGACCCCTTTTTTAACCCATTTCAACACAATCCCTACTTTTGACGACCCTGAGAAAGAAGCCTTTACAAAACATTTTTTCCTTCCCCCCCCCCGCCCCCCAATGTTATCTACCATTCACAAAACAAATTTCGTATTTTCAGTCACCCCTGTTGGAGAGGTCTGATGACCTCTCCAATAAAAGAAGTCTATCCGATGGTTTTCTGAAAAGTATGTAGAATCTTCTAGAATTGTCATCAAAATACAATGATCTAATAAAAAGTTATAGAGAATTTTGAAAAAAAAAACAACTAAATGCTACCGGCGCACGAGGAGTGACCACTTTGAGGACGCATTTTTTTTTTACTCGTTTCCTGTATTTTGAAAAAATTTGTTGTATGTATGAAAGACAGATCCGAAAATTCGTCTCCAAATTTTACCATTAAACTGCCGGTGAATAGTCGACCTATGGGAAAAAAGTCTACATACTTTTTGTAAAACCCTCGGAAAATCTAAAAATATGAAAGAAAAATCTTTGGAAAGAAAGAGACAATAAAAAGAAGAGAAAGAGACTGTGAAAAGGTAAGGTTAGACGAGAAACAATACGTGTCAACAGTCAATCAAAATTGCATTCTGCCTCGAAATTTGTTATTGTTAATTATATAATAACAATAATAATAATAATAATAATGATAATAACAGAGCCCCAGCTAAGAGGGATTCTAAAGTCATTATTTCTCGTCGAAACTCTATGGTGTGGGTACTCATTAGAATCGTCTCGATGAGACGACTCTAATGAATACCCACACCATAGAGTTTAGTGGAGAATAAATATTTTCAATTGGAGCTCTGTAATAATAATAATAATAATAATAATAATAAAAATAGTAACAACGACAACGATAACAACAACAACAACAACAATAATAATAATAATAATAATAATAATGATAATAATAATAATAAAAAATAATAATAACAACGACAACAACAACAACAATGATAATAATAATAATAATAATAATAATATCATTACGATTAGTATTATTATGCTTTTCCTTACCTAAAATCACAGAGAAGATGGGACCCTTACTTGGACTCCCGATTAATACCTCGTCAACAAGTTTACTCCGATACTGGTGAAAATCAGTTTATTATATCCCTTTATCGAATGAAGCCAACAGATGCTCTTCTGTAGCTTGGGCGATTTGATTAAGAAGGTTTCGCACCACTGCCAGACCGGGTCGTAGTATTGAAAAGTAGTCCCATTTAAGATTTTGTAATTTAGTACTTTTTTGGGCTGTTTAATGGAGCTTAGAAGGCTTAGTGATATATATTTTGGATTTGCTTCAAATTTAGGCATTTTGGGACCACAAAGATTTTTTTATGTAAATTGAGCGGACTACATTGTGTCACTTTAGGAATAAAAATATTGGCCATGGCGGTGAACAGGTGTTTTTGAGAGGACAAACTCTAGGGTGCCTGTGTTTGTTGGGATTTAACAACAACAACAAAAAAAAAAGCAATCGTTTGACATATTGTTTTCAACGTATTTTTTCCTAAACAAGGATATACTTGAAAATGCAGGAGACGAAAAAGCTAAAGGTTTGCCATTATGTGATCTGAGAAACTTCAAAGATGGCCGATTTCACTTTATTGTTAATGTGGTAAAAAACCAGTGGTATGACACCAGAAAACTGGTACAAACTTTTTCGCCCATTTATCGAGTATCTCGAGTGTCTGTATCTTAGTTAACGCCTACTGAGATATTTCCACGGGGGAGGGGATGGGGGGCTAACCATGTTTATAAAATCATAAGGCAACCTTAATTAAGATTTCTGGGCCAACCATTCTGAAAAAAAAAATGTCCTTTGTCTTACTGTCTAGAAATTACTACATTTGTAAGTAACACAACTTCTGATTGGCTAAACCGAATAGTTTAGCCAATCAGTAGTTGTGTTACTTACAAATTTAGAAAACATTGGAGAATAAGACTAAGAATATTCTCAAGAACGGTTGGAGAATATGGGCCCTGGTAACCAGCATTTTCTCCAACAATGTTTTCTACTCTACCCAAGACAAACTTCAATTTCTGAGTCACATTTTCTTTTGTTGTCTGTAAAAGCTTTCAATCTGGACTTGTCTAAATTTTGTCGTGTGGTAAAGAGTTAATTATACTCTAATAACCGAATTTCTGGGATTTCACCGTGAATAACACCACTAGTAATGATAAATATGGCATCACTATGTTTTAGTGACGATATAGTTTTGGAATGTATGCCGGAACTACTTTTTTCCCGTATGGCTAATTTTGTACCATTCTTAACCCATTACCAAACGAGAAAATTTTATGTTTGTCCAAATCGAAAGCATTTGCAGACGACAAAATAAAAGTGACTGAATATTTGAAATTTGTTTTGTGAAGGGTAGAAAACATTGTGGGAAAAGGAGAAAATGCTGGTTACCAGCATTTTCTCCTTTGTCCACAATGTTTTCTAAAGGTTTCTTTCTCAGGGGGCGTCAAAAGTAGGGATTGTGTGGTAATGGTTTGATAATTAACAGAATATAAAAGGGTGAATTAGGATTATGATAAATTGGATTATTAACCGGTTGTGTGTGATATGAAAAGTCTGTCACTCGAAATGGGTTTGGTGCGGTCATGCATCACATCCTGAGGAAATTGAAAAGGACTAAAGGAAATTTGAATCTGGGAAGGGAGGAGAGGAGGGGAGAGAAGAGGAGGAGAGGAGAGGAAGAGAGGAGAGGAAAGGAGAGGAGAGGAGGAAAGGAGAGGGGAGGGAAAGAAAGGAGAAGAGGGGGAGGGGAAATGAGAGGAGGGGAGGGGGACGAAAGGAGAGGATATGAGAGGAGAGGAGGGAAGGAAAGGGGACGAAAGGAGAGGACAAAGGAGAGGAGAGGAGGGAAGGAAAGGAAACGAGAGGAAAGGGCAAAAGAGAGGAGAGGAATGTAGAGGAGAGGAGAAGAAGGGACGACAGGAGAAAAGGGGAAGGGAGAGGAAGAAAAGAGAGAGGGAAGATGAGAGGAGGGGATATGAAAGGAGAGGAGAGGAAGGCAGGGGACGAGAGAAGCTGATATGGGAGGAGAGAAGAGCGGAGGGCAAGAAAAAGGAGAGTGGGTTTTAGAGATGAAGAAACAGGATCACAGGGGACTTTTTGGAGGTGAGTGGAGGTTCGTATAGGAAAAAAAAAGCTTAAGAAAGAAAAGGACCAGAGAAAAGAAAATGGTCCTTAAGTAAAAAAGGCTTTTGCAATCATTATGGAGAAAGGACAAAATGCGATTAAACAGCATTTTCTCCATTTCCCACAATCTTTTCTACTATTTCAAACAAAAAGTTCCAAATTCGTGCAACATTTAGTTTTCTGTTGTGCAAACTCTTTCAATTTGGATCAGTCTGAAATTTTGTCGTTTGATAAAGTGCTTAGACATTATTTCCTGCAAATTACTTACTAGTATCTGATCTTGCGGCAGATCATTTTTGAAAAGATTGTGGTGAAGAAAGAAAAAAACTGTTTTTAGCTGGCTATATTCAATGTACAACCAGAAAACATCCACTTCGCAAGGTAAAAATGACTGTAACGAATAATAACATAGTAATTTTATTCGACGAATTTTAATTCACAAATTTACTTAATTAATTTCAAACAACACTTCATACTCACTTTATCATGTTAGTGGCCCGGCCGGGTGACTCAGTGGTAAGCGTATATGACTCTTAGCCTGGTGGTTGTGAGCTCGATATCCGGTCAGGACAAACCTTCTAAACCATCTTTTCAGCGAATTATTTCGCCTGTCGCCCCCTAACGCATGTGAGAAAAGTAGTAAGTGGCTTGGAAAGAAAGTTGTTTCAGTAGTATTTGTGTATGAAAGCCAGGAAACACATGCATAGGTGCACTATCCACTGTGATATGACCTTAGCCATTAAAACGGTGTTTAATTCCAACACTATCAATCAATCAATCAATAACTTGACAATCAATCAATCAATCAATCAATCAATCAATAATCAATTAATCAATCAATCAATCAATCAATCAGTCAATCAATCATTCATTCAATTGATCAATCAATCAAACTCCATCTGCAAAAAACGCAGCCCTTTGCAGACGGTATAGATTCACAAACCGACTGTATACTTACTTAAGATCAACGAACCTGAAGTCGATCAAAACCGGATGAAAACGAGAGAAGATGTATGGTAAAAAGTTACAGGAGAACGAGAAAATGCTGCTAACGAGCCTTTTCTCGTTTTCCCACAATATTTTTTCACTCTGTTAAGGAACAATCTCCTCAATGAACCACATTTTGTTACACAATTTCAAAGTGTTCAAAACGGGTAGATTTTAAAACTTGTCGTTTTAAACACTTAAACCAGCCACCCAGCAAACAAGTTATTTTCAAAGCTAAAAACAAGTTTATTTCACGCCAACATCAGTTCACAACTGTCAAAACTTGTTTCTCTATCTTCTTCGCAACTTCCGCCTTCTTGATAGATTTCAGCGTTCGCACGAGCGCGTTTACTGACGTCACTTTACTGAGGCTTTTCCATTTAGCGAGGGACCTCAGCGCCATCTGTTCGCTGGGCGGATGTACACTCTTGAAGTCCATGTCTAGAGCTAAAGTAAAACAAAATAAAAACATAGGTCCGTGAAGTTGGCTCAACGCTCAGTAATCGACATTCAGCTCAACACCAGCCTTATTGAGCCAGCTAGACATTCAAGCTCAACGGCCAGCTCAATGGCAAAAATACATGTATATGTCTAATTTAAAGTCCTTTGAGCCAGCTCGACATTCCAGCTTAACAGCCAGCTCAACAGTCAAAATACTTACACATATGTTTTGATCAATGCCCCTTGTGCCAGCTCGACATTTCAGCTCAACGGCCAGCTCGACAGCAATAATACTTATACATATGCTTCGATTAATGCCCGTTGAGCTTGCTAGACATTCCAGCTCAACGGCCAGCTCAACAGTCAAAATACTTATACTTGAGTTTCGATCAATGTCCGGTGAGCCAGCTCGACACTCCAGTTCAATAGCCATCTCAACATCAAAATTACATATAAAAATCAAAGTCCGTTAAGCCAGCTCGACATTCCAGCTCAACCACCAGCTCAACAGTAAATATACATAATTATATATTCAAAATCAAAGTCCGTTGAACAAGTTCAACATTCCAGCTCAACCGCCAGCCCAACATCAAAATTACATATCAAAATCAATGTCCGTTAAGCCGTTAAAAAAAAGCATGAAAGCATTATGCGATATGTGAGACAAGGGAGGTAATTGAAATGTTTATGTGTTTTTAATGTCCGTCGGCATGGTCCACAATAATTATCTACCTTTATGCATGGCCAATACTATGCAAATAAGTTTAATTTAAGCAGATTGTAAGGGTATTCGAATGTAAATACATGTTGATGATATCATTTTTTCACCCTCTCGGCACTTTACGATTATTTTACTGAGATCATTTTAGTTAAATGTTCAGTTTTTCGTGCTTGCCCAAAAGTTTGACCATCCTGCAAAGCTCAGTTGGTAGAACGTAGCACTTGTAATCATGAGGGTGTGGGTTCGATCTCCACGGCTCTGGCTATCTAAAATTACCAATAGTCTTTCGGATGCGACGTTCAACCGAGGTCCCGTGTGACGGTGCTATACACCAAGCACGTTAAAGAACCAGGCGAAACATAGGATGGGTTTCGTCCTGTATCTGCACTATCCCCCGTAACAATACTAACAGCTGTCAGAGGGCGTCGCCCATATGGGAAACCGGTAGCGATGGTAAATAAACGCATAATCAAGCCACTGGCTACTTTCCAACATCAAGGTGACTGAAATAATGTAATGACAAGGGAGAGAATCATATCGAAAAGACTAAATCATTGCATTTTTAAAAAGAAGATTTAAGGGAATTTGCGAAAAATTTACGACCAAGGTCAGCCTGGGCAGTCCGCACAGGGTAACACGAATCGAAACCTTTGGCAATTTGTGACTTTCCTGTATTTCCAAGGACCATTCTACCATATAATTTTGTCGGTTACATGAAAGTACCTTCCAAATCTTTGGCTCGCAGTATTGTGTCTCGAGGAGGATTGAAGGGTAAAGTTTTGTACATTTTATCCCAGTCCTTGCCCACACCGTTCGCTGCTACATCTATGGCTTCTCTTAGAGTATCTGGAAGAAATATATAAAGGATATTTTCTTTTTACGGTGAAAGATCGAAATTTATTCATCGAGTGAATGCCATCGGTAATATTTTCAGTCGTGGCGCAACCATGAGTGAAAATATTACCGATGACGTTCACTCGATGATATAAATTTCGATCTTTCACCGAAAAAAACAACAAAAACAAATATTCTATTTATTTCATACTTTTAACCCTTTCTTGGGGGAACTTAATAAAAAAAAAAAAATCCAGTACAGTTTTTTTTCTGTTATTTCCCTTGGCGTACCCCCTCTGCCTAGCAACGCATTACAATAGTACGTCAAGCGCGAGAAATGTAAGATAAATGACGTAATATTTCCATCTAGCTGTAAGGCTTCAATTGAAGAGTTAGATTATAAAAATCGGTATTTTCAGTGGACGTAACCATGAAGTTATCGAAAATATGCCACCGATATTTCACGATAACGTACCAGAAAGCATGAAATTAAAAAAAAAAAAAATTATCTTTTACACAGAATTACTTCCCTGTTTATGCGTATGCAAATATATTCAACCACTTCAAAGTGAGGAAAGTAAATAGATCTAAATAAAAAAAAGTGACCTTTTGAAACTTTTTTAGTCTTAGTATTGCAGTTTACTTATGTATTTTTGGTGAGTTAAGAGCAAGATCAGCCGGCATATATACATGCAGTTTGATCTTGCTATACACTCTCTACTGCTTTATTAGAAGTTTCTGCCTCGTAAACCTATGTCAATATCATTCAACCCTTTACCACACAATCCTGACTTTTAATACCCCAGTGAAAGTAGCCTTTTGAAAACACTGTGGGAAAAGGAGAAAATGCTGTTAATCAGCATTTTCTCCTCTTCCCTCGATGTTTTCTTCCCTTCCCAAACCAAATTTCAATTCTTGAGTCATATGCATGTTGTTGTCTGCAAATGCTTTCAATTTGGACCTGTCTAAAAATGTTGTTGTTTGGTACAGAATTAACATAACAGAATCTATTGGTGTAATCTTCGACTAAATTGAAAAAAGCATGATAAGAGTTAACAGTGAATTTATATAATCAAAAGAAATATAAACCTACAGTCTAGTTTAACATTGTTATACAAAGATAAACATTTAAACATTAATTTTACCAAACGACAAAATTTTAGACAGGTCCAAATTGAAAGCAATTGCAGACAAAAAAAAAATAAACGTAACTCAAAAATCTAAATTTGTCTCTAGCAGTGTAGAAAACATCGTGGGAAAGGAGAAAATGCTGGTTACCAGCATTTTCTACTTTTCCCACGATGTTTTCAAAAGGATTATATCTCATGGTCGTAAAAACCATAAATTTGGTAAAGGGTCAAGCCTCATGCAAACATTGCGATATCTACCCAAAATCATTAGGCGCCTGCGAAGCCTTCGGTAGAAATAGGAGAGAAAAAGAAAAGCGAAGAAATAAACTTAGGTAACCTAACAGGCGCCTAGCATGGCGGAAGCCCTGGTTTCAGTCAGAATTTTTGAAAGTACATGTACACCTTAACGATAAAAAAGACGAACAAAACAGCAATTTTTTTTAAAGATAAGACAGAAGCGTTCATTTTATGAAAAACTTTGCAGTTTATATAATGAAATTTATAAGACATAAGCACTTTATGGTTTTTAACATACAGACAAGGAAAAAGCTATATTCTTACGAACGAAGTCCGTAACAAAGAAACAAATAAAATGCATAGCTCAAATACAAACTGCGTCTCGTGGGATTCGAACTCTTGAATCGTTTTTCGAGGACTAAAATACCAATACCATAACCACTGAGCCAAAGAAAATTCTCTCTGGCACAGTTGTCAGGTATTTATTTTATATTCTATGCAGTAAAGGAGGAGTGATCTCCCGTAACAATATAGAAAACCCTCTTTTTGGTCATAATAATTTCATCAAATAAAAAATTCCATGGAATAAAAGACACTTTTCATTGTGGGAGAATTAATTATGCAGATTCTGGCTATGCCACAGCAATAAAAACTATACTGGATGAAATAACTTGTAAATAGCCACATTTTCCTTTTTAACCCATTACCACACAATCCCTACTTTTGACGCCCCCCAGAAAGGAGCCTTTTGAAAACACTGTGGGAAAAGGAGAAAATGCTGGTAACCAGCATTTTCTCCTTTTCCCACAGTGTTTTCTACCCTTCCCAGAACAAATTTCAATTTTTCAGTCACCTTTATTTTGTCGTCTGCAAATGCTTTCAATTTGAACCAATCTAAAAGTTTGTCGTGTGGTAAAGAGTTAAATAATTTAAATAGCATTATTTTGTGACAAGTAGCAAAGTGTATATCTAAATCTCAGATTTATTTTGCTTCATTTTCACATAAGTTTCACAAATAAAGTCTTTATCGCTTAACCGACAATGAATCAACTCATTACCAAACGACACTATCTTAGGCTTGCCCAAATCGAGAGCATTTGCAGACCACAAAATAAAAGTAACCGAAAATTTGACATTATGTATTATGAAGGCTAGAGGACATTGTGGGAGAAGGAGAAAATGCTGGTTACCAGCATTTTTCTTCTTTTCCCACAGCATTTCCAAAAGGCTTCTTTCTCAGGGTCGTTAAAAGTAGGGATTGTGTAGTAATGGTTTAAAAAGTTAACTTACGTAGATCTATCTGCATGGAAGACAATGGGACTTGAAATCAGATGAACAATATATGGTAACTAACTACAGATTCAATGAAACCTTGGAATCTCAAAAGCATGCAAGCCAAGCTAAGGAGGAGTGCAAAGATCTACGTAATAGAAGGTGATAAAAAAATCATCAAAGAGGAATTTCTCGCGCCGCTGCAATCGACAGATTTTCTAAAGCACTAGTGGAAATGGAGCGATTCCATGGCTTGCAACAAGCAATCGCTCCTTTTGTCGTTTATCCACAATGATTTTCAATACTGTTGCTCTTATATTGCTTTCAGCATTTGCCCTCTCTACATGAATAATTGCAAGGGCATTTTTTCTGTTTGTCTGAAAATAACTTGAAGAATAAAGAAGTTAACCTTTTTCCTTGTAAATAAAAGAAATGAAACTTCCAAGTCGATAATAAAAGCTCATTTTTTTCTATGTCAAAGGTACTTTTGGGGAAAGAAAGTCTCCTTATCTGACAGTGTCGATCAAAGATCAGAATGCACGTTTTGTGCAATCTGATCTTGATCTACACAGTCCGCAAAAGTTCAGTAAGTTGCGCTTAACAGGCGAGAGATTAAGAAGAAAAATCTAGATTATACTTCTTGTCTACCACAAATATACTACCTGGCGGATCTGTCAGTCCGGTTTTTATATAACCTGTGAAGGAGTGAAACACGTCAAAAAAGCACGCAGAAAAGTTAAAGCAATGCACAAAAATGATGACGTAATCTCTCATCATCCTATGGAATTGTTTCTTTGGAAATGCGACACATTTGACGTCATATACTTTAAGGATAATAAAATAATGAAATCTTGTTTTTCTTCTTAATTATACACACTAAATGATTAAAAATTGATAATGAGCTAAGTTCGAAACTAAATTTGAACTAGCCATAAATGGTACTATCGATAGTTTTCAAGCTTTTCTACGTATCATCTGCTGCCTCTAGTTCTAAATATCCGACATCAACCATCTGGCTGGTAATAGCCTGTGAAATTTAAGAGTTGGTAACTGTTAAATCATTAAATTTGGGGCTTAAAAGAGTAGCTCTTTAAATTCAGCCGAAATCGTTTCAAAGAAAATTTATACAAAAAAAAAAAGTATTTTGAAGTGAATACTAGTAGTCCGTTAAAAAACTAGTCAGTCAGATTAACTGTACCGTTTTTGACATCACCAGTAGGGAGAAAAAGTTAAAAGAAAAGTTCCACTTGGCTTGATTGGAGAAGTGGACGAAAATTATTCTAAACTCAGCAAAAATTAGCAATAAGATGCATTATCTTCTACTTGATGGCTTTCTACAAATACACATATATCTGGTTTGGGCATTCTGGGTACTGAACCGGACTACTTTTCAAAACGACAACCTTTACTTTGAATTAAAAAAGAAATAATAAACGTTTAGTCAATTAAACGCCACCTGCTACAATTCATTAAGCTGTGAACAGCTAGAATGTAACCTATCCACCGGTCATTTATCAAAACTATCACTACCGGCTTGGGAAAAGGCTTTGGTATAAGACCTAGTTTTCACATATATACTGTATATGAGACGGGTGTGACGTCATAGCAGACAGGTCGAATCTTCAAAGAATATGACATGCAGAGTCAACGCAATAAAATAAGGACAACAGCATAACCGACACGACTACCACAACAACAACAATGATAAGAATCGCCACAGCTACGACAACAACATCAACAGTGGCAGCAGCAATAACAACAACAACTGGTCTTACCTCGAAAGTCCATTTTCTCCCCCGGGGAATGACCCTGAAAGTATATTTTCTTCACGGTTGAAGGGTGAGATTTCACTTCTACAATCCGTCGTAGTGAATTTATTTTGTGTTCTACTTCTTTCAGTTTGTCATTTAAATCTTTAACGTTCTGTATTTGATCTAGAAAATGCTCGTTCTGCTTTCTTGCCTTCTTCACGTTGGAACTGTACACACCCTGTCGATTATATAAAAGGGAGTATAAACCTTTTTGGTGTTCAGGGGCTTTAGAGTTGAGTTTGTGGACAGTGTAGATTAAAACCTAGACGCTTTGTTAAGAACATGCTTATTCTTCTTCTAAAAAGTTTAATAAATTTGAAAGTAACACATCTAACTGGCTTAACCAAATGAGCATGGGCTCTCTCTCTCTCTCTCTCTCTCTCTCTCTCTCTCTCTCTCAGAGGCTGTCTGTTAATCTATCCGTCCGCCCCCCACCCTCTCTCTGTGTCTTTGTCAGTCTGTCTGTCCGTGTGTCTCTCTCTCATTTCCCTCTTTTCCCGAGCTGTCTCTCATGATCCGTATCTCGCACTCTTATAAATGCCCAAAATACTAATAATATCCTATCATTAAAATCCAGATTAAGAACTTGAAATTAATGAGGATTTAAACACATCCAAATCGTGCTTAATCAACAAATTTACAGTATCAATTATTTCCCTATCGCAACTTCTAACGCCGTATTTCAGTATGTGAGTTGTGTTATGCAAAAAGGGGGCTTAATGCATCTCCATGATGTATTATACCTAGCTCGTCATCAAATTATTTTGGATCCATAACTTTATTAGTTGAACGGTCAGGGGGCAAGGGACTTAGAAACTTGTTCACGGATGTGGGGAATCATGTATTCCCCGAGCCCTTTGGAGAATCATGTCACCCCGAGCCCTTTGGTGAATCATGTCTCCCCGAGCCCTCAAGTGAATCATGTCTCCTCGAGCCCTTTGGTGAATCATGTCTTCTCCAGCTCTTGGTGAATCAATTTTCCTCGAGCCCATCGTTGAAACATGTCTCCTCGAGCCCTTTAGTAAATCATGTCTCCTCGAGCCCTTTGGGGAATCATGTCTCCTCGAGCCCTTTGGGGAATCATGTCTTCCGAGCCCTTTGGAGAATCATGTCTCCTCGAGCCCTTTGGGGAATCACGTTTTCCCCGAGCCCTTTGGTGAATCATGTCTCCCCGAGCCATTTGGTGAATCATGTCTCCTCGAGCCCTTTGGGGAATCATGGTTTATCCGAGCCCTTTGGTCAATTATGTCTCCCCGAGCACTTTGATGAATCATGTCTCCCGAGCCCTTTGGCGAATCATGTCTCCCCGAGCCCTTTGGCAAATCATGTCTCCCGAGCCCTTTGGCGAATCATGTCTTCTCGAGCCCTTTGGTGAATCATGTCTCCCCCAGCTCCTTGATTCACCAAAGGGCTCGAGGAGACATGTCTCCCCGAGCCCTTTGGTGAATCATGTCTCCCCGAGTCCTTTTGGTGAATCATGTCTCCCGGAGCCCTTTGGTAAATCATGTCTCCTCGAGCCCTTTGGTGAATCATGTCTCCCTGAGCCCTTTGGTAAATCATGTCTCCTCGAGCCCTTTGGTGAATCATATGTCTTCCCTGAGCCCTTTGGTGAATCATGTTGCCCCTGAGCCCTTTGGTGAATCATGTCTCCTCGAGCCCTTTGGTGAATCATGTCTTCTCGAGCCCTTTTGTTAATCATGTCAGCCCAAGCCCTTTGGTGAATTATGTCTCCCTGAGCCCTTTGGTGAATCATGTCTTCTCAATTCCTTTTGTTAATCATGTCTCCCCAAGCCCTTTGGTGAATCATGTCTTCTCGAGCCCTTTGGTGAATCATGTCTCCCTGGGCCTTTTGGTGAATCATGTCTCCCTGAGCCCTTTTATGAATCATGTCGCCCTGAGCCCTTTGGGGTATCATGTCTCCTCGAGCCCTTTGGTGAATCATGTCTCCCTGAGCCCTTTGGTGAATCATGTCACCCCAGCCCTTTGGTGAATCATGTAGCCCCGATCCCTTTGGTGAATCATGTCTCCCCGAGCCCTTTTGCTTGGGATGACATGATCCACAACAGCCGTGAACAAGTTTCCAAGTCCTCTGCCACCTGTCTGTACAACGAATTTATTATACTGCAAAGTTTTACCGTTCCAACGTTTCTTTAGCAAATTTTACCTGTTTTTGGTTAAAAAAGAAAAACAGGTAGTTCGCTGACGAGGTAGAATTTCCCTTCTGAGTGTCCCAATTCAATGAAAAATGACGTCACTAGGAACTGACGTCACCGAAACCTTGGTAATACGAGCTAAAACGTGCAGCTTGGTGCATAATCTTGATGTTAATTTTGATCGACGCTTCGGATGTTGTGTTTATAGTGCAGACATGTAAACGGGGCTCCCGAAAGGGAAACTGCTTTTACGTTGGTTTTGCCAGTGTGCATCAGATAACGAAAAATTTCTTTGCAGTATAATAATATTTTTTTCTCACAACGGGTTACTCCTGAGGTAGAATGGCACCTGGAAATGCAGAAAATGAACCAAAAACACATTTTTCGGACCTAGGTCAACCTGCGCAAACTCTGCAATCTGATCTTGGCCGATATTCTTTTTGAATATGTATCAAACTTTATTTTCACAGAGGATGCTCATTTTAAACTTGAAGGGATGTTTTATTAAACTCTATACAAAACGGTAAGATTTTAGACTGATCCATATTGAAAGTATTAGCAGACGACAATTTCAATGTTTCTTAAATTATGCAATTTGTCCAAAGTAGAATAGAAAACATTGTGGGAAAAGGAGAAAATACTGGCAACCAGCATTTTCTGCTTTTCCTACAATGTTTTCAAAAAGATTCTTCCTGAAGGGTCGTTAAAAGTCGGAATTTTGTGGTTAAAGGTTAATGAGCGATATCCTAATAAGAAATCTCGAGTTTTAACAATATTTTGAAAAAAGGTCTTCTCGAAATGTCATTTAAGAATTGATATTTAAATGTAGAAAGGTACCAGTATTTTTTTCCTTTACCACAATGTTTTCTGGTCTTTCTATAGTAAAATCTATAGTTTTTTGTCATTTTGGTGAATCATGTCTCCCCAAGCCCTTTGGTGAATTATGTCTCCCCAAGCCCTTTGGTGAATCATGTCTCCCTGTTTAGTTGAAGTTTAACCCTTGACTACACAATCCCATTTTTTAACGACCTTAAGGAAGAAAGTTTAAAAAAATGGGGTTTTTTTGTAAAGAATGGGAATTATCGCACGATCTAATCATATATTTTGTACCGTAGTTTGGTTATTGCGTCATTGGTGTCAACCAGAATATGAATTATATCAATTTATCATGCTTATATTATAGTAGCCCGATAACGGACTTTAACCCGTTATCACACAATCCCTACTTTTGAAGCATGTTGGAAACAGAAAGAGAAGCCTGTAGAAAAACATTGTGGGAAAAGGAGAAAATGCTAAACCAGCATTTTCTCCTTTTCCCACAATGTTTTCTATCCTGCTGGAACCAAAATTTGAATTTTTGAGTTACGTTCATTTTGTCGTCTGCAAGTGCTTTCAATTTAGACCAGTCTAAAATTTTGTCGTTTGGTAAATAGTTAAACTATTGTGACACAATCTCGAGTTGTTACGAAATAAGACTTCTGTAAACACGTCGATGCCTGTCTCTGCGTAAGGGTCAGTCAATATTCTTGTGTTTATTTTTGTAAAAATGCGGAATCCCCCACTGGATGGGCTCCATGGAGCACGGCTCTGTGGTATAGTGCAGAAAATAAAACCTGAATTCCGGGGTTCGATCCTCATTTGCAGAAGTGGGCCATTCGTGGGCGTGTCCTTGGGTAGAGCCCCAGTCCAGTGCTGGTGAAACAATGGAAATATATGAATATGTGGGATGTTGCCGCAATATGATCGCATTTATGTTGAAAATGGTGTACAACATTGTTAAATATTGTTAAATATGTCAATCAATAAATTCCCTATGTCATTCATCTGTTCTTCTGAACATTTCTGCTTCTCTCTCTCTCTTTCTCTCTCTCTCTGTTTGTCTCTCTCTCTCCATATTTTTTACCCTTTCCCAAACAATCCCTGTTTTTCACGACCCTGAATGAGGAGTTTTTTGAAAATATTGTGGGAAAAGGAGAAAATGCTGGTAAACAGCGTTTTTTTCCTTTTACCACAATGTTTTCTACTCATCTCAAAACAAATTCTAAATTTTTGAGTCTTAAGTTTTATCGTTTGGAAAAGGGTTCAGTGGTTTCAATTCAAAACTATTGAATTAAGGTCACATGAAGAAATAAGTGTAAGATATTTGAATTAAATATTAGTAGATATTAAATATGATACCTATTGAATATTGTAAGACACCGAATAGACCATGTCAACCGGTTTAACCCATTACCAAACGACAATAATTAAGGCTTGTCCAAATCGAAAGCACTTGCAGACGACAAGGCAAAAGTGACTGAAAATTTAAAATTTGTTTTGTGAAAGGTAGAAAACATTGTGGGAAAAGGAGAAAATGCTGGTTATCAGCAATTTCTCCTTTTCCGAAAATGTTTTCTCCCCTCCCCAAAACAAATTTTAAACTTTGGGTCACATTTATTTTGTCGTCTGCAAATGCTTCTAATTTGGACTAGTGTAAAATTAAATCATGTCGTTTGGTAAACAGTTATACCCCATTTTCATAGAGAATTCCTTGTACACATTGACTATTGATAAAAAGGCGTTGAGGACCTGATTGATTTTCAATCATTTAATTCGGTATTTCAGACCTCATAAATTACTGATATCGATTTGGACCTTTTTATATATATACTTTTTGCAGAGCGAAATGAAACGTATACGAGCCGTGCTCTATGAAAAGTGGGTTTGATGTATCTGCAAAATGTACTGACCCATCTCAGAACGATAAACCCAGATGGAAAAAAATAGAGGATATTTGTTTTTTCGGTGAAAGACCGAAATTAATTTCATCGAGTGGACGCCATCGGTAATATTTTCACGAGTGGCGCAGCCACGAGCTCGTGGCTGCACCACTCGTGAAAATATTACCGATGGTGTTCACGAGATGAAATAAATTTCGATTTTTCACCGCAAAAAATCAAATATTCTATTTATTTCATGCTTTTAACCCTTTCTCGGAGGAGCTTTATTAAAATCCAGTACATTTCTTTTCCGTCATTCCCCTTGGCGTAACCCTCCCGCATAGCAAAGCATTACAATATTACGTCAAGTGCGAGAAATTTAAGGTAAATGACGTCATATTTCCCATCTGGTTGTGAGTTACGCGCAATTAACCTAGGCAACAAGAACATGAAAATCGGTATTTTCACTGGCGGTACCAGTGTAAAATCAAAAAATATTTTCACTGCTATTTCTCGATATCCTACCGGAAAGCATGAAATAAGATTCTTTTTTAAATATCCCACTATTATTTCTCGACAAACTACCAGAAAGCATGAAATAAAAAAAATACCCTAAGTGTGTGATATTCCTTTTGTACACTATATCGTTCTTGTCTGGTGTCCCTCTTTCCTTGTTTCATCTTCGCAAGATGTTTCTCAATTCGTTTGACCTCATTCTGCATCCTCTCTGTTTGGGCTTTTAGTCCGTCCGACTTTTGACGGACCAGCGAGTGGATCGGTCTCGACTGCAGCTTCAGCATAGCTTCGTCAAGTTCGAATCTCTTCTCGTGGAGTATATTTTCAGTCATATCTATTTTATCCGAGAAGGAAAATTCTCGTTTTCTGAAATGATTTCTTGACATGCTCTTGCCTTCCACTTCTGCTTCCAGCTTTTTGTTATCGAAACTGGATCGTAAACTTTTAGATCTCGCTTCTTCAATCTTGTGAGTATTTTTTCTAATGGTAATTTTAATTTTCCTTCTCTCGGCAAGTAAGATTCCCATTTCAACGTTTATTTTTCTAAGATACCCTTCGTCGGCCGTCACCCAACTTCTGAACGGCTCCGTTACGCTCACAAATGCATCAAGAGCAGAGTTCATTAAATGCAACACCTGACCGTAAGATCCTATAAAGTGTACAAACGAGATGTCTATGAGGTCCGTTATTTCTCCAAAATCTTTTTCAGCAGCCACAATTGCCCCCGTTATTTCGTCCCTCCATTCATTGATACTATTTTCATACTCCCTTACACAAGTTACATCCCTGCTTTCAAGCTCAGAGAAGAAACTTAGGCAAAATTTCGACATGTGATGATTCAAAGCGTCTGACACTCTTAAATGACATAAATCATACATTTGATCGAACGCTTGTTGTCTCTCGCAAAGTTTCTGTAACTGTTCAATGACAAGCGCTCGCCCACCAAGAAACCCCTGTTCGTTTTTTATTCGAATCAAATCACTTGCCAGTTCTTTACAGTTTCGGTAACCCGGACCTTTCCCCTTTGCCAGATTTATAAATTCCACCCAATCGTCGGTGTTTTCGTCTGTCTCGCCGATAAGCCACTTTTCTCTGAATGTCTCAGCGTCTCTTTCCATTGTATAGATCAGCTTCATTGCCTTCCGTCTCTCACCCTCTAGTGATATAGGAGCCCTGGGTGTCTGCCCGGCCCTCGGGCTGTAGGGTTCACTTTCCATCCCACAGTTTATTTGAAAATAATAAGTATTTGACGACAGATTTTATTTATCTAACAATCTGTTTTCTTGTCTTGTCTTTGGTATTTTGTTACTCCAGTGTTTGGCACTGCTTGAAGTTTAAGTCGATTTATTCCATTTTCTGATGACCATAGTTCTTTAAGTGTGGCATTTTCCGCAAGTATCTGAAACGAGATCGAAAATGCTTATAAAAGGTTGTTTTCAAAAGGTTATAATAATATCCGTTCTGATTAACCCTTTACTAAATAATCCCTGGTTTTTAGGACCCTGCGATAGAAGCCGTTTGAAAACATTGTGGGAAAAGGAGAAAATGCTGGTAACCAGCATTTTCTCCTTTTTCCCACAATGTTTCTTTTACCTTATTGGACAGAAATTTTAATTTTTGAGTCACTTTTATTTTATCGTCTGCAAGTGCTTTCAATTTGGACCAATTTAAAATTTTGTCGTTTGGTAAAGAACCGGAGAAGTGCTTGAGCGGCGCCCTGGCAAAAGAGCTTTTAATGTATAGGACCAGGATCACACCCATCAACATCCAATTGCTCCTATTCCAAACTCGCGACATTCCACGGAAGCTAAAGTCAATATGTTTATGACCAAGTAGTAAAATTCGTCTACATAAGTTCAAAGGAAATCAGCAAACATAAAAAAGTCATAAAGTGAAAAGAATCTTTCGCGAATAATGCATCCCGCACAATAAAATAATCCTGACCAGAACAATACCAATCGAAGGCCCAGGCAAAGCTGCCTCTAAAGCACAGGCGTTTGTTTAATGACTAACTTGGCCATCCATCATTATAGTCATACAACGAATGCCTGTGCTCACTAGTGCTTTTAGTAACAGAGAAATGTATAGTATTTTAAATTCACGAGTTTGGCTGTAGACTTCTTTTACGTGGAAAAATGACTTTTAAACAAATATTGTGGCTGTATTAAAGGCCCAGTAAAGGCAAAAAAGAAAAAAAATTAAAGCATGTATCATAATACTTTTAAAGGTGCGTATTTAGATTTTTCATATCTCAACCAGATAAAAGATATATATATACTGAAAATTTATGACCCCCCCAAAAAAATACAAATCATCAATAATTAAGAACCATACAATTCAAAATACATTTTTATGGTGTTCCCTTTAAAGGCTACATAACCTCTTCAGGTATTTTTAGATTTCGCGCCAGAAATCAAAAAAAGCATTTTGGGAATGTCAAGTGACTGACACATGACTAATGACGCTTAATTTCCATAACATAACAAACATGTAATTATTTTCCACAATGTCTTCTTCGGACGCTATGTTTGAAGCTTCGTCTTTGAAGTTCCGGTATGTAAATGAGCGAGTTGCTCATCTAAAAATAGACCATATTTCCCGCCGGCGTCGACCTGGGCTGTAGTAAATCTCTAATTTCTCTTGTTTTCCGATGGTTCTCGACTACCGGGGTTTTATGAATGAAAGTTGAAAGGCTTTGGGAGTATAATAATGATTTTTTTCTTGTATTTTTGTAAAATTTTCGTCCCTAAATCAGAAAGGCCACCTTTAGATTTAAATCAAATCATTTAAATGTATGGAAAATATTGTGGGGATAACAGTCTGTTATCTTCTGGTTGGGACATATGCCAGTCGCCTGCAGAAAAAAAAATCACGAAAATAATGAACAAAAAACACAGCTTAAAGGTGGCCCTTCTGATTTTAGGAAGAAAATTTACAAAAATACAAAAGAAAAAAATCATCCTTATACTCCTAAAGCCTTTTGGTCTTCTTTCATAAATTCCCAGTAGTCAAAAACCATCCGAAAACAAGAGAAATTAGAGGTTTACTACGGCCCACATCGACAACGACGGGAAACCCGGTCTTTTTTTAGATGAGCAACACGCTCATCTAAATACCGGAAATATACAGACGGAGCTTCTAACAAAGCGTCCGAAGAAGACATTATGGAAAATGATTTCATATTTGTTATGTTATGGAATTTCAGAGTCATTAGTCACGTGCCAGTCACTTAACATTCCCACAATGCTTTTTAGAAAATTTTGGCGGGAAATCTAAAAATAGCTTAAGAGGCTAGCTAGCCTTTTAAGGGAATACCATCAAAAAAACAATTTTTGGAAATTTTATAATTCTTAATTATTGATGATTTGTATTGCTTTTTCATATAAATTTCAGTGATATATATATTTTTCAATTCTAGATACCCCCACCTTTAAAAAAGAGACAGCAGTAAAATCATGACACAAACACCTTACCTCACAATCTTTTGCAATATTAATCCAAAATAAGGCAGTTTTCTTTTTCCAGTTCAGTTAAATCACAATGTGAAGATTTTCTGTCACGTCTGTCTTATATATAAAACCTTTTCGTATCACACAATAAGAATAACCCAATTCCGCTTGGCTCGACCAACTAACCTTTTGCGTACAGTGTAGATCTAAGATCAGACTGCACAGAACGTGCAGTCTGATCTTAGACTTATACTGTCCGATAAGGAGATATTTTTACTAATATTTCTCCTTTTCCCACAAAATTTTCAAAAACCTTTCTCCATATAGGGTAATTTCATTTTATGCGGTAAAACTTTAAATCCGAAAAAACACACTTCAACTGTAATAAACGGCGCCGACATAAAGGTGCTTCGAGACCGTTCAACACTGATACGTTGATATAAAATGCATTGAGTTGGCAGTTGAATCCGCTACTTAAACCTTTACCAAACGACAAAATTTTAGACTGGTCCAGATTGAAAGTGTTTGCAGACGACAAAATAAATTTGACTCTAAGATTGAGATTTATTTTATTCCAGCAGGGTGTCAAAACATTGTGGGAACAGGAGAAAATGCTGGTTACCAGCATTTCCTCTTTTTCCCACAATGTTTTCAAAAGGCTTCTATCGCAGGGACTATTTGGTAAAGTGTTAAATCTTCAAGTATTTGAATAAACGCTCTTCAATATCTTCACACCAGCCCGCCCCCTTGTAGAGGAGATTTGCTTGTTTGTATTTAGGGCATGTAAGGTCGCTTTCAACATAACTTCAGTTATATCGTTGTGGACAGAGCACCTATCCATGCTTTAGTGGAGTTTCTTTTTCACCACTGCTTAGCCTAATATTATTTACAAGTCACTGGCTGCTTTCCCACACAACCATAGTCAAAATAATGGCAGTGAGAGCAGTGAGAGATTGACTAATCGATTGTCTGGTGTTTAACGCCGTTTTCAACATTATTTCATTTATATCTCGGCGGCCAGTGTACCTATCCATGCGTTTCTGGTTCCTTTTACCAGTACTTTGCACAATTTTCTTTCCAAGCCACTGGCTGCTTTCCCACATGATCATTATCGAAACAATGGTCAGCGGTGAGAGAGGAATGAACCATGTCGAATTGACTATCATCAAATCTAAGTTAACGCATTAGGTGGACAACCTTTAGTTGTCAGTGTACACTACATTTGAAAAACACACACGCGCACACGAACATTGCGACAAAAGAATAATTTGCTCGTAACTAAATTTCTTTACTCTCGTCAAAAATATTTCGCATTTTCTGCTTGTGATAAACTTTCTATATGTTAATTTGTTGCTATTACATGTTGTTTTTTTTTAATCGTTGTTCATAGTGTACAGTTTGTTTAGAGATATTTGACTAACTTAAAGGTGACTAATTCATGAAATAGACTGGGATATTGACATACAGAAAAATGGACCGATAGCAAAAAGTTTCGGCCCAGGTCAGCCTGCGCGGACTGTGCAGGCTGGCCTGGTCGACACTTTTTGTAAATGCATTAAGCCCCCTTCTCACAGGTCGTTTCTCATATCTTGGATTATCTTTGTAAAAGATCTTAGTTCTAAAGCTATAGTTCTATTGACAGCTGTTTCGGTGTATTAGTATTTCTCACGATATCATATTTTTTACACCCTTTGGCTTGTGAGGGAGACTGAGTGCGCTTTTGCGGACAGTGTAGATCAAGATCAGACTGCACAGAATGTGCAGTCTGTCTTTGACCTCCACTGCCCGATAAGATTTTCTTTTTCCTTTGCGATTTATTATTATTTTTTAATTGGAGAAGGCCCCTTGTTGGGATTTTATTATTATTATCTAATGGTTCCTTCTTTGATTTTTTTTATCATGTTTAACCCTTAAACAAACAATACATGGTTTTACGACTCTGAGATAGAAGTTTTTAGAAAACATCGTGGGAAAAAGAGAAAATGCTGGTAACCAGCATTTTCTCCTTTTCCCACAATGTTATCTAGCCTACTGGAAACAAATTTCAATCTTTGACTTACTTTTATTTTGACGACATTTTTTTTTTGACATATCCAAATTCAGAGGGGAAAATGCAGATGACAAATTCAACGTGGTTCAAAAGTTGTGAATTGTCTTTGAAAGTGTTGAAAACATTGAGGACGATTAGGAGAGACTGCCTGTCACCGGCATAGTCTTCTTTCTACACAGTTTATTTTTCTTTTTGGTCATTTTTCTATGAGGCGTAGGTGAAATATACCATCAGAGACCAATATCGAATAAAGTGTTCAGCCGTCATACAATCGACTAATCAATTATCTAACGACCCTATCAATCGACAAATCAATACATGTATAGTTTTGTAGTGGTAGATCGTCGACCCCTCACACCAAAGGTTTTTGGCTCAAATACCGTGGTGGTTTGGGGGCTGGGAGAACACTCCAACACATCGTCGTTTTAATTGCTTGTTTAAAGCTGTAGTTATAAGGTTTTCAAAGTAAACCAACGATATATGTAGTGGTATACTGGTCGACCGTTGGCTCCTCACTCTAAAGGTTGTGGGCTCAAATACCCCGATGAGGGCATCAAGTTTTGGAACTAACCGCTGCACGGCACGAATACTGGATCGATAATCACTAACCTTTATTAACAGCGTTGTAAGTCTTATTTTCCAAGCTTTTTCTACATTTGAAAGTAACACAAATACTATTGGATAAACCATTTTGTTTAGCCAATCCGAAGTTGTTTTACTTTCTAAAAAAGACATTTCTGGAGGATAAGACTAAATCTTAGAATGGTCGATAAGTATGGATCCTGGTGAAGCTTTCCAGAAAGCAATCATCGAGATTGATAATAAGGTGTTTACAAGAATTTGCTTCAAAATCGATGTAAAGTAAATAGCGGGTAATCAAGTACTTAGATGTGATATTAAAAATCTGTCACTCGAATGGGGTACAAGCTTTGCTAAAGAATACTATGCGTAAACTTTTAAGACATCTTACTACGTGCGGACCTAAGAAAAAGAGCGTACCTGAGCGAAAGCATCATAAATGCGCACTCGAACGAAAGCAATATAAGCGCGGACTCGAGCGAAAGCACCATAAGCGCGGACTCGAACGAAAGGAACATAAGGGCGGACTCGAACGAAAGCAACGTAAGCGCGAACTCGAACGAAAGTATTATAAGCGCGGACTCGAACGAAAACATCATAAGCGCGGACTCGAACGAAAACTTTATAAGCGCGGACTCGAACGAAAGCATCATAAGGGCGGACTCGAACGAAAGTAATTTAAGCGCGGACTCGAACGAAAGCAATGTAAGTGCAGACTTTAGAGAGACAGCGCACTAAGCGCGAGCTTTTATAGAAAGATTATTCGATACAGACTTTGCAAAAAGATGAGGTTGAGCACAGACTGAATGGAGAGGACAGCAAACTGATAAAAATGAAGAATTCATCGTATTGGATCTGATAGAACTTTTTGAAAGTCGAATATAGAAGAATGAAGAATATTGAACTCAAAGTGAATAGGTATATGGGCCAAATACACTTACAAAAATGTAAACATTTATCCATTATGAATTCAACAAACGACACGAGCTTACCGATATTATGGAATGCTGTGTATCCATACATCGCAGTAACATTTGAGTTAAACTGTTGCCCTCTCTTCCCCTTTCGGTCCTTAGCACACATTTAATCGTTTATGTCAGACGTGCAGTCTGGTCTTGGATATACTTGGAACTGTCGAATATTTTCATTTTTTGTTAAGTGAATGTCTATTTAATTTCTTAACCAATACAGGAGTTAGTCGATTTTTAAATCTTATTCTACTAACACTGTATGTTCCGTGTGGAGTAAAACCTAAAATGCTGCAAGTTCAAAGCTCTTTTTGCGAAAGAGGGGAAGGGGATGGGCGGGGAGGGGACTTCACTGAAGGTCAAAGATTAGACTGCACATTCTGTGCATTTTGATTTTTGATCTACACTGTCCCCACAGACAAACCGACGAGCGCTAAGCAAACCTTACAATTTAAACTTTCACCACCAAGGGACGAAATCAGGTGCTTTTAACGGCGGCGTAGATCAAGATCAGACTGCCAAACAAAAAAATGAACGATTGAAGTAGTTGACTAGAGTCTATATGATATTTGAAATTAGTCTTAACTCATTACCAAACGACAACATTTTAGGTTTGTTCAAATCGAAAGCATTTGCAGACGACAGCAAAAAAAGTGACTGAAAATTTGAAATATGTTTTGAAATTTCCTTCTTTTCCCACAATATTTTATAAAGGCTTCTTTCTTAAGGTCGTCAAAAGTAGGGATTGTGTGGTAAAAGGTTAAAAGAACGTCAGCTGAAATACCGATAGCTCACCGTAATGTGGGAAAGAGGTTATATTTGTAAGTCATTTTTAAATCGTGGTGATATCAAATTTCATTTTAACGAAAACACTTCAATTTAAATCCAGCTTTTATCTCTATCGCCTTCGATCAATTTTGTTCTGGGGATATTACACCTGGGCTAAAATCAATACTCTTTTGGTGATAGTGTAGATTCAGATCGACCTTTTGGACTACTGCAGACAACCACCAAATATTGTTTAACCCTTTCCCAAAAGACAAACTTTTGGACTAGACCAAATTCAAAGCATTCGCAGACGATAATTCAACTCTTGCTGAAAAGATGATTTCTGTCTATGACAGGGTAGAAAATATGGTGGGAAAAGGAGAAAATGCTGGTTACCTTTTCTCACCTTGTTTTCAAAAGGCTACTATTCTAGACCCGTAAAAATCAGGGATTGTTTGGGAAAGGGTTAAGCCTGTAGGCCTATATACATAATCACGAGATAGAAGCTTAAAAAAACACTGCGGTAAAAGGTGAATATGCTGGTGACCAGCATTTTCTCCTTTTCCCACAATGTTTTTACTTACCTTATCTATGAAACGTTTGATTTTTCAGCCACCTCTGAACTCTCGTCTGCAAATGCTTTTAAGTAGAGCGAGACCTTGTGATCTTCAGGTAAACTAAGTAAGTCTTCATATAAAAATCATCTAGAGTGGATTGATATAAGCTATAGATCTTGTTTTATGCATTATAGATATAAAATTAAATAAATTTAATAAACTTTAATAATGGTACATATTTACCAGCCATGCAAAAAAAGGGAGAAAGAGAGAAAGAGAGAAAGGAAGAAAGAAAGGTAGAAGGAAGGAAGGAAGGAAGGAAGGAAGGAAGGAAGGAAGGAAGGAAGGAAGGAAGGAAGAAGGAATGAAGGAAGGAAGGAAGGGAGGAAGGGAGGAAGAAAAAAGGAAAAGAGGGAGGGATGGACAGAGAGAAGGAGAGACAGAGTGAAGGATGGACAGAGACCAGGAGGGAGGGAGGAAAGGACAGAGAAAAGGAGGGACATGGAGAAGGAGAAAGGTAGGTAGGAAGAAAGAAAGAAAGAAAGAAAGAAAGAAAGAAAGAAAGAAAGAAAGAAAGAAAGAAAGGAAGGAAGGAAGGAAGGAAGGAAGGAAGGAAGGAAGGAAGGAAGGAAGGAAGGAAAGAATATAATGTAAATAACGTAATTTTGCAAAAAAGAAAACCTAGCAATCAAAATCGGTTCATTTACCTTCCATAGCCTTTATCCGTCATCGTTATAATAACATATTTAATTTTCCCATAATTCATAAATTATGGTTTTAGTAGATCAATAGTTCTATCTGTTCATACAAATAATTTGATTATACGCTATAAGTCTTCTTCCGAAAAATATGAATCTTAATTATGTTTATATCAGTGAATTATTGGGATACCAGTGAATAATATCAATAGCGATGATAAATGTGAAATCATCACTAGAAATGATATGTATGTATTAGAATGTTTAGAATTTCTATGTTTCGTTACTTTCAAATTTAGAAAGTATCAATGAAAATAAGTCCAAGAATGATGTTTTCTCATTAACAAACGACAAAATTTTTGGTTTTTCCAAATCGTAAGCATTTGCAGACAACAAAATAAAAGTGGCTGAAATTTGACATCTATTTTGAGAAGGAAAGAAAACATTTTGGAAAAAGGAGAAAATGCTGGTTACCAGCATTTTTTCCTTTTCCCACAATGTTTTGTAAGGGCTTCTTTCTCAGGGTCGTCAATATTAGGGATTGTGTGGTAATGGGAGAAGGATAGTTCGTAAATACGGACCTAGATATTTCCTTTTAGCGCAAGATTTTTTTTAAACTATCATATTTTGTGCAGGTGTAACTGAAAAAAAAAAAATTGGACCGATCACATTGTTACCAAAATTTGAAGTTTAACCCTTCTCCTGCTGAAAAACTAAAAATAAATTTTCATTTTGACACTAATAACCCAAATATTGTTGTTTCTAATGATATCTCTTTATTGGACAGTGTAGATCAAAGATCAGACTGCACGTTCTGTGCAGTCTGATCTTGATCTACACTGTCCGTAAAAGGTCAGCGGGTCGCAATCAGCAGCCAAAGGGTTAAATTCACAATGTACCGCACATGTTGTACACACAAAAAGCCAGTTCAACAATAGCCTTTCTTAGCTGTGATATTTAGTCAAAAGAACATTTAAAAGGCAAACCTCGTCTCTATTGACTATATAGAGAATAAAAACGTCTACACCATACAAAACTCTTTTAAATAATTAACTGGATTTGTCAACATTTAACACCTTGGCTGTTAAGCTAAGCGCGACTTACCGACATTTTGCGGACAGTGTAGATTAAGATCAGACTGCACAGAACATGCAGTCTGATCTTTGATCTACACTGTCCGAGAAGGAGATTTCTATTTCTCCGAAAATTAGATTTGAACTATCATCAATTGGGATTTTTACCATTGGCTTAACCCTTTACCCCATACGGCACTTCTGTGGTATCTCTAACTGACCCTAAATAACAGCAAGGATGAAGCCGTTTCGTATGTATATATGACACCTTTTGACAGTGTAGAAAACATTGTGGCAAAAGGTGAAATTGCTCGTGACGAGCAATTTCACCTTTTGCCACAATGTTTTCCAAAGGCTCCTACAAGTAATGTGTAGAAATGAGTATCTATGGAGTAAAGGGTTAAAAAAATCATTTGAACCATTCTCTGACAAAAGGGGGCTAAATGCATCTCCCCGATATATGATACTAGACAAATCATCAAAATACTTGTGTATCCATGACAGCCACGTATCTTAACAACCGACTTAATTGTGAGGTAGACCGGTCCTCGGACATACAGAAGATTGACCGACCGAGCGAAAAGTTTCGGCTCAGGTCAGCCTGCGCGGACTGCGCAGGTTGACCTGAGTCGATACTTTTCGCAAATGCATTAAGCCTCTTTTTCACAAGGCATGACTCAATAATATGTCCGTTTTTATTTGTTTTACAATTTCAGGTTATACCTTTGTATGTTAGTATATATATGGCATGCAACATGCCAAAAGGGACATTCGGACATGTGCGTAAAGTGTCGCCTCGGATCAGCCTGCGCAGTCCGTGCAGGCTGATCCGAGACTGCGCTTTCCGTTTTTATGACTTTTTATGTTTTGCGGAAGTCTACTGAGGAACAAAATCTAATGTAGGCGTAAAGTACCGTCTCGGATCAGCCTGCGCGGACTTTATGCAAATGTCCGAATGCCCCTTTCCGCGTGTTACAGGCCATATATGATCTGGGCTCTGACAAAAGGGCGATTAATGAATCTCTCTGATATATTATATACTAAGCAGGTCATCGCATAATTGTCGATCCATAATAATTCTAAGACTGGGTCATGAGGTAGAAAGGCCATTGAACATGTTGAAAAAAAAGTACAAATATAAAAAAATTCGATTCATGTCAGCCTGCGCAGATAGCACAGGATGAAATAAATTGATATTTTTTGTTGCAGAAATATGGAACCCCGTTTTCACAGTCGCTCTGTACTTTATTACAGTTAACAAACTTTTAGAAACACAGAAGGAATAGGAGCAATTGGAAGTATTGCAGTGAAATTCTACTTCTTCCCACAATGTTGCCTGTTCTGTATGTGGGGAAGGGGTGGGGAAAGCGCATTCTTCTTTCTCCAGCTGGACACTCTATTTGTACATTTTGAGGTAAATAGGTTTTGAAATGCCTTAAACTGTATAGTCTGTACATCAATGGATTTAAATTTGTCAATATTGGCGGTAGATTTGTTTGAATGAAAAAAAAAAAAAATTGACCTAAACTTGTCCTTATTCGTCCAATAGTTAATGTTTATCCAGTCTATTTGTAAAGTATACTGTTACGGTCATTTTTTTCAAGCGCCAAATATATGTTAGAAAAACGGGCTCCATACATCCGCGCAGGCTGACCTGGGTCGAAACTTTTCGCTATTGGTCAATTTTCTGTATGTCGAAGGATTAGTTTAATCCAGGATTGAGTTGGTTGTTAAAAAAGATGGCTTATTGATCAGTAAATATTTGATGGCTTCTATGGTACCATGGCTGATTATACATTAAGCCCCCTTTTTACGGAGCAAATCCACCCTTTTCGATAATAGAGCTTCTTTTCAGCGATCTTTTGCCCGTCACCTCTGATGTATGCGAGAAAAACAGCCTGTGGAAAGTGGAAAGAAGGTTGTGATAGAACTGGTTTGAGAAAGCCACGAAACATGCGTAGGTGCACCGAACACCGTGGTAAGACCATAGCTGTTAAAACAGCGTTGAAATCCAATACAAAATCAAAGGACTGGTTGTCCTGAGAGTTGCCTGGTCGGTTATGTATTAACCCTTTACTCTATAGATACTCATTTCTACGCATTTCTACGCATTGCATGTAGGGGCCTTTGGAAAACATTGTGGCAAAAGGTGAAATTGCTCGTGACGAGCAATTTCACCTTTTGCCACAATGTTTTCTACGCTATCAAAAGGTGTCAAATACACTAAAGAAACGGCTTCATCCTTGCTGTTATTTAGGGTCAATTAGAGATACTATAGAAATGCCTTATGGGGTAAAGGGTTAAAAGTTTTCACCCCTACCAAGTTTCCAAAGGTAATCTATTAAAAGCGTTGAAGATACAAGATGACTTACCCATAAGATGGTATTATGCAAGCATAATTTCTGAGTTGTAGAGCGTGCTAATCCTAATATCACTCACATAGATATTAAGATTCACATAAAATAAAATGTCGTGAGAATCAAAATTTATGCCAAGCAAAGGCTTTAATCAATCCAAAGACTTCATATTTGCTAAAACTCACGCACCAGACTGTTTTGTGATATTTGTTTACCGCAGCTAACTGATGTTGGGCATACACTGACCGTAGCTTCCGATTTGGGAGACTGAACGTTAATCAATGGGTAATTATAATACAAATCTCATTAAGCATTCTCAATAAATAATCTAACCGTCCAGTAGAATATTCGCTTGTAGCCTAAGTTACTGTTAAGCATGTCTGCAGTTAACAACCAGTTATCTCAGATACGCAAAGTACACTTGGTGTCTTTGTTTAAGCGATTTGTTATCACATGCTCTTGTGTACGAAATGATTGTTTCAAAGATTTGGATCCATCAAGAGATGATGATGATGATGATGATGATGATGATGAAAATGAGTAGGTTTGTTTCTCTGGTGACAATATCTTACCAGGGAATATATACAGTTCCTGGCAATATATAGAATTTTCGTTGAGCTATCTGGCCTCGATTGATTAGAAACTAAAATCACAAAAGCATCAAAATACTATCTTGATAGATTGTCCGTCCGGCGCCGAAGTACTGTCTTATGAAGACAAAGTGACAAACTCAGATTTCTGTGTTTGGTTTAAACATACAAATATGAACCTTGCTTAAAATCGTCGTTCGTGACTTGGCTTCAACAACCCCAATATAAAAAAATGGTACTACCAGCATACTCCCCCTTTTCCACCATGGTCACACACAACCATTGAAAGTACATGTTTCTCCCTTTCTGTATGAAACCTTACAAATTTGGAGTTTCAAAAAAAGAAATTCCTGGAGGTTAAGACAAACAAGATCCACCAAGAATGGTTGATAGATATGGATCCTGGTGAAGCTGTTTAGAAAGCAATAATCAGGATTGATAATAATTTGTAAGAATTTGTTTCAAAATCGGTGTAAAGTAAATAGTGTGTAATCGGATGGGGTGCAAACTTTACTAAAGAATACTATGCTCAAGCTTTTAAGACAGTTTACTACGCAAGAACCTAATAAAAAGCGCGGACACGACCGAAAGCAACATAAGCGCGGACTCGAACTAAAGCAATATAAGCGCGGACTCAAACGAAAGCATCATAAGCGCGTACTCGAACGAAAGCACCATAAGCGCGGACTCGAACGAAAGCAACATAAGGTGTCACACCGCTGGTTTTGGGCCATATTGAAAATAGACTGAAATTGGCCAACTTTGAAGCCTCACAGATGGCTTAATGGCAAAACTTTTGCTTTCCCACCTCTTGCTGTCTAAAGTACGACCATAGTCCTTCAAAAACAATGCATTAAAAACAACATGTCAACCGTTGCAATTTTCGCTAAATCTCAAAAACAACCTTTGCCGTCTTGTCTATTACCCATTTTGCCCTTTTTCATATTGCCCCATTGCCACTTCGCCCAATCATCTTTTCGCCCAATTAACGTTTCGCCCTTTTGCAGATTCACCCTTTGCCGATTCGCCCAATGCAATCTCACCCCTTTATCATTTCACCCCTTCACCACTTCGCCCAATGCCATTTCAGAAAAAAAAAATGGCCAAATGGTAAGGGGCCTTGTAGGGAAAGGGCGAAATGGTCTTTGGGTGAAATGGGAAATTTATGCGAGATGGCTTCCGGGCGAAATGAAAAGTGGGCAAAAATGAATTTGGGCAAAACAGGAAAAGGGCAGAACAGATATTTGGCAAAATGGGAAAAGGGCGAAGTTGGAAAGGGCGAAAAAAGAATGGGCAAAACAGGAAAAATTCTGGCAAAATGGGAATGGGCAAAGTGGGATTGGGTGAACTGGGAATAAATCTTCAAAAACCACTGTTCACCGCCATGACCCCAATGTTTTCTTCCTCCAGTGACACAAAATAGTCCACTCAATATACAATAAAAACACATCTAAGTGGTCCCCCAATGCCTAAATTTGAAGCAAATCTAAATTATATAGCACCAAGCCCTCTTAGCTCCATACAACAGTGCACCAAAAGTGTACTGCAAATTTTCACTTGGGACTACTTTTGAACCGGAAGCAGTCTCGCAGTGGTGCGACACCATCAGCGCTGACTCGAACGAAAGCAACACAAGCGCGGACTTGAAAGAAAGCATCATAAGCGCGGACTCGAAATCTTATGAAAATATCGTTGCACAAAATACAAGACCTGTCCAAATTCAAAGCAATTCCAGAGGACAACTTACACTTAACTCTTTACCAAACGACAAAATTTTGGACTGGACCTAATTATTGAAAGCATTTCCAGACGACAAAATAACTATAGCTCAAACGACGATTTCTTCCTTAAATGTAGTAAAAACCATTGCTGGAAAAGGAGAAAATGCTGGTTACCAGCATTTTCTCCTTTACCCACAATTTTTTTTAAAAGGCTTTTGCTCTGGGTCAAATTGTATGTGAAGATGTGATACAAGGTTAAGTGAGATGAGGAATTAAAACTATGTTTGATTGATAGAATTTATCTTTGAAAGGGTGGAAAATATTGAGGTAAAAGGAGAAAAGCCTAACTGCCGTTCCTTTTCCTTTTTCCCTCATTGATTTTATAAAGGGTTAAACCATCCATTCTAACAGCGGTGCAACAAGATGACTGTTAAATAACTTTTAAGGGAGATAACTCCATTTTTGCAAGGTTTTAGATACAGGCTAGTTATCATGAGTTTGTTTGATGGAAAAGAAGCCTTCGATAATAGTTAGTAACGTCCTAGTCAGAAATATTCTAGAAATTGTGAGATAAAAGGAAAAAAGCCGATTTTGCTAATTTTCAAAGGGAGATAATCTGACCATCCTTTATTATAAGTAGAAAAATTTACCGATGAAAAAAATGAGACAGGTGAACATATTTTGATGATAACAATGTTGATAAAGACTTCAAGAAAACATTCTGACACTTGAAAAATGCTGTATCTGCCAAATGTTCTCAAATACCTCTTTTTCCATTAGAGAGAATTTCTGAAAACATTATGGGACATTGAATATCTATCTCAATCCATGACCTCAAGAAGATAGCCTTTGAAATCATTGTGGGAAACAGAGAAAATGCTGGTATAAGCATCATTCTTCTCTATACTTTCCAAGACAAGTGATTTGATATCAGCAAAGTATAAGGTGTTACCTGCAAATGCTTTCAATATAGATAAATCTATTAACTTTGAAATAATTCAGGTAGAAATTTCGCCCTTTACTACACAACAAAACACGAGAATTGTCCAAAATCAATTTACAGAGGACACATTTACACTTGATGACAGCATTTTGGACTAGACCAAATTGAAAACATTTGCAGACGACAAAGAAACCATAGCTCAAATGATAAATTCTTCCTTAAATGTGGAAGAAGACATTGTCAGAAAAGGAGAAAATACTGTTAACCAGTATTTTCTCCTTTTGCCATAATGTTTTCAAAAGGGTTTTTGTCCTGGGTCAGATTGTGTGTTTAACTCTTTACCACACGATCCCGACTTGTAACGACCCCGAGAAAGAAGCCTTTTGAAAACATTGCGGGAAAAAGGAGAAAATGCTGGTAACCAGCATTTTCTCCTTTTCCCACAATGTTTTCTACCCTTCCTAAACCAAATTCCAATTTTTAGTCACATTTATTTTGTCTTCTGCAAATGCTTTCAGTTTGGACCAGTCTATAATTTCGTCGTCTGGTAAATGGTCAAGGGTTACATGAATTAATCGAATTTGTCTCTGATAGGGTAGGAAACATTGTAGGAAAAGGAGAAAATGCTAGTTAAGAGCACTTTCTCCTTTTTCCTCAATGATTTCATAAAGATTCCTTTGGTTAATTGAATAGTAAAGGATTAGAGCATCCATTCTGACGGCAATGTCACAAGATGACTGTTGAATAAGTTTTAAGGGAGGTAACTCCATTTTTGCAAGGTTTTAGATACAGGCTAGTTATCAGGAATTTTTTTAATGGAAAAGAAGCTATCAATAATAGTGAGTAACGTCTATGTCCGAAAAATTCTAGAAATTGTGTGATAAATGGAAAAAAAAGCCTATTGTGTTTGTTTTCAAAGGGAGATAATCTGACCATTCCTTATAGTTAGCAGAAATATCACCTACAATTATATTATTTCTTTGATAAAAAAAAAAAACTTGTTGGTTTAGATTAAATTTGTTGTTAAGATTAAATTTGTTGTCTGCAGATGCTTTGAATTTGGTCCAGTCCAAAAATTTGTTGTTTGGTAAAGTGTTGAAGAGAAATTGCTGAAAGCATTTTGGGAAATCTGGATATCTTTCTCTCTATATAAACTTATGAAGATGGCCTTAACAAACATTGTGGGAAACTGAGAAAATGATGGTATCAGAATATTTTGCATTTCTATCCTTTGCAAGACAAATGCTTTCATTAGAAAAAAAAAAAAAAACCTTATGTATTATCTGCAAATACTTTCAATACATTCCAATCTACAGACTTTGTAATAATTCAGGTATTTAGTTAACCTTTACTACACAACAAAACACTGCACTTGTCCAAATTCAAAGCAATGTACACTAAACGCTTTACCAACCACAAATGTTTTGACTTGACCAAATTGAAAGCATTTGCAGACGACAAAATAACCATAGTTCAAATGATGATTTCTTCCCTAAGTGTGGTAGAAAACATTGTACGAATAGGAGATAATGCTCGTTACTGGCATTTTCTCCTTTTTCCCTAAATGTTTTCGAAAGGCTTGTTGCAATGGGTTGGATTGTGTGGTGAAAAGTTACATGAAATGATGGAATTTGTCTTTTATAGAGTAGAGAATTTTGTGAGAAAGGGGAAAATACTGGTCATCAGTCCTGTCCTTTTCGCTCAATGATTTCTTTTGAAAGAAATCCTTTGGTTGAAGAGAATAGGAAAGACTTAAACCGTCCATTCTAACAGCAATGCCACTAGATGACTGTTCAACCATTTCCCAAACAATCCCTGGTTTTTACGGGTCTTTTGAAAACATTGTGGGAAAAAGAGAAAATGCTGGTAACCAGCATTTTCTCCTTTTCCCACAATGTTTTTTACCCTATCATAGACAGAAATAATCTTTTCAGTAAGAGTTGAATTGTCGTCTGCAAAAGCTTTCAATTTGGTCTAGTCCAAAAGTTTGTCGTTTGGGAAAAGGTTAATCAGTTTTAAAGGAGTTAACTCCATTTTTGCAAGGTTTTAGATACACGCTAGTTATTACGAATTTGTTTAATGGAAAAGAAGCTTTCAATAATGGTGAGTAACGTCTATTTCAGATAAGTTCTAGAAATTGTGTGATAAATTGGAAAAAAAACCCGATTTTGTTGATTTTCAAATAGAGGTAATCTGACATTCTTTATCAGAATCAAAGGACTGATAGTCCTGAGAGTCAGCTGGTGGGTAATTTGTTAGAAGTTTACACCCTTACCAAATTTCCATGGTAATCTAATACAAGGGTTGAAGATACAAGATGACCTAACCATAAGATGTATTATGCAAGCATAATTTCTGAATTGTAGAGCGCTCTAATCCTAAAATCACTCACATAAATATTAAAAAAAAAAGTATGTGGTGAGAATCAAACTTTATGCAAAGCTACAGCTTTAACTCTTTACAACACGAGAAAAATTTAGACTGTTCCAAATTGAAAGCATTGCAGACGACAAAAGAAAGGTGACAGAAAACTTGAAATTTGTTCTGAAAGGGTAGAAAACATTATTATACTGCAAAGAAATTTCACGTGATCTGATTGGTTAACATGCCGGGAACATAATATCATGTTCCCTGGCAAAAACCACGTAAAACCAGTTTCCCTTTTGAGTGCCCCGTAAACATCACTACACGTGCAATGCATCATCTAAAATGGCGGCGTCGATCGATCACCAGACTGCACATTTATGTGCCAAACCGCACGTTTTAGTGACGTCAGTTTCCAGTGACGTCAATTTTCATTGAATTGGGGCACACAGAAGGGAATTTCTATTTCGTCAGCGTACTCGATTCGTGAAATTATAGAACAGGAAAATTTCGCTTAACGCGCTTTGAAAGGGAAAAACTTTGCAGTATAATAAATTCGTTGTACGGTCAGGTGGCAGGGGACTTGGAAACTTGTTCACAGCTGTGGTGAATCATGTCGCCACCTCGCCTTCGGCTCGGGACGACATGATTAACCACAGCCGTGAACAAGTTTCCAAGTCCCCTGCCACCTGACCGTACAACTAATACTGTGCGAAAAGGAGAAAATACTGGTTACCAGCATTTTCTCCTTTTCGCACAGTGTTTTCAAAAGGCTTCTTTCTCAGGGGCGTCAAAAGTAGGGATTGTGTGGTAATGGGTTAAACAGGTCAAATACTTCATATTTGTTAGACTTACATACAAACCTGTTCTCTGATACTGCAGCTAACTGATTTTGGGCGAACACTGACAGCAGCTTCTGATTTGCGAGTCCGTACTTGGTCCATAGTGCTGATGGATAACAAACAATTCTCACTAAGTATTCTAAACAAATAAACTAAGCATCCAGTAGAAAAGACACTTGTAGTTGAAAGTAGTTAAGGATGTCTGCAAACTTGTTCAGTTAAAATCCACTTATCTCAGATACGCAAATTACTCTTGATGTCTCTGTGTAAGCGATTTGTTATCACGTGCTCGTGTACAAAATGATTGTTTCAAAGATTTGAATCCATCAAGAGATATGATGATGATGAGTAGGTTTGTTTCTGTGATGACAATGTCTGACCAGGGAATATGTACAGTTCCAGGCAATATATAGAATTTTCCTCAGGTTATCAGGCCTTAATTGATTTGAAAGTGAAATCACAGAGGCATCAAAATATTGTCTTGATAGAACTCTCTAAAGCTAATCTGTTCAAATTTATACGGGCTTTGTTTAATTCCTAGCATTATAGATAGGAAGACACATACTGAGCCATTTTTCGTATTTATTTCTAGCTGCTCCACTCTGTTCCGCCTAGATCCCCAGCGTGAAAAAGTTGGGTTCTCTGAAACATGTTAAGGAGACTCACTGTCACAGACTGTTGTAGCAGGAGCGCAAGCAGCCTCGGGAGTGTGACACTATTACTATTCACCAATACATTATAAATCGACGAAAAAGAGCCAGAATTTTGTGTTTCTAAAAGTGTTCTGATTTCTTGACCTTTGAAATACTTTTCCCAAAATATAACAAAAGAAAACTGCATATATTGAAGAAAACATAAATATTTATTGAATTAAAATCTATGATTTATTCAATTGATAATTATGCTTTCCCAAATTAGTACTGATGCAACAAATGATCAAAGTACTCCCGATACTCGCAATAATAGACATAAACTATAATACAACATACGGTACTGTCTGTTACAGATTATTTCTGACAGAATCGTTAGATACCTCAGTCTTACTAGACATATAAAGGAAGCAGTACAAGGCCAGAAGTATGCTTACGTCACCCCATAGATCAGTATGATAACAATGAGAGCCTCAAGCGCAATCGGGCGACTCAAAAATAATTGATAGAATGGTGTTTTACACCGCTTTCAACATCATTTCAGTCATATCACGGCGACAGTTCACATGTTAATGTTTTCCTGTGTTTTACCAGTACTAGGCTAGGGCAATGAAAAAGGACCCCCCCCCCCAAAAAAAAAAACAAAGGAACAGTGGATCCAGAGCAGTTCGAACCCTGGGCCTCGAAGTTTCAAATCCAACACTTCACCTCCCAGCCATGGAGGCCCCCTCCCCTCACCACCCCCCTCTTCAAAAACCAGGATATACAGTAAGAAAAATAACAATCAACATAATAATATAATTTTCTTTTTCTTTCATAATATAATAGTGGTTATTCAATCACATGTCATACAAACAGTGTTTATTCAATCCGTCTTTAACAGTTCTTCATTAACAAATTTCTCCCTGCACACTTTCATTCGTTTTCATGCAACAGACAAATTCTTAATCCTGCTGAAAAAAAATGAAATGAAACCTAACATTTGCAATTTCATAAGATATTCTAGGGGAAAAAGAAATCTCCTTATCAGACAGGGTAGATCCAAGATCAGACTGCACATTCTGTGCAGTCTGATCTTGGATCTACCCTGTCTGCAAAAGGTCAGTGAGTCGAGCTTAAAAGCCCAAAGATTAAAACATTTCTACCTATCCCATGGTGTTCAGCACAGTCAATACTGAAATACTGATTAACCTTTCTCAGATTGAATCACGTTTTATGCCCCAGTCACTAACTTCAACCTCTTTCATATCACTGCAACAATTCACATATTCATGCATTTCCGTAGTTTCACCAGCACTAGGCTAGGGCTCTGAAGTGTCTTACCCAAGGATGTTTGATTGAAAAACTCAGTGTTGCCAGTGAGCCCCAAACATGAGACCTCACGATGAGATTTTCACTTTACCAAAGAACCACACACAAATCACATACCCTTACCTTTTTACCATATGACAAAATTTTAGACTGGTTCAAATTGAAAGCACTTAAAGACAACAATATAAACGTAACTCAAAAAATGAAATTTGTCCTGGGAGGGTAGAAAACATTGCGGGAAAAGGAGAAAATGCTGGTTACCAGCATTTTCTCCTTTTCCCACAATGTTTTCAGAAGACTTCTCTCTTAGGGTCGTAAAAACCAGGGATTGTTCGGTAAAGTATTAACTAATTACCAATCAGCAAAATTAAATAATTATAAAAATTCAAGGTAATTGTAGTACATTTATATGATAACTCCAATGCAGCTTGAAGAAGGATATTCTCTCTAAAAGGGTAAGAAACACTGTAGGGAAAAGGATAAAATGCTGTTTAACGACATTTTCTCCATTTGCCAAAGTTTTCACAACAGCTGTCATCTTCATGTAATTCAAATCATTTTCCAAACAACAAAATTTTACTTGTGGAAACTGAAAGCATTTGTGTACAACAACCTAACTATGACTTAACTCTTTACCAAACAACATAATTTTAGACTGGTCCAAATTGAAAGCATTTGCAGATGACAAAATTAATATGAATCAAATATTGACTTGGTTCCAGGAAGGATGGCCAACACTGTGGGAAAAGGAGAAAATGCTGGTTACCAGCATTTTTTCCTTTTTTCACAATGTTTTCAAAAGGATTCTTTCTACAGGTCGTTAAAAGTCAGGATTTTGGGGTAAAGGTTTTAATAGATTTGGTTTGAAAAAGCTAATTCATGTTTGATAATTGCTATTTTTTAACTGGAATATCATCATCTTCACAAACCATGGGTGACGATCCACTAAGCTTGGCAAATTAAGCTGGATTTCGACATTCCCCGGATATGCATTTCTATTGTTGCAGCTAACTCTAACTGCACAAATCAAATTGGTCATAGCATTTCATCTTTGATAAAAACAGAACAAGGTTGCGACCTTTTGGATAAAAATAGAAGGTAAACATGAATACCACCATGGATGTGTGCTGATCTGTAATGATTTATCACCAAAAAAAAAACCACAGACAAACAATATTTATAGAAAGTTTCAGTGTGACCAATCAATTATCAGAGGTTTTAGGCTACATCCCAGCACCTGACCATGGAATGTCGAACTACGTTTGTGGTTATTGCTTCATGTTGAATTATTGTATTTGTAAGTGGTCTGTAAATAATAAAAAATGTGATGTAAAGAGAAATAATAAGCAGAATCCTATAGGGGGCGTATAACGGAAATCTCGAAATCGGGCTCAATCCCCCAAGGTAAGATCCACATAGTGATCGTAACCTTGGCTTGCAAAGATGGAATATTATGGAAGTCTTTCCTATAAGCATCTATTACTGAGTTAGGCTAAATGAAAGCCATCCTAGTGTGAAAACACAGTCGGGCATGTAATCTTGATGGCACAAGACTTCAGACAGCATCACAATATATTATAGTCCGAAGTACTGCTTCTAAGTAAATCATTCAAGTCTAAAATTTTGTTTTAAACTTGAATTTGGCTAAAATGATGAATTTCTCTTTAGAAAAGCAGAAAACATTGTTGGGAAAGGAGAAAATGCTGGTAACCAGCATTTTCTCCTTTTTCAACAAAGTTTTCAAAAGACTTTCTTCTTATGGGTCGTAAAAACTTGAGTTTGTGTTGATGAGTTAAACAATGATGGAAAAGGAGTGAATTTCCATGTTTCTCTTCTGGTACTAACCCTCTTTCAAAGTAACTGGCAGCTTTTCAACAATAAACATAACCAACTAGAGCTGTCACTGAATGGGACTTGATACCTCGGCCAGCGCTTTGACAGGGAAAAAGTCTCAAGTTCAAGGGGAGATAATTCCTAAACCAGACAGAGTTGACACTTGAAAATTGCGTCTTGCAAAACTTTAATACATGGTCAATAATTACATGCGCAAAGGTTCAATACAGTAGAGGAAGAACTGTAGGAGGAGTGTGAGACACAAAATTACTAGTATTTTGTACACAGACAGATGCACAGACAGATGGACACAAGGACAGATGGACACAGATGGACAGACAGGCTGATTCCAGTATACCCCCGAAAACATTCGTTTTGTAGGGGTATAAAAACCCATTGCACCCTTCTGTCAGGAATGATTGCAATTACTTTATTGCAAGAGTTTTCATCTACCCCTGGCAAAGGTCAGGTCTTAGGTCTTGGTCAAGAAATAATATCTCAAATTTAAGTTTTCTAACTTTTTCCTTTATCCCAAGTCATAGTGTAACATATTCTGAAAAAAAAGCATGCAAAATTTTCAAAAAAATATCTGCAATGCATCATCCAGATCACACTATGTACTAGTCTCACTTACTTTCCTTCGTATTTACAATTTGGCACCTTATCTCCATGAAATAAAGGCAAAAACAACAAAATTCAATCTCCAGCTTTAACAAACAAAATGTACACTACAAACATTAACCCTTTACCATACTATCCCGACTTTTAACGACCCTGAGAAAGAAACCTTTTGAAAACATTGCAGGAAAAGGAGAAAATGCTGGTAACCAGCATTTTCTCCTTTTTCTACAATGTTTTCTACCCTCCTCAAAACAAATTTTAGTTTTTGAGTCATGTTTAATATGTTGTCTGCAAAATGCTTTGGACAAGTCAAAAATTTTGTTGTTTGGTAAAGAGTTTAACAGCCATGTTCTGGCGTAAAGGAGCTTAATGCATCTGCGAAAAGTTTCGACTCCGGTCAGCCTGTGCAGTCTGTGCAGTCAGACCTGAGCCGAAATTTTTCAGCTATTGGTCAGTTTTCTGTCTGTCCATGGGTTTGTCCACATCAAGCTCATGATAAAGTTGATAGTTAAACAAGAGGGCCATGATGGCCCTGTATTGCTCCATTAGCTGATAAGTAAAAACGCTACAAGCCAAAAATTACAATATTTGGCCAATTGGTTTCAAACTTGAAGACATAGAAATTTTTTTCTATAAAATCCTACGAAAAAGTTGTGATCCTCCCAAAGCCAATTTTGACTGCAAAGCTATAATTACTTGAATCCTGGTTGACGTCCACAAGATAAAGCCCCGTACCAAATAATACAAGTCTAGAATGTGAGGTTATAAACAAGAAGATTTTCAAAGTGTTCTCAATAAAAGGCCCTGTAAAACATGAAACCCACTCTTGGTAGACAATCACTTGATAAAGCTACATGCCAAATTTGGTAGCCCTAGGCCATACGGCTAGGTACCAGTAGGATTTTAAATTTTCCCTATATAAGCCCATATAGAACTTGTGACCCCCAGGCGGGGCCAGTTTTGACCTCAGGGCTATTATTTGAAGGAAGAGGTCCATTAGATAAAGCTACATACCAAATTTGATAGCCCTAGGCCTTATGGTTTGAGAAGATTTTTAAATATTTTCTGTATTTTTCAGTTTTGTTGCCATGGCAACCAGATGTTTCAATTCTTTCAAGGAATTCTGAAAAGGACCATGTCAGGATCATTTCTGCGAAGTTTCATCAAAATTGGATAAGTAATTTCAGAGAAGAAGATGTTTGAAATAAAAGTAAACACACCAACAGATGGGCGGACGCACACATGCCAGACATCGGGCCATGACATAAGCCCTCTGGCCTTTGGCCAGTGGAGCTAAAAACCTGGCTATTGTTGATAAATAAATTATGTGTTTGCATCTATTGGTATAATGCATTAGAGATACATTAAGCCCCCTTTTGCCAGAGAATGCATCATTTACTGTCAGAAATAAAGTACATGTATAATCAATTTAACCCTACCAGACGACAAAATTTTAGCCTTCTCCATATTGAAAACATTTGAAAGCATTTGCAGACAACAATTTCATTGTGGCTCAAACGGCGTAATTTTTCTTTGCCTGGGGAGAAAACATTGTGGAAAAGGAGAAAATGCTGGTTACCAGCATTTTCTCCTTTTCCCACAATGTTTTCTAAAGGCTTCTACCTCAGAGTCGTCAAAAGCCATAATTGTGCAGTATAGAGTTAATCCTCATTTCATATAGGTAAACCCCAATTTTCAAGGCTATTTTAAAACAAAATCATTTCTTGGGGCTTTGAGTCTATTTATTCACACTTTTATGCTGGGTAACATTTCAAATGATAAAAAAAAAAAAGATAACGGGGAAAAAATTATTAATCAACAAACAAATATCAAACAAGAGGGCCCTGGGCCCCAAATCACTCACTGAGTAATGCATTAGGCCCCCTCTTGCCCCCTCAATTTAACTCTATTAGACGACAAAATTCTAGCCTTGTCCATATTGAAAGCATTTGAAGACGACAATTTCATTGTAGCTCAAACAATGCCATTTTTCTTTGACTGGGGACAAAACATTGTGGGAAAAAGATTTAGAACTGACATGGCCAGAGACTTATCTAATTCCCCGAGTCTCGTAATATAACATTTGACCTACAGAGTGCAACAAGGTGTTTCTAAGATTTGTGCATGCAACCTACTTCTTGATCCCACTGAACTCAATTCTGATATTATCCAAAGTATCATCAACAAAATTTTGACAAATTTTCATGACTATCCAACTAAAAATTTGGCCTCTAAAGTGCATGCAAGGTTTTTCTAAGATTTACCCCCATTCACCTACGTTTGGACTCTATTTGACCAAAAACCCATGTCCAAGATACTATCGAGAGAAACATTCTGAACAATTTTCATGAGGATTGGACAGAAAATGTGGCCTCTAGCTGTGCACGAAGTTTTTCAAAGATTTGTCCAAATGACTTACTTTTTAACCCTTTACCACACAATGACGACTTTTAACACCTCTGAAAGAGGTGGCATTTGAAAAGATTGTGGGAAATGGAGAAAATGCTGGTTACCAGCATTTTCTCCTTTTCCAACAATGTTTTCTACCCTATCAAAGAAAACTCATTCATATGTGCCACATTGAAACTGTCAACAGCAAATGTTTTCAATTCGGACAGGTCTAAAATATTGTCGCGTGGTAAAAGGTTAACCTGAATGACCAATTTTCCAAATTGTCTAATAAATAATCTACACAAACATTCTGACCAACTTCTATATGTATCTAACTGCAATGTGGCCTCTAGAGTGCCAAGTTTCAAAAGTATTTAACTGGAATGTGGCCTCTACAGTGCAAACATGGAAATTGTCGATGACTGCACAGTACACAACTTACACAACACAATCGCAATAGCTCATTATGAGCACTTTATGCTCATTGGGCATTAAAAGGAGAAAGAAATCTCCCATTTGTAACATATGTATGGGATTAACCTTAAATCTTATTCATGGTACAACACCATACAGTCTATTTTTAGAACATACCTCAATAACTGTCATACAGTTACATACAGGAAAAATACTTAACTCCTTATACCATGGATGACAACAGAAACTTTTGTGGACAGTGTAGATCAAGATCAGACTGCACATTCTGTACAGTCCGATCTCTGATCTACACTGTCCACTGTCATATTCTACACATTGACCGAACTGTGTCTTGCTCTTGGATCTTACAGAGATGTACTTGTTGCCTAGGAAGCTTCTGTGGACAGTTCAGATCGAGATCAGAGTGCACATTCTGTACAGTCTGATCTCTGATCTGCACTCTCTACTGCTATATTCTACACAATGACCAAACTTTGTCTAGGTCTTGAACACAATCATTTGATTTGGGGTTAAACAAGAAAGAAAAAAGACCCAAAAGAATCATAATAGCCCTGAATTCACTCACCTAAAAATTTAGAATCTGATTTATAATGTCTGGGAAAAAACAAGTCCACTAGCAGTGGGCATTCTTTGCCCCCATGGCTTTACCTCATACAGTATTTAATCCTTTACCCCATAAGGCATTTCTATGGTATCTCTAACTGATCCTAAATAACAGCAAGGATGAAGCTGTTTCTTATGTGTATATGACACCTTTTGATAGAATAGAAAACATTGTGGCAAAAGGTGAAATTGCTCATCACGAGCAATTTCACCTTTTATCACAATGTTTTCCAAAGGCTTCTACAAGCAATGTGAAGAAATGAGTATCTATGGAGTAAAGGGTATAATAATGACTAAACTTACACCTTTTGATAGAATAGAAAACATTGTAGCAAAAGGTGAAATTGCTCGTGACGAGCAATTTCACCTTTTGCCACAATGTTTTCCAAAGGCTCCTTCAAGCAATGCGTAGAAATGAGCAGCTATGGAGTAAAGGGTTAATCCTCTAACTTGCACATATGGTCTGCAACGTGCTAAAACGGACTTTCAGACATCTGCTACAGTGTTGCACAGTCTAATCCGAGAGGGTCCTATATGACCACATTATCTAACAGTCGACTTGTGTGAAACAGAAAATCATAGACGCTTTGGAAATGTACGTCTCGGATCAGAATGCCTTGACAACCCTTTACACAAATGTACGAATGTCCCTGTGGAATGTTGCACGCCATTATACTTTGCCAAACTACCAATTTTGACTCTTTCAATATCTACAGGTAACAAAGTCCACATAGGTACAAATGAACTTAAGGTCACAGATATGTTAAAAAATATTGTAGTAAAAGGAAAAAAATACTGGTTACCAGATTTTCCCTTTTTCCCACAATGTTTTCAAAAGCCGTCTTTCACGGGTTGTGTAAACATAAAATTGTTTGGTAAAGGGTTATGAATAAATGGCTATAATAATGCTGCAAAACAGACCAGCAGTTCTCTTTTTCCCACAATGTTTTTCCCACAATGTTTTCTATATTTTCACAGACAATACATCATTTAAGTTGCACTTGTCATCTGCAAACCCTTTCAAATTATTTTTAAATTTTGGCAAAGTCTAAAACTCTGTTTTCTGGTAAAGGGACAGAGAAATAATCGACAGATCTCAACACATAACAACCACAAAAGATCAGGGCCCTGTTTCACTAAGGTAGGTACGAATAAAATTTTCATAAGTTTTTACGTAAATACATGTATGGTATAGGACATTAATTTGCCATGAGACACCTAAAACTGTCATGATAGCTTTCATGTGTCTCGTGGCAGATTAATGCCACTATACTATGTTTATGTAAAACTAACAAAAATTTTGTTTGTAACTATTGTATAGTGGCATTCATCTGCCATCAGACACATGAAAGCTATCATAATAGTTTTCATGTGTCTTCGTGGCAGATTAACCCTTTATTAAACAACAAAATGTTGGACTGGTCCAAATTGAAATCACTTTGGACAACATATCAAACGTAACTCAAAAAAAAAAAAATTTGTTTCCAGCAGGGTAAAAAACATTGTGGGAAAAGGAGAAAATGCTGGTTACCAGCATTTTCTCCTTTTCCTTCAATGTTTTCAAAAGGCTGTTTCTTTTGGGTCGTTAAAAGTAGGGATTGCTTAGTAAAGGGTTGATGCTACTATACTATAGTTACGTAACCTTATTGAAACGGGGCCCAGGTGAGTAAAATAGTTTAACAATCCCTTTCAAGTCTTGCCCGTATCTCTTTTTACCCGACTCCCCGTCAAATTACCACCCATGTCACAAAAAAAGGGAGAAAAATCCATGTACACATCCATACGAAATAATATTTACGAAATCACATGTTACACAAATTATCAGTCAACACATCGATAGTATGTCCCTGCTGTTGTTGCTGCATGTCCTGAAACCGTTTCCGCAGCGTCTCCCGTAATTCTTGACGTTTACGAAGAAGTTTCTTCTCATTGGCCTTAAACTTTAAGATTTCCTCTTCCGAGATTTTGGCTTCCTCTTCTGAGGAACATGATTGCTGAAAAAGTTGAAAAAAAATCATACATAGTGCTTCTGCCAAGTAGTTTACGCGATAGGCAATGAACAAAGTGGCTCTATTACCACAAAAGGAACTAGAGCTGTCACTGAATGTGACTTAATACCCGTGCCAGGGCTTTGACAGAAACAGGCAATTTAACTAAAAATGTTCTAAGTTCAAGGGGAGATTACCCTGTAATCAAAGAGAGAAGGTGGTTGAAACTTGTGTCTTGCACAGTGTGTAAACAAACTTTCAATGCAATAGCTGCAAAACAGTAGGAGGAGTTCAAGACAAAAAATTACTTGTATTTTGTACACAGACAGACACACAGACAGAAACATGAACAGATGGAAAGACAGGCTGATTCTAGTGACCCCGAAAACATTTGTTTTGCGGGGGTATAATAATGACTAAACTTACCCTTTACAGAACAAGCCCATACTTTACCAACTCTGACAGAGAGGGCTTGGGACAAGCTATTATGTCCACTTTCAATGGTGTTCACCACCTTTTCCATCATTTTACCAACATTTAACTACACAAAAGACTTTAGAAAAACATTGTGGGAAAAGGAGAAAATACTGGTAACCACCATCAAAGATCTTTTCCCACAAAGTTTTGTTTCCTTTCAATCATAAGTTCTTGGCTGCATTCTTTTGAAATTGGAAACATCTAAAATTTTTTCATTTGGTTACAACTTCATTTGTAATCTGAAAATATTGTCCTTGAGAACTTTTGAAAACATTGTTGTTAAAGGAGAAAAAGCTTGCAATCAGCATTTTCTCCATTTCAAACAATTTTTTTCAAAAGCCTTCTTCCTAGTAACCTGCTGTTTCTCTTATTTCACAATCCTTTCCACCCTATCAAAGACAATAATCAACATTTATCCCATTACCAAACAACAATATTTCAGGCTTGTCCAAATCGAAAGCATTTGCAGAAAACAGAATAAGAGTGACTGAAAATTTGAAATTTGTTTTGGGAAGGGTAGAAAACATTGTGGGAAAAGGAGAAAATCCTGGTTATCAGCATTTTCTCCTTTTCCCACAATGTTTTCTAAAGGCTTCTTTCTCAGGGGCGTCAAAAGTAGGGATTGTGTGGTTATGGGTTAAGCAGTCTCATTTTTCCTCTACATATGCTTTCAGTTTGGTTAACCCTTTCCCAAATGACAAACTTTTGGACTAGACCAAATTGAAAGCATTTGCAGCCCACAATTCAACTCTTGCTGAAAAGATGATTTCTGTCTATGATGGGGTAGAAAACATTGTGGGAAAAGGAGAAAATGCTGGTTACCAGCATTTTCTCCTTTTCCCACAATGTTTTCAAAAGGCTACTATTCCAGACCCGTAAAAACCAGGGATTGTTTGGGAAAGGAAAAAAATTACCTCCAACATGTCTTCTAAGCTAAACGTCATCTTGTAGTGGCCATGGTTTATTGAGTCACCTTTACACTTCGGAATGAAAAACTCCTGACACTGAAAAGAGAGGGATATTTGATACTTATATTAATCACAAAGTAATCACATGTGCTTATACCCTTTCAAAATAGCCTTTTGAAAACACTGTGGGAAAAGGAGCACATGCTGGTTGCCAACATTTTCTCCTTTTACCACAATGTTTTCTAGCCCTTTACAGACAAATCTGATCATATGGGCCACATTTATATTGCTTTTCCCACAATATCTACTACTACAAAAAAAAAATCCATCACTACAGTCCTACTGATTTCGTCATCTGCAAATGCTTTCAGCATTGATAATGTACGTAAAAGATCTTGTTTTCCAGCCAAGCGTTTCTGCACAATTTTAGATACTTATGCAGACAGAGAAGAAAGAGGTTACACTGCTTTGCACCAAACCTGCAGCCTGATCTTGCAAGAACACTGTCCAGCATTTGTCTTTGACACTCCGGCCATGAAGGCCCGAAGTTTGCAATATTTTCCATCGACGGACTAAAAGCTGCTTTCAGCATTATTCCTTTCATATCACAGCAACATTTTACTTTTTTACAAGTCCTGGGTTTGATCAGGGCGAGGCCAGGGCTACAGTGTATTTTTCAAGGTCCTTTAAATGAGAAGCCCAGCTCCTTGTACACAGGGGCCTCCATCTTGTGCATCCTTCATCTTTATCACTGAGCCATGTAGGGCCATTTTGATACACATAGTTGGTAGGTTTGCCAACAAAGTGCTAGGCACAACTTTAACATACTTTTTTGGGCAGTAAAGAAAATAATTCTAATGTAGAGCTCAAGATAAGAGGGAGTGACAGAATTCTAAAGTTATTATTTCCCTTTAAAACCCTGTGTTGTTGGTACTCGATAGAATCCTCTCAATGAGACGATTCTAATGAGTATCTATGATATAAGATTTAGGGGTTTAGTGGAGAAAATTAATATTTTCAGTTCTGAAATAAAAAATTACTCTATCTAGCTGGAGTTCTAACAATGGATATGCGTTCTGACATTAGATTTCACCCTTTACCACACAACAAGATTTCAGCCTTGCCCAAACTAAAAGTAAATGGAGGCAACAACTTAACTGTTACTTCAAATATAATTAAATTGTCATTTAAAGGGTAGAAAACACCGTTGGAAAAAGAGAAAACGGTGGTTATCAGCATTTTCTTCTTTCCCCACAATGTTTTCTAAAGGCCGCCCCCTAAGAGTTGTTAAAAGTCAGGACTATATGGTAAAGAGTTAACTCTTTACCACACGACAACATTTTAGACAGTTTCAAATTGAAAGCATTTGCAGACAACAAAATAAAGGTGACTGAAAAATTGAAATTTGTTCTGGAAAAGGTAGAAAACACTGTGGGAAAAGGAGAAAATGCTGGTTACCAGCATTTTTTTCTTTTCCTACAGTGTTTTCAAAAGGCTTCTTTCTCAGGGGTGTCAAGAGTAGGGATTGTGTGGTAATGGGTTAACCCTTTACCCAATAAGGCATTTCTATGGTATCTCTAATTGACCCTAAATAGCGGCAAGGATAAAGCCGTTTTTTATGTATATGGGCAACTTCAAAAAAAAATGAAGCTTTTTCTCTAACATAGGATTTTGTTAATTCAAAATATAAAATTCTTATTTTTTTAATCTTATCATGTGTAGATTGTGGTTTTCCATAATCCTGCCAAGTTTCATTATTCTAACATTACGCGTTCTAGAGTTATGGACCAAAATGTATCAAAAAAAGTAACAAGTGTAACACTTTTAGTGTGACATTTTTAAAATACCCTGTTCTTCATTTGTTAATCTTGCTTACAGTTGTGAGTATATATTATCAAGGTTTACAGTATGTGTACTAAGGTATATTATTTTCAAGCTGACGTCATTTCCACCCACTTTGGAATTGTTGGAACAAATATCCTAATATTTATATACACCTACCCCTTGAGCTTAAGGGAGCACAATTTTTCATGTGCTCTGATTTTCTAAAGCTACCAGTGAGAATAGATGAAATTTAACATTCTGGGTAAGTTTTTTTTATAAACAGCAATGTATTAGAAACAATAAAAAAATGTCTTTTCAACAGACAAATACAACACCTGTTGTATAGCCTGGCTTGATCAACATGACCTAAAAATGTCACAAGTGTAACATTTGATGTTTCAGACATCAGTATTTCTTTAATCTTCGAATAACATATCACTATTTGCTATTTTCCTGATCCGGGAAGTCAAAAGATGCCAGTGATGTCAATTTTATTTAAATGAGTGAGCAGTGGACCTCGCCAGCAGGTCTCAACTGATGTCACAAGTGTAACACATTTTGAGCATGTATAACATACACATGTACAGAGCTCATTTAAATACCTACATTGCTCTAATAGTCAATGTAATACTTATGAAGCATCACAGTTCTTTCATCATGCATATTTATAGAGATTTTAGCAATTCTGTGAAAGAAATTTTAATAGATCTATAAAACTAAGATATAGCAGGAAAATGGCATCAGATATCTGTTTTATTATACAGATTCATTTCAGTTTTTTCAGTCAGATATAATGTTAAATTATTTATGTACCTAAAAGTCAAAAGATTACAATTAATTTCAAAGGAAATCTGGTGGTTTTTGCCAAAATCAGTAAGATGCCCTAAAATGTTACACTTGTGACAAAAATCATACATTTCAAGAATTAATCATTATAAATTTCTTAATTCCACAGCTAGTTAAAGAAACTGAAAAATGAACTTCAGACTTGTTTTAAGTTACAATATAAAGGTAAATCCTTTGCCAATACATGTGAAAAGAAATTTTCAAGCTTCAAAGCATGTGTAAGAAAGTGACGAGAGAGACTTAAAAACTGACCTAGGACTAAAACAGAAGTAAAAAATTAAGAAGGCTGTAATAGAAGCAAGAACTTTGTACAGAAAGTAAAACAGCAGAGAAAAAAGGATTCATCATTTGATATAGAGGTTATTTCAAAAAGAAAGCAATGACAAAAGTCTTTTCCTAGAAGAAAACTCCAAAAAATTGCCAAACAAAAGAGACACTGTGTTGATTGGAGGCATTCCAGTTGTTAAATGGCATCTACTTTATTCAAAGCTTAAACTGTACAAGTAATTCATAAAGGCCAATCCTGACTTTCACAGAAAATTTATCACTTTATTGAAATTGATCCCAAAGAAATGTAAAAGCTTATATCTCACTTTCAGAAGGGTGTTAACAAAAATCTTGAACAAAAATTAGGAGCCCTCAACAAGTTTGTTCAGACTAAGAACATGCCAGAAAACTGAAAACTAATTCAAGAAACTCATCAAACATGATTGTATGCTCATTTGATGATTTCTCCTTTCATATTGTGTGTTGAGAGAAAAAGTAGTTGGTTTGTTACAGATTCCATTTAACCCATTACCACATAATACCTACTTTCGAGGACCCTGAGAACGAAGCCTTTGAAAAACATTGTGGGAAAAGGAGAAAATGCTGGTCACATTTATTAAAAATATTGTCTGCAAAGGCTTTCAATTTTGGCAAGTCTAAAATGTTATATTTTGGTAAAGGGTTAAATCTCTTTCACTCCTCTAAAAAGAGAGAAAATGGTGGTACACCGCATTTTATCCTTTTCCACCCAATGTTTTCTACCCTATCAATGCTCAATTCTACAATTTTACACACCTTAAATGTGTTGTAAGCAGTTTCTATTGGAGCAGGCCAATAATTTTGTTGCATGGTAAAGAACTTGAAAATAAAAACCAGGTACTGAAGTAAAATAATTATTTTTGTCATTATTACTACTTTTGTCACAAGTGTAGCATATAAGGTACCTTTAAAACTAGCCTACAGATTATGGCAGGGGCTTTAAACTTATAACAAATTGTTTTATTATGATTTGATAGTTTATAACTGTTTGCAGAATGAGAGATTCTACCACTTTCATGTGTCATTTGTGAAAAAAGTAAAACAGTATTGCCAATTTAGATAAGAATAGCTTCCCTTATCATTTTTCTTCATTGTTCCTCCTGAAGTTGAAAGGTTACTTGCAAATTGCTCTTTAATCATTTGTGATTACCAAAAGATTCTAAATGTGAAAAGAATTTGGTATTAGAATGCAAATTTTAAACAAAAACCCTTAGTTTTGAAAGTGTCACAAGTGTAACATTTTTTTTCTAAATAATGTCATGTTTTTGACACAGACCTAACAACTCTGATATTCATCATAACCAATTAAAATTTTACATATGCTTTGGCAATACCTTCATTGATATTAACATATATGTTTTTTCACTTTAGCTTGCCCATTTTCCCAGTGAAAAAAACTTTGGGATGTGTCGAATGAAAATATACGGCTCAAATACTAAAAAAAATCCTATAAGAAAAAAATAAATAGATATGTGTGAGAAAAATTGTGTTAAAATGGTGCCCTAAACACTTCCCCCTAAAGCTAAATTAAAAAGATTGACATTTTTCTTAATGCCTGTGTGTAGTATCAATTCTTTTGTCAACTAACAAATTGAAAAAAATTGATGAAAAAAATATTAAAACATTAATTTTGGTCAAGTTCTACATTTTTTTTGCATGTAGAAGTGCTTGTTCCTTGAACTTGGATGTCTCCTAGTCAAAAAAATAGAAAAAGCTCCATGATAAAACAGGTTTGAAATTTGACCCCCAATGTCACACTTTTGCTTCATTTTTTTTGAAGTTGCCCATATATGACACCTTTTGATAGCACAGAAAACATTGTCACGAGCAATTTCACCTTTTGCCACGATGTTTTCCAAAAGCTCCTACAAGCAATGCGCAGAAATGAGTATCTATGGAGTAAACAGTCAAATGCATCTTTTTGTTAATAATTAGATAAAAACAACTCATACCTTGGTACCACTAGATGGTGGTGACCTACTTCTCCCTCGTATTGGTAGGAACTCCGACATTCGACATCTGCTTTCAGGTTCTAAATCACATACATGATCTTCTCCTACGTAAAAAAAAATACAACAAGAATGTCAAAACCTCTGCTCTAGAAATATGGCAGGTAACAAGTAGGCCTATACCCAACAGGTCATCTTATTATACTGCAAAGAAATTTCTCGTGATCTGATTGGTTAACATGCCGGTAACATAATATCATGTTCCCTGGCAAAAACCATGTAAAACTAGTTTCCCTTTTGAGTACCCCGTACACGTGCAATACATCATACAAAATGGTGGCGTCGATCGATCACCAATCTGCACATTTATACACCAAACTGCACATTTTAGTGACGTCAATTTCCAGTGATGTCAGTTTTCATTGAATTGGGGCACACAGAAGGGAATTTCTATTTCATCAGTATACTCAATTCGTGAAATTATAAAACAGGAAAATTTCGCTTTACGCGCTTTGAAGGGGTAAAACTTTGCAGTATAATAAATTTGTTGTATGGTAAGGTGGCAGGGGACTTGGAAACTTGTTCACAGCTGTGGTAAATCATGTCGCCACCTCGCTTCGGCTCGGGGCGACATGATTAACCACAGCCGTGAACAAGTTTCCAAGTCCCCTGCCACCTGACCGTACAACTAACAATGTAAATCATTGAAAGGATTACATGCCAAGTTCCAGTAGCTCAGTCGGTACCATACAGGACTTGAGAACAGGGGGTCCCTTGTTCAATCCTTGGAAGGTCATCAAGTACATTAACCATGTTTTCAAAGAATGGTTCCGTACAAGTTTAACCAAAATTGACTGCAAAATGTAGAGGATAACCTATGACTGACAATATTCTAGTAAATCACCCGTATCTTGGGTTTGGAAGCAAAAATAATGGATTTAGGTTACCATCAGTCCCTCTTATCTGGAGATCCAAGACGACATTTTAGACTGTCAGAATACAAGAGCTAAAAACATTTTTTGAAACACTACTTACTCTGCTTTTGAATGCTGTCTTCTTCAGGGTTAACAAACAGATTTGTTTAGTACAGGGCCAGTTTATTTTATAGCAGTGTTCCCACAAGTTTTTTTATTTCAAGGGTACACTTACCCCCTGGGCTGAATATCTGGGGGTAAGTTTTCATATTAGAGGGTGTGACATTGGTGGTTTCCAAACTAGAGGTAAAGCAATCCATATTGATGATTTGCAGCAAGTAAGTCTGCTTTATTCAGGTATCCATGTAAATATGCTGCTTAACTCGTTACCAAATGACAAAATTTTAGACTTGTCCAAATTAAAAGTATTTGCAGATGTCAAAATAAATGTGACTGAAAATTTGGAATTTGTTTTGTGAAGAGTAAGAGAACACTGTGGGAAAAGGAGAAAATGCTTGTTACCAGCATTTTCGCCTTTTCTTACAGTGCTTTCAACAGGCTTCTTTGTCAGGGGCATCAAAGGTAGGGATTGTGTGGTATTGGGTTAAAAGCTTTTAATTGTTGAAAAGGCAGGCCAAAGTGATCGGACAATGTCAAAGAGTCATTTTGTTGAATCAAGGGTTTCCGTGTTTTTTTAATTGATCTGTTATAGTAAATGGATTAAATTAGAAGTTTTGCTCTAAACCTTAGAAAGTTCGATTTTGACCCTACAGAGGTCTTAATCAAAAAGTTGAACACAAAAAGTATCTTGATCACTTACCATCCATTCCAGTACATACCCCGTCGGAACATGCAATGTCCGAACCGTCATTCGAACTAGGCATACTGCAGTTTTCACACCCGTCCCCACATGACGAATAACCATTATCACTGCTACATCTCGCTAATTGTGAAACTTTATGTCGAGTTTCACACGGCGACCAGGGGTCAGAAGTGTGTTCACAACTACGACAGCTCTCCATGGAAACCAAGGACGTGTTGGAATTGTGATCACTGCAATCATGATGTGAGCTACCTGGACAGGACTGAGCGAAGGTCTTTGTTTTATTGCAGGGCAGTTTGTTGTCATCACACTGTGTTATAAACAAGAAAAATCAACATTTAGGTGAGATATGGATCATGCACAACAGCACTGTCAAAAGTTCAATGTAATTAATCGAAAGACTGATATGATGTTAAACAGTTTTCAACATTATTTCAATTACATTGTGGTGGCCAGTGCACCTATTAATGCAGAACAGAACAGGTGAAAGGAATACACCCTGCATTGAAACAAAGGAATGAATCCTATTGCAATGGTTATTGTCAATCCATGGAAAGAAATTTGGCATACAAGGGACTGAACCAGCGAACCAGCATTCCCAAGTCCTTTTCACTATAGACTGTGCTATCTGGGTTCTGCATTTATCAAAAATCTTCAATCAATCTGGTTTGGCTTTCTTTAATTATTTTAAATTGTTTTCATATTTAAATATCCAGTCTTTTCTGAATTGCACAGGTATGTCTCTACAAAAGGCTTTTTTCTATTGGTCATTCAAAGTCAGTAATGTATAGTATAGAGTTAAGAGAGGGACTAGGCGAAACTAGAGATGTCAGTGAATGTTACTTAATATCCCAGCAAGCTCTTTGAAAAAAAAAGTCAAGTTCAAGGGGAGATAATTCCTCCACCAAGAGTTGACACATGAAAACTATGTCTTTCAAATCTACAACATATGATCAGTATATGTGCAAAGTTTCAATACAATTTAAAAACTCTAGGAGTTCACGACACGAAATTACTAGTATTTTGCACGCAGACAGACACACGGACAGACACTTGGACAGACACACAGACAGACAGGCTCATTCCAGTATACCCCTGAAAACAATTGTTTTGAAGGGTATATATACTAAAGAAAAGACACCTTGTATTATTCCATTGATCTCATTCTGAACTAAGAATAAATCTATTCTCTATTCGTTCACTTACTTTAACACAGTGGGCCTCCTCTTCTTCCTCTTCATCCTCAATAGTCACATTTTCCTTTTCATGACCTTTTCCTGCTTTAGCTTTCTTCCGTTTCTTTTTCTGTCTTTTCTTCTCCTGTCGTTGTTCCTTCGCTCTTTCTTCCTCTATCAACTCCTCACACATGAGCTCCAAGTTTGACACACCTTGCTTCTTTTCTAATGCCATCTGAAGCAACAGGAAGAAAAAATCATGAATATGAAAAACAGAGATGAAGAAAAGTTATTATTATACTGCAAAGAAATTTTTCATGATCTAATGGGTGAACATGCCGGGAACATATATATCATGTACTCTGGCAAAAACCATCTAAAGCCAGTTTCCCTTTTGAGTGCCCCGTAACATCACTACACGTCCAACACAACATTCAAAATGGCGGCCTTGATCGATCACAAGATTGCATGTTTATGCACCAAATTGCATGTTTTAGTGATGTCAGTTTCCTGTGACGTCAGCTTTCATTGAATTGAGGCACTCAGATGGGAATTTCAATTTCATCAGCATACTCAATTTGTGAGATTACAAAACAGGAAAATTTCACTTAACGCACTTTGAAAAGGTAAAACTTTGCCATAAAATATATCCGTTGTACGGTCAGGTTGCAGGGGACTTGGAAACTTTTCACAGCCGTGTTGAATCATGTCGCCAACTCCTTCAGCTCAGGGCAACATGATTCACCACAGCTATGAACAAATTTCACCTGCCACCTGACCCTGCAACTAATAATGTACTCATTTTAGGAGGATAATGCAAATTGATAAACTTTGCTGTGGTATGTATTAAAACTGCTCCATCTAGACAATATCAATGACTATCAACGAAAAAAGGAAACACTGAAGAACTGCTAAAATACAACCTGATCCTCCCATCACCTCACACGAGGATTTAACTCTTTACCAAACGACAAAATTTTAGACTCCTCCGAATTGAAAGCGTTTGCAGACGACAAAATAAAAGTGACTGAAACTTTGAAAATCTGTTTTGAGAAGAGGAGAAAACATTGAGGGAAAAGGAGAAAATGCTGGTTACCAGCATTTTCTCCTTTTCCAACAATGTTTTCAAACATCTTTTAAAAGTTGGGATTGTGTGGCAATGTTTTCAAAAGATGTTGTTAGAAGTCAGGATTGTGCGGCAAAGATTTGAATATTCAGTCCCATTCACAACAATTATCTTATTGATTAAATTCAAGAAAAAAATTGACGACACTTTCCTTTGTTTAAAATTGGAATTACATTTGTACTTGCTTACTCTACTTTCTATAATAACTGAAAACACTGAAAAAAACTCAAAATACTCTGCGACCATTCTAATGAATAACTTACCTCAAAACTCTGTTTTAAAGCATCAACACCCAGATAAAACAGTATCTTCCATGTTTGTTCTTCAGCTTTCAACTTCTGCCAGATTTTATGAAGCCTTTCATAAGTGTGTATCCCTAAACACGTTAAAACTTCTTCCTGGGCAATATCTAAAGTTTTGGCATGCCTATCACGACGGCTGTTACTGCTGAAAGCGAAATAAGAATGAGTTGCTGTTTACCCGACTTTTAGCGACCCTAAGAAAGAAGCCTTTTGAAAACATTGTAGGAAAAGGAGAAAATGCTGGTAACCAGCATTTTCTCCTTTTCCCACAATGTTTTCTACCCTTCCTAGGACAAATTTGATTTTAATTACTGAGCCATACTTAGGCTGTTGTCTGAAAATGCTTTCAATTTGGACTGGTGTACATTTCTGTTATTTGGTAATTGAGGTAAATAACGTTCTGAATCTTATTCTCAAACATTTTTGAAACTTGAAAGCAACACAACTTATTGGCAAAATAACTTGAAGGTAAACAACTTATTGGCTAAACAACTTGAAAGTAACACAACTTACTGAATAAACAACTTGAAAGTAACACAGCTTATTGGCTAAACAACTTGAAAGTAACACAGCTTATTGGCTAAACAACTTGAAAGTAACAACTTCTAATGGGCAAACTTGTTAGATTCAAGTTTCAAGTGTTTGAAAAAAAAGACATAGAATATTCTCAAGAATGATTAGTGAATATGGACCCAATGAACATGACAAGAACGTCTGATCCTCACCTTCCAACTAATTCCGGCTCAGCCCTCCCAATCAAATGAGCGATGAAGTCAGTATCACAGAGCATATGTATATGTCGATCTTGAGGACAACACCTCAGCTTCTCGTACAGGGCTGGACAATAGCCCTTCTCCTTCGTACTGTCCACTTCTCCCACTAGAATACTGTAGGCCCTCAATACTTTGGACTTACACTCTGAACAAAACCTGTACAAAAAAAATAATAATGCTTGACTCATAACCAAACAACAAAAGTTTAGACTGGCCCAAACTGAAAGGATTTGTACATGACAATTTAAGGCAGCCCAAATGACTATGTTTGCCTTTGATGGATAGAAAATATTGTAAATATTAAAAAGAGAAAATGCTGGTTACCAGCCCATTTTTCCTTTGGCTGCAATGTTTTGGGAAGCCTCAAGGTTGCTAGAAGTAAGGGTTGTGAGGTAAAGGGTTAAAGTTGATTGATTATGTTAAGTCAAATGCCATTTAAAGATCACTCAGTAGTAATAATAAATGTTCAGCAGCTATTGCAAATGTCAGGATTTCAAACCCTGCTAGTTATTTATGTTTTTCATTGTGTCGTAATTCTTAGCTCAGGTAATTCATGAAAAAAACAGGTATGTGTATTGTCCTAGACCTAGGCCCGTATTCACCAACCATTCTTGAGAATATTCTTAGCCTTATTCTCTAAGTTTTTCTACATTTGTAAGACACACAACTTCTGATATAAATAACTAGCAGGGTTCTAAATTCCGACATTTTTACATGCAAAATGCAAACCGTGCAAAATATTGAAAAACAGTTACCAAAATGTACTAAATTTCATATGTGAATACAAATAACATTATTCTCAAAAAAAAAATGCAAGACCAATTTTAATTTCGCAAATGGGAAAAAAAGCCACTTGCTAAAAATTGCAAATGGATAAAAAAAATGAAATTCAAAGCCTGACTAGCATACCTATGTTTACGGAGGTAGTTTTCCAAGGTGTCAAGAAGGCTGTCAGCATCCACTAACACCACTTCTTCTCTACAGTCTGGAGACAGTGACTCCCAGACATCCATCCAGCTCCTGTAAAATATATAAACACATGTAAATAAAATTACGTACAAAATATGCAAAACAAAAGTAACAAGAGATGTTTGTAAAACATGTATGCCCCCCTAATTGCATCCAATGTGATTATAAACTCTTAAGTTCAAAGTGTAAAAACAAACAAAGGGTAATTACTCAAAAATTATTAATGATTAATTAACAATTCTTGGGCACTGCACTTCCCTTTTATGTTAACTATCAACTTTTAAAGTTTCATGATTTTACCTCACATACTTTTTGAGTTATGCTCCGGAAAAAAAAAATGAGTACGAAAATCAAAAAAGGGCAGTAATTGCAAAAATATAATGGGCACAGTTATGGTTCTTGTGCAACGGGCTTCTCCTGAATAAGATCTATCCACATATAAAGTTTCAAGATGATACCTGAAAAACCTTTTGAGTTATCAGTGTTGCATCCAGGAATTCTGCCAAGAGGGGGAGATCCCCCATGGAATTTTCAAAATGGGGGGAGTAAAAAAAATTCGGGGGGTGGGTGAAAGAAAATTAAGTATACGCAAAATATGTATTTTTCTGGTCAATTTCCTTTTTTGAATGGAAATGAATACCGTCTTTCAAGGGCTGATAGGATATTTGCTAGATCTATATTTCTACTGCCGACAGGGGAGGGTTGATGCCTATTGGGTTGATCTTACCTTATTTCTAACACAAAACATTATAGATTCTCATTCTTGATTGATAATGCGCATCTATAGATGTACACATCAATTTTCGTTCACGATTACGATATATCCTCAGTAGTAAGTCAGAATCTGGGGCCGAACAAACTTAAGTTTGTTCCCCGCTGTTTTCACTCAATTCTTTCCATACTATCATCGTATGAACCATCGGCGTCGGCAACAGAACCAATGAAAGTCTTTGACATGTTTCCTTTCGGCGGAATACATGACAAATCGCAAGTTTTAAACCGCCGGGTTCTTCAATTCGTCAGCATTATGAAAGTAAACATTCAATGCGCATGTGTAGCTATATTGTTTCCCCGCTTCAACACAAACTTCACTACGAAATCGGAAACCACCTGGAACAGTCTACCTGTATGTAAGCATTGTCGGACTTCCGATTATTTTATTGAAATGACTTGAAACCGGACCCGACTTTTTCAATTTTTCTTTTATGCACGCAGCTGTGTCTTCTTTTTGCGGGAGTTACACCGATATTGCGCAATTGCTCCCCCATCACATTCACAAAATTGCGTGAAGGCAGAAAAAAATAGCGTGAATCCCGCGATCGCGCGGCCTGGATGCAACACTGAGTTATGCTCTGGACAAAAATTAAGTATGAAAATCAACAAAGGGCAATAACTCCAAAAATATAATGGGCAGAGTTACGGTTCTTGTGCACTGCACTTCTCCTTAACAAGGTTAATCCACCTATGAGGTTTCAAGGTGATACCTATAATACTTTTTGAGTTATGCTCTGGACAAAAATTAACTATGAAAATCAACAAAGGGCAATAACTCCAAAAATATGATGGGCAGAGTTATGGTACTTGTGCACTGCACTTCTCCTTAGTGAGATCTATCCACCTATGAGGTTTTAAGATGATACCTGAAATACTTTTAGAGTTATGCTCCGGACAATAATTATGAAAATCAACAAAGGGCAATAACTCCTTAAATATGATGGGCAGAGTTATTGTTCTTGTGCACTGCACTTCTCCTTAATGAGATCTATCCACCTATGTAGTTTCAAGATGATACCTGAAATACTTTTTGAGTTATGCTACGGACAAAAATTAAATATGAAAATCAACAAAGGGCAATAACTCCAAAAATATGATGGGCAGAGTTATGGTACTTGTGCACTGCATTTCTCCTTAATGAAATTTATCTACCTATGAAGTTTCAAGGTGATACCTAAAATACTTTTTGAGTTATGCTCCTGACAAAAATTAAGTATGAAAATCAACAGAGGGCAATTACTCCAAAAATATGATGGGTAGAGTTATGGTTCTTGTACACTGCACTTCTCCTTAATGAGATCTATCCACCTATGTAGTTTCAAGATGATACCTAATACAGTTTTTGAGTTATGCTCCGGACAAAAATTAAGTATGAAAATCAACAAGGGCAATAACTCCAAAAATATGATGGGCAGAGTTATGGTTCTTGTGCACTGCACTTCTCCTTAATGAGATCTATCCACCTATGAAGTTTCAAGATGATACCTGAAATACTTTTTGAGTTATGCTCCGGACAAACGTGGTCTACCGACAGACCGACGGACCGACCAACAAGTGCAAAGCAATATGCCCCTATTTCTTCGAAAGGGGGACATAAAAACACCAACCAGACTGATTGATGGATTATTCACAAAACTGTGCACATGACTATTTCATTGCCCAGACTTCTTTCCCAATACAAGCAACAACTAGAGCTGTCACTAGATGTGACTTAATCCCTCCACCAGTGTTTTGACAGAAAAAGGTGTCAAGTTCATAGGGAGATAATTCCTCAACCAGGAAAAGATGACTCTTGAAAATTGCGTCTTGCAAATCTTCAATATACGATCAGTCTATGTGTAAAGTTTCATTGCAATCGAAGGACAGCTGTAGCAGAAGTTTGTGGCACAAAATTACTAGCATTCTGTACACAGAAGGAAACGCAGACAGTCAGGCTGATTCCAGTATAGCCTCGAAAACATTTGTTTTGTGGGGTAAATATAAACACATGTAAATTGAATAGGGTACAAAATATGCAAAACAAAATTAAAAACACCAGATTGTTTGATGGATAATTCACAAAACTGTGCACATGACTATTTCATTGCCCAGACTTCTTTCCCAATACAAGTACAAACTAAAGCTGTTACTGAATGTGACTTACTGAAAAGTGTCAATTTCAAGGTGAGATATTTCCTCAACCAGAATTATTGTAGGAGAAGTATACGAAACAAAATTACTATTATTTTGTACACAGACATACACACAGACAGACGGTGGACACACGGACAGACAGGCTGATTCCAGCACATGCCCGAAAACATTCGTTTCGTAAAAATACGATAAGGAACAAAATACCCAAAAGAAAGGTTAAAAAACATTAGATTGTTTGTTGCATAATTCACAGAATTGTGCACATGTCAATTTTATTGCCCAGACTTCTTTTCCAAAAAAAGTAAAAATGAAAACAATGGTGAGTGATTAGAGTCTGAGAGAGAAATATCTCTTGTCATTATGACTGATTGATTGGAGTTAAATGCAATTTTAAAAGCTTAGCTCATATCATGGAAGTCTAACACCAGTATTGACACAACTTTCTTTCCCAGACACTGACTACCCTGTCACTATAATTTTTATCAATCAGCCATAGGATTTTTTCTGATCAACATGTAACAATCCCATCAGCTACAACTATGAATCCTGAGATCAGCAGTCCTGCATGTGTCCATTATCCCTTTACTACTCAATCCTAAGTTTTAATGACCCGTACAGAAGGGGGCTTTTAAAAACATTTTGGGAAAAGGAGAAAATGCTGGTAACCAGCATTTTCTCCTTTTCCCAAAATGTTTTCTACCCTATCAAACACATCATCATTCGGGCCATATTTGTCGTCTACAAACACATTCAATTTGGACAATAACAGAAATATTTTTTCTCCTTTGATAAAGAGTAAAACTGCCACTGCTTGACAGAGGCAAACATGACATTAGTAAACTATTATCAAATTTATATATAAATAATGCTGGCATTGAACTTACCCTGTCATCTTAGTTTTATGTGTTTCCAGAGAATGTAGATTACAACGTTTGTTCTTCTTACTCTTTGGAATTGACTCAACCATTGAAGAATACTTTGCTCTGAAATTAAAACAAAAACATTTCTATGACATGTCGGTGTTGTTTTGGATCCATACTAAATGTCTGAAAGTTCAACCTTGCAAGAAAATACATCCATCTGATTTTTTTCAGAGAATTTTTGGAATCAAAACCATCCAAACAAGAGCCCAGCAGATGGATTATGCTCCCCGAACAGGTCCCTCTTTAGGAAAGTGAAGCCTGTGAGTTACAGGTTGGTCACAGGAGTAATTTACAATAAACCCCCTTTTTCCATGACACAGTGTCAAAATGGAAAACCGGGAAAAGTGCATCAGCACAATATCCTAAGGAGTTACGGTAATACATGAAGTTTCATTCAATTTTGTCCAGGGCTTGTGGAGAAATGGCTTCAAACAGACAGACAAAGTGAAAACTAAATGCTCAATTTTCTAAAAGAGTTACAGAGTTTCAGTTAACCCTTTTCCAAACAAGCCCTTCTTTTTACATGTCTGCAGTACAAGTCTTTTGAAAACACTGTGGGAAAAGGAGAAATTGCTCGTAACGAGCAATTTCTCCTTTTCCCACAGTGTTTTCTACCCATTTGGAGAATTTTCTGCTATTTTAATCAAATCTGAAATTGTCGTCTGTGAACTCTTTGAGTTTGTAAGAGTCTAAAATTTGTCGTTTGGGAAAGGGTTAAGAGAAAGACAATTTGCATGGCTGAACACATACTTCCAACCCCTGAATTACTGGCCCCATTTCTATGGTTGACCTACCATGACGCATCTAGTTTTCTAAACAACAAATGTGTTTATTTATTTCCAAGGGAAGAAAGTTGTTTCATTAAAATACTAAATTAACACTCTGCACCTAATGACAAAATTTTAGACCTGCGCAAATTGAAAGCACTCACAGACTATAAAGGAACAGAGACTCAAACATCAAAATTTGTTTTAGGAGTAGTGCAGAAAATTAAATTTAAGTAAAAAAAAGAAAATGCTGGTTACCAGCTTTTTTGTTTTTTTTCCCCTTTTCCCTCACTGATTCCAAAAATCATCTTTCTCAAGGTCGTTAAATCTTGGGGACTGTGTGGAACTGGGTTAACATATAGCACCTTTTCAATTCAGATTAAAAAAAAAAAGCCAAGATACTGCTATTTCAGGACTGTTTTAGTCAGAGCATTAACTCTTTACCACACAATACCTACTTTTGACGACCCTGAAAAAGAAGCCTTTAGAAAATATTGTGGGAAAAGGAGAAAATGCTGGTAACCAGCATTTTCTCCTTTTCCCACAATGTTTTCTACTCTTCTCAAAACAAATTTCAAATTTTCAGTCACTTTTATTTTGTCGTCTGCAAATCCTTTCGATTTGGACAAGCTTAAAATATTGTTGTTTGGTAATGACCAATTACTTAACTCTTTAACTCTTTGGTAATGAGTTGAAAGGTTTATACAGCCCTAGAAACTACAGACCATCACCATATACTGTACCACTTTATGTTTCACTCTTTACCACACAACAATATTTTAAACTGATCCAAATTGAAAGCATTTGCAGACGACAAAATAAAGGTGACTGAAAAACTGAAATTTGTTCTGGGAAGGGTAGAAAACACTGTGGGAAAAGAAGCAAGTGTTTTCAAAAGGCTTCTTTCTCAGAGGTGTCAAAAGTAGGGATTGTGTGGTAATAGGTTAACCCACTACCAAACATCAAAATTTTATACTGGTCCAAATTGAAAGCATTTGCAGATGACAAAATAAACATAACTCAGAAATTGAAATTTGTCTCCAGCAGGGTTGAAAACATTGTGCAAAAAGGTGGAAATGCTGGTTACCAGCATTTTCTCCTTTTGCCACAATGATTTCAAAAGTCTTCTATCTCAGAGTCGTAAAAACCAGGGATTGTGTGGGAAAGGGTTAAAGAATAAAAGTTCAAACACTGAAAAAAAAAAACAACTCTTTACCACACAATCCTGACTTTTAATGACCCTGAAGAAAGGACTCTTCTGAAAAGATTGAGGGAAAAGGAGAAAATGCTGATAACCAGCATCTTCTCCTTTTCCCACAATGTTTTCTTCCCTTCCCAACAAAACAAATTTCAAATTTTCAGTCATGTTAATTTTGTCGTCTGCAAATGCTTTCAGTTTGAACCAGCCTATGACTTTGCTGTTTGGTAAAAGAGTTAACTTTTAACCAAACAACAACATTTTGGACAAGTCTAAATAGGAAGGTTTTGCAGACAACAACATAAATGTTTTCAAAAATTAAAATTTGATTTGGAAAGGGTAAAAAATATTGTGGGAAAAGGAGGAAATGCTGAAAATGCTGGTTATCAGCATTTTCTCCTTTTCCAACAATGTTTTCAAAAGCCTTCTCGTTCAGGGGTGTTAAAAGTCACCAATGAGTGGTAAAAGGTTAAGCACATTCTGTGGCAGCATGCCATTACATATACTTCCTCCTTAGGGTCGTTAAAAGTCGTTATTGTGTGGTTAAAGGTTGAGATAAAAAGCTTACCCATGGATGTAGAACAGGGAGTAGAGAGCTCGTGGATCAAACAGGTAGTTCCGTTTCAAAGACATAAGGGCAGTTTTGGTGATTATCAAAGGCTCTAATGCAGGATGCTGTGACTTTACAAGTTGTGTAAACAATCTCTCAACGCTGAAATAAAAATACACGTAAATTTTAATCTTGTACTTGTACGACGCACAAGAAAACTGAAGACTAGTCTAAGTTAATAGTACTTCCAAGTGACAGTTAAATTATAGCTCAATGAGAATTTGTCTTTGATAAAAAAAAAAAAAACATTGCGGTACAAGGAAAAAATGCTGGTTACCAGCATTTTCTCCTTTTATCACAATGTCTTCAAAAGCTTATTTCTCCTTTTATCACAATGTCTTCCAAAGCTTTTTTTCTCCAAAGGTTGTTAAAAGTTTGGGATTGTGTGGTAATGGATTAAAGTTAATGTTATGGGAGACCACTCCTTCCTGCATGGCATACTCCCGATTTAAATACAATACCTGGCTACTGCGTCAGGGAGATATCTCTTTGGCTCAGTGGTTAGGGTATTGGCTTTGCGTCCGGGAGTTCGGAGTTCGTATCCCGCTCCGATCCTTATTTCTGCCATGCATTTATTCATTTGTTTCTTTGTTACGGACTACGTTCGTAAGATGGGGGCTCGTCCGGGATTGGCCATTGAGCCATTAATCCCATTTGTTGTCCAAAATCGGACTTCCTGCCTAATAAGGCTTCGAGTCATCAATAAATGATGACTTTAAGAGGGGGTGTGTTACGGGAGACCACTCCTTCCTGCATGGCATACTCCCGATTTAAATACAATACCTGGCTACTGCGTCAGGGAGATATCTCTTTGGCTCAGTGGTTAGGGTATTGGCTTTGCGTCCGTGAGTTCGGAGTTCGTATCCCGCTCCGATCCTTATTTCTGCCATGCATTTATTCATTTGTTTCTTTGTTACGGACTTCGTTCGTAAGATTAAATAAGTTTTAAAACAATTTTAACAAATGACTGGTAAAAGGTCTGACAATGGTTTCAATTTGTTTAACCCTTTACTCCATAGATACTCATTTCTACGCATTGCTTGTACTTGTAGGAGCCTTTGGAAAATATTGTGGCAAATGGTGAAATTGCTCATGACGAGCAATTTCACCTTTTGCCACACTATTTTCTACACTATCAAAAGGTGTAATATACACATAAGAAACGGCTTTATCCTTGCTTTTATTTAGGGTCAATTAGAGATACCATAGAAATGCTTTATGGGGTAAAGGGTTAAAAAGAGCTTGTTTTCAAGCCCTGGTTTTTATGTGTCTGCAGTAAAAGTCTTTTGAAAACACTGTGTGAAAAGGAGAAATTGCTCATAACGAGCAATTTCTCCTTTTCCAACAGTGTTTTCTACCCTCTTTGAGAACTTTCTAGCACTTTTGACGTCCCTGAGCCAGTAGCCTTTAGAAAACATTGTGGGAAAAGGAGAAAATGCTGGTACCCAGCCGTCCCTAGACAGGCATCTTTAACCCATTACCACACAATCCCTACTTTTGACGACCCCGAGAAAAAAGCCTACTGAAAACACTTTGGGAAAAGGAGAAAATGCTGGTAACCAGCATTTTCTCCTATTTGCCACAATGTTTTCTACCCATCAAAGACAATTCCATCACTTGAATCAGATTGAAACTGTTGACTGCAGATGCTTTCAACTAAGACAAGTCTAAATTTTGTTAAACTGGTAAAGGATTAAATTGTCTGGTAAAGGATTAAATTGTCTATCTAATTATAAATGCAATACTGCCTCATTTACCTTCTTCGACAACCAACACAGGGCACTGAATGAGTAAGTAAATTGATGATGTCTTTGTGTGTGACCAGCATAGCAACAGCAATTTCATCATTTGTAAGCATGTTGAACCTCTGTACAAATCTCTCCATATCCTTACATTTTATCCCACTGACACGATCACAGTCAATGCACTTATCAGCAAATTCGACAACCATCTGAAAAAGGGAGAGACTTATGGATTGTATGGTGATAATTAAATGCTATTTTCATCAATATTTTAGTTATATCACTGCGGCCAGTACACCTATCCATGCTTTCTTAACGTTCTTTTTTTTAACCCTTTACCCCATAAGGCATTTCTGTGATATCTCTAGTTGACCCTAAATAACAACAAGGATGAAGCCGTTTCTTATGTGTTTATGACACCTTTTGATAGTGTAGAAAACATTGTGGCAAAAGGTGAAATTGCTCGTCACGAGCAATTTCACCTTTTGCCACCATGTTTTCCATAGGCTCCTACAAGCAATGTGTAGAAATGAGTATCTATGGAGTAAAGGGTTAACAAGTACTCTGTACAAAGTTCATACCAAGCCACTGGCTGTTTTTCCTACATAAGTTAACCATTGGCAAAACAATGGGCAGCAGAGAATGAGGAATGAATTCTGTCACAGTAGCAATCACCAGCCCTTGAAAAGAAATTAGCCAAGCCGGGGATGGAACAAGCAATCTCCTGTTTCAAGTCATGTATGCTACCAACTGAGCTATCAAGACTTGGGTAGTGAAGGAAGAGACAAAAGAAGGATGGACTACTTAGCTCCAGATAGAGAGAGTAATTTTGATATAAAAATTCAAAATATCAATTATCCTACACTGAACCCTATGTTGTGGTTACTCATTAGAATTAGAATTATCTCGTCGATTAGATTCTAATGAGTACCCACACAGGGTTTTGAAGAGGAATAATGAATTTAGAATACCATCACTCCCTCTTATCTGGACTTTATTTGTAGAATTATCATGTTTTGCATCACTTTCAACATAATTATAGTCAGGTAACAGCAACAACTCACTAATTCATGCTTGTCCAGTGTTTCACCAGTATTTAGCTGGACTCAGAAACATCTAGCCAAAACAAAGCCCTTTGGAAAGCTCATATCTTTGCTCAGGATTAAACCCTGGTGTCTCAGACTGCTTATTTGACACCTTCATTACTGAGCCAGATAGGACTCAAAGAGAAAAGTAGATGGTAGCTTTTTGATTTTTGTATATATATATCACTTTACTCTATGTATGTTTAGTTACATTAGCTACAATGAAATCTCTGTCAAGATAAAATTTATCGACTCTTTATTTCATCTTCCATGAACTTCTTTAGCCACACAGAGGATTCTCAGCTCCAGTACATTTCCATTGACTTCTTTAGCCACACAGAGGATTCTCAACTCCAGTACATCTTGGCTTCAGTTTAACCCTCTACCTAACAATCTAGAGCTTGTCTTTACGACTCCGACATAGAAGCCTTTTGAAAACACTGTGGGACCAGGAGAATATGCTGGTAATCAGTATTTTCTTCTGTTCCCGATACAAATTTCAACACAAATTGCTGCTCAACACAAATTTAAATTTCTGAGTTGCAACTATTTTGAAACATAAAATCTTATCCTATAGTAAAGTGTTTTATATCCCATACACATTCTTCTTGTCTGGTATATTTATGTATTGTGAACTTACGACAAAAAGCATGAAAAATATGAGTTGTATATATGAGTCAGGCTGTGAACGGAGATTTAACCCATTATCACACAATTCCTATTTCTGACGACCCTAAGAAAGGAGTCTTTAGAAACCATTGTGGGAAAAGGAGAAAATGCTGGTAACCAGCATTTTCTCCTTTTCCCACAATGTTTTCTACTCTTCACAAAGTGAATTTCAAATTTTCAGTCAGTTTTATTTTGTTGTCTGCAAATGCTTTTGATTTGGACAAGCCTACAATGTTGTCGTTCGGTAATGAGTTAATGACTTTGCAAAATGTATCCATCCAAGTCAGCCTCTGCGGTCTGCCAGTAGAATCTCTACGGCTCTCAAACCAGCAGGATGTAAGCTTAGCTACCATTAATTTTTCTGCTATTACCTTCATTGTGATCTTTGGATAGTTCCAAGTAATAGCAGTTGTTTAAAAACTATTTGTTTTTTATCACTTAGTATGAAACTTAAAATGTAAGTACTGTAGGTTGGGGATAGTTAGCCTGTGGACCCATTCATTAGTTTCTCTAACATCTTATTTTTGTGCATGCGAGTTACCGCTTGAAAGATGATTTTTATAAAACTTTAGAAAGATAAGACATTGGACATATTTATAGATTTCAAACACAGGACATCAATCAGACATACACTTGCCAGACTGATTTGCGGCAGAGTGGATCAGAATAGGTGAACTTTACCGTATTTCATTTCAGTATCTTTGGCCCATCTGCAAACACAATGAAGATAACAGCACCTAAAACGGCTATGTTATGTTTTTGAACTAGCAAATAAGTCATTTTATCATAGCATAGTGTGTTTCTATATGAAAAAGAGAAGTTTCGACAGAAGGTAAGACTTGAAGACCATACTTTGGAGTCAAAACGTAACCAAATTTTCAGCTTTTTTCTTCAATGTGAATACAGATTTCATCGTTTCGCAAATAGTTTACCGATAATCAAATGGAATGGAAGTTGGGCAATATTTCAAAAATGTATGACGTTACGAATGTATGGGATGTAACGAATGTAGAAGTCTTTGGGTTAAATGCAAATGGTAAAAATTTTGTTGACAGTTTCATGATGTGGGTGGGGTGCCTGACCTTGGCCTTTACCAGTTTAAACATACTGTAACTTGAATTATTCGTAGTACAGGCCATACAAATATGTTAAAGAGATATACATTGTATGAAAGATAAGCTAAAAGCTAATGTTCTTACAGTTAATGCATCATCCACTACGAGGGGTATCTGCCTTCTCTCGAACTGGTAGTCGTCAGAACGACAAACAGCAATAAGTTTTGCCATGTTTTGAGCGTTTATAACATTTGAAACATGTAAAAATATCTATTAAGGTCTTATGAAAACTCAGAAATGAATTCGTGCCCTATAACATATGCTGTTGTTAAGGCTAATATCAGCTGAAGAACTTTCGCCCCATGTAGGAATTTCCTTGGTTTTCAAGTTTTTTGACCGAACAACACAGCCACAGCTATTTGTTCTTCCGCAAATGTCATCTGCCAAATTGGATTGAAGATAGAAATTACAACGAAAAAACTCAATAAAAAACTTTTCCTGGACAGCTGGCGAAAAATTAATGCGTTTTAAAAATAACCGTCAACAATCTTAAATGATATTTTCAGATATTTGTTGAGCTGTCATGTTGGCGAATGAACACAAACAAAATGAAAGTAGTTCGTCCGAACTCAGAGAAAACTGCTTATCTGTAATTGCCTTACGATGGTCTAAATTGGGGATGGAGTCAAAACGTACCCAAACCAAAACGTACCCAAAAATAAAGTCAAATCTGCATATCTGTAATTACCTTACGATGGTCTAAATTGGGGATGGAGTCAAAACGTACCCAAACCAAAACGTACCCAAAAATAAGGTCAAAGCTGCATATCTGTAATTACCTTACGATTGTCTAAATTGGGGATGGGGTCAAAACGAAAAACTACATCTCAAAGGCTGAACTATGCTCATAATCTGTACCTTTTAGCAATGTGGTCATACCAACTAAAGCACAAACTGTCTCAAGGAACCAAATTATTGAAAAAGTGTGCTCTTGCAACTGGATAGCATACATGTTTACAAGTTACAGGTATGGTGAATTGAAAAAAAAAAAATGAATAATTTTTTTAATGAGGTGCAATTTCTTAAAACTAAATGTTTGGAATCTAAGCCAAATTTGAAAGTGTTTTAATAAGCCTTGTATTACAAAATCCTAGCAGACCTCAAGGAAATGTGACTAATGATGTGGACTTTGTTGAGTAAACGATACTAAGTCATCGAGTGGCTGCTTTTTCTGAATGGTTTATTAGATTTTATTCACTTTTAATACAGTTCAATATTCCTCGATGAACCAAACAATCGTGCAAGTTTTCAATAGAATTGGATCAACACTGTGAACTTCATTGCCCAAACAAATAATGGAAATTTTCAACATTAAATGACTGCTTTTCCCATATTGATTGTCAGATTTTTTTTTTTCAAAATTGATAAGGTTTAAGCAGTTGATAAGATAAAGCAACTGTGTAGGTTTCATGAAAATCCGACCTCAAATGCTGACTTCATCCTGTAAGCTGAAGAAATGGAAATTTTCATACGCAAAAGTCTACTTTTTCCATACTGTTTGTTTGATTTTTTTTCTCAAATTCAAATAACATTCAAGCTATCGATGAGATTAACAAACTGTGCAAGTTTTACAAAAATTTGATAACAAATGCAGACTTTATAGCATTAACAAGTAATGGAAATTTACAAGTTGAAATGGCTACTTTTCCCATGTTGTTGGTTGATTTTTTTTCAAAATCATTAGAGCTGAAGCTATTGATAAGATAAAGAAACTACATGTATGTAAGTTTCACTGAAATCTGACTACTGATGTGGACATTATGGCATAAACAAGAAATGGAAATTTCAAATGTGAAAAGGCTACATTTCCCATACTATTTGTTGGAATTTTGTCAAAATCAATAGGTTTCAAGCTATTGATGAGATAAATAAAATATAAGTTTCATGAAAATCTGATGACAAATGCATGCTTTATTGGGTAAATAAGAAAAAGATTAAGAGATGGACAGACAGATAGATGGACAGACAGATAGATAGACAGACAGATAGACGGGCAGACAGCGGAAACCCCATCATGACATAAACAGCAGAGTTAAAAACAAGAGAAATCTCCTAAACATCGCTGTGGATGGGTCTAGGGTCTGTTCAAAATGCGTTCTCCATCAGATTCCATTGTGAGTTTATGGTCAAAGGGAAAAAACTCAAACAATCTGGTATCCATTAGTTATGAAGAGTACTCATTGTCATTGTTAACCCCCACTTCCCCCAACGTAAAAGTCTTTTATTTTTTAACCATTACAACCAGTAACAGCCCTCTGTTAAGGTAAGACCTGTGTAATGGAAAACAGCTATTTCTACTAAAATATCATCATGCAAAATTAGCTACAATTAAAAATGAGTATTATTGAACTACTTTCAACTTTTCATTTTTTCCATTTTTTCCTTCTTTGAATTATCATTTATAAACCTAAAACCGCTAAATTCTCAATTGAAAAAGAGATAATAATTACCTCCCTTTTTAGAAAACACACACAAGTATCAAAAAATAGTTTCAAGATAGACATAAATGGAATTACTGATCCGTTAGAAATGTGCAAAAATATTATTTCTGCATAAATCCTTATTTATCTTAACAACCGATTAGAATTTTTGCCAAATGTTCACCGGAAGTGCATTACACAGGTCTTACCTTAACACTTATTCTGCTAAGCAAGTAAAATAAGACTTTCATGCCAATTTTGAAACCCAATCTTTGCTATTTCAAAGGAGTTTTCTTGTGGAAAAATGTTCTGAATGAACTGCGAAGATCTATTCCCTGTGCTTCGTTCATAAACTTTTACACCCGATCGAGTTAAGTCTGTGCTGATGGTTTCCCCGCTAGTATTTTTCAGTCAAAGGATGCTAAACATTGTGTTATTTTGATTAACTCATTACCAAACGACAATATTTTGGGCTCGTCCAAATCAGATGACATTTGCACATGACAAAAAAAAGGGACTGACCATTTGAAAGTTGTTTAGTGAAGAGTCGAAAACATTGTGGGAAAAGGAGAAAATGCTGGTTACCAGCATTTTCTCCTTTTCCCACAATGTTTTCCAAATGCTTCTTTCTCAGGGTCGTCAAAAGTAGGGATTGTGTGGTAATGGGTTAAACCTTTCCCAGACCAAACCAAACCAGACCAAATTCAAAGTATTTTGCTGATGACAAATTAACAGTTGCTTAAAAGATGATTTTTCTATATGACAGGTTAGTAAACATTGTGGGAAAAGGAGAAAATGCTGGTTACCAGCATTTTCTCCTTTTCCCACAATTTTTTCAAAAGGCTTCTATTCCTTTCCCGTGAAAACCAGGGATTGTTTGGGAAAGGGTTAAATCAATTAATTGTCTCTGGGATTAAGTGTTCAAATTAATAGAGAGTGAGTTCTTACACTCTTACACTCTCCTTCCACCAAAAAAAAATGGGGGGGGGGGCGGGACTAAACTGAGATAAAACATTAATAAAATTGGGGAAAAAAGCATAGCGTTCATCTCCATTTATTAGCGTAGATTCTAACATGACACGAGACTTTGGCTCTATAAACACAGTGCAAGGAAAACGTGGTAAAATCTGCGACAATCCATGTAGAGTGACGTCATCCTATATTGAGTGACGTCAATCAATGAGTGAGTTATTCAATGGAACATAATCTTCATCCGCGTTTTTACTCTTAGTTTGAACTTGTTTTCCTTTCATTAAGAATCGGCCATGTTAGAATCGATTCGAAATAATCTTCTTTCTATCGCGGTATATCGCTCAATAAACCACGTTGTGAGTTATAAGGCGCAATGAATAACTCACTCTGGCTATCGCCCTCGTGGATTATTTATAGTGCCTCATAACACACAACTGTGGTTTATTGAACAATATACCACGATAGAAAGAAAATTATTTCTTAAATATTCAGACCTGTATACTTTCACTACCAGTTCCCTTTTACTTAGGGTCAATGACCAAAGAAATGATTGGACTTTGACAATTCATCCCATATAGATCTATTAACGATATTTATTAATCTCGAAAACATAAATGAACGAAAACATGTCGTTGGTTCACAAGTATAAATATCGTGACATAATAAAGCTTATTTATCGTATACATTCATCAGTTGATGAATTTAATTGTAAAAAGATTTACATTCTGCCAGAGCTCTTATTTTGTTACTTCCAAGTTTAAATTTCGGCGGTCGCCTTGTTTACAAATGTGACGAAATACAAGGGAGACTACCACCTATTCACAAAATGGTAATTATAGGTTATAACCACGTCTGCAATTGATTTTTCGTTCTTTTGCCTTCTGTCATGATATTTTCAGAAGTAGCAGTAACTACAGTCCATTCTTACTCTTTACCAGAAATAATGACCGCTCTGCGAACGTACATTTTTTTTTTTCGATACAAATCGCCCTCACAAGCTGCAATGGTGTTTATTCGTCTTCGGTTTTATGCCGTCCACAAATGCGGTCCTACTAAACACCACAAAGACACCCTAAACACCACAAAGACACACAAAGACGCACAAAGACACACAAAGACACCACAAAGACGCACAAAGACACACAAAGACACCACAAAGACGTCAAAACATGTAAAAAAAAAAAGAGTTAGTTTTTTTGTTCTCTATCATTCAGAAACTAATTTCATGATTTCAATACTTGGTTGGTGGTCTCCAACTTTGAGTCTGTAGGAGTCTGATAATTCTGCCGTCTTGTAAATAGCTTACAATTTTGCATTGCAGAATAAGATAAAAAGAAAACGGCTAATGATAATTTGTCAACTTTGCCTTTGAATATGCAAAATTGAACTTTATAGAAGGTTTTCAAGCAATATGCAAGCAAATAGATATCATCATCATCAATCATTTATCATGGTGTATACTAGAGAAAATATCTGGTATACACGTATTTATAAGAAATTAACAGCAGAACACAAAAATTATTCTGCAGATGCCCAAACACACCTAGGTGTGATTTGCATGATTTATTAATTTTTCCACCCGAGCATATATAATGCAAACAACTAAAAAAAAAACTAACTCTTTTTTTTTTTACATGTTTTAACGTCTTTGTGGTGTCTTTGTGTGTCATTGTGGTGTCTTTGTGCGGCTTTGTTGTGTCTTTGTGGTGTCTTTGTGCGTCTTTGTGTGTCTGTGGTATTTAGGGTGTCTTTGTGGTATTTAGTAGGACCCCACAAATGTAAGGGAAGTAAATCTGTCATGAAAAAGAGATTTCAGTAAATATGAGTTTTCTCCCTTTGACCATAAAATTACTGCAAATTTTAGCCGGTTTCGTTCGTGCCACACACTTCTCACTAAGGTAAATCAGTGCAAAACAGAGTAGAGAGAAAGTAAATGTGAAATACAGGAACTTCTGAAAGTTATATGAAAATAGGCAAAGCCTGGAAACGGGCAAAAGAGACTTTTTTTTTTGTAAGACATATACAACAACGAACTGTGCAGGTACGTTTATAAATATTTTTAATGGTAGTAGATACATGTATACTGCTTTAAATTCCAAACGACAAATTCTACACTCTTCTAAATTGAAAATTTCTGAAAAAAAAAAAAAAAAAAAAAATTTAAAGTGAGATAAATGAAACAACAGCCATCAACAGGGACAAAAACAATGCGGAAAAGTGGGGGGCGGGACGCTGGTTACCAGAATTTTCTCCTTTCACCGCAAGGTCCCCAGAATCCCTCTTCTTCCGGTTCATTTAGACACGGGACTGTGATGTAGAGAGTTAAGTTGTGAAGAAATTGGTTCAAATGCCACCAGAGGCTGTTTGTATTTCAGCTATGTATTTGTTTATTTGTTTCTTTGTAGCAGACTTTGTTCGTAAGATGGAATGAATGAATGAATGGCGTTTTAAGGCCCGTCGATAGTTTAGGTAACTTACTTAATAAACAATAATGCGAGGTGAAAATAACATACACGTGCAACAACATAAGACAAACATGACAAATGAGGAATGGACAAAACACAAAATGATGCCCCTTTTTTTCGTAAGATGGGGGCTCGTCCGTGATTGGCTATTGAGCTATCTATCCCATGTGTTGTCAAAAAACGGACTTTCCGCATAATAATGCTTCGAGTTATCAATAAATGATGACTTTAAGAGGGTGCGTGTTACGGGAGACCTCTCCTTGATGCATGGCCTTATCCCATCTAACCCTTTACCACACAATGACGAATTTTAACACCCCTGAAGGAGAAAGCTTTTGAAAACATTGTCGGAAAAGGAGAAAATGCTGGTAACCAGCATTTTCTCCCTTTCCTACAATGTTTTCTAGCCTGCTGGAAACATTTTATTTTTTTGAGCTACGTTTATGTTGAAATCTGCAAGTGCTTTGAATTTGGACCAGTCTATTTTTTTTTTTTCGTTTGGTAAAGGGTTAAGTACAATACCTTACTACTGTTCTGGAGAGATATATCTTTGGCTCAGTGGTTACTGTATAAGTCTTTTAACCCTTTCCCAAACGACAAACTTTTGGACAAGACCAAATTGAAAGTATTTGCAGACAACAATTCAACTCTTGCTGAAAAGATGATTTCTGTCTATGATAGGGTAGAAAACATTGTGGGATAAGGAGAAAATGCTGGTTACCAGCATTTTCTCCTTTTCCCACAATGTTTTCAAAAGGTTACTATTTCAGACCCGTAAAAACCAGGGATTGTTTTGGAAAGGGTTAAACCTCGAAAAAACAAGGATATTTGCCTGGCAGGACTTCAAATCCTGCCAGAGGCAATCTGAATTTCAGCTATGCATTTATTCATTTGTTTCTCTGTTTCTGTGCAGTCTGATCTTATGCTACACAATGCACAAAAGCTTCAGGCGTCATCTCTGCTATGGAAAGTGTTATAAGGGAAAATAGCTGATAAAAGACTCCGATATTATTAGAATTGATATACTGTTTATTTCAGGAATTCATAAAATCACAATATTGAGCAAAACTAATTGTGCTGATAAAAATCATAGGCTTCTGAAACTCCATTGATCTATAAATGGATAAAAAATATATTTATTACTGGACACCGCTACCTGTACATGAATCATATATTGCACTACTTAGTAATACACTACTCAAAATTTGCTAGGGATCACCTTATTTGACTTAGTTAAATACTACTCAAAATTTGCAAAGGATCACCTTATTTGACTTAGTTACATGTATATACTACTCAAAATTTGCTAGGGATCACCCTATAAGATTACATTGATATCTAGGTGTAATACATTGGCACACTGATTAAATAGTTTACCGCTTTTGGAAATGTATGTTTTTGATGCAAAACTGTATTATTTTAAGATACACCCATATGAAAAAATCTGAATGATCCCTATCAAAGTGTAAATAGTATATAGAAGGGTAGAAATCAACAGAAAATGATTGCACATTAAGGGACTACTTTTTTGGCTCATTTAAAATACACATATTTTTAGGACAGACAGGTTGGCCATTTGAAACTTTTAACTACACCAAACAGGTTTACTGTAGCAACACCTGAAACCAATTTATTATACTGCAAAGTTTTATCCTTTTAAAGCATGTTAAGCGAAATTTTCCTGTATTATAATCTCATGAATCAAGTATGTTGATGAAATAGAAATTCCACTCTGAGTGCCCCAATACAATGAAAACTGACATCTTTTGAAATTGACGTCACTAAAACATGCAGTTTGGTGCATAAATGTGCAGTCTGGTGATTGATCAATGCCACCATTTTGGATGTTGTGTTGCACATGCAGTGATGTTTACGGGGTACCCAAAAGGGAAACTGGCTTGCTTGGTTTTTGCCAGGGAACATGTTATATGTTCCTGGCATGCATGTTAACCAATCAGATCACGAGAAATTTCTTTGCAGTATAATAAGATCTTTTCTGCTGCAATGAAATTGTTATCTGCAAATACTTTCAGTATGCTCCAGTCTAAAACTTTGTTGTCAGGTAAAGACTGATTGATTGAATCATTGTACTGCCTTTAACCCTTTCCCAAACGAAAAACTTTTGGACTACACTAAATTAAAAGCATTTGCAGATGACAATTCAACTCTTGCTGAAAAGATGATTTCTGTCTATGTTAGGGTAGAAAACATTGTGGGAAAAGGAGAAAATGCTGGTTACCAGCATTTTCTCCTTTTCCCACAATGTTTTCAAAAGGCTACAATTCCAGACCCGTAAAAACCAGGGATTGTATGGGAAAGGGTTAACCCAGTTTTCATCATTATTTCAGTCGTACCGTGGCAGCCAGTGCACCTATCCATACTTTCCTGGAGTTCCTTTTTACCAGTACTCCTCAGTCCTCACAATATTCTGTCCAAGCCACTGGCTGCTTTCCCACAAAACCATTGTTGAAACAATGATCAGTGGTAAGAGAGGAATGAATCCTGTTGCAATGAACATCATCAATCCTCATAAAGAAATTGGCAGAGCCAGTATCTGGTAAAGAATTAACCCTTTCCCAAACAAGCCCTGGTTTTTACGTGTCTGCAGTACAAGTCTTTCGAAAACACTGTGGGAAAAGGAGAAATTGCACATAACGAGGAATTTCTCCTTTCCCTACAGTGTTTTCTTCTCTTTAGGAGAACTTTCTACCATTTGCATCAAATTTAAAATTGTTGTCTGCAGACTCTTTCAGTTTGGAAGAGTCTAAAATTTGTCATTTGGTAAAGAATTAATGAACAATAAAGATCTACAGCAGATTGTTTTGAATGTTCTGTATAATCTTGTATCCATAGAGTCCAATAGTTTAGAAGTGTTTCTGACAAAACTAGACTTTGAGTTCATATGATAACCATTAGGCTGTTAAGCGCAACTCACTGACCTTTTGCGGACAGTATAGATCCAAGATCAGACTGCACAGAACGTGCAGTCTGATCTTGGATCTAAACTGTCCAAGAAGGGGATATTATTTGCCAAAACAAAACTTTGAAATATCAATGTTGGATTTTCGCTATACAAATAAAAAATTTCATTCTAGTTATTTAGCAGGATTTGGGACGCAAAGAAAAAAAAAACTCTGAACCTGACGACTTTTAACGACCCTGGAACAAAAAGCCTTTTAAAAACATTGTGGGAAAAGGAGAAAATGCTGGTTACCAGCATTTTCTCCTTTTTCCCACATTGTTTTCTACCCCATTAAAAAATGATTGCACGATTTGAGCCAGTATGAAATTGTCGTTTGCAAATGCTTTTAATGTGGATGTGGCTAAAATTTGTCGTCTGGTAAAGGGTTAACTCTTTACCAAACAACAAAATTTTCGACTGGTCCAAATTGAAAGCATTTGCAGACGACAAAATAAAATGTGACTGAAAATTTGAAATTTCTTTTGGGAAAGGAAGAAAACATTGTGGGAAAAGGAGAAAATGCTGGTTACCAGCATTTTCTCCTTTTCCCACAATGTTTTCAGAAGGCTTCTTTCTCAGGGTCGTTAAAAGTCGGGATTGTGTGGTAAAGGGTTAAATCAAAACCCTTATATCACAAAATTAATGAAACTTGTAAGTTCATTAAAACAGGATGACAGCATGATAAAACCCAAAATGTTTACATAAAAAAATCATATGTGATCCGTTGCGCAAAAAGGGACCATCTGGGAACTGTGAAATGTGTCAAACCTAATCAACCTGCACAGGCTGCACAGGCCAGCCTAACCAGGGTCAACACTTTTTGCTTTTATGATACGAGGGGAGGTCTATAAGTTTGTAGAACTTGGTATTTTGCTTTGCAATTCATATGTTTTTCTTTCATTTTTGTGCAGAATAAACCTTTGCCAGTTGAATGATAAAAGCCATTCAGTCAACACTTTACAGTTTTTGCTCTTACTTTTTGTTGGAAAACCTATACCCATAGACAAAAATGAAAAGTCAGAATATTGTGTTCAGAGCACAAGTCCAGAGTTGCACAAGCGGCTATTCATGAGTGCAAGCTCGAGCAGTTAAATCACCCACCATACAGTTCTGGACCTGGCCCCAAGTGATTATTGTCTGTTCTGAAATTTGATATCCCACTTGCTTGGAGCGAGATTTCCAGATGATAATGAGCTCAAGTCTGCTACAGAGTGGCGTCTGACTTTACACTTTTGCCGATGGATATAGGTTTTCCAACAAAAATGTAAGAGAAAGAAAAAAGTATGAGCTGACTAAATGGCTGTTATAATTCAACTGACAAAGGTTTATACTGCCAAAAAATGAAAGAAGAAATTTTGAATTGTATAGAAAAACACCGAGTTCTACAAACTTATTGACCTCCCCTCGTATTTTCTGTATGAAAAGTTGTCATTCTACCCTTCTATACAATCATTTTTGAACTATCAGCTTAAAGATATCTGAACTATCTGATCTGTTTTCATCTAATGGATGTACAGAATTCCCAGATGGTTCCTTTTTGCATGATGAGTCACATATTAGAACCAATTTTCAATAGCACCTGTGCAAACCCGTTACCACACGTCAGAATTTCAGGCATATCTAAACCCAATGCTCTTGCAAATGACAAATTAACCCTTTACCAAACAATCCCTTGTTTTGACAACCCTGAGGTAGAAGCCTATTGAAAACATTATGGAAAAGGAGAAAATGCTGGTAACCAGCATTTTCTCCTTTTCCCACAATGTTTTCTACCCTTCACAAAACAAATTTCAAATTTTCAGTCACTTTTATTTTGTCATCTGAAAATGCTTTCAATTTGGGCAAACCTAAAATATTGTCGTTTGGTAATGGGTTAAATACCTTAAAATAAAACAGAAAAAAAAAACGCATGTATACAATATAGAGAATGGATAAAGTGCATTTTCTCATTTTCCCGCAATATTTAACCCTTCTTTTAGCCAATCCCTATCATTTTTGTAACATTTGGATTCTGTTTATGGCAACAAAATTAATTCTGATTTGGATGAGTCTGAAATTTTCTCAACTGGTAAAGTTTATCCACTAAACAAGTTGTAGTACAATATGGTGTTAACCCTTGTTAACCACACAATCCCGATTTTTAAGACCCTAACTGAAGAAGGCTTTAGAAAACATTATGGGAAAAGGAGAAAATGTTCTCAACCAGCATTTTCTCCTTTTTCCCACAATGTTTTCTATCTATTCAAATACAAATAGATCTACTACCTTTTGAAAAATATTTTGTGGCCTATTTAATGTTTTTTTTAACCCTTTCCCAAACAAGCCTTGATTTTTATGTGTCTTTTTAGTAAAAGTCTTTTGAAAACACTGTGGGAAAAAGGAGAAATTGCTCAAAAGGAGCAATTTCTCCTTTTCCCACAGTGTTTCCTACCCTTTTTGAGAACTTTCTGCCATTTTCTCCAAATCTAAAATTGTCATCTGCAAACTCTTTCGGTTTGTAAGGGTCCAAAATTTATCATTTAGGAAAGGATTAAATGGATGAGCCTTAATCCATTACCACACAATCCCTACTTTTGACGCCCCTAAGGAAGAAGCCTTTTGAAAACACTGTGGGAAAAGGAGAAAATGCTGGTAACCAGCATTTTCTCCTTTTCCCACAATGTTTTCTACCCTTCCCAGAACAAATTTCAATTTTTCAGTCATCTTTATTTTGATGTCTGCAAATGCTTTCAATTTGGAGCAGTCTAAAATTTTCTCGTGTGGTAAAGAGTTAAATCATGCTGTGTGGTAAAGGGTTAAAGCTGTAAAAACTACAACTATCACTTAACATGATTATACTCCCCCCCCCCCATCAGCTCCTTGTCACAAAAACAGGACTGGTCTTTGTCACAAAATGCAGAATGGTTTAATTAGTGCAAAAGCAAGAGTTAAAAAAGTTTAAGGGGAGATAATTCTGCAACAAATTGCAGCAGGGTCATGAAATTTGCACATGCATAACTTCATATACAGTATTTAGAAACCCTGTGTGTAAATTTGAGTTCAATTCACGAAAAACTGTTGGAGTATTATTCTGTACAAATTTGTGTCTACGGACGGAGGGACAGACGGACGGACAGCCATGGGGATTCCAGTATAGCCCGTCCACTACATGGTGGGGGTGGTGGTTATAATAAGACAGTATTCAACTAATTCATTATTTCAATAGAATGTAAAAAGAAAATTAAGTGTAATAGATTTTGTTCATTTAGAAAAGAAATAAAATATTACATGTATATTAATTGTTCAAAGCTCTTAACATGATCTTTAACAAAACAGCAATTCCATCTAACTATCAACTAGAAAGTGCTACTAACATAATGAGTCATACAATGTGAAAAGGGCTGTTCATACATCTTTGTAAAGTACTATACCTTTGTAAAGTACTATACCTTTGTAAAGTACTATACCTTTATAAAGTACTATACCTTTGTAAAGTACTAAACCTAGTTGATTGCCGTATACAATAGACCCATTTTACTTAACTCTTTACCAAACAAGCCCTTGTTTTCATGACCCTGGGAAGGAAAACTTTTTAAAACCTTGTGAGAAAAGGAGAAAATGCTGGTAACCAGCATTTTTTCCTTTTCCCACAATGTTTTCTACCCTATCAAATAAACATTGCAACATTTGAGCCACAATGAACTTGTCGTCTGCAAATTCTTTCAAACCTAATTCTTTCAGCATTTTCTCCTTTTCCTACAATGTTTTCAAATGTCTTACTTCTCAGGGACCTCAAAGGTCTGCATTGTGTGGTCAGGGTTAATGTGGGGCTCACTGTGGGGGCTGGTCAATCCTGTACAGATAATCAACAACCACAAAATATCCCCTGTATGACACCTCATCTGGTGTTGTGTCCCAGTGATAATGCCCTCCTTGCCCGTGTGTACTGAAACAGTGGAAATGTTCTACTCGTAGGTCCAAACCCTGAAAAAAAAAAAAAACAACAAAGATTTAATACGCTATAATACTTTATAGAGTCTCCCAATTTTATATTCCACACTAAAACCTTAATCCTTTAACCACACAATGCCGACTGTTGATGCTTCTGGAAAAGAAGCCTTTTGAAAACATTGTGGGAAAAGAAGAAAATGCTGGTAACCAGCATTTTCTCCTTTTAACACAATGTTTTCTACTCTGTTAACCCTTTCCCAAACAATCCCTGGTTTTTACGGGTCAGGATTAGAAGCCTTTTGGAAACATTGTGGGAAAAGGAGAAAATGCTGGTTTTCTACCCTACAATATAGAACAAGAGGGCCACGATGGCCCTGTATCGCTCCACTGGCTTTTTAACCCTTTACCACACAAATTGAAGTTTTCATGACCATGAAAAAGAGGGCCTTCAAAAACAATGAATACTGTCAGGCAGTACAAGCAGGTTAATTCATTAGCATGAAAGGTAAAATCCTTGGAAAAATAAGCTGAATGATAGAAGCCTTACTCTGAATTTATTATTCACCTCATGTGAGCATAACTATTAGCATCAAAAAAATGAATAACACTTGAAAACAGAATATTTTCTATCAAAAAACTTAATGTCTAGCACCATTCATGTATCAATGCAGTTTGATAATCAAGGGAGGTAAATAGTACCAAACTTTATCTTTTATAAAAAAGAGTTATTTCCCTTGATTAATGTATAACTTAAAGTGACTATATCTTGAGGCCCATGTTAAACTTGTGATCCCTGGATGGAGCCAATTTTGACCCCAGACCTACAATATGAAACTAGAATGTGTGGTTATAAACACAAAGATTTTTGAATCTTGTCCAATAAAAAGCCCTGTACAACAATTGCTCAATAAAAGGCCCTGTAAAATATGTGACCCATGAGACAGGTTTATAAAGCCAATGTAAAACTTGTGACCCCTGGGATGGGGTCAAACTTGACCCCCAAAGTTAAAATTTTGGCCCTCTTGATAGAAGCCCATTAGATAAAGCTACATGCAAAATTTGGTAGCCCTAGGCCTTATGGCTATGTACAAGTAGATTATTAAGTTTCCCTATATAAGCCAATGCAAAACTTGTGATCCCCTGTGACGGGGGCTAAATTTGACCCCAGGGCTATACTTTTGGGCACCCTTGGTAGAGACCCCCTAGATAAAGCTACATGCAAAATTTGATAGCCCTAGTCCTTATATAGCTAGGTGCGACAAGATTTTGACTCAATGATGAGTGATTTACCAGCTTGCAATACAGATGGATATCTTAGAAGGACTTCCACATCAAAAACTCATCTTTACAATCTTCATATTCCAACACTATTTGCCTTTCTGTCATTTTTTCCAGAGCAGGTCACATGACTGCTCTGACCTCATCACCTCAGACGACAAAACACTCAGGAGAGCTCTGGTGCATCTAGACTGTTACACTTTATTATGAATCTGCGTACTCGTAGTAAATAGTGTGATCCCATCAGTTAACCCTTTCCCAAACGACAAACTTTTGGACTAGAACAAATTGAAAGCATTTGCAGACGACAATTCAACGCTTGCTGAAAAGATGATTTCTGTCTATGATAGGGTAGAAAACATTGTGGGAAAAGGAGAAAATGCTGGTTACCAGCATTTTCTCCTTTTCCCACAATGTTTTCAAAAGGCTACTATTCCAGACCTGTAAAAACCAGGGATTGTTTGGGAAAGGGTTAAATAAAGTGCATGCCTAGTTAACCCATTACCACACAATCCCTACTTTTGAAAACATTGTGGGAAAAGGAGAAAATGCTGGTAACCAGCATTTTCTCCTTTTTCCACTGTGTTTTCTACCCTTCCCACAACAAATTTCAATTTTTCAATCACCTTTATTTTGTCGTCTGCAAATGCTTTCAATTTGAACCAGTCTAAAACTTTCTCGTGTGGTAAAGAGTTAACTGGCACATACATGATTGTATTACACAATAAAACATACTAGAAACAGATACATGTACATACGGGGTCATGTGACACAAGCTCACCAACACAAACTAGAGTTGGGTCCATGTCGAAAAACTGTAACCAACTGTCAACTTCTTCTTTGCTTTTAAAAGGTTCTTTGGGAAAATCAGGCTGTAAAACAAAACCCAGGATATAAGAAAAAATGTCAAAAACATCTTCAGATAAATAGTAACACTTAACCCATTACCACACAATCCCTACTTTTGACGCACCTGAGAAAAAAGCCTCTAGAAAACACTGTGGGAAAAAGAGAAAATGATGATAATCAGCATTTTCTCCTTTTCCCACCATGTTTTCTACCCTTCTCAAAACAAATTTCCAATTTTCAGTCACTTTAATTTTGTCGCCTGCAAATGCTTTTGATTTGGGCCAACCTAAAATTTTGTTGTTCGGTAATGAGTTAAAACACTAAAATTTAGTTTTTGACACACTTTTTAGCCAATGACAACGCTTCATTTTTAGAGCTTTTCCACAAGATCAAAAGCTTTAACAACCCTGAGGAAGAAGTCTTTCACGACATGGAAGAAATTTTTCTCCTGCACTGAAACAGAAAATTACCCTATTTCTTTTATATTCCTTAATTGAACTCTCCTTTTCGTGTTTAACCCTTTCCCAAACGACAAAATTTGGACTCTTCCAAACCAAGAGGGTTTGCAGACAACAATTTCAGATTTGAAGAAAATGGCAGAAAGTTCTCAAAATGGGTAGAAAACACTGTGGGAAAAAGAGCAATTTCTCCTTTTTCCACAGAGTTTTCAAAAGATTTTTACTGCAGAGAAATCAAGATCAGGGCTTGTTTGGGAAAGGGTTAAATTTTGCTATTCATGAAAAATATGCGTGTGTTCTTCAAGCATATCGATCTAATCAATCCAGTCAGATATGGAATAGATGTAATAATGACATTATGTCATTATGAGTCATGCTGAATATGTCATAAAACGTGATGTACATCCGCTAAAAATGCATTCTATAAATACCCATATAGTATGTCAAAACTAAAAGTTACTGTAAGATTTCTGTTAACTACTGAAAAGCATAAAAGAAAATGACTTCAACTCACCATGATATGCAAATGTGCAGATCCATTTTCAACCAGGAACACACCGCCTATTCCGACTACTTTCTCACCATAATGTTTCTGTAATGTTTTACGTAGACTTGCCACAAAATCATCCTCTCCATGACGCTTACTGACCTGGACTTTAATGACCTGAAAATATCAATCATTTGACACAGAAATGAATCATTGTCCTTTGAAGAAATCCACCACATATATATAAAGGATCTGAGATGAGAGGGCTTTTGAGATAAGATTTTATTAAATGAGTCCAGGGAAATGTTATTAACCCTTTACCAAACAATTCCTGGTTTTTACAACCCTGAGATAGAAGCCTTTTGAAAACATTGTGGGAAAAGGAGAAAATGCTGGTAACCAGCATTTTCTCCTTTTCCCACAATGTTTTCTTCCCTGCTGGAAACAATGTACAGCTTTTGATTTAGTTTCATTTTGTCGTCTGCAAGTGCTTTCAATTTAGACTAGTCTAAATTTTGTCGTTTGGTAAAAAGTTAAGTGAACCTTTGGGGGGCTTAATAACATTTTCCTTGACCAGTTTAATAAAATCTTATTTCAAACACCCACAAACACAGCGGGGAATCACGTGACACAACAACAACAACAATGACCGTTATTTGAAAAAAATCCCCAACTTCAGGTAAGAAAATCTTCAATAATTCCATTAATACGTGACCGATTGGAATTTGGTTTGAAGCAGAGAAGGCGGAAGGACTCCGGATTGCTTGATGTGTTAGATTTTTTAAACAACACCCGATAAAAAAGTTATTGACGAGCAAACAAATTATCCAGGGTAAAAAATGTGTTTGCTCGTCAATAACTTTTTTATCAGGTGTTATTTAAAAAATCTAACACATCAAGCAAATCCCTGGAGTCCTTCCGCCTTCTCTGCTTTAAACCAAATTCCAATCGGTCATGTATTAACAGAATTATTGAAGATTTTCTTACCTGAAGTCGGGGATTTTTTTCAAATAACGGTCATTGTTGTTGTTGTTGTGTCACGTGATTCCCCGCCGTGACAAATGTCAGATTCTTTTTATCACATAACGAAATTTCACAAAATATAGGTCAGATGATGCAAAAACATTTATAAATGCAGCTGCGGTATTTTCCATGAGACACAATCACTTGTGTGAAATGCGTACAAAATGACGTCAAAAATGACATCACGCAAATGTGATATCAAACATGTATAAGATAAGAAATTTCGTAATGGGCATATTACACTGAAAACAAGGGAGGTTATGTGATATATATAGATCTGTGACTATTTAAGCCATGCTCTGGTAAAATAAGGCTTAATGAATCTCCGTAATTCGTAACACCACGCAGGTCATTATGTAATCATGGATCTATAAAATCTATTTTTTCTAACAATCCGCTTGATCATTAGTTAGTATATATCATTATACTGCAAAGAAATTTCTCATGATCTGACTGGTTAACATGCTGGGAACATATATATTATGTACCCTTGCAAAAACCACCTAAAGCCAGTTTCCCTTTTGAGTACCCTGTAAACATCACAACATGTGCAGCACAACATCCAAAATGGCAGCATCGATCCATCACCAGCCTACACGTTTATGCACAAAACTGCACATTTTCAGTGAGTCATTTTCCAGAGACATCAGTTTTTCATTGAATTGGGGCACTCAGAAGGGAATTTTCATTTCGTCAGCATACTGGATTCGTGAGATTATAATACAGGAAAATTTCGCTTAATACGCTTTGAAAGGATAAAACTTTGCAGTATAATAAATTCATTGTACGGCCAGGTGGCAGGGGATTTGGAAACTTTGGCTCTGGGTACCATGATTCACCACAGCCGTGAACAAGTTTCCAAGACCCTGCCACCTGACCGTACAACTAATTATGTGCCCTGTGCAGGCTGACCAGAGTTGATAAGTTTTGCAGAAACATTTATTCTCTTTTTCGTAGAGTATGGCTCATTTATAATCTGATTCATCGAAAGCATCTGCTTAGATTAATAGCCTTTTTTCATCACTTTTCACCTTTTACTCCGTTGATACTCATTTCTACGTATTGCTTGTCGGAGCCTTTGGAAAAGATTGTGGCAAACGGTGAAATTGCTTAATTGCTTGTGACGAGCAATTTCACCTTTTCCCACAATGTTTACTATGCTATCAAAAGGTGTCATATACATATAAGAAACAGCTTCATCCTTGCTGTTATTTAGGGTCAATTAGAGATGCCATAGGAATGCCTTATGGGGTAAAGGGTTAAGAAATAACGTGACCTGCTCCTGATTACATCACATGATCACTGTACAGTCAATAAATCTGTGCAAGCAGCCACACTTGAATAGCAGCCAAATTTGAAACTTGTTTTGTGAAGGGTAGAAAACATTGTGGGAAAAGGGTATGTGTATTCCCCGGCCCAAACCAAAAATAGGCCATAATTCCCGGCCCTAACGGCCCCCCCTTGCTAAATATTTTATTTGTCGATACATTTTAATAAAATTAGCACCAAATTAAAGCTTAGGTAATAACCTTTCTAATGGTGTATAGAAACTTGATTTTTCATGCATGTGTAGTTATGATAAAAGCGTTTGAAATTCTTCATTTTTATTGCTGAATTACGTCTTAATTTGTTAGTGATAAAATCCGGCCCCACTTGCTATATATTTCATTTATTTGTCAAATGTAATAAGACTAGCACCAAATTAAAGCTTAGGTAATAACCTTTCTAATAGTATATAGAAACTTGACTTTTCATGCATTTGTATCGTTTGAAATTCGTCCTTTTTTATTACTAAAATGTGTTGTAATTTTTTAGAGATAAAAACCCGGCCCTTATATTTAAAACTTGTTTTTCCCTTGATTCTTAGAAAAAAATATATCATTTTAAAATCCTTAACTTAAGCTCTTGAATGATATTAAGAAAATACAAATTGACGCATGCATTGTTTGGTTATTAGATTTTTAACTCTATAAATTTTTAGAAGGGAATACATTGTATTTCTATGTGTGAATCCAACACCCTATCCGGCCCCTATATTAGAAATTAAACTTTTCGAACAATATAAAAAATTATGATATAATTCCAAAGTTCATATGAAAGCCTGACATCTAGGCTTTAATTTGATACTATTTTGAGCACAATACAACTAATAATAAAAGATTTAGCATAGGGGCCGGATTTGTGTTACTCATCTAATACCTGGAAGAAAATACGAAAATCTTATCTACTTTTGATTGACAATATTTCAGAAAGTTTTGCAATGACCATATTGTATTTCATATCATATGAAAGTCTGAAATCTAGGCTTCAATTTAATACTTTTTAGAGCATAATACAATGAAAAATAAAAGATTTAGCATAGGGGCCGGATTTGTGTAACTCACCAAATACCTGGAAGGAAATACGAAAATCTTACCCACTTTTGATTGACAATATTTCAAAAAGTTTTGCAATGACCATATTGTATTTCACATCATATAAAAGTCTGAAATCTAGGCTTCATTTTAATACTATTCTGAGCATAATACAATGAAAAATAAAAGATTTAGCCCGGGGGGCCGCAAGGGCCGGGAATTATGACCCATTTTGACAGGTAGGGCCGGGAAATACACTTTGCCTGGGAAAAGAAGAAAATGCTGGTTTCCAGTATTTTCTTCTTTTCCTACAATGCTTTCAGAAGGCCTCTTTCTCAGGGTCGTTAAAAGCCAGGATTGAATTGTAAAGAGTTCATGAAAAAGTAGCAACCCCACACTACTAAGTATGGAAGCCTACATGTACCATAAAAGACATGAATTTGACTCCTTACCAAATCACAAATTCTAGTATCTGCATGTTTAAAAGCTTCTGATGACCACAATTTCAAAAGTGATTCAAATCAAAGTGAAGATCTTTGACAGGGTAGAAAACGTTTCAGAAATTTTTGGTAACCAGCATTTTGTCCTTTTTCCTACAATGATTTCAAAAGACTTTTCCCAAGGGCCATTAAAAGTCAGAATCATGCAGTAAAGTTAAAAACTAACATATAAATAAATACACCAACTATGACCCAGTACATACCTTCCCTGGTTTTCCTTCACTGATCAAAAAGTTGCCCATCAAACAAAAATCCTCCGATTTACTTTTCTCCAGAACACAGCCACCTTTCTGTAACATACAATATTTCATCAATATATACATTTCTGCGTGGTCAGAACCCGTATTCACCAACCATTCACAAGAACATTTTTTGTCTTATTCTTCAGAATTTTCTACATTTGTAAGTAACACAACTTCTGATTGGCTAATTTGTTAGTTCAAATGAAAGACACTGTTAACCCTTTACCTGAAATGCCAATTTTAGTCTCTTCCATTTTAGCAGCAAATAAAGATATGATACGATTAAAATATGGATAAATCAGGATACAAATATCTGATTGAGTGGAAAACATTGTGGGAAAAAGAGAAACTGCTTGTTACGGACAATTTCTCCTTTTCCCACGATGTTTTGAAAAGCTATCTTTTGTTGATATGTCAAAATGAGTATCTATGGAGTAAAGGGTTAAATACGTACGTCTGTATCAATTTTGACAGTGTATGCATTGTTGATCACTTCTCCATTGTTCTTGTACTTTATATTGTTCACCAGCTGAATTTGAATAAAAGAAAATGTAACACTCCAGATAACCCATTACCAAACGACAATATTTTAGACTGGTCCAAATTGAAAGCATATGCAGTCGAAAAAATAAAAGTGATTGAAAATTTGAAAATTGTTTTGTGAAGGGTAGAAAACATTGTGGGAAAAGGAGAAAATGCTGGTTACCAGCATTTTCTCCTTTTCCCACAATGATTTCTAAAGGCTTCTTTCTCGGGGGCGTCAAAAGTAGGGATTATGTGGTAATGGGATAAGAGGGAGTGATGGTATTCTAAATCCATTATTTCTCTTCTAAACCCTATGTTGTGAGTACTCCTTAGAATCATCTCAATGAGATGATTCTAATGAGTACCCATAACATAGGGTTTAGTGGAAAAGAATTAATATTTTCAATTTTGAAATCAAAATCACTCCCTCTATCTAGAGCTCTGAAAGTGCTTAATTCTTTACTGCACAACAAAATTTTAACCTTGTCCGCATTGAAAGCATTTGCAGACGAAAATTTAAATTCGACTCGAATAATGGAATTTGATATTGTCAGGGTTGAAAATATTGTGGGAGAATGAGTAAATGCTGATTACAAGCATTTTCTCCCTCACCCATAATGTTTTCAGAAGGCTTCTTCCTCAAGGGTGTTAAAAGTTGTCATTGTGTGGTAAAGGGTAAACCCTTAACACTTAATTAAGGATATGGAAAAGGAAAGCTGTTGAAAACATTGTGGGAAAAGAAGAAATTGCTGGTAACCAGCAATTTCTTTTTCTACCACAATGTTAAAATTTTCACATCTTTTACAGATAAATCAATTACTTCAGCCACATTTACTAAATCCTTTGGAAATGCTTCCAAACTGAATCTGTCAAAAATTTTGTCAAGTAATAAAGAGTTAACTCATTACCAAGCATCTGTTGACAACAAAATAAAAGTGACTGAAAATTTGAAATTTGTTTAGTGAAGGGTAGAAAACATTGTGGGAAAAGGAGAAAATGCTGGTTACCAGCATTTTCTCCTTGTCCCACAATGTTTTCTAAAGGCTTCTTTCTCAGGGTTGTCAAAAATAGGAATTGTGTGGTAATGGGTTAACCCTTTATCACAGTTCAACAATCCCCAATTTAGCTCTTTACCACATGACAAAATTTCAGACTTGTCCAAATTCGAAGAATTTTCAGAGGACAAAATTAATGCGAGTCAAAATTTGAAAATTGTTTTTGGAAGGGTAGAAAACACTGTACGAAAAGGAAAAAATGCCGGTTACCAGCATTTATATGTACAGTATATGTAAGGGGGATTGTGTGGTAAAGAGTTAAAGAGGATATTAGAAAAAGAGAAATTGATGGTACATGTATTCAGTGTTTTCTCCTTCTTCCACAATATTTTCATATATCCTTTCATGGATATAACAGTGCTTTAACATTTTGGTCACATTGAATCCATAGTTTGTAAATGCTTTCAATTCAGACTACAAGTATAAAATTTTTCCATCTGGTAAAGACTTAACCCTTAGCTGCAAAAAAGATGGACACATTTGGTAAAAAAAATTGCAATTAACCCTTTACCAGATGACAAAATTTTAGCCTTGTCCAAATTGAAGCATTTGCAGGCGACAATTTCAGTATGGCTCAAATGGGGCAACTTTTCTGTGATAAGAAAGAAAACTTTGTCTCCTTTTCCTACATTGCTTTTTACCCTGCACAAAACAAATTTCAAATTTTCAGTCACCTTTAATTTGTCATCCTATGCAAATACTTTCGATTTTAACAAGCCTATAATCTTGTTTTTTGGTAATGAGTTAACTTTTAACTAAATGACAAAATTCTAGATTGATCCAAATTGAAAGCCTTTGCAGGCGACAAAATGAGTCTGAAAGACTGAAATTTAGTTTAGGAAGGGTAGGAAACATTGTGGAAAAAGGAGAAAATGTTGGTTACCAGTTCAATATTTTCTAGAGGCTTCTTTATCAAGGTGGTTAAAAGTCGGGATTGTGTGGTAAAGAGTTAAACAGTACACTCACCTCTGAATTGACGCCAACTACATGGTGGGGTCCTGCCCCAGCACCTATCATGAAGGCATTAGGGAGTTCACTCAATTCTGCTATTTTCTTAAAGTTGTATATCTACAAAGAAAAAACATTATACTTATTATGCTGAAAGAAATTTCTCGCAATCTGACTGGCTAACATGCCGGGAATATATATATCATGTACCCTGGCAAAACCATGTAGCGCCATTTTCCTTTTTGAGTACCCCGTAAACATCACTACACATGCAACATATTTCCAAAATCGTGGCGTCGATCGATCACCAGACTTCACTTTTATGCACCAAACTGCATGTTTTACTGACATCAGTTTCCAGTGAGGTATATTCTCATTGAATTAGGGCACTCAGAAGGGAATTTCAATTTCGTATTTGCAAACGCGATTTGTATGATTATAAAACAGGAAAATTCACTTCATGCACTTTGAAAGGATAAAACTTTGCAGTATAATAGCAGGGGAAACTTGTTAGGCGAGGTGGCGACATGATTCAACACAGCTGTGAACAACTTTCCAAGTCCCCTGCCACCTGACCATACAATTAATAATGTATGTATAACCCTTTACTCCATAGATACTCATTTCTACGCATTGCTTGTAGGAGCTTTGGAAAACATTGTGATGAGCAATTTCACCTTTTGTCACAATGTTTTCAATGCTATCAAAAGGTGTCATATACACATAAGAAATGGCTTCGTCCTTGCTGTTAGTTAGGATCATTTAGAGATACAATACAAATGCCTTGTGGGGTAAAGTGATAATTAAATGTCCAAAGCAATCAAGAGCAAACAAAAATTCTATCACTGCAGCAAATTGGAAATGTTCTTATGAACTTGAACGTTTGCAACAAGTGTATAGCTGAAATACAAGCTTCATCTGGCAGTATTTGAATCTATGGCTAACAAATATCCGTGTTTTTCGATGTGTAAAAGATCAACACCATAACTACTGAACAAAAGAGATATCTCTCCCATGCAGTTGTAAGGTATTGTATTTAAATCTGGACAAAGTCATGTATGAGGGAGTGGTCTCCCCTAGCAGTGTATCTATGAAACAAGAAGTTCATATCATTTTAACTTGCACACAAAATTAATGTTCACTTATTTCAAAAGAATTACAAGAGACTTGTAAAAATTCTTTTGCCATATCATCTTTCTTAAGGTAAAATTCAGCTAAAATATTCCAAATGATTGCCCTTAGTTAGTTAAAACTAGTGTCAGAGCCAGGCTGGGTTAAAACTTTAATTTTCAAGCTAACAGAAAAATTCTGAATGATGCTATTTCAAGCGCATTTTTTGAGAAAAACGGTTTGTGCGGTCTGATCTTAATCTGTGTTGTATGCAAAAGGTCAGTGAGTGGGGCTTGTGGTCTAAGTCCTACAACCAACTTTCACACAAGACCATTGCTAAAAGAAAATAAAGTGTAAAATACTACTGTACAGCAATGCCTAGCTGTCAAAAACACTGGAATATCTATTTCATTTATCCTGTATTTCAAAGAAACTATTTTGATTTGTAGTTTATAATTATGATCCCTCCATGTTCTTGGCACTTTTGGTTACCAACTCCGGTATAATGTTGGTTTTGTTGGATTAAGGTCTCTCTGTGTGCTAAGCATATATGGTAAGGATCATCTGAGAGAAAGTATCAGATACAAGGACCCTTCTTCCACAAGACCACCTTCCACCTGTAACATGCATGGTGTAGAGTGCTGATACACTCAAGGCTACAGCTGGGTTTCAATCCAGTTCACCTCTAGATAGGGTTGGATATACAAGGTGTCTCAGAATGGTCCTAGCTGGTCTGGCATTTAGCCTCCAACCTCAGGATTGATTGTCCAGGATTTTACCACAGCACCACCACTCAACACATCTTTATATTACTTAACCCATTACCACTCAATCCCTACTTTTGACGCCCCTGAGAAAGAAGCCTTTTGAAAACACTGTGGGAAAAGGAGAAAATGCTGGTAACCAGCATTTTCTCCTTTTCCCACAGTGTTTTCTACCCTTTCCAGAACAAATTTCTATTTTTCAGCCACCTTTATTTTTTCGTCTGCAAATGCTTTCAATTTGGACCAGTCTAAAATTTTCTCGTGTGGTAATGAGTTAACCCTTTACCAAACTACAAAGTTCTAGACTGGTCCAAATTGAAAACATTTGCAGATGACAAAATAAACTTTACTCAAAAACTGATTTTTTTTCCCAGCAGGGTAAAATATATTGTGGGAAAAGGAAAATTTCAAAAGGCTTCTATCACCGTGTCCTAAAAACCAGAAATTATTTGGTGAAGGCTTACTTTCTGCTCTTAGTTATGTCCAAATATTCTTACACTTTGCATTAACTGAACTTATTTGCATTTGAGGTTTTACATAAAGGGAGGTAATAAAATAGGCTGTAACACTGACCTTGTCTTTCTGTGGTATTGGAATCAAATATGGTGGTCCACCAATGTCTGCCAGTCTTTGCTTGCCACACAATCCTATTTTAATGTGATATACTGTTATTAGTCGAGTAATTTCATATTAATTAGCATATTAACCCTTTCCCAAAAGACAAATTTTAGACTCTTCAAAAATGAAAGAGTTGGCAGAAGACAATTTCAACTTTCATAACAATGGCAGAAAATTATCCGAAGGGGCAGAAAACACCGTGGGGAAAGGAGAAATTGCTTGTTACGAGCAAGTTCTCCTTTTCCCACAGTGTTTTCAAAAGACTTGTACTGCAGGTACGTAAAAACAAGGGCTTGTTTGGGAAAGGGTTAATAGGTCCTGGGTTTGTGGCCTATATAGCTTAAGATGTTTCAATTAATATCGTAATGGCTGAATTACAGGTCCTAGGAACATGGTATTAGTCCATGGAGAGAGGCCAATTGCTAATACCACAGACTTCAGACCTGTTAGTCGGCCAATACCAAACTATCTAATGAATGAAAATTTAATTAAACCATGGCCAGGATTTGTTAATCTACTTATTTTTCCTACTTCATTTGTTGTAGCCATTGATTGAATTTGTGTTTATATATGGTTACCATCGAGTGTCCATATGGCCCCTGAAGGCTAATGGTGCTTGTTACAAGGGAGAGTGCAACATAGAAGATGAAATCCATCCTAAGTTACACCAGGGCCAGTATTTACCGAACATTCTCAAGAGGGCTCTTGGTCTCAGTCTCCAGAGTTTTCTAAATTTGAAAATAACACAATGTCTGATTGGCTAAACCAAATGGTTTAGCCATTCAGAAGTTGTGTTACTTTCAAATTTAGAAAGTTTTGAAGAATAAGACTGAGAATATTCTTCAGAATGGTTGATGATTGCGAGCCCAGGCTTTTTAACATTCCCATTGTCCAGCACACTCTCAAGGGACCTCTGCTCAATATCTTATCTGAAAGACAATTAGTAATTTTAGGTTGCCCTGTGGCAGTTGAACCTACCTTTTCTAATAACCCACTTAATCCATGGTTAGACTAGTCTTTGGATGCACAGAAAATTGACCAGTGGCAAAAAGGTTTTGGCCCAGGTCAGCCTGTGCAGACCGTGCAGGCCACCCATGGTCAACAGTTTTCGTAGTTGTATTAACTCTTTACCACACGAGAAAATTTTAGACTGGTCCAAATTGAAAGCATTTGCAGACGACAAACTAATGGTGACTGAAAAATTGAAATTTGTTCTGGGAAGGGTAGAAAACACTGGGAAAAGGAGAAAATGCTGGTAACCAGCATTTTCTCCTTTTCCCACAGTGTTTTCAAAAGGCTTCTTTTTCAGGGGCGTCAAAAGTAGGGATTGTGTGGTAATGGGTTAAGCTCTCTTGTCATAGAGCATAACTCAATTGACTGTGCACTGCATGCCTTCTTCACATCTTGAAAAGGAAGTTTGATACATCTTAATGATGCATTATACAAATAAGTCAAAGCAAGCCTTTATATATAACAGATTATTTCATGCTTTCCGGTGGGATATCGAGAAATAGTAGTGAAAATATTTTTCGATCTTACACCAGTGAAAATACCGATTTTCACGTTCTTGTTGCCTAGGTAAATTGCGCGTGCCTAACAACCAGATGGGAAATATGACGTCATATACCTTACATTTCTCGCGCTTGACGTCACGTTGCTATGCGGGAGAGGTACGCCACGGGGAATGAGGGAAAAAAATTGTACTGAATTTTGATAAAGCTCCTCCCAGAAAGGGTTAAAAGCATAAAATAAATAGAATATTTGTTTTTTTCAGTGTAAGATCGAAATTTATTTCATCTCGTGAACACCATCGGTTATATTTTCACTCGTGGCTGTGCCACTCGTGAAAATATTACCGATGGTGTCCACTCGATGAAATAAATTTCGATCTTACACCGAAAAAAACAAATATCCTCTATTTCATTTTGTAAAAATACCATCAGAATTACTAGTATAAGGTAAAATAGTCCTTTGGCATGCAAAGAATAACCAATAGCAAAAAATGATTGACTCATATCAGCCTGTGCTGAATGCATAGGCTAACAGGGGTCTATATTTATTGCATATACATTGAACCACCTTTTTACAGAGTGTTGCTCAAGTAACTTCCACAAAGGGACATGTATAGCTTGAGCAGAAGTGGATTTTTAGCTTTCAGTTGTATAGCAACTCCATTCATAACATAAACAAGAGCGGCAAATTGTCGCAAGATACGCCCATCTTACCCCAAGTTGTAAAGCTGGGGCATGCACTGGACAAAATTCAAGTATGAAAGACAAAAATAAAGTGAGCAAGAGTTATGATTCCTGTGCACTGCACTCCCCCTTTATGAGATCTATCCACCTATGAAATTTCATAACCCTAGTTAGTATAGTTTTGGAGATATGCTCCGGACAACATTCAAGTATGAAAAACAACAAAGGGCAATAACTAAAAAATTAAGCAAGCAAGGATTATGATTCCTGTGCACTGCACTGCCCCTATATGAGATCTATCCACCCATGAAATTTCATAACCCTAGGTAGTAAAGTTTTGGAGATATGCTCCGGACAAAATTCAAGTATGAAAAACAACAAAGGGCAATAACTCAAAAATTAAGCAGGCAAGAGTTATGATTCCTGTGCACTGCACTCCCCCTAGATGAGATCTATCCACCCATGAAATTTCATAACCCTAGCTAGTATAGTTTTGGAGATATGCTCCGGACAAAATTCAAGTATGAAAAACAACAAAGGGCAATAACTCAAAAATTAAGCAAGCTAGAGTTATGATTCCTAGGCACTGCACTCCCCCTCGGTGAGATCTATCCACCTATGAAATTTCATAACCCTAGCTAGTATAGTTTTGGAGATATGCTCCGGACAAAATTCAAGTATGGAAAATGACAAAGGGCAATAACTCAAAAATTAAGCAAGCAAGAGTTATGATTCCTTGGCTCTGCACTCCCCCTTGATGAGATCTATCCACCCATGAAATTTCATAACCCTAGCTAGTATAGTTTTGGAGATATGCTCCGGACAACATTCAAGTATGAAAAACAACAAAGGGCAATAACTCAAAAATTAAGCAAGCTAGAGTTATGATTCCTGCGCACTGCACTTCCCCTCGATGAGCTCTATCCACCCATGAAATTTCATAACCCTAGGTAGTATAGTTTTGGAGATATGCTCCGGACAAAATTCGAGTATGAAAAACAACAAAGGGCAATAACTCAAAAATTAAGCAAGCAAGAGTTATGATTCCTGCGCACTGCACTCCCCCTCGGTGAGATCTATCCACCCATGAAATTTCATAACCCTAGCTAGTACAGTTTTGGAGATATGCTCCGGACAAAATTCAAGTATGGAAAATGACAAAGGGCAATAACTCAAAAATTAAGCAAGCAAGAGTTATGATTCCTGTGCACTGCACTCCCCCTCGATGAGATCTATCCACCCATGAAATTTCATAACCCTAGCTAGTTTAGTTTTGGAGATATGCTCCGGACAAAATTCAAGTATGAAAAACAACAAAGGGCAATAACTCAAAAATTAAGCAAGCTAGAGTTATGATTCCTGCGCACTGCACTTTCCCTCAATGAGATCTATCAACCCATGAAATTTCATAACCCTAGCTAGTATAGTTTTTGAGATATGCTCCGGACAAAAATCAAGTACGAAAAACAACAAAGGGTTATAACTCAAAAATTAAGCGAGCTAGAGTTATGATTCCTGCGCACTGCACTCCCCCTCGATGAGATCTATCCAGCAATGAAATTTCATAACCCTAGCTAGTATAGTTTTGGAGATATGCTCCGGACAAAATTGAAGTATGAAAAACAACAAAGGGCAATAACTCAAAAATTAAGTGAGCTAGAGTTATGATTTCTGCGCACTGCACTCCCCCTTGATGAGATCTATCCACCCATGAAATTTCATAACCCTAGCTAGAATAGTTTTGGAGATATGCTCCGGACAAAGAACTGGACGCCGCCCGCCCGCCCGGACGCCCGCCCGCCACGGGTGATCCCATAATACGTCCCGACTTCGATGGGTGTATAAAAATCTGTTATTATTCTCCTATCAGTGATTTAGCAGTATTTTATAATGATTAACACCACCAGTGATGATATATAAGATCTGACACAAGTTGGCTTTTGAGATAAAATTCTATTAAATGTTATTAAGCAAGCATTTGGTTAGCTTAATAAAAAATTTCCTTGATGAGTTGAACAAAATTTCATCTTAAATGCCACAGAATGTCAGATTTTTTTTTATCACATAAACAATATTTCACAAAGGATAAATCAGAAGATGCAAAAACATCTATAGATGCACCTGCATTTTATCCATAAAACCTGTTCACTTCTATGAAAAACATTCAAAGTGACGTCAAAAATGACATCACACAATTACGATATTACACATGTATAGGATAAGAAAATTTGTTATGGGTATATTACACTGTAAACAAGGGATGTTATGTGATAAAAATATGGTATCATGACTAGTGACAATATACTAGAAGTTTTAGAATATTTGTCGGAACTAATGTTTTCCTGTATTGCTCATAATGTACCATTCTTGATATTCATTAGAATAAAAAAGGCAAACTAGGAATATAACAAAAAGTACACACAACTTGTTGTTCATGATATAAAAAAAATGTCACTGGAATGGGGTGTGATGCATTTAACTCTTTACCACACAATCCCGACTTTTAACGACCCCTGAGAAAGAAGCCTTTTGAAAACATTGTGGGAAAAGGAGAAAATGCTGGTAACCAGCATTTTCTCCTTTTCCCACAATGTTTTTTACCCTTCTCAACCCAAATTTTAATTGTTCAGTCACTTTTATTTCGAGGACTGCAAATGCTCTCAATTTGGACCAGTCTAAAATTTTCTCGTGTGGTAAAGAGTTAAAAAAAAAACACGTCCTCTTTGTACACGTCTTTTCAATGGCATCACATTCAAAACTCTAGCACTTAAATGGGGTCATGTTGCTGTGAAAAAAAAAAATCCCTTGGACACATGTATTCAGCTGAATCACACCCCATTCAAGTGACAGATTTTCAATATCACAGACAACAAGTTGATTATATCTTCCGTGTTCTCACCTTCTGAGGACAAATAAAACGGGCGTTCTGTAAGATCTGGACAGTCTTCAATACCAACACACACTTCGGTAAAGGTATCTGCCAATCCTTTCGTTAAAACTGTAAAGAAAAACATAATCATGCTTCAAAAAGAAGGAGGCTTAATGCATATGCAAAAGAATATCGAACCTGGTCAGCCTGTGCCGTGCAGTCGAGGCTGATCTGGATTTGAAACGTTTTGCCAATGATCAATTTTCTGTATGACAAAGGACCAGTTTTCCACATGATTTGGTTGGTTGTCAGACAAAATTGATTTTATGGATCTATGATTGTATGAGGACTTGCTTGGTATCCTGCCTCTAACTCACAGAGGACTTACGGATGTTTCGGTAACAGACGAGTTCCGTAACATAGAATTATAGCGTAAATCAATTGGATGTTTCGGTAACAAAGCAATTATATACCAGTGACATTCTTTACACCCGACGCATGGCTATATTTTTATCAAACCTTCATTATTTCAAACCTTAATTTGTAATTTCCATTATGTTTGATAAATAATAATTTTGTTATGTACCCCATTTCATGCTGTATGTATTGACCATGTGGAAATGCCTATTAAGCGAAAAAGGGTAGAGAATGAAAAAATAAAAGGTTGGAACCTATCTATCATAGGGTGAAAAGTGGAAAAGTAAAAGGTGTGAACAAAACAGTCATACATTTACAGGTGTAAAGAACTTCACAGAACATAAATACAATATAATTGCTTTGTTACCGAAACATCCAATCGATCTACTCTATAAGTCTATGTTACCGAACTCGTGTGTTACCGAAACATCTGTCACCCCTCACAGAGATACGTTAACCCATAACCACACAATCACTTTGACGACCCAGAGAAAAAAGCCTTTGGAAAACATTGTGGGAAAAGGAGAAAATGCTGGTGTAGTATACTGGTCTATCCCACAGATAGATATAAAGGTATAATGTAGTTGGGTACAGGTATTTGGTGATATATCGTGCGGCCGTATCGACATGTTGTTCGGTAGCTCAGTTGGTTAGGGTGCAGGAACGGTATTCCTGAGGCCCTGGGTTCGAATTCCGGTCGAGCTGCGATATATTTTTCACCACCTGTTACACTGGTAACCAGCATTTCCTCCTTTTGCCACAACGTTTTCTACCCTAATGGAAATAAATTTCAGTTTTTGGGCTATGTTCATTTTGTCGTCAAGTGCTTTCAATTTGGACCAGTCTCTAGAAAATTTTGTCGTTTAGTAAAGAGTCAACAATCGGTAGGTCTAAGGGTATACAGCGAAAATAAATTCCTTTCGGGAAAGGCTTTGCAGTATAAAAAAGAATCACAAAATGTAACAAAATGAAGATTATAGTCAATAAAATCAGTCATCAATATTTAGCTATTGGAATCTTCTCAAGTTCACAAATTAGAACGAAAAACCTGTCACACAAAATGTTATTGTTTACATGCAACTTAGACAATGTCATCTAGATCAAATTATTACACTTAAGAGAACAAATATCATTTTACCATCCACCACCTCAGCTAACTCCGGAACGTGCGTCTCTACCTTTGAAACTCTCAGATTTTCTGACATGCTTCCGAAATTTCTGGCATGGGGCGTTCGATATGTAAATATAACGGTAACTAACGGTTATCTCCCTTCCCTTAATCTTTAGGCACAAGTAAACAGTTTGCTTCGAATTGGCCAGTCAAAATTAGAAATATGTGAGTAAGGTAGGTTTTTGATAAAAATTTGATAAGAAGAGTAGTTATTACACACATGAATTGTGTTAGATTAAGGAAAAGAAGCATTTGATTTGTATGTGAAACAGGGGGTCATGACCTTTCCTTCTTTGTTCTATAGTTTTGATCCAAAATGCGAAAGTGAGGGGTCATGAAGCAAGCGGCTGTTTTTAGCGGAGAAAACAAGGGTAGGGTCAGGGCACGAAAGATTGTGAAAAAACGGCATGGTAATGTGCTACTTTGGATTTTATTCCCAGATTATGTGTTGTTTGGAGTTTCAATTCAGCTTGCAGACCATAAATTAAACAGAAATCAAAAATGGATTTTGGTTTCCAGTAGGGTAGAAAACATGGTGGGAAAAGGACAAAATGCTGTTCTCCTTTTCTACAATGTTTTCTACCCTGTTGGAAACAAAGTTCAATTTTTAGCTCCAATGGCCGAAGGCCAGTGAGCTATTGTCATGGTGTTGTGTCCGTCGTGCGTCTGTCCGTTCGTTCGTCCGTGCATGCATCCCTAAATTTTTCTTTAAAAAACTTCTCCTCAGAAACTACTGACTGGATTTTTACCAAATTTCACAGGAATGTTCCTTAGGTGGTCCTTTTTTAAATTCCTTCAAATAATTGTGTTCCATGTATAATTCTGGTTGCCATGGCAACCAAAGTAAAAAACCTTTAAAAATCCTCTCCTCCCAAACCGCCGATTGGATAGCATTATTTTTTTGCAGGAATGTTCCTTAGATAGAGGTCTACAGAATTCCTTACGAAAAGATAGATCCGTCAAAAAACATGGCTTTTATGGGAGACTCATTTTCCTTTTATGGTATAAAGTAAAATCTTTGAAAAATTTCTTCTCTCAAGCTATTTGTTTTGATTTCATTGTTGTATTGCAGGTTAGTTCCTATGGTGGTAAGTCTTCACCATACAATCCTGACTTTTAACGACCCTAAGGAAGACCCTAAAGAAGAAGTCTCTGGAAAACACTCTTGGAAAAGGAGAAAATGCTGGTAATCATTTTCTCCTTTATCCTCAGTGTTTTCTACTCTATCAAAGAGAGAAATCATCATTTTATCAATGTTTAATTTGTTGTCTGCAAATGCTTTCAGTTTGGTCACATCCCAAATTTTGTCGTTTGGTAAAGCGTTAAAGATGGTTGCTTTACATAATCTATAATCCTTTTCATATAAAACAAGAGAACCTCTGCACTTTGATTAGTTCTGGTAAAGGTTTGTTGACCTACTGGTGACCTTGTACAAAGAGGACAGGGTTTTACTGTTGTGATAAGGCAGTTTGTTATCCAATCAAACTGAACCTCCAACTTCAATAAAACAATAATTATTGCCACAATACATATTTTCTATATTCTTATGTTTCCCCACTCAAAATGGTTTGTAACAAGACCCTTTTTAACCCATTACCACACAGTCCCTACTTTTGACGTCCCTGACAAAGAAGACTTTAGAAAACATTGTGGGAAAAGGAGAAAATGCTGGTAACCAGCATTTTCTCCTTTTCCCACAATTTTATCTACCCTTCACAAAACTTTCAAATTTTTAGTCACTTTTATTTTTTCATCTGCAAATGCATTCCATTTGGACAACCCTAAAATGTTGTCATTTGGTACCGTAATGAGTTAACTATAACCAGAAGACAAAATTTTTATAACTGGTCATAATTGAAAGATGACAACATGATAAATCTTCAAATTAGTAAAAATTGTATCAAAAAGGGTAGAAATTATTGTGTAAAACTAAGAAAATGCAGGTTACTATTATTTTCTTCTTTTCTCACAATGTTTTTCATAGCTTTTTTAGCTCACCTGAGCACAACGTGCTCAAGAGGAGCTTCTAGGGTCACTGGGTATCCGTCGTGCATCGTGCGTCGTCAACAATTCTTTAACATCAACTCCTCCTAAACTCCTGGGCTAATTTTGACCAAACTTGGCAGGAATGTTCCTTGGGAGGTCCTCTTTAAAACTTGTTCACAGAATTTGATTCCGTCAAAAACTCTGGTTGCCATGGTAACCAAATGGAATTTTTTAGAAAATTCTTTAAAAATCTTCTCCTCTGAAATCGCTGGTCGGATTTTGAAATTATTTCACAAATATGTTCCTTGGGTGACCCTTTTCAAAAACTATTCGTGAAATTTTGATCCGTCAAAAATTGTGGCTCTGGTGAATGGGGGCTACTTGCACTATACAGAAATGAAGGAATTCTTTAAAAATCTTCTCCTCTGAAACCGCTGGTCGGATTTTGAAATAATTTCTGAGGGATGTTCCTTGGGTGACCCTTTTCAAAAACTGTTCGTGAAATTTTGATCCTTCAAAAAATGTGGCTCTGGTGAATGGGGGCTATTCGCACTATACAGAAATGAAGGAATTCTTAAAAAATCTTCTACTCTGAAACCCGTGGTCAGATTTTGAAATAATTTCACAGAGTTGTTCCTTGGGTGACCCTTTTCAAAAATTGTTCACAAAATTTTGATTGGTCAAGAAACATGGCTCTGGTGAATGGGGGCTACTTGCACTATAGGGAAATAAGGAAATTCTTAAAAAATTTTCTTCTCTGAAACCGCTGGTCAGATTTTGAAATAATTTCTCAGGGATGTTCCTTTGGTGACCTTTTTCAAAACTTGTTTGCGAAATTTTGATTGGTCAAGAAATATGGCTCTGGTGAATTGGGGCTACTTGCACTATAGGGAAATGAAGAAATTTTTAAAAATTCTTCTTCTCTGAAACGGCTGGACAGATTTTGAAATGATTTCACAGAGATGATCCTTGGGTGACCCTTTTCAAAAACTGTTCACAAAATTTTGATTGGTCAAGAAACATGGCTCTGGTGAATGGGGGCTACTTGCACTATATGGAAATGAAGAAATTCTTGAAAGTTCTTCTTCTCTGAAACACCTAGTCAGATTTTAAAATAATTTGACATAGATGTTCCTTGGGTGATCCTTGCTCTTGTGAATGGGGGCTACTTGCACTATATGGACATGATGAAATTCTTGAAAATTCTCTTTCTCTGAAACCCCTGGTCAGATTTTAAAAGAAATTTTCCGAAATGTTCCTTGGGTGACCCTTTTCAAAACTTGTTCGTAAATTTTGATCCATCAAGAAACATGGCTCTCATGGATGGGGGCTACTTGCTCTTATACAGAAATGAAGAATTCTTAAAAATTCTTCTTTTTGAAACTGATGGTCAGATTTCGAAATTAATTTTACAGGTATCCTTTTGAAAAATGCTTAGCAAAATTATAAATTTGGTTCCAATGTTTCAATACCTCAAAAAAAAAAAAAAAAAAAAAAAAAAAAAAAAAAATAGGCTATGGTCATCTCAAAAATTTAGGTGAGTGATCCAGGGCCATCTTGGCCCTCTTGTTTCTATAGTGACTTAAAATGCAGGAATGAATGGTAATTGTTTAAAACATCTCTTCACCGTTACAGAAAAATCAGGCCTGTGGAGCAATACAGGCGCTCAAGCGCCTCTAGTTGTTATATTTATTTTGTCAAAAAATTATTGTAACAAAAAATATTCTGACAAAAAATTATTGTGACAAAAATTGCAATTTTATGATGCTATGCATCATAAATTTGTCTTGTATCCATTTTGAATTTTCCAGAGGTACAGGCATGGGTCTTAACTCTTTACCACATAATCCCAAGTTTTAACGACCCTGAGGAAATGGCCTTTGGAAACCTGTTGGAAAAGGAGAAAATGCTGGTAACCATCATTTTCTCCTTTTCCTACAAGGGTTTCTACACTTTCACAGACAAGTATAATCATTTCAGATAAATTTAAAGAGTCATCTGCAAATGCTTTCAATTTGGACCTGTCTAAAATTTTGTCGTTTGGTAAAGAGTTGTGACTTACTGTTTCATCAGTTCAACCTTTATTCTGTATTGCAGTGAAATGCAATTAAGTTTTTAGTAACACACATGACAAAAGACAAATTATTACAAAGTTTCATAGGCTAAGGTGATTTTAGAAGTTCTTAATAATGTAAAAAATCTCAAAAAAGAAGATAGAAGAGTTGTTGTGTATGGCAGCCATTTTGTTTTTAGTTTTGGAGAATGTAAACATGTCGTTAAAGATGAATTAAACTGTCTTTTGTTATGCTTAGCATTTGAACTGAAAATATCTGTATCTTTCAAACAAGGAACGGTGGAATGTACAATCAACAGGTATGAATCTAATTTTCTCGTCAAAGTGTGAAAATGTGAGATTTTAACACTTTACCACACAATGAAGTCTTTTAACACCTTGAAAAAGAAGGCTTTTGAAAAACATTATGGGAAAAGGAGAAAATGCTAGTCATTAGCATTCTCTCCTTTTCCCACTATTTTTTTTACTCTGTCAAAGAAAAATCATTTCATATGAGCCACATTAAAACTGTCATCTGCAAATGCTTTCAATTCAGATAGTTCTAAAATTTTGTTCTATGGTAAAGGGTTAAATGTGCACACAAAATTTGAGTGCAGATTCCAACAATTCCTTTTTTCATGATCATCTCGGTATCCAGAGGTGATTAATTAAAAAAGAAAATTGCACTTGGGGACAATAATCTATACTAATCTGTACTTCTGTGCACCTCTGTGAGCCTTGGCTTGTTACATTTCAGGATCCTGGTCAAGTGTTCTTATGTGTGATCTTAAAGGGACAGTACTAACTCAATTTCAAACTAAGGATGCCAACAGAGTTATAGAACTTGATAGGTTTATAATACTGCCTTCTGGAGAAGTACGCTTGTCATTTTTTTCCCCTCCTTTATTAGTGGATTATTATAGCCCTCCCACCTTTGAAATAGAAACTGGTTTCATGGTGTGGCTTTGTCTGTCTGTCCATCTTATTTCTGCTTCTGTGCTGTAACTCAAAAACTGTTTGACTTAACTCACTGTCAAACAACAAAACTTTTACGTTTGTTCAAATCGAAAGCGTTTGTAGACAGCAAAGTAAAAGTGAGTGAAAATATGAAATTTGTTTTGTGAAGGGTAGAAAACAGTGTGGAAAAAGGAGACAAGAGCTTCGCAGAGCGGCGCATATACGTCCGAAGGGGCTTGTCAGTGAAATGAGTTGCATTGATGGATGGGCCATGAATGAAGAGTACTTATTCTCCATGATATGTGAAAAATATTAAAGGGCAGTAACTAAAAAAAAAAAAAAAAAAAGGGTGGCAAAGTCACAAATTTTGTGAATTGCTCTTATCCACAAGGTGTTCTATCAGTCTTTGAAGGTCCCAGATCATATCTTTTATATTTTAGAATTTTTTTTTTATGGCCCAGACGAAAATTAAAAGTGAAAAGGGCAATACCTCAAAAGGAAAAATGGCAGAGTTATGGTTCTTGTGCACGGCACTTCTTCATAATGTGTTCTATTAGTCTTTGAAGTTTCAAGATGATGGCTTTTGAAGTTTGGAAGTTATGGTCTTTACAAAAATTCAAACTGAAAATGAACAAATGGCAATAACTCAAATACTAAAGGTGGTAGAGTCATGATTCATGTGCAGTGCACTTCTCAAACATTTTGTTCTATCAGTGTATGAAGTTTCAAGTTAATAGCTTTTATAGTTTGGAAGTTATGGCCTGGACAAAAATTCAAACTGAAAATGAACAAAGGGCAATAACTCAAAAAGTAAAGGTGGCAGAGTTATGGTTCATGTGCATTGCACTTCTCCATGATGGGTTCTATCAGTGTATAAAGTTCCAAGTTAATAGCTTTTATAGTTTAGAAGTTATGGCCTGGACAAAAATTCAAACTGAAAATGAACAAAGGGTAGTAACTAAAAAAATAACGATGGCAGAGTTATGGTTTATGTGAAACGCACTTCTCCATAATGTGTTCTATCAGTGTATGTAGTTTCAAGTTGATGCCTTTTATAGTATGGAAGTTATAGCCTAAACAAAAATTCAATGTGAAAAGTCTGTTATTTCAGAAATCAGGGGCAGATAATTTTAGAACGCAAACAGCGATCCAAATTCTAAGACCCAGGTGCACAACTAGACATCATGGAGATTCATTGTGGCAAGTTTCAAATAATTCCGATGGAAACGGTAGGAGGAGTTGCGCACAAAAGAAATTGCTAACGGACCGACGGACGACCGGGGGTATAACATAATACGACCCTTCGGGCATATAAAAATGCTGGTTACCAGCATTTTCTTCTTTTCCCATAATGTGTCCAAAGGGCTTCTATGTCAGGGTCATAAAAACCAGGGATTGTTTGTTAAAGGATTAAAACCCTGAAATGTTAAACAAGTATTGATCACGACCCAATGAGTTTGCCTTATTGTTTCAGGGTAACATGGGTTGAAAGGGCAAGGACAAGGTCACATGTGAATAACTTTCATACTTAAAACTCAATACATGGATCCGTGGAAATCGATATTTGACCAATCAGGTCATCGCATTTATTCCACCCGATGTGCATCGTTTTGTTCTGCTATTTCGGCTCACAAATAAACGACTGTTAACGTTGGAGGGATGCGATACTATTTATTTATTTTGTGTTTTTAACGTTTGAATTTAAGAAAAACCTTAAAATATGTGATTTGCAAGCGTGTACCGCTGACGTGAGATCACGCAGAGGCTATAGACAAGTTTGAATTATGATAATGACTGAAAATATGGACTAATGTAAAGAGTTCTGATGAGCGCTGGAAAATGGATCAATTTAAATAATGTTTACCCCTCTGAAAGAGAAAAATTGAAAACAAAGGTAAAAATAGACCTATATGAAATACTTATAAAAAGAAAATATGTTTACTTGAATATGTAACCTTATTCAATAACCTATGCGCATCCAAAAAGTGGCCACGTAACTTGTCACCAATGTTTCAGTTTGACATTAATCTTAACCCATGGTGCTTGAAGAATATGCTAAATGTGTATAAATATACATGTAGATCAGACCGAAAATTACATGGTGTTTAGTCGTGGATTCAAACTACTGCTACTTACAATAAGCACTTCAAATGACGTGTACTTCTTACTTCCTCACGAAGAGTAGATTTCAATTTTAAAAAGGTTTATCTTTTGTACCGGTGGAAGTTTACTCAATGGGCAACATGTTAATTTTTCTCTTGATTCGGCTTTTTCAGCCGTTAATCACATAAACCCGAGTTTTAACAAACCTTAGAAAGCTGTTAAAAGCATCGCGGAAAAAGGAGAAAATCCTTGTAACATCCATTTTTCTCCTTTTTTGACAGTGATTTGTGCTCCTTTAAAAACAAATTTCAGTTTTTGAATCATTTATTTTGTTGTCTACAAAATTTTGAGGTTGTATTGTTCTAAAAATTTTGTCATTTGGTGACGAGTTTGAGTGGATTAGCACATCTGCACATTAGCACAAAGGGTGTTTTAGTAAACTGTCAATTGATAGGAAGCGTGTTTGATTGCAAAGGAATTTACCGCTCTAATCAACTTGATCACCCGTTGTCATCAGTATATCATAAGATAAACTACTGTCAATGATATTAACAATTTTCTTGACAACATACTTAACACATTTTATAATCATCAGACAACCATTTTCCCTTTAACCCGATATTGAATTCTTCAATAACTTAAACCTCTCTGTTGAATCAGACAGTCTATAAAATTTTCGAAAGGTTTGCAATTCAGTGTTATTTAATTTGGTATGATGCTGACATGACTTTACTAGCCAAAAGAAAGCAATCAGTATCTGTAATTCTATAATTCTGTGGCAGAACGGAGATTTTTTTTTCCTTTCGCATTGGAGTTCGAAATTTTGTTTAAACATGTATGTTACATTGTCCGTTGACCCGATAATTCTCCCATTTAATACATATCCATGTGTAAATTCGTTCAAGCATCTTTAAATTACTTACCGAGAATTTATCATCGACAGAAATATACCATTAAAATATTTTTTACAAAATTTTATTGAGAGAAACATTCATGACAGCATGATTTAAGTAGCCTATCTACCATACTGTATATGTATTGACAGCGTTTGTTTGTGAGTCCTTGGCAACAGTAACTAAGGTAGTCGGTTTATCTTATCGCCACGGATCCATGTATAGCTGTTTGACCTAGGACTCTAAAACTTCACCCAAGTGTAGCTAATGACCCAAGGAGGTGACCTATTCGATTTTGGGTTGCATGGGTCAAAGGTCAAAGTCACTGGTGATCCATGTTTCAAAAATCTTTTCCGTTCTTATATTGTTCTGCTTCATTGGCAAAGTGATGGTGGGAGGTATTTTTCCACTTTGCAACATTATCTAGTTTGCTACAGGGTAAAGTAAATTTTATTATACTTCAAAGAAATTTCTCGTGATTTTATTGGATAATATGCCCCAACATAATATATCATGTACACTGGCAAAACCAATATGAAAGCAGTTTTTCTTTCTGGAGCCCAGTATACATGACTACACTATCAATACAACATCCAAAATGGCGGCACCGTTCAAGATTAACAGCAAGATTGTGCACGAAGCTGCATGTTTTAGCTCATATCACAAAGCTTTTAGTAACATCAGTTCCCAGTGACATCAATTTCCAATGAATTGGGCCACTCGGAAGGGAAATTCTAGTTCCCCAGCTTACTCAATTGTTTAAACAGCAACAAAACAAACAAACAAACAAAAAAAAAAAAAAAAAAACAGGTAAGATCTGCTTGACAGATATTGGAATGGTAAAACTTTACAGTATGATAAATATGTTGTATGATCAGGTGGCAGGAGACTTGGAAACTTGTTCACAGCTGTGGTGAATCATGTTGTCCAGAGCAGAAGGCAAGGTGGCAGCATAATTCACCACAGCCGTAAACAAGTTTCCAAGTCCCTTTCCACCTGAACGTACAACTAATACTGTATTATTTATCGACAGATGTGGACAGGCTGTAGACGAGAGAGCTGCGTCTATGTCTGGGATACAAATAGCGGAAAACTTGTGAGAAAAATAGATTTGCCCAAGGACAGTAAAGGCGTCAGTATAATGTCTCAAGCTGATGATATGGTAAGGTATTTGGAAAACATAATCAACAACTATTTTTACTCTCTTTACCCAAAAAACTTTTAACCTGTTCAACCTGGGACCCTATTCAACAACCATTCTTGAGAAATTTCTTAGTCTTATTCTCCAAGGTTTTCTAAATTTGTAAGTAATACAGCTGGTTTCAAGACAGTTCCCCGACAAGACAGTTCCCCGACAGGGCTTTTCGAGACAGTTCCCCGACAAAATTGAAGACAGTTCCCCGACACTTTTGAAGACAGTTCCCCGACACATTCATTATTAGCAAACTTGATTTTCATCGACATTTATCATTGATATCTACAACTTTTAAGGAAAGGAAATGGGGGTGTTGTACTTGTGAAAGGATGTGAATAATTGAGAGTATTTCTCCTTTTTAGTTTATTATTGATGATCACTCACAGTTCGGAAATGATACAGTACCTTGGCCGTTATGCAGATCAGAATGTTAGTACGTGTGTTATATGAATATGTGTATTTGATTACTAAAACAAATCGTTATCCCAGTGTTGGCCTAGGTTAAGCGCATTTTTTTTACATCTCTTTATGTTACTTCTGGAGAAACTGAAATAATCCGCTAGTAATGTAATGGATAATATGAATGTAGATCCCCTTTACATATTTTTTGTGTTTTTATGGACAGTAGTAATATTACAGTTATACAGTCCAACGAGAATCAACAGAAAGTTTCAATGTTTAACTTTATTCAAGAAATTTATTGCACATAGGGCCTACATTACATGAGTTATACATGTTAGAATTGCATTTCAACAGCCAATACTCAAGTCGCAGATTCCCTCCTTCTCATCTTCTTCTCTTTTTCTTTTCTTTTCCTCACAGCTTACTTTTCCTCTATCGACAATTATATTCGGTCATGAATTTGTTTTCATGTACTATATTATTATAGATCTTGTTCTAATACCACACTGATAATGTTTGTGTATTTTCTTTACCCCATGTATAATGTTTATCATTACTGGGTGAAATAAAGCGTATGTTGTTGTTGTTGTAGCTGAACTACATGCCATTAAAGACAGTTTAAACACTGCAATGATACACAATTAACGGAAACTCGAAAGGTTCCCGCCAATTAAACCAATCATTATTACAAACACCCAATCCTGGCAACAAACAGTCCAATCACAATATATCGACCTCCTTAATTGGGCATAATACTTGAATTTAATAACCACCAAAGTTGAAATTTACTTCAATCATTTCAAACAAATGTATATAAAAATATTTAAAAAAGAAAAATCCAAACTTATTCAATATACTAATAATAAAAGTGTCGGGGAACTGTCTTCAAAAGTGTCGGGGAACTGTCTTCAATTTTGTCGGGGAACTGTCTCGAAAAGCTGTGTCGGGGAACTGTCTTGTCGGGGAATTGTCTTGTTCCCATACAGCTTCTGATTGGCTCAGAAGGTGTGTTATTTACAAATGTAGAAAATTTTGGGGAATAAGACAAAGAACGCTCTTAAAAATGGTTGTTGAATAAGGGCCCTGAACATGTTTGCAGACAACAATTTAGATTTAGTGCAAAATGATGGAATTTTTGGTTTAAAAATAATGAGCATTGAAGCAAAAGGAGAAAATGCTGGTTACCAGTATTTTCTTCTTTTTCCAACATATTGTTTCCAAAAGCTTTCTATAGGCAAATGAAACTTAGAATTTTATGATAAAGAGTCTAAGTAAATGTGTATACTTATGAATCAAGGAAAATCTGTCGATAGTCCGTTTTATCAAAATTTCCCATGCTTTTTTGCATGCCTTTCTTTTAACTTGCAAGGAAACACTAAGCTTTTCATTTTCGTGGCTGCCATGCTGTAAAACAGCGCGAGCTACATTGTAAATGCATGGAAAGAGAGCTCTATTAAAGCACTGCACTGAACAGTCATGCCCACAGGAATTTATTAAAAGATATAAGTTACAAGACTGGCTTCACAATGCATGTCAAATTTTTAGGTTTGAACAAAAGATAACTTTTTTCGGACAGGTGTGGGTCGGGAGTAAAGAAGGATCCATCAACATCTTCTCGACAGATTCTAAACAACTTTGCTCTACTGTCAAAGCACATGAGAATGCTGTGCGTGTTTCGTGTACCAATAAAGACAGGTAGGTAGACCTTTATCTGAATCTTTTATGAGCCACAGGTCTAGATGGCAGCCTTGGTAGGTCAATCGGTAGAATGCAGGACTCGAGGACAGATGTTTGTTGGTTTGATCCCTGGCTTGGTCAATTTTTTCTCTGAGGATTAGTGATAGTCATTGCATAAGTATTCATTCCTCTCCAACTGGTGACCATTGCTTCAACGATGATTATGTGGGAAAGACCATTGTGTGGAGTACCGGTCAAAGAGCCTCCAGAAATGTATGTATTGGTGCACTGGCTGTCACATTATAACTAAAATAATGTTGAAGATAGCATTAAACACCATACAATGAATCGCCCAACCAAACCTGGGCCCGTATTCACAAACCATTCTTGAGAATATTCTTTGTCTTATTCTCCAAGATGTTCTAAATTTGTAAGTAACACAACTTCTGATTGGCTAAACCGAATGGTTTAGCCAATCAGAAGTTGTGTTACTTACAAAGGTAGAAAATTCTGGAGAATATGACAAAGAACGTTCTTGAGAATGGTTGGTGAATACGGGCCCTGATGGTAAAGCCTGGTTTGGTAGCAAAGTGGTTAGCTTATCTGACTGGTGACCTGGTTGGTGTGGGTATGAAACCCAGTATAAATCTGTGTACAGTTGCACTGACCACCACGACATGACCTAAGGTGGTAAGATGTGTGGTGTCAATGATTGTAAGATAGAGCATCGGCCTCGTAACCACAAGGTCCCGAATTTGGTACCCAGCTGTGTGTGTCAACTTTTGGATTTTTCATTGGCCCACAGATTTTTGCACAAGTGCTGGTGTAGTTCCCAGGCAGCAGAATTAAGAGATTAACCCTTTCCCAAACAATCCCTGATTTTTACGGGTCTGGAATAGTAGCCTTTTGAAAATATTGTGGGAAAAGGAGAAAATGCTGGTAACCAGCATTTTCTCCTTTTCCCACAATGTTTTATACCCTATCATAGACAGAAATAATCTTTTCAGCAAGAGTTTAATTGTCGTCTGCAAATAGTTTCAATTTGGTCTAGTCCAAAAATTTGACGTTTGGGAAAGGGTTAACTAGAAAAAGCTCCAAGAACTTGTTTCTCAATCAATGTAAAAAAATATGTTTAAATAAACTAAGCTGTTAAAATGGTTTTAAAACTTCAATACAAAAACAAGATGAACAATTTTAGACTTGTTCAAACTGAAAACAGATGCAGATGAAGAATTATACATGGCCTATTTCTTTACCGGACAAGAAAAATAGAGACTTCTCATAATTGAAAGCATTGCAGATAGCAATTTAATTCTCACTGAAATGATAATATCTTTATTTGTTTGAAAAAAAAAAAAACAAAACATTGTGGGACAAGGAAAAAATGCTGGTCACGACAATTTTTACATGCCCGAATGTTTGTATTGTGTTATGGCCCTGGCCATCTGTCAGTCTGTCTAGAATTTGAGTGAAATTAAAATTCTGAGAATTTATGCAATTGAGGCAATGCCCTTTATAAACCTTGTGGTAACCAGAATTTTGTCCTTGTACCTCAAGGTTTTCCAAACTTTCACAGAATATATCCATCATTTCAGCTCAATCTGATATGTCACCTGCAAATGCTTTCAACTTGGACTAGTCTAAATTCTTCTATATAGTAGAAAGCAAGGCAAATTTTTGTGACTATTCTAGTTTTATTCTATAAACAGATACATGGTATCGGGTGGAGGGAGTATTGATGGCAAGATCTGCATGTGGAGCCAGTGTCAGCAAGTGCTTTAGATTCCGGCAGCTTACCTGGAGCTTCTGGCTAAATTGATCTTTTTCTCAAGGAGGAGCAAACTTTACTACTAAATTGCAAGTTTTAACAACAGTGAAGATGCAGACAGACTTGTGAACAGGTTGTTTGAAAAGTAGAAAATGTTGTTAATCCTTTACCACACAATCACCACTTTTATAGACCTTAAGAAAGAGGCCTTTTGAAAACATTGTGGGAAAAGGAGAAAATACTGGTAACCCAAAGTGTTTTCTGTACTTCTCAAACCAAATTTTAATTGTTCAGTCACATTTGTCATCTGCAAATGCTTTCAATTTAGACCAGTCTATAATTTTATTGATCGGTAATGACTTAACCAGCATTTCCTCCTTTTGCCTTAATGTTTGCTTCCTTTTCAAAGAGAATTTACACCATTTGAGCAATGTTTAAATTGATGTCTGCAAAATATTTTGTAATTGCACAAAACCAGAATTTATTTGTTTACTGACTGTACTCTGTTAGTTTTATCTTTTTATCATCCTGAAAACAAGTTTGGAGAGGATGACATTTAAATTTTTTGAAATATTGATAATCAATTTACTTTGTACAACAACTCTTGTGTTCTAGCAGCCTGTAAGTAACCCGGTTACACCAAACTCGCTCTCACTCTGTTCCAAAAATTTTGTCAAATGGACTTAAACTCTGTTCAGACTGACTGGACGTATAAACAACAATGGGTTATCAAACTCAGGGCCTTAAGGTTATGAGGCAGATACTCTAACTCACGACCACGGACACCACCCGACTTTAAACGACCCTGAAAAAGAAGCATATAGAAAACATTGTTAGAAAAGGAGAAAATGCTGGTAACCAGATGTTATCCATCCTTCCCAATACAAATTCTAAATTTTCAGTCACTCTAATTTTAAATTTTCAGTCACTTTTATTATGGCATCTGTAAATACTTTCAATTGGAACAGTCCAAAAAATTGTCATTTGGTAAAGGGCTAAAAATTGTATGAATAGGAAACGGGCGCTTGTAACTAGTATTTTTAAGTGTTTTCTACAAATTTTCTATCTTTTCAAATATGAATAAGAATATCTTAGCTACATTTTTGTAGTGATATACAAATATGTTAGTTTTTGACTAGTCCAAAATGTTGTTTTGCCATTCTTTACCCAGAGCTCAAGATAGGGGGAATGATTTTGATTTCAAAATTGAAAATATTAATAATTTTTCACTAAACCCTATGTTATGGGTACTCATTAGAATCGTCTCTTTGAGACGATTCTAATGAGTACCCACAACATAGGGTTTGGAAGAGAAATAATGGATTTAGAATACCACGGCTCCCTCTTATTTTGAGCTCTGTTTACCAATTGACAAAATTTCAGATATATTTCAAAACTCCTAGCCCTCGTAGGCTACAAAGTAAATGTGCCAAAAATGATTGTAAAGAAAACATAGTTGGAAAATACGAAAATGTTTGTTACCAGCATTTTCGTCTTTTCCCATCATGTTTTCAAAAGGGGTCTTCCTTTGGGTAATTAAATGTTTTATGTAGTAAGGTTAATGCGGATGGTTACTTGGAGATATATGACCATAATTTTCAGTTTAGCAAAAATAGCTGTGATTATTCAACACTGAATTCCATTCATCATATAATAATTATACCGGGTAATATTAATAATAATTTATTTTTTATATTTTCAAACATAACTCTGATGTGTTAAGCAAAGCATTTTGTACAATGTTTATTTTTACAGTTATATCATTTTAATTAAACAGAACTTACAAAATTTTGTTTTAGTAAATTTTGAATTCTGTTTTATTTACCTCTTCCCCCCCCACAAGAAAAACTAGAGGCGCTTCAGCGCCTTTATCGCTCCACAGGCCTAATTTTTCTGTGACAGTGAAGAGAAGATTTTAATAATTACCATTCATTCCTGCATTTTTGATCACTAAAGAAAAAAAAGCTATGAAAAACATCGTGAGAAAATAAGAAAATACATGTAATAGTAACCTGCATTTTTAACAATAATTTCTACCCTTTTTGATACAAGTTTTACTAATTTGAAGATATATTATGTTGTCTGCAACATCTTTCAATTATGACCAGTTATAAAAATTTTGTTTTCTAGCTACAGTTAAAGAGGGTCTTGTTACAAACCATTTTGGGTGGGGAAACATCAAAATTTAGAAAATATGTATTGTGGCAATTGTTTTATTGAAGTTGCAGGATCAGTTTGATTGGATAACAAAATGCCTTATCACAACAGTAACGCCCTGTCTCTCTTTGTACTAGGTCACTAGTAGGTCAACAAACCTTTACCTGAACTAATAAAAGTGCAGAGGTTCTCTTGTTTTATATGAAAAGGATTATAGATTATGTAAAGCAACCATCTTTAACTCTTTACCAAATGACAAAATTTGAGATGTGAACAAACTGAAAGCATTTGCAGACAACAAATTAAACATTGATGAAATGATAATTTCTCTCTTTGATAGGGTAGCAAAAACACTGAGGGAAAAGGAGAAAATGCTGATTACCAGCATTTTCTCCTTTTCAAAGAGTGTTTTCCAAAGACTTCTTCTTTAGGGTAGTTAAAAGTCAGGATTGTATGGTAAAGACTTACCACCATAGGAACTAAGCTGCAATACAACAATGAAATCCAACAAGTAGTTTGTGAGAAGAAATTTTTCAAAGATTTTACTTTATACCATATTAAAAGGAAAATGAGTCTCCCATAAAAGCCATGTTTTATGACGGATCTTTTTTTTTTAAAGAATTCTGTAGACCTCTAAGGAACATTCCTGCAAAATAATAATGCTATCCAATAAGCAGTTTGGCAGAAAAAGACTTTTAGAGGTTTTTTACTTTGGTTGCCATGGCAACCAGAATTCTTCATGGAACACAATTATTTGAAGGAATTTGAAAGAGGACCACCTAAGGAACATTCCTGTGAAATTTGGTAAAAATCCAGTCAATAGTTTCTGAGGAGAAGTTTTTTAAAGAAAAAGTTTACGGTCGCATGCACAGATGAACGGACGGATGGACGAACGACGGACACAATGCCATGACAATAGCTCGTTGGCCTTCGGCCGGTGGAGCTAAAAAATCTGAATGCTTTGTAGAGTAAACTGAAATCAAAATGGGCTTCTTCTATTTAACCCCTTTACCAAACAATCCCTGGTTTTTACGACCCTGAGATATACCCTGTAAGCCTTTTGAAAACTGTGGGAAAAGGAGAAAATGCTGTTAATCAGCATTTTCTCCTTTTCCCACAATATTTTCTACCCTGCTGGAAACAAATTTCTATTTTTGAGCTACATTTATTTTGTAGTCTGCAAGTTCTTTGGACCAATCTGAAATTTTGTCATTTGGTAAAGTGTTAAACAATGGATTTAACACCGTTTTCAAAAGTATTTCACTTCTCTTGTGGATGCCAGTGTACACTTTACCTTGCCATACTTTCCTTGAGCTTCTATTTAATTAACCAGGGCCCGTATTCACCAACCATTCTTGAGAATATTCTTAGTCTTATTCTCCAAGGTTTTCCCAATTTGTAAGTAACACAACTTCTGATTGGCTAAACCGATTGGTTTAGCCAATCAGAAGTTGTGTTACTTACAAATGTAGTAAAATTCTGGAGAATAAGACAAAGAACGTTCTTAAGAATGGTTGGTGAATACAGGCCCTGGACTTTGCAGAAAGCTTTTCCCAAGCCTTGTGTTGCTTTCTCACATAACTAGTAGCTGATCATAGTAGAGGGAGGAATGAATGTTGTCACAAAGACTAACATCAGTCCTTGGAAAATCATTGGCAGAGACGGGGACTTGAACCAGTGACTCCCTTGTCTCATTGTGCTGCTAGGCTTTGGTTGTTTGGTACAAGGACACACAATTTTACCAAACAATTCCGACTTTTAGCTGGTAGCCAGCATTTTCTCCTTTTTCTGCAATGTTTCCCACCCTATCATGGACAAATACCTGTGATGTGTTGTTTGATTTGAGCATGCTTCTTCGACCTTGTATAGACCAGTAAACTTATCTTACTCGGGTCACTTATTCCAAATTGGCTAGTCTGATAGTACTTTCAGTACTTTAACTTTTTTCCCAGTCTTGAATGTTACTTTCTCAAGAATGACTGATTTAACCCTTTACCAGACGACAAAATTTTAGCCCTGACCAACCTGAAAGTATTTGCAGACCACAATTTCAATGTGGCTCAAGTGTTTACCAGCATTTTCTCCATTTCCCACAATGTTTTATAAAGGCCTATTTGTCAGTGTCATCAAAATTTGTAATTATGTGGTAAAGGGTTAAGAACAGCTTATCTTTTCATAGCAATAGATAAACTTGGAAAAGAGATTGCAATTCAAAGGAGGAATTTGAAAGAGGACCACCTAAGGAACATCTGAGAAATTTGGTAAAAATCCAATCAGTAGAGAAGTTTTTTGAAGAAAAAGTTTACGGACGCATGCACGGACAAACGGACGGACGGACTGATAGACGCACGACTGACACAACGCCATGACAATAGCTCGCTGGCCTTTGGCCAGTGGAGCTAACAAAAACACTTAAACTGTGTATATATAATCTTAACCAATGCTTGTGATTAGCAAATTTCAAGAAAGCACTTTTGATAAGTTTTTTCCCTCTTTACTAACTGGTCTTATGCAAACACAGAAATAAGGTGCCATTCCACATTACAGCTTGTCTTCATCTCTCTCAATACCTGGACATATGCACTAACTTGGCATTGTGCCTGGTCTGGAACCTCAGCTGTTTGCTGCAATTACAACATACTTTATTTGATAACAATGTGGTTTAGATTGGTTGTATTGGGGTTCAATGCCACTTTAACAGCTAAGATCATATCATGGCGATCGGTGACACACATGTGTTTCCAGTACTAACACAACTTTCTTTCCAAAGCCACCTACTACTTTTCTCACATGTTTCAGCAGAGGTATGAGGCGAAAATACGCCAGAAAGAAAGTTCCCCTCTACTGGGTATCAAAGTCACAACCACCAGGTCATGAGCCCTACACTCTCACCAGTGAGCCACCCCAGCGGGCAAACATGGTTTAGATGCAGAGAATTGATCATATGGCTGATTAAGTTTTGATTCAGATCAGCCTGGGCTATCTGCACAGGCTGACCTGGGTCGATTCTTTTCCCTATCAGTCAATTTTCTGTCTGTCAAAGGCTCAGTCTACCTCATGATTAAGTTGGTTGTAAGAAAGTTGGTATGTGATGGCTTGCTTGGTTCTACGGATCATCAAGATGCATTAAGTTCCATTTTGTCAGACCATGACTCTTATACAAATGTAAAGATAGTGGACAGTGCAGTTTCAATATCAGACTACAAGTTCTATGCTATCTGATCTTAACCTAAACTATGTGCAAAAGCAACTTGCATTGATCCTATCTCTCCAAGCTGATAACATTTTGGACTAGTACAGATTGAAAGTATAAATTTTGCAGACAACAAAATAAATGTGAATCAAAAATTGAATTTTGAATTGGAAAAGGTGGAAAACATTGTGGGAAAAGGAGAAAATGCTGGTTACCAGCATTTTCTCCTTTTTCCACAATGTTTTCAAAGGCTTTCTTCCTCAGGATTGTTGAAAGTAGGGATTTGTGGCAAAGAATTAAATATGACTAATGCCCTGTGAAAAGGGGCCTTAATTCATCTGCAAATAGTAAAGACTGAGCTGGGCCAAATCTTTTCGGTCTTTCAATTTTCTTTATGCCTAAGGACCACTTTTCCTCTAGATTCAATCATTCATTAGACTAAGTGAATTTTATGGATCCCAAGTAATGTGATGACCTGCTCCCCAGTTTTTGCAACCCTGAGACAGAAGCCTTTTGAAAACATTTGTGGAAAAAGGAGACAATGTTGGTTACTAGCGTTTTCTCCTTTTCACACAATGTTTTCTGTCCAGTTGGAAACAAATTTAAGTTATATACTAATCAACTTTTGCTAGGGATCAAAACAAATAATGAATTCTTTTTTTCCCAAATTTATTCAAACAAAAGCAAGTTAATTTCATCTATGGTCATAGTAAAGGAAATCAATATCATATAAACAGATTCAAGTTCTTTCAAACATCGTGGAATGCGAAAACGGATTTGCCCATTCAAAAAAAAAAGCAATATTCTGATTTTGATCCCCAGCAAAAGTTGAGTAATATAATGTTTTCTGTCGTCTGCAAATGCTTTCAGCTTGGACCATTCTAAAATTTTGTCGATTAGTAAAGGGTTTGTCTCCTTTTGCAAGAGCATGCCTCATTTACATGAAATAGTGGACATTAAGGATCCATGTTCCATGTGGTCTAATCTTGATCTACAGTATTATATTTAAGTTGATCTTACTTCTCCAAGTTGTGTGTAGTCATATCTAGGTTTACAGTTGAAAATATACAGGTTGTGTTGCATTTGATAAGCTCTAGGCTCGTAAGGATTCTTCCATTCCAATACCAAACCATTAGTCTATCACCATCTGTAAAACAGTGTGTAAGGTGCAAAAAATAAATAAGATAATAAAGATAAGTATGAAATCTTGATTATTCTATAAACAAGTTATAAACAATCTCTTCAAAACTGCTGCTTTACCCCTAACAAAACAACCTGTGTTTTAACCCTTTACCCCGAAAGGCATCTCTATGGTTTCTCTAATTTACCCTAAATAACAGCAAGAATTAAGCCGTTTTTATGGTATATGACACCTTTTGATAGCATAGAAAACATTGTGACAAAAGGTGAAATTGCTCATCACGATCAATGTCACCTTTTACCACAATGTTTTCCAAAGGCTCCTACAAGCAATGCATACAAATGAGTATGTATGGAATAAAGGCTTAATGATCATGAGAAAGAAGACTTATGAAAATATTTTAGGAAAAGGAAAAAAAGCTGGTGACCAGCATTTACTCCTTTCCTATAATGCTTTCTACCTTCTCAGAGGCAAATCCCAGCATTGAAGCCACATTCAGTGTTTATTCTACAATTGCTTTCAGAGGCCAAAGCAAACACTTTGTCATCTGGCACGGAATTAAATACAAGTCTATTTATTTTCAGGAATTTTTACCTCTTGCAATAAACTCTTTACCATACAATCCCGACTTTTAACGAACCTGAGTAAGAAAGCCTTTGAAAACATTGTGCGAAATGGAGAAAATGCTGGAAACCAGCATTTTCTCCTTTTCCCACAATGTTTTCTACCCTTACCAAATCAAATTTCATTTTTTGATTCATATTTACTTTGTCATCTGCAAGTACTTTCAATTTGGACTGGTCCAAAATTTTGTCGTTTGGTAAAGAGTTAACCGTTTTTCTTGCATCTGCAGCTCAGCATAAAAATCCCAAAATATTTCAAAAAATTTCTGCACAATTTTTTGTAGTCTTTAAGAAAACAGCCCCCTTTCTGAAAAAATCTGTTGAGCTGCATTGGATTTGTCATCTTCAAATGATTTGGGTTTGGATAAGTGTAGAATTTTGTTGTGGTTTCTGTGAGGTAGAGCATCGGCCTCATAAGCCAACGGTCTCAAGTTCAATATGTGGGAGCTGGAGTCAACTTTGGGATTTGTCAATGGCCCACATATTCCGCATGAGTACTGATGTAGTTCTCTGGGGGCAGAATCTAAAACGATAAGTGTAAGTTGTAAGAACTTGTTTCTCAATCGACATAAAATAAATCTGCTTAACTCTTTATCACACCACAAAATTTAAGTTTAATCCAAATTCAAAGCATTTGCAGACCACAAAATTAACGTGGCTCAAAAATGATATTTGATTTGGGAAGGGTTAGCAGCATTTTCTCCTATTCCCACATTGTTTTAAAAAGGTTTCTTCTAGCTGTTAGGGTTGTTAAAGTCGGGATTGTGTGGTAATGGGTTAAACTAAACTAAATTTTGTTGTGTGGGACAGGGTTAACACTGCTGTTTACTTTGATTTTATAGAGAAATAAGTCCAATCCAGCTCAAAGGATTATTTCTATCTTAAAATGATAGAAAACATTGTGAAAAAAGGAGAATATGCTTGTAGCCAGCATTTTCTCCCGTTTCCACAATATTTTCAAATGCTCCTCAGTCAAAGTTGTAAAAACCTCTGATTGTTTGGAAAAGCTTAAATGTAGTTATAGAGGAAAGGGTAATACATAAAATGAAGGGCAGATAGAGTGACTGTGTACATCAAGTAGATTTTTAAAGTTTCAGCCTTTACCAGATGACAAAATTTTAATCCAATCCAAATTGAAAGCATTTGTAGATGACCAATTCAATGTGGCTCAAACAGTGCAATTGTATGGTGATAGGGTAGAAAACATTGTGGGAAAAGGAGAAAATGCTGGTTACTATTTTCTCCTTTGCCCACAATTCTTTCAAATGGCTTCTTTCCAAAGATCACCAAAAGTCATCATTGTGTGGTTAAGGGTTAAATGTTTAAATGTTTCATTGGAGTGAAGAGTCCTCTGTGTGTGTGTGTGTGTTATCTATTTGGAGGGCTGTGCTTGTTGCATCAGCACATGGATTCTGTAAATCATGGGATAGCAAGTCATGTTTAGCTATAAACTAAGGGGACAGCAAGCATCTTTGGACATGTATTTTTGCAAGGGACATACCTGAATAGTGTGTGGCAGTGCTGGAAAGAGTTCTGGGGTAAGCTTTATCCTAGAGATTTTCAGTTTTAGAGCATATGTTTTGAGGGTAGACTTTGAAACCATTGATTGTTGAAAGGTTGTCCTGTTTTTTAATAGTTGGACAGTGCTGAAGAAGGAGCAGTGCTGTTTTTCTTGCAGCGCAATCATGGGTTGCAGAAGCATGTTGTTGAAATTTGTAAATACTGTATTGAGTTATGTTTTGGTACTATGGCTTTGTATTATAGTATTTTGATAGCATTCTCCCCAAGAATCATGCAGGCCCTGTAGAAATGGTAATATGTGAGTTTTTCAGAATACCCAAAAAAGTTAGCACAGTTGATTCCTTTAGTCACAAAAGTCCAAAAGCCAAAGGGAAACTTTTATTGTCATGCTGTTACCATGGCAACGGCCACTGAAAGTTTTTGCCCCCAGAAACATTTTTTCCTTTTTAAAACTTGAAAAATTGTGCACTTTGAAGTTAATGCAACATATTTGCCACCAAAAGTCCAGTGAGTTGCGCTATCATAACATAATTACCCATGTATTGGCTTTCAATATCAAGAATGCAAAAGTAAAAAAAAATAAGCTTTCATAATGTGCTTCTATGGCAACAAACAATGGATGTATTTTGCACCTCTGCTGGTGGCTTAAATTGACAAATTTCTATCTCAATTATCTCCTAACAGCAAAGATAGGATTCAAGGTTTCAGTATTAGACATACATGTATAGACTAATGTAATGGGTGACAAATGAAAAAATAAAAAAGGTCAAAATGTTTTTAGCTCAGGTAACCGTGGCAACCAAAGTGGTAACACATTTGTAAAATTTGGAACATGCCGTATTTCATGCAATAAAATGACCACTAAACACAATTATGTGAGCATCTGTTAACCCTTTCCAGAGACGACAAACTTTTGGACTGGACCAAATTGAAAGCATTTGCAAATGACTATTCAACTCTTGCTGAAAAGATAATTTCTGTCTATAATAGGGTAGAAAACATTGTAGGAAAAGGAGAAAATGCTGGTTACCAGCATTTTCTCTTTTTCCCACAATGTTTTCAAAATACTACTATTTCAGACCCGTAAAAACCAGGGATTGTTTGGGAAAGGGTTGATATGGCATATGAAGCATTGATACAATTATAAAAAGCTGTATACAAGATATTTTGGTTTTGTGTCTTAATTTGGTTTCCATAGCAACCTGAATGTCGACACTAGCACAAAACTGCAGTTTTTGCTCATTTTTAAAGTATAATTGTAGACACTAGAATAAGTAAAATGAATAACTTTGGTTTAAGAATAGCTACTAATGTAATGTGTTGTCATTGACAATATAACAATGAGCATATCATGTCATACTCCATGTTACCATGGCAGCCAAAGCAGCATATCATAAAATTGAGAAAATACCAATATCCATTGAATATGATGAACAACAATTAGGAAATCTTCATACCCCTCTATATAATGATGGTTCATGGCGTGTCAGTTTTCATTTATACAGCAGCATACATGCTAATTATCCCCCGCAAAAAAAGGCAGCCAGGGATCTGGTAATAGTAGCTTTCTATCCGTCTGTCTGTCCATTCTTCTGTCATTCCATCTCTCCCTCCTTGCGTCTCACTTTCTTGTCCGGAGCATAACAGAAAAAGTATTTAACATATAACCATGAAACTTCACAGATGGATAGATCTCACAAAAAATAAGTGTAGTGCATAAGAACCATTCAACTTGATTGCATACTTTAGAAGTTGTGCCCTTTATTTTTCTCACGTAAATTTTGTCTAGAGCATAACTCAAAAACTATAACAGGACTGGTGTACTCCCAAACTCTTTGTTTTTTTTTTCAAAATCAATGTGCTTCAAGCCATTAATAAGATAAACAAACTGCGCAAGTTTCATCAAAATCTGACAACAAATGTGGACTTCATCGCATAAACAAGAAAAAGACAGACAGACACATGACAGAAACCATACCACGACAAAAGCTTGGCTGGCTTTCAGCCAGTAGAGCTAGAAATTACTGGTAACCATGGTTACTTAATTGTTTAAAGAGCATTTAAAATTTAAAGCATTTCCTTTCAGATATTTGGTTTATTAAAATGTTTTTGGAACTCATCAAATCTTTTTTAGTCAATGGAAGAAGATCCTTTGCACTGACTTTGCTATATTTTATGGGGCTAAGTTTACTGTCTCCGTTGCCAGGGGAACATTTCTTTTTCTGAGGTGTTGAATACTTTTGATATTTTGTATGTGCATCACAGATTATGGATTATTTAAAGTATGTTTAATTTATTCAGATGCCTCTTAGTTTTGTTGCCATTGTTACAAAAATTATAGACATTTTGAGTTTTTTTCTGTTGGCTCTGAAAATTCAGATGTTGCTCATTTAGGCAATATATATATTTTTCATATGCACCTTTACTGTTGGATGATAATTTGGTTTGAAAATGTCCAAAATGGAAGTTTGATTCTGTTGCTATGCAAAACAATGCAAGTGACATTTTTTACTTTTCTGTGTAATTTCGAGTAGTAATCATGTCCTCCTTTTAACATAAGTAGTAGTATAGATATTCTAAATGGGCGGTAGATTAATTTGAATGTGCTGATTTTTGTTAAAATCAAGAACTGCTGGATAGCATGGTTGCCATGGTAACTTATATTTGGATTGTTGCAGAACTTTTTTCTTCTTTATTGGTTGAACAGGGTTGTTGAAAGTCAGGATTGTATGAAAAAGGATTGAATAATAAAGATATGTATAATCAGGGGTACATTCATCATAGCTGTGTTTTTTTGCATTTTATTGAATAAAAAGATCTACTTCATTCTTTAATTCTTTGACAATCTAACAAAATTTGGAATCTAACAAACTAAAAGTATATATGCAGACGTATTATAGATCTAATGGAGTTCAAACGGAAATTTCTCTATGATAAAGTAGAAAACATTGCAAGGAAAGCGGAAAATGCTGGTAACCACTATTTTCTACTTACCTTGCAATTTCCTCTGAGGCTTTACATGTATCTTTCAGGATCATAAAGCTTGGGCTTGTGTGGTACCTAGTAGGTTAAAGTTTCATACTCTGTATATAAATAGTATGCCAAATGATAAAAAGAAAACAATTACGTATTTGATTCATTACTTTTATAGAAAGCAAGTAACTATAATCATAATTTAATTTAAACATTTCTATTTTAATTGTAATTTATGGATTTCTTTTCTAAATAATTGAATCAAAGTCTGGTCACATTTTATGTATTGGACCATATTAGGAAATTTCCATAGTTGACCGTGTTAAAGACACTACATTTAAGTAAGGTCAATTAGTTAACTATAGTCAACGACGTTCAAACTACGGTCCCAACATTGTAGTTAACTGTAACAAATTTTTTGAACCGTAATTTCAATCTATGTTTATTACTACGTTGATCTATGGTGAACTACATGTACGTGTAACTATGTTAAACTTTTTTTGATATGTTTAACTACGGCCATCTTATGGTCATTCCCCAGTATGGTCAGCTATGTAAGATATGACCATAGCTTTATACATACATGTATATTCCTTTCATTTTAGGCAAGGTTAGCAAAAAGCTGGTCAATACTGATTAAAACCAGTCATTACTGGTCAATAGTGGTCAATTGGAGTGGTTTATTGGGTCATTTAATTCACAGACTTACATATATGTATACCTGTCCTGTTTCTAAACTAGACTTAGAAGCTCTCTCCCTACATCTTGCACTGAAGGTATATTACATGTTATCATCAGTATAATAGTTTCTATGAATAGGGTCCTTTTTTCATTTGATCATAATTCAAAAGACATTATTGCTGGTCAACTAAAGAGGTTGATTGGATTGACTTTCCTTTTTGAACTTACATGCAGGTCAGTTCTTTTCAACCAACAACTTTTATCATCATTCCTTATAGGTTAGATAACTGTTTATAGTTCTAAGGTTTTAAAAATTTAGATTATTTTAACATAGTCTTTGGACATAAAAATTCAGAGGTAGCATTAAAAAGGAGCTAATTTGCAATTTTCATAAACAATTGCAGAAAAAAAGTGTCACCCATGGGTAAACATGTGAAATACACAATGCCATTAAACAAGGCATATTGAGGTATGCATGAAGATGGTGTAACTGATTAAATAAAACAATAGTGATACATTTGTGTCTGAAGCACTTTTATGTGTTTACCTACACTTTCAAATTGTAGTCAAAACACATTAAAAGGTGTGAAAGTTGCCCCTTTCTATCCCAGTGGGTGTGGCTTAAATTACAAAAATCATGTATCCCTATTTGGGGTATTAAACTTGACATCAGGCCTTATTCCTATAGTGTGAAATACTGACTTATATGCAATCAAGATAATGGCTTATCATCAAGCACTTACTTAACCCTTTACTCCATAGATACTCATTTCTATGTAGTGCTTGTAGGAGCCTTTTGAAAACATTGTGGCAAAAGGTGAAATCGCTCGTGATGAGCAATTTCACCTTTTGTCATAATGTTTTCTATGCTATCACAAGGTGTCATATACACATACTTCATCCTTGCTGTTATTTAGGGTCAATTTGAGATACCTTAGAAATGCCTTATAGGGTAAAGGGTTAAGGTGTCAAAAATGAAACCTAAAGACCTTACTAGGAACTTTCATAGAGGGAAAAACTGGCAAAAGTCAGCTAATAAGTAGCCTTGGCTGGAACAAAACATTTTTTCCACTCAACTCTTTCATATTAGTGAATCAACCAAGCTTGTCGTGCGGAGAGTGGTGCTTAGCTGCATGACTATCGTGCAAATAAGAATGGTTATCGGCATGACGGTCATGCCGATATCCTCCATTATAGGCATGACCGTCGTGCGGATAGCCTCGGCCCTTTTTTTATATCATATTCCAGAAGACATTATAACTGGTCAACTGAAGAGGTTGACTGGATTGACTGTCATATTTGACCTTATTTGGCCTGCAACATGTGAAAAAGAGTATTCTAACATTTGCATCAAGAGTCATCTCTGATTAGCCTGTGCAGTCCGCGCAGGCTAAACTGAGACAACTCTTTCTATTCTTACACAGTTTTCTGTCTAGTGCAAGTCTGCTGTAACACAAAATTGAATATTGTCATAGAGTGTTGTCTCGGATCAGTCTGCATGGATTGCAAGTCTGGTCAATGACGACAATTTACACATATGAATGAAAGCCCATCCCTATCTATTGCAGGCCATATACACTAATACAGGTACATACATGTATGTATCTTCATTCCATTCAATGTTTATTAGTCAGCATTCGTTATAGATCTAGTCTTAGACTGTTGTTTTATAAATAATCATTCTAGATCTATCATGGTTTATCATTCAATATACGGCAGTAGTGAATTATAAGGCACAATCGGTAATCCACGAGGGGAAGGTTTTCTATTAGGTTTCAATGAATACAATGGAACAAAATGGTGGAAATGCACACAGGAAATCGGCCAGGAATTCTCACCCATTTTCAAAGCCTTCTTTCAAATTTCACCAAAAAATATTATATCTTATAATAATTACAGTCACGGCCATCATATGACATAAGCTTTTAAGAAGGCGATTAATTCTAAACAATCAACAAATCAAACTACAATTTCTGAAATTGTCCAACCTGTTTTGCGCTTGCAAACTTCTGTAAATCCGTCTTTACTTTACTTTCTGTTCATTTGGAGCAAACATATCATTATAGTTTCGATTATAGTTTCGAATTGGCCAGGGTCAAAATTATAAATAATAGAGAAAGATAATTTTTTCATCCAAGTGTGATAAGAAGAAAACTTAATACACACATAAATTGTGCAAGATGGTGATTTCTACCGTTCCTTCTTCCCAAGTCTGAACCAAAATGCGAAACCGAGGTTAAGGCTTTGGCTGTAGCTGTCACGCCACTGATAAAGCAAAATCGACTATCTTTGAAGCTTTGAACAGTGATTGCAATCTCCGAGTAGAGTTGTCGTTCGTTACTCTCGCCATACATGTGAATGTGAATGATCCGGAGTGCAATAGACTGCAGTGATTGCTTAATCACAGGTCATTGGCTTTTCTGTCAACATTGAAGAAAAAAGACATGGCACATTTAAGAAAATAGGGGCCCAGAAGACCTTGTTTTGGTCTTTTCAAGCCCCTTGCAAGAGTTGCTTCCCTTAAACCCTCAATGCACACCCCCCTCCCTAGCCCTTAGCTGGATTAGCTTTTCTAACTGGGCCCACAATAAATGCTGCACATTGAAACTTTTCAATAAGCCAAAGTGATCAATGTACAGTGTAAAAAAAACCCAGAAATTAATGTGACAAGTGGCTAAAAAAACACTGAAAACCCATATATCAAACAAAGGCAACTGAAGAGTAATTTTTCTAATCTCTTCAAACTGCAACAAGAAACCCAGTTACGTTGACTACCGTCTCATATGTGCCCATTACGCTCATGCGAAAACCCCAGAAAATAATGCGACAAGTGGCTAAAAAAAGACTGAAGACCCTTTCAGTAGCATCTGCTTCTTATTGCATAAATCAAACAAAAGGAACTGAGCTAAATTTTTTATGTATATTTTTTTTCTCCAATCTCTTTATACCGTGACGACAAATCCATTTACGTTGACTACCGTCTCATAGGTGCCAGTTACGTCTCCGCGAAAAATTGACTTACGGAGCATTTCAAAGCAGACGACACCTGTTGCTTGATAGGTCAAATGGAGGGAACTTATATAATTTCTAACATCCTTTTTTTTTTTTTCCAATCTTTTTATACCTGACAACAAACCCATTTAGGTTGTCTACTGTCTCGCAGGTGCCACTTACGTATCCGCAAAAACATGAAAATTCGACTTACGGAATATTTTATAGCAGACGACAATGGTTGCTTAAGTCAATTATAGGGATTTTTCTTTCTCATTTTCTCTCACTAGGGCCATTGATTTGGTTACGATGACCATCTCGCCCACACGTGACTGTTACGTGCTGTGCATAAAATCGTAAAATCAACTTCGACACTTTCGGAGGCAACTGATACCTGTTGTACAAATCAAAGAAAGGTAAACAAAATTTTTCCCTGTTTTCTTACCAGGGTGACGAAAACATTGAAACGATTTTGACAACCACGCGAGTCATAAGTCAATTTTATGTTTAACCGCTGCGCGAAAAAATAAAATTCAGGAGCAACGGGTTGCTGTTGCAAAAACTTTTTCCAATAAAAAAATCTTGTTCTTGTTTGAAGAATTTAGAAGTAGGCCATAAAGATTAAATGAGATGTGAGAATAACTAAAAATCCATTTTTTTTTTCTTTGATAGGGTAGAAAACATTGTGGGAAAAGGAGAAAATGCTGGTAACCTGCATTTTCTCCTTTCCTCAGTTTATTTTCAAAAGCCTTTGGAGTGTCAAAAAGCCGCTTCATTATGTGGTAAAAGGTTAATAAGGATAAACAGATATTTCCCCCCCCCCCTTTCCCATCAGCCAATCAAATCTCTTCCCTCTCTGAAATTATCCAATCAGAGAAGCTTTAAGGAAATCAGAATGGGTACCAACAGCCAAATTCAAAGCTGGGCCCATCAGCCAATCAGAGAGCTTCAAAATCGCTCCAAAATGGCGCGCTAATTTATAGATAAAAAACAGTGAAAAAAAACGGCATAAAAGTGGATTTAAAGTCTTCTTTAAAGGCTTCTGTGCAGTCCTTGGCAAATTGCCAGGCATGCACCATCCACACATGCCAGATTTCACTGAAAATGGGCAAACATTTAAGAAAATAGGGGCCCAGAAGACCTTGTTTTGGTCTTTTCAAGCCCCTTGCAAGAGTTGCTTCCCTTAAACCCTCAATGCACCCCCCCCTCCCTAGCCCTTAGCTGGATTAGCTTTTCTAACTGGGCCCACAATAAATGCTGCACATTGAAACTTTTCAATAAGCCAAAGTGATCAATGTACAGTGTAAAAAAAACCCAGAAATTAATGTGACAAGTGGCTAAAAAAACACTGAAAACCCATATATCAAACAAAGGCAACTGAAGAGTAATTTTTCTAATCTCTTCAAACTGCAACAAGAAACCCAGTTACGTTGACTACCGTCTCATATGTGCCCATTACGCTCATGCGAAAACCCCAGAAAATAATGCGACAAGTGGCTAAAAAAAGACTGAAGACCCTTTCAGTAGCATCTGCTTCTTATTGCATAAATCAAACAAAAGGAACTGAGCTAAATTTTTTATGTATATTTTTTTTCTCCAATCTCTTTATACCGTGACGACAAATCCATTTACGTTGACTACCGTCTCATAGGTGCCAGTTACGTCTCCGCGAAAAATTGACTTACGGAGCATTTCAAAGCAGACGACACCTGTTGCTTGATAGGTCAAATGGAGGGAACTTATATAATTTCTAACATCCTTTTTTTTTTTTTCCAATCTTTTTATACCTGACAACAAACCCATTTAGGTTGTCTACTGTCTCGCAGGTGCCACTTACGTATCCGCAAAAACATGAAAATTCGACTTACGGAATATTTTATAGCAGACGACAATGGTTGCTTAAGTCAATTATAGGGATTTTTCTTTCTCATTTTCTCTCACTAGGGCCATTGATTTGGTTACGATGACCATCTCGCCCACACGTGACTGTTACGTGCTGTGCATAAAATCGTAAAATCAACTTCGACACTTTCGGAGGCAACTGATACCTGTTGTACAAATCAAAGAAAGGTAAACAAAATTTTTCCCTGTTTTCTTACCAGGGTGACGAAAACATTGAAACGATTTTGACAACCACGCGAGTCATAAGTCAATTTTATGTTTAACCGCTGCGCGAAAAAATAAAATTCAGGAGCAACGGGTTGCTGTTGCAAAAACTTTTTCCAATAAAAAAATCTTGTTCTTGTTTGAAGAATTTAGAAGTAGGCCATAAAGATTAAATGAGATGTGAGAATAACTAAAAATCCATTTTTTTTTCTTTGATAGGGTAGAAAACATTGTGGGAAAAGGAGAAAATGCTGGTAACCTGCATTTTCTCCTTTCCTCAGTTTATTTTCAAAAGCCTTTGGAGTGTCAAAAAGCCGCTTCATTATGTGGTAAAAGGTTAATAAGGATAAACAGATATTTCCCCCCCCCCTTTCCCATCAGCCAATCAAATCTCTTCCCTCTCTGAAATTATCCAATCAGAGAAGCTTTAAGGAAATCAGAATGGGTACCAACAGCCAAATTCAAAGCTGGGCCCATCAGCCAATCAGAGAGCTTCAAAATCGCTCCAAAATGGCGCGCTAATTTATAGATAAAAAACAGTGAAAAAAAACGGCATAAAAGTGGATTTAAAGTCTTCTTTAAAGGCTTCTGTGCAGTCCTTGGCAAATTGCCAGGCATGCACCATCCACACATGCCAGATTTCACTGAAAATGGGCAAACATTTAAGAAAATAGGGGCCCAGAAGACCTTGTTTTGGTCTTTTCAAGCCCCTTGCAAGAGTTGCTTCCCTTAAACCCTCAATGCACCCCCCCCTCCCTAGCCCTTAGCTGGATTAGCTTTTCTAACTGGGCCCACAATAAATGCTGCACATTGAAACTTTTCAATAAGCCAAAGTGATCAATGTACAGTGTAAAAAAAACCCAGAAATTAATGTGACAAGTGGCTAAAAAAACACTGAAAACCCATATATCAAACAAAGGCAACTGAAGAGTAATTTTTCTAATCTCTTCAAACTGCAACAAGAAACCCAGTTACGTTGACTACCGTCTCATATGTGCCCATTACGCTCATGCGAAAACCCCAGAAAATAATGCGACAAGTGGCTAAAAAAAGACTGAAGACCCTTTCAGTAGCATCTGCTTCTTATTGCATAAATCAAACAAAAGGAACTGAGCTAAATTTTTTATGTATATTTTTTTTCTCCAATCTCTTTATACCGTGACGACAAATCCATTTACGTTGACTACCGTCTCATAGGTGCCAGTTACGTCTCCGCGAAAAATTGACTTACGGAGCATTTCAAAGCAGACGACACCTGTTGCTTGATAGGTCAAATGGAGGGAACTTATATAATTTCTAACATCCTTTTTTTTTTTTTCCAATCTTTTTATACCTGACAACAAACCCATTTAGGTTGTCTACTGTCTCGCAGGTGCCACTTACGTATCCGCAAAAACATGAAAATTCGACTTACGGAATATTTTATAGCAGACGACAATGGTTGCTTAAGTCAATTATAGGGATTTTTCTTTCTCATTTTCTCTCACTAGGGCCATTGATTTGGTTACGATGACCATCTCGCCCACACGTGACTGTTACGTGCTGTGCATAAAATCGTAAAATCAACTTCGACACTTTCGGAGGCAACTGATACCTGTTGTACAAATCAAAGAAAGGTAAACAAAATTTTTCCCTGTTTTCTTACCAGGGTGACGAAAACATTGAAACGATTTTGACAACCACGCGAGTCATAAGTCAATTTTATGTTTAACCGCTGCGCGAAAAAATAAAATTCAGGAGCAACGGGTTGCTGTTGCAAAAACTTTTTCCAATAAAAAAATCTTGTTCTTGTTTGAAGAATTTAGAAGTAGGCCATAAAGATTAAATGAGATGTGAGAATAACTAAAAATCCATTTTTTTTTCTTTGATAGGGTAGAAAACATTGTGGGAAAAGGAGAAAATGCTGGTAACCTGCATTTTCTCCTTTCCTCAGTTTATTTTCAAAAGCCTTTGGAGTGTCAAAAAGCCGCTTCATTATGTGGTAAAAGGTTAATAAGGATAAACAGATATTTCCCCCCCCCCTTTCCCATCAGCCAATCAAATCTCTTCCCTCTCTGAAATTATCCAATCAGAGAAGCTTTAAGGAAATCAGAATGGGTACCAACAGCCAAATTCAAAGCTGGGCCCATCAGCCAATCAGAGAGCTTCAAAATCGCTCCAAAATGGCGCGCTAATTTATAGATAAAAAACAGTGAAAAAAAACGGCATAAAAGTGGATTTAAAGTCTTCTTTAAAGGCTTCTGTGCAGTCCTTGGCAAATTGCCAGGCATGCACCATCCACACATGCCAGATTTCACTGAAAATGGGCAAACATTTAAGAAAATAGGGGCCCAGAAGACCTTGTTTTGGTCTTTTCAAGCCCCTTGCAAGAGTTGCTTCCCTTAAACCCTCAATGCACACCCCCCTCCCTAGCCCTTAGCTGGATTAGCTTTTCTAACTGGGCCCACAATAAATGCTGCACATTGAAACTTTTCAATAAGCCAAAGTGATCAATGTACAGTGTAAAAAAAACCCAGAAATTAATGTGACAAGTGGCTAAAAAAACACTGAAAACCCATATATCAAACAAAGGCAACTGAAGAGTAATTTTTCTAATCTCTTCAAACTGCAACAAGAAACCCAGTTACGTTGACTACCGTCTCATATGTGCCCATTACGCTCATGCGAAAACCCCAGAAAATAATGCGACAAGTGGCTAAAAAAAGACTGAAGACCCTTTCAGTAGCATCTGCTTCTTATTGCATAAATCAAACAAAAGGAACTGAGCTAAATTTTTTATGTATATTTTTTTTCTCCAATCTCTTTATACCGTGACGACAAATCCATTTACGTTGACTACCGTCTCATAGGTGCCAGTTACGTCTCCGCGAAAAATTGACTTACGGAGCATTTCAAAGCAGACGACACCTGTTGCTTGATAGGTCAAATGGAGGGAACTTATATAATTTCTAACATCCTTTTTTTTTTTTTCCAATCTTTTTATACCTGACAACAAACCCATTTAGGTTGTCTACTGTCTCGCAGGTGCCACTTACGTATCCGCAAAAACATGAAAATTCGACTTACGGAATATTTTATAGCAGACGACAATGGTTGCTTAAGTCAATTATAGGGATTTTTCTTTCTCATTTTCTCTCACTAGGGCCATTGATTTGGTTACGATGACCATCTCGCCCACACGTGACTGTTACGTGCTGTGCATAAAATCGTAAAATCAACTTCGACACTTTCGGAGGCAACTGATACCTGTTGTACAAATCAAAGAAAGGTAAACAAAATTTTTCCCTGTTTTCTTACCAGGGTGACGAAAACATTGAAACGATTTTGACAACCACGCGAGTCATAAGTCAATTTTATGTTTAACCGCTGCGCGAAAAAATAAAATTCAGGAGCAACGGGTTGCTGTTGCAAAAACTTTTTCCAATAAAAAAATCTTGTTCTTGTTTGAAGAATTTAGAAGTAGGCCATAAAGATTAAATGAGATGTGAGAATAACTAAAAATCCATTTTTTTTTTCTTTGATAGGGTAGAAAACATTGTGGGAAAAGGAGAAAATGCTGGTAACCTGCATTTTCTCCTTTCCTCAGTTTATTTTCAAAAGCCTTTGGAGTGTCAAAAAGCCGCTTCATTATGTGGTAAAAGGTTAATAAGGATAAACAGATATTTCCCCCCCCCCCTTTCCCATCAGCCAATCAAATCTCTTCCCTCTCTGAAATTATCCAATCAGAGAAGCTTTAAGGAAATCAGAATGGGTACCAACAGCCAAATTCAAAGCTGGGCCCATCAGCCAATCAGAGAGCTTCAAAATCGCTCCAAAATGGCGCGCTAATTTATAGATAAAAAACAGTGAAAAAAAACGGCATAAAAGTGGATTTAAAGTCTTCTTTAAAGGCTTCTGTGCAGTCCTTGGCAAATTGCCAGGCATGCACCATCCACACATGCCAGATTTCACTGAAAATGGGCAAACATTTAAGAAAATAGGGGCCCAGAAGACCTTGTTTTGGTCTTTTCAAGCCCCTTGCAAGAGTTGCTTCCCTTAAACCCTCAATGCACCCCCCCCTCCCTAGCCCTTAGCTGGATTAGCTTTTCTAACTGGGCCCACAATAAATGCTGCACATTGAAACTTTTCAATAAGCCAAAGTGATCAATGTACAGTGTAAAAAAAACCCAGAAATTAATGTGACAAGTGGCTAAAAAAACACTGAAAACCCATATATCAAACAAAGGCAACTGAAGAGTAATTTTTCTAATCTCTTCAAACTGCAACAAGAAACCCAGTTACGTTGACTACCGTCTCATATGTGCCCATTACGCTCATGCGAAAACCCCAGAAAATAATGCGACAAGTGGCTAAAAAAAGACTGAAGACCCTTTCAGTAGCATCTGCTTCTTATTGCATAAATCAAACAAAAGGAACTGAGCTAAATTTTTTATGTATATTTTTTTTCTCCAATCTCTTTATACCGTGACGACAAATCCATTTACGTTGACTACCGTCTCATAGGTGCCAGTTACGTCTCCGCGAAAAATTGACTTACGGAGCATTTCAAAGCAGACGACACCTGTTGCTTGATAGGTCAAATGGAGGGAACTTATATAATTTCTAACATCCTTTTTTTTTTTTTCCAATCTTTTTATACCTGACAACAAACCCATTTAGGTTGTCTACTGTCTCGCAGGTGCCACTTACGTATCCGCAAAAACATGAAAATTCGACTTACGGAATATTTTATAGCAGACGACAATGGTTGCTTAAGTCAATTATAGGGATTTTTCTTTCTCATTTTCTCTCACTAGGGCCATTGATTTGGTTACGATGACCATCTCGCCCACACGTGACTGTTACGTGCTGTGCATAAAATCGTAAAATCAACTTCGACACTTTCGGAGGCAACTGATACCTGTTGTACAAATCAAAGAAAGGTAAACAAAATTTTTCCCTGTTTTCTTACCAGGGTGACGAAAACATTGAAACGATTTTGACAACCACGCGAGTCATAAGTCAATTTTATGTTTAACCGCTGCGCGAAAAAATAAAATTCAGGAGCAACGGGTTGCTGTTGCAAAAACTTTTTCCAATAAAAAAATCTTGTTCTTGTTTGAAGAATTTAGAAGTAGGCCATAAAGATTAAATGAGATGTGAGAATAACTAAAAATCCATTTTTTTTTCTTTGATAGGGTAGAAAACATTGTGGGAAAAGGAGAAAATGCTGGTAACCTGCATTTTCTCCTTTCCTCAGTTTATTTTCAAAAGCCTTTGGAGTGTCAAAAAGCCGCTTCATTATGTGGTAAAAGGTTAATAAGGATAAACAGATATTTCCCCCCCCCCTTTCCCATCAGCCAATCAAATCTCTTCCCTCTCTGAAATTATCCAATCAGAGAAGCTTTAAGGAAATCAGAATGGGTACCAACAGCCAAATTCAAAGCTGGGCCCATCAGCCAATCAGAGAGCTTCAAAATCGCTCCAAAATGGCGCGCTAATTTATAGATAAAAAACAGTGAAAAAAAACGGCATAAAAGTGGATTTAAAGTCTTCTTTAAAGGCTTCTGTGCAGTCCTTGGCAAATTGCCAGGCATGCACCATCCACACATGCCAGATTTCACTGAAAATGGGCAAACATTTAAGAAAATAGGGGCCCAGAAGACCTTGTTTTGGTCTTTTCAAGCCCCTTGCAAGAGTTGCTTCCCTTAAACCCTCAATGCACCCCCCCCTCCCTAGCCCTTAGCTGGATTAGCTTTTCTAACTGGGCCCACAATAAATGCTGCACATTGAAACTTTTCAATAAGCCAAAGTGATCAATGTACAGTGTAAAAAAAACCCAGAAATTAATGTGACAAGTGGCTAAAAAAACACTGAAAACCCATATATCAAACAAAGGCAACTGAAGAGTAATTTTTCTAATCTCTTCAAACTGCAACAAGAAACCCAGTTACGTTGACTACCGTCTCATATGTGCCCATTACGCTCATGCGAAAACCCCAGAAAATAATGCGACAAGTGGCTAAAAAAAGACTGAAGACCCTTTCAGTAGCATCTGCTTCTTATTGCATAAATCAAACAAAAGGAACTGAGCTAAATTTTTTATGTATATTTTTTTTCTCCAATCTCTTTATACCGTGACGACAAATCCATTTACGTTGACTACCGTCTCATAGGTGCCAGTTACGTCTCCGCGAAAAATTGACTTACGGAGCATTTCAAAGCAGACGACACCTGTTGCTTGATAGGTCAAATGGAGGGAACTTATATAATTTCTAACATCCTTTTTTTTTTTTTCCAATCTTTTTATACCTGACAACAAACCCATTTAGGTTGTCTACTGTCTCGCAGGTGCCACTTACGTATCCGCAAAAACATGAAAATTCGACTTACGGAATATTTTATAGCAGACGACAATGGTTGCTTAAGTCAATTATAGGGATTTTTCTTTCTCATTTTCTCTCACTAGGGCCATTGATTTGGTTACGATGACCATCTCGCCCACACGTGACTGTTACGTGCTGTGCATAAAATCGTAAAATCAACTTCGACACTTTCGGAGGCAACTGATACCTGTTGTACAAATCAAAGAAAGGTAAACAAAATTTTTCCCTGTTTTCTTACCAGGGTGACGAAAACATTGAAACGATTTTGACAACCACGCGAGTCATAAGTCAATTTTATGTTTAACCGCTGCGCGAAAAAATAAAATTCAGGAGCAACGGGTTGCTGTTGCAAAAACTTTTTCCAATAAAAAAATCTTGTTCTTGTTTGAAGAATTTAGAAGTAGGCCATAAAGATTAAATGAGATGTGAGAATAACTAAAAATCCATTTTTTTTTCTTTGATAGGGTAGAAAACATTGTGGGAAAAGGAGAAAATGCTGGTAACCTGCATTTTCTCCTTTCCTCAGTTTATTTTCAAAAGCCTTTGGAGTGTCAAAAAGCCGCTTCATTATGTGGTAAAAGGTTAATAAGGATAAACAGATATTTCCCCCCCCCCCTTTCCCATCAGCCAATCAAATCTCTTCCCTCTCTGAAATTATCCAATCAGAGAAGCTTTAAGGAAATCAGAATGGGTACCAACAGCCAAATTCAAAGCTGGGCCCATCAGCCAATCAGAGAGCTTCAAAATCGCTCCAAAATGGCGCGCTAATTTATAGATAAAAAACAGTGAAAAAAAACGGCATAAAAGTGGATTTAAAGTCTTCTTTAAAGGCTTCTGTGCAGTCCTTGGCAAATTGCCAGGCATGCACCATCCACACATGCCAGATTTCACTGAAAATGGGCAAACATTTAAGAAAATAGGGGCCCAGAAGACCTTGTTTTGGTCTTTTCAAGCCCCTTGCAAGAGTTGCTTCCCTTAAACCCTCAATGCACCCCCCCCTCCCTAGCCCTTAGCTGGATTAGCTTTTCTAACTGGGCCCACAATAAATGCTGCACATTGAAACTTTTCAATAAGCCAAAGTGATCAATGTACAGTGTAAAAAAAACCCAGAAATTAATGTGACAAGTGGCTAAAAAAACACTGAAAACCCATATATCAAACAAAGGCAACTGAAGAGTAATTTTTCTAATCTCTTCAAACTGCAACAAGAAACCCAGTTACGTTGACTACCGTCTCATATGTGCCCATTACGCTCATGCGAAAACCCCAGAAAATAATGCGACAAGTGGCTAAAAAAAGACTGAAGACCCTTTCAGTAGCATCTGCTTCTTATTGCATAAATCAAACAAAAGGAACTGAGCTAAATTTTTTATGTATATTTTTTTTCTCCAATCTCTTTATACCGTGACGACAAATCCATTTACGTTGACTACCGTCTCATAGGTGCCAGTTACGTCTCCGCGAAAAATTGACTTACGGAGCATTTCAAAGCAGACGACACCTGTTGCTTGATAGGTCAAATGGAGGGAACTTATATAATTTCTAACATCCTTTTTTTTTTTTTCCAATCTTTTTATACCTGACAACAAACCCATTTAGGTTGTCTACTGTCTCGCAGGTGCCACTTACGTATCCGCAAAAACATGAAAATTCGACTTACGGAATATTTTATAGCAGACGACAATGGTTGCTTAAGTCAATTATAGGGATTTTTCTTTCTCATTTTCTCTCACTAGGGCCATTGATTTGGTTACGATGACCATCTCGCCCACACGTGACTGTTACGTGCTGTGCATAAAATCGTAAAATCAACTTCGACACTTTCGGAGGCAACTGATACCTGTTGTACAAATCAAAGAAAGGTAAACAAAATTTTTCCCTGTTTTCTTACCAGGGTGACGAAAACATTGAAACGATTTTGACAACCACGCGAGTCATAAGTCAATTTTATGTTTAACCGCTGCGCGAAAAAATAAAATTCAGGAGCAACGGGTTGCTGTTGCAAAAACTTTTTCCAATAAAAAAATCTTGTTCTTGTTTGAAGAATTTAGAAGTAGGCCATAAAGATTAAATGAGATGTGAGAATAACTAAAAATCCATTTTTTTTTCTTTGATAGGGTAGAAAACATTGTGGGAAAAGGAGAAAATGCTGGTAACCTGCATTTTCTCCTTTCCTCAGTTTATTTTCAAAAGCCTTTGGAGTGTCAAAAAGCCGCTTCATTATGTGGTAAAAGGTTAATAAGGATAAACAGATATTTCCCCCCCCCCCCCTTTCCCATCAGCCAATCAAATCTCTTCCCTCTCTGAAATTATCCAATCAGAGAAGCTTTAAGGAAATCAGAATGGGTACCAACAGCCAAATTCAAAGCTGGGCCCATCAGCCAATCAGAGAGCTTCAAAATCGCTCCAAAATGGCGCGCTAATTTATAGATAAAAAACAGTGAAAAAAAACGGCATAAAAGTGGATTTAAAGTCTTCTTTAAAGGCTTCTGTGCAGTCCTTGGCAAATTGCCAGGCATGCACCATCCACACATGCCAGATTTCACTGAAAATGGGCAAACATTTAAGAAAATAGGGGCCCAGAAGACCTTGTTTTGGTCTTTTCAAGCCCCTTGCAAGAGTTGCTTCCCTTAAACCCTCAATGCACCCCCCCCTCCCTAGCCCTTAGCTGGATTAGCTTTTCTAACTGGGCCCACAATAAATGCTGCACATTGAAACTTTTCAATAAGCCAAAGTGATCAATGTACAGTGTAAAAAAAACCCAGAAATTAATGTGACAAGTGGCTAAAAAAACACTGAAAACCCATATATCAAACAAAGGCAACTGAAGAGTAATTTTTCTAATCTCTTCAAACTGCAACAAGAAACCCAGTTACGTTGACTACCGTCTCATATGTGCCCATTACGCTCATGCGAAAACCCCAGAAAATAATGCGACAAGTGGCTAAAAAAAGACTGAAGACCCTTTCAGTAGCATCTGCTTCTTATTGCATAAATCAAACAAAAGGAACTGAGCTAAATTTTTTATGTATATTTTTTTTCTCCAATCTCTTTATACCGTGACGACAAATCCATTTACGTTGACTACCGTCTCATAGGTGCCAGTTACGTCTCCGCGAAAAATTGACTTACGGAGCATTTCAAAGCAGACGACACCTGTTGCTTGATAGGTCAAATGGAGGGAACTTATATAATTTCTAACATCCTTTTTTTTTTTTTCCAATCTTTTTATACCTGACAACAAACCCATTTAGGTTGTCTACTGTCTCGCAGGTGCCACTTACGTATCCGCAAAAACATGAAAATTCGACTTACGGAATATTTTATAGCAGACGACAATGGTTGCTTAAGTCAATTATAGGGATTTTTCTTTCTCATTTTCTCTCACTAGGGCCATTGATTTGGTTACGATGACCATCTCGCCCACACGTGACTGTTACGTGCTGTGCATAAAATCGTAAAATCAACTTCGACACTTTCGGAGGCAACTGATACCTGTTGTACAAATCAAAGAAAGGTAAACAAAATTTTTCCCTGTTTTCTTACCAGGGTGACGAAAACATTGAAACGATTTTGACAACCACGCGAGTCATAAGTCAATTTTATGTTTAACCGCTGCGCGAAAAAATAAAATTCAGGAGCAACGGGTTGCTGTTGCAAAAACTTTTTCCAATAAAAAAATCTTGTTCTTGTTTGAAGAATTTAGAAGTAGGCCATAAAGATTAAATGAGATGTGAGAATAACTAAAAATCCATTTTTTTTTCTTTGATAGGGTAGAAAACATTGTGGGAAAAGGAGAAAATGCTGGTAACCTGCATTTTCTCCTTTCCTCAGTTTATTTTCAAAAGCCTTTGGAGTGTCAAAAAGCCGCTTCATTATGTGGTAAAAGGTTAATAAGGATAAACAGATATTTCCCCCCCCCCCTTTCCCATCAGCCAATCAAATCTCTTCCCTCTCTGAAATTATCCAATCAGAGAAGCTTTAAGGAAATCAGAATGGGTACCAACAGCCAAATTCAAAGCTGGGCCCATCAGCCAATCAGAGAGCTTCAAAATCGCTCCAAAATGGCGCGCTAATTTATAGATAAAAAACAGTGAAAAAAAACGGCATAAAAGTGGATTTAAAGTCTTCTTTAAAGGCTTCTGTGCAGTCCTTGGCAAATTGCCAGGCATGCACCATCCACACATGCCAGATTTCACTGAAAATGGGCAAACATTTAAGAAAATAGGGGCCCAGAAGACCTTGTTTTGGTCTTTTCAAGCCCCTTGCAAGAGTTGCTTCCCTTAAACCCTCAATGCACCCCCCCCTCCCTAGCCCTTAGCTGGATTAGCTTTTCTAACTGGGCCCACAATAAATGCTGCACATTGAAACTTTTCAATAAGCCAAAGTGATCAATGTACAGTGTAAAAAAAACCCAGAAATTAATGTGACAAGTGGCTAAAAAAACACTGAAAACCCATATATCAAACAAAGGCAACTGAAGAGTAATTTTTCTAATCTCTTCAAACTGCAACAAGAAACCCAGTTACGTTGACTACCGTCTCATATGTGCCCATTACGCTCATGCGAAAACCCCAGAAAATAATGCGACAAGTGGCTAAAAAAAGACTGAAGACCCTTTCAGTAGCATCTGCTTCTTATTGCATAAATCAAACAAAAGGAACTGAGCTAAATTTTTTATGTATATTTTTTTTCTCCAATCTCTTTATACCGTGACGACAAATCCATTTACGTTGACTACCGTCTCATAGGTGCCAGTTACGTCTCCGCGAAAAATTGACTTACGGAGCATTTCAAAGCAGACGACACCTGTTGCTTGATAGGTCAAATGGAGGGAACTTATATAATTTCTAACATCCTTTTTTTTTTTTTTCCAATCTTTTTATACCTGACAACAAACCCATTTAGGTTGTCTACTGTCTCGCAGGTGCCACTTACGTATCCGCAAAAACATGAAAATTCGACTTACGGAATATTTTATAGCAGACGACAATGGTTGCTTAAGTCAATTATAGGGATTTTTCTTTCTCATTTTCTCTCACTAGGGCCATTGATTTGGTTACGATGACCATCTCGCCCACACGTGACTGTTACGTGCTGTGCATAAAATCGTAAAATCAACTTCGACACTTTCGGAGGCAACTGATACCTGTTGTACAAATCAAAGAAAGGTAAACAAAATTTTTCCCTGTTTTCTTACCAGGGTGACGAAAACATTGAAACGATTTTGACAACCACGCGAGTCATAAGTCAATTTTATGTTTAACCGCTGCGCGAAAAAATAAAATTCAGGAGCAACGGGTTGCTGTTGCAAAAACTTTTTCCAATAAAAAAATCTTGTTCTTGTTTGAAGAATTTAGAAGTAGGCCATAAAGATTAAATGAGATGTGAGAATAACTAAAAATCCATTTTTTTTTCTTTGATAGGGTAGAAAACATTGTGGGAAAAGGAGAAAATGCTGGTAACCTGCATTTTCTCCTTTCCTCAGTTTATTTTCAAAAGCCTTTGGAGTGTCAAAAAGCCGCTTCATTATGTGGTAAAAGGTTAATAAGGATAAACAGATATTTCCCCCCCCCCCTTTCCCATCAGCCAATCAAATCTCTTCCCTCTCTGAAATTATCCAATCAGAGAAGCTTTAAGGAAATCAGAATGGGTACCAACAGCCAAATTCAAAGCTGGGCCCATCAGCCAATCAGAGAGCTTCAAAATCGCTCCAAAATGGCGCGCTAATTTATAGATAAAAAACAGTGAAAAAAAACGGCATAAAAGTGGATTTAAAGTCTTCTTTAAAGGCTTCTGTGCAGTCCTTGGCAAATTGCCAGGCATGCACCATCCACACATGCCAGATTTCACTGAAAATGGGCAAACATTTAAGAAAATAGGGGCCCAGAAGACCTTGTTTTGGTCTTTTCAAGCCCCTTGCAAGAGTTGCTTCCCTTAAACCCTCAATGCACCCCCCCCTCCCTAGCCCTTAGCTGGATTAGCTTTTCTAACTGGGCCCACAATAAATGCTGCACATTGAAACTTTTCAATAAGCCAAAGTGATCAATGTACAGTGTAAAAAAAACCCAGAAATTAATGTGACAAGTGGCTAAAAAAACACTGAAAACCCATATATCAAACAAAGGCAACTGAAGAGTAATTTTTCTAATCTCTTCAAACTGCAACAAGAAACCCAGTTACGTTGACTACCGTCTCATATGTGCCCATTACGCTCATGCGAAAACCCCAGAAAATAATGCGACAAGTGGCTAAAAAAAGACTGAAGACCCTTTCAGTAGCATCTGCTTCTTATTGCATAAATCAAACAAAAGGAACTGAGCTAAATTTTTTATGTATATTTTTTTTCTCCAATCTCTTTATACCGTGACGACAAATCCATTTACGTTGACTACCGTCTCATAGGTGCCAGTTACGTCTCCGCGAAAAATTGACTTACGGAGCATTTCAAAGCAGACGACACCTGTTGCTTGATAGGTCAAATGGAGGGAACTTATATAATTTCTAACATCCTTTTTTTTTTTTTCCAATCTTTTTATACCTGACAACAAACCCATTTAGGTTGTCTACTGTCTCGCAGGTGCCACTTACGTATCCGCAAAAACATGAAAATTCGACTTACGGAATATTTTATAGCAGACGACAATGGTTGCTTAAGTCAATTATAGGGATTTTTCTTTCTCATTTTCTCTCACTAGGGCCATTGATTTGGTTACGATGACCATCTCGCCCACACGTGACTGTTACGTGCTGTGCATAAAATCGTAAAATCAACTTCGACACTTTCGGAGGCAACTGATACCTGTTGTACAAATCAAAGAAAGGTAAACAAAATTTTTCCCTGTTTTCTTACCAGGGTGACGAAAACATTGAAACGATTTTGACAACCACGCGAGTCATAAGTCAATTTTATGTTTAACCGCTGCGCGAAAAAATAAAATTCAGGAGCAACGGGTTGCTGTTGCAAAAACTTTTTCCAATAAAAAAATCTTGTTCTTGTTTGAAGAATTTAGAAGTAGGCCATAAAGATTAAATGAGATGTGAGAATAACTAAAAATCCATTTTTTTTTTCTTTGATAGGGTAGAAAACATTGTGGGAAAAGGAGAAAATGCTGGTAACCTGCATTTTCTCCTTTCCTCAGTTTATTTTCAAAAGCCTTTGGAGTGTCAAAAAGCCGCTTCATTATGTGGTAAAAGGTTAATAAGGATAAACAGATATTTCCCCCCCCCCCCCTTTCCCATCAGCCAATCAAATCTCTTCCCTCTCTGAAATTATCCAATCAGAGAAGCTTTAAGGAAATCAGAATGGGTACCAACAGCCAAATTCAAAGCTGGGCCCATCAGCCAATCAGAGAGCTTCAAAATCGCTCCAAAATGGCGCGCTAATTTATAGATAAAAAACAGTGAAAAAAAACGGCATAAAAGTGGATTTAAAGTCTTCTTTAAAGGCTTCTGTGCAGTCCTTGGCAAATTGCCAGGCATGCACCATCCACACATGCCAGATTTCACTGAAAATGGGCAAACATTTAAGAAAATAGGGGCCCAGAAGACCTTGTTTTGGTCTTTTCAAGCCCCTTGCAAGAGTTGCTTCCCTTAAACCCTCAATGCACCCCCCCCTCCCTAGCCCTTAGCTGGATTAGCTTTTCTAACTGGGCCCACAATAAATGCTGCACATTGAAACTTTTCAATAAGCCAAAGTGATCAATGTACAGTGTAAAAAAAACCCAGAAATTAATGTGACAAGTGGCTAAAAAAACACTGAAAACCCATATATCAAACAAAGGCAACTGAAGAGTAATTTTTCTAATCTCTTCAAACTGCAACAAGAAACCCAGTTACGTTGACTACCGTCTCATATGTGCCCATTACGCTCATGCGAAAACCCCAGAAAATAATGCGACAAGTGGCTAAAAAAAGACTGAAGACCCTTTCAGTAGCATCTGCTTCTTATTGCATAAATCAAACAAAAGGAACTGAGCTAAATTTTTTATGTATATTTTTTTTCTCCAATCTCTTTATACCGTGACGACAAATCCATTTACGTTGACTACCGTCTCATAGGTGCCAGTTACGTCTCCGCGAAAAATTGACTTACGGAGCATTTCAAAGCAGACGACACCTGTTGCTTGATAGGTCAAATGGAGGGAACTTATATAATTTCTAACATCCTTTTTTTTTTTTTCCAATCTTTTTATACCTGACAACAAACCCATTTAGGTTGTCTACTGTCTCGCAGGTGCCACTTACGTATCCGCAAAAACATGAAAATTCGACTTACGGAATATTTTTATAGCAGACGACAATGGTTGCTTAAGTCAATTATAGGGATTTTTCTTTCTCATTTTCTCTCACTAGGGCCATTGATTTGGTTACGATGACCATCTCGCCCACACGTGACTGTTACGTGCTGTGCATAAATCGTAAAATCAACTTCGACACTTTCGGAGGCAACTGATACCTGTTGTACAAATCAAAGAAAGGTAAACAAAATTTTTCCCTGTTTTCTTACCAGGGTGACGAAAACATTGAAACGATTTTGACAACCACGCGAGTCATAAGTCAATTTTATGTTTAACCGCTGCGCGAAAAAATAAAATTCAGGAGCAACGGGTTGCTGTTGCAAAAACTTTTTCCAATAAAAAAATCTTGTTCTTGTTTGAAGAATTTAGAAGTAGGCCATAAAGATTAAATGAGATGTGAGAATAACTAAAAATCCATTTTTTTTTCTTTGATAGGGTAGAAAACATTGTGGGAAAAGGAGAAAATGCTGGTAACCTGCATTTTCTCCTTTCCTCAGTTTATTTTCAAAAGCCTTTGGAGTGTCAAAAAGCCGCTTCATTATGTGGTAAAAGGTTAATAAGGATAAACAGATATTTCCCCCCCCCCCCTTTCCCATCAGCCAATCAAATCTCTTCCCTCTCTGAAATTATCCAATCAGAGAAGCTTTAAGGAAATCAGAATGGGTACCAACAGCCAAATTCAAAGCTGGGCCCATCAGCCAATCAGAGAGCTTCAAAATCGCTCCAAAATGGCGCGCTAATTTATAGATAAAAAACAGTGAAAAAAAACGGCATAAAAGTGGATTTAAAGTCTTCTTTAAAGGCTTCTGTGCAGTCCTTGGCAAATTGCCAGGCATGCACCATCCACACATGCCAGATTTCACTGAAAATGGGCAAACATTTAAGAAAATAGGGGCCCAGAAGACCTTGTTTTGGTCTTTTCAAGCCCCTTGCAAGAGTTGCTTCCCTTAAACCCTCAATGCACCCCCCCCTCCCTAGCCCTTAGCTGGATTAGCTTTTCTAACTGGGCCCACAATAAATGCTGCACATTGAAACTTTTCAATAAGCCAAAGTGATCAATGTACAGTGTAAAAAAAACCCAGAAATTAATGTGACAAGTGGCTAAAAAAACACTGAAAACCCATATATCAAACAAAGGCAACTGAAGAGTAATTTTTCTAATCTCTTCAAACTGCAACAAGAAACCCAGTTACGTTGACTACCGTCTCATATGTGCCCATTACGCTCATGCGAAAACCCCAGAAAATAATGCGACAAGTGGCTAAAAAAAGACTGAAGACCCTTTCAGTAGCATCTGCTTCTTATTGCATAAATCAAACAAAAGGAACTGAGCTAAATTTTTTATGTATATTTTTTTTCTCCAATCTCTTTATACCGTGACGACAAATCCATTTACGTTGACTACCGTCTCATAGGTGCCAGTTACGTCTCCGCGAAAAATTGACTTACGGAGCATTTCAAAGCAGACGACACCTGTTGCTTGATAGGTCAAATGGAGGGAACTTATATAATTTCTAACATCCTTTTTTTTTTTTTCCAATCTTTTTATACCTGACAACAAACCCATTTAGGTTGTCTACTGTCTCGCAGGTGCCACTTACGTATCCGCAAAAACATGAAAATTCGACTTACGGAATATTTTATAGCAGACGACAATGGTTGCTTAAGTCAATTATAGGGATTTTTCTTTCTCATTTTCTCTCACTAGGGCCATTGATTTGGTTACGATGACCATCTCGCCCACACGTGACTGTTACGTGCTGTGCATAAAATCGTAAAATCAACTTCGACACTTTCGGAGGCAACTGATACCTGTTGTACAAATCAAAGAAAGGTAAACAAAATTTTTCCCTGTTTTCTTACCAGGGTGACGAAAACATTGAAACGATTTTGACAACCACGCGAGTCATAAGTCAATTTTATGTTTAACCGCTGCGCGAAAAAATAAAATTCAGGAGCAACGGGTTGCTGTTGCAAAAACTTTTTCCAATAAAAAAATCTTGTTCTTGTTTGAAGAATTTAGAAGTAGGCCATAAAGATTAAATGAGATGTGAGAATAACTAAAAATCCATTTTTTTTTCTTTGATAGGGTAGAAAACATTGTGGGAAAAGGAGAAAATGCTGGTAACCTGCATTTTCTCCTTTCCTCAGTTTATTTTCAAAAGCCTTTGGAGTGTCAAAAAGCCGCTTCATTATGTGGTAAAAGGTTAATAAGGATAAACAGATATTTCCCCCCCCCCCCCTTTCCCATCAGCCAATCAAATCTCTTCCCTCTCTGAAATTATCCAATCAGAGAAGCTTTAAGGAAATCAGAATGGGTACCAACAGCCAAATTCAAAGCTGGGCCCATCAGCCAATCAGAGAGCTTCAAAATCGCTCCAAAATGGCGCGCTAATTTATAGATAAAAAACAGTGAAAAAAAAACGGCATAAAAGTGGATTTAAAGTCTTCTTTAAAGGCTTCTGTGCAGTCCTTGGCAAATTGCCAGGCATGCACCATCCACACATGCCAGATTTCACTGAAAATGGGCAAACATTTAAGAAAATAGGGGCCCAGAAGACCTTGTTTTGGTCTTTTCAAGCCCCTTGCAAGAGTTGCTTCCCTTAAACCCTCAATGCACCCCCCCCCTCCCTAGCCCTTAGCTGGATTAGCTTTTCTAACTGGGCCCACAATAAATGCTGCACATTGAAACTTTTCAATAAGCCAAAGTGATCAATGTACAGTGTAAAAAAAACCCAGAAATTAATGTGACAAGTGGCTAAAAAAACACTGAAAACCCATATATCAAACAAAGGCAACTGAAGAGTAATTTTTCTAATCTCTTCAAACTGCAACAAGAAACCCAGTTACGTTGACTACCGTCTCATATGTGCCCATTACGCTCATGCGAAAACCCCAGAAAATAATGCGACAAGTGGCTAAAAAAAGACTGAAGACCCTTTCAGTAGCATCTGCTTCTTATTGCATAAATCAAACAAAAGGAACTGAGCTAAATTTTTTATGTATATTTTTTTTCTCCAATCTCTTTATACCGTGACGACAAATCCATTTACGTTGACTACCGTCTCATAGGTGCCAGTTACGTCTCCGCGAAAAATTGACTTACGGAGCATTTCAAAGCAGACGACACCTGTTGCTTGATAGGTCAAATGGAGGGAACTTATATAATTTCTAACATCCTTTTTTTTTTTTTCCAATCTTTTTATACCTGACAACAAACCCATTTAGGTTGTCTACTGTCTCGCAGGTGCCACTTACGTATCCGCAAAAACATGAAAATTCGACTTACGGAATATTTTATAGCAGACGACAATGGTTGCTTAAGTCAATTATAGGGATTTTTCTTTCTCATTTTCTCTCACTAGGGCCATTGATTTGGTTACGATGACCATCTCGCCCACACGTGACTGTTACGTGCTGTGCATAAAATCGTAAAATCAACTTCGACACTTTCGGAGGCAACTGATACCTGTTGTACAAATCAAAGAAAGGTAAACAAAATTTTTCCCTGTTTTCTTACCAGGGTGACGAAAACATTGAAACGATTTTGACAACCACGCGAGTCATAAGTCAATTTTATGTTTAACCGCTGCGCGAAAAAATAAAATTCAGGAGCAACGGGTTGCTGTTGCAAAAACTTTTTCCAATAAAAAAATCTTGTTCTTGTTTGAAGAATTTAGAAGTAGGCCATAAAGATTAAATGAGATGTGAGAATAACTAAAAATCCATTTTTTTTTTCTTTGATAGGGTAGAAAACATTGTGGGAAAAGGAGAAAATGCTGGTAACCTGCATTTTCTCCTTTCCTCAGTTTATTTTCAAAAGCCTTTGGAGTGTCAAAAAGCCGCTTCATTATGTGGTAAAAGGTTAATAAGGATAAACAGATATTTCCCCCCCCCCCCTTTCCCATCAGCCAATCAAATCTCTTCCCTCTCTGAAATTATCCAATCAGAGAAGCTTTAAGGAAATCAGAATGGGTACCAACAGCCAAATTCAAAGCTGGGCCCATCAGCCAATCAGAGAGCTTCAAAATCGCTCCAAAATGGCGCGCTAATTTATAGATAAAAAACAGTGAAAAAAAACGGCATAAAAGTGGATTTAAAGTCTTCTTTAAAGGCTTCTGTGCAGTCCTTGGCAAATTGCCAGGCATGCACCATCCACACATGCCAGATTTCACTGAAAATGGGCAAACATTTAAGAAA